>CM060417.1:156219214-157598438 GCA_030545235.1 Helianthus tuberosus | reverse complement strand
AAGGAGTGACGATAAGGAGGCGTCGAGCTGAACGAAGTATATCGCCTAGCGGGTTCTGAATGGATCCTCCAGTCTCCTTGAGGACCGGCACTCATGGTAGCAGAAGGAGTTCGCCGGTGTGAAGGCCCGGCCTCATGATCGTTGGGTGCGTGGATTGGCCCCTTGCCTCGTCCTCCTCTTCGGAACCTCGGTGGCATATTTCCTGTCAAACAAATGAAAGAAAGCAACAAAGAAATATAAAGGACAAGGTTAGGATTAAAAACAATTTGGATTAGTCCTAAGTTCCTTGTCTAGACTCGAAAATGTGCAACTGTGTAACTGAGATTAAACACATAGGCTAGTGTTTAATTCACTCAGTGTTGGCTCTGATACCAACCTGTCACACCCTGATATTTCCACGTATTACCGGTAGGCCCGGTGGGGGAGTATTGTGAAGTAGTTGATATCATTATAGTCAAACAACACAATATTTAAATGCACAGCGGAAGCAAAAGATAGATTCATTTCAACCGAATAAAATTGTAATATTAAATATCACAAAATAGTTGAAAATAATCCACAGGTGAATCAAATAAAAAGAAACATTTTTCAACAGACTGAAATGCATCCAAGCTTGCGAGACTCTTAATGATGCTAAGGAGAAAGCCAGCCTATTTCGAGTAGTACCTGCACTTAATCTTTTTGGGAAAAATACGTCAGTTTACACTGGTAAATACAATCAACTGACTCATTTTGAAAAGGTTTAGAAAGTTGATTTAAATGCACGAGGCACAAACATTTTATAACTTGTGATAATTATTTGAATATAATCTTGTAAAATAATTACATGTTTCTTATGCTTTCAGTAGCTCGGGTTGACACCGGGTTAGAGCTTAATAGACACACCACATGATATAGTCCCGCGACGGTTTATGTCACACCCCGAAATCATCAGAGCTGGCGTGACTGGACTGGTATCTTCATTGCACAGCGGAAGCAAAAAGCTAAGACTTTCTAAAAATTGAACGCCCACAAAGTACTCGAGTCTCCAAATGGTTCTCCTATTCCAACCGTGCCTTGTCTTAGAACTGTAACCTGAGAAAGAAACATGCGAAAAATCAACATAAAGTTGAGCGAGTTCATGGTTTGTTCGTAAAAGATTTGAGATAAATCTTTTGAGTTGTGAAAGGTTTGAAATAAATTCTTGGTATTGTGAAAGATTTGAAATAAATCTTTGGTATTGTGAAAGATTTGAAATAAATCTTTGGAATAACCGGTTTTTGAAATAGTATTGTGAAAATGAATTTAAAAATCATTTTCTTGCCAAGTTAAATGGAAATGTTGTGTTTGTAACACGTTATGTTCATAAAACCATGTATTTGTAAAGCCTTGTATTTGTAAAGTTCGCATAACCGTCAATGCCCACCCTGACTTTGACTCCATACCCGCATAATGCTTTAAATTTGTATAAAACATGGTAGTTAATTTGTATGAACAAGAAGTTTCCGTAAGTATAAAATCCCTGGTATGTAGCAATAAGGAAATAAAGAGATCACCAATGGTTTGCAAGGCCATTGATATGTGTGAAGTGCAAGTAGGAAGACTCAAACCTAGCGGATTTGTGCGTCGGGTACATAGTCACCCCGAGGTCCGTTCTGCTGGGCCTGGGGCTGGGCTCGCTACACCCCGATAGATCTACCGCATTGTGCCCCTCGGTCCTACAATGAGGATTAATGGCCTCAAGTTGCGCCTACCCACTCACATGATCTAAGTAGTAAACCCTCCTTAAGCTAACCATACCATGTATAAAAATGTCTATAATCATTGTACATGTATTTTACCCCAGTCTCTAAGACTGATCCTTCCTCAAAACGCATTATACTTGGTACTCGTTATCACCAAGAGTGCTTCTTGTATTTACCCGTAGTTTAGAAAACTAGAATTCGTGGGTATGCATATTCCGAAAGATACGCTTGTTTGACAACCGGTATGTTTAGTATAAACCTTTCGTAAATCATTTGAGTTCCTCGAAATCACTTCGTAATATGATTTAGAAATACGAGTTTTGCATTTGTTCAGAACTTTGTATGTTTTTGCAAAACGTGCATGTCTTTCCACCCCGAAAACATTTACAAAAATGTAAAATAGTAAAAAGTGGGGGTTATGAACTCACCTGAATTTCCATGTGCAAAGCTAGCTAATTACGACTCCGTGATGTCGTTTCCAAATTGAGACTCGCTAGCGTGCATTCTACAATATTCCTAACACGAAATATCTAATAAGTTTCTAAATAAAAGCGGTAACTAGTCTACGTGTCACCGAGCTCTACCGAATCGTTAATCGAACGATTCAACGGTAAGTTGTTAACTTAACGGAAAAGATTAAGTTATACGTGTTAAGTCTCGTTTAATGTCAGTAGCAGTTTAATAAGTCTTGAAAAAGACTTAGTTTCCGAGAGACTTAAAATGAATAAATATTTATATAAAAATATATAAATATATCGTTGTAGGTGTGTTAGCCGTCTCGAGTAGTCATACGTGTATAAAAGAATATTTCCATGAAAATATCATATAACAAACTCGTATCATATATCGCGTTACGTATGAAAGTAAAATATAATAATTTGTATTATATATATCACGTCTTGTGTATATTTGCCAAAAATATACGTATATGCCGCTTCGGCGCTTGAAATAAATATAAAAACTTATATTTATTTTATAAAAGAATTGTCGTTTTCGTATGTGATAAAGCGTCGTCGTAAGTGATATACACATTTATATTGGTTCTCATAAAAGTCGCTTTTCAATAAAACATGTTTTGCTTTTACGGGTTTTCTCGAAAAACGGGCAGAGTTTCCTCTGTTTTTGGACGCCCCCGACAACACACTTGAATCTGAACCCGAAACCGAAAACTAGTCGGACCAGAAGCACGGACCGCCGCCATGAACCTGAGCGAAACAACACGCCACCACCGCTACTGCTGTTGACTCCGGCGGCTATACCACCGCCGTCGATCTCCGATCTTCACTGAATTATATCCGAAATCAAACAAATCACCATTGTCACTGCGTCGTACTGCCGCCGCCGTGAGCGGCTCCGTCTCCAGCTCTCTTCCCAGTGCTTTTCTCTCTCTCGGTCTCTCTCTCTCCCGCCTCTTATGCTCGTCGCCAGACGCCACCACCAAACATGGTGGTGGTGGTCGGCCAGTTACACTCATCGAAGAAAGGGGGTGGGTTGGATGCCGCCACGCGCCGCCGTATGCCACCACCATCAGTGAGGGGGGGGGGGGGTATCGAGCTGTGGGTGAAGGATATTGTGGCTGGATGTTTTTAGAGAGAGAGAGGGATGAATTCTCTGTGTTGAATTTTTGAGGGAGGAGGGTTGTTTGGCAGCGGATTCATGGGTGTATGTGTGTTTGTTTAGATATATAGAGAAGATAAGATAAGCAGGAGATAAGATCTAGTGAATCTTGTGGTTTAAATTTTTAGACACAAATCTCTACAAGAGATTTTCTAAGATTTAATATAGATTTGCAAGATTTTGATTAGATTTACTAAGATTTGTAGAGATCTCTAAGATCTTGTCAGGATTTAATATAATAGGTGTAGGTTTAGGCTTGTGGGTTTTGGGCTTGGGCCCAGGGCCCACAAGCTCAATCCCCGTGTATAAGTGGCTCGTAATTCCTACAAGACCCTTTGTCAAAACCGAAATCACCTTAGCCTAGTAAAATAATATTTCGTGCAAAAAATAATGTTGGTATCCGTTGTAGTCGCGTTCGCACGTTGATAACGGTAAAAATCTCGCGTAAAAGGCGCTGTTCGCCGTTTCCTACCATCGCGTTTTTAATCCACGTTTGCATTTGTGTCGCACGGAAGCCCATTAAATTCACAAAATTAATTTCATAAACATAAAGTACTCGTGTAACATTCATACTTGTCGGCGTTGTCAGTATTTTGTACGGCATCAGTTCGTTGTCGCTTAATATTCAGCAGATTTTGCGTAAATCACCATACGCGCACTGTAAAGTCGTATAGACGTTCCTAGGCACTCCAAAGGCCTAATTAAGTTAATTTGCGCTGTAAACACTATTTATTATCGCGTTAATCACCTGTTAATCACGTAATTAAGAGCCGTAAATCACGGGTTGTCACATTCTCCCCCTGTTACAGAAATTTCGTCCTCGAAATTTAGACTATGTTATCTCCTCAGAATTGTGTTGTTCGCAGGTAAGTCCGAATAATAACAAAGTGAATGACCGCGTAATCGAAACAAGACTTTTTCGAATCAGGTGAATTTAATGACATTCCTCAACAATAAGAACCCAACGGTTTAAAAAGTAATGTGTCTCAGTAATTGATGTCAAAGGAAATGAGACGTAATGATACAGTCACCAGTGCGACTAAGTTAACAAGGATCCAACAATGAACAGGAACTTCGACCAATCGAATTCCATATGAACGTTTACAACGTGTAAATGAGTTCTAGAAGCAATAACATCCACTGGATGAACTTAGAATCAACAATCTCAAATGTAATAGTTTGCATGAAACGTTTGATCGTGCTCAGCGCAAGCTGCAAGTCATACTGGCGCCACAAGGTGTCGCAATGAATGAAACAATTTTAATAATAGAGGTGATCGAACAAGTATCACCGGTGTTTTGCATAAAACGCTCGATCTTGACTAGCCCAAGCTACAAGTTTACACCGACACCACAAGGTGTCGTATTGATTTAAATAATTCAATGATAGCGGTGATAAAACAATTTCACCGTGTTTGAAGTCAAATGAAAGCGTAATAAAGTGAATCCGAAAGTTTGTTTCAAATGACATCATAGAATTTTCAATTGAAATTTGAACATCAAAGAAATAATGTTTTCGATCGAAGGTGAAGAAGCAATGAATGTCGCAAAGCATTCGATCGATGTTGAAAGAACCGTTATGAGGTATACCGGAATATGAAATGAATTTGTGTACCATTGTCTTAACACACGATTGTGTTCAGACTGCTTTAATATGATAATTCAAAGCGGATTTAAAAACAAATTAATAAAGAAATAATTAAATTCGTGCATGAGACGCGTAAACGAGTTTAGCGCAAGCTTCAAGTTAATGAATACACCACCACAAGGTGTCGAAATCAACAAATGACTTATTGGAGTCGTAGACCAAACAAGTCTACTACGACTCGGAACAAATGAAACTCTTGTTAAAACGAATTTGAATATGATGTCTTCAATACATCATATGGTATCTTGGGTATGTGTAATGCAGAAGTTCAAACAATCGAACCTGGTTTTAGCGCAATCCGACAATAAATATATGTATTTACAAGAAAACTTTAGGCATGGTTACAACGAAAAACCATGTATGTAACTCGTAAAGAAATGATCGTGATACAATGACCATTAAGAGGAGTAGAGATACGAAAATCTACTCAGTAAGTGTGAAATTCGAAATTTCAATAAAAGAAATTTGAGGACTTTACCTGGGGTTTCGTGTGACGACCAATTGTTAGGTGACATTACCATGGAATGTCGAACATAGCGTATTCGTCGTTAGTTAGGTAGGGGGGATGCGGAGACAATCGTCTTTTCCCTGGCGTGATTCGTGTCGTTGCAGGATCGCGTGACAAGTTGTCGTTTCCTGATCGTTAGTTCTCCTGCTGACAGGGATCTAGCGTCGTCGTTAAATTTGCGTCATAGTTCCTTCTCAAAGGCCTCGCCTCGATAGTCGTATGTGTCGTACTTCAACCTCCGTTGATGTACAGCTTAAGTTTCACGTATACCTGTGCACTAGCGTTGTGTGCCGCGTAGAAGGTGATGTACCCCGACATCCGTTGACGTAAAATTTGAGTTTCATGTATTCTCGTGCGCTAGCGTTTCGTTATGCGTAGGCTGCCTGCTCGGGAAGTTAAATATTATAGACAATATGGATAACAATATGTGCCCGAGTTAATATTCGCGGTTCCTACGTGATGACCTTTAATAAACACACACATGCGCAAATAATCAATCATATAATCAAATAAACATGTTAGTCACCAACAAGCAATCAAGTAATTCCCCTAGTCCCACTAGTCTATCCTCCCAGCCTCTCAGACTGAACTTCCTAGTCTCTCAGACCGAACTTCCTAGTCCTACTAGACTATCCTCCCAGCCTCTCAGACTGAATCTCCTAGTCTCTCAGACTGACTCCCTGTTCCGAAGGTCTTAAATGCATGTTTCCTAAACTCTCAGATTTTTGTGTACTGTATGTAATCGTTTCGTGTACCGTGTATAAAACATCACAATAGCGTATGTTTGAAAACAAAATTTTGACTGTTTGTTTTTCGGCAACGGTTGGAGACCATATTCGAGTACTAGGCGTTCTGTATGTATTCAACGTCTTAATAGTCTAAGTTCCCAGAGGAAAGTGAGGTTAGAGCCTAGGTATCACAACAGGAACCTAATTCGCTGTAACCTATAGCTCTGATACCAATCTATCACACCCCGAAATCATCAGAGCTGGCGTGACTGGACTGGTATCTTCATTGCACAGCGGAAGCAAAAAGCTAAGACTTTCTAAAAATTGAACGCCCACAAAGTACTCGAGTCTCCAAATGGTTCTCCTATTCCAACCGTGCCTTGTCTTAGAACTGTAACCTGAGAAAGAAACATGCGAAAAATCACATAAAGTTGAGCGAGTTCATAGTTTGTTCGTAAAAGATTTGAGATAAATCTTTTGAGTTGTGAAAGGTTTGAAATAAATCCTTGGTATTGTGAAAGATTTGAAATAAATCTTTGGAATAACCGGTTTTTGAAATAGTATTGAGAAAATGAATTTAAAAATCATTTTCTTGCCAAGTTAAATGGAAACGTTGTGTTTGTAACACGTTATGTTCATAAAACCATGTATTTGTAAAGCCTTGTATTTGTAATGTTCGCATAACCGTCAATGCCCACCCTGACTTTGACTCCATACCCGCATAATGCTTTAACTTTGTATAAAACATGGTAGTTAATTTGTATGAACAAGAAGTTTCCGTAAGTATAAAATCCCTGGTATGTAGCAATAAGGAAATAAAGAGATCACCAATGGTTTGCAAGGCCATTGATATGTGTGAAGTGCAAGTAGGAAGACTCAAACCTAGCGGATTTGTGCGTCGGGTACATAGTCACCCCGAGGTCCGTTCTGCTGGGCCTGGGGCTGGGCTCGCTACACCCAGATAGATCTACCGCATTGTGCCCCTCGGTCCTACAATGAGGATTAATGGCCTCAAGTTGAGCCTACCCACTCACATGATCTAAGTAGTAAACCCTCCTTAAGCTAACCATACCATGTATAAAAATGTCTGTAATCATTGTACATGTATTTTACCCCAGTCTCTAAGACTGATCCTCCCTCAGTCTCTAAGACTGATCCTTCCTCAAAACGCATTATACTTGGTACTCGTTCTCACCAAGAGTGCTTCTTGTATTTACCCGTAGTTTAGAAAACTAGAATTCGTGGGTATGCATATTCCGAAAGATACGCTTGTTTGAAAACCGGTATATTTAGTATAAACCTTTCGTAAATCATTTGAGTTCCTCGAAATCACTTCGTAATATGATTTAGAAATACGAGTTTTGCATTTGTTCAGAACTTTGTATGTTTTTGCAAAACGTGCATGTCTTTCCACCCCGAAAACATTTACAAAAATGTAAAATAGTAAAAAGTGGGGGTTATGAACTCACCTGAATTTCCATGTGCAAAGCTAGCTAATTACGACTCCGTGATGTCGTTTCCAAATTGAGACTCGCTAGCGTGCATTCTACAATATTCCTAACACGGAATATCTAATAAGTTTCTAAATAAAAGCGGTAACTAGTCTACGTGTCACCGAGCTCTACCGAATCGTTAATCGAACGATTCAACGGTAAGTTGTTAACTTAATGGAAAAGATTAAGTTATACGTGTTAAGTCTCGTTTAATGTCAGTAGCAGTTTAATAAGTCTTGAAAAAGACTTAGTTTCCGAGAGACTTAAAATGAATAACTATTTATATAAAAATATATAAATATATCGTTGTAGGTGTGTTAGCCGTCTCGAGTAGTCATACGTGTATAAAAGAATATTTCCATGAAAATATCATATAACAAACTCGTATCATATATCGCGTTACGTATGAAAGTAATATATAATAATTTGTATTATATATATCACGTCTTGTGTATATTTGCCAAAAATATACGTATATGCCGCTTCGGCGCTTGAAATAAATATAAAAACTTATATTTATTTTATAAAAGAATTGTCGTTTTCGTATGTGATAAAGCGTCGTCGAAAGTGATATACACATTTATATTGGTTCTCATAAAAGTCGCTTTTCAATAAAACATGTTTTGCTTTTACGGGTTTTCTCGAAAAACGGGCAGAGTTTCCTCTGTTTTTCGACGCCCCCGACAACACATGTTGTCGTTATTTTCCAAAAAAAACCAATCAACAATTATTCAGTTATCAATATGTAATGTTGTAAGCACGGCAAAGTGTAATTTAAATACTAATCCGAATCGGTTCGAGCTCGTTTACGTTAATAATGTAAAAATTATTAAATGACATCAATAATCACGCCACTAAAATTCTTTACCAATTCTTGTGTCGATTTGCAGAAATGTTTGACTGAGTTGACCGAGTCAACTGAGTTGACTCGGGTTTGACTGAGTTGACTCGGTTTGACCGAGTCGTCCCGAAACTAAACCCGCTCCCGCGTCCGAACCATCTGACCCGGTGTGACTAAGCATGCTGACCCGTTGACCGAACCGAAACCCGTTGACTGAGTTGACTCGGTTTGACCAAGTCAAACCGAGTTAACCAAACTTTGACTGAACCAAGCATAACCCGAGTTCAAACAATACTTATAGGAGCAACCCTTTTCACGGGGTTCCTGATTCGGTACGGTCCTTTGAGATGGAACACTCCTTTGGTTTGATGAGTGATGGGAATTACTGTTGTGAGCAGTGTGAGTTTTAGAGGGTGGTTTAGAGTGTGGTGCAGACTGGGTCCTCGCATGGGTACCACTGGATTCGTGGAACAGTCTATCCAAAGCTCGAGTAATGGCATTGTCTATCATTGCCTGCAGTTCTGCACCCGCTACGTTAATTCGGGTATTATCATGATTCTCCCTTGGGTGACTGTTGATCTCATCCGAGTCAGCCATGTAGTTTGAACTGTTACATAAGATATTGACAATAATTTATTTGGGAGTCTATTATGGAATTTTCTTTTATGGCAATTCATTAACCATGGTAAATATATACCATATTTGGTTAATTTGTTAATGATATTTATTTAGGATTTTTATTATAATTTATCCTAATTATAAAACAAAAACAATAACAGTATTATTAGTGGCACAAAAGGCCTAGTCACAAGGACATTCTAAATCATAAGCCATGATTTCAGAGAATCAAGGCATTAAGGTTTGAACATAGTTCTTTACCTTTTTCTGACAGGGAGTCGTAGACTACTACTGTCTTTTGTCTTATATGACGATGAGTATGGCCCGTAGGCACTACATCACTAATGGATGTTTAATATGTGATCATCTTAATTGATGACTTAAACCCATGATTTATAGATCATCAGGTTAGGATAGGAATCTTTTGAAGAATTCTATTATAAGAATGACGTGTGTGATTTTAACGAATCACGTCTGCCAGGAGTGTTAACATGTTTTCAGATGTTAACAAGGATTTAAATCTTTTTAAACAGGTCTTACCATCTTGGCCAAGACTTATAATGTCATGTAGGCTAGGTTATACCTTTAAGATTCTTATATTAATATTTTAAATAGGCAGACTAGTTTAAGAGGAATGATTTTTAATTTATTTATTTCATGTATAATATATTTGTGCATAAAATGAAAAAAATGAAATTTTTAAATTTAACATCCCATTAAACATTAAAAGGAGTACACCTTGCCCTAAACGGGACTTTAACAGAAATAACTTGCCCACGCAGGGGCTAAACTGATAATACAAGTCCTCGCGGGGAGTGATTACTAAGATAGGTGTCCACGCAGGGACTAAAAAGACAAGTCCACGCAGGGACTAAAGAAAGACAAGTCCACGCAGGGACTAAGTACATAGATAAATGTCCACGCAGGGACTTGATTGAAATAAGGAAATACAACAATACATATAAGGATTCAATGATCCCTCTTCTTCTTTCCTTTTAACAAGCTTGCTAGGCCCTTGAGAAATCCCTTGTTGTTCCTACGTTCTTCTTGAAATTCTCGTTCCACCCTGTTTAGCCTGTGGAGGATTTCCTCCTGTTCCGGTGGGGAAAACCGTGGTGGCTGTGGCTGGATCGGAGGTCGAGCAGGTATTTGATACCCATGAGTTGGGTATCCCACTCCCCAAGGAGCTCCATATGGTCCTTCAGGATGAAGGGCGTTGTAGTTTGCTGCTACGAGGTATGGGTCGGGTTCAGCATAGTTGTAGTGAGTGTGAGCCGGCTGCTCAAACGGATTGTACGCCGTTGAACCGACGTAGGTAGGAATCGGGTTATCAAAACCCATTGGTGGCGGTGGTGGTGCAACTGGTGCATAATTCACCTCTGAAACTGGGTTTGAAGGCCCACCCATTTGTGGGTCATCATGTAGTGGCGGATAGTGACTGCCACTTGAGTGTTGGGGTGTGCTAAAGAAAAAACCCCTTTCTCGCACGGACATTCGTGCGCCTGTTCCTCTACGCCTCGGTGGTTCTGGAGGTGCTAGCTGTACTGGCTGCGGTGGTGGCGGTGGCGTAACTGCGATGAAACATGAATCCTCGGAGGGATCCTGCTGCTGCTGCTGGTGAGGCGATGAATGGTGAGAGGGTGTAAAGTACCATTCATACTGGTTAAATCTTGCCTGGTAGCTGTCTGGGCCATGGTAAGGTGATCCATGGAAAGATGACCCATCCGAAATCTCGATGGGGTGAGTAGGTGTCCCAGAAGGTGGTTCGACAGGATTCGTGTCCTCATCTATATCCATTCCCCGAGCTTTGGGGAAATGGTCTTCAGGTCCTAGTGGGTTAAAACCCACTGGTTCTTCGATATAGTTTGCCGGGTTGAACCGGCCTTGGAAAAAAGGAGTAGGGTCGCCAAAGGAATGGTGCGACATGGATCGCTGCAACGGCAAGTAGGAGTGGCGTGAGTCTTCAGGCTCGTTCTCTGATTGCGGCCCAAAGGAGTGACGATAAGGAGGCGTCGAGCTGAACGAAGTAGATCGCCTAGCGGGTTCTGAATGGATCCTCCAGTCTCCTTGAGGACCGGCACTCATGGTAGCAGAAGGAGTTCGCCGGTGTGAAGGCCCGGCCTCGTGATCGTTGGGGGCATGGATTGGCCCCTTGCCTCGTCCTCCTCTTCGGAACCTCGGTGGCATATTTCCTGTCAAACAAATGAAAGAAAGCAACAAAGAAATATAAAGGACAAGGTTAGGATTAAAAACAATTTGGATTAGTCCTAAGTTCCTTGTCTAGACTCGAAAATGTGCAACTGTGTAACTGAGATTAAACACATAGGCTAGTGTTTAATTCACTTAGTGTTGGCTCTGATACCAATCTGTCACACCCCGATATTTCAACGTATTACCGGTTGGCCCGGTGGGGGAGTATCGTGACGTAGTTGATATCATTATAGTCAAACAACACAATATTTAAATGCACAGCGGAAGCAAAAGATAGATTCATTTCAACCGAATAAAATTGTACTATTAAATATCAAAAAATAGTTGAAAATAATCCACAGGTGAATCAAATAAAAAGAAACATTGTTCAACAGACTGAAATGCATCCAAGCTTGCGAGACTCTTATTGATGCTAAGGAGAAAGCCAGCCTATTTCGAGTAGTACCTGCACTTAATCTTTTTGGGAAAAATACGTCAGTTTACACTGGTAAATACAATCAACTGACTCATTTTGAAAAGGTTTAGAAAGTTGATTTAAATGCACGAGGCACAAACATTTTATAACTTGGGATAATTATTTGAATATAATCTTGTAAAAGAATTACATGTTTCTTATGCTTTCAGTAGCCCGGGTTGGAGCTTAATAGACACACCACATGATATAGTCCCGCGGCTGTTTATTCCCGAAATCGGCGGTTATACCTTATTATTTATTTATGCATCGTCGGGTGTACGCCCACACCCCGTGCTTAGGTCGTGGCCATTTCGTAAAATGATGCCAAGGATATCCGGGACATGGTCATTAACCCCCCAAAGGCTTTAAGCAACAAAACAATTTAAACGGGTTATTTCAATGAATTAACCTCCATTCGATTAAAGATTCAATGCCCGACCATGCGGTATTTTATATACCATACCCCAAGCCCGTATAGGGAAAATAAGTTAAAAGTATTTACCTTTGCAAGTAATAATCACAACAAGCAAGTGCATGTAGCTTTTATCGGGTCTCCAATTCTGGAACGAAGGTTTATAATAACCTATTAGAATCCTAACGGGTCTTTAATTAAGCCTAAGCTTAGACCGGTTAGTTTTAAAGGAAGATGCGGTTCGAACGCATGATTAAGCGAAGACCGGAATAGAATGTGATTTAGACCCGACAAGTTTGAAGACTTGTATAATATGGGTAAACTAAACACATTCTGGATTTTGAGATAAAAATGATAAGGTTCGACCCGTTTCGGCTAATTTATGCAAACTAGTTACATAAACCGAACCGAACGCGAATAACGCATAACGGGTAACCGAATGATTCAATAACAGGTTTCCTAAGTTAATATACTTTAAATATGTTGTTATATCAGTAGGATACCTTCCATTATGCCCAAAACGAGTTTAATCTCAATTTAAGCCCCGTAGGGGTATTTTAGTCATTTAAAAGATTATAAAAGAGATTAATTATAATTCTGAGATTTGGGTCTGAAATAATTAGTAAAACAACTTAATTTAATAGGTTATATCAGTTGGTGATAAGTCTTATATGACAAAATGGTTTTAAACCCATACTATGTGTTTAATACGCGTAAAAAGCCATTTTAAGCGATTTCCGGGTCATAACTGGAAATCTGGGTTTTCTGATCAGTTTATAAAGTTCACATACTTCATTTGTCATATAAAATCAGTAGCCAAAGGTTTGGTGTCTAAATGTTATATAAAACTCATTTTATAAGTAAAAAGGGTATAATCGGTATTTACCGAATCAAGGCAATAACCTTAGGTTATGATCAGTTTAAAAATAATTAAAAATCTTCAAAAATCCCAAAATATTATATTACATCAGTGGCTAAAAGGTTTGGTGTCAAAAATTGGGTTTAGATAGGCTTTACGCTAATTATGCCGTTTAATTAATAAAAAGCTCTTTAAGTGCGCTATTGGGCATAACTCCAAATCTAGGCCTCGAACTGATATGAAATTTTAGGGACATGTTTATAAATCAGTAGCAAAGATTATTGTCCTCTTATATTTCCAAAATTCTCGTTTTATGGACAAATGGGCATTATGGTCAACATTAGGCATTTAACGGAAACGTCGGACAATCAAGGAGTCGAGTAGTATAATCGCAGAGGGTTATACTATCGTACAAGCTGGTCCTAATGAAGCTCTAAGGCATTTCTAAATCATGCTAATACGGGTCAGAACTGAAAGTCAAAGCAGAAGTCAAACTATGCGACTTTCGGTCCCGAACCGGTCCTAAACTGAAAATTGTCGGGTCGGGCATGCTTAGACATGTTCTTGCATTGATTACCAAGTTATATGAGTGGCAAAATAGGTTACACGTCTTCTACATTGCCAATTATGCGTTAATTCGAAAATTATGTTTCTGTTGACTTTTTATAACAAACTTTGACCCGACAAATGTTCTAGTTAGAGCGGGAATCAGAGGGTGCCCTATTAAGGGTTTATTGCCCACATAAATACCAACTTATAACAACATTTAGTTTGACTAAACACTGAACCATTAGTGATTAATCAATAAGTCAAACCTTAATTACGACGGTTTGACTTTTAAGCTAATAACTAAGTAAAACACGATTAAGGAAGGTCAAGGAAGCTTACCAAGGTCCTATGCACGACTAGTGATGCTTAGGAACTGATCTTGAACTCCCAAAAGCTCCAGAAGTTGAGTTATGAGTGAATGATCAAAGTTGCAACAATGTGGGTCTTTATATAGTGAGTTTAATGTCACTAGATCATGCCAAGCAAGTCTACAATTGATCTTTGGTGCATCCCAAGTGTCCCTAGTGCCTAAAAACATGCTAGTGCAGCCCATGGTATTGAAAACAAGTGTTGTAAGTCGGTTAAACGGGCTGGGCAGACACCTGCCATATTTTTCTGCATCAGAAGACCCCTTGCGTGACGTGTAGGTCCCCTGAGGACCCTACGCGTCCCGCGACGCCCCTTCTGACTGGATTTTCAACTTTCCAAATTTGTTGTCTTGGTCCCTGGTCCATAAAATCTTTATTTAACATGGTTTCTTGCATTTTTAACCCCCACACTTGACTTTTAAAGACCCCAAGTCATAAACCAACTTTTTTAAGTCCCCGGTTATTCATACGATCACCAAAAAGTCTTAAATTTCAACGTTGACGCTTTTAACCCCTCGTATACGAATTTTATCATAACTTTCTCATACTATAACGAAACTTGGTTAAATTTTTATCATGCATTCTAGTGAGCATAATTAATCGTTACAAAGCTTAGGGTTTGCTAAAAGGTCACTCAGAGGTATACTTTGAACATGTTGACACATTTAACCCCTGTAGTTTGTAATCTCTCACTTTCTTTCACAATTAGCTTCGTATGATCCATGATTCATTCGTTTAAGGGTATAAACATCATGTAGGGTTATTGAAAGATATATTTATCCATTGTTGGCACTTTGAACCCTTATATTCACGTACTTTCTTTGTTTGTCAACTTTAGTCCTTCCTAAGAAATCCTTTACACGTTTAAAGTTCATGACACGTGTCGTTATAATTTTGGACATGAAATTTCGAGGTGTTACAGATTCCTTGTGTACTTTAAATGCATATATACAAGTTGATGAAGGAGTTAATGACCAAGTTGATGATTATGTGATTATGTGTTTAGTTAATTCAAATGCTCACTATCCAAATCTTTGTAGAATCTTCCATATTTTCATATGATAAGATCTTAAAAGGATATCCAAAGTACAATCTTAAATCCTTAAGGGGCTTTTCTATGCAAATAGTCAGACCCTTGGATTCCAAAGTGCTATTCCAAAACTATTATTTGATTCAAAGTTAAAGAGGTCCTTTGGTGGTCTATTTAAAGAGATCGTACGTTGATCTAGTTAAAGAGATCATGTGTTGATCTAATTAAAGAGATCGTTCGTTGATCTAGTTAAAGAGACCCTTTGGTGATCTAGTCAAGTCATTACATGTTTGTTCGATTGATTTTTCCCCTACACATCATCATATGAACTGTGCGGACTGTGCAACAAATTACATAATTATGGATGCATACATAATTATGGAATTCAGTGCACAGAAACCACATCAAGTTTTGTCATGTGCTACGACCTATCGTGATGAGAATAACGAAACGGGAACAATGTAAAAAGGGCATGGAGGATACGCCACTGGTACTTCCTATATATAAGTGTTCCTTATTACATTGCAAGCGTAGCGTTATTTAAGTTGCTAGAAGTCCTGGACCTTGACCAATGTTGTTATTCTTACACTCTCCGACTCCAACTTCGAACACACACACAAGTTTCCTATAATAGTATTCATAGGAAACATTCTTCCATCCATTGTTCGAAACTCCAAAGTTCATACTTTCCTCGTATTTTTCAACAACAAGGACATCACTTTGACATTAACTTGGCGCTCTTGAGTTTCGGTACAATCGTAAACCTATCTATTGGAATGAAGTTAAAACCTTCGGATCTGAATTCTTTCTGATAGAAAACAGACGAGTACAATTAACAAATTCGCTGAAAATCCAAACGTGGCCCAGAGTTTTACTTAGGGAACGGAGGATTTATTTGAAAGCGAAACAATCACATCTGTTTTCACAAGTTTCCTCTAAAATTAAATTTCTGGACGAAATTTCCTACAGTAGGGGAGACTGTGACATTTGTGCCTTTATGACCATCAAAAAAATACGAATCCAATGAAATCTTGTGTTTCATTGTCGGGATTTGTATAATTACATGTGACATTTAAACATTTCAATCCTTGTACGATTTCGAACTCTCGAGAAGCTTTTCTGGAAGTTTACGTAAACTGTTACGCAAACGTAATCAGTTTAACGCAACGTACACTCGGGAATAGTGACATAAGCTAAACATACCCTAAATATCATTTACATAACTTAGAAATAAGTTTTAAAGGGTTCGGTATGTCGAAAACAAGTTTATACGATCACAAGGACTATTTACGACAAACTACGAAAGTCTGCCGATTCTCATAGCAACGTACACTCCGGAACAAGTTCATAAGCTAAACATACCCTAAATACGCTTAACATAGCTTAGAAATAAGTTTTGGAGGGTTCGGTATGTGAAAATATGCTTATTTGATCATAGGGACTAAAAGCGTCAAAACTGCGAAAGTATGCAAATTCGCGCATATTTTGCATTCAGACCATATACGCACATCCAAAAAAATTTGTAATCATTAAAATATTTTATTCTAGTGATGAGAATGCAAAAATGTCCTTCGTTGCATAATTTGGATCGTTTTCGCCTCTGTTCGAGCTTTCGTCATAATTAAGCGCAAAACGCGACCGTACGACCGAACGAACCAACACCCACAATATTTACAAGCATATTCCAAGTCCCCTATGCTTTAGCATCCTTGAAAAGCCTTAAAATTGGGTTAACGGGGGTTAAACGCGTCGAAAAACTAGTTTAGGGGCTGTAGGGACCATTTCTGCCAAAAACTGAAACCTGACCTGAACTCTCTGGCCTGGGGCGAGATACAAGCCCAAGTCTCTCGCGGGGTGTGAGACACTTCAGATCCAGAAACTTGTTTTTTTTTCAAATCAAAGCTGCCTTTGTTTTCATAGTTAGTTTTCTCAAACTTGTGGGCTTCTTGTGTGATCACCAAGCCTTCAATTCCTGGCAAAACACTTGTAATGATCCTACACTTGCTTGGGCAATACAAAAAACACATGGTAAGATCTTATGGTTGCAAGATCACTATAAATACCCACCTCCATTTCACTTCCAACTTGCTCAATTCTTTTCTTCTTCCTCATCTGCTCTAATTGACGGCTACCACCTTGTTGGAGGCTTCCTAATTGAGTTTTCTTCATCCAAGAACACAATTAAGTGTTCTAACTAGTCTAGTTTATTTGTTTTAGCTATTTCAAGCTAAAAGTCAAACAATATTTGACTTTCGGCTTACCATGAATTAGTCAAATCAAAGTTCAATTGAACTTTGCAACGTGATCGTAATCACGATGGTTATAAGCCCTTACGATTATACCTACTGATTACCACGTTGACTATTCGAAGTGACGAGTCAAAGTTTAAGTCAAAATGCATGATTATGTGCATTTTACACCGGAACTATTTTCGTGTATCAAAACACTTTGTTTTGATACCAAATCAGTTTTCCAACTTAGTTAAACATGTTTTGACATGTTTAACTCGTCACTTCTATTTAATTGCTTATTTAAGGTCGTAAGTCGAGCGGTTTGACCACCGCTTTGACTTTTGAATCCGACCTGTTTGGTCGATCTTTAGAAACCGACCTTTTAGGTCGCGCATAAATTCATTTTAAGCATATGTAACCAAATTTTTTACTCTTAAACTGATATTGCAACTTTATTAAGCATGTTTAGGCATATAAGACTTAGCATAGGACTTGTTTAACCATCCGAACGCGTAGTTACGTAAATGACACGTTAAAGTAGCGTAAACTACTTTAACGGGTCATAACGGGTCAAAAGCACTTAGGATTCATTCTAAATCAGAATGTAGACTTTGTTAAACCATTTCATATAAGTTCCAACACTCATTTGGTTTACAAGACCTCATTCTATCCGATTCCCCCGATTATGTACCGTTACTTTAACATAGTTACCCGATGTTAGGGCACATTTGGACACATTTGAAGCTTTGGTATTTCACTTGATTCAAGGATGCTTTGCAATCCTAAGTCAGTACATAGTCCCCTCTTTTACATTTTCAAATGTTTTGGGGTGATTCATATGTGCCTATTCACTATTTTCATGATTTCAAGATATATGATTTTACATGCTTAGTACATATCCTTTGACAAATTGAAACTGTTATCTATGGCTTAAATACTAATTTTCAAAGTTTGTAAGACTATTTGTCGGTGCGTATTTATAATTACACCTTCATTAACAATGATCAAGTCGATTGGTAGTACGATATAGCGCATATAGGTTGACACCCCATTCCCGTTGTACGGAATGTCAGAAACCAAAGCTTAAACCAAGTAGATTTTGCCTTCGTGGTAAATCTATAGTCACCAAAGTGTAGTTTGATACACTAGGTTTGAATGCATTGCTAAACGTCCACAATGTGTTTTTACAAATGTTTTCCAATTAAGCCATAAAAACTTATCTTTGTTGATATCCTAAACCAAAGTATATTTTGATATACTACCAAAGCATAGTTTGATATGCTATCTTTTTAAACCAAAGTATAGTTTGATATACTACCAAATCACAGTTTAAGTATATTTCGATATACTTCCAAAGCATAGTTTGATATGCTCCCAATGTGATATTGTTTACTAAAGTATAGTTTGATATACTACCGACTCTGTTATTTCCTAAACCAAAGTATATGTGATATACTACTAAAGCATAGCTTGATATGCTATTTTCAAACCAAAGCATAGTTTGATATTCTATTTTCAAGCCAAAGTATAATTTGATATACTACTGATTATGTTAATTCCAAAACCAAAGCATAGTTTAATATGTTATTTCCAAACCAAAGTATAATTTGATATACTACCGATGCTTTCATTCTTAAACCAATGTATGCTTTTGATATACTACCAAATTTATTATTTCATTAACCAAAGTATATTTTGATATACTATCAATTCAACTATTTCAAAACTGAAGTATATTTTGATATACTACTTATCCTATTATTTCAAAATCAAAGTATATCTCGTATATACTACAAACCTTTTTACCAAAACAAAGCATTTTGAAACCAAACTTTATCAAGGATTCATGGCTATTTTTGTAAACATATAATCTTTTCTTATGCTATCCAAGGCCATGAATCTAATTCAGAAAACCTATGTTGCTCACAGACATTTTTATGCTGACGTTTTATTTTCATATATGTTTCAGGATCTATTATGTGACAATTGATGATTGCTTGCTTCACATAGGATGGACGCGGGTCTTAGTGACTTTAAAACTTGAAAGACAATTGTTCATACTTATTCGAATTGTTTTAAAACAATGAATCTACAAACGAAATAAAACAAAACTTCAAATACCATGTGTTGTGAAACAATGATTCTGTGACATGACTCCCCGACATTTACTCCGCGATTTGTTGTATTACGCGGTCGGGGTGTTACAGATTTCACACCCTTCGCACTAAGGGACTGTTTCATGTATTTTCGTTTTGATTTCTTTTTTGTTTAGTTCAAGTTCATCAGTATTTCAATTGTTGAAGTCACATCAGGTTTACCATCCTCAATATGGATGAATCTGAGTCGTGACAGAAGTGTGAACCGTGGAAACCTTGGCTTTCCAACCTAGTTCCACCACCTCATTTGATTGTTTGAACATTTTATTTACTGTTTACACTTTTACGGCAACTACTACTGTAAGGATCTGCAAAAAATGTCCCAAAACAACCCGTAAGTGAAAACCCGGACCCCTAAAACCCTAGTTCTCATGAAAAACCAAGAAATTCAAAAATTATGGACTTCTCGCGGGCCGCGTAAGAATTAAGCTAGTCCTACGCGGGCCGCGACAGCACAACGAATGACTCGGATCAGCTATATGCGACATGGCAGACCTACGGTGTGACACGGCAGCCCTAGCCGTAGCTAGGGTGGCCCTCGCGGGCCGCGTAAGGATTGCTTGGGGTTTACGCGGGCCGCGAGAGACTCAAAAATTTTGTATAAATGGGACGTGCATGGGGCTTTCAGCTGTGTTCGAAATCTTTTTCAAAACAGCAAACTTTCTGCTTATTTTTGAATATTTAGAGGTTGAAACACTGCTACGATTACAGGGTAATAACTCGATCACTACTACGATACAATGTCCGATCGATTGAAACCGATCCGATGGATGTTTAAGTGCTGCCCGAATCCGAGCTATACTTTGTCATTCGTCGTGAGGGTTTTGATTTCGTGAGTTTATCGTAAAAGTTGTATTAAGTTACTGACCTAGTTTCGTGTGCATTGTTATTAAACTAGGTTTTCAGGCTAAATCAGTAGGCTAAACTCTGCCCAACTAAACCTGCAAAGTGAGTCATTCTCTTTTTATCAACAATGTTTTACAATACCCAAATGTTTTCCAGTTATATGTTACAGGGATTAAGTCTTGGTTATCTTAAATTACTGGCAAGTGGGGTATTTTGCACATTCCTATTGTTTCTCACTTTTAACAGTGATAATCATCACTATTGAGTGAAAGGACCCAATGGTGGTATGACCATCGTCACCAGGGTGTGACACGGGGCCAGGTAATTATAAGATAGGGGCTATTGTAATCGCTCTTATGCTGTAATCTGTAACAACCCGCACTTTTGTGCGTTGTTACTAACTCGTTATACTCGTTACTCCTAGCACCAGAGATTCGGATCATAATGTAACCATATCATATATATCGCTATTCGAAGGATAATCGCATATTTTCGAAACACAATATCACTATACTACACTATTATCACACTAACACTCATAGAGGCCTTGAGTGAGGACCTATTCTACCCTCCTCAGTGGCCGTGATGTGTCGAACGTAAACAATTAACGCTAACAAGGACCCTCGGGTGAGTGTTGTAGCTCCAGTCGTCATGACGATAATGACAATACGAGTAAACGGTACCCCGTCAGTCCTTGTGGCACTACACGAAATAACGTTCACGATGACATCAAGAAAGGACCTATACTACCCTCATTGATGGCCGTGCAACGTCGATAATAATCGCATACGCGAATCGGAAACCGACTGTTAATTATCGAAACTTTGGGATATGGATACGTAAATACGACCCCTAGTGATATATGTATATAATAATAATAATATATTGATAATATAAACTAATTATGGACGTACGCGCTTCGAAAACTAATCAAAACGATCAAAAACGGAGAAGTCCAAGCGTCAGGATAGCTATCCGGACGGATGGGCATGCGCACGGATGGCCATCCGCACGCATGGGCCATCCGCACGGATGGGCCATCCGCACGGATGGGCTACCCTGGCCACAACCCTTGTTAAACCTCTGTTGCCTATAAATACCATGTCACATCACTTGAACAGTGATGTGACAGCTCCTGTTCAACCAAATGCGCACCAAGACCCTTTTCCCTCGATTTCCTCGCGATTCCGGTACGATTTCAATCTAAACCTTGTACTTCTACAATCTACACTCGATTCTACATCATTCTATCTTTCACAACTCAAATTCTAACCGTGAAATCTGCGGATTTGAGGCGTTTTGAGGTGATGTCACCAAGAGTTCTTATGAACTTCAAGTTTGGGTCTCATTTCACTATAAACGACTCAGATCCGGGTGATTTCCACATGTTTTTATGACAAATCTCACCTAAATCTGTGCGATTTCGAGTTAACCATGAAGAACCACCATGAACGGCCAGATCTGATGGAACGGGGTGATTCCCGGCCGTTAGAATGAGTCGGAATTGATGGAACTTCAAGTGTTAGCGTGAAATTACACTACCCTAGTGAAAACGGACGTATTCCTTCCGTCAAACACTCGAAACAGTGCTCAGGGTGCGAAACAGACAAGTCAGCCCGCACGGATGACATGTCAGTCCGCACGGACAGCATGTCAGTCCGCACGGACAGCATGTCAGTCCGCACGGACAGCATGTCAGTCCGCACGGACAGCATGTCAGTCCGCACGGACACCAGGTCAGTCCGCACGGATGACACAAGTCCGCACGGATGACATGTCACCCGCACACTCAACCCACACGCACAGTCAACCCGCACGCACACTCAACCGTACGGATCACTGTTATCCGCACGGATAACATGCCATCCGGACGGATGACTTGTCATCCGGACGGATAACCTGTCCATCCGCACGGATGAGAACAGTCCAGTCAAATGAGTAACTTTTCAAGGGTAATCTCGCTTAACCATATATCGTTTACTCTATTCTTCAAGGATCAGTACAGACATACTCGCAACCGACTCGAACAAGTTGTATTCCCGCTAAATACGCACTGTGAGTATACTTGACCCCTTTTTAATCGAATTTTGGGTGTAACATACGTTTCTAACAAATCGAACTGATCAAACGAAATATTCAATCAACCGACTATCAGTTGCGAATAACTGTTATGCATAGATATACGTGATGCTAGTTACATATGTGCTAGGGCTTATACTCGCGACGTCCCACCAAGACTAGTATAGTACTATTGCGCCCGACGGGGTCTAGTTATGCCATCGTACATTCGAGCATCGAGGACTTAGTTGGTAGTATCAGTTTTGTGAGTATATATGTCGTGTATTACGTTTATGCATGGGGAGATTCGCAGCACTTTTAATCTATTATGCTATACTTATCAAACCTGTATACTCGCCAATACTTTTGTATTGACAAATATTTTAACGTATGTTGCAGGTTAGATCGCAGACTATATCAAATCAAGCTAGGAAGTCTAGAAACTCAACTAAAATCTAGGTTGTCGGATTTGTATTGTTCGAGAGGGCAAGAAATCTGTGATAACTTATGTGATTGTATTATTTGTTAGTATGGGATAACGAATGTATTAAATATTATCGCAATATAGTTGTTATGGATTCTCTTGAGCAATCTGATTCGCCTAGTGCCGCGCCCCGATGATTCCGCCATCGGTTGGGGTGTGACAGATTGGTATCAGAGCCATAACTATAGGGAATTAGGTCAGACTAGACCTAGTCCGGGTCGACGTCTTAGCAATTGACCTAGTCTATAGTCTAAGTACCAACAGGCTGACTCATACAAACCCGGTGGGGTTTGTATTGGGCTTACTTGATACTCTCGATCGAAATTGCTAAAAAATACAACTTTGTGTGAACCCCGCGTACTACAACTTCACACGAAGAAGCCTTTCCTAAGGCTGAAATACTACTTAGCCTTTCCTAAGGCCGACACAATATACACGTTTTCGAAAATACTCGCATAACGAAACCGAGCGATCCAGTCGAGATCAGGTGTGAAAACCAAGAACTCTCGATAGGATTGCTCACTCAGCGCATTTTTCTAGCACGAGAACTTTTCATTGAGTTAGGAGTGAAATCCATATCTCGACAAAAGTCTCCATTTCTAAATCTAGTGGAACTCACGAATTTATTCGGGGAGCATAGCCACAATTAGGAACGAAACTGTTAAGCCAGGGGTGAAACCCGTACCTTAATAAGTCGCCCCATTCTCTATAAACTGGTTTTCAAAAGCTCTCACCAAGGACTCGACTATCACGATAACTCGAGCCACGCGATGACTAGGAAGACGAATGCCACGAGCTGCATCCCAGTGGAAGCATGAAGTCCTCTAGGTCAACGCGCATGCTCGAACTTGTTAGATATAGTTGGGTTACCTTGGGTAGTCGACGCCTAAAACACCCAAGGCACTCTATCGTACGACCCGCCAATTTTACAATGATTGGAACTTATTTACGTTTTGAAACTTTACGCTTTATCGATTTCTCGATTTAACGATTTTCACTCCCTACTTTATAAACACACGATTCGCACAGCCATCGCAATCTAAAACGAAATCCGAATGTTCGCAACAAAACTAATGCATAACCTATCGCATTCGCTCTCGTTTTCTCACTTCAACGCGACCTCGCTTATTCTAAATCGACCTGTATGTGCATGATTAAACATTACATCTATATAAATATATATATATATATACGTATAAACAAACAAGTCATTGTGTGAGAACTTAGGAAATTCGTGTCTCCTATGTGGCTCCTATGTGATTCGTATTACTACTATACTATCGCACCAAGTTTTGAACGCGCTCAATCGCAACGCAAAACTCAAAAATCATTATGATCGAATCTCACTCCAAGTCTCTTCCTGTCTAGATGCCTTCCAACAACTCTACCTCGAGACGAGTAGCTAGGAGGAAAGCCAAACGAAGCGCCGAGAAGAGAATTGCTTCACTTGTGATTAAGGAAGTGAGTAAGCTTAGTTCTCAAATTGCCGCTCGAGTGCACTCTCTCAGCCACTCTCGAGCTACGGAAGACGTTAAGACAGGAGAGCCTCAATCTGCTTTTCTCTACAAGCACTTCAAAGCCTGTGACCCGATGGAGTTCACGGGTGAAGGAGGTGCGACTCAACTACTCCAGTGGTTCGATTCTATCGAAGTTACCCTTCGTCAAAGCGGGTGTCCCGATAGTCTCCGTACTACTTGTGCCACCGGAGTATTTCAATCGCGAGCACTCGGCTGGTGGACCGCCGAACGTAACAAACGTGGGATCTCCGCAGCTTACGCTCTCTCGTGGAATGAGCTGAAAGAGCTCATGGAGAAAGAGTACTGTCCTCCTCACGAGATTCAGAAGCTGGAAAACGAATTTTGGGAAATCAAGCAAACCGAAGGTGACAATGCTGGCTACACCGCAAGGTTCAAACAGCTTAGCATAATCTGCCCAAGTCAAGTCAACACTCCAGGGAAGGCCATCGCGAAGTACATTCGTGGCTTGCCTGAGTGTGTGGGTGATTTTGTCGAAGCTGCAAGGCCTGCTACCATCGAAGAAACCTACCGCTTAGCCGCAGAAATCAACAACAAACGACTCATGGAGGGATTATTCTCGAAGAATCCTGTCAAGCAAGCTCATCAAGCAATCGCCGGTAATCCTTCAGGCGAACATGTTGACGAATCTTCTGATGGATCTACTGGCGAATCTTCTAATGAATCAGCTAACGATTCTTCTGACGGATCTGCTAACGATTCCTCGGACAAATCTGCTGCCGATTCTTCTGACAAATCTGCCTGCGAATCCTCCGACAAATCAGTCAAAGACTCTACAAGTGAGTCTTCGGATGAATCCTCCGACGACGACACTTCTTCGCAAAACACCGACGAACCCAGCCGCAAACGAAAGACTTCAAGCCCGAGCTCATCAACAACCGAACTACTCCAACCGGAACCTCTTCAAACAGTTCCGATGTTTCCAAAACGGGCCTACACTGGGGCTCATCCTCAGTGTTACTCATGTACCATCACCATCCAGTTGGGGCTGACTGTCGCTATTGCAATCACTGCAACCGTTACGGTCACTTCACCCGCAACTGCCGCATCGAACCATGAACTTGAGTACAACAACGACAGCTCCAGCAAAAGTCTTCAAGCATCAGACACCTAGCAAGCGTAGGATAAAGTTGTAATGATACGATTCTCGACGTTTATTTCTAAGTTTTGAACCTACTCTCTTATTCGAATTTACCACTACGTGTAACATTAACACTCGTTTTCGTTTTCTCTTCCGCTCTCTAATCGTCGCACTTAGACAAGATTCACACACGTACTACATACTATATACTATATCATGAAATAATGTGTTTTACCCTCACTACACTCTTAGAATGAGGTACGATAAACGTGCAAGGAACAAATAATCGCGGGTGCACACGGGATTATTTGGGTCAGTGCACGGTGATTGTAGTGAATTCTAAAGGTGCCATAGCGTTTTGACAAAAGGTGACACCAAAACACGGGATGAAAGTAGTAGGGGTCGGGCAAGGTGTGCCTTATCATACTACTGAAATTTCGTGAAGAAAGTGCCACGTGGAGTTGAACGTTATTAGACCTATATACTATTGTGATTATTTTCAACACACTACACTCAATCGCAAGGCGTAACAACCGAAATTGCATCATCGCAAGACTTGTCGTAAGTCTGCAAACGTAATGCAATCGCCTCATCAATGGACTCTGGGGAGTCTACCTCGCAGGACAATTGCATCAACGCAAGGCGGGTCGTAAGTCCATAGCGAGCAATCTCATCAAACACACTAACGCTCACGATATTCTCGGGTGAGGACCTATTCTACCCTCCTCGATAGCCGTGATGCGTCGCAACGTGACGTTAAGCTTACTCGCAACCGACTCGAACAAGTTGTATTCCCGCTAAATACGCACTATGAGTATACTTGACCCCTTTTTAACCGAATTTTGGGTGTAACATACGTTTCTAACAAATCGAACTGATCAAACGAAATATTCAATCAACCGACTATCACTTGCGAATAACTGTTATGCATAGATATACGTGATGCTAGTTACATATGTGCTAGGGCTTATACTCGCGACGTCCCACCAAGACTAGTATAGTACTATTGCGCCCGACGGGGTCTAGTTATGCCATCGTACATTCGAGCATCGAGGACTTAGTTGGTAGTATCAGTTTTGTGAGTATATATGTCGTGTATTACGTTTATGCATGGGGAGATTCGCAGCACTTTTAATCTATTATGCTATACTTATCAAACCTGTATACTCGCCAATACTTTTGTATTGACAAATATTTTAACGTATGTTGCAGGTTAGATCGCAGACTATATCAAATCAAGCTAGGAAGTCTAGAAACTCAACTAAAATCTAGGTTGTCGGATTTGTATTGTTCGAGAGGGCAAGAAATCTGTGATAACTTACGTGATTGTATTATTTGTTAGTATGGGATAACGAATGTATTAAATATTATCGCAATATAGTTGTTATGGATTCTCTTGAGCAATCTGATTCGCCTAGTGCCGCGCCCCGATGATTCCGCCATCGGTTGGGGTGTGACAACGCAGGCCGCGAGAGACTCAAAAATTTTGTATAAATGGGACGTGCATGGGGCTTTCAGCTGTGTTCGAAATCTTTTTCAAAACAGCAAACTTTCTGCTTATTTTTGAATATTTAGAGGTTGAAACGCTGCGACGATTACAGAGTAATAACTCGATCACTACTACGATACAATGTCCGATCGATTGAAACCGATCCGATGGATGTTTAAGTGCTGCCCGAATCCGAGCTATACTTTGTCATTCGTCGTGAGGGTTTTGATTTCGTGAGTTTATCGTAAAAGTTGTATTAAGTTACTGACCTAGTTTCGTGTGCATTGTTATTAAACTAGGTTTTCAGGCTAAATCAGTAGGCTAAACTCTGCCCAACTAAACCTGCAAAGTGAGTCATTCTCTTTTTATCAACAATTTTTTACAATACCCAAATGTTTTCCAGTTATATGTACAGGGATTAAGTCTTGGTTATCTTAAATTACTGGCAAGTGGGGTATTTTGGACATTCCTATTGTTTCTCACTTTTAACAGTGATAATCATCACTATTGAGTGAAAGGACCCAATGGTGGTATGACCATCGTCACCAGGGTGTGACACGGGGCCAGATAATTATAAGATAGGGGCTATTGTAATCGCTCTTATGCTGTAATTTATAACAATGTGTCATTTTATACAAATTGAGTGACTCGCCAGTATTTCCCCGCTGATAAAATCTTTTTAAACATTTTTCAGGTGATTTACTTTGACCCAGGGAAAGTGCCGCGTAGCACTAAAAGCTTGAGGAGGTGGCTCAGTAAAATAAATAAACATGTTTTGTAAAACAAGGAATTTCCTCGTGAAATTTCTTTATTGTAAATTACGGGGTTTGCTCCAAATTGTGAAATAAAATAATTGGACATTTTCAGTTTTCACGATCCTGTTAAAATTTTCGCTGCCAAATTAAACAGCAATACCACGGGTTTCTGTCCCGCGACATCTGAACCAGGTAAACCGGGACGGGGGCCGTGACAGAAAAAAGTGGTATCAGAGCCACTGATTTAAGCCAATTAAGTATTTAGAAATACTTAATTTTTCAAATTTCCATTTTGTGATTCTGTGAAAATTTAATTTGCAATAAATAATATTCTAATTTGGATTTTTGTGTTTTCCTCATATATGCTAACATCATGAATGAGTTGTCTGAAGCTCTTCAGAATCTCACTATCCATTCTGTTGATATGGAAGTTCCCAGAGACCTTTCCGGTTATCAGGCAGACACTGAAGAACCAATGGATTTCCAAGCCTAGGAGAAACCAAAGCCGAAAAAGTGGAGGAGAATATTGGACTAGAAACGCGGACACAGGAAGAAGCCAGCCGCCCAGAATGTTAAAAAGATTGAAGATCCCAAAGGGAAAGGAAAGGAGATAGGGGAAAGCTCGGGTCAGGCCCAGAAGATGCCGCCCTGGGAGGAGCTTGATCGCAAACTTGCAAATTGTGATCTCATCGGACCTGCCAATGAAAACCTCTTCAGTTTCCCACCCCAATCTGAACTCCCGATTAATTTGGCACCTAATGTTCTGGACCCCATTGTCAACCACCAGCTTCTACCCGAAGAATTGGAGGAATGGTGGACAAGTGACTGGCAATTTCAGAATTTCATGAATAACCCTAATGTTTATTTCCCTCAGTTTGATCTAGAACCTGCACCATACCCACCTATGAGGACCGAAAACTTAGCCGAACTCCGCCACTATGGTGAGGAACTGGTGGACGCAGGAAATAGGATTCCGGAAGTGGGGGAGAAGATCTCATGGAAATACGACGAACGGGAGTGTCGTTTCTGAAATGCCAGCTGACTGCGGTGGCGATGTGGTTGTGTAATAATAATATAATATGTATAATAATAATAATAGAATGTAAAATAATAATATAATATTGTATAATAATAACAAAAATAAAACTCTTGTAAAATAACTGGTTGTAGTAATGTATAATAAAAATATATATATATGTCTTGGAATCGACGATTTTGGCTATATGTGGATTAACTTCATTATGTTGTGATTGCCTTATTAGGTTAATTGCTATCTATAGTGTGATAACAAATTGTATATATGGTTAATGACTCAGATGGCAAACGTAGAAAACCAACCGGCAAATGAAGCCAACCAAGCTGAACAAAATAATGAAGACCAATTTCTTAATAGGCAAGATATAGAAAATATCGTTGCCCAGGGAATAGCTAATGCTATCCCAGCAATCATTGCTGCTGCAAGAAATCCCGTTGAACCTTCGCAAGCTAATCACAGTAAACGTACTCGCGACGACAAATTCAGTAACAGTGTAAATGGAGGCAACAATAATAATAACGATAATGTGGTTCAAGCCCCATTTCTTAAGAAAATGAAAGCTGCAACACCTGGTTGCACTTACAAAGAATTCCTTGCCTGTAAGCCAGTCGAATTCGCAGGCAATGAAGGGGCAACTGCCGCACTGCGATGGTTGGAGAAAACCGAAGCAGTAATTAAAATAAGTAAATGTGCCGAGGAAGACAAGGTTATGTATGTGTCCCACCTCTTTAAAGAAGGGGCGTTAGAATGGTGGAACACGGTACTACAAGCCAAAGGAAGCGACGTGGCTTACGCCATGAGTTTGGAAGAATTTAAAGAGTTGGTGAAAAGAAAATTTTGTCCCGACTATGAAAAGGATCAAATGACAAATAAGTTCCTAAACCACCGGATGGTGGATGTTGACTGTCGAGGGTATACTTTGACATTCTTCGAGTATGCTAGAGTTGTACCAACCCTGGCTTCGCCAGAACCGGTACTTATTTCTTGCTATATTTGGGGTTTGATTAGCGAAATTCGTTATATCGTCAAAGCTGCGAGACCTCGCACAATTGACGATGCTGTCGAACTAGCCAACACCTTAACCGACGGGCTTGTACGTACGCGAGAAGAAAACAGGAAAAAGGAATTGGCCCAAAGGATTACCCAAGGATTTCGTGTGAGTAATAATAATAGTAATTTCAAGAAAAAGGGAACCAGGCAATCCTCCACTGCTCCATTTTGCAGTACTTGTAAAAGAAAGCATTTTGGGAAATGTAAGGGGTACTGTAATTTCTGCAAACTTCCGGGACACCAAGAAGAAGAATGCAGAATAAAGAAATCAACAATTTGCTTCAACTGTGGAGAAGCTAGACATTTTAGACCAGAATGTCCTAAACTGATCAAACCAGCTGACAAAAAGGCCAAACCTGCTGAAGGAACTAATAAGAAAAACGCAAGAGCCTTTCAGCTAACAACTCAAGAAGCAGATCTAATTCCTGATGTGATAGCTGGTATGTTCTTAGTTCATGGCGTTTACGCAAAAGTATTATTTGACTCTGGTGCAAACCAAAGTTTCATAAATACTTCACTCTGCCAAGCCCTTAAGCAACCTTTAACCAAACTTAGACAAATTTTTACAGTAGAAACGGCAGATGGTAATTCTGTTAACATAGATAAGGTTTTGCAAGAAGGAAAGACAGAACTCTTAGGCCATAAATTTTCTGCAAACCTGTTACCTATGAATTTAGCTGGATTCGATGTTGTGCTGGGAATGGACTGGTTAGTAGCCAACCATGCTCGAATCCTCTGTGATAAGAATTCCATAGAAATTCATACACCCACAGGAGAAAAAATTGTGGTTACAGGAGATAAGCCACGTAAGCCAATGAAATTCATTTCAGTAATGAAAGTTGCTAGTTATGAACGAAAACAAGGAATAGTGTATATGATTTCGGTGATCATTAACACTAAAAGTAAGGAACTCAAGGAAATTCCAGTAGTATTAGAATACCCGGATATATTCCCAGAGGAACTACTTGGATTACCACCCGATAGGGAAGTAGAATTTAGAATTCATCTAATTCCTGGAACTACATCGATAGCTAAGTCACCTTATCGGTTAGCACCCACCAAAATGTTAGAATTGAAAAAGCAGTTAGATGAATTACTAGGCAAAGAATTTATACAACCTAGTTCATCCCCGTAGGGAGCACCAGTATTGTTTGTGAAAAAGAAGGATGGTTCGATGCGGATGTGTATCGATTATCGGGAACTGAATAAGGTTACAATTAAGAATCGATACCCGTTACCCAGAATTGATGACCTTTTTGATCAACTTCAAGGAGCTAGGTATTTCTCTAAGATAGATTTGCGCTCCGGATATCATCAGTTAAAGGTACAAGAGGAAGACATACCTAAAACGGCCTTCAGGACTAGGTATGGTCATTACGAGTTTACAGTCATGCCCTTTGGGTTAACGAATGCTCCTGCAGCATTCATGGACATGATGAATAGGATATGTAAACCGTATTTGGATAAATTTGTAATTTTTTTTATCGAAGATATACTTATTTATTCCAAAATCCAGGAGGAGCATTGTGAGCACCTACATGCACTCTTAACTCTGTTAAGAAAGGAGAATCTTTACGCCAAATTCTCGAAGTGTGAATTTTGGCTACAGGAGGTACAATTTTTAGGACACATGGTGAATCACGAAGGTATTCACGTAGATCCCTCCAAAATAGAAGCAATCACCAAGTGGAAGGTCCCACAATCAGCTATGGAAGTTAGAAGTTTTCTAGGATTAGCTGGTTACTATAGGCGATTCATTAAAGATTTTTCTAGAATAGCCGTGCCATTAACTAAGCTAACCTGTAAAACAGTTAAGTTTGAATGGAGACCTAAGCAAGAAGAGGCCTTTAGGATTTTAAAGCAAAAATTAACAAATGCCCCGATCCTTGCCTTACAAGAAGGAACAGAAAATTTTGAAGTTTACTGTGATGCTTCTAAACTAGGATTAGGATGTGTATTGATGCAACGTAAAAAGGTAATTGCTTACGCATCAAGGCAGTTGAAGAAGCACGAGGAAAATTATACTACTCATGACTTAGAATTAGGAGCGATAATTTTTGCCCTTAAGATTTGGAGGCATTATCTATATGGGAGTAAGTTTACTGTCTATACGGATCATAAAAGTTTAAGGTACATATTTGGGCAAAAAGAATTGAACATGAGGCAAAGAAGATGGATGGAAATTCTAAGTAACTATGACTGTGATATCCAATATCACAAAGGAAAGGCAAATGTAGTAGCAGATGCCCTAAGCCGTAAGTATCGTGAGAAACAAAGACGGTTTCGTGCTCTTAGATTAAGTTTACAATTAGATTTAATGGAACAACTGAAGAATGTTCAGGAAACAGCAATCAAGGATGATGCTGAAGGAATGAAAGGGTGAATAAAGGAATTAGAACGAGGGGCTGATGGAATTTGGAAATTCCATAAGAAAAGAATTTGGGTACCTAGACAAGGAAATTTAAGAGATAAGATTTTAGAAGAAGCCCATAAATCTAGATATACGATGCATCCTGGTAACAACAAGATGTACCAAGATTTAAGAAATAATTTCTGGTGGATAGGAATGAAGAAGGACATAGCTAGGTATGTTTCTAAATGCCTAACTTGTTCACAAGTTAAGGTAGAACACCAGAAACCCTCAGGTTTACTTCAGCAGTTAGAAATGCCTGTATGGAAGTGGGAACTAATAACAATGGATTTTGTTACTAAGTTACCCAGGACCAGGAAAGGTAACGATGCAATCTGGGTGATTGTAGATCGATTAAACAAATCAGCTCATTTCCTTCCAATGAAAGAAACCTTTAGCATGGAAATGTTAGCAAAATTGTATGTAGATGAGGTAGTATCCTTACATGGAGTCCCACTCTCCATTGTATCAGATAGGGATAGTCGTTTCACTTCACATTTCTGGAAAAGTTTCCAAGAAGCCATGGAGACGCGATTAAATTTAAGTACTGCCTACCATCCCCAAACAGATGGACAGAGTGAAAGGACGATCCAAACCCTGGAAGACATGCTCAGAGCATGTGTCATTGATTTTGGTGGAAACTGGGATGACCACCTACCCTTAATTGCATTCTCCTATAACAATAGTTATCATGCAAGCATCAAGGCTGCCCCATTTGAAGCACTGTATGGACGGAAGTGCCGAACTCCAGTTTGCTGGGCAGAAATAGGAGAGAGTCAATTATCAGGTCATGAAATTGTGCAAGAAACCACCGACAAGATAACTCAAATCAAGGAAAGACTGAAAACGGCTCGAGATAGCCAGAAGAGTTATGCAGATAATCGACGCAAGCCGTTAGAATTTCAAGTTGGACACAAGGTACTGTTGAAAGTTTCTCCTTGGAAAGAAGTTGTTCGGTTCGGTAAGAAAGGAAAGCTAAGCCCCAAGTAAATAGGACCATTCCCACTAATCCAGCGGATAGGACCAGTTGCCTATCGTTTACAATTACCGGAAGAATTAGCCAGTATTTCATGTATCTAATCTTAAGAAATGCTTAGCGGACGAATCACTGGTAATACCTCTTCAAGATGTAGAGGTAAATGAAAAGTTAAAATTTGTGGAGAAACCACTCCAAATAGAAGACAGAAAGATTAAATTCCTCAAGCATAAAAGATTGGTACTAGTCAAGGTCAAGTGGGATTCAAAAAGAGGACCTGAGTATACATGGGAACTGGAATCGGAAATGAAGCAAAAGTATCCTCACTTATTTCAGTAAATCTCGAGGATGAGATTTTAAATAAGGTGGGGAGGATGTAAGGACCTACAAAAAATGTCCCAAAATGACCCGTAAGTGAAAACCCGGACCCCTAAAACCCTAGTTCTCATGAAAAACCAAGAAATTCAAAAATTATGGACTTCTCGCGGGCCGCATAGGAATTAAGCTAGGCCTACGCGGGCAGCGACAGCACAACGAATGACTCGAATCAGCTGTATGCCACGTGTCTGACACTTGGCAGACCTACGACGTGACACGGCAGCCCTAGCCGTAGCTAGGGTGGCTGATGTGTGTAAAATGCAACATATAAATTACATCAAATGAGGCATAAAACTAACCCTTTTTAAGTACTAATGCTGGAAAAAGAGTGTTTTTGTCTTCCTTTTGTATTTTCAGGATTAAATGAGCTCAAATTCACAAAAGAAGCAAAAAGACAGCTAAATCTAACATAAATACAAGAAAAGGAACATAAGTGGACTGCCCGACCCCTCAACGGTATCTTCCCAAGCAAAATAGAGAAGGCAGAAGACCGAACACGCCCCGTGCTCAGCCAGCACGGGGCCGTGCCCAAGAAGCAGCAGAAAATACAAACCTATAGAAGCTTCTATTGCCCACCACGGGGCCGTGTCCAGTGAACACGGGGGCGTGGCGAAAGTACAGCAGGCGCATTAATTGTAATTGCGAATTACAATTAATGAAGAGAGAGAATGTCAGACAGGCACGGGGGCGTGTCCAACGGACACGGGGCCGTGCCCAGCCTTCTGTTCAGCCTATAAATAGGAGTGCTTGGTTTCATTTCAACTCATCCCTTGGCACACCACCTCTCTCACACTTCATCCACCACCCACCACCATCACAACACCATCATCCACCACCATCATCCATTGTCCATCGTAGAGTGTGTGAGTCGTCTCGGGATCCAAGATTGATCGTAAGAGTTCTTGACAATCAAGGCCATGTTTGCCTAAGTCTCTTACATCACTTGGTGAAGACAAAGTGTCTAGTATAATACTTTTTATTTCTAATCTTTTGCACTTTTTATTTGGTTTTGTATTAATGACTTTAATAACTAGTTACTTATGTTGAAGGTGATCTTTCCTTATCGTTTGTCCGTGGTGTCTTGGCATTATTTTACTGTCTATATAAAATAAAAGATTTTCACCATTCATATCTCCACGGTCTATATGGAGGTATGTTGGCTACCTGGTCGGGGGTTAAGGGAACGGTTTGGTAAAGGTCTTGCCATTGTTCAGCGTTTAGAGGTCCTGCAATGGACCTGGGTCAAATTTAGTAGGACCTCCTTCAATGCTTCACGGTATTGGATGGCGGGGGTCCAAACTCTTTGATCCCCTCATAAGTTAACTACTATTAATACTATAACCCGGCTATTTAGGACTGTATCCCTGCTGACTCAGACTACTTAGCCGAGGGTAACGTCACCGCCAAAAGCGGGGCCTACCATAATTTGCATTAATAACTTAATTAATTATCTTCCAATAATCCACCCTTTTAGGATTGTATCCTTGCTGACTCAAACTACTGGGGTGAGGGTAACGTCACCTTCAAAAGTGTAACACCCCGAAAAAAATATAAAACTTTGTATTAGAATTATAAAGTATAAATAAACACGATTTTACTAACTAGAAATTTTAACCTAGTTAGCTAATATACATGAACCGGGTTTGCAAGCCAATGTTGGACAAGTCGGTCATCGTGTTTATCGATGATATCTTGGTGTATTCGAAAAGTGAAACCGAACACGCACGTCACTTACAAGAAGTGTTAGAGACACTTAGACGAGAGAAGTTGTATGCAAAATTCTCTAAATGTGCCTTTTGGTTACGGGAGGTACAATTTCTCGGCCATGTCATAAATGCCGACGGAGTTTTGGTGGATCCGTCAAAGATAGAGGCGGTGTCAAAATGGAATCCCCCGAAGAACCCTTCGAAAATTAGAAGCTTTTTGGGGCTTGCGGGATATTATAGGAGATTCATTCAAGATTTCTCCAAGATTGCATCGCCACTAACAAAGCTAACCCAAAAGAAAGCAAAGTTTGTTTGGGGAGTCGATCAAGAAAAAGCGTTTCGGACACTAAAAGAAAGGCTAACTCAAGCTCCGGTACTGACATTGCCGGACGGAGTCGAAGACATGGTAGTTTATTCGGATGCTTCATTATCGGGGCTCGGTTGCGTGTTGATGCAACGGGGCAAGGTAATAGCCTATGCCTCGAGACAATTGAAGATACACGAGAAGAAATACCCCACGCACGATCTTGAGCTGGCGGCGGTGGTGTTTGCATTAAAAATATGGAGGCATTATTTGTATGGGGTAAAATGCACCATATTCACCGACCACAAGAGCTTAAAATACTTCTTCGATCAGAAGGAGTTAAATATGCGACAAAGGCGATGGTTGGAAACGGTAAAAGACTATGATTGTGAGATACATTATCACCCCGGAAAGGCAAATGTGGTAGCGGACGCCCTAAGCCGAAAAGCGGACTATGTCCCAATACGAGTGAGATCGATGCAACTCGTGGTAACCTCGGGTATACTTGAACGTATTCGAGAGGCGCAATTAGAAGCAGTAAAAGAAGAGAATTGGAAGAAGGAAAGAATAATCGGTCAGTTGAAAGACTTGTCGGATGGGAATCAGGGGTTAAAGACTCGATCCGGAAGGATTTGGGTCCCACACACCTGTGGAGTAAAGGCGCTTCTACTTGATGAAGCTCATAAATCCCGTTATTCAGTTCATCCGGGTGCAACCAAGATGTACAATGATTTGAAACAAAATTATTGGTGGCCCGGAATGAAGAGGGACGTGGCGAAATATGTGGAAAAATGCTTGACATGTTTACAAGTCAAGGCGGAGCACCAGAAACCATACGGTAAACTCCAACCGTTGGAAATTCCGGTATGGAAATGGGAACATATTACAATGGACCTGTTAACCAAACTGCCTAGGACAAATCGTGGTTTCGATGCCATATGGGTAGTGGTGGATAGATTGACGAAAAGTGCTCACTTCATTCCGATTCGTGAAACTTATACGTCAGAAAAGATGTCAGAAGTTTATACCAATGAAATCATAGCACGTCATGGAGTGCCGGTGTCCATCGTGTCGGATAGGGATACCCGGTTTACTTCGAATTTCTGGCGTGATTTCCAAGAACAAATGGGGACCAAATTGTTCATTAGCACTGCGTACCATCCTCAAACGGATGGACAAAGTGAAAGAACGATACAAATATTGGGAGACATGCTACGGGCTTGTATAATCGACTTTGGAGGCAGTTGGGATGTTCACCTACCGTTAGTTGAGTTTTCGTATAACAACAGTTACCAATCTAGTATTAAAATGGCACCATACGAACTGCTTTACGGTAGGAAGTGTCGAACCCCGGTTTGTTGGGGCGAAGTGGGTCCACGTGAACTCGCCCACCAAGACATAGTACGAGCCACGAACGAAAAGATCGATAAAGTTCGGGCACACTTGAAAGCGGCCCAAGACAGGCAAAAGGCGTATGTTGATAAAAGGAAAAGGCCAATTGAATTCCAAGTCGGTGACATGGTCATGCTAAAAGTGTCCCCATGGAAAGGTGTCATTAGATTTAGAAAGAAAGGGAAGTTAAGCCCAAGGTTTATCGGGCCATTTAAAATTATCGGAAGAGCTGGCAAGGTAGCTTACCGTCTTGAACTACCGGAGGAGCTGAGTGGGATCCATGGTACGTTTCACGTATCTCAACTAAGAAAGTGCCTAGCAGACGAAACGACCTATATCCATTACGATGATATCGAAGTGGATAATAGTCTAAATTATGTGGTAAGACCGGTTGAAATTTTAGACAGAAAGGTCAAACGTTTACGAAATAAACAAATTGAACAAGTAAAGGTTAAATGGGAGCATAGAAAGGGTTCGGACACTACGTGGGAGTCCGAAGAAGAGATGCGACGTCTTCACCCTACATTATTTGGTACGTACTTCGGTTTCGGGGACGAAACCCTTTTAAGGGGGGTGGACTTGTAACACCCCGAAAAAAATATAAAACTTTGTATTAGAATTATAAAGTATAAATAAACACGATTTTACTAACTAGAAATTTTAACCTAGTTAGCTAATATACTAGAAATAGCCTATGAAGAGGTTAAAGGTTACTAAACAATAAGTAAGACAAAGTTGAGGGGTTAAGTTGACATAATTGAAACCTAAATTTGTTAAAACAAATTAAAATAAACCAAACACCCCTAAAAGATGTGTTGGTCGATCAGGGGAAGACCAGGTCGACACCCCCATAGTTCCAAACCCTAAAATCATCAAAACTTTCAAATTTGAGGTGTTAATCTGGTCCAAATCGAGAATTGAGCCTAGAATCGTAATCCTCACTGCAAGAGGATTCTAAGGTATGTGAAATTTGATGAAATCTATCAACTTGAAATTCTCATGATTTTGAAAATCTGAAATTAGATGCTTGCATGTGTGTTATTTGGTTAGATTAAAGTTGATTATGTGTTTAGAAGTAAAACCTAACTAACTATTGGAGAAAACATGCCCAAATTCAGAGAATTCTATGAATCCATGGAAGCTAGGTTATGGGTTTTATAAGATAATGATGAACACTAGGATTTGAATGATGATTCTAGTATAAATTTCATCTTAGGAGGTAATTCCTGTGATATTGATGTTACAATGTGTGCAAGGTTACTAATTAAAGAGAAATTGAGGTTTAAATTGCAAGTCATGAACTTGGAAATGATGGTAGGAAAATCTGACCCGTTAGGTGTTTGTAGAAATGCCTAAGTGAGGATTTTCGATGTTAAATTTGATGAGAACGCAGATTTGATCATGTTTCACAATGATATGAATATGGTCATGAAAGAGTTCTAAACAAGTTGTAAAACTGAATTTTCTAGGCAAAGAGTCCGGATCATCAAGCGGACAAGCCGAAGGGAATTCACGGGGGAAAGGCGTGCTTTAAAGGTACGAATTTATTATTTCGTTGCATCATGAATTAATTTATAGTTTATGTTGTATCTTCGAAAACATGGTGAACAAGATAGTTCAATATAACACGGAAGGGACCTTGTCTTAATCAAGTAAGACGGGTCAAAACAATTGTTAGAAATTTGATGTACGTATTACATTGTTGATGATTAACTCTTGGTATCCAAACGGGTCAAATAATCGAGTGAAACATAATTTATACTCCGGAATATGACGGACTATACTATGATTGTTAGTTAATATCTATCACATCATTAGAAATATTAGAATTGATGTAATGGGTCGATTTAATGTAAATTACAAGATTTGGGATGAATGAGATGAACTAAACAATCAAGACATGGATTTCCAGGTTCCACCGTAAATTACGGTAGTACCGTAATTTACGGTGAGGGTCAACTTGTTACGGCGAAGGTCTACTGAGTTACGGTGACCAAATAGTTCCAGGCCTCACCGTAAATTACGGTGATACCGTAATTTACGGTAGACATTATATTTTTTTGTTATTTGCTTTTCAAGGTTAAAATGTTAGATCTTGTATTTAAATGGTTATATAATGATGTCAAAACTAATGTTTAACGGCTTTGACCCTAGGTAACTAGATGGACATTACGGATGGTGATCAAGCAACGCCGAAGAACCGAACACGTCTTATGAAGCTTCCGCTATTATATGAATCTTTTGTAGCTCTTGTATATGGGTTGTAAACTATTGTTAAACAATTTTTGAAACGTTCTAACTTAAACATTAGTAGACTAAGGTTTTAATTATGTATGATCTTTGTTAAAGAATGACGTGTACTTAAACTATATTTTGTTTAAATTTATGGGTAAAATTTTAGGGTGTTACAAGTTGGTAATCAGAGCTCATGGTTGTCAATAAGTGTTTGGTTCAAGCTTGATCGATCGTCCGGTAAGAATTAACTTGTTTTGTTAATAAATTATGTACTAGGTATAGAATGAGAAATGAACAATATGCATGAAAAGAGTGTGTAAGCTCACTCAAAAACAAGAAATGCATGAAACAAGAATGATCAAATCAAGTTACGGACTTGATTGAATAGAAACAAGAATGATCAAATCAAGTTACGAACTTGATTGAATTCAAACAAGAATGATTAAATCAAGTTGCGAACTTGATTAAATCAAAACAAGTAAAGCATGTATTATAAATGGAATGTTTAATAATCTATGTAAACATTTCAGAAATCGAGATGGCTGATGGAGACAATGATAATACGGTGCCAAGAGTCACCGAACAAGTGAGAGAAGTGATTGCCGAAGAGGTTGGAAAGGCGATCGAAAACAGTTTGTCGGGTTTTATTGATAAAATCCAACACACGGTTTTATCAATAGTAGAAGATAGAATCAAGAAACTGGAAGATGATTCAAATGTAGCAAAGGAAAAGCGTGGAGGAAGAAAGCCTTGTTCATACAAGGAATTCATGGCTTGTAAACCACCAATATATAATGGGGAGGTTGACCCAATAGTGTGCCAACGATGGCTAAGTGACATTGAAGGGGTATTCGAGAGAACCCATTGTGATGAAGAAGACTACGTAGCCTATGGTACGGGTCAACTAAGGAGTCAAGCGAAAGATTGGTGGGATAACAAAAAGAAGGAGATTGGAAGTGAAGCGGCCAAGGCCATGACTTGGGAGGAGTTTAAGATGCCGTTTCTTAAACACCATAGTCCCAAGGCGGTCATAAATAAAATCAAGGAAGAGTTCATGCAACTCAGGCACAAAGGTGAATCCATAGACAAGATCACGGGGATGTTTATGGACAAGATGAAGTTCTGTGATGACTTGATAACGAATGAAGAGCAAAAGGTTTATTATTATCATAACATGCTAAGCGCGGAGTATAGAGAGTTCATAACCCCTTCAAAGTACGAGACCCTTACCGAGATTGTTAATGCTGCTCGGGAAAGGGAGATTGAATTGAAAAAGAGTATAGAACGGGGTGAACGAAGGGCGCAAGATGTGAATCCAAGCCCTACCAAGAAAGCAAGAACGAATGAAGCAGCAAAGAGATCAGATGCTAAAGGTAGTACACCAGGTTGCAAAATTTGTGGGAAGAATCATAAAGGCGAGTGTCGTTACAAGGATAAGCCTTGTCCCATATGCAAGAAAACGGGACATATGGCTATGTCATGCCCGGAGAAAGTGACGGTTTGTTACAACTGTTATCGAACGGGTCACAAGAAGTCGGAATGCCCGGAACTGGTTGGAAAGAAGGATGGGCAAGAACCGAAAGGTGAAGCCCCGAAAGCAAAGGCAAGATCCTTCCAACTAACTGCTGCAGAAGCGAAAATGGAACCTGACGTGGTCTCAGGTATATTTGCTGTAAATTCAATTCCCGCACACGTGTTATTTGATACGGGTGCGAATAAATCCTTTGTTTCATATGGGTTTATTCGACATCCTTCATTTATTCTAACAAAATTACCTGTGCCTTTAGAAGTAGAGATAGGTAATAACAAAAGCTTTATTGTTTGTGATGTATGTGAAAATTGTAAACTGAGCATCGATGATGAAGAATATTTGATAAATCTAATCCCGATGTCGATGGGAGAATTCCAAGTAGTAGTGGGGATGGATTGGCTATCTCAATACCATGCAAAGGTCGTGTGTTTTCGCAAAGAGATAAAACTAACATCTCCGAGCGGAAAACACGTCACCATTTATGGCGAAAAACGAGGCAATCCCATAGTATGTTCGATGTTGAAAGCTCACAAGCTCATGAAGCGAGGATGCAAGGCATTCATAATCTATGCAAATGAGGCTGAGAAAGAGTCACGGAAGATTGGAGATGTACCGGTAGTACGAGATTATGAAGATGTTTTTCCGGAAGATTTACCGGGGATACCGCCTGAACGGGAAGTAGAGTTCGGGATCGAATTGATTCCGGGCGCGAAACCTGTAGCAAAAGCCCCGTACCGACTTGCACCGTCGGAATTACAAGAGCTGATGTCCCAAATTCAAGATTTGCTTGACAAGGGATTTATAAGGCCGAGTGTGTCTCCTTGGGGCGCACCGGTGTTGTTTGTGAGGAAGAAGGACGGGAGCATGCGCATGTGTATTGACTATCGGGAGTTAAACAAACTCACGGTAAAGAACCGATACCCGCTCCCGAGGATAGATGATTTATTCGATCAATTACAAGGCGCAAATTGGTTTTCCAAAATTGACCTTAGATCGGGGTATCACCAACTAAAGGTCAAAGAAGAAGATGTGCCGAAGACGGCTTTCCGCACGAGGTACGGACATTACGAATTTCTCGTGATGTCATTTGGGCTAACGAATGCGCCCGCGGCTTTCATGGACCTCATGAACCGGGTTTGCAAGCCAATGTTGGACAAGTCGGTCATCGTGTTTATCGATGATATCTTGGTGTATTCGAAAAGTGAAACCGAACACGCACGTCACTTACAAGAAGTGTTAGAGACACTTAGACGAGAGAAGTTGTATGCAAAATTCTCTAAATGTGCCTTTTGGTTACGGGAGGTACAATTTCTCGGCCATGTCATAAATGCCGACGGAGTTTTGGTGGATCCGTCAAAGATAGAGGCGGTGTCAAAATGGAATCCCCCGAAGAACCCTTCGAAAATTAGAAGCTTTTTGGGGCTTGCGGGATATTATAGGAGATTCATTCAAGATTTCTCCAAGATTGCATCGCCACTAACAAAGCTAACCCAAAAGAAAGCAAAGTTTGTTTGGGGAGTCGATCAAGAAAAAGCGTTTCGGACACTAAAAGAAAGGCTAACTCAAGCTCCGGTACTGACATTGCCGGACGGAGTCGAAGACATGGTAGTTTATTCGGATGCTTCATTATCGGGGCTCGGTTGCGTGTTGATGCAACGGGGCAAGGTAATAGCCTATGCCTCGAGACAATTGAAGATACACGAGAAGAAATACCCCACGCACGATCTTGAGCTGGCGGCGGTGGTGTTTGCATTAAAAATATGGAGGCATTATTTGTATGGGGTAAAATGCACCATATTCACCGACCACAAGAGCTTAAAATACTTCTTCGATCAGAAGGAGTTAAATATGCGACAAAGGCGATGGTTGGAAACGGTAAAAGACTATGATTGTGAGATACATTATCACCCCGGAAAGGCAAATGTGGTAGCGGACGCCCTAAGCCGAAAAGCGGACTATGTCCCAATACGAGTGAGATCGATGCAACTCGTGGTAACCTCGGGTATACTTGAACGTATTCGAGAGGCGCAATTAGAAGCAGTAAAAGAAGAGAATTGGAAGAAGGAAAGAATAATCGGTCAGTTGAAAGACTTGTCGGATGGGAATCAGGGGTTAAAGACTCGATCCGGAAGGATTTGGGTCCCACACACCTGTGGAGTAAAGGCGCTTCTACTTGATGAAGCTCATAAATCCCGTTATTCAGTTCATCCGGGTGCAACCAAGATGTACAATGATTTGAAACAAAATTATTGGTGGCCCGGAATGAAGAGGGACGTGGCGAAATATGTGGAAAAATGCTTGACATGTTTACAAGTCAAGGCGGAGCACCAGAAACCATACGGTAAACTCCAACCGTTGGAAATTCCGGTATGGAAATGGGAACATATTACAATGGACCTGTTAACCAAACTGCCTAGGACAAATCGTGGTTTCGATGCCATATGGGTAGTGGTGGATAGATTGACGAAAAGTGCTCACTTCATTCCGATTCGTGAAACTTATACGTCAGAAAAGATGTCAGAAGTTTATACCAATGAAATCATAGCACGTCATGGAGTGCCGGTGTCCATCGTGTCGGATAGGGATACCCGGTTTACTTCGAATTTCTGGCGTGATTTCCAAGAACAAATGGGGACCAAATTGTTCATTAGCACTGCGTACCATCCTCAAACGGATGGACAAAGTGAAAGAACGATACAAATATTGGGAGACATGCTACGGGCTTGTATAATCGACTTTGGAAGCAGTTGGGATGTTCACCTACCGTTAGTTGAGTTTTCGTATAACAACAGTTACCAATCTAGTATTAAAATGGCACCATACGAACTGCTTTACGGTAGGAAGTGTCGAACCCCGGTTTGTTGGGGCGAAGTGGGTCCACGTGAACTCGCCCACCAAGACATAGTACGAGCCACGAACGAAAAGATCGATAAAGTTCGGGCACACTTGAAAGCGGCCCAAGACAGGCAAAAGGCGTATGTTGATAAAAGGAAAAGGCCAATTGAATTCCAAGTCGGTGACATGGTCATGCTAAAAGTGTCCCCATGGAAAGGTGTCATTAGATTTAGAAAGAAAGGGAAGTTAAGCCCAAGGTTTATCGGGCCATTTAAAATTATCGGAAGAGCTGGCAAGGTAGCTTACCGTCTTGAACTACCGGAGGAGCTGAGTGGGATCCATGGTACGTTTCACGTATCTCAACTAAGAAAGTGCCTAGCAGACGAAACGACCTATATCCATTACGATGATATCGAAGTGGATAATAGTCTAAATTATGTGGTAAGACCGGTTGAAATTTTAGACAGAAAGGTCAAACGTTTACGAAATAAACAAATTGAACAAGTAAAGGTTAAATGGGAGCATAGAAAGGGTTCGGACACTACGTGGGAGTCCGAAGAAGAGATGCGACGTCTTCACCCTACATTATTTGGTACGTACTTCGGTTTCGGGGACGAAACCCTTTTAAGGGGGGTGGACTTGTAACACCCCGAAAAAAATATAAAACTTTGTATTAGAATTATAAAGTATAAATAAACACGATTTTACTAACTAGAAATTTTAACCTAGTTAGCTAATATACTAGAAATAGCCTATGAAGAGGTTAAAGGTTACTAAACAATAAGTAAGACAAAGTTGAGGGGTTAAGTTGACATAATTGAAACCTAAATTTGTTAAAACAAATTAAAATAAACCAAACACCCCTAAAAGATGTGTTGGTCGATCAGGGGAAGACCAGGTCGACACCCCCATAGTTCCAAACCCTAAAATCATCAAAACTTTCAAATTTGAGGTGTTAATCTGGTCCAAATCGAGAATTGAGCCTAGAATCGTAATCCTCACTGCAAGAGGATTCTAAGGTATGTGAAATTTGATGAAATCTATCAACTTGAAATTCTCATGATTTTGAAAATCTGAAATTAGATGCTTGCATGTGTGTTATTTGGTTAGATTAAAGTTGATTAGGTGTTTAGAAGTAAAACCTAACTAACTATTGGAGAAAACATGCCCAAATTCAGAGAATTCTATGAATCCATGGAAGCTAGGTTATGGGTTTTATAAGATAATGATGAACACTAGGATTTGAATGATGATTCTAGTATAAATTTCATCTTAGGAGGTAATTCCTGTGATATTGATGTTACAATGTGTGCAAGGTTACTAATTAAAGAGAAATTGAGGTTTAAATTGCAAGTCATGAACTTGGAAATGATGGTAGGAAAATCTGACCCGTTAGGTGTTTGTAGAAATGCCTAAGTGAGGATTTTCGATGTTAAATTTGATGAGAACGCAGATTTGATCATGTTTCACAATGATATGAATATGGTCATGAAAGAGTTCTAAACAAGTTGTAAAACTGAATTTTCTAGGAAAAGAGTCCGGATCATCAAGCGGACAAGCCGAAGGGAATTCACGGGGGAAAGGCGTGCTTTAAAGGTACGAATTTATTATTTCGTTGCATCATGAATTAATTTATAGTTTATGTTGTATCTTCGAAAACATGGTGAACAAGATAGTTCAATATAACACGGAAGGGACCTTGTCTTAATCAAGTAAGACGGGTCAAAACAATTGTTAGAAATTTGATGTACGTATTACATTGTTGATGATTAACTCTTGGTATCCAAACGGGTCAAATAATCGAGTGAAACATAATTTATACTCCGGAATATGACGGACTATACTATGATTGTTAGTTAATATCTATCACATCATTAGAAATATTAGAATTGATGTAATGGGTCGATTTAATGTAAATTACAAGATTTGGGATGAATGAGATGAACTAAACAATCAAGACATGGATTTCCAGGTTCCACCGTAAATTACGGTAGTACCGTAATTTACGGTGAGGGTCAACTTGTTACGGCGAAGGTCTACTGAGTTACGGTGACCAAATAGTTCCAGGCCTCACCGTAAATTACGGTGATACCGTAATTTACGGTAGACATTATATTTTTTTGTTATTTGCTTTTCAAGGTTAAAATGTTAGATCTTGTATTTAAATGGTTATATAATGATGTCAAAACTAATGTTTAACGGCTTTGACCCTAGGTAACTAGATGGACATTACGGATGGTGATCAAGCAACGCCGAAGAACCGAACACGTCTTATGAAGCTTCCGCTATTATATGAATCTTTTGTAGCTCTTGTATATGGGTTGTAAACTATTGTTAAACAATTTTTGAAACGTTCTAACTTAAACATTAGTAGACTAAGGTTTTAATTATGTATGATCTTTGTTAAAGAATGACGTGTACATAAACTATATTTTGTTTAAATTTATGGGTAAAATTTTAGGGTGTTACAAAAAGAGGGGCCTACTACAATAACTAAGATAATCTCTTAATTATGTGCAAAAGTGCGGAAATAATCAAAGGTTATACTAGATACGAGTCGGAACCAAGTGATTCATCTTGTCTATCTGTTTTTTCTTTTATTTTTATTTTCAGCATTTTAGTTAGTTTTTATTTTTCTTAGTTTAAAACCTTTTCTAACTTTTTATTTTGATTAGACGTTGAGGATAAACCGGTACTAAAAGCTCTTGTGTCCTTGGACGACCTCGGTATCTTACCAACGCTATACTACGCCCACGATGGGTGCACTTGCCCATATGTGTGTTTAGTGTTAGTAAAATATCGTGTTTTATAAATTTAAAACTTGGCTAAAAATAAGTGTTAAAGGGGCTTAAAATATACACCTAATATATATAACACTTCACACGCATCAAGTTTTTGGCGCCGTTGCCGGGGACACAAGGATTTTAAGAAAGTTAGGAATCAACGGCCTAATCATATTTTTATTTTTCTTTTTAATTTTTTAGGATTTTATTAGTTTTTCAGTTTCTGCAGAACTCAGCACGGGCCGTGCCTGGTCAGACACGGGCCGTGCCCAGCATCATCACTGGCAGTTTTTATTTTTCTGAGTTACAGAGAGCTGAGCACGGGGCCGTGTCGGTGCAACACGGGGTCGTGTCTAACTCCCAGTAACTGGGATCCAGAAAACAATTATTGTACCTCTGACCACGGGCCGTGTTCACTGAGCACGGGGCCGTGGTGAACATTCTGACCAACGTTCTTTTCTGTTTTTATTGCAGGACTTGGAACCCAGGCGCCACATTTGAACCTCCTACGTACTGCATGAGCTCCAGTTCTAGTAGAGACATAAAAGAACCTTTAGAAGAACTCGAACGCTTTCTCAGAAAAAAGACTTAAGGCTAAGAATCAAGAGAAAGTTTCGGGGGACCCACTTCCAATGGCGGACCAACGTACCCTCATGGATTACCTACGGCCCACCGTAGGCAATCTCGGCGCCGCTATCAATGCACCGAATGTCGAAGCCAACAACTTCGAACTTCGGCCGCATTTGATACAAATTCTCCAAAACTCCGCAACCTTCCATGGGCTTGCGGACGAGGATCCCCATCTACATATTACTAATTTCTTGGAAATATGTGATACTTTTCGGATCAATGGAGCATCAAACGACGCCATTCGCCTTAAGATGTTTCCATTTTCACTAAAAGACCGAGCTAAGGCTTGGCTCAACACCCTCCCAGTTGGCTCGGTAAACACCTGGGATGAACTAGCCCAAAAGTTTCTATACAAGTATTTCCCTCCTACTAAAACGGCTAAACTAATGACTGAAATTAATACATACTCACAAGAGGATGGGGAATCCTTATATGAAACTTGGGAAAGGTTCAAGGAGCTTCTAAGAAAGTGTCCTCATCACGGTCTAGCGGTATGGCAACAAGTATCCACTTTCTACAACGGATTGTTGCCACACACAAGACAAACACTTGATTCAAGCTCCGGGGGACTTTTAGGTAATCGTCGCCCAAATGAAATATATAATCAAATTGAGGAAATTTCTCAAACCAATTTTCAATGGCACACTCCCCGAGGTAATAAATCTATTGCCCTGGGCGCCCATAAGGTTGATGAAAGCACCTCTTTACAAGCCCAAATCGAGGCCCTCTCTTCGAAAATCAAAAAGCTAGAAATGACAAAAACGGCCTCGGTTATGGCTTGTGAAGGGTGTGGTGGGTCACATGAAAATTGGAGTTGTATGAAAGAATTAGATGAACAAGCGGAAACGGTAAACTACATTGATAATAGACCTAGGCCATCGGGTCCTCCAACGGGTACCTACAACCAAGGATGGCGTAACCACCCAAATCTTGGTTGGAGAGATCCCGGCAATAGTAGTAACCAACAAAACCAACGAACTAATTTTCAACAACCACAAAATTTCTCTCAACAACAAGGTGGAAGAGAAAGGCTTGAAGATACCCTATCTCGCCTCATCTCCGACACCGAAAAGAAAAACTCGGATCGATTTCAACAATTGGAATCGAATTTTAGAAATCAACAAGCTAGCATTCAAAACGTTGAAAAACAATTAAATCAACTAGCTCAAAATTTCTCCGAGAGACCACAAGGCGCGTTACCAAGTAATACCGAAACCAACCCAAAGGCGCAAGTACACCTCATTACGTTGAGAAACCGAACCGTGGGTCCTGAGGATGAGCCCTTGCCACCAATTGAAGGAAGTCAGCGCCAGAGCATTACTTCACCCACACCTCAACCAGAAAAGGCTCCTTCAACAAATCAAGAGGCCACCAAGACTCATCCAATTCCGTACCCCGGTAGGTTAAATCGTCAAAAGACCGATGAGCAATTCGCAAAGTTCGAAAGTTTACTAAAACAATTGCATGTTAATATTCCTTTTATTGAGGTCCTAACCCAAATGCCTAAATATGCAAAATTCATGAGGGATTTCCTCACTCACAAAAGGAAAATTGAATCATTGCAATTAGTTAACTTAGGCGAAGAATGCTCAGCTTTAGTACTCAACAAACTTCCACAAAAGAAAATCGACCCCGGGAGCTTCACAATTCCTTGCTCGATTGGGGAGTCCCCCGTCCGTAATGCTTTACCCGATCTTGGGGCTAGCATTAACCTCATGCCCACGTCAATGTTCAAGCGACTCGGCCTAGGAACAACAAGCCCTACAAAGATGAGCATACAACTCGCCGACAGGTCCGTCAAATTTCCACAAGGTGTCGCTGAAAATCTACTGGTCAAGGTTGACAATTTCGTCTTTCCAACCGACTTTGTCATCCTAGACATGGAAGAAGACACCGATGTCCCTCGCATCCTCGGGAGGCCATTTCTAGCCACCGCCCAAGCAGTAGTGGATATGAATGACGGAACTTTAACATTGAAGTTTGGGGATGAGGAAGTAAAATTTGAATGTGGAAAGAAAGTAGAGGAAGAAGATCCGGTCAACTACATGAAGGTCATAGACTCAAGCTTGGATGACGCTCTCCGACGGTGTAACATGGGATGCAATACATCCCACTTGGGTAACATTTGACCAGGCTTTGGGTCTAGCCAAGGACCCTTATAAACGTGGCGCACCACGGAGGCATTCCGCGGAACTATCCTTAGTTTAATTTAGATTAATTTTTATGTTTTCTAGTTAGTTTTAATTTTCAGGAATAAAACACACTCATGGTGGTAAGTGATGAAAAGGGGAACGAGAAAAATGACCCCATGCACAAGAACAAGGCAACCCGACATCAATCTCTCCATTACAGAAGGTTCAACACGGGCCGTGTCCAACCAACACGGCCCCGTGCTGAACCCCTGCAGAAAAATGCCCAGTTCAGTTAACCGGACACGGGCCGTGTTCACCAGACACGCCCCCGTGTCCAGGCTTCTGTTTCTTTTCTTTAATTTTTGTTACTGGCACCTGAACACGGGGCCGTGTCCGGTCCCCACGGGCCGTGCCCAGACTGCCAGTAACATAAATCTTTGCTTTTAACACCATTTTACACATCTAATCAACCTAAAAATTTATTTTTGGGACACATTGAGGACAATGTGTAATTTAAGTGTGGGGGGGATGCTAAAACCTTGAAATTTTGCAAGTCCTAAATACAAGCCTTACACAAAACTCTATTGGAACCGCTAATCACCCCAAAATTTTTTCAAAAATTTCATTTTTTTTTACTTGTCTAGGTTTAACTCGGGAAATTCAAGTTCTCAAAAAGGTTATATTTTAACGAATTTACAACCGATAGCGTCGTGATAAAAAGAACCAACATAAGTAAATTATGAAAAGGCATGGCAAACTTAGTTAAAATTTGATTATATATACTTGATCACATAAAAACCCATTCCCACAAAAGTGAGTTTTGAGCCTTTATTGAGCATACAATTACATATCATTAAACTAAATGCTCATTTTTCGTTTCTTGTGTGAATAGCCGTTTGGTTCTTACGACTCTAGAACTTGCCATGACGATACATTCCCGGTCCTTATCAACTTAAACCCGAGTAAGTAAATGATAGAGGCATTAGGACTAACTTTTTTTTTCTTCTACACCATTATTTTTCTTTTTCTTTTACCACCTACCCAAAAATCCCCCTAGTTAGCCCCTTTGAGCCTAAACCTTTTCATTTCATAACCCAAACCAAACACCCTTTTACCCACCAAAACCTTTTTCATTTTTAACCCTTTGTTTTAGTAACAAGTTCGGTTTTTCGTATGATCGCTCAAAAAAAAATATGTGTTGATGATGAAGCAAAAGAAAATAAACAAACAAGTTCATTAAAAATAACTTTGTTTAATAGCTTCATCAAAATAAAAGTTACAAAAATAAAGTCCTACGAAAACCGACACTTATTACGCTTTTTTCACCCTTTTTCTGCTAACCACTAACCCAACTACCTACCTTTAACCCAAGCCTAACCCTTCACCCACAAAGTCCTCTTGATATTTACAAAGGTATAAAAGTTAAAAAGGAGGAGGATTGATTGCTTGGCAAGCTTATGGTAGGAATAAGTTCCATGCCGCTCTCGAGTGATTCACTAAAAATACACCTTCGGCCGAGTGTGAGTGATTTCTCCCGTGAGGTATGTGAACTTGTATATAAATGGAATTTTAAAAAGGCATGTTATGCCCAAATAAGTAATTTCTCCTATGAAACGTTCTAAACAAATCATAACGAATAGGATTGTAAATAGATAAAAATAAAACCCAAAGAGATCTTGGATTCCCAACACTATACGACAAGCCCAAAACCTTCTCTTCTACCCATTCCATTTGGGAGTGTAAGCCACATATTAAAGAGTTTTGCTTGAGGACAAGCAAAAGTTCAAGTGTGGGGGTATTTGATGTGTGTAAAATGCAACATATAAATTACATCAAATGAGGCATAAAACTAACCCTTTTTAAGTACTAATGTTGGAAAAAGAGTGTTTTTGTCTTCCTTTTGTATTTTCAGGATTAAATGAGCTCAAATTCATAAAAGAAGCAAAAAGACAGCTAAATCTAACATAAATACAAGAAAAGGAACATAAGTGGACTGCCCGACCCCTCAACGGCATCTTCCCAAGCAAAATAGAGAAGGCAGAAGACCGAACACGCCCCGTGCTCAGCCAGCACGGGGCCGTGCCCAAGAAGCAGCAGAAAAGACAAACCTATAGAAGCTTCTATTGCCCACCACGGGGCCGTGTCCAGTGAACACGGGGGCGTGGCGAAAGTACAGCAGGCGCATTAATTGTAATTGCGAATTACAATTAATGAAGAGAGAGAATGTCAGACAGGCACGGGGGCGTGTCCAACGGACACGGGGCCGTGCCCAGCCTTCTGTTCAGCCTATAAATAGGAGTGCTTGGTTTCATTTCAACTCATCCCTTGGCACACCACCTCTCTCACACTTCATCCACCACCCACCACCATCACAACACCATCATCCATTGTCCATCGTAGAGTGTGTGAGTCGTCTCGGGATCCAAGATTGATCGTAAGAGTTCTTGACAATCAAGGCCATGTTTGCCTAAGTCTCTTACATCACTTGGTGAAGACAAAGTGTCTAGTATAATACTTTTTATTTCTAATCTTTTGCACTTTTTATTTGGTTTTGTATTAATGACTTTAATAACTAGTTACTTATGTTGAAGGTGATCTTTCCTTATCGTTTGTCCGTGGTGTCTTGGCATTATTTTACTGTCTATATAAAATAAAAGATTTTCACCATTCATATCTCCACGGTCTATATGGAGGTATGTTGGCTACCTGGTCGGGGGTTAAGGGAACGGTTTGGTAAAGGTCTTGCCATTGTTCAGCGTTTAGAGGTCCTGCAATGGACCTGGGTCAAATTTAGTAGGACCTCCTTCAATGCTTCACGGTATTGGATGGCGGGGGTCCAAACTCTTTGATCCCCTCATAAGTTAACTACTATTAATACTATAACCCGGCTATTTAGGACTGTATCCCTGCTGACTCAGACTACTTAGCCGAGGGTAACGTCACCGCCAAAAGCGGGGCCTACCATAATTTGCATTAATAACTTAATTAATTATCTTCCAATAATCCACCTTTTTAGGATTGTATCCTTGCTGACTCAAACTACTGGGGTGAGGGTAACGTCACCTTCAAAAGAGGGGCCTACTACAATAACTAAGATAATCTCTTAATTATGTGCAAAAGTGCGGAAATAATCAAAGGTTATACTAGATACGAGTCGGAACCAAGTGATTCATCTTGTCTATCTGTTTTTTCTTTTATTTTTATTTTCAGCATTTTAGTTAGTTTTTATTTTTCTTAGTTTAAAACCTTTTCTAACTTTTTATTTTGATTAGACGTTGAGGATAAACCGGTACTAAAAGCTCTTGTGTCCTTGGACGACCTCGGTATCTTACCAACGCTATACTACGCCCACGATGGGTGCACTTGCCCATATGTGTGTTTAGTGTTAGTAAAATATCGTGTTTTATAAATTTAAAACTTGGCTAAAAATAAGTGTTAAAGGGGCTTAAAATATACACCTAATATATATAACACTTCACACGCATCAGTGGCCCTCGCGGGCCACGTAAGGATTGCTTGAGGTTTACGCGGGCCGCGAGAGACTAAAAATTTTTGTATAAATGGGATGTGCATGGGGCTTTCAGCTGTGTTCGAAATCTTTTTCAAAACAGCAAACTTTCTGCTTATTTTCAAATATTTAGAGGTTGAAACACTGCTACGATTACAGGGTAATAACTCGATCACTACTACGATACAATGTCCGATCGATTGAAACCGATCCGATGGATGTTTAAGTGCTGCCCAAATCCGGACTATACTTTGTCATTCGTCGTGAGGGTTTTGATTTCGTGAGTTTATCGTAAAAGTTGTATTGAGTTACTGACCTAGTTTCGTGTAGATTGTTATTAACTAGGTTTTTAGGCTAAATCAGTAGGCTAAACTCTGCCCAACTAAACCTGCAAAGTGAGTCATTCTCTTTTTATCAACAATGTTTTACAATACCCAAATGTTTTCCAGTTATATGTTACAGGGATTAAGTCTTGGTTATCTTAAATTACTGGCAAGTGGCGTATTGTGCACATTACTATTGTTTCTCACTTTTAACAGTGATAATCATCACTATTGGGTGAAAGGACCCAATGGTGGTATGATCATCGTCACCAAGGTATGATACGGGGCCAGATAATTATAAGATAGGGGCCATTGTAATCGCTCTTATGTTGTAGTCTATAACAATGTGTCATTTTATACAAATTGAGTGACTCGCCAGTATTTCCCCGCTGATAAAATATTTTTAAACATGTTTCAGGTGATTTACTGTGACCCAGGGAAAGTGCCGCGTAACACTAAAAGCTTTAGGAGGTGGCTCAGTAAAATAAATAAACATGTTTTGTAAAACAGGGAATTTCCTCGTGAAATTCCTTTATTGTAAATTACGGGGTTTGCCCCAAATTGTGAAATAAAATAATTGGGCATTTTCAGTTTTCACGATCCTGTTAAAATATCCGCTACCAAATTAAACAGCAATACCACGGGTTTCTGTCCCGCGGCATCTGAACCGGGTAAACCGGGACGGGGGCCGTGACAACTACTACTGTTTGATGTTGAAATCAGATTACGACTAAGTTTTATGCACAAAACAGAACCATTCGCACGAATGGATACCATTCGCACGAAGGGCCAATTCGCACAAAGGGTCCAGTACTTGTCTTATTTTGCATTTTTCGTACTGTAAATCTACGCAAAACTGTGAGTATACTCGATCTCATTTTCATTTTATACACTTTGGGTGCAACATGTACAACTATACAAAAACACGCAATAGTATTAAACTTGTTACAAAATCATACTCTATCCACTATTTAACACGAGACTTGTTCATATTTGTTAATCTCGCATGCTATGTTTACATGTGTCTATATGCTGAAATATCTTCAAAATTCATAATAATAATAATAATAATAATAATAAAAGTTTAAGTTAAATATATACATATATATATATATAAAGAAAATAAATATTACCGTTGAAATTTTAATATCAGAATGTTATATTACAATATATAATCATATTATTGTTATAGTTCTTAAAAGTTGGAAAAAATTTACGAAAAACGAGTAATTCGAAAAATTAAAATAGCTTCCATAAGTATAATAAATAAAGTTATAATATTCTTAAACGAGATTCCTAGATACAGTAATATTAAAACATGAAGTTGGGTTGATACGTGGTGTCTTCCAATACTCAAGTAAATTTATCCTATGAAGATCTAACAGGTGTCATTCATATCTATTTTATTCTTGCTTATGAAGGAATTTTTGACATATACAAACCACATGCAGGGAATAGTATCACCCTGTTATTGGTTCAAATGGGCGTCCGCCCCTCCCCTATTAGACCAATCAATTTATTACTTTATTCACATTTTAAAATTACGTGTTTACCTTGGAATAGTGTTTTTCTGCCATTGATTCAAATGAGCGGCGAGCAATACCCATTGGAACAAACAGTTTATTATTTTATACCCAATTTAAAATTACGTTTTTGCCACCAGTTAAAAAATAGGTTTTGCCTCAACTTCAAAATACATTTACACATTTGCCCCGAGCTAAAAAATACGATTTCGCCCTCGGTAAAAAAATTATGCTTTAACCCTCAGCAAAAATTACATTTTCACCCCAGTTCAAAATAAAATTTTGTTTTTCCACCCGACTCAGAATTACGAATTTACACCATTTTATTATTTTATACCTACTTTAAAATTACGGTTTTGCCCACAGTTTAAAATTACGCATTTGCCCCCCAGTTCAAAATAAATTTATGTTTTTGCCCCTAGCTAAAATTTACGAATTTCCCCTCGGTTCAAAATTACGATATCACCCTCAATTCAGAATTACGTTTTTGCCCCCAGTGCAAAATAAAAATATGGTTTTCCCCTAGCTAAAAATTAGGATTTTACCCTCGGGAAAAAAAATTGATTTTTCCCTCAAGTAAAAATAAAAATATGACTTTGCCCACAGCTAAAAATCGTGTCAAAGAGCTGCCTAATACTCTTTTTACTTTTTATTTCTAGCAAAACTATAGTATTGTTTTTTTGATTGATTGAGAATTATTCGGTCATCGCCCCGCAACGCGGGCGGGGCATCACCTAGTGTGATTATATAAGACAAGTCATCGAAATCTTTCATCATACACACCCTAACTACATACATATGTATATCTTCAGTAAACTCTAGATGAACGAGCCAATTTATTTTCCGACCACAACGAACTGACCCGGAAGCATGAATAGCAGACCCTTGTCCGTTATCTCTACTCCATAGCCATCTCTCAACCACCTTTCGACCACCAAACTGACGTTACAACTCAATCGATATTCTCCGGCGAACCCAAAAATAAACCAAACCAAAACACCAAAGAGATAACCATGTTACCTAACTTCACCCTGTGGCCTGTGAATAATCTCTGATCACGTATTTACGTCGTAAACCTTCTTGTTTTCCGGCCAACCTTCAGAGAAGAACCAATGACATCAAGGTATATTCTATGATAGTTTTCGATAATTAAACAAACATAAATCTCGTTGAACTATTAAGCTTGAAATCCTTAAAAGTTAAAAGATATGGTCTAGGGTTCAAAGCATGTTTTGTGTTTACTGTTACTTTTGTTTATTTTTACACTTTGCCATTGAATCACAAAATTTTCTTTCACATAATTAATTTGATAGTTTAAAACCCCTTTTATAAACTGGACTGATTCAATGTCTTTTATCTTCCAAAACATTATTAGTCATTTGGATTTAACCCTTCTTTGTTTTAAACTGGTTAAAACCAAAGGGAGAATCTGCTAGTTTATAAAGTTAATTTTGTTTTGTCCAAAGATAATTTGATTTCTAAATTTAAAAAAAAGCTATTCTATTTTAAATTGACTTCAAAATATAAAACCCGCATGCTTTCATCTTTCACATGAAGAAGAAGATGAGTTAATTAATATTTTATTATTTAATAACTTGACCTACTAACTCGATAAATGTGGTGTATTCATTCTCAAAAGTTTAGATATTAATTAATACTAGTGGGAAACCCGCGCGTTGCGGCGGAGTCAACAATTTACAGTGTTGTACTCATTTTCCTTTTGTTTATCAGTTGTTTCGGTTTTTTTTGTTAGGCTCTCAATTACTTAAAAGAATTGGTAATAACATCCCGCAAGTTGCCGTAGATCAAGCCATTTTGACCCGTTCCATAAATATTACCAGTTGACCCGTTCAATAAGATTTACTCATTTAACCCGTTGAAAATGGAAACATGAATTTGAGCCTATCATGAATCTTTATTGCATAAATAAAAAATAGCAATACTGTCCCCATTGTTGTGAAACAACGGTCTATTAGCAACATGAGAACAAGACTATAGAGATCAAGTAGAAAAAAAAGAATATGGAGAATGTGAATTCTTATTCATTGAGTTGTCAACATACAATACAAAGAACCTCTATATATATTGCTCTTACATTAATACAAAGGTAATAAATATATGGAGGTTACATATGTGGAGAGTCACCACATTATGATGCATTCATAACACTCCCCCTTGACTATCCACATGTTGAGATATAATAGTCTACTGTTCTTTTAATACGCTAGGTGATGCTGACTCGTTAAAAACCTTGCTAGGAAAACCCAGTGGGATAAAACCATAGCTAAGGAAAAAAGAGTGCAGCACGTATTTCCCCCTGATACTTTTGGATCAGGTGTGTTGCCTCATTAAAAACCTTACTAAGAAAACCCATTTGGATAAAACTTAGTTAAGGGAAAAAAAGTGCAACTTGAGTAAATCTCCCCCTCATTATAATATGTATCCTTTAAGTAAAGTGTCCATCATCCTCGAAAGTTGCTCAAAACTTTTGTAGAATGATTTGTCGTTTGATGCCTTGAAGTGCAATCATTTATATTGAGTAATGTTGTAAAATCTTCTTGTGAGACTTCTAGTGCTTCCTCTTGCGAACAAATACCATAAGATCCAAGACTATTTGTGTTACATTCTTTATATCTACAAGACTAACAGAACTAGCTTTCATGGGTTAGTAAAATATAGACATATATCATTCTTACCTTTAGGGTATCGACATATCTGCTTTACCATTCAAATGTCTTCTCATTGGATATGTGCCATATCATGTTGATCAATTCAAATAAAAAAATATATATTATCATGCATAGCTAGAAAGTTAAGTTTATGCACAATTGCACTTTAGCCATAGTACTTTTGAAATGAGAATCTCTACTTTGGTAGGAGATGATAATAATCATTTCTTATAAAACGTGTCTGAACAACCTTTAACATACTATAAGGTTGAGCTCTCTACATACTAAAATGTCCCCACCAACATCTTCTAGATGTAGTTTGATAGATGAATAAAAGTATGATTACAAATATATTCGAACTTCAAGTCGAGTAATAATTAGACTGTGCTAGGGTCATAAAAAATCCCCTTCTAAAAGCTCGCCAGTTTCTCTTGATGATGCTTAGACATCATCACTCTAAATTGCGATTATAGTGAACTTTTAAGAAAGAACATTTGATAAAGATGGATAATATTATCAAACTTATATTGCTCTTTATCATAATATATCATGAGTTATACAACACTCAACTTGACTATTTTAGTTCATATTATCTTTAACTTTATAAAGATACATTCTTGAGGACTTCAAATCAATGCTTCAGGCATTTGCAATCATATACATACTTCTTTCAACTTTGAAAAACAATGTATGTGCATTCACTCTTTAGGAGTTCTATTACATATACCTCCTCATTGATTTCTATATCGTATGCAAGGACGTCTTTGAATATTTAATCCATATTGTACCATGCTTATATATTGTACATTAAGATGCCATAATAATCAGACACAAGTTTTCTATGTATAGTTATTGGTGCACAAGAATTACATCCTTAAGATGTTTCAACTAACCTTCTAAGCACTTAAATGCTTTACGATACTCATCAGGAGTTCCAATTATATTCAACGTATTCAAATATGAATTTGTATACAACGATCACATCGTTCTCGAGAACTCATTTTACATGATTTTTTATAATTCAAATCCTTGATGGACTTTCATGTAAACTTTTTAGTATCAAGTGATACATAACATTCATAAGACGCATATCAATTCTCTCTTTATATTACCAGACTAATAAAATATTGGAAAGTCATTACATCCACCACTAGAGAATGTGTCTCATTATAATCAATCATGGGTTTTTGTGAAAATCCTTGTGCGCCATATTAGCCTTATCTCATTTAATTTGATTTTCACATGATTCGCATAAAATCCCCATTAATATCCAACATACTTTACAAATTCAGTTGTATGGACTGTTGGTCCGAAACTTTCCATTTCATTAGAGAATTTGAATCTGCCATACTTTACGTCTTTCCATTTTGGCCAATCATTTATGTATTTTCATTCATAGGCAGATCTTAAATCTTGATCCTCGTCATTTCATCATTTCAAGCGCTATATTATATACAAAAGTATAACGACGTCGGTTTTGTTTCGATTCCATACATATCTTAGACATGATACAGCTTATCGAGATCTATTTATTTTCAGGTACCTGAGGTTCTTCTTGAACCATCATGTCTACTGTCTCTTCAGGAGATCTTATTACTATAACCTCGACTTGACCATCTTAATTACTTACTCCAATTTTCGAGGAATTTTATTATTGGAATCAACTAGTCTACCATGCTTTAGGCATGCAATAGACTCATTACAAAATATGTGGTTGTTCTTCTGGAACACTCATCTTAATTGGAGCATTAGCAGTTGGTATATGTGACATAGTCACCTTCTTAAGGTCAGTGAATGCGCCTGGTAATGGATTCGCTAATCTTTGTAATTGAGTTTTCCTTTGAACTTCTGGTTCATACTTTTAGTTTTGAGGATCAATGATAATTCATACTAACTCATTTATTTTCCAACTGCTTTTTTTTTATCTCCCCCTAATGTTGGAAATGTTAATCCATTGAGATGGATATCAATTAATTCGTTATCATGTATTCCCAACCACCTTTTAAGGTCCCTTTTTTTTTTGCGTAGTGGTGGATCAATTTCAATATATACCGCACAACCAAAATCTTAGAAAGGACATCTTTGGTTCCTGACCAAAAAACCAACTATAATTGGGGAGAAACTATTACAACATATTGGCTTGATGTGAATTAATTTTATTTCATGTAAAATTACATGTACTCATATATAAACATGAACTTGCTCTCATGATTATTGGCTTTGCTATCAATCGTAGACGTTCAGTGATCGTCTTAACAAAAGCAATTCGTGTATGAACATAATCTACAGGAAGTTCAACACTTATTCCGTCGATCATTAATAGCTAGGGAAATAAACTTATCGTCAATACTAATAAATACATGCAATCTGGAATATCGTGCTTGCTATCTTATTAGCTAAGCCATAAATTCCACAAACATCATGTTGTGAATTTGATAACCATTTAGACGATGCATCGATTTAAAACACTAAATGGTATCTCATTTCCAGAATATTTAGGGATACACACCCTTAATTTGCAAATAAACAATTTCCCTTAAGAGCAAACATAATGTGCTATATGCTAGAAGAATCTTTAAGTTCTTCATTATTTTTCACATCATCATTGATTCGGTGTGGTCTAACCGGTCATGCCAATAAAGTAAATAATCATGGTCCATAAACTTCTGGTTTATGATCGTATATATATTACTTGCACATATGCTAGTACAAGACTTAAGACACGAGATAATGTATAAACTATCATGTTATATCACCATCATTATTTCCACATATCATTCGCATATTATCGCTCCCTTTTTTTTACCACTTGTGATGGTCAATCTCATTATTAACTTGGCTATCGTTTAATTTCTAATGGTCGATCTCATTATTACAATGACCATTTGGGAAACAAAATAAGCAAAATAAGTTTCATAACTTTTCATTATTTACTCAGTCACACGAATATAAAATTATTTCAATTTTTCATACTCTCATAATGATACTGCTACTTCAGGAGCGTAACTCACGTGTGATAAATGGGAATTTATATTTCCAGTTTTTGCACTTAATAATTCTCTTCACATCATAATATACATCGTAATATGAATTTGAAAGTAATCAAATGACCGAGTCATGTATTATCGGTTTAAAACTTTATGATAATTAGATTTAGGGAGTAGGACACTTCGAGTATCATACTAAGTATATATACAATCTTTTGTGAGATTGACAATTAACCACAACATTATGATCAGAACTTAACTCACTCAAAGCAAAAGTTCTTATTCAAATATAGTGTTAACAAAGTTGTGGTATCAAAAACTCATGATCTAAAAACTTCTTGTGCATTGATATTTTCCTAATTCATTTGGGATTATATCATACTCACATAAACCTATGATAATTTGATAACACGGTTTGACCATCTGCAAAACCTTTGTTTATTTTGCATAGAACAACAATTACTCCTAAAAGCAAAACCTTTGTTTATTTGACATAAAACAACAGTTACTCCTAAAAGAATGGAATTTAATAATTTGTTGTATAGTCTAGGGTTAAAAAAAAACATATCAAAAGATAATAAATAATTTGTAAAGCTCTAAAAAAACCTCGGATAAAATCATATATATGTAATCCAAGATATATAGAACCTTTCAAATTAAAAGCTTTCACGCATAAGTGGTACCCAAGATATATAGAACCTTTCAAATTTCTAAATATATATTACTCAATTTATAAAAATCAATATAAATTAATAACATTAAAAATGAGACCAAAATATCACACTTTAAATTTACTAATGATGTAACTGATGGGTGTTTGAAAAACCTTTAAAGCCTTAAAAGGAATCATTAAATATCACACTTTAAATTACTAATGATGTAACTCATGGGTGTTTGAAAAACCTTTAAAGCCTTAAAAAGAATCATTAATTTATACAATCCACCACATTCTTATTTATCCCCATATTATTCAAACAAAATTAATAGACATGCTTAAATATAACATTATGGATAAAACATAGGATCAATACCTTAAAATATAAAATAGCATATAGAATTCATGAATAGCCATGAATGTTTACAAAAGTACTTATTATTTCCTTTTTTTTCAATAACTTAAAATGTAAAATTGCTTATTCTATCAACAAACTAAAATTTTTTTTTTCATTATCCATAACATCTCATCAATATTAAATATGAATGGGTAATCTCACAAAAAGATATTACCTTGGATTATAGATAGACTTCTAAAATAATCAAACTGCATCCATTTATCGATTATATATAAACTTTTAAAATAATTAAATTGTATTCATTTAGCATCGCCAGTTCTATAACCAGTTTACGATTTAATATTGGGTATTAATGAAAATATAATAATAGAGATTTATTTGAGTCGGTTTACTATTTAATTCAAATAAATTAAGGGACTTTGATCAAAAACAAAAAACGGTGTCCCTTCCCTTCTTTTCAGTGATACTAAACGAAACCCCTAACGTGATCTTATTTGTTAGATTTTATGATTAAGAAACCCGATCAGGTTATAACAATCATTCACCAAAGTATTATTTTCATAAAGATTTGAGCAACTATAGATAATACCTAGCTATAACAAAACAAATTTTTCATCCAAATCCCACCAGCAATGAGAATATAATCCTTCAAAAACTAATAATGGAAGCCAATTTTGCAGATGAACAAAGGTGGGTTACAATAAAAAATAACCTAAAATTGAAGAAAAAGATTTACCGAAATCATGTAAACATACCTGATTTATTAGAGGAGTATCTCCGAAATCCATTGTAAATTCCTTCCTTATTATTCCACCATTATCAAGAAAGTCACTTCTAATTCAAGTGGCTATAACAGCAACGAACTTGTGATAGTTATTTTTTTTCCGTTATTCTATAAACGTAGCGGCATCAAGTGACGTTAGACGATGGGTTCAAAGTGAAACGGTATACAAAGAACAATGAGCAAACTCGTGCTGATAACGTGTTGTGAAACAACGGTCTATTAGCAACATGAGAACAAGACTATAGAGATCAAGTAGAAAAGAGAATATGGAGAATGTGAATTCTTATTCATTGAGTTGTCAACATACAATACAAAGAACCTCTATATATATTGTTCTTACATTAATACAAAGGTAATAAATATATGGAGGTTAAATATGTGGAGAGTCACCACATTATGATGCATTCATAACACCCATTTCATTTTTCATTATCTGCAATAGCATAAACTTTCATTTTCTCCCCTTAACATCATTGTTAGCCGCTTATTCAAGCAAATTCGAAATAGAATCTTTATGTCTCTACATTTAATGGACTCATGGCCATTTTGTTAGCTTTACAATTTGTTGTTGATGTGGTAAATGACAAAACAAACTTCTTCACTTCACTTCAGTCCCACTACACATTCATAAAATGATAGTTACTTACATATAAATACAGTTTAAAAAATAATATCATCCAATTAATCATGCAAAACCTACATTTTCTTCCTGAGATCTATTGAAAGATTTAATGAAAAAATGACTTGCAGAGTCACAGTTCATGTTATAGAATAACCTTTTCATCTAATAATCAACTTTAGTAAACGGAAACCATCAAATTTCACATATAATCAATTTTATAATTTAACGTGTAATCGTGTACTTTGATGTCTATTGGCAAACATATATATAGCATTGATCCACAAATTTCAGCATACATGTGATGGATGATGCTTAAAAGTGTGATGGATGAGGCTTAAAAGTCCTAAAAACTATTAATAATTTAAAAAAAATCCGTTAGTAAGAATAAAGTAAAACCTTGTCTAACTTCCTAGTCTGAGTGTAGAATTTAATGACGGGTAGAGTATAAGCTTCAATCACTATTAAGGCATTCCATTGTGGTATCAATGTTATCATCGACCTGCCCCTTTCACAATCATAAGAGTTTGATATATTTTGCATATTTATACATAAAACTAAACTTTAAGTTGGAAAATGAAAAAAAAACTAACCTGGTACAATGACGAGTGAACGTCCAGCTGGTTGCAACAGCCTCCTATATCACTTTATTCAATAGTTAGATCACATTATACTTTTATTTACCTTTGTGAGACCTGAAAGGCCACCATGAGGCTCTTTGAATACGTTCTGAATATCCAATAGCATTTCAAAGGGGTTAAAGCAATCAAAATCTTCATAAGATTAAGCCAGTTGTTTCATATCACATTCAAAATTATAACCTACACAACACCATATATGGGTTGACTTGGTTGTGTTTTATCAAAAATGGGTCAAATAAACAACATTAGCCTAAAGGGAAAAGGGTTGAAAGCTGTCCAAAGTCAAATTTATAAAATACACATAAATATTAATAAGGATTTATTCTTATTTTTAAGGCGATGTGTTCACACACCAATTAACCACTCAATCGAACAAACAAACAAACTGAGTGACTAACTGTTACCTCCATTCAATCGGTCACCGCGGGAAGTTATGTTATTTGACACATAATGGTGGATTTCATGTAATTTATTTATAAGACCAATTTGCTAAGGCAATTGATACATCAATTCACAAACAATTGAGTATAAACCAAAGAAGTAAGATAAGAAAAACAGCAATATAAGAGATAGGAGACTAACTACATTATGGAAACGTAAATCATTAGAAGACTACATATCATGTTCTAAAAACGAACACCCCAAAATGTAAAGTGATGATATTTACCAGCATCAGATACAAGTTATAAAATAGAGAGAACTGTGATCCTTATCAAGTTGCTAAGATGATCTGTATTTTGATTAGAAAGAAAAAAGGTATTATTTATACCAAGATTGTACATGTAGATATTACTGGTGATCAATATCACATTATCACAGAGAAGATTCCAAATAGTTATCTCTATAGATTTAAAATGAAGACAATAAATAAATGATAACTTAAAGATGAGTTAGTTAATGTTCACCCGAATTGCTATAATCATTTTGTTTGTATGATGTCATTCATCATCAAAGTGTTGTCCACCACATAAGCAATTTCATACTGCAACAAAATAAAAGATAAATCATGAAGTGGGAGTTTGAGAGAGTAAAAAAAAGCATGGTAGGAAATAGAGAGAGTATTCTATCACAATATGTGGGTACAAGGTTTGGCCTTTACGGTTACGGATAGGAGGATCCGGAGTAACAACAACCAATATATGAGGTTGGTTAGACTGCATAAACAAAGAGAGATTAAAACTTAGAGATGTTTTTTCAGAATATATATTATTACCGGAAGAAACGTGGTACAGGGAGATCCATGATATAACCGTAGGTAAGACAAAAACATAGCCTTTTTTTTACCAGTAACAGTTATTTTAGGGATAATATATGTGGAGGCTAAACAAGTACTCGACTTTTTTGATTCAGGCAATCCATATATTGAAGCTCCTCGATAGATCACCAACCTAAGGAAGAACATGAACCTTAGTTGAAGGTCGATCCTGCACATAAGCAGAACGTGTAAATGATCATAAAAAACATAACATAAAGTCATATTTTAAGTATCTAAAAATGATAAATCACAGCGTGAGGTTGCCAATGTTCTGTCATCAGCTCGAAAATAGGTGTTAGCCTGGGTACCATGGATCCCAGCAGGAACCTGTCTTTAACCTTGGTTACCCGCTAGGTGAGGGTCTAGTGTGTCAGATGCTTTGCCCATCTTTTTTGTTAAGGTGCCATCCTTTTTGTTTCGACAAATGAAAAAATGTATGTTGTTAGTGAGAGTAAAGGGTGGATATACAAAAGTATGCTGCTACTATTTGAAATGATCCATAGTTACATAGCAGTTTCCAGCACTGAGTCAACATGATGATTAAAAGACACCCAATGTATAAGATGATTAGAACCGCTAGATTGTTTTAGTTAAAAAAAATGCTTAACTATTGTTCTTGAAATGGTTTCTATAATCTTATTAAACAGTAGTTAGATGGTACAGTTAAAAACGGCACAGAAGAGTGTTGACACTATAATCTTATTTTGTACATGTTTGTGTTATTTGGGTATCCGGGGATTAAGGGTTGGGGCAGGTGGTTTTGGTGGTATTTTCATCTCAAACAGCATCTTGGAATAGAAGTCATCAAACGATCAATTGAGGAATACACCGTGATGTTGCTGGTTCTTAATTGTGCTAAGAGAGTTGAGACCTGGTTACATCACTTGGTTAATTTGATATGGTCCAGGCTGAATATTATGATCATGATTCATAAGGGGAAGGATCGAAAGACTGCTGCAGTTATATTTCAAACAATGAGGCTGCTGATGTTCAAGACCCTCGTTCGGAATGTTCGGGGCTGCCTACCAGCCGTTAAAGATTGGTATGTAACCGTTTATATGGGACGTGGCTTTCAAATGAGCAGGTTGCCGGGTCAAAATTGTTGCAGTATCTGTTGATGACCCACAACCTGCGTTTGGCTGATGTTAATGAAGCCCAAACCTGGCTGATGTTTGTAAAACCCGGGCCCAGTCTCGTCTATTTGGGCTATGGAGTTCAAGTTGATCTTGGTATCAAGGCCTAGTGCTGGGGTTTATACAAGGAAGCATGGCAAAGTGAAGACTAAAGCCCATTACTTTGTTATGGGTCTGACAAACAAATGCTCGTGGACGGCCCATCTAGGGGTTAACTTGATCTCAGGTGCCATTATGTTTTTATGGCATTTAGTTGCTGGTATGATGATAAAGAAAGTGGTTTTCGACAGATTTTTCGCTGAGAAAAAAACATGTAAGGAAATATAAATACCAATTAGCTTATGTAGACAACAGTCAAAACAGAAACAAGTTTCATCAATTTTATATCATTTTTATCCCTAAGGTTTGGCCACTTTTGAGATTTTTTGCATATGGGTCCTCGTGGTTTCAAAATCTTGTCATTTTCATCCCTGATGGCCAAACCTCGAGGGTCGAAAAAAACAGAAACAAGTTTCATCAATTTTATATCATTTTCATTCCTAAGGTTTGGCCACTTTTGCGATTTTTCGCATATGGGTCCTCGTGGTTTCAAAATCTTGTCATTTTCATCCCTGAGGGCCAAACCTCGAGGGTCGAAAGTCGCAATAAATTGCCAAACCTCATAGATGAAAATGGTATGATTTTGAAACGACGAGGACCCAGATGCGAAAAAACAAACCTTTGGATGAAAGTCGCAAAGTGGCCAAACTTCAGGGATGGAAATGATAATTTACTCATTTGAAAAAGAAAAATTACCTTCGTGAAGCAATAACCACCCGATCTCCAGAAAGTAGGAATTCGCGAGCAAGAGCTTTACCAAGCCCTCTGGTACTGCAAAAAACAATTATGAAGTTGCGATAAACACTTTGTTATGATCAAATAATCAGATTTGAACATTTCCAATCAATTAACATGACACTTGATCTCAAACCAACTATCATTCTTGTATTATAAACTAAAATTTTATGGTTTAGAACATAATGAAAGACGGGTACCTTACGGGAATTACAACATTTCGAGGATCGGCTCGGCTAACTTCGTCTAAAACCATGTTTGAACCAATCATGATTCCAATGATAATACCACCAACCCAACTATACCAAATCATTCATTTGACCATCTCCACCTTCAGTCAACCTTTTGGGGGCTAATTAGTTAATATTGGTTAAAAATAGAATCTTTAGCAACTAAAAGTTTTGATCATTTGCTTACCTGATAGAGTGAATTCAATCAACAAGATCACTCCAGTGCTCATCATGGTCACAATATATCTCCCAACATGAAGAGCAATCTACACATTATCAAATAGAAACATAACTAAAAGGGTACTCCATAACAACATCAGATCATATCAAAAATATAAATACAACAGTATTATAAAGAATATTTGCAAAACGCCTAATTATAACACATTCTATGCAACTATTTCATCAAAGATTTTTGTATTTTACCAAGAAACCAAATTCTAAATTTGGGTTTTTAAGCACAACTTCAGGATATATAATAATTAAAAATAAAGATTCAAACTTTGGCCATTAATGAAGTTTACAAAATCCCTAATTACATGTTACACATAAATGAACAACATTATAAAAAATATTTGCAAAATCCCTGATCATTAACACAATCTATCCTACTAACTCAACAAAAAAAAAATATACTTTAACACGAAACCTAATTCTAAAAATTGGGTTTTAAACACAAACTTTAACCATTAATAAAGTTTTGCAAAATCCCTGATTATGATAGAATATTAGCAAAATCCCTGATTATAACACATTCTATTGTGGAGTATATTGTGAGAAATGATTCTAATCTATCCACATACTTGATCAGCAAACAACAAAAAATTTGATACGATCTACAATAATCAAATTCACCTGACCAAATCGCCTGCTAAGGCATCTGATGCAGTGATGCTCTGCCGCAATATCCGAACCCTGTGACAGTTGGTGCGACGACTATGATGCCGGAGTGAATAAATTCCTCCTTCCATCAAGAAAAGGATTGACTCGATGAAGGTTGTGATTTAGAAACGACACTGCTCTCTCTGTCTTCTCTGGTTCTTTCTGTCTTCTCTGAATATGCAAATAGATGGCAATGGATGGTTTTGAGAAGAGAAGAATAAAGAGGACGAACTTTGGAATTCCTAACTCCTCTTCCGTTTGATTGTGAGGGACGTCTATTAAGTTTCCTGAGGGCAAAGAAGTAATGGATTTGGGGGTTGTGAGTATGGGGTGTAGCTCGAATTTACTATTATACCCCTACAGTGTCTTAAACTTTTATATTCTTTACAATTTTACCCTTACAAAACAAGCATTCAGCTATTGTACATATTGCATAAAATGATGGACGCCATGTAAAATTACATGTGTGTACATCACTTCTCCTTTTTATAATAGTATAGATGCTATATAATATGTATAATTATATCATATATACTAATTATATATATATATATATATATAATCGTTATGTTTTATAATTTTGTAACTCTTTTTAAGATATTTTGTTCAAAAGACAAAATTTAATTGTTTTTATAAATAAATAAATAAAGGGCTGCACAAGTAACTAAATAACAAATTTTTTTAGGTAAATAAATAAGCAAGAAATTAAAGAAATGAATCTAACATTTTGATTTCATTTACTAATAAGTAACACGTATTTAAAAAGCCACCGATAAAATTTAAATTTAAAAACCAATAAATGTTAAGAATCAATTCTTAACATGATATACGTATCTATAGATTTTTGTGAACACTAGTAAACAAACTGGGATATCTTTGCAACATTATGATCGATTAAGGTGCGGACTCCTTCCTTTACTATCCATATAGTATGGGTTTTTAACCTTGTTCGTAAATCTTCATTTCAAGCTATTATTTCGTATTATCGTTTTACTAAGTTACTCTTGTTTGATTCATTCACCCGTCTTAATCAATTCTGACTCTGACTACAGTTTTAGAACCATATTACATGCCATATTATCTTTATTAAATTGTATACATTATCACATTCCTATTGATAATATGTCTGACCTGTTATATTGGATTATGGAGAAATATAAAATTATTATATGTTTACCATTTGTACTCTGATACCCGAGCACACCCCTACTTGTGGGGGTGACCACAAGCATGTCATTGCAGCATCGATGGCGTGGCACCGACTGTGACGGTGAGCCTAAATCACAGTGTCTCGTCTGTTCTGAACTCTAAGGAGTGCCGACTATATTTTTTTGAGGCGTATGGATCGATCCTAGGATATTATTAGTATTTCTGGTGGGTGGTTTGTATGATGCCCATACACCATCACACATTGGTTCAGGACTAGCTAGCCTGTTCCACCTGTTCTGTTTATTATATATATATATATATACATAGGTAGAGGATCCTGTAAAAAGTGCTCAGAGTGTGAGAAGTGTATTATAACACTATATATAATACTATATAACACCATATAAACACCGTATAACAATATGTAACACCATATAATACCATATAACACTATGTAACACTATATATCATTATATAACAAATATAACACTATAGGTTGTCTGATAGCATGTCTATGATAGATGTATAGTGTTATATTTGTTATATAATGTTATATAGTGTTACATTGTGTTATATGGTATTATATGGTGTTACATATTGTTATATGGTGTTATATAGTATTATATATAGTGTTATAATACACTTCTCACACTTTAGGCCCTTTTTACACTATCATTACCCTATATATATATATATATATATATATATATATATATATTCGATGTGTATTTCTTATAACATGGTAATGTTATTGAATTCTATCATGTAGTTACAATTACATTATTATATTATCTTTCATATTCATTATTCATTGCTATCATTATCCGCTCATGGCATTTTGCTCCTTCGCATATTTTTTTCTTTTCTACAGGTTAGCAGGGATGGCGGGAATGTGTGAAGAGAGCTAAAACAAACAAGGTGAAAACTTAATGTGTAGTTTTTATAATGCATGAAATAAATTATCAGGAATAAATCCTTTGTAAACTCGTTTGGATATTAATAAAATAAGCCTTTTTATTTCTGATTCTGTAATAGTGACATGTCAGCCCAGAACCGGGCTGGGGTGTTACATATGCTCATTAACTTTGCAAGCCTACCTTAACAATTATAGCGCTATAGGACTAACGCCCCACCCGTATTCTAGTGGTATTGTTAAGTAAACATCATTACACCCTCTTCGTTTCGACGATGTTGGGTAATCACAATTACGTTAAACTCTTGTTTGACATATAGCTTACACTTGTGTAGTATGTTAGTAACAGGATATACATTTTATCATGTTGGATATAAGTACCATTAAACATTTTCACTATTTTAATACATGTTGAAGGCCGCTAGATGATGATTGAAGAAACACAATTAGGGTAGACATAGATACACATCTTAATTATAAACAATCATTAGGTTTCATGTTTTATGTCGCTACATTTGATGTATTTGGTGTTTGAACAATGTATTCATTTTAGATTTATGAAATTTTGATTAATTAAATATTGTCACATTTAGCATTATGATGTCTCGAGCAATCTTGTTTTCGTCTCACTCTGGTGTTTCCGTCATCCGTTAGGGTGTGACAAAATGATGATCACGCGGAGGAGGTCATGTCTGGCTTTCGTCCCCATCATAAAATAGAAAATGTCTCCTTAAAATATTATCGATGAAAACGCCATTAATTGAATAATAAACAAGACCTAATAAACATATAATTGAAAACACCATAATAAAAACGCCATAATGAAAACACCATTAGTTGAATAATTAACATTAACAATATGAAGAATTGTTGTTACTGTCTTCCTAAAGTGTGTTAATGAAAATGCCATAATTAACAAAACTGATGTTTACAAATTAACAAACTAACGCCATTAGTTAAATAATTAACAAATAGTAATAACTGATGTTTACAAATTAATGCCAAACATTCAAAACTAATCAGATATACGTACCCAGGTGTAAAACGCCATTGCTCGTAAACAATAAGCATATATATTAGATCCCAAACGGCAATTAACATTAATAATGAAATGCCATATATCGGATATATGAAGAACGCCATTGAAACATAAACGCATTGTCAAATATTACTTTGAAAAAAAACCGCAATTGAAACAAGCATAAAGAACAAAACGCCATATCTGTTGCATATGTGTTGCATGATTTGCTGGAACACATATGAAAACGTCATCAAATATTACTTTGTAGAACGGAATCCACGTTAGACGCCATAGATCTCGGCAGCTTGGAAATGAGGTAATTGCTAATATGAAATTTTTGGAGTTTTATTTGAAACGGAATTATAACGCGATTTATGGAGGGGAACGTGGACAATGACAATCGTACCCATGCATATCATTTAGCGCCTCTGCCATGTGTTCGACAAAGATCCGTTCTCACTGTTTTCACACTTCCAACCGTTTTTTCCTTATCCCGTTCACACACACGTTTAAAAATATGAAAACGGAAAACTTATTGTGCTTATTAGGCTTTCTCTAAAAATTTAGAACTTTAAAACTTTTTGGGCAATTTATGATTTAACGAAAACCATATAACTTATTTTGGGCCCAAGTAAAATTATTTTGATCCATAATTGATAATCGAAACTTATTAACTTATTGGTCCATATATAATCCATAATTAACAAAAATGATAGGAGAGGTTCACGAATCATCGATTAGCTATTATCATATATCATCTATTATTCTAATGATATATTTTTGTTATGTTTATTGCTATAACGATCGTCGTTAAAAAATAGTTTATATAATTCGTTTAGTTTTAAAAAGCGTGAAGCGCACAAAAGCGACTAGGTTTAAACTGAGACGCAAAGCGCAAAAGTGGGAGGCTTTTCATACCTGAGTTGCAAGACAATTACATATGGCTCTAACTATCTGCACACCCTGTTTGCCTATCTGCACAATTAGGGTTTACCTACGCTGCGTATAGACCTATACTCAGCGTATATAAACCATGGATTTCAGAGCCTTATCAGCAATCATTGCACAGAAAACAAGGGTTTATATACGCTGCGTAGGGACCTATACGCAACGTATATAAAGCTCAATTTTTGTATTTTTTTTATGTATTCCTTTGTTTATTTATAAAAAAAGAAAATTATTTAAAAAAAACAATATTATTGGTAAATAATACAAATATAAATTATAAAAATTAAAAATAATACAACTATTATGAATTATAAAAATTAAAAAAGAAAATTATTTATAAAAAAACAATATTATTGGTAAATAATACAAATATAAATTAAAAAAATTAAAAATAATACAACTATTATGAATTATAAAAATTAAAAAAGAAAATTATTTATAAAAGACAATATTATTGGTAAATAATACAAATATAAATTATGAAAATTAAAAATAATGCAACTATTATGAATTATAATAATTAAAAAAGAAAATTATTTATAAAAAACAATATTATTGGTAAATAATACAAATATAAATTATAAAAATTAAAAATAATACAACTATTATGAATTATAAAAATTAAAAAAGAAAATTATTTATAAAAAAACAATATTATTGGTAAATAATACAAATATATTATACGATAAGATGCAACACGATACGCTACTACACTATACGATACGATGCAACACGATACGATACTATACGATACGATATAACACCCGTATAGGTCTATAGGTGTATATATGTCTCGTATAGGCCTATAGGTGTGGTTGAGGTCCCGTGTAGGCCTATAGGCATATACATCACCTATACGAAACTTATACTATACACTATACGATACGATGCAACACGATACGCTACTATACGATACGATATAACACCCGTATAGGTCTATAGGTGTATATATGTCCCGTATAGGCCTATAGGTGTGGTTTAGGTCACGTCTAGGCCTATAGGCGTATACAAGACCTACATGGAACCTATACGCTAATACACTATACAATACGATGCAACACGATACGCTACTATACGATACGATATAACACTCGTATAGGTCTATAGGTGTATATATGTCACGTACAGGCCTATAGGTGTGGTTTAGGTCCCGTGTAGACCTATAGGCATATACAAGACCTACATGGAACCTATACGAGACTTATACTATACACTATACGATACGATACGATGCAATACGATACCATATAACACCCGTATAGGTCTATAGGTGTATATATGTCCCGTATAGGCCTATAGGTGTGGTTTAGGTCCAGTGTAGGCGTATAGGCATATACAAGACCTACATGGAACCTATACGAGACTTATACTATACACTATACGATACGATACGATACGATAATATACACTATACGATACGATACGATACGATACGATACGATACGATACGATACGACACTATAGTATAGGTCACGTATAGGCCTATAGGCAGATACAAGACATATATGAGACTTATACGAGGTTTATACGAGACTTATACTATACGATACGATACTTAAAAATGTTTTTTTTAAATTCACCCTTTATATACACTGCGTATAGGCCTATACGCAGCGTATATAAAGGGTCAAAAAGTATATTTTTACCACAAGTTTGTGGTTAAAAATAAAAATTACCCTTTATATACGCTGCGTATAGACCTATACGCAGCATATATAAAGTGTCAAAAAGACAATTTTACCCTTGCATATGGCTGCGTATAGCCCCAAATGCAGGGGTAAAATAGTCTTTCCCACTATATGTTGCGTATAGACCCATACGCAGCTTATATAAAGAGTCAAAAGACATTTTTACCCTTGCATTTGGCTTCATATAGCCCCAAATGAAGGGCTAAATGGTCTTTTTGACCCTTTATATACGCTGCGTATAGACCTATACGCAGCGTATATGAAGGGTTTTTTTATAAAGGTTATATCGAATCGTATAGGTGTAGTATAGGTCACGAATCGGCCTCGTATAAGCCAATAAGTGTGATATCGTATCGTATAGCGTAGTATATGTCCCGTATAGGCCTATAGGCATATACATCACCTATACGAGACTTATACTATACACTATACGATACGATGCAACACGATACGCTACTATACGATACGATATAACACCCGTATAGGTCTATAGGTGTATATATGTCCCGTATAGGCCTATAGGTGTGGTTGAGGTCCCGTGTAGGCCTATAGGCATATACATCACCTATACGAGACTTATACTATACGCTATACGATACGATGCAACACGATACGCTACTATACGATACGATATAACACCCGTATAGGTCTATAGGTGTATATATGTCCCGTATAGGCCTATAGGTGTGGTTTAGGTCCTGTCTAGGCCTATAGGCATATACAAGACCTACATGGAACCTATACAAGACCTACATGGAACCTATACGCTACTACACTATACAATACGATGCAACATGATACGCTACTATACGATACGATATAACACCCGTATAGGCCTACGTGACCTATACGGGACCTAAACCACACCTATAGGCCTATACGGGGCCTAAACCACACCTATACGATACGATATCACACTTATAGGCTTATACGAGGTCAATACGTGACCTATAGGTCACCTATACGATACGATATCACACTTACAGGCTTATACGAGGTCAATACGAGACCTATACCACACCTATACGATACGATATCACACTTATAGGCTTATAGGAGGTCAATACGTTGACCTATACTACACATATACGATACGATATCACACTTATAGGCTTATACGAGGTCAATACGAGACCTAAACCACACCTATACGATACGATATCACACTTATAGGCTTATACGAGGTCAATACGGGAGCTAAACCACGCCTATAGGCCTATACGGGTGTATATCGTATCGTATCGTATAGTGTATAGTGTAAGTCTCGTATAGGTTCTCTGTAGGTCTTGTAATTCATAATATTTGTATTATTTTTTATTTTTATAATTCATAATATTTGTATTATTTTTAATTTTTATAATTCATAATATTTGTATTATTTTTAATTTTTATAATTCATAATATTTGTATTATTTTTAATATTTATAATTTATATTTGTATTACCAATAATATTGTTTTTTTTATAAATAATTTTCTTTTTTTTATAAATAAACAAAGAAATACACAAAAAAATACAAAAATGGAGCTTTATATACACTGCGTATAGATCCCTACGCAGCGTATGAGACAAAAATGACACAACTACCCTTGTATTTGGCTTCGTATAGCCTCAACACAAGGGTATAAAGGACATTTTCAGACCTTTATATACGTTGCGTATAGGTCTCTACGCAGCGTATATAAACCTTGTGAAAAACTGATGCTTCAAACCTACCAAAATGACCCCAAATTTTCAAATGGTTTAAATACGCTGCTTAGAGACCTATACGCAGCGTATATAAACCTTGTTTTCTGTGTAATGATTAGTTATTAGGCACTGAGATCCATGGTTTATATACGCAGTGTATAGGTCAATACGCAGCGTAGAGGGTTAACCCTATACTCTGCGTATTGACCTATACGCTGCGTATATAAACCATAGTTTTGCTAGGGTTTGGTGTGCCAATAAGCACATTAGTGTGCCAATAGGCACACCCTTATATATATATATATATATATATATATATATATATATATATAGAGGCCGGTTAACGTACAATACCTTTTATCCTACATTATGTACGCGATGCCCTCAGCCGTACGATCTTCAATCGATCAAACGCGGGCGAAACTAATTTAAATGATTAAATTAATCATTTTAATATATCTAAATCATACCAGGAAGGTTAAAAACGTCACTGCGAGGTCATAAATCTCTGTAATTGACCGATGATAGTTCAAAATCAAACCCTAAATCAAATTCAAAAACCTGAAAATCTTCTTCCCCAACCTCCCTTCGTTCCTTTTAGTGCGATATCGATAATAAGAACTACTAATTTGGGAGTTGTAAGGGTCAAACGAAAGAAGACTGACAATGATCGACCAACAATCGAAGAAGATGAACAGTAACACACACACAGATTTTTCACATGCGATATTCAATTTTCCACATGCGATTCTACACACCCCATGCCATTTTTCACATTACCCCATGCCATTTTTCACATTACCCCATGCCATTTTTTCACATGCGATATTCAATTTTCCACATGCGATTCTACACACCCCATGCCATTTTTCACATTACCCCATGCTAGCCATTTTTTCACATGCGATATTCAATCTTCCACATGCGATTCTACACACCCCATGCCATTTTTCACATTACCCCATGCCATTTTTTCACATGCGATATTCAAATCTTCCACATGCGATTTTGTCCATCTATACACCCCATGCCATTTTTCACACTACCCCATGCTAACCATTTTTTCACATGCGATATGTATTGAATTCGCACCAGATCTGCACCTGATCGAACGGCTGGGATGATCGCGTACGTATCGTACGATAAGCGCATTTGTATTTTACTCTTTACCTATATATATATATATATATATATATATATATATATATATATATATATATATATATATATATATATATATTTATATATCTCATAGGTTTTTAGTACCCAAAATATAGCTTTAAATAAAAAAATTTATTTGATTTTAGTTACGTGTACAAGCAAAAAATCTGAAGATACAACATTGTTGCGGTAAAACACCTTGGGTACAAGAGGCGGGCGCCTTAGGCCAAGAATACCAAGAAAAACCCCAAAATTTGTGCCTTTTTGGCACTTCTTTGGTTAACTCTAGGCATGTGTGTATATATGTGTGTCTTAAAATTACAAAAAAAAAATGGTGAAAACTAAAACAAGAATATAGCATAGGTTGAATGACAGTGAAAGCTATGGAGCGTTGTGGTTGCATAGAAGAGTGAAAGATGATAGTCATCGTATGAGAACTAGCAATTCATCATCTTTGCATAAGTGAATGTTGAAAGTCTTACACATTATGCTTGGATTTGAGATAGTTGACCTATTGAAAGCACGATACAAATGTAAAAATATACTAAACATAATCCACCCGAATTACATTAACTTCGTTCAAACAAACAAGATGCATAGAAAAAGGTACCGATAAATTACTACGCAATCGCATTTTCTAATCCACCATTAAAGATTTTAGCAAACGCCTCCATTTGCATACTCGGAAAGGACACTCCAATTTCAAAATCTTGTGCTGATTCTTTGCTAGCACTTATAGAAACCAACCCGCCATTGTCGATTGAAACAACTTCATATTTTGTCGGCTTTCCCCACCCAAAATCAATGTCGTAGAAGTTAACTTTTGGTGTACCAGTGACTCCAATCTTCCTTGCCGGTATCTTGAAACCATCATGCCATCTCTCCACATCTTTCAAGATCCCTTCCTTATTCTTCACCAGTTTGCTTATACCCTCTCCAATCATTTTGGCAGCAATAACAAACCCATTTTCACCTGATAACACAACATTTTTTATGGTTACAATACATGGTGTGCTACAATTACCAAAATAATTCGCAGGAAGTGGCGGATCCAAACGTGGTCGACAACCCACCGTCAATATAAACTGTTCTAACTCGTCTTCACCTTTTTTTTCTTCAACCTTGACAAATGATTTCACAATACAACTCCATATATAACCACATGTTACCGTAAAAGATGATACATACTCCAAACTTGGCAGTTGGGTTAGAACCTGTTTCTTAAGTCCATTGATATGGGTTCGGGCCAACACAAATGTGGTCCGAACCCTATCAGAGTCCCCCCCAAGGCTCGAAGGTTGATAAAACTTTTCGAGATTTTTTTTGTTTCAACCGGTCTTCAAATACTTTCGGAATGTCAACCAATCTATCCAAAATAGGTGGAGTTCCATTTGCTAAAAATGACTGATCAATTCCACCCGATTCATAAACCGAAGACCACGCCTTCACGAAACAGAACCGAGTGCTTGCGTCACCAAGGCTGTGATGATTTGTCGTTCCGATAGAGATACCCGAGTTTGGAAAATACGTCACTTGGACCGAGAAAAGTGGGAGCGTGACGTAATCAGATACTTTATTTGCGCTACCTAATGGAGGAACAAGCGGATAAAAGTTTTCACATTTCCGAGGATGATCTCCTGTCAGATCATTAATATCAAGAGTACATTCTGCGAAAGTAACTGCAACAGAATCACCTTCCACATGTCGGATCTCGGGTTTTTTAGTGAGAGTGGAATCATTGGGAAATACGACCAGATTGCTAGCGAATGGGAAATAATGTTGAAGTGTGATGGATAAGGAGTGTTTTAGATTGGGGACAATGGTTTCCATGAAATGGGATTTTGAATGCGGGAAGTGGTAGAAAAAAAGATGATGGCTTGGTGGTGAGAGTAGCCATGTAATGTCGAAGAAAGTGAGCGGTAGCGAACGGTGGCCAATGGTGGCTGGTGGTGGTGATATCCGAGAACGTTCAAGAACTGTTAGATTGGGAGTGGCATCCATTGAATTGGTGGTGTGGTGTCGCTTGCTATCATTGAGATGTATTTATGGACCAAAAAATGGGGGTTAGAAGAAGGGCATAACAGTGGTTGGTGGGGGTTAGCATGAGGTGGTGCTGTGGATGTTTAAAAAAGAAAGCCTTTTGATTAAAAACGCGTTTGGCTAGTCTTGTTATAGCAAGGCCCAATCTTAGGGGCGCAGGTTAGAAGGGGCCGGGAGGGGGAGCGCCCGACCACCCGAACTTTTCGCTCAGTAGTGTTATATATGTAGTTTTCGTAGACCCTCCGGTTCTATAGAATTTTTTTGGTATATACGTTTTCAACCTCCCGTCGGAAATTTCAAGCTTCGCCACTGCCCAAGCAAGTGAATAGCAAATTATATCAATTGCAAATTATATCAATATTCAAATACAGATTGTTATCAATAGCAAATTATAAGGGCATAAAGATTTGATGGAGATTGTTATCAATAGCAAATTATATCAATATTCAAATACACAGCAAACAAGATGATGGAGATTGATATCAATATTCAAATACAGACTACAACTAAAAAAATCGAGATTATACGCAACGAATCACGTCTTCAGCATACACAGCAAAAAGCAACAACATACCTGAACGCATGGAAGGGGAAGGGGATTTGGTGTCGTCACGGAAGGGGAAGGGGATTTGGCATCGACTTCTACTCGTGTGGGCTTCAGCGAATCTCGTCTGATGTAAGGTTTGGGTGGGAAGAGGAAACATCGTATGAAACATTATGGGAAATATGTAATTTCTAAAAAAAAGGGAAGGGTAATTGGGTAATTTCTCAGAAAAAGGGGAAATATGTAATTGTTTTTTTGGTTTGGGGAAATACGTAATAAGGAAGCTTAGGAGGGGGAAATATGTAAAAATCCCTAAAAAATAAACCTTCAGACTACCAAATATCTGCCGATTAAACACGTTTCAGGTGTTGAGTGTCGGAAAGAAGATAATAGATAGTATAGGGGCTAATATGTAACTTGGTGTTCTATATAAACACCATTCTTTGTAACCCTATTTTTTTAGGTATACAATTCTCAATACAATTCAAAAACCCCAATTGCTGTGTTTGTTCTCTACACTAGACAACATGGTATCAGAGCAGTGTTTCTGATTCTTGAACACTATTTCTCATCATCTACAATTTTTTTTCCAAGCCAATCCAACCTCAAACCAGAAAACCCGACAATCAAAACCAAAATCAAACTCTGAAAAATCGAACCTGCAATCTGCTGCCGTGTCCATCAAACTCCACTGATCAATTACCGTCGCCAATAACCTCCGGCCACCGTAAAACTCCACTGAAAATCGAACCTGCAATCTGCTGTTGCATTCACTACCGTCGCCACTTACCTCAGGCCACCGTAAACAGAAAGTCATATTCACCGTTGTCAGTAAACCCTAGTTTTTTTAGCAAACCTTGTCTATTCAGCCGCACATAAAAAAAACTGAAACCCTAATTTGTCCAACAATTCCGCTGCACAGCAAACCCTAAAACCTCTCAAATTCGCTGCAACCAGGCGCCCTAAATTCCCTGCAACCAGCCTAGATGTCTCTGAAAAATACGAGTTCAAATCTTGGAGCGGATTTGTTTTTTTTGGAGCGGATTTGATAAATTCGCTGCACCCCCTAGACATCTTTGAGCGGAATTGTTTTCCGTAGAGCAAACTCAAATCTTGAACGCGAGTTCGAGTTACCGGTGTATTTAATAAATTCGCCGGTAAAGTACCTTCGCTACCTAGCAACGATATTCTGAACTAAAATCTTGAACGCGAGTTCAAGTATCCAGTGAAATTGATAAATTCGCCGGTTTAGTTGGTTACTTAATAGCAGTGCCGGGACAACGTTAAAAAAATGGCAATCAATCATGGAAAAAACAATTCCTGGATATTTGATTCTGGTGCCACTGATACCATGACGTTTGAACCATTAGACAAACGGTCAATGACCCAACCTCAAAAATCTCAAATACATACAGCAAACAACGGAACGATGCAAGTGAAAGGAGGAGGAGTAATTGAAATTTCACCAACTATGAAATTGTCAAATTGCCTCTATGTTCCGTCCTTATCACACAAATTACTGTCAATCAGTCATATTACCAAAGAATTAAATTGCACTGTACTAATGCACCCTACTTTCTGCCTCCTACAGGATATCAGGACGGGTGTGATTATTGGACGTGGTACTGAGCGTCACGGATTGTACTACGTGGATGAAGTGACTCAACAGGGTACTATAATGTTGGCACATGGAACCGAAAACCGGGAAGCCTGGCTATGGCATAGACGTTTGGGGCATCCATCCCATGGCTATTCGCACCTTTTGTTTCCAAAACTCTTCCCCTCGAATGGAAAAATAGATTGTGAAACATGTCTTCGTGCTAAAAGCCATCGACAACCGTTTAAACCTAGCAATACGAAAGTTGCTTCACCTTTTTCACTAATCCATTCTGATGTGTGGGGTCCTGCTCCTGTGATGGGGGGCAGGGTCTTCGGTACTTTATACTATTCGTGGATGATTGCACTCGCATGACATGGATATATTTTTTGAAAAACAAAGCCGAAGTTTACGAAAAATTTATCACGTTTTATGCTATGATTCAAACTCAATTCCAAACCCAAATCCAAATCCTTCGATCCGACAATGGGGGAGAATTTGTCAATACGTCCATGAAACAGTTCTTTAAAACCAAAGGATTAGTTCATCAAACCTCTTGTTCTCATACCCCCGAACAAAACGGTGTTTCCGAACGGAAAAACCGTATTATTCTTGAAATGACTCGAGCCCTTTTGATCGAATCTCTGGTTCCTAAATCTTTCTGGCCGGAGGCAGTTGCAACCTCTGTGTATCTCCTGAATCGGCTCCCCACAAAAGCTCTTAAATTTAAGACTCCCTTAGATTGGTTGTCTAACTCTGCCAGTATTCCCCATCCTCTTACACTTGAACCTCGAATTTTCGGGTGTACCGCATTTGTTCACATACCCAAAGTCAACCGAAACAAGCTCGGCCCATGTGCTGAGAAATGTGTGTTTGTCGGCTATGGGATTGACCAAATAGGTTATCGGTGTTATAATCCAAAAACTCATCAAATGTTCACCACAATGAACGTTGACTTTCTTGAAACAAAATACTTTTATGACACCCAACTCAGTGGTTAGGGGGAGAACGAATGTATAGACCCTCTGAGTTGGCTAACCCAACTTCCCTCGTCTGAAGAAGTAACAACAGAACTTCCTCACAGTACTGCGAGTCCTTCAAACACAGACACACAATCTGTGGAGCACAGTACCACTGAAGAAAGTCCATCCAACGTGATGCTTGAGGTAAGAAATACTGAGAACACTGAATGTTCTACGTCTTATAACTATGAGACAACAGGGGAACACATAGAGCCGACAACTACAGAACATGTTGATGCAGTTGTTGAACAGGTTGATCCAGTTGTTGAACATGTTGAACCAGTTGTAGCAGAGACTACCGGAAGATACTCTCTTCCACCTAGAGCCAATAGAGGGGTTCCTCCAAAACGGTACTCCCCAGAGAGGGAAACCAGAAATTCAAGATATCCTGTAGCTAATATGCTCGACGGGAACGTATCTAACAGTGCGAAGGCATTTGTTACTTCACTATACACTGAACAAATACCTAATTCCATAAAGGAATCTCAAGGTAAGAAGAACTGGGAAGAAGCAATGGAAGTGGAGATGCGCGCTCTTATGAAAAACAATACATGGGAGAAGTGCATTCTTCCTAAAGGAAAGAAAACAGTTGGATGCCGGTGGGTGTATTCGATTAAATATAAACCAGATGGTTCCATTGGAAGATACAAAGCCCGACTTGTAGCCAAAGGGTACACTTAGACGTATGGGATCGATTACTCTGAGACATTTTCTCCGGTTGCAAAAATGGATACCATCAGAGTCCTCTTTTCCGTGGCAACTAATAAGGATTGGCCCCTTCATCAATTTGATGTTACAAATGCATTTCTTCATGGAGACCTAACTGAAGAAGTTTACATGGAAGCACCTCCAGGTTTTTCAGGGGGTTTTAAAGATGGAGAAACTTGTAGGTTGAAGAAATCTCTATACGGGCTAAAACAATCTCCTCGGACATGGTTTGGAAACTTCACCTTGGCCATGAAAGAATACGGGTATCGCCAAAGTAACGCTGATCATACCTTGTTCCTCAAAAGAAGGAACGGCCTCGTAACTTGCTTGATCATATATGTGGACGACATGATTATCACCGGAGATGATGTAGAAGAAATAGCCCAGCTGAAAAGGAATTTGTTTTCAAAGTTTGAAATGAAAGACCTTGGGAATCTCAAGTATTTCCTTGGAATAGAAGTTCTCAGGTCTAAACGGGGGATTTTCATCTGCCAAAAGAAGTATGTTCTTGATCTCCTGGCAGAAACTGGGTTGATTGATTGTAAACCAGCAGATACGCCAATGGTGGTGAACCACAGTCTTCACATGGAACTCGATGGAAAGCTCGCAGACAAAGAAAGATATCAACGGCTCGTGGGCAAGTTAATTTATCTCTCCCATACTCGCCCTGATATATCTTACGCTGTTGGAGTAGTAAGTCAGTTTATGCACCAACCACAAGTTGCCCACATGGAAGCTGCTCAGAGAATTCTAAGGTATCTCAAGGAACCGCAGGCCATGGAGTGTTGTTCAAAACAAATGGGCACTTAACTGTTGAGCTCTACACTGACGTAGACTGGGCAGAGACAAGGGAAACCGAAGGTCTACATCAGGGTACTTCTCCTTGGTTGGCGGAAACCTTGTTACCTGGAGAAGTAAGAAACAGAAGGTGGTTGCTCTGTCAAGTGCAGAAGCAGAATTCAGAGGCATAGCTCGAGGGTTAAGCGAAGTTCTGTGGATCAGGAAGCTTCTAGAAGATATTGGTTTCTCCCAAAGGGTTCCCAGTAAAATTATGTGCGACAATACAGCTGCAATACAAATCTCAGAAAACCCAGTTCAACATGATCGAACGAAACATGTAGAGGTTGATCGGCATTTCATCAAGGAAAAACTGCAGGAAAGGATCATAGAGCTCCCGTATGTAGCATCAAAAGATCAACTCGCAGATATCCTCACAAAGGCAGTCAACGGAAACGCGTTTAATAGCTGTTTGAGCAAGTTGAGTATTGGTAACCCCACTACTCAACTTGAGGGGGAGTGTCGGAAAGAAGATAATAGATAGTATAGGGGGCTAATATGTAACTTGGTGTTCTATATAAACACCATTCTTTGTAACCCTATTTTTTTAGGTATACAATTCTCAATACAATTCAAAAACCCCAATTGCTGTATTTGTTCTCTACACTAGACAACATTGAGTCCATCCAATTTATTTTTTCCCGCTCATTTTGTCGGGTTTTATTTCCGGTCAACATGGGTTTTTTTAGCAGTGATTTATGTTTTTATTTTCCAACTTATTACAGTTTTAACGAAGTTGATTGATATTTGTTGTTTTGGCACTCAACTTCATACAAATTAATGTATTTTTATGACTTGTTCTATTTTTCCATACTAATTGAATATTACGTATGAGGGTAGGCGGGGTGGTGAGTGATAAACTCCCACAACACGTGATAACAACGAACACACCACCCCCACCTCTCAATTTCCACGCGTTAAACTTAATTCGCGTGATAAACTTCACGCGTGAAAACGTCGACCGTTTGAAAAGGTTGTGATGTTGTGAGTGATGGGTATTGTTGGGTGTTGTGAGTGATAACCATTTCCACTAAAAAAAGGTCGTGAATGATGAAATAATGGTTGATGACATGGCGGAACTTGATTGGATGTTGTGAGTGATGAGTGATCACCACCTCCACCCCCTGATAGTGTCTTATACTTTGGGGGTTTTCCAAAAAAGAAGAACATTTTTTTTTAATTTTTAACCCCATAAATTTGTTTTCTTTTATTATTAACCCAAAACCTTTCATTATTTGTAATTTAACCATCAATCTTTTTTACTTTAACTTTGGCCCTCTAAACATTTTATCGTTTGCAAATTTTCGTTTTACTTTTTGTTATAAATTTTGCGAGTTAATACGGCGCAATGTGCGTGTACGGTACAACGTTTTTACGCTTCAATTTACGTTTCTTTCAAAATTTTGCGAGTTAACACGGCGTAACGTGCATGTTTGGTTCAAGTTTTTGCGTCTTTTTTTTCTCGTTTAACAGGTTTGTCACAATGCGCAGCTCCTAGATCGACTCAGGGATCATTGGTGGTGATGGCATTGATGCTATATGATACGGTTTTACGCCCCGCCACAACACAGAGGAGGGGGATTAGTTCTAGTTATAATAATATATTTTGTGATATTCAACTTAAGCTTGTTAAGTCATAAAATTTTGTAACTAAACATTAATTTAAACGATATGTATTTTAGTGAGATACAAATTTTGCTGCGGAACAGAGTAGATGGTCTTTTTTATTCAAGCCAACTCAGGGAAGCAGTGACAGTTATAAGACTAAATTATAATTTTTTTCCTTTATGCAAGCCATACTTACAGATCAAATCCTTTAAAACTCTTAGTTTTATTCGTCATCCTTTATTTAAAATTTTGTTATGTTGATTGTCCTTTATACTTAACGAGTTATTAGTACCCGCGCGTTGCGGCGGGACCGTTAAACCAAACAAAAAATAAACGTTAAAAACCACGTATACGCATAGCGGATCGCAACGTAAAAAAATTGTTGTAGAAAATAATAATTAACCAAAAACAATAATATTTATTTCTAATTTATATATGAACAATAAATTAATATAAATGTGGTGAAAGTAAGTGGATTATTTCATTTAGCACTGCAACTAACTTAACTTCATTAAATAATTTATGTTAAATTTATAGTGATTGATTATAAAGCAAATTGTGAAAGGAATGGATGTCACTTATGGTTCCAACAAAACTTATTTATTATTGTAATTGTCTAATGCGATCAAGGAAAATAAAATAAAACTAATATATGAGTGAACCTATTTAATGAATCAACGATTTTTTTCGTGCGTTTTTTTTTCTGGATAACGACCGCCTAACTCCAAACTTAACCAAAACTGAACATAAAACATCTGGCCATACAACTCCACCTATGTTAGACCTTGAACACCTCCTAGATCGATGATAGAAGACATTGTGCCGCTGCTCTCGTAATGAGATGTTAACCCACGCATTGTAGCGAGAACTATGTTAAACAAAACATTTAAGAACAACAAATATCGACTAAACTTGAACCTCAAAATCACAAAATACGAACAATTAATTGAAACAAACATACATTTTGGAACCAATTATGGAAACAAATTACGAAAATATATCAGATTCCCAGAAAGCTGAGAGGAGGAAGAACCGAGAAGACGCAAGGAACGAATTCGTATCAACGGTGGTGGTGGATAGAAGCACTCTTGTGTTGATTATGAATGTGTCTATGATTCTAATAGGAATCTCACACACAGGAGAGAGCCCGAAACATACAATTACAAAGGATCCTTGATTCACTCAAAATATTGTCTTTGGAGAATAAATCCCGATGGCTAATTTTGTAGAAAACGAATCTATCATTCAATTTCTATGAAATTAAAATTCACCTGAAATCCAAGTTTCAAGAACTCTGCACACTTCATACAATATAAGTGAAATCAAAAAACGCATTAGTGGTCGGTCATCCGATTGATGCCATAAACCATTAAATCTTTTACCGTCGAAACCATTGGTATAACTGTTTACATATTCATCAAAGTATCAAATATTCCATAAAAATTGTTGGCCACATCTAACCTTGACCCAACTGCTTGCATCAGACCAGTCAGACACATCCACGTACGGTCATAAACCTATTCACCGTCAACAACCATGTCTCCACTCCGTTCCAAGATTCCAATTCCGGCAAAGGGGGTCACCGTAACCATTTGCCCTGACTTCCAATTTGGAAAATCAAGCGGTTCCGATTATTGATGGAAAACACAATCGGAAATGGAGGCCGCAAGGACATCCCAATTGCTGGAAAACAAAAAAAAGGAAAGCACATTTTCCGTTAAACGCATCATTAAATGCATATTTTTGATGTAAATCACACCAAAAAAAGCAATCAAAGAACCGGTGCCAAATTTTGTGAAAATTAGAAAGGATTAGGAAGGTTTTTTTTTTTTTTTTCAAGAAATTGAAAAAAAGTAGAAAACTTACATGACAACAGTGGTGGTGAAGATCCTGTAGACGACGGCGTGGAAGACGATTACGGAATGGCATGATTGGCTGTGGTGAAAACGGAGAAGAAGACGTTCAACTGTTAATTTTGAAATGTGGTGATCTGTGAGTGTAATGTTGCAATGGTTGAATTAGTGGTGGTGGCAGTGATATAGCGGGTGTCAGAAGAATCGTTGCGGTGGTGTATATTTTAATTGAAGGAGATGTTTTTTTTTATGGAAAATGGTTGAAGTTTTGATGTCAATTGAAACAGGGTGGCTTGGATAGACGCAACGGTTACGTTCGCCGGTGGTGGCCATTGTAAATATTTGAAACGGTACATTATAATTCTTTGGTGACCATCTATTTTTGTTGACGCAATGGTTGGGTAGCCGACAGTTTTTTTGTTGCTAATTGTATAATAGGATAATTCCGTCCAAAGAATCAATCAGTTCAAGACATGGAATAAATGGGAAAGGAAAATTGTTTTAACACCCCCACATGGCTTAAACTAACTGAGTCTTTAGATGGAGTTAAGTGTAAATGACAAGCAATGTGACAAAGTTTTAAATAAAGGATAACGAAAAGTAGAAGTTTTAAAGCAGTTAATCCATAACTAAGGCTTGTATAAAGGACAATGATTGTACATTTGTAGTTATAAATTGATTAATTAACTAGTGTTTAACCCCCTCGTTGCAGGGTATAGATTGTAAGAATGTGATAGGTAGTAAGCAAACAACAAAAATTGGAAAAATCGTAAAACAAAAACGTTAATTTATATCGCTACATGACAGTAAACGTAGGCAAAAACAAACGCGAACTTATGCCGTGAGCTAACGTAAAAAGTAGAATAACTTGAATTTATAACGATAAAACTTTAACTTAAAGACAAAACTTACGATTCCAGTAATTAAACATTAAAATATGAGAATGCAAATGAAAACCAAAGAATATCACTAAAAAAAACCTCACATTCCACCATTCCAATTCTCTTTGGGGTGAAAAAAAGAGAGATAAATTAAAGAGTAACAATTTGGTAATTAAGTTTTAAACAGGGGATTGCATTTGTACTCTAGCTAAGAGTTACTCAAAATGTTATATATAACTAGGTTTAAATAAGTTCGCCGCGTTGCGGCGAATTTCTTTTGTTATTTAGTCTGTGTTTACATGTGTTTTGAAATCACTACGAGCGTGTTGCGAACGGAACTACTGACAAGAATAAAAAGAAAATGTAGAAAAAAACACTAAAAGATAACCGAAAGAAAATCAACCAAAAAAGTTGTATGGTAACGATGTTGTTCGTATGAAACCCGTGGTCAGAGATGAGCAAATTGTTCTGGGTACCGATACCAAATTTGCCGAACCGAAAGATCTTAAGTACCAATTCGGTACCGACTTTTGGCGTTCCTTGTACTGGTTCACTAACGTTTTTTACCTTCATATACCGGTACCGTAACCGGTATTTTCGGTATCAGTACCGATTCTGTATCGGTTGGCACTGAGCTCATCCCTACCCCTGAAACTAAAAAAGAAAAAATTAAAAGCTGAATAAAATCAACAAAAAAAAGTTGTACGATACCGTTGTTCGTACAATAACCGTGATCAAGGATGAGCAAATGGTACCGGATAGTAGCACTGAATTTCCCGAACCAAAAGATTTCCAATATCAATTCGGCACCAACTTTTGGTGTTTTCTGTATTAGTGCCGGTTTTTACCTTCTTGTACTGATACCGAACAGGACCATACCGGTATTTTCGATACCGGTTGACACCAAACTTATCCCAACCCCTGATATTAATAAAAATATTAAAGTTAAAAAGTAAAGAAAATAACTATTATTATAATATTAAAATAATAAAAGTATTAAAAACTATATATTATTATTATAATATTAAAATCACTATTCATTTCAATTTGTTTAGTAATATATAGTATTAATGGGAAAAGAAGGCCGTAGTATAACAACCCACACTTTCGCGCTCGTTACTCTCATTACTCTCGTTACGCCTAGCACCAGAGATTCGGATCATAATGTAAACTATATCGCTTACTACGCTACTTCGCATATTTTCGCGCAACTCAATTTATCGCTCTGAAACGCAACATAACACGATACTACTAATCTCGCTAAAACGTTTAAAGTACTCATAATGATTGACATAACAAAACGCATCAAACGAACCAAAGTTCGGAAATAACAAAACGCAACACGGCCGTCTGAATGGGCCATCCGCCCGGATGGAGCCCATCCAAACACAGCCCATTCGAACACCACCATCCGGAAGTCGCATACCTTGCCCTCAGCTATAAAACGGGGCCTTATGTCTCATTTCAACACCTTTGCTTCCCCAAACCGCTCTCAAATGCTCTTAAGGTCCTAGATCGTTAACGAGGCCTTTTGTAAGCATTTTCTCTCTGATCTTCATCAATTTTCACCTCTATTTCACTTCTACTCCATCTTCTTCATCAAAATCACGCACACGCACTCAAACTTTTCTCAAAAACCCCTGATTCCAGCCACCTCGAAGATGGTTTCCACTCGTTTTGCTTAGGTAAACTGTTGTGGAGCATCATTCAATCGAGATGGAATCAAGTTATGAAGGATTTCAACGTATTTCTAATCTCCTTTTCGGTTTTGACACAATATTGGTGGAATCGGGACTCTGTCAGACTCTCGACTCATTTCATAGTCGAAAGCCGGCTCGAAGACTGATTTCCACCGAAGAGATGGACTGATTAACAAGTCAAACATGAATCTTCATCAAGAATAGAGCGTTTGTTCGAATGGGCAAGGCCCATCCGTCCGAATGAACTAGACCTGGTATTTTCCATTGTTTGAATCGTCGTCACGACCGTTTCCCTTAAATTGAAAACCTTTTATTTACGAAAATTTTACAAACCGCAATCAAAGACCATCCGTCCGAATGGACTGTGTCCATCCGTCCGGATAGGCCTTGCACCACTCCAAACTTTTTCTTCTATTTTCAAGTACCAAGTTTTACATCGAGTATTATCATTCTAGCAAGATAGCCCATCCGTTCCGAATGGCTCCCATCCGCCCGGATGGCGCCCATCCGATCGAATGCACTGTCAAACACTTACTCCACTAGACACTCCGACTTCGATTGTTCAACGCTTAGGAAGACTTATGCTTCTGTTCCCATTCGCAGGCTAACCCAGCGCTCCCTTCAATCCAACCAGAACGTGTTTTACTGTTAAACACGCACTATGAGTATACTTGATCCCCCTTTTTAACGCTTTAAACACACTTTGGGGTGAAACATACGTTCATATCTAAAACACACATATCAACACGCAGTACACATTCTAAACTATTATCACATGCAAATAACTGACGTACATATTTACACGTGATGCTTGATACATATGTGCTAGGACTCTTACTCGTGACGTTCCACCTTAGCTAGTATGGTACTATAGTTTGACTCACACCCGACGAGGTCAAGTTAAGGATAACACGCCTTGTTGGCTCTCCTTCGCAGTCATCTCGGGACTTAGCTGGAAGTATTTGTCTTGTTAGTATATATATTGTGTGTCTCTCGTTTATGTATGTGGAAATTTATAACAACCCTCAAGAAAACCGACACCCTCGAATTATTTCCGACACCCTAATATATTTTAAAATATCCCAATATGTCCAAAAATACACCCCATACGTGAAGACGGGCCCCGAATACCCGAAATATTATTAAATTTAATTAAAAATCTCATTTTTGAGTTGAGGCGGGCCACGTAAACCCCACCCCAACTCTTACGCGGGCCACGTTAACTTAAAACCTGGCACGACCCTGGGCCGCCACGTGGCCCAACACACGACGAGTCTAGTTGCTAACCCGGACAAGCTAGTCCGTTGACCAGCTTTGACGCGGGCCGCGTAGCCCCTTGGCTACATTTACGCGGGCCGCGTAGAACCCAAACTCAGCACCTATATATAGAAGGCCTTGGATCTTCAGTCGAACTCGCTCACAAACGTTTTCTTCCTCTAAAATTTGAATTGTAGGCATAATCTACGGGTATTATACCCCCCTAAATAGCGAAGTTCTGCTCCGTTGTAAGTATTATAACCCCTAGATACGTATTAGATACACTGCCCGATTGATCTAGGGTTCCGTAACGGCTGTCGTGGTTCTGCCCGACGTTGTCGTTGGAATGCCGTCTCGGGGAGGGTATTACTAATGTTAAAATGGGTTATTATACTAACACGTGAGCATTTGTGTAAATTATAGATTGTCACCAGGAAACCCTTACGGAAAATCTAAGACAGCAATGTGAGTTTATCCGTTTTTTGTTAACCTTTTTGTGAATTGTTTTTACAAAACCTCATTTAATTAATTATATATTAAGCAGTTATTGAGTATTTGTAAGAATACAATTATCATGATTATGTTGGGGTTTTGTATACAAAATTTGTTACCACCTGGTCAAGGAGTAACATTTCCACAAGTCGGGTCTGACAGTACCATGGATGTTAATTAATATAACTTGGAAACAAATGTAATTGCGAGATCGCCCTCAATACTGTACAATGAGTTTTATTTAAACTTGATTAAACTGGGATTCACTCACCAGTATTTCCCACTGACAAATGTTTTTAAAACGTGTTTCAGGTAACAAATTGTGAAAGCCAAATATAAGCCAACTGGACAGCACTGAAGGCTTGGAAAAGTGGCAATAAAGTTACCTAAAATAAAATAGATGTTTTACTAAATAAAATAGGATTTAATCCTATGAAAACGTGTGTACTGCGAACTTGGGTTTATCCCATATGTTTAATATTATGGAAATGTGGTATTTTACTCTGATCAAATATTTACTAACTACGGTCCTGATGAAAATTCCGCTGCCAAAATTAGACAATACGCGATACCACCGAAACTGCCTCGCGGCCGCCCGTTCCCAAGGATTAGGGATCGGGGGTTGCGACAAAATTCGCAACGCTTTTATCTAAATTACTATTATATCAAACATGTATACTCGCCAATACTTTTGAATTGACATTATTTTAACGTATGTTGCAGGTTAATCGTAGGTTATAATGAATCAAGATTAGGAAGTCTATAAACCCACAATAAAAATCTAGGTTGTCGGATTTGATTTGTTTGAGAGACATGAAGTCTGTATGACTATTTGTGGAATGTTTGTTTTTTAGTATGGGATAATAAACCTTTTAAATATTGTCATTAAATAGTTGTTATGGATTCTCTTGATCAATCTGATTCGCCTAGTGCTGCGCCCCAATTATTCCGCAATCGGTTGGGGTGTGACACGTAGGGTAGGCCAACCAATAATACAATGTCATGTCATTTTCATCCCTGACTTCCCTAAAATCATGGATCTCTCCCTTTTATTCACCTAACAATCACACACACCCCAAAGAGATGGGCCCCATCTCCTCAAACCTTCAACTTTCCAAACAATCACGGCAACATGTAGCCATGTAAACTACCCTAAGAGCAACCCTAAGGTGGCTGCGGTGTTACCTAGCTGCAAACTACCAGCATGGCGCCACGCCCTAAGACTAAAGGGTATGGTGAGGCCCATCCCCACGAGGATGGGCCGCCACGTAGGCGCCACATCACCGGCTCGTGGGGGATGGGCCTCCTTCACATTTGAGGGGGATGGAGGATGGGGCTACCCCACCTCATTATTTTATAATTTTCTAAATGTTTTTTATTAACTTAATAAAAAAATTTATAAAAGTTAAAAAATACAACATAAAACAACATAAATAAAGTCATTTCATAACATAAAAAAAAATTACATTTCCTAAAAAAAAAACATTTACGAAAAAAATAATTACATTTCCTAAAAATAAAATAAAAAACCTACGACGTCCACTTTTTCTTCACCTCTTCCTTCATCCTCCGATACACCTCTCGTTTCTCCTCCGGAACCGAGTCGAGATCCAACCTCATTATCCTAAAATCCTCCGCTCGAGCATAGTCGGCCGACACGTTTTTCTTGTGACTATATTTTTCGGCCGCAAAGTCTTTAAACGAACGGAATTCGGAAATTAAGTCGTCCGTTTTCGAAGACGCCTTCGAGCCGTCACCTCCACCCGAGCTGCCCCCTCCGCTCGAGCCGCCCCCTTTGCGCTTTGCGGCCGCCTCTTTTTTTGCTTTGTCCCTTCCGCCGGGACGTTCGATCTCGTGATATTCCGGTTCGTCATATTCCGGTTCGTCGTTTATGTCGATTTAACAACGAGCGGTGGAGCCTCCCGCACTATAACTTCCGGACTCGGAAGTTTTAGTCCGTTTGGCGGTTGCGACCTCATTTGGAATCGGCGCCCATTTAGGGTCTTTCTTTAAAACGTTCCATGCTCGGAGGTGCGGGAAAGGCGGATTTTTTGTTTCCCATCTAGCCATCGCAAGGTTAAGAACGTCCTCGTCGCTACTCCCACTAGGACGATTGATGTAAAGTGGGTTATAAATCCCGATAAAATCATTCACGCACTTGTTCATTTTCCGCCACTTGCTCGATACGGATTCGAGATCACGGTAGGGGCCTTCCCCCATAAGGTTATTAAATCTTTCCAAATATGCCTTCCAAAAACCAGAACTGTAACACCCCAAAAACGGGCTTGGTAATTAAACTCTGTTAATACTAAAAGACGGGTAACGTACCATTATTAGTAAAAATAACCCGGCAAATATTTGGATTTAAATAATAAATCCTAATATTAAATAAAAACGAATCAAAGTTTTATGGAATTAAGTTTATAAGAGCCTGAGTTAACGGGACTTAAAATAAAACGGGTTATGACTTCCCGAACCCAGTAAGCTAACTAAGAATAATTAACCTAGTTAATAAGAGGGAATGTTACTAGAAGTAAGTAGGTTATGGCCTACTTAATAACTAACCAAACTAGAGGGACTTAAGTTGCAAACAAAGGGACTTGATTTATAAAAACTAAAAATCAAACACAACACACACTTAGTGTGTGTGTGTGTGCGTACGACCAGGGACAAGAGCAAGGAGCTCAAAACCCTAGATCAACAAATTGGTCAAATTGAAGCTCGAATCAAGATCCAAATAAATGCATGAACGCGTAGAAACGATCACCAAGTCAAGGGGATCGTGAGGTATGTTGAATTTCTAACATTCGTGAAGTTGTAAAAATTTGATAATCATCCTAATCGCGAATTAGGCATGAATTAGAGAAGCTATGGCTAGATTAGTGATGTATACTTGCTTAGGAACGAAACCCTAAGTGAAAATCATGCATATGATGCTATGACTTGAATGATTTGGTGATTACCTATATGTGTGTTAAATGGGTTTATTGACAATATGATGAACACTCGGATTAGAGTGTTAATTTGATGAATATTGATTGTTATGATATAAGTTCTTGATGTAGTTCATGAACACTAGACATAGAGGTTTGATTTTGATGTAAATCTTGGTGAAAATAATTAGTTATGAACTAGTTAGTAAATATGTGAAATTATGCACATTAGGTGTTTGTTAAAATGCCTAAATGAGAACTAAAGTATTGAATTTAGAGTGAAAACGCGTATTTGAATGATATGGTAATTACGCGTGATATGAAGTGATAAGAGTTCTAAATACTATGTTGATTTAGACTTAATGTAGTAAACATGTGATTGAAAGTAGTTAACTTTAGATAAGTTAAGTTAATTAATCATAAAGCCGAATAGTAGCTTCGGCATAGAAAATAAGTGAGGTGGAATAGTCGTGAATGTTAATGACTAATTTAACCGCCTTGTAAATGTTTGACAATAGTTTGACGCGTAACAAGCTAGGTGAAAGCTTGGAAGAGGGAGCAGGTCAAACGGAGCAAGTACGGAAAGAAAAGCGTGGCGTGGATGCGAGGTAAGTGTAATTTACACACTTATGTAGAATACTCGTTTATTCGATACGTTGTAAACGTGATAATGATAATATTGGAAATATGGAAATTTGTCAAGTGTCGACTAATGTAAATCAAGGATAAAAGGATACCCATGGTGTAAGCCGAAATGGGTTGAAATTGTAAGAAAAGAGTGTAAAAGAAAAAGGGTATGGTTATAAAATCCGGGATGGGATGGATGTATGAATTGGAAATCAAAAACGATGTTTTTGATTAAATAAATAATGTCGGGCATATAGTCCAAACGGGTCGAATGGTGGTGATAACACCATTTGACAATATCGACTAATGTGGTTGTCAAGTCTTATGTTAACAGGACCGATTAACAAATCGGATAATTGCGTCACCATTGATGGTGTGATAATGAAAACAAGGTATAAATCGGGTCTACTTGTTGATCCGGGCCACGTACGCGTAATTATGTTGTAGTTAAAAGTGCTATTTTGGTCGAATAATTTGAGAGAGAGTCCTTAGTCATAAAAGGACTAAAATCGACCAAAACGCCCTTGTAGGCTAAATGGAACAAACGATCCTTAAAGGTTGTTTGGAAACGAGTTTTATGACTAGGTAAATACTTAGAATAAGTATAGAAACTGAAAGAGGTATTATATTAGCCAAATGACACTATTTGAGTTTTTGCCGTAAAATAATGATTCGAGAGGTAAAATTTGGTTTATATTGATCACCACATTAAACCCGCCATAAACACAGTTGTGGTGGGAGATTATAGGATAAGAAATGTGGTGATGAAGTGCTAGAAGTAATCGAAAGCGATTTTAGGCTCGAAAACGCTTAAATACCCTTAACGGGTCAAAATAAGCATACAAGCGAAAAAGGGTTTAAATTGTGTAATAAACCTATGATTATAACCTAATATAGTAGGTAACATTAATTTGAAGAAGTGTATGAGATATAGGAATCAAATAAATACGTTTGTTTGATAAAATGCATAAATGGGTTAAAATTCGGTAAAAAGGTAACGAGTCGAAGGCTTAGAAGTCTCGAATATTCTTATGTTGGATGTAGGATTTTAACTCCATAAGATGGAGGATTAAATTACGGACGCGTAGGAAAAAGAATCGGGTAAAACGGATCAATAACGAAGAAGTTATGGTCGTTTCCGTGAAATCAGATCGTGCTGGGTATGTACAGCATCAGCTGAAGGCAGTAGGCTGTGAAAAACAGGGCTAGGCGTGACACCTAGGCCCTTGGCGTCACGTCTAGCCCCCTAACTCCGAAAATTGTTAAATTTTGTCATTTTTAACCCCTGTACTTGTTTGAACTTAATATTTGACTATCAAAACTAACTTTTAAGTTGGTTTTGATCATAGGTGAATGCCAAGAGTGCACGTATGAAGATCAAGCGACGAGCAAGAACCGAACACGATCACGAAATAAGCTTCCGCACTATGTATCGTTATTATGTTAAACGACGAACGTACACATGATATGTTGTATACTTTTTAAATTGTAAAAAGTTTTAATAAACCCGTAATTTCCAATGCATATGTAATCTTAATTACATGACTGTTTTTCGTAAATGATACGTTAAACCTTAATTTATAAGAACGGGTGTTACAAGAACCCGTTTGATTGTTCCCTAAAATAAAAAAAATGGATTAGTAAAACTAAAAAATAATTCTTTTTAAATTTATATAAAAAAAATTAACTTTGGTTCATACCGACAATCGGGCAAGTTGAGGCCTTAAGATACGCAATAGCTAGTGCCTCCTCCTCTACTTTTGTCCACGTTCTCGCCTTTGCTCTCGAACCGCTTTTTTTTCGGTGTCGGGTTCGGTTTCAACCGCCTTCCCCTTCCCCCTGTTTTTTTGCGTTTTAGTTCTTTAGGTGGCGATTCGGGGACGACTTCATCATCATCGTCAAGTTGAACCGAGGGTTGCGGTTGGGAAGTTGTCGGTTGCGAATGGAATTGATCAAGTTGAACCGAGCCGCGTTGCATAAATTGTTGTAATGCTTGATATTGTTGAATTTGTTGAAGTTGGGACATTTGGGAGAAGGAGTTCGGTGATTGTTGGAAACCCGAAAACGGAAATTGTGGAGACCCCCACGAAGAATCCATAGTCGGGGTATAAGCGGGACTCGAAAAAAAATTAGGTTGGTTCGGATTGGGTTGGTTCGGGTTAGGGTTGTTTCGGTTGGGGTTGTTTGGATTCATGATTCTATAAAAAAGGAGATTGTTTTTTATAAAAAAGGATGAGATAATTGGAGAAGAATGGAAGAATTGGGAGAAGAATTGTATAAAAAATGGTTGAAAGGGGTAAGTATTTAAAGTGGAAAAGTAATTTTTTTTTTATTAAACTATCCGTTGCATAACGGATATATATTTGAAAGTGGGCCGTCGAGAACGTCCGCGGGGCGACGAAGATGCCGGAACGGGCCGGGGGGGCGGTGTGGGGGACCGGCGCCGGGCCAAGCCGGGCCTCAGCCGGCCCCATACCGTCTAGTCTAATAGCAATAACATTTAAATTAAATGGTACACGTCACAAGTCTATAAAAATATGAAAAATAAAAAAATCAACATGGTCAGTGGTCCATATGGCTATTTTTACAAAATAACGTGAAAAGGAGAAATAAAAATACATCAAATATCAAATTTAACTTTTGACAAAACCTTACATAGCACAAATTTAAATTTATGTATTGTACATAAAAAAAGTCTATTTAACATGTTTAAATAGATACATTTATTTATTAAGCATATTTAACAAATGTTCCCATCCCAAAAGCGTCACCATGCAGCCCACTAGAAAAACAATATGCCTTGGCCTCCTGTTTTGTTTTTATCCCCTAAAACTTGGGGCTGTTTCAAATTCCCGTGTGCTTTGCTCTTTGCATCTATATATACCTCATCCTCATCTTTGGCTTTGTCATCAACCACTCACAGCACACTTTCATTTCAAACAAATCTAAACCTCACTTACCTTCATTTCTAATATGAGTTATAGTACTAGGAGAGCATGGATGGTAGCCGGTACTGTTGGATTGGTGGAGGCACTAAAAGATCAAGGGTTCGCACGGTGGAACTACACCATCAGAGCCATCCACCACCACGCTAAGTCCAATCTCCGGTCAGTCACCCAAACAAAGAAGTTGCCTTCGCTGGCGGCCATGGCTTCAAGCAAAGGCATTGACCAATCAGAAGAGTCTTTGAGAAAAGTCATGTACTTAAGTTGTTGGGGTCCCAATTGATTTTTTATTTACTTTTTTTTTTTTTGCCTTTGTTTTATATAAGGTTAAGTGTATATGTAAATTATACTATTGATACACATGATCAGTGGCGGAGCCAGAAATTTTTTCTTATGGTGTCATTTTTTATTTGGATACTCCGGTTTATAGTAACCCGGAGTCGAACTTTTGTGGATTGGTTCGGATCTAGTCCGGTCAAATCACATAATAAAAGCAAATATCACAGTAAAAGTACAATGTCATTGAATTAAAACATATAATAAAGTTACAAAGTCATTTGAAATATATAATAAATTGCATTCAATAATTGCTTTGTACGCATTTTAATGTTTTGAAAACGATTCATAATGTTTTCAATGACAACTTGAAAAAAAAAAACCTCTTTTTCATTATAACAAACAAGTGCACGCATCATTCAGATGATCATCAAACATCCTGTTAGGTTAAACAATTGAAACCAAACCAATTAGACATGGGGCTATAATGCTTACTGGATTAGAAAAAATAAAAATTAAGCATGGACCTTTAATGGTTTAAAGTATACTAATTAAATTCAAGTAACTGGGCTTAATTTTTGAAATACAAATTTGTTTATTATATAATTGTTTTAGAAGAAAACAAAACAATGGTGTCGTTTGTAAAAACACAATGGTGTCGCTCGTAAAAAACAATGGTGTCGCTCGAATTTTTCCTATTATACGTTGTATTTGCTACACAAAATTCAATGGTGTCGGAGGACACCGTTGTTCAAAGTGTGGCTCCGCCACTGCACATGATGTACAATTGATTATCATTATCAACAAGAAGATTTTTGAACGATTGATGATTATTGGTTGGACCACCATCATGGCATTGAGTGGTCGGATCTTTTGACCATTTATTTACAAGGACTAACATCTATCGCATATCTATCTCCTCTACCAAAATCCATTATTCATGACTTTTGTCAATATGGCAGGAAAGGTCCTCGACTACTTTCTTCCACTTTCGTCCCGCTTTAGTTTCTTTTCTCGTATTATTCTCGCAACACTAACGTTTTAATATTTTGAAAATGTATAGTCGATCGATCTTTGTAATATTGACAGCCGACAGGTAGAGCTAGTAGTATTTAGTGATATAAAATGTTTGATACCAAGTAATCTGTGATGGGGTTGTTTGGTAGCCTCTGAATGATTATCAAGAGGCTACCTCTTAATGGAACCATTAAGAATTTTACCAATGAGAAGGTAGAAGAATGTGACTTGTGATGATTTACCATTCAGAGATTACCTCTTAACCATTCAGACTTGAGGTTACCTCTTATTCATTCAGAGGTTTTAAACGATTAAGAGGTAGCATCTGAATAGTCATTAAGAGGCTACCAAACAGCCCCTAAAACATTTTGGATAGGCATGTAAACGAACCGAATGTTTATGAGCTGTTTATGAACTTGTTTGGTGGAAGTTCTTTTATGTTCGTTTTTACTTAATAAACGAACGAACATGATCACACGTTTTGTTCGCTCATTTATGTTCGTGGACGTCCGTTATGTTTTTCGTTTATGTTCGGTATAAATTTAAGTTGGTGTATGTTTCGACGTAAACTTTTTTTGGGAAACGAGTCAGGTGATGTTTTGCAAATTTTGTTTCGAACCGAGTGGAGTTAATTTGTGGTTTCTTTTTTTTTCCAGTTTTTCAAAAGCTCTAATTCGTCTTTTTTGATTATACATATCAGCTTTTCCATTATACATGTTACATTTTCTATGTATAACTTGGGTCACATATAATACGTTATGATTGTACAGTATAAATTTGATTTACTTTATGTTTGATCCAATTGCAATGCTTATATTGGTTACATTGAGTTCAATCAGATACATCGAAACGCGTGTTTTATACGGTTAACGCATCACATAATGTTTGGACTAATCTATTCGATGTTTGCGATATACCGCGCCGTTGGTCGGAGATAAATAGTAAAGAACAAAGTATTTTGAAATTAATTATTATATTTGACAGAGGGGGAAAAACAAATGTTCGAAAAGGCCAAAAGAGTAGGGTTTCAAATGCGTGTGCTTTGTATGTCGTTTTCCAATTGTATGGTGCATCCCCCCTGTGTTACTAAAAAAAATAATACACATAGAGGCGTGTGAAAGATAAAATATGATGACTCATAATGTGGTGTTCAAGCCTGTCCCATTTATACATCATATCCTTAACAACTAAAACCATTTTTGCCCCTAAAAAACCATCAACTGTAAGCCTACCGTTTCTGCTTCCAAAAACTTGGTTCTCTATACATTTGGCACCTATATATACCCCATCCCTATATTGTGCTACTTCATTAAACAAATCTTACAAACATTTTCAAGACTTAAAAAAGTTTCAGTTTCAAGATACAATGAGTTCGACATCAAGGGCATGGATGGTAGCTGGTACCGTTGGACTGGTGGAGGCACTAAAAGATCAAGGGTTTGCACGGTGGAACTACACCATCAGAGCCCTCCACCAGCACGCCAAGTCCAATCTCCGGTCAGTCACCCTAACAAAGAAGTTGTCTTCGCCGGCTGCCTTGGCCTCAAGCAAAGGCATTGACCAATCAGAAGAGTCTTTGAGAAAAGTTATGTACTTGAGTTGTTGGGGTCCCAATTGAATTAAATATATATATCTACTTTGAAGAAATCAACCTGGAGATGTAATTTATAGCTTGAAATCAACAAGCTCCATATGCTCAGTGGGTTTCTGGGCAGAGTTGATGTTGTCGTCAACGATTGTTCCCGCTTGTATATGGATTTCAATATTATCTTCATACTCAAAGGAGTAAAAAATATGATGAATTGTATGTATCCATGATTATTGATTCAAATGAAATGAAGTTGCCATTTTTTATCTCGCACAAAATAAGTATACAAGCATGGTGATTAGATTTTAATAATTATTTTAAACTATGAGCTTGGCATGTGCAACAAAAGGAAAAATAACTTTGTACGCCTCCTGATAAATAATTTGGCTGTTTTTTATTGCAATCATAGTGGGTTGAAAATCTTTTGAAGCAGCACTCCACTGACTATATATGGATTGTTATCAACCATTTTTTGTTAACGGCAAAGCATGATACATATAAACTAGTTTAATATTCGTCCGGTGGACGGGTTACGTTGATGTATTATATAGTAATAACACGAATGAAAATATGAACACAAAGAAATAAAATAGAGCATCATATTACACAAAATTATACGAACAACGTGATAAACAAAGCTAACATATATTAAGCTTACACAAAATTGAACAGCATGACATACAAAAACACTATTCTTTAATTTATAATCCAGAAAATAACATGCCTAGTATGACAGTATACAAAATCATCTCTTAATAACTCTTATGTACCAAAAGAGGTCTCATGTCTCAAATAAAAAAAACAAAACAAAAAACTATTGTATTATACCCGTCTGGTGGACGGGTATTTGTCACACCCCGAATTCCACGTGTCACCGGTGGGCCCGGTGGGGGAGTATCGTGACGTGGTTGGCAACATCATGGTCAAACAACACAATATAATAATGCACAGCGGAATCAAAAGATAAATATATTACATTCCGAATATAAGTAATGTCAAAGTATTACAACGGAAGGTAAAGGATCCACAGGCGGATCAATAAAAGAAAACTGTTCAACAGACTTTAGGCATCTAGAACTTGCAAGATTCCCTAGTGACGCCCTGAGCTCCCAGCCAATTACGCATAGTACCTGTCACTTAACCTTTTTGGAAAATACGTCAGTTTACACTGGTAAATACAATTAACTGACTCATTTTGGAAAAAAAGTTTGAAAAGTGATTCGAGTGCAAACGGCACAAAATATCTTGACACATTGATTAAAATGCACAGAGGCAAAATTAATCTTTTGTACTTGGGACAATTTTATTAATAAAAATCTTGTATCCGATTTACATGGTTGTCCAACATTTAGGGCCGGTGATTATACAATACAAGCCGGACAAGATTAATCGACACACCACAAATATAATCTCACAAGAAGATACCCTTACGAGTGAGTATACGTTATACATATGCAACAGGAGGTGTTTTGCCTACACCTTGTGCTTACGTCGTGGCCATTCACTTTTTAAAATGAGCCAAGGATATCCAGGACACGGTCATTAACCCCCCAATGTTATTTGTTATCAAGCAATACGAATTAAAACGGGATTATGCAATTCAATCATCTCCGATTAAAAGGTTTCTACACCCGACCAAGCGGTATTTTTATAATACCGTATCCCAAGCCCGTATAAGGGAAAATAAGTTAAAAAGTATTTACCTGAGCTAGCAATGCAATTTATACTCAGCCGTATATTCTAATCAGCAAGCACGAGTACTTCTACTGGGGCTCGCAATCTGGAACGAAGGTTTACGGTTCAAACGCATGATTAAGCGAAGACCGGAATAGAATGTGATTTAGACCCGACAAGTTCGAAGACTTGTATAATATGGGTAAACTAAACACATTCTGGATTTTGAGATAAAAAGGATAAGGTTTGACCCGTTTCGGCTAATTTATGCAAACTAGTTACATAAACCGAACCGAACGCGCCAGAGGCGTAACGGGTAACCATAAGGGTCGCGAACAGGTTTCCTAAGTTAATATGCTTTAAATATGTTGTGATATCATTATGATATCTTCCATAATGCCCAAAACGAGTTTAATCATTAATTATGCCCCGTAGGGGTATTTTGGTCATTTAGCGATTATAAAAGGGATTTAACGTAACCCCGATGTTCGGGACTGAAGTAATCAGTAAGCAATTTATTTTTAACAGATTATATTAGTTGGTAATAATCCTTATGTGTCAAAATGGTTTTAAGCCTAAACTACGCGTATAATACGCGTATAAACCCGTTTTAAGCGACGTACGATTAAAAATACGATTCTGGGTTTTCTGATTAGTTAAACAGGCTCAAAACATTACATTTATTATTCAAAATCAGTAGCAATTGGATTCGCGTCAAAATTCCTTGTAGAAATCATTTTATGACCGAAAAGGGTAAATTCGGTATTAACCGAATTAAGGCGATAAGCCTAGTTTAAGACCAGTTTAAAAATAATTAAAAATCTTCAAAAATCCCAAAATATTATTTAACATTAGTGGGTAAAAGTTTTGGTACCGAAAATCGGGTTTAGTTAGGCTATGCGCAAATCGCGCCGATTAATTAATAAGAGTTTATTATTTACGCTAATGCGCATATCTCCTAATCTAGACTTCCGATTGACGTGAAAATTTACGTACATGTTTAATAATCAGTAACTAAGATTATTGTACTTCCACATTTTCAAAATTCTCGTTGTATGGTCATAAGGGCATTATGGTCCAATTTAAGCGATTAACGGAAACGTGTACATGCATCGGATAATCAACGAAACAAGTACAGAGTCTTATACTATCATGCAACCCTACTCTAATGAAGCACTAAGGCATCTTCGAATTAAACTAAAACGGGTCAGAACCGAAGTCAAAGCAAAAGTCAAGGTTTTGCGCCTTTCGGTTCCGAACCGGGTTTAAACAGAAATTTGTCGAGTCGGGCAAGCGTAGACAAGTTTCTATACTTATTACCATGTTATATTAAGGTTAAAACAGGTTACACACCTCTCGGATCATTAATTGTGCATTAAATCATATTTTGCATTTCTGTTGACTTTTTCGGTCAACGTTTGACCCGACAAACGACCTAGATAGGTCTGGAATTTGTACGTGCCCTTATAAGGGTTTAATACCCATATAATTACCTATCTAACGATACTCTTAATTCGTGATAACACTGAGCTATCGTTAACTAATCCTGAAGTCAAACCGTAGTTACGTCGGTTTGACTTTTAAGCTAATTACTAAGCTATAATTAATTTAGAAGGGTTAGGCAACTTACTAGATGATTAATGATGATTAAGGATGCCTTGTAATTAGCTTGAAAGCTCCACAATGATCAGATTGCTTGAACTTTGGTGTGAGGAATTGTTGTGACAATGAAGGGTCTTATATAGTGGGTTTACACACCACAAGTGCTTGACAAACAAGTCTATGATCATCCACAAAAGATTGACACATGCCCTAGAGTCCTAGGGGTGTTTTAGGGGCCAATTATATGTGAGAAAATCGATCAAAGTTCATGCACCAAGCTTGTGGCAGACAAGGGACCAAGTAACAAAGTTTCTGTCCAGATATAGGCCTCGCGTAGCGCGACGCCTTAAAGCTTCACGCTCGCGCTACGCGAGCATGTGTAGTTCAGCCAAACATTTTTCATTTAATTGCAGATTGGTCCTTGGCTCTTCAAATCTTGTATAGACACTCGTTTATTGCATTTTGAGCCCTCGTAATTGATCTATAAGGGCCTCAAGACATATACCCACTTTGTTAAGCCCTCGGGTAACTTAACTGTTACCCGAAAAGGTCTAACTTTCAACGTTTACGCATTAAACCCTCGCACACGAATTTGATCACAACTTTCTCATACATTGACGAAACTTTATGAAATTTTAACCGTGCATTCTAGTGAGCATAATTAACCGTTACAAAGCTTCGGGTTTGTCAAAAGGTCACTCAGAGGTATAAATCAAACATGTTGACACATTTAACCCCTGTAGTTTGTAATCTCTCACTTTTATCTTCGTATGATCCATGATTTATTCGTTTGAAGGTATGAGCATCTCGTAGGGTTAATGTACATTATATTTATTCACTGTTGACATTTAGAATACGTATATCCACATACTTTCCATGACTGTCAACTTTAGTCCTTCTATAATATTTCTTTCACACGTTTAAACATTTGACACGTGTCTACACATTATAGGACGTGAATTTTCGAGGTGTTACATCCTCACCCCCTTAAAATAAATCTCGACCCGAGATTTACTGAAATAATTAAGGGTACTTTTCTTTCATCGTGGATTTAACCTCCTACGTGAATTCGGGACCTCTATGGGCACCCCATTTGACCTTTACAATAGGTACATGCTTCTTCCGAAGCTTCTTTACCTATCGATCTTCAATCGACAAAAGGTTCTTCCTCAAATTTTAAGCTCTCATCTTTATGCACATCCGTATGTGCTATAACCAGTGATTCATCAACGAAACACTTCTTCAGATTGCAGATGTGGAACACATTGTGAATTCCACTGAGCTCTTCTGGTAAGTTTAGCTTATAGGCAACTGAACCGACACGTTTGATAACCTCGAAAGGCCCTATGTATCTCGGGCTTAGCTTGTCTTTCTTACCCAAAACGCATCACTCCTTTCCAGGGTGATATCTATTGTTGAATCTTATTCTTTAATAAGAATTTAGGAGGTTTGCTATTTTCATAATCCTTAATTTTCTGCCGAATACTGGCATCTTACTGATGATTATGAATTTGCGTGATCTTATTGATTGTCTATAATGAAATTTTCAGATCTTAATGTTTGGACTTACCAACTATTGTCCTATCAATGAACGTTTATCATTCCATCTATACAAGGTTTTCAAGGGAGTAGCCTTGATACCTATATATCAAATATTATAGAGAAGCTTATCTTAAGGTGAGATGGTTATTCCAACCAGTACTTAACTAATATTAAGGAATAGCTAATCCTTGTCGTTAGTCGAACAATTCGACGATCCTGGTTAGCTGATGGCAAATTCTTAATCGTTGTCTAATTAGGGTTGCGGCATGCATGCATAAGCAATATGAACCGTCTTTCTTATTTAATAATATAACACCCTCAGAATATTGAGTCTGGCTATATGAGCCTATGTCTTAAAACCTACTTACTCAAGATTTCGTTTATTCCATAATTAATATGGAGTTTTCACAGTACTCCAGCCCACGGCGGGCGACAATTCGTAATTCTACCTGCTTTCCAGGAGGTAAGCAGGGACAACCTTTGAAAAGATAATTAAGATACAAGGAGGCTACAGAGAATTTCCATATCTCAGGCTCCAGTTCATCCATCATTGTCCGTGCCAAATGAGTGACACCTTTATGTTATAAGTCCTCGAATTCATTAATCGGGAACATTTACTTGGAAAAAAAATTTCCATTTTTGGATATCTCCCTTGAATACTACTAGTCGACTTTAGTACAATATGATCTTTGGGATATCTTAGGGGTTCCATGTATTAAACCTCCATGCTGATCAGACATGGAAATAATCTATGGGACACACTAGGATACGCCAATCCTCATATGACACTTTTATCAAACATAGTTTGGCATTCGCAGGCGATAGAAAACAATGAGAAAAGAAAAATAATTAAAATAACATATGTTGTCGTACTCTATGCGAAGAAAGAGTGCTCTTAGATTTTCAGAAGGATTCCTTGCCGATACGAGAAGAATCGGTTACTAAGGTTTCCTTGGTAATTATACTTTGCGGGTATAATAAAAATTTTGCTAAGTTTATGGTTCATGAAGATTTATTATTGCCTGTATTAAAAACAGGGCACTTAGCAGGAATTATCATTGATACATGATAAGGAAGTTTATTGTACAAGTGCTTATATTAAATCAATAATGGAAGTTTCACAAACTAGGCACCTAGCTCAGTTGGCTAGGCGCGCGAAAGGGTGCGGCCTAGACCCGGGTTCGATTCCGGGGACGGCCATTTCCACCATTTTTTTTGTTTAATATTTATTAATCGTACGGACACGTGTAATTACGAGGGTTGTCTCATAAGGAGTCTTGATAATTAATTGCTTCTTATCACTCACAATATGGACTTGATTTGTAAGGCAACCAATCGATTTTTATCACTATATTGAGTCCTTAAGTATGCAACCAAAAGTTTGCTATAAGGATATTAGAAAAATGATTTCTAATAGATATTAATATCAATATAGGATTTATTGGAGCATTTTCGACGTAACATCGTCACTTTCTACCGGGCATTAAAGGACCGGAGTCTTAATCAGGTGGAGACAATAGTTCTCAACCTTTATCATTCATAGTATATTTATACGTGCCAGTATTAAATAAGTTTCTACATAAACTGCTTGATAACGAAAGGTACATATTATACTATTATTATTCTGCCCCATCTCTTGGGCGTTCATCCTGACAACTCGTGCGTTTGTTATCTTGGCCTACTCGGGCTTCTTCTGTTTCCTAGGGCAGTTGGTCTTGATATGCCCCTTCTCGTTGCAACCATAACAGGTTGCATCTTTCAACTTCTTGCAATCCATGGTTTTATGTTCCCTAGATTTGCAAATTCCACAAACTCTGGGCTGCGATTTGGATTTTGGTTCGAACCTGCATTTCCCATAATGGCGCTTCTTACAGGTCTCACATACTGGTTTCTGGTCGGACTTTTGTTTGTTCTTTTTCTTAGAACTCTGGGAGTTATCTACCTCCCTTTTCCTTTTTAGTTCATCCTTTGCATCAGAGGCATGAACGAGATCCTTCTTATGAGTAAGGAAGTGTGGTCCTAGATAAAATTTGGACCGAGCAGCATGGGGCTCCTTGAACTTTTTCACAGCCTTCTTCACAGCTTTTCCAACAGCTGCGTCTATCATAGTTTGAAGAATATCTTTGGAAATTCTAAGGTTCACAATTTCAGCGTCATTAGTCTGCGTCGTGCCATCAATGGCGCGATCGACTGTTGTCTTATCCGAGTTTGCCATTACTTTCTATTGGTTCCTAACACCAATAAAACAATTTCTCAGTTGAAATCCAACAACTACTATATTTTTATTCTGATGGCCTTAATATATACAAACCATGGTGTCAATAACCTATACAGGCTATCATAGCACTAACATTCTTAATGAACGTTATGAAAATATATTAATATTACTTAGCCTAGGTCGCAAAAGACCATCAATGGCATTAAAGATTTGGACCTAGTCCATCACTTCTCTGACAGAGGATCAAAACGTCACATCTGTCTTTATTATATTAAAGAATTTAGGTAGCTTGAAAGCTTGCCATAGGAATATCAGAAAAGAGTGATTCCTATTAGATATAAGATATCCATCTAAGGTTTGTTGGATCACTTTCTAAAGTATCATCGGCCAATTTATATCTCGTATTAAATGACCGAAGTCCTACTAAGACGGAGACAACAGTTCCCAACAGTGATCGTTCATTATTGAATCACATGTGTCAGCATCAAATGAATTTCTGCATAAACTGATTGATAAGGAAAAGTACCTGCTATATAGTTATCCTTCTGCACCATCTCCTGGCGTTCCTCCAGAGGACTTATGCGTTTGTTTTCCTGGTCTCTCCAGGCTTCTTTATAAGCTTTGGACAGTTGGTCTTAATGTGCCCTTCCTCGTTACAATTGTAGCATGTGGCGTTCTTTAATCCCTTGCAATCTAAGGTTTTGTGACCCTTGGTCTTGCAAATTCCACACAATTTAGCACGTGGGTCTATTGTACATTTTCCATAATGTTGCTTTTTGCAGTTACTGCATTTGGGTCTGTTATCAGACTGACTCGAGTTCTTCCTAAACTCGGAATCCTTCCCGCGCTCCGAGCTTCCCTTCTTCTTCTTGTTAGCTTGATGAGAGTTTTCCTCCTCTCTTTCACTTCTTCTCTCGCCAGAAGCCTTAACAGACTTAATTCTGATTGCGTCTAAGGTGAGAGATAAGGATAAGTCCACCACGGACCTATATGTGGTTGGCCTAGATGCTTTAACATTCCCTTTTATCTCTGGTGCTAGGCCTCCAATGAAACGCGCTATGCGTTTAGGTTCAGGGGTGACTAAATAAGGAACTAGGCGGGACATAGTGTTGAAACTTGTCACATGTGCCTGACAATCCAAATTCTCCATGACCAGAGTCAAGAAGTCTGATTCTATCTTTTCTACTTCATGCTGGGGGCAATAGTTTTCCTTGACTAATGCAACAAATTGCTCCCAAGATAAGTTGTAGAGTAGAACCTTTCCCGTGGCTTGGAGCAATGATCTCCACCATGCCAACGCTTTCCCTTTGAATGATTGTGAAACAAATTTCACAACATCTTGCTCCGCACAACCGCTGATGTCGACAACAGCGTCCATCTCATCGAGCCATGTCATGCAATCGATGGCTCCTTCTTCTCCTGTAAAGTCTCTGGGCTTGCAGGAGACAAAATATTTATATGAACAGGTCTTAACTGGTGCCTCTTGATGAAACACAACTTGTCTAGACAGAATACTCCTTTGATTTGACAAGTCATGAACATCGTCCTCCTTTGACTCATGTGTTTTAAGAGGGGGCTTACAACTAGCCGCAGATAGAGTCTTAGAGTGGGTATCATTAGACTCATCATACTGCCGATCAAGTGCTCGAGCAACAGCATAATCTATTATTGCCTGTAGTTCTGCTCCAGTTACATTAATTCTGGTAGTATCATTGCTCTCCTTCAAGTGACTGTTAACTTCATCTAATCCAGCCATGTAGCTTGATTGCTACATAAATATTAACAATGATTTATTCAGAGATTAATATGGGATCATCATCTTTGACGATTCATCAACCATGGTAATATAAACCATATTGGTTAACTTGTTAGTTATATTAAATCAGTATTTTCATTATAATTTATCCTAGTTATAAAACATTAAGGATATTAAAGTGGCGCATAAGGCCTAGTCACAAGGACAGTTCTAAATTTTATAAGCCATGATTTCAGAGAATCGAGGCATTAAGGTTTGAATCACTTTCATTACCTTCTCTTGACAGGGAGTTGTAGACTTCAACTGTCTTTTGTCTTTTAGGACAATAGATATAGCCCGTGGGCATTTCCCTTCTGAGGGATGGTTATAATATGATCATCTTCTCAGATGCTATTAGTCGAGATCGTATGGATCCTACCGACTATTATGCTTGGACCTGGTCCAACATTTTTGGACAGGAGATCAAAGACCACCACTGTCGTTGCCTTATCGGACAACAAGTTTAGCCCGTAGGCACTTCATCTCTTCAGGATGTTTATAATATGATCATCTTATAGGATGACACAAGCCATGACTTCTTAAATCATTAGGCTAGATAAAAATTGGAAGAATCCTATATAAGGATGACTGTTGTGATTTTATCGAATCACATTTGTCAGGAGTGCTAACACGTTCTTAGGTGTTAACAAGGATTTGAATCTCTTGAGTAGGTTTCACCATCTTGGCCGCGTAGGCTAGGTTTCACCTTTAAGATTCTCTTTAAAATGCCTACTGGCAGGGAAGGAAGGATATTTATTTTATTCAGGATTTTTATCATAAATCCAAATTTATAATTTAATGATAGCACAAATGGCCTAGTCGCGTAGACAAGTTTAATTTATAAGCCAAGATTTCAGAGAATCGGGGCAATTTATGAATTTGTAATGGCACAAAAGGCCTAGTCACGTGGACAAGTTTAATTTATAAGCCATGATCGTCTGGGATCGAGGCATTTAGTAATAGCACAAAAGGCTTAGTCACTTGGACAAGTTTAATTTATAAGCCATGATCGTCTGGGATCGAGGCATTTAGGTGTGAATCAAAGTTCATTACCTTTTCTTGACAGGGAGCTGTAGGCTACCACCGTCTTTAGTCTCAGAGGACGTTAATTATAGCCCGCAGGCACTTCCCTTCTAAGGGATGTTATTTTCCATTCATTTCATATTTTATGTTTAGAATGAAAACTTAATTTAATCAATTCATTATATGAAAATAAAAGTACAGAGTTGCCCTAAGCGGGTCTTTGAAAGGAATAATGTGTCCTCAAAGGGACTGAAAGATAAATATGTCCTTATAAGGACTAATAAGGAAACGATCTTCAGTATAAGGAGTTTCTTCTTCATTTTATGTCTGTATGCTTTCTCCTTGGTTGGTCGTTCCATTCTAGCCGCGGTACGAAGCTCAGCATTTCCAGGCTCCGGGTGTGGAGGACTCCTATTACGGCTTCTTCTCTTGGCGACGTATTCAATAAAAATTTTGGAAGTAAAATTTCCAGATTAGGATTGAGATCATTCCTATGTTAAGTCTAGACTCAGAAGATTTAGGAATGTGCAATTGTGTCATTGAGATTAAACACAAAAAAAGCTAGTGTTTAATTCACTCAATGTTGGCTCTGATACCAACCTGTCACACCCCGAATTCCACGTGTCACCGGTGGGCCCGGTGGGGGAGTATCGTGACGTGGTTGGCAACATCATGGTCAAACAACACAATATAATAATGCACAGCGGAAGCAAAAGATAAATATATTACATTCCGAATATAAGTAATGTCAAAGTATTACAACGGAAGGTAAAGGATCCACAGGCGGATCAATAAAAGAAAACTGTTCAACAGACTTTAGGCATCTAGAACTTGCAAGATTCCCTAGTGACGCCCTGAGCTCCCAGCCAATTACGCATAGTACCTGTCACTTAACCTTTTTGGAAAATACGTCAGTTTACACTGGTAAATACAATTAACTGACTCATTTTGGAAAAAAAGTTTGAAAAGTGATTCGAGTGCAAACGGCACAAAATATCTTGACACATTGATTAAAATGCACAGAGGCAAAATTAATCTTTTGTACTTGGGACAATTTTATTAATAAAAATCTTGTATCCGATTTACATGGTTGTCCAACATTTAGGGCCGGTGATTATACAATACAAGCCGGACAAGATTAATCGACACACCACAAATATAATCTCACAAGAAGATACCCTTACGAGTGAGTATACGTTATACATATGCAACAGGAGGTGTTTTGCCTACACCTTGTGCTTACGTCGTGGCCATTCACTTTTTAAAATGAGCCAAGGATATCCAGGACACGGTCATTAACCCCCCAATGTTATTTGTTATCAAGCAATACGAATTAAAACGGGATTATGCAATTCAATCATCTCCGATTAAAAGGTTTCTACACCCGACCAAGCGGTATTTTTATAATACCGTATCCCAAGCCCGTATAAGGGAAAATAAGTTAAAAAGTATTTACCTGAGCTAGCAATGCAATTTATACTCAGCCGTATATTCTAATCAGCAAGCACGAGTACTTCTACTGGGGCTCGCAATCTGGAACGAAGGTTTACGGTTCAAACGCATGATTAAGCGAAGACCGGAATAGAATGTGATTTAGACCCGACAAGTTCGAAGACTTGTATAATATGGGTAAACTAAACACATTCTGGATTTTGAGATAAAAAGGATAAGGTTTGACCCGTTTCGGCTAATTTATGCAAACTAGTTACATAAACCGAACCGAACGCGCCAGAGGCGTAACGGGTAACCATAAGGGTCACGAACAGGTTTCCTAAGTTAATATGCTTTAAATATGTTGTGATATCATTATGATATCTTCCATAATGCCCAAAACGAGTTTAATCATTAATTATGCCCCGTAGGGGTATTTTGGTCATTTTAGCGATTATAAAAGGGATTTAACGTAACCCCGATGTTCGGGACTGAAGTAATCAGTAAGAAATTTATTTTTAACAGATTATATTAGTTGGTAATAATCCTTATGTGTCAAAATGGTTTTAAGCCTAAACTACGCGTATAATACGCGTATAAACCCGTTTTAAGCGACGTACGATTAAAAATACGATTCTGGGTTTTCTGATTAGTTAAACAGGCTCAAAACATTATATTTATTATTCAAAATCAGTAGCAATTGGATTCGCGTCAAAATTCCTTGTAGAAATCATTTTATGACCGAAAAGGGTAAATTCGGTATTAACCGAATTAAGGCGATAAGCCTAGTTTAAGACCAGTTTAAAAATAATTAAAAATCTTCAAAAATCCCAAAATATTATTTAACATTAGTGGGTAAAAGTTTTGGTACCGAAAATCGGGTTTAGTTAGGCTATGCGCAAATCGCGCCGATTAATTAATAAGAGTTTATTATTTACGCTAATGCGCATATCTCCTAATCTAGACTTCCGATTGACGTGAAAATTTACGTACATGTTTAATAATCAGTAACTAAGATTATTGTACTTCCACATTTTCAAAATTCTCGTTGTATGGTCATAAGGGCATTATGGTCCAATTTAAGCGATTAACGGAAACGTGTACATGCATCGGATAATCAACGAAACAAGTACAGAGTCTTATACTATCATGCAACCCTACTCTAATGAAGCACTAAGGCATCTTCGAATTAAACTAAAACGGGTCAGAACCGAAGTCAAAGCAAAAGTCAAGGTTTTGCGCCTTTCGGTTCCGAACCGGGTTTAAACAGAAATTTGTCGAGTCGGGCAAGCGTAGACAAGTTTCTATACTTATTACCATGTTATATTAAGGTTAAAACAGGTTACACACCTCTCGGATCATTAATTGTGCATTAAATCATATTTTGCATTTCTGTTGACTTTTTCGGTCAACGTTTGACCCGACAAACGACCTAGATAGGTCTGGAATTTGTACGTGCCCTTATAAGGGTTTAATACCCATATAATTACCTATCTAACGATACTCTTAATTCGTGATAACACTGAGCTATCGTTAACTAATCCTGAAGTCAAACCGTAGTTACGTCGGTTTGACTTTTAAGCTAATTACTAAGCTATAATTAATTTAGAAGGGTTAGGCAACTTACTAGATGATTAATGATGATTAAGGATGCCTTGTAATTAGCTTGAAAGCTCGACAATGATCAGATTGCTTGAACTTTGGTGTGAGGAATTGTTGTGACAATGAAGGGTCTTATATAGTGGGTTTACACACCACAAGTGCTTGACAAACAAGTCTATGATCATCCACAAAAGATTGACACATGCCCTAGAGTCCTAGGGGTGTTTTAGGGGCCAATTATATGTGAGAAAATCGATCAAAGTTCATGCACCAAGCTTGTGGCAGACAAGGGACCAAGTAACAAAGTTTCTGTCCAGATATAGGCCTCGCGTAGCGCGACGCCTTAAAGCTTCACGCTCGCGCTACGCGAGCATGTGTAGTTCAGCCAAACATTTTTCATTTAATTGCAGATTGGTCCTTGGCTCTTCAAATCTTGTATAGACACTCGTTTATTGCATTTTGAGCCCTCGTAATTGATCTATAAGGGCCTCAAGACATATACCCACTTTGTTAAGCCCTCGGGTAACTTAACTGTTACCCGAAAAGGTCTAACTTTCAACGTTTACGCATTAAACCCTCGCACACGAATTTGATCACAACTTTCTCATACATTGACGAAACTTTATGAAATTTTAACCGTGCATTCTAGTGAGCATAATTAACCGTTACAAAGCTTCGGGTTTGTCAAAAGGTCACTCAGAGGTATAAATCAAACATGTTGACACATTTAACCCCTGTAGTTTGTAATCTCTCACTTTTATCTTCGTATGATCCATGATTTATTCGTTTGAAGGTATGAGCATCCCGTAGGGTTAATGTACATTATATTTATTCACTGTTGACATTTAGAATACGTATATCCACATACTTTCCATGACTGTCAACTTTAGTCCTTCTATAATATTTCTTTCACACGTTTAAACATTTGACACGTGTCTACACATTATAGGACGTGAATTTTCGAGGTGTTACAGTATTTTACCGTAATAATATACCTTGATCTGACATTGGCTATAGCTTTTAATAAAATCAAATAACTCTTATGTACCAAAAGAGGTCTCATGTCTCAAATGAGAAAAACAAAAAACTATTGTATTATACCCCGTCCGGTGTTACCGGACGGCTACTTTACCGTAATAATATACCTTATCTGACATTGGCTATAGCTTTTAATAAGAATAATTTCAGGCTTTAGATCACAATGTACTATTCCAATTATGCAAGTAATCCAAAGCCTCCAAATATTTCCCATTCTAGAAAAAGATTGAGCGTATGATATGTAAACAGAAGAGGTATCAATTTTACAAAACTATTCAAACATTTACGGATCAACAAATATAAGGAAATAAATCACAGACATTTGACATATTGCAATTCATTATTAACAAAATGAGAGGGCAAATTTGACCATGTCCATTCTATGTCAATTGCATTTTATAACCACACAAAATTGCAATAGAACAAAATGACATTAAGCATCAATTATCTCAAACCATTTTCAGCCAAAATAAATGTCCTAAAAGCATACCAAATCAAAACAAATGCAAAAAGAAATGATCAGTGAGTGATCTGTAAAGACGTGTCCTGGCCCGTTCTAAGATCATCAACTTCAGCTTCGGCTTTAACTAACCGCATCTAAATCCTCGCCATTAATTCTGAAGTCATCTGGATCATTTACATTGATTCATAACAACATTACCTATATCCATCTTACCAGGCGCATTTGGACTCACTTCATCAAGTCGGTATCCGGGGGTCCAACCTCACCAGAAGAGTCTGGCTGCACAGCCAAATATGTGTCTCTTCCTTTATTAGACCCTCTACATGAAACCTCATGCATCATGCCACAAGCAGAATTCCTAGTAGGCTTCAAAATCCCTTTGACTTTCCTTTATCCGGGCTTCTCTACTTGCTTCCTTTGGACTCTCTTCTAATCCAAACACTTACTAAAGAAATTGAAATTATCAAACGTGAAGTTTAGTCATTTCAACATACAAAGCCTTCAATTCTATATATGCAGCCCGGAAAAAAAAACAAAGCAAAGACAAGTTAACCAACTGAAAATCAGATAGATGGAATACAGATCATATAAACGATGAGTCAAAACCATTTATAGAACTTCGCTACCTATTTAAAAAGAAAGTTTATTGTTTGGGTAATTCCATGATTCGGTTGTATCCGCGTTGGCTAAAGATGAGCTCGGTACTACCGGTAACGGTACCGAAAATTGTCAAATGTGGGTACCAATACAGAAAATGTTCGGTACGGTACGGTAGGTACCAGTATTTTTGTGTAAAATTACGTAAACTACCGGTACCGTACCAAAAATACCGGTACCGAAAACTCCAAAAAGTTGGTACCGAATCGGTAGCGAAAAAATATTAGGTACCGTACCAAGTCCCAAATGCTCATCCCTAGATCTGAACATATACGCCCATTGTTGTCATCCTACCATTAGATCCAGGTGAGAACTACTGGCAAAAAAAAAACAACACAAGTTAGACATAAAAAAACAAATTCCAATTCTATAGCACCAAACGAACCCAATGCACATTAATAAAAAATATTTGATTACACCAATATATAATAACCTCCAAATACGGCTTCTAAGACACAAGTAATGCTACATGTGTAAGCTGAAGAGGACTTGTGAAGTAGTTGGATAATTAGGATTTCATCACAAATACATTGCCCAAGATCCCATTCACCCCTGGTTGACATCATTTAATCTCAAAAGTTCACTATGTTGTGGATAATTCACATATACATTCCTATGAGCTTATCTTGAGCTCTGCTTATCTCACTGCACAATATCAGAAACCATTGAAATTGTAGCTTGGGTCGAAAATGGGCCGGTTAGGTAGCCGGTCAAACCAGTATGGGGGTAAATTTAATACTTTATGAGAGGTGATCAGTATACCACCTCTTTTACTCAGCAAACGGTACACCACTAATATAACATTTGCGACCCCCACTTGGACCACTTCATACCACCACCACCACCCCATCTTTGATGTTGCGGTTGGGGTGGGGGGTGTGTGGCGGTACACCTGGTTGTTACTTGTCACAAACAAAAAAAAACACATTAAAAGAAAGCCATCAATGATAGGCAACACCATTAGGAAGTAACAGCATGGTTAAAATTAAAATCAAACAACTTTGAATAGATTTTCACTTACGGAACATATCCGATCCTTTCATCCACAAAAGCATTCGCCTCAAAACCATGCCCGCTGTCTTAGGTCCCCTTCCATAGGAAAAATATAATTTAAAATAGATAACAAAATCATCAATTTAATAACAAAAAAATAAAATTCAAGAATAAGTTTGCAAACACTTCTTGACGTAAATTGATAGAAAAGAGCACCTGTGATTCTGTGAATAAATATCCTGGAGCTCCATAGCCTGCACCCAAAGCACCATATGCACCTCCAACCAAACCCTAACCAATACGCAAAGGGTGGCTTGGAAGTATACCAGCAGCCTTCTGTGCGCAAAAACCAACTCAAGTTGCAGCCTATGTGATATTGCAAAAAAAAACCAACATAAGTTGTATGAAGTAATGAACCTACAAGATATTTGAACAAAACTCAATGTTTAAATATTAAAAAAATCAAATTCAAACAACCCTGTAATGATAACTTTCATTGTACATATACGGAAAGCAAATGCGTTGATTAATTCCGTATACCTAGTAAGGTCATGGTGGATAGAATTGTGTTTTCCGGCAACACACGGAGGCATTTATTGATGCCTTCTTTAGCCATACAGCCTCTCTCCTTCTTCGATTTCTTCAAGCAACATGCCAACATGAATCATATAATCTTAACATTCAAATAATCAATTAATTCAACCACAATTTAGGCTAAAAAGGTTAAAAACCATACCCAAAATCAATTGAAACTACTAATGTTCGCTAACAACAATAATCTAGATTTTAGATAGGAAACAAATTTGGAATTTAAGTTGTAAAAAGGTACTGAATTACATAGATTTATGAATCTAGGATTAGATCAATGGCTGATAGAAAGCATGCAAACCTTCAAATCCGTCGAAAATTGGTTATTGCCAGAGCTACTATCCGTGGCTGCAATTCCGACACCATTACTTGTGCCAATTGATGTCCCTGAACAATCATCATCTGTGAAAATCAAATCGAATTAAAAAACATTCTAGGGGTTTTCATTAAATAAGAAATTCACAAATTGAGAAAACATCTAATATTCTTAAACATTAAAAGAAGAATTGGGCAGAATCCCATGTGATAACAAACAATACAATAATAATGGAGTTGTGGTGGAAGATGGTTAATGGTGGGGAGACAATAGACGAAGTATAGCTATAGTAGGAAGGAAAATTGGGCATCTCTGCTATTTAGTTGGTTTTTAAGGAAATGAGGGGATGGGAAAACGTTGATGCGTAAAACTGGGGAGTGGAGAACATGGGCAGGAAGAGCGTAAAACTAGGAAGTGGAGAACATGGGCAGGAAGAGGTAGAGGTAACCACCAGTTGATAAAACCACCACAAGAAACTGCTCTGAACTGCCATCACAGCAGTTATTTTTGTGAGTTTAAGTGGCTGAGATTTAATCTCAGCCAAATCCAATGGTGAATATTGATTTAAGAGTTAGTTAGACTTAATGGGTTCCATATATATATATATATATATATAATTTGACACTTATGAAGATCAGTTAAGCATGAGTCAATTAACCTCCGGTTTTTGTTAAATTCAGTTAACTGTCCAATATCTTTTTTTTTTGGTTTCTTTGAGTGGAAAATGATACAGTTATGGTAAACTAACCTCAGTTATGTAGGTTCCAAGCACAAATTCAAATGTTCGAAGCTGAAGATGGAGGTATATATTAAGGATAATACTAAAGTAAATAATAATAATAATGTTAATCAGCTGTTTTTCCTTTTCTATTCAATTGTATTTTTAGATTGTATTGTGGTTGTTATTGACCATCGTAATTATAGGCTAGTCAATCTCCTTTCCTTGTAAACTGTTTCTTGTATTTGGCTTATATAAGCCATGTATATTTGTAAATTATATACAGTTCTTCAATATTCAAAACCATTCTCTCATATGGTATCAAGAGCCATTCACTCAAACGAGTTCTGATCCTTTTTTTTCCGACCATCCTACTTCTGATCACAGTCATGGCACCACCCATTGTTACTCAAATCAATGCTTCTAACAATTTCAACATCACTCTTACCAATGATAATTTTCCAGTATGGCATAAGCAGGTTGTCACACCCCCAAAATCCACACGCGGAGTATCACCAGTTGGCGGCGTGACATGACCAAGATCCAGCCACCAATCATATTGAACAACGTAATTAAGTAAATAAAACCAACCACAGTATAATTGGTGACCAAAAGAAAGGAACCAACTTTAAGTTAACAGCGGAAGCATAAATTGTAAAACCAAAACATAAGTTTAGCAAGTTTAACATGGAACACACAGTCCATGTCCCACAACGACTCCTTCCTCTCGTGCAAGCTCCATAGGTACCTAACGACCTGCAAGGCATGTAACAAGGAGTCAACAACAAAGTTGAGCGAGTTCACAGTAGGTGTTTGTTATAACGTAGTTTTTCAAGAACTATGAGTTTGTTTGCAACTACGAGTTAAATCAGCTTTCTTTGTTTTCCAAACCATAAACGATGGGGGCTACCCCATGTTGTGAACCACTAGACTAGATGTATATATATAAGTGTCCTTCCCAATCCGAGGACAGAGGTACATATTAAATACGTAGGTTTAGCGTTGGTGCCCTTCCCAATCCGAGGACAGAGGTACGTATAAGAATACGTAGGTTTAGTGCTGGTGCCCTTCCCAATCCGAGGACAGTGGTACATAGTGAATACGTAGGTTTAGCGCTGGCGTCCTTCCCAATCCGAGGACAGAGGTACGTATAAGAATACGTAGGTTTAGCGCTGGCGTCCTTCCCAATCCAAGGACAGTGGTACGTAGTGAATACGTAGATTTAGCGCTGGCGTCCTTCCCAATCCGAGGACGGAGGTAAGTAGTCTAGTAGTGGTGAAAGCACAAGTTCCGTCTTAGCTATTTAATCTCATTCCCAACCCATCGGGAATCCCATGTCTTAAGAGTGTGAACTCACCTTTGGTTGCTCGGTTTGACTCTCAAAGATAGCTAACAGCCAAGGTCGGTCAATCACGTCCTAGTATGATTACCACTTAGTTTATTAGTGACTTCAAATAAGCACGAAGTTTCTACACGCATCTACCACATAACATGCACTCACTTTAACGGTTCATGCCCATATAAACTTCCCATCTATTCCCATTCATAAGCAAACATACGACATTGCACATAACACTTTCATTGACATATAACATGTTAGATCATTCTCAGATAACCTACCCGATATTTAGATACGCAAATTACTACTTATGTCGTTTCAGCTTTAACATTCAAAACTGGCTGTTTTCGGGAATTTTAATAAAATAGTTAACCTGTTCCAAAAATTCCCAACTTTTTACAGAAGGTCTTAAACAATCCAAATATTATTGTGTAAAAAATCTCGGGATCCAGTTCATTACCAATATTTTATAAAAAATTATTTACCGGACTGCAATCTGATTCATCGCTTTTTGACTGCAGTCCACGGAATAATTCATTTAAAATTCGTCGTAAGTCTGTATGATGAAATTCCAGTGGGAGAATTAAAAAGACATCAGTGGTCATCTACAGTACAAATTTCATGAGCTAATTCTACACCGATTTCAAGTTATGACGAAAAACATAGCACACATTTTCTGCAGAAAAAACGCAGCTTTTGCTGCTGTGAAAAACGACCCTTTAAAAATAGCAAACGAAGTCCAAAAATTATGATTCCAGTGCCATTAGAACCTTATTTCGAAATAACATGTTATAGACTCAAAAAAATCAGTTTTTCGATAAATATTGACCTGTTTACAGCCAACTGAAGTTGGCTGTAAATGTTTGGACAGAAGCTGTTTTCAGCTTATAGCGCTATAACGCAAGTTCTATTTGTTCCGTTAACATGTTTAGTGATCAACAACGGCATTTAACATCACTTGCAGCAGGTTATCGTTTATTTAACTCAGATTTATCATGTCAAGTACCATCATCAACATAAACAAGAAAACATCATACCAGCATTATTTCGTCATATTACATATCTTTATGTTCAAGATTTATGTTTGTGTTCTTTTAGTGTTCTTGTATAAACCAACATGATATATCTATTAACCACCAAAATATGAAGTAAACAAGGTTTAACAAGAAACTTACAACTAGCTTAAAGCTAGGGAAGAAACAAGATGAAAATGTGATGAATAAAAGCACACTAGAGAGGTCCTTCAAGATCCGAGTGTTCCACACCTTCTAATTCACCTTTGTGCACCTTGAAACAATCTTGGAATGGAAGGATGAGGGTTGTAAGGTGGTGGTGGTGGCGGTTCTTGATGGAGCCGAGAGGGAGAGAGGGAAGTAAGTGAGAGATGGTGTGTGATGTTGTGAATGATATGTAATGATCTTAGAGATCTTTCTCCATACTTAAAAATCTCCTCTTCAAATATTTTGGCCACTCCATTAAGCAAGATCACAAATAAAATCTAGAGGAAATCTAGTGGGATATGTTGGTGATTTAGGTGGGTCCCTTGGACCGTAAATGGGCATGGGGGGGGGGGGGGTTAAGTGAAACATTTTTTATGGTAGTAAGTAAATAATAGTTCAAGTTTAAGTATACGGTTACATGTTCTAGTTAGTAGGTATCTAGTGGGTGTTATGGTGTACGGGGATCATAACTAGCCAAGAAATAATTAAACAATGTTTCTAGTAAAATTTTGATGTTTCGGGAAATGTCCGGTTGTTCGGTTAGATACCGGTTCGTTAAAGTGCTAAGTTGTTCTGTTTAGTGTCTTTTATGTATCTTTTTGTAACACTTTTAATTCCCAACACTTAGGAAAGCATACAGGACCATTTTGTCAATTTTCTGCACAAGACTAGTATGTTAACAAGCACACGTAAGTATGGCGCAGTAATCAGAAAGCAGTTAAGTAATTCAACACAGTCATCAAGCACTTTAATTAACATTAATAAATCGTACAGATACATGTAATTATGAGGGTTGTCACACAGGTTCAGTCAACTCTCATCGACATGGATCTCGTTCACTTTCTCACTGGAACCTTCCAGAAGAATTTCTGGATGCAGAATGCACCAAACCGAATCCCGACTATCATGCTTGGTATCGCCAAGATCAATCTATTTTAGCGGCTCTTTTAGGTAGTTGCTCACCTACTATTCAATCTATGATTGCCTCTGCTGACACATCTCGACAAGCTTTGGAACGACTCGTTAAGAGTTATGCCAATCCCTCTCGATCCAGGATTATCTCCCTCAAATCCAAGCTCGCTTCAAATCCGAAGGGCACTCGCACGGTTACGGAGTTTCTACGTGATATGCAGTCCATTGCAGATGAATTGGCCTTAGTCCAAAACCCGCTTACGGATGAAGATCTCATGGTTCATATTCTCTGTCAGTTAGGTGACGATTTTAAAAACATTGCTACATCTCTCCGACTACTTGAATCAAAAATCACCCTACCAGAATTGTTTGAAAAATTAGTTGACTATGAACGGGAACTCAGTCACACAACCGCTCCATCACAACAATTATGGCCACTGCAAACTACAGTCAGCGACAACCTAGATCCGGCTCGAGACCCATGCCTGAACGTCGCAACAATCATGGCAGCTACCACAATAATAGATCTTCTCGCAGCCAGTGGTCCGAGGGGTCTAATTCTCATGGTGGTAATCGCGAAACCCGTAATACTATCTATTGCCAATATTGTAACTTTGCAGGTCATGAAGCCAAAGAGTGTCGAAAACTCGCCCGATTTCTTTGCGAAAACCAAGTTCTCACAGGAAGCATGAACCAAAGCAAAGTTACACCAAGTGCTAATGTCACTACTTCTTCCTATATGTTCGATATCGGTGCCTCTCATCATGTCGATCCCGATCGTGCGTCCTTCCATACCATTTCCGAATATGGTGGACCCGATGAGATTGTTCTTGGAAATGGTAACACTCTATCTATTACTCACATTGGCCAAACTTATCTTTGCACATCAAATGGTTCACTATCATTAAAAGATGTTTTATGTGTTCCTCACTTCAAAAATAAACTCATATCCGTTGCAAAATTGTGTAAAACTAACCATGTTTCTGTGGAAATTTTTCCCACTCATTTTTTTGTCAAGAATCTTCGCACGGGGGCACGACTAATGCGGGGCGAGAATTACCTTGATATCTACTATGCAAATCTTCCGTCCTCGCCTCAAATAAATGCGGTTTCCACCACATCGCCACTTGATTGGCATCACAAACTTGGCCATCCTTCTACTTGGATTTTCAAGAAATTAGCCAAATGCTTTGGTTTACATTTTAATCTTCTCAATTTCCATTGTAACTCGTGTTCGATCAATAAAAGTCATAAAGATTCCTTTGGCATGAACTCATTTACTACTACAAAACCCTTACAACTAATTTATTCCGATGTTTGGGGGCCCGTAGAAAAATCTATTGACGGTTTCACTTATTATGTGTTTTTTGTTGATTTTCACACTAAGTACATTTGGCTATACCCAATGAAACATAAATCCGATGTCTCTATCTTGTTTCCACAATTCAAATTGCTAGTAGAAAAGTTTTTTCAAACGCCTTTAATTTCACTTTTTAGTGACAACGGTGGTGAATATATTGGTCTTACCTCCTATCTTCAATCTCAAGGTATTTCTCACTTCACCACCCCACCGCACACCCCGGAACAAAACGGTGTTGCCGAACGGCGTCATCGTCACATTGTGGAGACAGGTTTATCATTACTCCACTATGCACATCTTCCGCTCAATTTTCGGACACATGCGTTTCAAACCGCCGTTTACATAATAAATCGTTTACCCACTCCACTTCTTGATTTTAAAAGCCCGTACTCTCTTTTTTACGAAAAAAATCCAACTTACACCAAACTTAAACCATTTGGATGCTTATGTTATCCATGGCTTCGCCCGTATGCGAAATCTAAACTTCAGCCACGCTCGGAAAAATGTATATTTTTGGGCTACTCATCATCGAAATCCGCATACAAGTGTTATGATCACAAGGGTCGACGCCTCTATCACTCACGCCATGTGGAATTCGTGGAAACCCAATTTCCACTACACTCACAAATAAATCCAACTCCCAACATTCCCACTGTGGAAAAATTCCTAAATATTCCCCTGGCCCCACAACCTTCCACAATTCCTTCATCCTCACCTCCAATCCAGTTGTTTCATACTTCACCTCCTAGTGAGCCACTCAACCAAAATGAACCCACATCCAGTTCTTCCATCCACTCCACCTCATCAGATACTCCTTTGAAATCCACCAGCTCACAATCCCACTCGATATCCACCCCCCACACCCTCACCCACTATGGCACAAAACCCACCCTGCTCACCAATCCCCAACTTCTCTTCAAGCATCCCAGCCCAAAACCCCAACTCTTCTACTTCGACCCAACACCACACCTCTTCCACTTCGGCCCAAAACCAACCCTATCCTCGATTGGCTCAATCAACTGCTTCATCTACTTCAAACTCCTCACCATCATCTCCTCCTCCACGACAACGCAAGCCTAACCCCAAATACCTCAACTCCAAATTTGTTAACCAAGTCACCCTTTATCCTATCCCACCTACTGTTGAACCCCATACTCACACTCAAGCCATGAAGGATCCCGAGTGGCGGAAGGCAATGGATACCAATATTAATGCGCTTTTAAAAAATGCCACGTGGGAAATTGTACCTCCATGTCAACATAAACCGATTCGGTGCAAGTGGGTGTTTCGTATTAAACGTTGCCCGGATGGATCCATTGAAAAATACAAAGCGCGTTTAGTTGCGAAGGGGTTTCTACAAGAACATGGCAAAGATTATTTTGAAACCTTTAGCCCGGTTACTAAACCCGTAACCATTCGTACGGTTCTCACCATCGCTTTATCTCAAAATTGGTCCATTCGACAACTCGACGTCAATAACGCATTCTTGCATGGAACTTTGCATGAAGAGGTCTACATGTCCCAACCTCCGGGATATGTTAATCCTGATCTACCGAATCATCTTTCTCGTCTACAAAAATCTTTGTACGGGCTCAAACAAGCACCTCATGCATGGCACTTGGAGCTTGCCAACTTTCTTTTGGAGCTTGGTTTCAAAAAGTCCTTGGCCGACCCATCCTTGTTTATATATAATCACGGGGGCATTGTTGCCTATTTTTTGGTTTATGTTGATGATATCGTCCTAACCGGCAACAAGTAGCCCTTTGTTCAACAAGTTATTCAAGCATTATCCGAAAAATTCTCACTCAAAGATCTTGGCATGTTGCACCATTTCCTTGGAATAGAAGTCATCTCCACACCTAATGGGTTATTTTTATCTCAAGATGCACATGTCCAGAACTTACTCACAAAGTTCAAAATGGATGGTGCTAAGCCTGTTGCCACACCTCTTAGCTCCACTGAGACATTATCTCTCAATGACGGTTCGTCCAAAATTGATCCTACACCATATCGTCAACTTGAAGGGTCTCTTCAGTATCTTGCGTTTACCAGACCTGGTGTCTCTTTTGCTGTCAATAGGTTATCTCAATACATGCACGCACCAACGCAACTTCACTGGCAAGCGTTAAAACGTGTTCTTCGGTACCTCAAAAGTACCATTCATCATGGGTTGTTCCTTAATTGTGGTTCACCTCTCACTCTTCAAGCCTTTACAGATTCAGATTGGGGTGGCATCGCCGATGGGGGATGTTCCACAACTGCCTACATAATCTATCTTGGGTCAAATATTCTTTCATGGCGCTCAGCGCGTCAAAATTCGGTCTCTCGTTCTTCCACCGAAGCAGAGTATAAGGCATTAGCTAATGGTGCGGCTGAACTTTCATGGGTTCAGAATTTACTGTTGGAACTTGGTTTATCTATGCCGCAATCCCCTACTCTATTTTGTGACAACGCGGGGGCTACCTATTTGTGTGCAAATCCAGTCTACCATTCGCTCATGAAATACGTGGCACTAGACTATCATTTTGTTCGTGAGAAAATAGCAAATGGTTCATTACGAGTTCAACACATTCACTCGGAAGATCAACTCGCTGATGTACTCACCAAACCCCTTGGCTGAGGACCATTTTTACGACTACGATCCAAGATCGGAGTATCCGACGGATCCTCCATCTTGCGGGGGCATATTAAGAATAATACCAAAGTAAATAATAATAATAATAATAATAATAATAATAATAATAATAATAATAATAATAATAATAATAATAATAATGTTAATTAGTTGTTTTTCCTTTTCTATTCAAATGTATTTTTAGATTATATTGTGGTTGTTATTGACCATTGTAATTATAGGCTAGTCAATCTACTTTCCTTGTAAACTATTTCTTGTATTTGGCTTATAAAAGCCATGTAATATTCGTAAATTATATACAGTTCTTCAATATTCAAAACCATTCTCTCATAGTATAAAATGTTGGAAATATAGAGATATAAAAGCTAAAAAACACAAATATATAAGGTTTGGTTCGGTTTCGATCAACTCGGTTCACGAAGACACGTTAATAACTAGCATAACCAAATGGTAATCTTATTCGCTCAACCACAACCGATTGGTTTTTTTGGTTATGATTAATTATGGTTAGTTTTTTTGGCTAACGATTATGGTTCGATGTTTGCTCTCCTAAACATACACCAAAGACCAAAAAAACTACGATCGGACAATGGGACTTGGTTACTAATTATATTAATCCATTCTGTTTGTTATTAAATCTTCATTCCATTTTAAGGTATAGATACACAAATTAAAGTGTAATTGAAAAAAAAGTTGAAGAGCAACTATTTTATATTTCACCTGTTAACACAACGTTTTTTATGGTTACAATACAAGATGCGCCACAATTGCCAAAGTAGGATGCGGGAAGTGGCGGATCCAACCGCGAACAACAATCGACTAACAGCATAAACTGTTCTAACTCATCTTTACCTTTTTTTCTCTCCCATTTTGACAAATGATTTCACAATACAACTCCATATATAACCACATGTTACCGTAAAAGATGATACATACTCCAAACTTGGCAGGTGGGTTAGCACCTGCTTCTTAAGATTATTGATATAGGTTCGGGCCAACACAAATGTGGCCCGAACAGTATCAGAAGGACCACCAAGGCTTGGAGCTTTATAAAAATTTTTGAGCCTTGTTAGACTCAACCTGTTTTCATACGCTTTTGGGACGTCAAGCAATCAATCAAAAATAGATGGAGTTAGGGATAAATCATCTCCACCGCTCGATTTAGAGACCAAGGACCATGCCTTCAAGAACCCGAACCGAGTGCTTGCGTCACCAAGGCTATGATGATTAGTCATTCCAATAAAGAAACCCGAGTTAGGGAAGTAAGTCACTTGCAGCGAGAAAACTGGGAGTGTGATGTGGTCAGATTCTTTAACGACACTACCTAATGGAGGAACAAGTGGATGAAAGTTTTCAGATTTCCGAGGATGATTTTCTGCCATATCATTAAAATCTAGAGTGCATTCTTCGAACGTAAGTGCAACAGAATCACCTTCCACGTGTCGGATTTCGGGTCTTTTAGTGGAATCATGAGGGTTAGAAAATACAACTAGATTGCCAACAAATGGGAAATAATGTTGGAGTGTGATGGATAATGAGTGTTTTAGACTGGGGACAACGGTTTCCATGAAATGGGATTTTAAGTGGGGGAAGTGGTAGAAGAAAAGATGATGGACCGGTGGGAAGAGTAGCCATGAAACGTCGAAGAAAGTGAGTGGCAGCGAATGGTGGCCGATGGTGGCGGGTGGTGGCGATATTCGAGAGCTTTCAAGAACTGTTAAAGACAGAATTTTATCCATAATTGGTAGTGAGAAGATATGGTGGTGTTGGTTAGATGTATTTATGGACAATAGTGGGGTTGGAACTTGGAAGGGAGTTGATGGCTTTAGAGAAATCCATATATCCTAATCTTGTGGCCATTAGAGTCTTGTTGAAATTGTTTTATACGTTATTTCTATTTTTATTCATAACATCTTACATATTTTGTCACATGCTAGAAATAAACAAAGGTCACAATGTAGATATCAATACAGTAGAATGTATGGTCGCCATCAAACAAAGTTGAAGTACACAACTCAGAAGCTCTTAATGGTTCAGACCTATTACCGATTCAGCACTTAATGGTTCAGACTGTTTGTTTCGCAAGCAAATGTCAGAATGGTTCATACATTTGTCTCTGAATGGTTAAGCATTATACTAAGTCTGAATGATTAAGACCTCTAATAATCTGAATAGACCAGACATTTGCCTCTGAACGGTTAAGTATTATACTGGCTCTTAATGGTTCAGACCCTTTACTGATTCAGGACTTAAAGGTTCAGACATCTTACTCGTTCAACACTTAATCATTCAGAAGTTGTCAAACAACCCCTCAATGTTAAACTTTATATTTTTGTTTGACTAAATTATTGTTTTAGCCCCTATGGTTTAGCCAATTTAACCGTTTCAGCCCAAAAATAAATATTTTAACATATCAGACCCCTAGATTACATTTTATAATGGTTTTGACCCCTGACACTAATTTTGTTACTTTTTTGCAGTTAATTGTAAGAGTAATTAGGTTATTATATACCTTAGGGGATGCTTTTGATAATTACAAAGTTCTTTTAATATTTAAGAGATTATTAATGCAATTACTCAATTTTTTTTTATTATTTTAATATTTTCACGATTATTATTTAACAAAATACGTTTTAAATATACAAATAAATATGTATTTTCACTAAACGTTTATTTTTATAAAAGTTGTTTTAAAAAATAATTTGTTATTTTACATTTTGTTTAAACCATCTATCGCTGTAACACCAAGTAAAAACGTGTCCAATTATGTAAAGACACGTGTCCTAAACTCTAAATGTGCGAAAGTTTGAGTTTAAAGGACTAAAGTTGACAAACGATGAAAATATGTGTCCGAAGAGCCTAAAATGTCAACATGCCAAACTTGTGCCTCTGAATGACCATACACGAAGAATATATTCTTAAACGACTAATTATCTGGAGATAAGGAGCCGTTTGTGAAAATAATCGGAAGATTATAAACTACAGGGGTTAAACGTGTCAACATGTAAATTCTTACCTCTGAGTGACCTTTTAACGAACCCGAGGCTTCATAATATTCAAATATACTCTCCAGAATAAGTGATTTTAGTTTCACGAGGTTTCGAGATCGTTATGCAAGTTTTCGAGACTTTGGGTAAAAAGCGTCAATGTGATGAAACTAGTATTTCGAAGATCCTTTAATGAAACCGAACCTAACGGAGTTTGGTTATACTCCCATGTTCCTCTACAAGCTAACTACAAGGGCCTTTTGTGCCTAAAATAAAGTTAAATAAAGTTACAAAGGACCAGGGACTGATTATGCCAAACCTGAAACAATTTTTACCTGAAATCAAGGTTGTCGCGACCCGCGAAGACTCCCCTTGAGTCCTACGCGGCCCGCGAGAGACGCCCAGTTCTGCAAATTGATGACGGCTGCTGGTTGCAGCCTGTTCCACCGCCTTAAACACTCCAAATTCGATTCCAGGAGCTGGTTGACGGTTTTAGAATACCACTAGGACACCTGGGGTGATCCTAAACACCCACATAACACATGTGATGATCCTTGAGCATGGCATTCACCTATAAATAGGCCTTTATGTTGCCTTGTTCATTTGCTCAAATCACTTGAATCTTCTCTACTCTCTCATCTGGTGGTTCCTGATAAAAAAGGGAGTTTTTCTTATAGAAAAGATTTCTAGGACCCTTTGTAAGTGCCTTAGCCCTTTCTTTAGTTCAGTTTTTAATTTAAAAACCGAAAAGTCAAAGTTATCGTAATCTGACTTTGACCTTCGGTTTAAACTCAAATGGTCCAGCCACTGATCGAGATGAATGTGGTTTTGTGACCATAATTAGGTAGGTGATTAACCCTTAAAAGGGGACCTCCTAATTATTTCATTTGCTTAGTTAATTGTCGGGTCAAACTACTTAGTTAAAAAGTTCAAACTGGACAAAATTATAAATAATAATTAAAACTAATAATACAGAGGTTATAAATTACATTTTAACACTCTAATAACTTAGTAATTATTATTAGAACATGTTCAAACAGATTCAACCCGACAATTCTGAGTTTAGGGTCGGTTCGCAACCAAAAGTCGCAAAAGCTTGACTTTTACTTTGACTTTCAGTTCTGACCCGATTGAGCTTAATTACTCTATGTTTTAAGCTTCCATTAGGACCACATTATGTTGTAGTATAACCCTCTGGAGTTATATTACCTGGTCATTTATATATTGGATTATATGCTAGTCTCCGTTAATATGCTTATATATGCCCATTATGCCCTTATGTCATATAAACGAGATTTTTGAAAATGTGAGAGGACAAAAAGCTTTATTACTGATATATAAGTATGTCCCGAAAATTTGACATCACTTTCAGGTCTCAAAATAAAGTTATGCAAGATATCGTAAATTGAAACTTTTTTATTAATTAAATTACGCTATCTTGCATAAGGCATGTTTAAACATGGATTTTGACCCAAAACTCATTACCTACTGTTCAGATATTATTTTTAGAGATTTTTGGAATTTTTTATCAGATTATAATCTGACCATATCATGGAGTTCTTGTATAATTCGGTAAATGACGATAATACCCTTTTTCATTCATAAAATGAGATTAACATATGAATTGAATGCCAAACCTTTTCCTACTAATATTATATAGTATATAAAGTATTTTGAGCATTTAAGACTGATCAAAATCTCAGATTTCCATAAACATCTTATCGTCAATTAGCGATTTTTACGCTAATTAGGTGCATAGTATGGTTTAAAATCATATTTAACACCTAAGACTTGTTACCTACTGAGTTTTTAAATAAATTTTAATATTATTACAGTAGGTATAAGTCATGAATTCAGACTTCCAAAAATGTCCTTAAAAGCATATGTGAAATGACCAAAATACCCTTTCGGGGCATAGTTTGGTCATAAATGGTAAATCACACATATGTATGATATCTTATTGATATAACAGCATAAAATAAATATTTTTACTGATTACTTAAGACCAGAATATCAGTTTACTATAAAACCTCTTTTATAAATGTTAAAATGACCAAAATGCCCCTACGGGACTTAAATTGGTTTTAAATACTTTTTGTGCATAAATGCTAACATCCTACTGATGTGTTAACATATTCCAAGCATAATAACTTGTGGGACTTGTATATGGTTCATTTGGTTACCCGTTATGCAATTATGCGTTCGATTCGGTTTATGTGACTAGTTTACATAAAATAGCCGAAATGGGTTTAACCTTATCATTTTCAACTCAAAATCCAGAATGTGATTAGTTTACCCATGTTATACAAGTATCTAAACTTGTCGGGTCTAAATCACGTTTTATTCCGGTCTTCGCTTAATCTAGCGTAGAGAACCGCTAAGTACCTTTCAAACTAACCGGTCTAAGTCTTTGACTTAAATAAAGACCCGTTATTATCCTAATAGGTTAATAAACCTTCCATACAAATTGAGTAGCCTCGGTAGAAGGTATTTACATAAAGCATTAGGAAACATTCGACTGAGTTACATCTCAACACATCTAGCTCAGGTAAATACTTTTAACTTATTTTCCTATACGGGCTTGGGATACGGTATAATAATAATACCGCTTAGCCGGGTATGAAATCATTTAATCGGATTGTGATTAATAAATTGCATAACCCGTTTTAGTCTGTTTTGTTTGATAACATAAGCATTGGGGGTTAACGACCATGTCCTGGATATCCTCGGCTCATTTCATTTGAAAATCACCATGACCTATGCACGGGGTGTAGGCATACACCTAACAGATGCCAATGCTAAATAACCCACATGTTGGGGTTGACTCCTTTGTGGGTTCTATAGTGGTGAGTCGGTTAATCATGACCGGCTTCCAAACCGGCCTCATATGTATGACAAACATGTAAAACGGTATACAAGATTATCTTAAATAATTGTCCCAAGTTATAAATGGTTTGTGTCTTGTGCACTTAAATCAATTTTCATAAACTCTTTTCAATTGAGTCGGTTAATTGTATTTACCAGTGAAAACTGACGTATTTTTCAAAGATTAAGTGACAGGTACCTCTCGTAACTAGGCTGGAGCTACTCGGTGTCAAATAAGAGGATCTTGCAAATCCTTAGATGCATGAAGTCTGTTATTTCAGTTTTTCTTGTATATTGTTCTATGATCCGCCTGTGGATCTCTATTACAACCAGTCTGTATATTCTTTTATTTGGACACTCAGATACTATGGTTTGTAATATTAATATTCTACCAAGCCTTCCGTTGTGCTATTATATTGTGTGTATTGACTATGATGATATCAACTACGTCACGATACTCCCCACCGGGCCCACCGGTAATATATGGAAATACCGGGGTGTGACAATCGCGGTGAGAAATTCGATTTTTTGTGGTGTAGAAACCAACGCATGTGTCGTGGAAGAAATGGATGAGCGAGAAGCTAAGGAATCAGTTTGATGACCGAGGGGCCGATCAACAGGTGATTGTTGTTTTTGTTGGTGATTGGTACTAGCGGGGGCATATCAAGAAGGAGTCTGATAGTGTGGTAAAACAACGATCAAATAAGGGTTCAATCTGTTTTACATAAACTAAAAGAATGATGGTTCGTGTCAGCTGGTATCACAGGGAGTATCATTGGGAAAACGATAGTGACAGATGATTAGTTCAATCAGTTTTGGTTTAGTGGTGGTGAGCTTCACGTATTAGCAACTTAAATATAGGTGAGATCAAGACCCGGCCCTTGCAGACGAAGATAAGAATGGAGAAACTGGTGTAGGTTGTTCTTATTGGCAGGAGTATCTGATCGAAATTTGTGGGTAAGCGGATGGAAGAGGATTCATTAAAGCGGAGAGGTTTTGAATTAATCTTGTCATGTCTAGCAATAAAAGAATAAAACGATAGAAGCGGGGAGCTTTGTTTTCTTTGATCTGTGGTCATGAACAGTGTAGTTCAGGTGGCCCGGAAAGAGGGATGTGAAACTTGGTCAAGTTATTGAAGTTGTCGATAATGATGCGGATGTGAAGAAACTTGTCCACTTCAAGATTAGGGAGGAGAATGAAGACGTTAATCGTGAATTAAGGAGATAAGGATCAAGACAGATTATAGATAATTCTTGATGAATTATTTATTGAGTCTTTTATAGTTTATTTACAGATAATAATTAGTTTAAACTGATATGTTTTATCTAGAAGTCTATTTATTTGTTTAATAGAGTTTGGAGTCGGGATAGAAGTAGAATGAGTTTTAGTAAAAATAAGGTTTGTATTAGTATGTCTCTTATAAGTAAATAAAAGAGTCAAACAGTTCGTTCATTTTCGTGTTTGCGTGTTCGTTTAAGGACCTGAATTTCCAACACTTTACATGATCCATATAAGAAAACCACCTTCACCTGAACTAAACTTGCACCATAGTTTCTAAAATATTACATGAGCCATTTATTTATCTTTGACAGAAAGTGAAGAAATTATTGTGTATATCCTCCGGTGTCATGTTCTTTAGCCATAAAGAAAATCATGAATACCTGACTAGTTAATGAGCTTTACATATAACAGTTGAAATTACATTTTTTTAACAACACTCCTAAAACCCACACCTAAGTCCCTTTTTATGCGACTCGAATCCACACCATTTTGATAAAAACAAAAGCACAAAACACGTGATGTCATAAACATTAGATGGTGATAAAACACCTGATGTCAATAAGCCAAGAGAAAATAGATTCAGTTAAGATTATATAGCGCGGATCGATTTCTGACATCATAAGCTCGATCTATATGTTGGTTAAAACTTTAATAGTTTTCATTGCAGAGTGCTTTCTTGTTATTCAAACATACTTAAGATTGCCCATTTTTCATACTTCTCAATTTGTTGTATTTCTAGTTTAGAGATATTCAGAAGAAATCGACACAACCCATACTTGAGATGAGATAGGACGAAACCGGTGCACGTGAGATCACGTTTCTTGATGTTCATTTTGTTTATTCTTCCTCTATTAAGTATTAACCCATGCTTCAAAGGACAGATGGGGAGTATGTAGACTACATGGATTGGATATCCATGACAAACCTGTTGGCTGATCCCTATTGGTTACCATCTCATGGCTGTTTATCATCCCCACGTGATGCATGCACCTTCTTCACAAGAACCACCTATATATAAAATAACATCCCCTTCACTCATCTCGGATCATAACTTAAACAAACACCAAATCGCAACAATCATGACTTCTCTTACCCGTGTATCGTTGGCCGCCTGTGTCGCTGTTGTGAACGGGCATACAGATCAAGGTTACAAACTCAGATCACTCATCAACTCCTTAAGTCATTCCTCTGCCTGCATTAACCTCCGTCCATTTTCCAACATTCTACAATATTCCAACGACGACAATGAAGGCGGAAACAAGAAGATTGAACAAGTCAAGTTTGATGATTCTCTAGAATTTTTTGCAGAAATAGGTGACTTGAGCTGCAAAAGAGTGCCATTAGGTGGTCAACAATTTTGTTTTCATATCTAGGTAAGTAGCTAATTCAAACAGCAACCTTGTTCCTCATTTCTGCAAAAGCTGAGATGGTTTCTACAAAAGCTGCACATGTTGCTGAAAGTCGCTGTTTCATACAGCGATCTTCAGAAGGTTGCTGTTTCATTGTGCAATCTTCATTAAGGTTGCTGTTTCATTGTGCAATCTTCATTAAGGTTGCTGTTTCATTGTGCAATCTTCATTAAGGTTGCTGTTTGATGTCACAATGTTATAAAAGGTTGCCAATTTATTATTTGGCCAATGCAAACTGTGTTGGATACTAAATTCATTAAGGTTACAATCATAGTTGTGTTGGATATTGCTGCGAACTGATGTGCTTTCTTAGTGGTAACGACCTTTATGTGGTCAATATGAGTGGAATTTAATTGGCTTGGTTTGAATGTGAGAGCACCTCTAATCAAGCCAAAATGTGGGTCGGGTAGGGGTTCAAAAGAGCCGAGTCTGAGCTCGACTGGGCTCGAGCTCGTTTAAAAATACTAATTAATTATAATTGTTATTTTATATATAATTTTGTTTTTTTCATAGTTTTAAAAATACTAATTACTATTATTTAAATAAATATGTGATATATTAATTAAAAAGTATAATAATAGTGGGCTCATTTTGGCTCGCGAGCCAACTCGATAAGAAAGGCCCGGGCTCGTTTACTAAACGAGCTTGTTTTTAGGCTTGGGCTTGATCTCGAGTTCATTTAAGCTTCGCTCGTTTCGAGCCGGGCTCGAGTAGCGTGGCTCGTTTGGACCCCTAGTTAGGAGAATACAATTAGATGTGAATGACCCGAAAATGATTTAAGCCCTGCATTAAAACTCTTAACATTGCTGTTCAAAACAGCCAATATTGACCCATATTATACTTTTTAATTAATATATCACATATTTATTTAAATAATAGTAATTAGTATTTTTAAAACTATGAAAAAAAACAAAATTGTATATAAAATAATAATTATAATTAATTAGTATTTTTAAACGAGCTCGAGCCCAGTCGAGCTCAGACTCGGCTCTTTTGAACCCCTACCCGACCCACATTTTGGCTTGATTAGAGGCGCTCTCACATTCAAACCAAGCCAATTAAATTCCACTCATATTGACCACATAAAGGTCGTTACCACTAAGAAAGCACATCAGTTCGCAGCAATATCCAACACAACTATGATTGTAACCTTAATGAATTTAGTATCCAACACAGTTTGCATTGGCCAAATAATAAATTGGCAACCTTTTATAACATTGTGACATCAAACAGCAACCTTAATGAAGATTGCACAATGAAACAGCAACCTTAATGAAGATTGCACAATGAAACAGCAACCTTCTGAAGATCGCTATATGAAACAGCGACTTTCAGCAACATGTGCAGCTTTTGCAGAAATGAGGAACAAGGTTGCTGTTTGAATTAGCTACTTACCTAGATATGAAAACAAAATTGTTGACCACCTAATGGCACTCTTTTGCAGCTCAAGTCACCTATTTCTGCAAAAAATTCGATTCACTACGTCAAGTCATGTACTTCAACTGCTGGGGTCAGAGCTAGCAGAAGATCGAGTGTATAGTTGGCTGGGAGTTGCCTCGATGGACGAGGAATCGATGATATGCGAGTTCACTCCTGTTTTCGGGTATTGCCATTAGGAGCAAGTCGTAAGATTTATGGGTTGTGAATTGTAAAGATGTAACAATGCAACTACCTACTTATTTTCTCCAACTAATAGTGAGAATCTGTCAAAAGAAACCTTGTGGAAAAAATTCCTGGATCCGTTACTGCCGATATGTCTTTGTAGAAAACAAAAAATAAAATAAAAAAACTTTAAGAGGTTAATAACATATAAAAAAGAAATTACATTGAACTGAAGTTCTGAAGGGGTAACTCTTTATCTTGACTTGTTTGACATGTTAATGTTCGGGCATGTTAATTAATTAAGGTTTTTACTAGTTTATGTATGAATTGGGAACCCTTTGAACTATAGCTACATAAGTCTGGACATTTAGTTTAATGTACATACCTCATAACGTATTATACAACTTATAGAGCTAGAGCCACAATGGAACATGTTATATGGAGTTCAAGAAATAGAAATTATTATTAACATTAAGAGCGTTGACACCAAATAGCTTGTAGTTTATTGGTATCAAAGGTGAGTAGTAGAGTGTTTTTTTTTTTTCAAAATGGTGAGGGTTGTAGTCTTACAATGAACATTGGTGTAGATTTAGGTATTATGTTTAGAGCATGTGTGAGTTAAGCGTATTAAAAAAGGATGCAATGACCTAAAATTAAAGATGATTTGTACTTGTGTTATACCACATATCAACTCAACATATTAACAGTTTGATAATGACTTGTAACACTAGGTAACACCTCATACTAAAGACCATGTCTAACGGCACGACGTATCCGATGTAACACACTGTTAAGTCAGGGTGATCACTAATGACAACAACCACAATGACCTGTTCTATAAGTACTCTCCCAAAGAGAGGATAGACACAATACTAGCATGTACTACTCCCTTGTGTTAAGTAAGATTCTCATGTCAAAGTCTCATCACATGGACCCCATCCGCTCGTGATAGGTCTAATGGTTTGTCTATGCAGGCGACAAAAGAAGACATCTAGCAACAGAAGGAATCCACTCAAACATTGTTACAAGGTCCTCATAAGATTCACATTATCTTTGTAGCAACATTTCCGCTATCCGTAAAACAAATATGATAAGAGAAGTAGCATAGAATTGGGCCTCTTTATACATTGATTAAGATATTGATTGTTATGGGTAACTTGGTAAGTATTAGATACCAACAAGGTATAACTAGGGGTTCGGGTTAAGCGGCGGACATAGCTTAGAGGCAGGGGTAGCGGAGGCTACCCCTCAACTTTGTTGGCGAAGTGTATAACTAGTGAAAAACTTTTTTTTCGTCTCATACTATATGACGAAAATAATACTTACCAACAATTCATAGCTTAGATCAATAGGCAATACGTACTCTTAACACATACCTGATGTTGCACACACTCCTGATTCCATATGATTATTAATCACCGAACAATTCAAAACACTATATGTGCATATACTACTCTCTTGCATTTATTACCTTTAATAAATGTCCACTCATAGAAATAGAACGTACATTATTAACAAAAAGATTATAATATAAGTAAATTGGAATAATATATAGATTGATTTCATTTTAATTCAGGAAACGAAACAAGAAGTTTTGTCGGATTTTCGTATAGCGAAGTTTTGGGGTAAAGGTGAGTTCGAGTCAGATTATGTTGGTTCGGTCGGTCTGTCGGGTGGTTTACTTTGCATTTGGGATTCCAGTTGTTTTGAACCTATTAATACGGTCAAGAACAGGAATTATATTCTGATTCATGGCAGACTGAGAGGCAGCAATACGTTGATTAATGTCATAAACGTTTATGCCCCTCAGAGGGTGCAAGCTAAGCAGTTGTTGTGGTCTGAGTTGGTCAGTGTTATGGAAAGTGGTCTCGGTTTGTGGGTCGTAGGGGGAGATTTCAATGCCGTTAGATGCCAGAGTGAGAGAAGAAATTCTAGATTTAAAAATTCATGTGCGGCTAATTTCAATGCTTTCATTAACCAGGTCGGGTTGTTGGAGTATGATATGAAGGGGAGAAAATTCACGTGTGTAAGAGAGAATGGGAAAAAGTTAAGCAAGATCGACCATTTTTTGGTTTGTCCGGAGTTTTTTAATTCCTGGCCAGATGCTAGTTTAAGGGCTATGCCGGTGGTCTATTCGGACCATAGCCCGTTGATTTTGCAGGTTAATGTTCGTAACTTCGGGGCGAAACCTTTTAGGGTTTTCAGTTCTTGGATTGGGAAAGCTGGGTATTTGGAAGTGGTGGAAAATGCGGTCGCCCAGTTTTCTTTTGTTGCGCCTCCAGATTTGAGGTTGGTTAATAAATTTAATGTTATCCGGGGCTGTATTAAAGAATGGAGAGATCGGATGAGGGTGAAAGAAGGGGAGGATGTGGAGCGTGCGATGGGTGAGATAGAAGTTTTAGAAGGGTTGATGGAAAGCAGGAATCTTTCAGAGGACGAAGAGTGGTCTTTGGTGGAAAATAAAAAAAGGATTTTGGAGATTGAAAGAAATAAAAGTATTGACTTAAAACAAAGGTCGAGGACGAAATGGGCAATAGATGGGGATGAAAATTCGAAATTTTTTCATATGTATGTTAATTTTAGGAAGGCCAAGAATCAGCTTCAGGGGCTGTTGATTGATGGGAGGTGGGAGACGAAGCCGACTCTTATCAAAAAAGAAGTTTTTTCTTTTTTTCGGAAGCGGTTTACCGAAGAGTTTTATCAGAGGCCCTTGATGTCGGTTGGCGGTTTTCGGCAGATTAGTGAGTTAGATAAAGTTCGTTTAGTTGATCCTTTCTCCCTCGCTGAGATTAAGGAAGCTTTAAACGAGTGTGGGGATGACAAGGCCCCCGGCCCGGACGGTTTGAACTTTAAGCTTATAAAGTTTTTTTGGCATCTGTTTGAGAAGGATTTTAAGGAAATTATGGATTATTTCTATGAATACGGGGTTATTAATGTGGGTTGTAGCTCTTCTTTTATCACTTTGATTCCAAAGACAAAGGATCCGGTTGGGTTAAATAATTATAGGCCTATTAGTTTGATTGGAGTTATAAGTAAGTTGGTGTCAAAGGTCCTTGCTATTCGGCTGAAAAGAGTGATTGGTTCGGTGGTGTCCGAGTCGCAATCGGCTTTTTTGAAAGGTAATTTCATCTTGGATGGTCCGTTGATGGTTAACGAAATATTCAATTGGTGCAAAAAGAGGAAAAAGAAGGCTTTTTTCCTTAAAATAGATTTTGAAAAAGCCTATGATAATGTTAACTGGGATTTCTTAATTTTGATTTTGGGGCATATGGGTTTTCCGGAGAGGTGGGTATCTTGGATTAGAGGTGTTATTAGCTCGGCGAGATCGTCGGTGTTGGTGAACGGCTCGCCGACTTTCGAATTCCAGTTTTCGAAAGGTATTTGACAAGGTGACCCCATCTCCCCTTTGCTTTTTATCTTAGTTATGGAGGCTCTTTCGGTGTTGATTGATAGAGCCTTATCTTCAGGGGTGGTTTCGGGGATTAATTTACCTAGAGATGGTCCTAAGGTCTCTCATCTTTTCTATGCGGATGATGCTATTATTTTGGGGGAGTGGTCAAAAGAAAATGTTGAGAATGTGGTTCGGGTGTTACGTATTTTTCATTTGTGCTCGGGTCTTAAAATAAATTTTGAGAAATCTAGCTTATTTGGTATTGAAGTTGATAATGCGGAGTTGGTGGATATTGCTTCTAGGATGGGGTGTCAAGTTGATTAGTTTCCTTTCAAGTATCTCGGTTTATGGGTTAGGTGGAATATGAATAAGGTAGCAAATTGGAAGCCGATTTATGATATATTTGATGCGAGATTGTCTAGATGGAACGCGAATATGTTGTCGATGGGTGGAAGAATCACTTTAATTAAATCGGTGTTGGAGAGTCTCCCGAATTACTATTTTTCCCTATACAAGGCGCCGGTTCAAGTTATTAACGATCTAGAGGCTAAGATTAGAAAATTCCTTTAGGGTGGATTTGAAGGTAGAGGCAAGGTTCATTGGGTGGATTGGAGTCGGGTGGCGTGTGCAAAAGAGCGTGGAGGTTTGGGTTTAAGTAATCTAAAGAACATCAATGTGGCCCTTTTGTCCAAATGGGGATGGCGGTTCAAAACCGAAAAAAATAATTTGTGGGTTAAAGTAATTGAAGCCATTCATTGTTCGAGGTCAAATTGGAATATGTTTCCGGGTGTTAAATCGTTGGATGGTTTATGGATTAGTATTACTAATGTTCTTGCGAAATCTAAGATTAATGATGTTCCTCTTAGGAATTTTTTTAGAGGAAAGGTTGGGAATGGAGTAGACATAGCTTTTTGGTTAGTGTCACACCCCCCAAAATCCACCTGCGGAGTACTACCGCTTGGAGGCGTGACTGACCAGGATCCAGCCACCAATCATATTGAACGAGCATATGAGTAGTTATAAAATCCAACCAATACAATTGGTGTTCAAACAAAGCATAGTTTAAGTTGCAAGCGGAAGCACAATGTTTAAAACCAAAACATGAGTTTAATTGTTCAAAGTTTAACATGGCACACAGCTGTCCATGTCCCACAACGACCCCCCCCCCCTCCATGCAAGCTCCAGCTAAGTACCTAAAGACCTGCAAAGCATGTAGTAACGAGTCAACAACAAGTTGAGTGAGTTCACAGTTGGGTGTTCGTTTTAAGTTGTTTCGAAAACAGTTTCCTTTATCTGGCATCCTGCCGTGGGGGTTACCCCATAGTTGAAAAACGTGACTTGTTTATTCCCGGTTACTCTGGCACTCCGGCCGTGGGGGCTACCCCATGTATACACTAGACTCGTTACCATATCGACTACTGACGTTAGTCATGTTTATGTGCCCTTAGCGTCGGTGTCTATCATCACCGACGTGCCATAGTCCATTAGTTCATACCCGTCCTCTGCGGCACGGTGTGAGGTTTGTCAAACCTAAATAGCGCTATCTAACTAATGACCCGCTCGCCATTGGCCCGGCGATTAAGTCGATATAAAAAGGAGGGACTTCGTGATAGAGTTTTGGTCTAGTACGAGTTATCTGTCCATAAGGACGAGGAATTACATTCCTGAACCAATGTTGTCCTACCCAAGGAGGACGAGGAATCCACGTTCCTTAACCCCATTCCCAACCCAGGGAATCCCATGCTTTGTAGTGGGTGTGAACTCACCTTGGTTTGCTCGGAAGATACACAGAAAAGTCGATCAAGTTGTAAGTGGTCAACTACGTCCTAGCATAGATACCATTCAAGTCAGGTTCATATCCAAGTAGTTCACGTATGTTCTACACGTATTGTACACAAGTAACGATCATGGCATACACGTCTATCATGGCAGTTCAACAACAGTACACAACATGCTCAATTAACAGTAACACATACGGCCCATATGTTCGGCCCAATCACCTAGGCCCGTAACAGTGTAAGCCCATACAGATTGCATATAGTCAGGTGGTCTCGAGTCGAGACTAGAGTTCTCGAGTCGAAACGGCGTTGTCTCGGTTTAGCTTTCATCACCCGAGACATGGTGGTCTCGAGTCGCAACAAACCCGTAACCTGGTCTCGAGTCATGTTGTTCATGCGCTGGCCGTGTGTGGTCTCGAGTCGAGACTAGGGGTTCTCGACTCGCAATCTGTGTCGCAACCGTGGTCTCGGGCAGTCATGGATTGGTCTCGAGTCGCAACCATTACAGTCTCGAGTTGTAACTGAATGGTCTCGAGTCGAGACCGTAGATCTCGGTTGGAACATCTGCTGACAGCCGGCATTTGTACTATCCAATGGTATTTCGATTTCATGATACAATGTACTATCCAACCACAATCCTTAAACATGTTTTCTTGTCTAACAATCAATTAAAATGGATCAAACAACTAGTTTTCAAATATTCAAGACACATTCATATTATGTTCATGTTGTTCTTCATGTATTCAAGTCATTCATCATGATCATTCAAACTTGTTCATCATATTTTAGGATTTTTAGCATCAATCACAATCATATCATGAACAACAATCAAAACACTTGAACATACTCATCTAAGGGTTTCAAATCATCACATAACACCTCAAACTCGACTCTACACTAATCCGATTTCCACATACATGTAGCCGGTTTAACAAGCATTCGGTTCTTAGTACAAGAGTGTACAATCCGATTAACATGACATTATCTAACACACATATGCAAGCCGATATCATGAACATCAACACTTAATGGTTTAAATCACATTTAGACACAAGATATCATTAGCTCATCATGCAATATATCCGAAATCAAGACATGTTAGCCGAATAACATCATCATACACATCCGATTCACAAGAACATCATCATTCGTACAACTATTCTAGTTAAACCATGTCATCCATAACATCTAACAACAAGCATCATAAAACACTAACCGGTTGATGAGGTGTGTGTGAAGGAGAGTAGGTTTGTTGTCCGAAAGTTTCCGAGTGAAGAACACAAGCAAATCCGAGCTTGGCTTGCTACCCTTGATCCGACACAAGGTAAGAGGGTGGTGTTGCTAGGGTTTTAGTGGGAGAGAATGTGGGAGTGTGTGTGTAGGAGAGTGTGTATTGTCCAAAGAATGGCAAAGTTGGCTAGGAGTATAAGTTATATACTAGCTCTTAAGTTGGTTCACCCTAGTGGGTTTTCGAGTGGGGTGAAGGGGACATGGCCCAACCGGCCCAACAGTTAAACTATTCACTCGAGACCGCATGGTCTCGAGTCGGGTTCTTGTGTCTCGGGTCGCATACATACAAGCATACATATAAACATAACACATAATCACATAGGATGTTCACTTATATCATTAAACCAACAAGTTAACTAGTCACATAACGTTCAAGCATGTTACAACGAAAGGTTCTAAATTTCGAGTTGTCACATCATCCCCAAGTTGAAAGAAATTTCGTCCCGAAATTTGGTAAGCACTCACTGAGGAAGCTAGTTAAGTTGTATGGTGTTCCCGGTTTTCCTGGGGTGTCACATCCACCCCCCGTTGATCTGGAATTTCGTCGTCCCGAAATTCCGTAGCTTCAGCCTCAGTAGTGGTTGTACTGTTTGTGAACAGTTGGGGATACTTTTGTTTCATCCGATCTTCGCGTTCCCAGGTGAACTCTGGGCCGCGACGTGAGTTCCAACGAACTCGAACGAGGGGTATCCTAGTGTTCTTGAGGACCTTAACATCCCGGTCCGTGATTTCAACTGGTTCCTCGACGAATCGTAACTGCTCGTCGATAGTGAGTTCCTTCAGAGGAACTATGTGGGTCTCATCTGACAGACACTTCTTCAGATTCGACACGTGGAAAACGTTGTGAACTGCACCGAGTTCGGCTGGTAAGTTCAGTCTGTAGGCCACTCTGCCTATTTTCTCGATGATTTCGAAAGGTCCGACGTATCGTGGGTTAAGTTTGCCTCGTTTACCAAAACGAACCACACCCTTCCAGGGTGAAACTTTGAGTAGTACCCGCTCCCCAACCTGGAGCTCAAGTGGTTTCCTGCCCTCATCGGCGTAGACTTTCTGACGGTCACGAGCTGCCGCCATGCGTTGTCGAATTTGAGCAATTCGTTCGGTCGTGTCTACCACATGTTCTGGACCAGTGATCTGACTATCCCCCACCTCTGCCCAACAAAGAGGTGACCGGCATTTACGTCCGTACAATGCCTCAAACGGAGCAGCTTTAATGCTGGTGTGGTAGCTGTTATTGTACGAGAATTCCACAAGTGGCAGATGCTTTTCCCAGCTGTTGCCAAAGTCGATTACACATGCCCGAAGCATGTCTTCTAAGGTTTGAATAGTGCGCTCGGACTGCCCGTCCGTCTAAGGGTGATACGCTGTGCTCATGTCTAAACGTGAGCCAAAGGATTTGTGCATCGCCTGCCACAGTTCTGAAGTAAAACGCGCATCTCGAACCGAGATAATGGAGGTGGGCACCCCGTGCCTCGAGACAACTTCCTTGAGGTATACTTTTGCAAGAGTGGAGAACTTATCTGTCTCCTTGATAGCCAAGAAGTGTGCAGATTTTGTGAGTCGATCCACGATCACCCAAATAGTATCGTTTCCGCGCTGTGATCTAGGCAGGTCAGTAACGAAATCCATGGAAATTTGCTCCCATTTCCATTGTGGTATCTCTGGTTGTAGGAGTAGGCCTGAGGGTTTCTGGCATTCAGACTTGACTCTCGCACAAGTCAAACACTTGCTGACGTAAGTTGCTATGTGGGCCTTCATGCTAGGCCACCAATACGTAGTTTTGATATCGTGGTACATCTTATCCGAACCAGGGTGTACCGAGTAGCGAGACTTGTGTGCTTCATCCATCACAAGCTCTCGTAGGATGCCATAGAGTGGGACCCAAATGCGCCCCGTTACGTAGTAAGCACCGTCTTCCTTCTGTTTCATGCGTTGCCTTGAGCCGCATAGGGCTTCAGCCCTGACGTTTTCTGGTTTCAATGCTTCTATCTGAGCAGCTCGTATTTGGGAAGGAAGACTGGAATGTATAGTGAGCTGCAATGCTCGCACTCGCCTAGGCGCAGTGTCCTTTCGACTAAGGGCATCAGCCACAACATTGGCCTTGCCAGGATGGTACTTGATTGCACATTCGTAATCGTTTAATAACTCGACCCATCGTCGTTGGCGCATGTTTAGTTCCTTCTGTTTAAGGATATGTTCGAGACTCCTGTGATCGGTGTAAATGGTGCACCTAGTACCGTACAGGTAATGTCTCCATATCTTAAGTGCGAAAACAACAGCTCCCAGCTCTAGATTGTGTGTAGTGTAGTTCTTCTCGTGAACTTTGAGTTGGCGTGAGGCGTAGGCTATAACTTTATCCCGTTGCATCAATACACAACCAAGACCTTGAATTGATGCGTCACAGTAAACCACAAAATCGCCTGTGCCCTCTGGCAATGAAAGGATAGGTGCGCTGCAAAGTCTATCCTTTAGATGCTGAAATGCTAACTCCTGGGCATTTCCCCATCGATAAACAACGCCTTTCTGCGTCAGTGAGGTGAGAGGCTGTGCAATCTTGGAAAAAAATCCTTAATGAATCTCCTGTAGTAACCTGCCAAACCCAAGAATTGGCGAATTTCCTTTGGTGTACGAGGTGCAGGCCAGTTCTTAATCGAATCCACCTTGGATGGATCAACATGAATCCCATCCTTGTTTACCACATGGCCTAAGAAATGGACTTCACGAAGCCAGAAATCGCATTTCGAGAACTTTACGTAAAGCTGTTCTGCTCGAAGGAGTTCCAAAATGAGTCGTAGATGCTGCTCGTGTTCCTCCTGACTCTTAGAATAGATCAGGATGTCGTCGATGAAGACTATAACGAACTTGTCCAGATAAGGCTTGCACACTCGATTCATCAAGTCCATGAAAATCGCAGGTGCGTTTGTCAGCCCAAAGGGCATGACCAAAAACTCATAGTGGCCATATCGAGTTCTAAAAGCTGTTTTAGAGACATCCTCTTCTCGGACTCTCAGCTGGTGATATCCCGATCTCAAATCAATATTTGAATAGTAGCTCGACCCTTGCAGTTGGTCGAACAAGTCGTCAATACGCGGTAGAGGATAACGATTCTTCACCGTCACCTTGTTGAGTTCCCGGTAGTCGATGCACATTCTGAAGGTACCGTCTTTCTTCTTCACGAATAGCACTGGAGCTCCCCAAGGCGATGAGCTAGGACGAATAAAACCCTTATCCAAGAGTTCTTGTAGTTGCGTAGAGAGTTCTTCCAATTCTGATGGAGCTAAACGAATAGGTGCACGAGCTATGGGCGCAGCTCCAGGAGGTAGTTCAATCTGAAACTCGACTTGGCGATGAGGCGGAAGGCCAGGTAATTCCTCAGGAAATACCTCAGGATAGTCGGGTACAATTGGAAAATCTTCTATCTTCTTCTCTTTCTTCGAGGTGTCAGTAACGAGAGCCAAAATGGCAGTGTGGCCCTTTCGCAAGCACTTCTGGGCCTTAAGGAGGGAGATGACGTTCTTAACAGCACTCCTCCTGTCGCCACGAATCATGAGAGGTTCACCACCTGAACCAGGAATACGAACAATCTTCTCGTTGCAAAGAATCTCTGCTCGGTGTTGGGATAACCAATCCATCCCAATGACAACGTCAAAACTACCCAAGACGATAGGGATGAGGTCGATAGAGAAGGTCTGGTTAGCAAGAACAAGTTTACAACCCTGGACCACGTGTGTGGCCTCTAAACTCTTACCATTTGCTAGCTCTACAGTGTGTTTGTTGTCAAGGGTGTTGGAATACGCTTAAGCATTCGACTAACTTCAAGTGACATGTAGCTAGTATCGGCACCCGAATCAAATAAAACTGTAACATAAAATTCGTCGAGAAGGAACTTACCCGTCACAACGTTGGGTTGTTTCTTTCTTCTCCTTGCACATTCAGGAACTCACGCCTACCAGCCATGTGATTGTCATTATGGTCTCCGTTACTGTTCCTGTTGCCCTTGTTTCTATTGTTGTCACGTTTCTGCCTCATCTGCGGACAGTTCCTCTTGAGGTGGTCTCCAGCCCCACAACGAAAACACTCGTTTTTGCTTCCCTGCTGCTGCTGTTGGTTCCGGTTTGCAGGATATGGGCCCTTGCAATCTCTAGCCATATGTCCCATCTTCTTGCATCGAGGGCAACACGACCCCGCACATGACCCTCCGTGGTGTCGATGGCACTTACGGCATTCCGGCTTATTTCCAAGGTATCCCCCTTGATTTTGGTAGTTGGGCCCTTGCTGTACGAGTTTCCTGTGCGGGTTCTGTTGTACAGAGCTACGACCCTCACCCTGGTGATCACCCCAAATATGCTTGGTGTTAATAAGAGCATTTGCATTGGAAGGGTTACGCTTGGGTAACTTGCCCTCTTCCACTGTCTGATTAGTGAGCTGGTGCGCCAAACGAACGACTTGTTGGATTATGGAAAAGTTGGCCGCAATTACGGACCCTTGGATTTCTGGGGCTAAGCCTCTGAGGTATAGCTCGATTCGTCTAGAAATGGGTTGTGACAAGTTAGGACATAGGGCAGCCAAGTCGTTGGATCTTTTTGTGTACGCTTCGATCTCTGCTCCTTCCATCTTCAAACCATAATACTCTATTTCAAGTTTTAAAATGTCGTCCGGGTGACAGAATTCCTCCTTGATCGAATCCTTGAAGTCGCTCCAGGGGGTGGCATTCGCATCCGCCAATCCGAGCATCTGAACTTGTGTGTTCCACCAAGAATACGCTTTCCCTTGCAAGGTACCAGCAGCGTACTCTACTCGTTTGCTGGTGGGGCTTTCACTTTCTTCGAATGCAGATTCGATCCTGCGAATCCAGTGTAGGAGACCTATCGCTCCTTCGGTGCCACTAAAGGTACTAGGTTGACAGTCCATAAAAGTTTCAAAGGTGCACACAGGTGGCTGAGTATGTTGACCTATTGTGGGTGAAGGAAAGGAAAGAGATTAACACAAAGGTTGGTTCACGAGGGTAGGATCTAAAGATCCTAGAATGAGTTTCGACTGCAGGATATACCTCCTGCCTGTGCGGCTGCAAGTGCCGCAGCAACTTGTTGGTTAATCAGAGCCGTTAACTGGGCTTGAGTCATGTTAATGCGTCTAGCCATGATCTTCATAGCAAGGGAAACATGAGTGAGAGAGGTTCGCGAAAGTGCGATGGCAGAAGGGAGTAAGCACACACGTTTTCAAGCAACAGTAGTTATACTAATCAAGCATACCATGAGCAATGTACTATGTAACTAACAAGTAGGCAATATACACATAGGTCATATCACCTTGAATGTCGAGCCTTGCATGTGGAGTGAAGCGTCGTTGTGGATCGTAGAGCACTGTACAGGTTATAGTCTGATTTTAATAAAACTTTTCCCTTATAAAAACCAAGTTCACTATAACCAATGGCTCTGACACCAATCTGTCACACCCCCAAAATCCACCTGCGGAGTACTACCGCTTGGAGGCGTGACTGACCAGGATCCAGCCACCAATCATATTGAACGAGCATATGAGTAGTTATAAAATCCAACCAATACAATTGGTGTTCAAACAAAGCATAGTTTAAGTTGCAAGCGGAAGCACAATGTTTAAAACCAAAACATGAGTTTAATTGTTCAAAGTTTAACATGGCACACAGCTGTCCATGTCCCACAACGACCCCCCCCCCCCTCCATGCAAGCTCCAGCTAAGTACCTAAAGACCTGCAAAGCATGTAGTAACGAGTCAACAACAAGTTGAGTGAGTTCACAGTTGGGTGTTCGTTTTAAGTTGTTTCGAAAACAGTTTCCTTTATCTGGCATCCTGCCGTGGGGGTTACCCCATAGTTGAAAAACGTGACTTGTTTATTCCCGGTTACTCTGGCACTCCGGCCGTGGGGGCTACCCCATGTTAGTTATCTGGCATTTCGGCCGTGGGGGCTACCCCATGTATACACTAGACTCGTTACCATATCGACTACTGACGTTAGTCATGTTTATGTGCCCTTAGCGTCGGTGTCTATCATCACCGACGTGCCATAGTCCATTAGTTCACGCCCATCCTCTGCGGCACGGTGTGAGGTTTGTCAAACCTAAATAGCGCTATCTAACTAATGACCCGCTCGCCATTGGCCCGGCGATTAAGTCGATATAAAAAGGAGGGACTTCGTGATAGAGTTTTGGTCTAGTACGAGTTATCTGTCCATAAGGACGAGGAATTACATTCCTGAACCAATGCTGTCCTACCCAAGGAGGACGAGGAATCCACGTTCCTTAACCCCATTCCCAACCCAGGGAATCCCATGCTTTGTAGTGGGTGTGAACTCACCTTGGTTTGCTCGGCAGATACACAGAAAAGTCGATCAAGTTGTAAGTGGTCAACTACGTCCTAGCATAGATACCATTCAAGTCAGGTTCATATCCAAGTAGTGCACGTATGTTCTACACGTATTGTACACAAGTAACGATCATGGCATACACGTCTATCATGGCAGTTCAACAACAGTACACAACATGCTCAATTAACAGTAACACATACGGCCCATATGTTCGGCCCAATCACCTAGGCCCGTAACAGTGTAAGCCCATACAGATTGCATATAGTCAGGTGGTCTCGAGTCGAGACTAGAGTTCTCGAGTCGAAACGGCGTTGTCTCGGTTTAGCTTTCATCACCCGAGACATGGTGGTCACGAGTCAGGTCTCGAGTCGCAACAAACCCGTAACCTGGTCTCGAGTCATGTTGTTCATGCGCTGGCCGTGTGTGGTCTCGAGTCGAGACTAGGGGTTCTCGACTCGCAATCTGTGTCGCAACCGTGGTCTCGGGCAGTCATGGATTGGTCTCGAGTCGCAACCATTACAGTCTTGAGTTGTAACTGAATGGTCTCGAGTCGAGACCGTAGATCTCGGTTGGAACATCTGCTGACAGCCGGCATTTGTACTATCCAATGGTATTTCGATTTCATGATACAATGTACTATCCAACCACAATCCTTAAACATGTTTTCTTGTCTAACAATCAATTAAAATGGATCAAACAACTAGTTTTCAAATATTCAAGACACATTCATATTATGTTCATGTTGTTCTTCATGTATTCAAGTCATTCATCATGATCATTCAAACTTGTTCATCATATTTTAGGATTTTTAGCATCAATCACAATCATATCATGAACAACAATCAAAACACTTGAACATACTCATCTAAGGGTTTCAAATCATCACATAACACCTCAAACTCGACTCTACACTAATCCGATTTCCACATACATGTAGCCGGTTTAACAAGCATTCGGTTCTTAGTACAAGAGTGTACAATCCGATTAACATGACATTATCTAACACACATATGCAAGCCGATATCATGAACATCAACACTTAATGGTTTAAATCACATTTAGACACAAGATATCATTAGCTCATCATGCAATATATCCGAAATCAAGACATGTTAGCCGAATAACATCATCATACACATCCGATTCACAAGAACATCATCATTCGTACAACTATTCTAGTTAAACCATGTCATCCATAACATCTAACAACAAACATCATAAAACACTAACCGGTTGATGAGGTGTGTGTGAAGGAGAGTAGGTTTGTTGTCCGAAAGTTTCCGAGTGAAGAACACAAGCGAATCCGAGCTTGGCTTGCTACCCTTGATCCGACACAAGGTAAGAGGGTGGTGTTGCTAGGGTTTTAGTGGGAGAGAATGTGGGAGTGTGTGTGTAGGAGAGTGTGTATTGTCCAAAGAATGGCAAAGTTGGCTAGGAGTATAAGTTATATACTAGCTCTTAAGTTGGTTCACCCTAGTGGGTTTTCGAGTGGGGTGAAGGGGACATGGCCCAACCGGCCCAACAGTTAAACTATTCACTCGAGACCGCATGGTCTCGAGTCGGGTTCTTGTGTCTCGGGTCGCATACATACAAGCATACATATAAACATAACACATAATCACATAGGATGTTCACTTATATCATTAAACCAACAAGTTAACTAGTCACATAACGTTCAAGCATGTTACAACGAAAGGTTCTAAATTTCGAGTTGTCACAGTTAGACCCATGGTGTGATAATGAGCCCCTTAATAAGAAGTTTCCTAATCTTTTTGGTTTGGAGGTAAAGAAGGACTGTAAAGTTGCTGAAAGGTTGGTGGTGGGAAGTGCTGGGCTGAGTTACTCTTGGTGCTGGAGAAGAAATTTGTCTTTGGAAGTGGAAATAAATGAGCTAGTGGACTTGTGCCGTTTACTTTTTGGGTGTGAATTAAATAGTGTTAGAGATTCATGGGATTGGTTTGGGGCTGTGAATAAAGTTTATAGTGTGGGAGGGGTTAGAAGGCTGTTGGAGAATAGTGCTGCTTTTGTTTCGCCGTACGTTCCAGAATGGTGTAGGTGGATTCCCATTAAGTGCAATGTTTTTATTTGGAGGCTTGGGCTGAATAAACTTGCAACTTCGGACGAGTTATGTAAACCTAATATTCCGGTTAGCAATCCTAGATGTTCGTTGTGTGGCGAGGATGATGAATCGGCGGAACATATTTTTACTTCTTGTTTCGTTACGGCGGTCTTGTGGCAGCAGGTTTGTTTATGGTGTTCGATCCCGTTTTTTTTTTTGGCGTTCTCGGTTAAAGATCTTCTGGAAGCCCATGATTTTTGTGGCCTAAGTGGGGGAAAAAAAGAGGTGGTTAAAGGCATAATTAGAATTTCGTGTTGGAGCTTTTGGAGAGCCAGGAATGAAGCGAGGTTTAATAATAAGCCGGTTAACATTGGAAGTATTCTTAGCGAGATAAAGACTGTAGGTTTTTTATGGTTTAATAGTAGAGCGAAGTTGAGTAGGGCCTCTTGGGATGATTGGTGTAATTTTGTAAATATGTAATTGTTGTGTGTGGTGCCGCCTCGGTTTGAGGTTTGGCGTGTTGGTTTATGAAAGTTACTTTTAAAAAAAAATGTTTGAAAATAAAACATATACAAATTACCATTTCAAAAGGTTAGAGCTGAATTGAATTCAAAACAGATTAACTACACATGTTTTGAAATCTCATTAATTGGACTTAATTTTAATGTAATAAGACCCGATTATTCTTGGCCTTAAAGCTAGCATTACTACTAAAAAAAATTAACACTGCGTCTTCATTTTAAAAAAGTATGTTACATTACAATAATTTGCCATGTGACTATTGAAGTGTAGGGGTATTATTGAGAAAACAGGTTTCCCTAAAACCATTAACATTTCCTACTGTTTTGTTCCCTCAATAATTTGGTTGTGACCATCTATTTATACCACACTCCACTCTACGTGCTTTAATCAAAAACATTGCAAACACAAACATCTCAATATTATCTCAAACATATAATATATAGCATGAGTTCAACAAGCAGGGCATGGATGGTAGCCGGAACAGTTGGTTTGGTGGGGGCACTCAAAGATCAAGGTTTTGCACGGTGGAACTACACCATCAAGACCATCCACCACCACGCCAAGTCCAATCTCCGGTCACTCTCCCACACCAAGCACCTTTCTTCTCCGGCATCCATGGCTTCAACAGGTGGGAAAGAAGAGAAGGCTAAACAATCAGAAGAGTCCTTGAGAAAAGTCATGTACTTGAGTTGTTGGGGTCCTAATTAATTAAATAACCTTTTTTTAATTATAGGATAATTTGATTGTACATCAGTTACCAGAATTCTACAACTACTTGTTATACAGAAAATAAAATTTTAAAAGATTCTTGTTGTTATTGATGTCTTTAATTATTAAAAAGGAATTGTTATCAAGATGTATGATGTTCTATTAACACCATACACTATAGTCATAAAGCATGAAAATATAATGAAACCAGAGAATGCGAGGATAGAAGTATAGCGAGTAGCCTTAGAATGCAAATGTTTGTGGATTAGTCGCTCTAAGACTAAGTACCTTTAATGTGATTCCAGTGGACCAGGCAATGAGCATGACAGTCAGATCACCATTGAGGGCCAAGTGGTTCCTCACGCAACTAGGTTCAGTTCTACGAGGTGTTATATAGCTTTTTATTGGTTTTTACTTATTCCTGGTGTTGTAGTTTTACTAAGAAATACCTATATATTTATGTGTTTATTTTTATTATTACATTTTTTTAGTAGTTGTGTGTTTATGTATGTTTTCTAGAATCTTGTGTCCTGGTTATGGTTTTGGAGCTGAGAGTCTCATTCGAAGCAGTCTCTCTATCCCCTGAGATAGAGGTAAGGTTTGCCAACATCCTACCATTCTCAGACCTGACCAATAGCTTGGTTATAAGTGGGATTATACTAGCTAAGGTTGTTGTAGTAAAACGCTAAAACAATTTAAATAATAACATATTTCACAACAAAGATAAAAAAGAAAAAGTGGTTACAACCTAATATGAGTCACGAGTGTGACATAGAATATAAAGAAAGTTGATTGTATAAATCTTAAATAAGTGTATCCTTATTGGTCTGTATTTTTTACATGTATGGTCCATGTAATATTAATTTAAACTTACATGGCTTTAGTACTTAAAAGGTTATAAAAATTAAAACCATAAAACCTAAGGGTAATTGCATATTTCCTCTCATAATTCTTTTTTGCATATTTATCCAATTCAAAATTAAAATTGCATATATCCTCTTCCTTAGACTGAGTGTAGTGGGGCGACTCCCCACCCCAAGTCGCCTGGAACACCGCCCCCGGGGGCGACTTGGGGGGCGACCCCCTCTTGCCCGACTCATTCTCGTCGCCCATTTCAAATGTCTTGATTTCCAATATAGCCGTTGCCAACGGTTATGTTGGCTAAGCTTATTTTTTTTTTTTTTAATAATCCAACCTTTATAAAATACCCCATATCAAACACATTTTTACCACAATTTTCTCTCAAACTCATCAAAATTTATACCAATCTTCTATCAACTCATCAAAATTTATACCAATCTTCTATCAACTCATCAAAATGTATCCCCACAACATCCCTCCTTTCAACCAAAATACGCAATCTTCCAATCCACAACCCGATCTGACGGACCCAAACGTTTTAAATAACCCCGCTTTTTACGCCTATTTCAATAATATGCACGTTGCTAGCCCTACACCGCAAGTATACTACAACAATACGCCCATACCGCAACATATGGGGTTCACCACTTGGAACACACAACAACCCGGTGGTTTTCAAAACGTTGGAGGATCGAGCCAACAAAATGGTATAAATTTTTTAGATATTTTTTTGTAAAGAATATGTTTTTTTTTTAACTTTGTTTGTATTCCATCTAGTGGTTGATTTAGATGACGAAGAAGTTCCGGAGACCCAGTTCGATGTCGGTCAAAAAAAGAAACGTTCACACAAGAGGAAAACACCGGGTGAAGAACGCTTGAAAACCAAACCGATACCATGGACTTCCAACGAGGAAATGAGCTTGTCAAAGGCTTGGCTAGAAATAACCGAAGACCCGAAGTGTAGTAACTATCAAAAGGAAAAAACATATTGGTCTCGTATTTACAACCTTTTCCTCAAGTTGGAAGATCAAGAAGAAGGATACCGTGATGCCGATGGTATCGGCGCGAAGTGGCGTAAAATGCGTCCTTTGATTCAAAGTTTCAACCAAATATACACTCGCCTAAGTAACTCGCGTGTGCGCCAAAGTGGTTCCGACGATGCGATGCTCCAAGCAAACGCCCAAAATGAATTCCGAGGCGAACACAATAAGGCGTTTCCTTATCTTGCTATTTGTCAATTTTTAAGAAGGAGTTCGAAATTTCACATAGTCATCGCCTTCGATCCATTTAAAAGTCGTGGCCAACCGTCGGCTAAGCGGTCAAAAACCTCATCCTCAAACGACCAACAAAGTACCGGTTCGGACGCTCGGTGCCAAATAAATCTCAACGACATTGAGGAAGACAACGAAGAGCCACATGAAGAGGCCGAACCGTATCAACCACCACAACGACCGGTTGGCCGAGATAGGGCCAAAAAAGCCGCTCAAACGTCTTCTAGCGGTGCACGAATCGACTACACCGAAACGTTCGAAAAAGTGACCAATAAGTTAGACGGGTTGTTGCAAACGAGCCAACAACGGATCAACTTAAAAAAAGAACACGGGGACCGAAAGCTAAAGCTGAAAGAAAGTCGTCAAAAAGCACTTGATTTGCAAATATTAACAACCGACACGACAAACCTTACTGGAGCCGAGCTCGCTTTAGCCGAGCAAATGAAGCAAGAAATTCGAGAAAAATATAACCTTTGTTGAAGTAATTTATTTATTTTGGTTGAAGTAATTTTTTTTTTAGTTGATGTATTTTTTTATTTTGGTTGAAGTATTTTTTTTTAGTTGATGTATTTTTTTTATTTTGGTTGAAGTAATTTTTTTTTTAGTTGATGTATTTTTTTTATTTTGGTTGAAGTAATTTTTTTTTTAGTTGATGTATTTTTTTATTTTGGTTGAAGTAAAAAAAGACTTTTATAAAAAATAGGATTTTTTTTATATCTTTTACATAAAAAAGACAAAATAAATGGGTGCCACGTGTCGCAAGACGCCCCACCCAGCAAGGTTGCCCCACTACCCCTTTTTTGGTCAGAATCCTCTTATGTGACGTGGCGCCACGTGTCGCAAGACGCCCACTCAACAGGTTGCCCCACTACACTCAGTCTTAACTAATAAAATTGTAAATTTACCCATTTTTATTTATTTTATTAAAAATAAACAACATAATGACTATTTTACCCTTAGTGTTACTAAAACTTTAAAAAATTGCATATTTACCTATTTTATACTAGTTTTTGTGTCTTTTTCACAAAGTTTTTATGTTTTTTTTTATTTTTGTTACGCTTCGCTATTAATTTTGTTTCTTGTGTCTTTATCAAGGTTTTTTTTTTTTTTTTTTTTTTTGCGTTTTTTCATTATTGTCCGTCTATCACGAGCTAGAGTAACAATAGTAAAAAAAATACGAGTGATAATCATCTAAATGAAAAACAAATGTCAAAACTTTAGTCCATTACGGTCACCTCGAATTGCCATGAAGACAAATATGACAAGTGAACTCGTAAATCGTTCCAATCCAACCCATTTAACTCGTCCTAATTGATATTGTAAAAACTTCCCATGTTAAACTGTACATTCTTAGACCATTTGCCATACATAAACATAACTCAAATTGAGCATCGAAAGCTTAAAGTTACAATTTCCATATGTACCAAAAGATATGGAAGTTGCAACCTCTGTTTTGTCTATCAAGTTAAACCACAAATAATCAGAGATGGAAGAATTATTAAAAAAAGGTTTTCAAAAGTGAAAGTGGAAGAATTATTAAACATACTTAATAAGTAATCATCCAAAAGAAACTGAAAAATCAATCTTAAACAATAGTTATTGTTTTTCTTAAAAAAAATAAAAATCAAATTGTCACATAAACATAGTATAAGAACACTTTTAAATTAACAAAACCTGCCCTCGCTACCCACTCCTTTAAACCCAATTACCAAGATGAGGAAAAGTTAAATCGTCCCTGTGATGAAATCGTACCCGATAGAATGGAATCACTAGCCAAATAAAGGAATCGTCGTCGAAACGTTTGACTAGATCGCCGAGAATGGAATCGCCGGGCGCCGGCCGTGGAATTGCCGGCCAGAGACGTAGGCCATGGAGTCCCAGAGAGGGAAGAAACTGAAGAATGGTGAGTGGAGTATTTTGATCCTAGATTTCCTACTACTGAAGGGTGATTTGGGCATTTTAATGAACAAGGGGAAATATGCAATTTCAGTTTAGACTTGGGTAAATATGCAATTGAGAGTAATTTTAAAGGAAAAACGCAATTATTCCTAAAACCTAAACCTTTACTTGAAAACCTTAGTAACTAAAGGCGTTATTTTGGATAGATTAAAACATCTGTCTGTTTAATTAACTTCAAGTTAAATATGATCCATCTAGCATACAAAGTGTATTTAAAATGTAGTTGAAATAAAATTTTGTTATTTCAGTTAATATACATAGAAGAATCTACTTATATTAGCAGCCTGTATAAACAAATTTCCAATGCAACTTTTGAATGCATGATTGGAGATAAATAATAAAGAACAAAATATTTTTTAAATTTATATTATATGTTCGACAGATGAGTAGAAAACAAATGTTCGAAAAGGCCAAAAGAGTACGGTTTCAAATACGTGTGTCGTTTTCTATTGTATGGTGCATCCCCCTTGTATTACTAAAATAATTCCCATAGAGATATGTGATAGATAAAATATGATGACTCATAATGTAGACATAATATACATCATACATCCTTAACAACTAAAACCATTTTTGCCCCTAGAAAACCATAAACTGTCTGCCTATTGTTTTTATCCCAAAAAACTTGGTGCTATTCTACAATTCTACCTAGTGGCGTCTATATATACCCGATTCCTATCTTGTGCTGCTTCATCAAACAAATCTTACATACGTTTCACAAACAACATAACTCGCTTTGTTTTAAACATATTTTAAGAGTCAAAAACTTCAAGACACGATGAGTTCAACGTCAAGGGCATGGTTAGTAGCCGGTACCGTTGGATTGGTGGAGGCACTAAAAGATCAAGGCTTCGCACGGTGGAACTACACCATCAGAGCCATCCACCACCATGCTAAATCTAATCTCCGGTCAGTCACCCAAACAAAGAAGTTGTCTTCGCCGGCTGCCATGGCTTCAAGCAAAAGCATTGAACAATCAGAAGAGTCGTTAAGAAAAGTCATGTACTTGAGTTGTTGGGGTCCCAATTGATATTTTTTTTCGTTTGTTTTAGGTTAGCTGTATAGTAATAGTAAAAACTATATCCGATGTACATGTAATTATGCATGATGTACGACTTTTTTATTAATCAAAAAGAATTTTGATTATTGTTATTAAAAAGAATTTGGGACGATTTCAATCAAACATCTTGATGACAAGATTCAAGATTCATGGCGATGAGTGGTTGAAATCACTGATCTTAGAGTCACTTTGTGGTTATATCTCGATGACCATATTAGCTGGCATTTCTCTTTTGGATTGCTTAGCAATGACTTTCGCCGTTATGGCAAGAAAGGTCCTCGACTACTTATATCTTCTACTTTTGCCCCTTTTTAATTAGGCATTTCACTATCATCCTACAGTGTAAGGGTCTTCAAAATTCAATTCGGAATTGAAAAAGGCTCGATTTGAATTCGATTATCAAGCTTTGGACTTGGTTTGTGGCAAACTCTAAAAGCCCCGTTAGTTTATAGTAGTTTTAAAAATAAAAGTAAAATAATTTTAAAATAGTTTATATTGAGCGAAAAGTTCGGGGGGTCGGCTGTTCCCTCACACCCCTTAAAAGCTTCGCACATAACATCTACATGTAATGACAATCATTTAAATGAATATTAATTAACTAAAGGGTGGAGCGGGGGGGGGGGGGGGGGGGGTTGTGGTTCAGATGACAAAGTAATTGCCCATAGCTTTATAGCCTAGTGGCATTTTGGGGGTAGGATAAAACTTTAGGACCAATAGGTCTCAGGTTCGATTCTCACAAGGGGGGTTTTCCTATATTTATTGGGTTTCCTCCTGAATTGGTGTATAGGCATTATGCCTAGTGGAGATGGATATGATCGGGTGGTTCCGCTGGTGACACGATGATACTCCAGTGGTCCGTCAGTGATCCAAATTTGCCGTTCAAAAAAAAAAGATGACAAAGTAATTGGGGTTAAAGTGATGCTTCTCTTGACGCCAATGATTCGAGCGCCAAAATAGGATTGATGTAAAAATTTGGTGGGCAATAATAGGAGACCCAGGGAAACATGGGTTCGATCCTTGAGCCAAACAAGTTTTACTAGTAATTTCACCGTCGTGCTTATAGGCGGGTGGGTTACCGGGTTTTCCTCGGAATTGGTGGTGGACTCGGGTTACTTTCAGAGTACTACGTTTGGTCCACTGGGTGTCCCGAAAGTGCTCGTAATTTATTCTGTTGGCCGTTCAAATTTTTTTTAGAAAAAGACAAGAAACAAAAGCCGTACAGTACCAAATGATGTGTCGTATGTTTTTAGGTGGGGTCTATTCGCACACGCCCATAGTCTATGGGTCATGCTATTTACACACGGAGAAAATTATTTTCACACTCCAAAGCGCCGCGCTATGGCCAAAGCGGGGCGCTTTGGTGTAAAGTCAACCGACAAGAACTGAGCCTGTCAGGCTTTGTCGGTTGACTTTACATCAAAGCGCCGCGCTTTGGCCATAGAGCGGCGCTTTGGTTTTTTTTTTTTTTTTTTTGGGCAAAACGCCCCTCTTAGGTCAAAGCGCAGCGTTTAGGGCCTTTTTTAAATTTTTTAAAATTGTTTTTAATTCACAAACGCGTCGATAATAGTCTAAATTTTACGTTTTTTCCATTATACATCATTTTTTAATATATATGGACTATACTGCAAGTTCCGGATCAAATCGGTTACGTGTGATGTCGTATTCCATTATATCGTATCATTTTGGTTTGAAAGCACAAGTACTCCTATGAGTAGTGTTATGTGTATCAGCCGCCTACCGTACATGTACATGACGTATTTTTTTCATTAATGTAGTATTATGATGTATATCGTCATTTTGGGTCGTACAAGTGCGTATTGAATCTGATTGGGTCGTGTCCATTTCAGAACCGGTGTATTAAACAGTAACACTTGTATAAAAATAAAAATAAAAATAGGTGTCAACAAGTAACTGCAAATCTCAAAAGATACAAAAGTCATATACAATTACGTCGCTGTAAAACAATTATGGAGGGATAAAATACACTTACCTATAATAGATACTTTCAAGATTTGGAAGGATCTTGTATATTTTTTAGGCACTCATTGTCATTCATTACCTACAGTCCTACACTCATTAGACATTTAAAAAGTGACCGTTTGAAAGGTCAAAAAGTTACAGCAGACCTCGATCCACGCGGTGTGTGTTATTGGGACTATACAAAGCTTTCTAATCTTTAAACATTTTCTTTTTTTGATTTGACCATTCACTTCTCTCCATCACCGTTTGAAGATTTTTTTTTTTTTTTTTTTTATATTTTGAACTATTTTTGTAAGTGTACTCAAGTGTTTATTTATTTTGACCAAAGTTACTTAAATGTCACACAACTTTTTTTTTAACACTTAACAAAATTTCTTGTAGTGTCATTCATGGACCCTCACCTCTACTATCTAGCTATCATCTTACTATATTAGTCAAATATAGCTAGCAGTTATATTTCAAACATATTAATTTTTCTAGCTATTATTCTAGCTAGCTAGGAAGCTTATTATTCAAACTATTCACAAACAGGATAGACACTTGGATAGACACTCCAACACACTTCCAAAAGTAATAATTATTAGTTTGAAAAATAGAGATGAGTGAATAGACATTTGGATAGACACTCCAACTTTAATTATTAAGTTAAATAAGTAATCACAAACATCCTCTAACCTTAATGAAAAAAAAAAAGTAAAAAGTGAAAGACTATAATACGCCCAAAATGTAAAAAAAAAAAAAAAAAAAAAAAAAAAAAAAAAAAAAACCAAAGCGCCGAGCTTAGGCCAAAGCGGGGGCGCTTTGATGTAAAAAAAAAAAAAAAAAAAAAAAAAAAAAAACCCAAAGCGCCCAGCTATGGCCAAAGCGGGGCGCTTTGGTGTAAAGTTAACAGACAAGGACTGAACCTGTCAGACCTTGTCTGTTGACTTTACACCAAAGCGCCCCGCTTTGGCCATAGCGGGGCGCTTTGGAGTGTTTAAATAGACTATGGGCGTGTGCGAATAGACCCCACCTAGTCTATTTAAACACTCCAAAGCGCCCCGCTATGGCCAAAGCGGGGCGCTTTGGTGTAAAGTCAACAGACAAGGTCTGACAGGTTCAGTCCTTGTCTGTTAACTTTACACCAAAGCGCCCCGCTTTGGCCATAGCTGGGCGCTTTGGGTTTTTTTTTTTTTTTTTTTTTTTTTTTTTACATCAAAGCGCCCCGCTTTGGCCTAAGCTCAGCGCTTTGGGTTTTTTTTTTTTTTTTTTTTTTTTTTTTTTTTTACATTTTGGGCGTATTATAGTCCTTCACTTTTTACTTTTTTTTTTTCATTAAGGTTAGAGGATGTTTGTGATTACTTATTTAACTTAATAATTAAAGTTGGAGTGTCTATCCAAATGTCTATTCACTCATCTCTATTTTTCAAACTAATAATTATTACTTTTGGAAGTGTGTTGGAGTGTCTATCCAAGTGTCTATCCTGTTTGTGAATAGTTTGAATAATAAGCTTCCTAGCTAGCTAGAATAATAGCTAGAAAAATTAATATGTTTGAAATATAACTGCTAGCTATATTTGACTAATATAGTAAGATGATAGCTAGATAGTAGAGGTGAGGGTCCATGAATGACACTACAAGAAATTTTGTTAAGTGTTAAAAAAAAGTTGTGTGACATTTAAGTAACTTTGGTCAAAATAAATAAACACTTGAGTACACTTACAAAAATAGTTCAAAATATAAAAAAAAAAAAAAAAAAAAAAATCTTCAAACGGTGATGGAGAGAAGTGAATGGTCAAATCAAAAAAAGAAAATGTTTAAAGATTAGAAAGCTTTGTATAGTCCCAATAACACACACCGCGTGAATCGAGGTCTGCTGTAACTTTTTGACCTTTCAAACGGTCACTTTTTAAATGTCTAATGAGTGTAGGACTGTAGGTAATGAATGACAATGAGTGCCTAAAAAATATACAAGATCCTTCCAAATCTTGAAAGTATCTATTATAGGTAAGTGTATTTTATCCCTCCATAATTGTTTTACAGCGACGTAATTGTATATGACTTTTGTATCTTTTGAGATTTGCAGTTACTTGTTGACACCTATTTTTATTTTTATTTTTATACAAGTGTTACTGTTTAATACACCGGTTCTGAAATGGACACGACCCAATCAGATTCAATACGCACTTGTACGACCCAAAATGACGATATACATCATAATACTACATTAATGAAAAAAATACGTCATGTACATGTACGGTAGGCGGCTGATACACATAACACTACTCATAGGAGTACTTGTGCTTTCAAACCAAAATGATACGATATAATGGAATACGACATCACACGTAACCGATTTGATCCGGAACTTGCAGTATAGTCCATATATATTAAAAAATGATGTATAATGGAAAAAACGTAAAATTTAGACTATTATCGACGCGTTTGTGAATTAAAAACAATTTTAAAAAATTTAAAAAAGGCCCTAAACGCTGCGCTTTGACCTAAGAGGGGCGTTTTGCCCAAAAAAAAAAAAAAAAAAAAAAAAACCAAAGTGCCGCTCTATGGCCAAAGCGCGGCGCTTTGATGTAAAGTGCCTGACAGGCTCAGTTCTTGTCGGTTGACTTTACACCAAAGCGCCCCGCTTTGGCCATAGCGCGGCGCTTTAAAGTGTGAAAATAATTTTCTCCGTGTGTAAATAGCATGACCCATATATGTTTTTATTTGTACATGCCGGGTGGCAGGTACGTAGTAGCTTATATACGGTGAACCCCATGTTTACTAAAGTAATACACAGAGATGTGTGCCAGCCAAAAAGATAAAATGGATGACTCATAATGTGGTGAAAATAATATTATTATATCTACTAAAAAACAAAAATAAAAAGAAGATAAGCCGAAATCAAGGGCAATCTCGACAATTCACTGCTCCAAAACCATTGGCATTTCAACTACCAGCCTACCGTTTTTTCCCCCAACAAACTTGGTGCTGTTTTACCATCTACCCTTTGCATCTATATATATCCTATCTCTATCTTATTCTGCTTCATCAAACACAATTCAGTTATTCACCGAACTTCAACTAAAAACACAACCCACTTTATTTTAAGGATATCTTATCATGAGTTCATCATCGAGAGCATGGTTAGTGGCCGGTACCGTTGGTTTGGTGGAGGCACTAAAAGATCAAGGCTTCGCACGGTGGAACTACACCATCAGAGCCATCCACCACCACGCTAAGTCCAATCTCCGGTCAGTCACACAAACAAAGAAGTTGTCTTCTCCGGCTGCCTTGGCTTCAAGCAAAGCCATTGACCAATCAGAAGAGTCTTTGAGAAAAGTTATGTACTTGAGTTGTTGGGGTCCCAACTAAGTGATCAGTTTCTTTTGTTTTTAGGTTAGGTATATATGGTACATGTAATTATGCATGATATACTACCACCTTCTTATTAATCAAATACAATTTGATTATCATTAGAGATATTTTGGTAATGAAACAACTTCGTGTTGATGATCATTTGCTTAGAATTAAGCTCCCGCGTTTCGGCGGGGGCGTTTCATTTGCTTAGAATTAAGCTCCTGCGATGCGGCGGGGCGTAAAACTATGCAAAATAGCAATAATGCTACACCACTGTCAGCGACTATTAACACTGAGTGGATCCAGAACCCATGCGTTGCGACAAACTTATCAAACAAAATAAAAGTAAACATAAAAACATTGAATCACAAATGCACGATGCGTTGTGTTAACTCGCAGAATTTTGAACGAAACAAAAAACGTTAAATGACACACGCACGTTGCGCTATGTTAATTCACAAAATTTAGAATGAAACGTAAAACGAAAATTTGCGATATAAGAGACCAAAATTGAAGGTGAAAATGTTGAAAGGTTAAACTGAAAATAATGAAAAGTTTTGAGTTAAAAATGGAAAAAAAAAAAAACAATTCATGTTGATTAAAATGTAAAATATAAAAAACTTTTGGGGTTAAAGTTAAAAAAATCAATTTTTTTTTTCTTAAAAAACTCACAAAGAATGAGGTCTGACACTCTATTCACAAATCGTCTGTGAGACTTGAACCCAAAACATTTCCCTTTCCAACTCAGGTGTTTTAAAGGCTTTGCATTTGCCGATTGACCACCACACCATTGGTCCAAAAAAATGTTACTAATTTATTTATGGAATTGGGTGCCCATAAAATGTAATATTATGACATGGAAAGACAATTTGGATAGGCTTCCAACAAGAATTAATTTAAGAAGAAAGAATGTGGAGGTTACCTCGGTCATGTGCCCTTTTTGTGACGAATCCGAGTAAACGGTGGAGCATCTGTTCACTGCTTGCTCGGTGGCTATTCGGGTTTGGTCGGCTTTCAGCGCGTGGTTTAACATCCAGCCGTTGTTCTTTTTTGAATTCAAAGACATTTTTAACATCCATAAGGTCATTAAGAATGGAAAGAAGGTAGAAAAAATGATTTATGAGATGGCTATGATTGTGTGCTGGTGCATTTGGAAAGAGAGTAACGATGTTGTTTTCAACCAGAAAAGATGTAGTTTGCAAGATATCATAGGGGAGATAAAATCGAGAGGGTATTCTTGGGTTAAAAATAGATCATCATGTAATTATATTAGATGGGATGAGTGGTGTAAATACCCATTGTATATGTTGTAATTTCTTTGCCCTTTATCCGTTTGGTTCGGGGGTTCTGTTTGTTATGTTTCGCCTTTTTCCTGTTAAGGTCGGAAGTGTGTTTTTAATGAAGTTTATTTATAAAAAAAATTATTTATGGAATGTAAATTAGTGATACAAAAAGTTAGATACTAACTAATTAGTGAAAAGTTATTAAAACATTTTGGGATTTGGGTTTTGCAAAATCCCACCAAACCAAAGTATAAGGACACTCGGTGTGGGGCTCGTCCCGGGTCGTCGTGGGGCGGCGACGAGCCTCAACACCATTTCCTTGCTGCCGTCGTCTAAATCGTCGAAGCCAAGACGGTGAACGCTTGCTAAAAGAAAAAAAGGTGACCGTTGGGGTGGGACTAGCCAGGACGATTAGATGCAGGCTACAATTTTTTTCTTTAAAGAAATGAAAATTAGGGTTTTGCTTTACCATTTTCGGAGTCCTGCGCTGAGAAGAAAGCATGGTTGCAAAAATCGCGACTAGCCGGCGATTAATCGCTGACTAGTCGCTAGTCGCCCATCAACTGAGTAATTTTCAGTTAATCAGTAAAAAAATCGCCAGTCGGCCTAGTCGGCCCTAATCGCGACTAGTCGGTCGGGAAAAATCGGAAAAAATCGGGAAAAAACAAAAAAAAATCAGAAAAAACACATATTCCGGCCAAAACCTCCCAGATTCTGGTCAAAACTTGTCCACTTAAAAAAATTACGTATAAAAATATATGTATATATGTATAAAAACTTAAAATTATACATAAAAAGTCCGATCCGATTAATCCCGATTAATCCCGAGTAATCCCGAGTAGTCGCTAGTCCCTACCGCACCGACCCGCTAGCGACTAGCGAGTTCTCCAACCTTGGAAGAAAGGGTATCTGAAAGTTAGGGTTTGGAGGTCTTTATTACAGAGGCGTTAGTTGGGCTGAGCTTTTAATTTCAATTTCTATATGGGTCATAATGTCCAGCGCTAAAAAAGTAGATGTTAAAAAATATTCTATTTTTATATCTTATTTAATATATGTTAAAAAATAGATGAATTTAAAAAAATAAATATATTAATTTGGTGGGGTTGGCTCATCCTCTATCTACTTGGTTTTATCCTTGGAGGGGTATTCTCCAAGGACTATGACGAGACACTGAAGTGGAGGGTCATCCTCCAAAGATGAGTCTCATCAATTCTGAATAGCCTAAAGGTGTTGTCTTTTAAATATTTTCATTAATTTGAAGTATAAAAGTTTTAGAACATATAAACAAAGAATAAAGAGTAAACTTCCGTTTTGCTCCATGTGGTTTGGTCACTTTAACGGTTTTCCCCAAACCTTCAAAAATAGCCAGTTTACTCCCTGATCTATGAGGCCCTTCATGATTTCACTCCCCGACTCTAACTCCATCCAAATTGTTTATTAACTGAAAGGGTATTTTGATAACTTCAAATATAAAACTATGGGTATTTTAGTAAAACTACAAAAGATTATACTATATATAATAATAAAACCATCTCTTCTCTTTCTCTCTACCCTCTCTGCACTCTCTCTTCTCTCTCTCTCAAGCCTACCCAGCCACCATCAGCCCTATCATCACCGCCGGCGACCGCCCACCACCATCAGACAACAACCACCTATCTTATCTCTCTATACCCTCTCTCTTCATCCCCAACAACCTCGTCCGCCACCCACATCCACCACCACCACCACCACCTCCGCCTCCAGCCTCCTCTGCCACCCATATCCACCACCGCCTCTTACGCCACCTATATCCACCACTACCACCGTTGAGAACCACCCGCAACAACCATCTTTCCAGAACCCTAACCCTAATCTCCGACCACCACCTGCAACCATGATCCCCTTTCACCATTTACCTCCACCTGAAAACCCTAAATCCAAAATTCGTTGTTGATTCATTTGAGCAGATCTAACCATTTTTGAGGATTTCAAGACAAGTATTTTTGACCATTCTGGCCCAGAGGCGGTAGTTACTGAAGTGGAATACGTTGATTCTGATAAACTGAATGATCTAGAAGATGTTGATATGAGCCTTAAGGTAGACTTGTTTCTTTTTATTTCTATTACATCATATATCTATTATTATTTACCATATTTTTCATTATCTTACAGATGCTTCTAGATGGGTTAGGGTCTAAAGATTGGGTTTTGCTTTGCGAGACTCTTAACAATGTCCGACGTTTCTCAATATATCACAAAGAAGCATTGCAAGACATACTGTAAGCCTCAGTCTTTTTATATTAGATGCGTAATAGTCCTACGTAAGTACGTATTTGTACTCTTGTAACAGTATTTGGGTTTAGGTATTGGGGAAGGTGTCGGCTGTGTGATGGTGGTGGTGGTCGGGCGATGTGATGATGGTAGCGGTTGTAATGATGGTGGTGGCTCGGGCGGTGTGATGGTGAGGTTGTGGCTGGTGAGGCGGTGGTTGGGCGGTGTGTTGGTGGCTGTGGTGGCAGGGGAAAGGGGAGGAGTGGTGGTGATGGTCTGCACTTTGGAGTTGATAATAGAATAAAAATTAAATACTTATATATAAATTTACTTAAATACCCTTACTTTAACTAAAAATTTTAACTTAGTTAGAGCCGTGGAGCAAACTGGTGATAAAACCGAAACATCAGGGAGTAAAATGGTTATTTTTAAAGGTTTGGGGTAAAACCGTTGAAGTGACCAAACCACAGGGAGCAAAACGGAAGTTTACTCAAGAATAAATGTGTGCTATCTTTTATGTATTTTCATTATTTAGAAATAAAATTGGAAATACAAGCCACATTATTTTGAAACTTTTATGAGAAATAACAAATATTTTGAAACTCTTATGAGAAATAACAAAGTTGGATGCGCTTTTTTATTGCATTTCACCATCATCCGACACGGCCACTCCATATTTTATACGTAGGAATCAATACTTTTAGTGGACAATCAGCTGTGTATTATTTTCAAACCTTTTTTTTAGTGTAATATTTGAATTGCTTTTGAATTTTGATAAGTTGATAAAAGTTTATAATATAAACATACAACTGACCAGGTCTTACAAGTTATCACTCTTTTTTAAGGGCTAACAAATCAATTCCGAGCACTCCTGGGGACACTCACTGGACAAACGGAGTACTCCAAGAGTAACCCGAGTTGTCCACCACCACTTCCGAGGATAACCCGGTAACCCACCCACCTGTAGACACAACGGTGAAATTACCGGTAAAACTCGTTAGGCTCAAGGATCATGTTGGACCGTTGTTGAGACCCTAATCAGTCAGTACAAGGCAGTTCATCTTCGAATACGAAGGCGGAATCAACGTATACAAAGTTACTACAGCTCGGATCCTTTTAACTTTTTTCTATTACTGATTACAATTCTTTACACGTGTTTCTGATGCAATTTTGACAGAGTTTCGATACCAACACTATGACCTGATTTCGCTCCAAAGTTAACAAATGAGATCAGCCAACCCCTATTTATAGGTGGCCTGATTCCGCTCCAATTGACATGCATTACGAGCGGAATCAACAAGAAACCTTAGGAACGGAATCACTATGAATATCAGGAGCGAAATCACCTTCTAAACCTCTAGGAGCGGAATCACTAAATTACATGAAATCCTGATTTCGCTCCAAATGACACAAGTGTCATTTGGGGCGGAATTACAAACTAAAACCATATTTCATGATTTCCAACTCCGTACAATCTATCTAGACCTAAGACTCACTAAAGACGTAGTCATCAGACATTTAGTGCACCAACAGACTCCCCCTTGGATGTTGACGAAGTCTTTGGCAATGTGTCTTCAGTCTTGGTCTCTTTCCAACTCTATCTTCTCATAGCAAAAACTTTTTCTTCACACAGGTTCAGATCTTATCCTGACTCTATATACAATCTCCCCTTTGATTGTTGATCCAGAATCCTGACTCCCCCTTTCACAGACTCCCCCTCTCGGTAGACTAAGGCTCTGATTCTGGTTCAAGCTTTAACGTTTTATTGCCATGGGAATTTCTGTAACCTGCATATACTCTACCCAAATATAAGATATATGATAATAACAGATTCAATATAAACTTACCATTCAACCTTCAGTGTTAGCAATCCACTTAAGTACTCAGGTTCAAATTAATGACCCTGATTACTTAATTAATCTACCAAGTCCAATTTAATGACCTTGGTTGATCAGAGACAATTCACACTGACTTTCCGTTCAATTTGCTTCTGAAAATTTACAAGTTTCAAATTAATGAACTTGCTTCAATGTTTCAACTTCTCAAACTTATCAAGATTTAGCTCACGACTCATCCTCCAGTCCAGAAATCTCCTGCATCTGCTTTCAACTTTTAGAATTCGAATCCGAAGATCAACTCTCCACTTTGGTTTGTCAAAAAATAAAGCAGAAATGAAAAATCTTTTTGGATTTTTAATAAAGTTTCTAACTAGAAATGAAATACAGAACAAAAATGCAGTAAAAGTAAACTATTTACAAACATATTTTTGGTGAGCGTGTTAGGGAATCATATCAGCTATCTGACAAGTGACAAGTACCGTTAAGCTTCAATTACATACACAGAATTAAACAATTCGCGTAGATTGTCGATATACTGATCCATTTAAATTCTCACACAAATTTCAATCTGTCCAGGATACGAATTTAGTGTTTTAGAAACTTAAACTTATACATGTGTCCCACCTCTTGAATATACTCCCGTATCCAGATCCCAATATTCAGTCTTACAGGTGAGTATACCAAGATGATATCTGTAAGGGGTTAAATTGCGAGGGCCGTGAGAGCTCAGGTCGATACTCCCGTATACGCAAAGAGATGACGGCTTCGACTTTTGGTGTGTCCCCTTTAGAGGATCTTTTCTTCAACAGCATTGCTAAGCAATTTTATTGTCTTATCATATATGCTGAGGGTGATGCTATGTTTCAAGAATTTGCGGAAAGTATTATGCGGGGACTAGGTCAGAAATTTCTTTCAGCAGAAGTCCCGGGATAATACCCCAGATATCACTGAGTATAAAGACCTAGTATCTCAGAAAGAGGGACCTTTCAAACGAGATTTCAGGGGTTACCTATATATCCAAGTAGTGTTCCCCACGAAATAAGCAAGTAAGATTTAGGTTTATATCCTGAACAAACCTACTAAATGTGTAAAAACCTATCGGCATATCATCAGCGAGACTGTTTAACCTTTTAAACATTACATTTCTTTAGCGTACCGTGACTGTCAAGCCAATGTACTATCATTTTCCCTTTTTACACAAGCTCTTTTCCAATTTTCTATTGTTTTTTTTGAATTTTGAAAATATCTCATGTTTTTTTTATTTTTGTCACTTTTTATTGTTTTTGTATTTTCTGAAATATTACCCTATACCTCCCCCTAAATACCAAAACATGTAAAAAATCGACAAACCATTGCAGATTGTTTCTCAACATCATCTACAATGTCCTCTTCATCAACGCCAATAATCTCCTCCAACACCGATAAAAGCTTCATACCATTCAGTTTTAGTAAATACTGAAAACGTGTTTTATCAAATGCTTTGGTATGTAAATCAGCTTTTTGATCATCAGTGTGGATTTTCTCAATTCGTATCAACTTCTTCTCGAAACAATCTCGAATAAAGTGATGACGAATCTCTATGTGTTTGGTTTTAGCGTGATGTACTGGATTTTTAGTAATATTAATCGCTGCCTCATTATCAAGAAAGATAGGGGTGTTTAGAAATTGCAAATCGTAGTCGCGCATCTGTTGCTGGATCCACAAGATCTGAGAGCAGCAACTGCTAGCAGATACATACTCCGCTTCACATGTGGATAAAGCCACAGAGGTTTGCTTTTTGCATTGCCAAGTAACCAATCTTGATCCGAAAAATTGGCACCCTGCTGTTGTTGATTTAGCATTAACTTTGCAGCATCCGAAATCCGAATCGGAATAACCTTCGAGCGTGAAATCACCTTCTCTTGGATACCACAACCCCAATGATGGAGTTCCTTTCAGGTAGCGTAATATCCTTTTGACTATCACCATATGTGATGCTCTCGGGTTAGATTGATATCTTGCTGCGAGGCAGGTTGGGTACATGATATCAGGTCTTGAAGCTGTCAAATACATCAGCGATCCGATCATGGAACGATACATCGTTTCATCTACCTTCTCTCCGGTGAGATCAGGGTTTATCCCATGATTCGTTGCTAATGGGGTGGCTGCTGGAGTAGAACCTGACATCCCGAATTTCTCCAAGATATTATGAATGTACTTCGTTTGATGTATGAAAATTCCTTTGGGTAGTTGATCAACCTACAATCCCAAAAAGAATTTCATCTCACCCATCGATGACATTTCGAATTTCTGCTTCATGACTCGTTCAAAATCTTTGCATAGATCCTCATTTGTTGACCCAAATATGATGTCATCCATATAAATTTGAACTATCAGAAGATGACCGTCGACCTCTTTGGTGAAGAGAGTGGCATCCACTTTTCCACGAATGAAACTGTTGGCTAGTAGGTGTTGAGACAATGTCTCGTACCAAGCTCTCGGGGCCTGGTGTAAACCATACAGCGCTTTGTCTAGCAAGTAGACCTTGTCTTTGTGGTGTGGATCGGTAAAGCCCGGTGGCTGACCGACATAAACCTCCTCTTTTACCTTCCCATAGAGAAAAGCCGATTTTACATCTAACTGATATACTTTGAAGTTTTTCCAAGACGCAAATGCTAGGAAGATTCTGATTGCTTCTAGTCGAGCAACTGGAGCATACACTTCAGTGAAATCTATACCCTCCTGCTGACAGAAACCCTGGACTACGAGTCGAGCTTTGTTACGAACAACAACTCCTCTATCATCCCTCTTGCATTTGAACACCCACTTGGTGTTGATCTTCCTCTGACCATCAGGTAAATCTACTAACTTCCACACACCTAACTTCTCAAATTGGCTCAATTCCTCCTGCATGGCATTGACCCAAGAATCTTCAGTAAGCGCCTCTTTGTAAGTCCTTGGTTCAACCTGCGAGATAAAACAACTCAATGAGAATTCAGTTTGCAAAGGAGCAACTTTTGTATAAAAACATGTAAGCCCTTTATCAATCTGTCTTCGAGTGCGAACGCATGTCTGCAATTCTCCAATGATCAATTCCTCTGGATGATATGAAAGAGTTCGTGGCATCACTTCGCCTGGAACATCTACATCGCCTTCCAGATTAGTAACATTCTGATTTGCACCTTGTTCACTGACTGGGTCTGTTTGACTTGAAATCTGAATTTGCACCCCCTCAGAATCTGAATCACCATGATCAAATACTGGCATGTTCTCAGATTCTTGATTATCATTCTGTGCCGACTAATTATCTTGAGCAACTTCATCCTGTTGGACATCATCATGTTCACCAGCATTGCTTGGACCTGCTTCATCATCATTCGAAGCTCTTTGTGGTCGTCTTGAATACTCTGCTGGAAACCTATCCTGCGATTCTTCATACTGTCGCAAAATATCCAACTCATCAAAGAAATCTTCTTCTTCTTCTTGTTCTTCCATCATGTCAAACGAATCCCACAACTTGTCATAATTAAAACGCCATGAGTCACCGGGGTTCTGAGGCGGCATAGTATACCCCTGACACTCAACATTTGGAGCTTCAATAAACCGCTTTAAACTTAGAACAAAGGCTCGTCGTAACGGACTTGCATAAACTATGAATATCCCTTCAATACTCTTCGGACCAAACTTTCCAAAAGGCTCTAGAACAGTACAGGGTGACCCGAACGGTTCAAGATACTTCAGATTCGGTTTGCGGTTATTGATCAACTCAAAGCATGTTTTGTTGAATTTCTTGACAGTGAGAACCCAGTTGAGCGTATAGCAAGCGGCGGAAACTGCTTCTGCCCAAAAATTTATCGGTAACTTTGAATCAGCAAGCATCGTTCTGGCCGTTTCGATTAGCGTCCTGTTTTTGCGTTCTGCAACTCCATTCTGCTGCGGAGTATACGGAGCACTAAACTCATGCAATATACCTCTTTCATCAGAATATTCTTCCATCTTGTTATTCTTGAATTCAGTACCATTATCACTTCTAATTCTTCTAATACGCCTTTGGTACAGATTTTCAATCTTTCTGAACAACGCCATCAAACTTTCATACGTTTCATCTTTCGACTTCAAAAATGATACCCACGAAAATCTGGAATAATCATCAGTAACCACAAGACAGTAGAGATCCCCTGTAATACTTTTGACGTTTACTGGACCAAACAAATCCATATGTAGTCTCTCTAACGGTTTGGAAACTGAATTGACTTGCTTTTTAGGGTGTGACTTTTTCTTCTGCTTTCCTTTGATGCAACTAATGCACTCCCCTTCCAGATGAAAACCTTTGATATTAACACTAAGAACTAAATCATTGTGCACCAAGTGATTCATTTTTCTAAGATGTATATGCCCCATCTTCCGGTGCCACAACTTCGATTCTTTCTTCGTTTCTCTAGACACAAAACAATGTGCTTGACCAGTAGTTGTAATTGCTACACTCATGTCCAATACATATAAATCATTCACTCTAGGTGCACTCATGATAATCCATTCTTCAGAGATAACAAATCCTGGCTTCAATATCAAACATTCTTTGTCAGTAAAGTGAGTGGTATACATCCTGTCACAAATCTGTGAAATACTTAGCAGATTATTCTCCAGCTCAGCAATGTAGTTAACTCTCTCAAACGTAACAATCCCATTGGATAACGTTCCTTCACCAATAATCCTACCACCTTGATTCCCTGCGAACCCAACATAACCTCCATTTATATTTCTAACATCGTACAACAATGCAGTCTTTCCTGTCATATGTCGAGACGCTCCACTATCCATAATCCATCTTGAAATAGATCTTGGAAGTTCCTGCACATATCACAAACAATTCAATAAAGATGCCGATTCATGCTTCACAATTACCAACTAGGAAGCTCCGGCAAGTCCAAAATCTTTAGAGAGATTTTGATGCTACCCAAGCCTCTTTCGACTCAGGTAACTGGACTTTAATGTGAGATTTTCTAGTGTAAAGTGGCGGAAAATTTTTATCATTCATTTTTAAGCTTTCTTCTGATCCAACCTCAACCTTTTTGTATAAGAAAAACTCATCTATCTTAAGTTGACCGGTTGGTTGATTTTTCTTTTGAACATTCTTCTTCTCTTTTGGAGTAGAAGATTGTTTCTCCAATTGTTCATAATAATCCAAAGGAACATCCATCTTTACCGGTGTGGTAGAAGACGATTGTTTTTCTTTCTCTGAAACCTTTGGTTTAGATGAACTTTCTTCCTTGACAACCATTTTTGGCTTCCATGTTTGTTGAGATGATGTAACCCGTTTGTAAAATTTGTCATTTTTAGTTACCACATTCTTAACAGGTTCAATTTTGATTTTTGATTTCTCATTTTTCAAAATTTTTCCAACAACCCATGGAGCTTTACCTTTTGCATCAACCTTCTTCTGTTGATTCTCAACAACTTCAGTCTTAGGCTTGAAGTTGGTGCAATTTCTTGCAATGTGACCAACTTTGTTACATCTAAAACATGTACGAGTATCAACTACACGACTTGTGCCTTCAGACTGAGGTTGTAAGGCCCTCTTCTCAAAAAACTCTTCATTTGATTTCGAAAAGATTTCATTTTCCTCATCAGAAAGTGAACTTGAACTTTTCACAAACACTTTCTTTCAGCAAACTTTTTGTTTTGAACATCTCTCTTTTGATAACTCTTACCACCCCGATAGCCACCCGACCAATTGTTTCGATTGTTGTTATAAAAACGTGGTGGAACTACAGGTTTCTTGTAGTAAGCTTTATCTTTCTCAAAATTCATTTGTCTCTTTGTTTGTTTCAAACTCTTCACCTCTGACAACTCAACTTCAACCAATTTGAAAACATTTGTCAGTTTTGAAACATTTACATTCTCCAGAGGAAACTCAGAATCCGAATACAACTTATCAGATCCAGCCATCTTGTACATCACAAGACCCGGTTCATCATCTAAGTTGTTTTTGGACTTTTGTTTTGGAATGTATTTGTTCAAGAAACATTCATCATCTTCAGCTGAATCACTATTCAAAACACTTTCAGCTATGCTTTTAACAATTTCTGTCTGAACACTATCATCAGATGATGATGAAGAAAATGTAACATCAATTGAATCAGGAAGTTTCACTTCATTTTCTTCCTCAAGATTAACCAACCCAGATTGCTTTTTCGAATAATTTTCAAGAACTGGTGGTGGAACTTGATGAAACCCAACCCCAGTTCCATCACAATATACATCTTCGCCTGCTTTGTCTTTCCCGATGGGTTTGGGAATGATGTGTTGCAAAACAAAGCTTGCAGAGCTGTAACTGTTCAATTTCAAATTGATACGTTCATTCTCAATCTTGGCTTCTTCAAACTGAAGTTTCAATTTAGCAATCTCATCCAATTGTTTGTTGATTAATTCTTCTTTGATTCTCAAAACACATTGCAATTGGCAATTTTCTTTGTAAGTTTTACCGTTTCTATCATCATTATCTTTAATCGTGCTTTTAAGTTTCTCAATTTTTTCAGTGATCTGACGATTTTCAAGAACTAACCTTTCATTTTCTTTCCTAAACTTTTCCTGATCAATTTTATCAGTTTCAATTTTGTTAGTTAATTCTTTTAATCGTTCAGTTGAAGCTTTCACCATTTTGTCACGATCAAGAATTTGATCCTCAACACTTCTGACTTTAGCAGTCAGATCCTCAATCTTCTTACCTTTGAGATAAGTGTTTGTACTACAAACCTTGCATTCTTTGATGCAATTTTTGCAGTCAACATCACCACTGACCTTCTTACCTGACTCAGTCGTTGACGCGTTTGAACTGACTTGGCTTTTAGACTCAGAAACGGATTTAGAATCTACCTCAAGTGCATTAGCAGCCAACACTTTGTCAGCCATCTTTCCCATGTTTTCAGCATTCAACTCTTGTGTCGTGTCAATGATCCCAGTGTCAATCTTCTTTGAATTCTCTTTCTCTTCTTTCTCCTTCTTTTCTTTCTCTTTATCTTCACCGCTTCCCCACCATTTCTTCTGCCAATAATCATCTTCAATTTTATACTCTTGGATTATGGTTCCCAAATTAAGAGTTTTATGATCAACAGCAATGTTTCCATAGGGGTCAAGATAACACTCCCTGTTTGGATCCCATCTATTTGCTCTTTTTGCCTCATCAAAAATACCAGATATTCTGATCATTTTGTTTATAGCTAACTGTTTTCTGTAACCATACTTCTGTTCTTCAGTTCTGTTATCTTTCCAAGGAACAGGTTCAGATTTTGCCATGAATGCATATCCAACTGCATCCTCCTCAGGTAACAACTCGCTCCAGTCGTAACCTTCATCGTCGTGAATCACCGCAAGAGCTCTAGATTTTTCTTTGTTATCTTCAATCTGCTTCATCCTTGGCGATTCTGATTTATTCTGATGATAAATCGCCTTCTTGTAGTAATCTTCTCTGAACGGGTTTTCAGATTCATCAGCATACGCATTTCTGCATTCACGCTTAAAGTGACCTTTCTGTTTGCACTTGAAGCATGTCACTTTAGACTTATCAAAGCCCAACTTGGTAGATGGTCCACCAATTGACTTTCTCCCAGTTATCTCCATGAAACGCTGTGCTCGACGAACTGCACTGGCTGATGTGTTCAAAATGTAACATATAAATTTCATCAAATGAGGCATAAAACTAACCCTTTTTTAGTACTAATGTTGGAAAAAGTGTGCTTTTGTCTTCCTTTTGTATTTTCAGGATTAAATGAGCTCAAATTAACAAAAGAAGCAAAAAGGCAGCTAAATCTAGCATAAATACAAGAAAAGGAACAAACGTGGCATGCCCGACCCCCTTCAACAGCATCTCCCAAAGCAAAAACAAGAAGAAAGCTGAGCATGGGGCTGTGCCCAGCTGAGCACGGGGCGTGCCCAGCTCAGCACGGGCCGTGCCCAGCTCAGCACGGGGCAGTGCTCAGGATGGACAGCCCTGGCACTAAAGACAAACCTGTAGAAGCTTCTATTGCCCACCACGGGGCCGTGTCCAGTGAACACGGGGGCGTGGCGAAAGTACAGCAGGCGCATTAATTGTAATTGCGAATTACAATTAATGAAGAGAGAGAGTGTCAGACAGGCACGGGGGCGTGTCCAGCGGACACGGGGGCGTGCCCAGCCTTCTGTTCAACCTATAAATAGGAGTGCTTGGTTTCATTTCAACTCATCCCTTGGCACACCACCTCTCTCACACTTCATCCACCACCCACCACCATCACAACACCATCATCCACCACCATCATCCATTGTCCATCGTAGAGTGTGTGAGTCGTCTCGGGATCCAAGATTGATCGTAAGAGTTCTTGACAATCAAGGCCATGTTTGCCTAAGTCTCTTACATCACTTGGTGAAGACAAAGTGTCTAGTATAATACTTTTTATTTCTAATCTTTTGCACTTTTTATTTGGTTTTGTATTAATGACTTTAATAACTAGTTACTTATGTTGAAGGTGATCTTTCCTTATCGTTTGTCCGTGGTGTCTTGGCATTATTTTACTGTCTATATAAAATAAAGGATTTTCACCATTCATATCTCCACGGTCTATATGGAGGTATGTTGGCTACCTGGTCGGGGGTTAAGGGAACGGTTTGGTAAAGGTCTTGCCATTGTTCAGCGTTTAGAGGTCCTGCAATGGACCTGGGTCAAATTTAGTAGGACCTCCTTCAATGCTTCACGGTATTGGATGGCGGGGGTCCAAACTCTTTGATCCCCTCATAAGTTAACTACTATTAATACTATAACCCGGCTATTTAGGACTGTATCCCTGCTGACTCAGACTACTTAGCCGAGGGTAACGTCACCGCCAAAAGCGGGGCCTACCATAATATTGCATTAATAACTTAATTCATTATCTTCCAATAATCCACCCTTTTAGGATTGTATCCTTGCTGACTCAAACTACTGGGGTGAGGGTAACGTCACCTTCAAAAGAGGGGCCTACTACAATAACTAAGATAATCTCTTAATTATGTGCAAAAGTGCGGAAATAATCAAAGGTTATACTAGATACGAGTTGGAACCAAGTGATTAATCTTGTCTATCTGTTTTATTTTTATTTTTATTTTCAGCATTTTAGTTAGTTTTTATTTTTCTTAGTTTAAAACATTTTTCTAAACTTTTATTTTGATTAGACGTTGAGGATAAACCGGTACTAAAAGCTCTTGTGTCCTTGGACGACCTCGCTATCTTACCAACGCTATACTACGCTCACGATGGGTGCACTTGCCCATATGTGTGTTTAGTGTTAGTAAAATATCGTGTTTTATAAATTTAAAACTTGGCTAAAAATAAGTGTTAAAGGGGCTTAAAATATACACCTAATATATACGACACTTTATCGCACATCACTGACCATACACCACCTTATGTCGATTAGTTCCATCTCCTCAGGATCTATCTGATCATAATCTTCTTTTGTCAGGTTGGTGTTGCCAATCTTCCCTGCTACAAGACTTTCATAAGATTCTAGCACAGATGCTAGGAAAACCATCTGTTGTTTGGCAGACTCCTCGCTGAAGTTCTGAGCGTTCTTTAAGTCTACAGCGATGTTGCATTGAAATAAATTCTTTGCATCAGACTGGTTTGAATTTGATGAAGACCCACTGTGATATCCACTGTGACAACCACTGCTTTGACTTTCTTTGTTTGTTGTGGAGACATTCTCAGTAGAAAACGCAGTCTTGGGAGATGTGTTCTTTGGCATCATGCTCTTTGGATAATACAAATCCAAGTTCTGCTGATAAGACAAATGATTGAATTTGTGTGTCTTCTTTAATTCCAACTCGTGACTCTCTAATCTCTCAATCAACATATCCACCGTAAGATCTGCAGGTTTGATCGTATTCTTCAGCATCAACGCATAGTATTGCCAATCCATTTCATCCGGTAGTGAGTCAAACAGCTTATCGACTAGCTCTTCTTGAGTATAGGAAATTTCATGTCTTGCCAATTCCAGCTTCAGATGCCCAAACCTCTCAATCATTTTACAAACTGATTCATTTTTTAAACACCCAAACAAATCAAACTCTTTTCTAAATAGTTTCTTTTTCTTTTTCACAATTTCTTTGCTTCCTAAACATTTGTTTTTCAACTTATCCCAGAGATCTGTAGCACTAGAGTATTCGATTAAAGATATTATATCTTCTCTGACGGATTGAAACAGCAACGCAATACATTTTTGCTCAGCAACAAACGATTCTATTTCTTCAGTTGTTGTTAATGTTTCGCCACTTTTGCCTCCATTATCATAACCATTTTTTAGACTCTTCCAGCTGGGAAAAGCAAAGGCTCTCAACCAATCCTCAAACTTCTTGGCCCACCGACTATATTCTTCGATAGCCATCAACTTCGGGGGTTTGTTGTAGGTTCCGAAAGCACTTTCAACCTCCAATGCATCCGATAACGTTTTCTTTTGATTCGGTGTGTTTACATTGGCGTTACTTGAAGATGTATCATTTCCACCGTCTCCAGCAAATGCAAAAACATCATTGAACGGATTGAAATCATCCATCTTGTTCGTACCTACAAATAATCAACAAACACTTAGAAAATTTTAGAAATTTTTGAAATACAGCTAATTCGAGCGGAATCAGCTTTTGAGCGAAATCACAGAAGATGTACGAGCGAAATCAGCTAAATTTTGATTTCAAGCGAAATCAGAATGTAACTCTCGAGCGGAATCAGAATTGATTTCAGGCGGAATCAGAATTGATTTCAGGCGGAATCAGAATTGATTTCGGGCGGAATCAGACTTGTTCTGATTATGAGCGGAATCAGAAAGTATTTTTCGAGCGGAATCAGATTTTAACTGATTACGAGCGAAATCAACAATTAAATCTCGAGCGGAATTAACTTTTAATGTTTTTAGGAGCGAAATCAACTTTTAAGGGCGAAATCTGTGAAGATCTTTACGAGCGGAATCAGGTTTTTAGGTGAATTTTACCATTTTTACTTCGAATTTTAACCTGATTCTTTCTAGGATTCTTTAATTCTATGTTTTACACGATATACTTGAAAATCAAGCCATTCCGACCGTTGGAACTTGTTCAAATCAGAAAAATATAAGAAGTGAGTAGAAAAGAGAAATTCTGGTAGAATCAAGCTGCTATGGTATGAACTCCTTGTCCTGAGCTCTGATACCACTTGTTGGACCGTTGTTGAGACCCTAAACAGTCAGTATAAGGCAGTTCATCTTCGAATACGAAGGCGGAATCAACGTATACAAAGTTACAACAGCTCAGATCCTTTTAACTTCTTTCTATTACTGATTACAATCCTTTACACGTGTTTCTGATGCAATTTTGACAGAGTTTCGATACCAACACTATGACCTGATTTCGCTCCAAAGTTAACAAATGAGATCAGCCAACCCCTATTTATAGGTGGCCTGATTCTGCTCCAATTGACATGCATTACGAGCGGAATCAACAAGAAACCTTAGGAACGGAATCACTATGAATATCAGGAGCGAAATCACCTTCTAAACCTCTAGGAGCGGAATCACTAAATTACATGAAATCCTGATTTCGCTCCAAATGACACAAGTGTCATTTGGGGTGGAATTACAAACTAAAACCATATTTCATGATTTCCAACTCCGTACAATCTATCTAGACCTAAGACTCACTAAAGACGTAGTCATCAGACATTCAGTGCACCAACAGATCAAATTCAGGTTTCCCTGTGTCTCCTATTATTGTCCACCAGTGTCTTACTCCTTTTTTGCACCAAATGGGAATCGAACTTGAGTTTTCATAGAAGAACTCAAATCCTCCTACCACTTAAGCTGGAGGTCATTGGATACAAGTTATCACCCTTAATTGTTATGTTTACCTTATAGCCTTATACATCTTTTGGGATTAGTCAATTAGCATTGCCGATGACTAATACGTGAACCTCATATATTGTTCACTTTGCCTGCAAGAACAAGGAATTATAATATATGTGTTTGATTGTCCGGCTGGAGACTTCAATAAGAGATTATCTATCATGTAATGCTTAACTATAAAGTTTTACTCAACTGCGCTTTCAATACATCACACAACTAAGGATTTTGGGCATACTTTAACTTGTCTTAACTCTATCTAAGTGCCACATCAACCTTTCTTCCCCATTTTATTTTACCTTACTTCAAGGAAATGGTTTAATCTCCTTAACTTCATCTAACCCTACTTTTTAGATTTTTTTAAAAGGTAAATTTCATTAAAACAAACCGACCCACCTCAAACCGAGGGGCCCAAACCACAAACAAACCCTTACATAATTATAAATTTACACCAATCTAGCCAAGAAATATCTTTAAATCTAGTCCTATTTTTGAACCATAAAAACCGGTAGCTTTCACCTCACTCATAATCTCCCTGATTCTGATCTACTTGTTTTCGAATCTCGCTCTGTTTCTTGCCTTCCAAATACACCAGCAACCAATCCTTATGATACCTTAAAAAGCTTCTTTTTTGTTGCCTTTTAACCCCACGTGCTTATGTATCTTTGTAATGTCTTTAAAATTGGGAAAAAAAAAAAACAAATTCTGAATTTTGCACCACTTACTTATTTGGTTCCAAACAATCGCTGCCACATAACAGGAGGAAAATATCTGAGCCACCGAGTCCTCTCCATCCCTGAAAATAGCACAAGAACCCTCCTGAGCCTCTATGTTTCTTTTCCTCAAAGCTGCCACCGTAGCGATCTCGTTCATAGCCGTCTTCCACATAAAAATATTACAGTTTTTGTTTTAAACTAGAATTTAGCCATGCGCGCGTTGCAGCGCGCCAATCCAAATCGTTCTATAAACTTAAAAGAGGCGCAACGCGCTAAACCGAATCGTCTTATAAGCTTATAAGAGAGGTATTTCGCACATTGGGCACCGACATGAACACACTGGCAGTCCCGAGCAGGTCGGTTTGGGTAACTGGTCAGAATGGGCCGCTTAAAAACATGCATAATATGGTTTGGGTCAAAACAGGTTCTAATCAAAATAAGCATGGATCAAAACGGGTTCTAGTTAAAAAGGGTCAATTTGAAATTAAAAAATGGAACAACGAAAATCATCAAGTTATTAACCTTTAATGGTTCAAAGTTAACAATAACCAAATCAAAGATACTGATGATGAGTTTTGTTCCTGCAAGCTTGTCCATTTTTTTTTAATTATAACAATAGCTAATTCATTAATGTCCCACAGTGTACACATTGGTGACTTACCTCATTAGCTGCGTTCATTAATTTCTCCAAGAAACACACAATCAACAGATTTGAATAGTAATATGATGACGATAACAACTTCTCGTGGCAAGATAAGATCATAACTCATAAAAACAATGTTAAAGATGGGAAAGTGTGTGCCATCATGCCAACCAAGGGTATCTAATATGTAAGCACGAACAACAGGCATTGAAGTAACATAAACGTCATTTTTTTAAAATGAAACAAACATTTCATCTAATCCCAACACAAAATCAAAATATATTATCAAATTCACATAAACTAACACCAGAATCTTTATATCCAGACTTGTGTACTTAAAATTAAACAATGGGTTAAAATGGTTACTCGTACACAACCCATTTTGACTTGTTAGCTAGCTGACCGAACCCGTTTAGGTAGGCTAAATCTTGATTATTGTAACCATATATTGACGTTAAAAAATGCACTAACATATGTTGGATTGGAGCGAAGCTTTATCTTGGCCAACATAATCTCGATGCGATCAAAATCATTAAGTGAAGCCCTCTTCTTCTGAACAATAAGCTTATTTTCCTAAGAATTGCTCTCTCACTTGTTCTTAGTATCTGCATATAATAATTTGGTCATTAACATTCACAAACATGCCATGTCCACACTTTAGAGTTTAGACTAAGTAAAATATAGTAATATACTATATCATACGATGTATGAATAATATCATAGCATGAGAACACCAAACTTGCATCGGTTCTGATGCGATTTCAGTATATGTTTAATTGTTTTTTGTGGGTTCAAGATTGATGGATGGGTTTAGGCCATTCGGGTTCGATATATATCATAGATATTCTGATGGAGTGAATGAGTTTTTTAAAATTTATGATCATGATTACCCAGTAACTCTAGTGAAGTAAATAAGAAAATGCAAGAACAGTAGAACTGAAGTTCGATCAATTCAAAGAAGAAGGAAACATGATTGTGGTCGGTACACGGGAGGTCTCTTTTCTTCAACCCAATCTCACTCAGACCATCTTTCCTTTTCTTTCAATGTGAAATACTAAAACGTAATATCATCTAGTAAATTGTAAATTACAAACACAAACTGAAATATTATACATACCACATCTTCTTTGATCTTTGACATTAGTAACTGCTATTTTCTCTCTCCACTGCGATTAAGCCTGATAAGATCACCGGAAGTAGCAGATGCCACACAACCCCAAATCAGCACCGTCGTCTGGTTAGCAGCGAACCCTAGGCGCCGGAAAACCAATTCCAGTCTCTAAGCCTCAACAATCTCCTTGTACTTTGATGAAGGCGGTGGAGAAGAAGCATTGCTCGCTCGCTCTCTTCCTCCGGCATCGCCGTCTGTTGAGCAAAAAGGGTACACAAATTCCATTTTGATTGAGCACCCACATGAAGAGGTGTGGTTTGCCAAACCTAGCTTACGAACCACTTCCTCTCTCTAGCCTCCCACTTCTCCCTGCAGCACTGCCAAGAACATAAACAAAGTCACCAGCAGATGTAGGTCAGGAAAACCACGGGACATGCACGACAGATAAATCTCGTCGGAGTTCTACTGGAACCCTAGGCGCTACCGGTAACGTCGCCACCATTATGGTCTGCTTCGGTTTGAGTCCATCATATCAGCCTCCGGTGACTACCACACCCGTGGCCGCTGGAACAAAGGGGTAGAAGACAGAGATGGTCACTGAAACAGGGTTGCAAGGCGACGGCACCGAATCCCCTTCTGTTCACACTCTCTCTCACTTTCTCGCTTGAACTTGAGTCTGATCATCCTGAACATAAATGAAATTAGATGAAGAAATGCAAATGGATTTCAATCAGATTCTACGGTTTCAATCGTGGTTCCGTCTCTCTTAATTGAACCAAAAAGAATGATGGCTGTACCGTAAATAAGTTTCAAAGTTTGCCCAAATGTTGTACTGTTCACAAGAATCGATGTCAATTGTTATTATATAAATATAAAATAATAATTAATTAAGTCTCTTAACATCTGGTTAACATGTTAACATGCAACCCATTTAATGCCCCTTAACACAAGGAGGGGGTGATTTACAATCTCAGTTAATATGTCATGTCACCATTAACACCCCATATGTTAGAGTATACCAGATGGCCTAATATTTGATTTACCTAAAGTATTATGATAGGGTAAATGCATACTAATTAATAGGTATGATCGATAAACAAATATTAATAATCATCTTATCATCAATTTCTTTGTGTCAAAATCTTTCAAACCAGTCTATGAACATTGCGGTTTCCACTTTACACACTCGAGTTGGAATCCAACATCATAAAAGCAAAACCATTCATGGAGACATTATAGGTACAACATCATAAAAGCAAAACCATTGATGTGGGCTAATGTTCTAAGCTCTAACTCTATGGGTATAACAAGTACAAATATGTTATATGATAGTGTAAAGTATAGAAACTTATTGCTTACACGATGTATCTAGAAATAGAAGTATAAAAAATTAGACACTGCTCTGCTCATAATGAGAAATAGGAAGAAACTGGTGCACGTGGGATCACGTGTTGATGCTCATTTTGTATATCCTATATGCTCAATACCCATACTTTAAAGGACATATGGGAGTATGTAGACTGCATGGATTGGATATCCATGACAAACATGTTGGCTGATCCCTATTGGTTACCATCTCATAACTATTTATCATCTCCACGTGATGCATGCACCTACCTCACTAACTTGTTCCTATAAATACACCCCCTTCACTCATCATCTCGAAACATAACATTAACAAACACAAACACCATATAGCAAGCAACAATCATGACTTCTCTAATCCGTGTGTCGTTGGCCGCCTGCATCGCTGTTGTGAACGGGCATACAGATCAAGGTTTCAAACTCAGATCACTCATCAACTCCTTAAGTCATTCCTCTGCCTGCATTAACCTCCGTCCATTTTCCAACATTCTACAATATTCCAACGACGTCAATGAAGGCGGAAACAAGAAGATTGAACAAGTCCAGTCTGATGATTCTCTACGTCAAGTCATGTACTTCAACTGCTGGGGTCAGATCTGATTGAAGAGTGGTCTGGTTTGGCTAGCTAGGAGTTGTCTCGATGAATGAGGAATCGATGATGCGAGTTCACTTCTGGTTTCGTTTATATGTAACTTTTTTTCTCCCAACAATGTATAAATCCCATTGATCCAAAAACAAATGAGTTTAGTGACAGACTATTTTCCCCATTTTCATGACCGTGGTCAGTGGCGGATCTAGAAACGAAACTAAGCCGTAACGTTTTATAAATAAGCCGTTAACGAAATCGAAAAAACGTCAAATTTTTCCAAAATTTACACTAATTTTTCCAAATTTTTCCGCGCCAAGCCGTAGCGGAGGTTGCCCCCCGGTAAGCCTTATGTCCGCCACTGACCGTGGTATATTTATTAATAGAAGGTACATTATTAACAAAAAGATTATAATATAAGTATTAAGAATGATTCATCAATGTTAGAAGATAAACATATAAAAATGCGTTGATTGATAAATAGGGAAGTTTTATGCTCTTCAAAAATGCGTTGATCACAATAGTTAGTATTTTTTTTTTTAATTTCCCCAATAGAAACATGTATCCAATTTCATAAGTTAATTTTTTTATTATTTCATTAATATGATTAACTTAGATAATATTTTGTTTTTCTTTTATAAATTTTAAGATAGAATATTTTATAGAACTCCAAGTATATCATTGAGACATGCTTATTTTTATCTATGTCTCAATATAAACTTTTTGAGAACCGAGTTGTGAGTAGTAGTGTACAAGTAATCTAAGCACAAACGTAAATTCTATCAAAGCTACCTTTTTTTTTGTAAAATGATGTCATCTATTAATTTTTGTTATGTTGTTGTGACGTGTTGTAACACCTCGAAAATCCACGTCCTATAATGTATTGACCCGTGTCATAAGCTTGAACGTGTGAAAGAATACTCTAGATGGACTAAAGTTGACAAACATGGAAACTATGTGAATACAAGGGTTTAAAACGTCAACAATGGATAAATATACTGTACATTAACCCTACATGATGCTCATACCTTCAAACGAATAAATCATGGATCATACGAAGCTAATTGTGAAAGAAAGTGAGAGATTACAAACAACAGGGGCTAAATGTGTCAACATGTTTAAAGTATACCTCTGAGTGATCTTTTAGCAAACCCGAAGCCTTGTAACAATTAATTATGCTCACTAGAATGCACCATAAAAATTTCACCAAGTTTCGTTATCGTATGAGAAAGTTATGATAAAATTCGTGTACGAGGGGCTAGAAGCGTCAACATGGAAATTTATGACTTTTCGGGTAAACACAAAGTGGCCAAGGACTTCACAAAGTGGGTATAAGTCTTAAAGCCCTTAAATGTCAATTTTAAAGGCTTAGAATGCAAGAAATAATGAGAAAGCGACATTTAGGAGGACCGGGGACCAAAACTGCAATTAATGGAAACTTGTTTGGCATGTCACCACGTGCTCGCGTAGCGCGAGCACTAAGCCCCTATGCAGTCGCGCTACGCGACTGCCTTGTCTGATCAGAAATCTTGCACAAGTGGCTGTTCAGCCTTGTAACCGACTCCAATGGCCTTGATTCAATACCATGGGCTTCCTAAACTGGTATTTAGGCCTTAGGGACACTTGTGGATGATCCATGATCAATTGTAGCATTGGTTGTCAACAATCTAGTGAGTTTTAATCACTATATAAGAACCCACAATGTGCAAACTTTTGATCATTCATTCTCAATCATCTTCTGGTCATTTCTGGAGCACAAGGACCATCCTCAAGCATTCTAAATCGTTCATAGGACTTGTGTAAGTATCCTCAACCTTCCTTGTTTAAGTTTTGATTAGTTTATAGCCTTAAAGTCAAACCGTCGTAATTAACGGTTGACTTATTGATTAGTCACTAATGATCCAACGTTTAGTCAAACTTAAGGTTGTTATAAGTTGGTAATTATGTGGGTAATAAACCCTTAAAAGGGCACCCTCTAATTCCCGCTCTAACTAGATCATTTGTCGAGTCAAAGTTTATTGTAAAAAGTCAACGGAATGATAATTTTCACATTAACGCATAATTAACAATATAGAAGACGTGTAACCTATTTTATTGCTCATATAACTTGGTAATTAGTATGAAAACATGTCTATGCATGTCCGACTCGACAATTTTCAGTTAAGGATCGTTTCGGAACCGAAAGTCGCAAAACCTTGACTTTTGCTTTGACTTCAGTTCTGACCCGATTTTGATAGGTTTAGACATGCCTTAAAGTTCCATTAGGACCTAGTTACATGATAGTATAACCCTCTGCGTTTATACCACTTGAATCCTTAATTGTCCGACGTTTCCGTTAATTGCTTAAATATTGACCATAATGCCCTTATGACCATAAAACGAGAATTTTGGAAATATGAAAGTACAATAACCTTTGTTACTGATTATTAAATATGTCCCTAAATTTTCACATCAGTTGGAAGTCTAGATTAGGAGTTATGCTTAATGACGTAATTAGAACGCTTCTTAGTAATTAAACGACATCATTAGCGTAAAGCCTATCTAAACCCAATTTTTGATACCAAACCTGTTACCCACTGATGTAATATAATATTTTTGGGATTTTTTAAGATTTTTAATTATTTTTAAACTGATCATAAGCTAGGATTACCGCCTTGATTCGGTAAATACCGAATATACCCTTTTAGGCCATAAAACGGGTTTTACAAGCCTTATTGATACCAATCCAATTGCTACTGATTTTAAATAATAAATGAAGTGTTTTGAACCTTATGAACTGACCTGGAAACTCAGATTCCTATTTTAACCCGTAAATCGCTTAAAACGACGTTATACGCGTATTAAACGCATAGTAAGGGTTTAAAACCATTTTGTGATATAAGACATATTACCAACTGATATGACCTAATAAAATAAGTTATTTTACTGATGTATTCGGACCCGAATCTCAGAATTTTAATTAATCTCTTTTATAATCTTTAAAATGACCAAAATACCCCTACGTGGCTTATTTTGTGATTAAACTCGTTTTGGGCATAACGGAAGATATCCTACTGATATCACAACATATTTAAGACATAGAGTAAATTGTCATTTTAGTCCCTGAGTTTTGTCCAAATTTTCCAGTTTAGTCCAAATAGTTTTTTTTTTGTGCATCTGGGTCCCTGAGTTTTACATTTTGTTGCCATTTTGATCACAATGCCTAACTCCATCCAAAAACCCAGTTTATGACTCTTATGGATACCCGTTACGCTTCTTGCGCGTTCGGTTCGGTTTATGTAACTAGTTTGCATAAATTAGCCGAAATGGGTCAAACCTTATCCTTTTTATCTCAAAATCCGGAATGTGTTTAGTTTACCTATATTATACAAGTCTTCAAACTTGTCGGGTCTAAATCACATTCTATTCCGGTCTTCGCTTAATCATGCGTTTGAACCGTAAACCTTCCTTAAAACTAACCGGTCTAAGTTATGACTTAAATAAGACCCGTTAGGAATCTAATAGGTTAATAAAACCTTCGTTCCAGATTGAGAGCCCCAGTAGAAGTACTTGTGCTTGCTGATTAGAATATACGGCTGAGTATAAATTGCTGTTGCTAGCTCAGGTAAATACTTTTAACTTATTTTCCCTTATACGGGCTTGGGATACGGTATTATAAAAATACTGCTTGGTCGGGTGTAGAAACATTTTAATCGGAGATGATTGAATTGCATAATCCAGTTTTAATCTGTATTGATTGATAACAAATAACATTAGGGGTTAATGACCGTGTCCTGGATATCCTTGGCTCATTTAAAAAGTGAATGGTCATAACTTAAGCACAAGGTGTAGGCATAACACCTCCTGTTGTGTATGTAAAAGATATACTCACTCGTAAGGATGTCTTCTTGTGAGTTATATTTATGGTGTGTCGATTAATCTTGACCGGCTTGTATTGCATAATCACCGGCCCTAAATGTTGGACAACCATGTAAATCGGATACAAGATTTTTATTAATAAAATTGTCCCAATTTATAAACGATATTTTGTGCCTCGTGCATTCAAATCAATTTTTTTAAACTCTTTTCCAAAATGAGTCAGTTAATTGTATTTACCAGTGTAAACTGACGTATTTTCCAAAAAGGTTAAGTGACAGGTACTGAACGTAATTGGCTGGAAGCTCAGGGCGTTAATAAGGAATCTTGCAAGTTCTAGATGCCTGAAGTCTGTTGAACAGTTTCTTTTATTTGATCCGCCTGTGGATCCTTTACTTTCCGTTGTAATACTTTGATATTACTTTATATTCGGATTGTAATATATTTATCTTTTGCTTCCGCTGTGCATTTATATATTGTGTTGTTTGACTATGATGATCTCAACTACATCACGATACTCCCCACCGGGCCCACCGGTGACACGTGGAAATCGGGGTGTGACAGGTTGGTATCAAAGCCAACATTGAGTGAATTAAACACTAGCCCTTAGTGTTTAATCTCAATGACACAGTAGCACATTCCTTGACCTTCTGAGTCTAGACTTAACATAGGAATATTCTCAATCCAAATCTGTAAATTTTTGCTTCCAATTTTTATATATATTGGATACGTCGCCAAGCGAAGAAGCTGTATTAGAAATTCTCCACATCCGGAGCCTTGAAATGCTGAGCTTCGTACCGCGGCCAGGATGAAACGTGCAACCAAGGAGAAAGCATTCAGACATAAAAATGAAGAGGAAACTCCTTTTGCTGCAGATCGTTTCTTTGATAGTCCTTATAAGGACATATTTATCTTTCAGTCCCTTCAAGGACAACATTATTCCTTTCAAGTTCTGTCTAGGGCACATCTGTACTTTTAAATTTATAGTGGAATGATTAAATTTAAATTTTCATTCTAAGCATGAAAAATGAAATAAATGAAAAAATAACATTCCTTTTATAAGATCTACCATTATAATAAAATGGTAAAATCTAAAAAGGACAAGACCTAGCCACGTGTCATTTTTAGACATTGCCAAGATGGTAAAACATATTCAAGGGATTCAAATCCTTGTTAACACCTAAGAACGTGTTAGCACTCTTGACAAATGTGATTCGAGAAAATCACAACAGTCATCCTTATATTGGATTCTTCCAATTTTCTTATCTAGCCTAGTGATTTAGAAATCATGGCTTAAATCATCGAATAAAGATGATCATATTGTTAAACAACTAAGAACGTGTTATCACACTTGACAAACGCGATCTGAGAAAAATCACAATAGTCGTCCCTATATTGGAAATTTTTTTCAAATTTCCTAATTTGGCCTAATGATCCAGAAATCATGGCTTATGTCATCCTATAAGATGATCATATTATAAACATCCATTAGTGATGAAGTGCCTACGGGCTAAACTTGCTGTCCGATAAGACAACGACAGTGGTGGTCTTTGACCTCCTATCTAAAAATGTTGGACCAGGTCCAAGCATAATAGTCGGTATGATCCATACGATCTCGACTAATAGCATCTGAGAAGATGATCATATAGTAACCATCCCTCAGAAGGGAAATGCCCACGGGCTATATCTATTGTCCTAAAAGACGAAAGACAGTTGAAGTCTTTGGCTCTCTGTCAAGGAAAGGTAATGAAATATGTTCAAACCTTAATGCCTCGATTCTCTGAAATCATGGCTTATAAAATTTAAAATTGTCCTTGTGACTAGGCCTTTTTGCGCCACTTTAATATCCTTAATGTTTTATAACTACGATAAATTATAATGAAAATACTAATTAAATATAACTAACAAATTAACCAATATGGTTTATATTACCATGGTTGATGAATCGTCAAAAATGATGATTCCATAATAACCTCTGAATAAATCATTGTCAATGTTTATATAGCCATCAAGCTACATGGCTGGATTAGATGAAGTTAACAGCCACATGAAGGAGAACAATGATGCTACCAGAATTAATGTAACTGGAGTAGAACTGCAGGCAATAATAGATTATGCTGTTACTCGAGCTCTTGACAGACAGTATGATGAATCAAATGATACCCACTCTAAGACTCTATCTGTGGCTCGTAGTAAGCCCCCTTCTGAAACACATGAGTCAAGGGAGGACGATGTTCATGACTTGTCAAATCAAAGGAGTATTCCGTCAAGACAGGTTGTGCTTCGTCAAGAGGCACCAGTTAAGACCTGCTCATATAAATATTTTGTCTCCTGCAAGCCCAGAGACTTTACAGGAGAAAAAGGGGCCATTGATTGTATGACATGGCTCGATGAGATGGACGCTGTTGTTGACATTAGCGGTTGTGCAGAGCAAGATGTTGTGAAATTTGTTTCACAATCATTCAAATGAGAAGCGTTGGCATGGTGGAGATCATTGCTCCAAGCCACGGGAAAGGTTCTACTGTACAACTTGTCTTGGGATCAATTTGTTGCATTAGTCAAGGAAAACTATTGCTCTCAGCACGAGGTAGAAAAGATAGAATCGGACTTCTTGACTCTGGTTATGGAGAATTTGGATTGTCAGGCATTGTGACAAGTTTCAACACTATGTCCCGCCTAGTTCCTTATTTAGTCACCCCTGAACCTAAACACATAGCGCGTTTCATTGGAGGCCTAGCACCAGAGATAAAAGGAAATGTTAAAGCATCTAGGCCAACCACATATAGGTCCGCGGTGGACTTATCCTTATCTCTCACCTTAGATGCAACCAGAATTAAGTCTGTTAACGCTTCTGGCGGGGGAAGAAGAGAAAGAGAGGAGGAAAATTCTCATAAATATAACAAGAAGAAGAAGGGAAGCTCTGAGCGCGGGAAAGATTCCGAGTTTAGGAAAAACTCGAGTCAGTCTAATAACAGACCCAAATGCAGTAACTGCAAAAAGCAACATTCTGGAAAATGTACAATCGACCCACGTGCTAAATTGTGTGGAATTTGCAAGACCAAGGGTCACAAAACTTTAGATTGCAAGGGGTTGAAGAACGCAACATGTTACAATTGTAACGAGGAAGGGCACATCAAAACCAACTGCCCAAAACTTATAAAGAAGCAGGGAGAGGCCAGGAAGGCGAACGCGTGAGTCTTCCAAAGGAACGCCCAGGAGATGGTGCAGAATGATGACTATATAGCAGGTACCTTTCCTTATCAAGAAGTTTATGCAGAAATTTATTTGATGCTGGCACATATGATTCTATAATTAACGATAAATGTTGAGATCTGTTGTCTCCGCCTGACTAAGACTCCGGTCAATTAACGCGAGATAGAAATTGGGCGATGATACTTTAAAGAATGCTCCAAAAAATCTTAGATTGATATCTTATATCTATTAGGAATCACTCTTTTCTGATATCCCTATGGCAAGCCTTCAAGCTACCTAAATTCTTCAATATAATAAAGACAGATGTGACGTTTTGATCCTCTGTCAGAAAAGTGATGGACTAGGTCCAAACCTTAAATGCCATTGATGGTCTTTTGCGACCTAGGCTAAGTAATATTAATATATATTTTAAATAACGTTCATTAAGAATGTTAGTGCTATATTAGCCTGTATGAGTTATTGATACCATGGCTAGTATATATATTAAGGCCATCAGGATGAGAAATAGCAGTTGTTGGATTGCAACTAAGAAATTGTTTTATTGGTGTTAGGAACCAATATCGAGTATGGCAAACTCGGATAGGACAACAGTCAATCGCGCCATGGATAATGCGACGCATGCTAATGATGCTACAATTGTGAACCTTCGAATTTCCCACGATGTTCTTCAAACTATGATAGAAGCAGCTGTTGGAAAAGCTGTGAAGAAGGCCGTGAAAAAGTTCAAGGAGCCCAATGCTATTAGCTCCAAGACTCATCCAAGACCACACGTCCTTACTCACAAGAAGGATCTCGTTCATACCTCTAATGCAAGGGATGAACTAAAGAGGAAAAGGGAGGAAGATAACTCCTAGAGTTCTAAGAAAAGAACAAACAAAAGTCCAACCAGAAACCTGTATGCAAGACCTGCAAGAAGCGCCATTATGGGAAGTGCAGGTTCGAACCAAAATTCCAATCACAGCCGAGGGCTTGTGGGATCTGCAAATCGAGGGAACATAAAACGTTGGACTGCAAGGACATGAAGAATGCAGTCTGCTTCGGCTGTAATGAGAAAGGCCACATCAAGACCACGTGCCCTGAATCTGTCAAAGGAAATGCGGCTAAGGAAGGAAATCCTGAAAATGGAAGCGCCTAAAATGCTGAAGCTAGTCCATAAATAATGGCATCAGGTACATTCCTTGACATTTTATCAGTGATTTAAATGATAAGAGTTTTTATTTTGGTTCGGATACCAATAAATCCTTCATAAACTATAAGTATAACAAGCTTTTAAAACCTTCATAAGAACCCTATAAATATTAAGTGTAAGGAAAAACTTACAGGTAGAAAATTCACAGGGACTATTTCTTCTATTCCTGTCAGAAATCTTCAATCATAAAGTCCTAATGTACCCTCTCTCCAGATAAAGTACATTCGCTTGTAATTGATATCTCTTTAATCCCTATTGATTACGAATACCAAATGGTATGACAAAACCACCGTAGGAGAATTGATGTATCTTAATAAGTTCCATAGATTGTTTCCATGCCTGATCAGTATGGAGGTTTAATGCATGGAACCACAAAGATATCCCAATGATCATATGGTACTAAAGTCAACTAATGGCATTCAAAGAAGATATCTAGAAAATAGAATTTTTCCAAATAAATGTTTCCTGGTAAAGGAGTCTACGGACTCATAACATAAATGTGTCACTCATTTGGCACAAGCGAGGATGAATGAACTGGAGCCTGAGATTTGGAAAAATCTCTGTAACCTCCTTGTATCTTGGTTATCTTCTCCTAAGTTTACCCTGTTTACCTCCCTAGAGGCAAGTAGAGTTAAGATTAACATCCCGCTTTGGGTTGGAGTGTTGTAAGAACTCCGTGTTGATTATGGAATAATCGAAACCCTGATTAAGTAAATTTTAAGATAGGAGATTCATATAGCCTAACTCGATATTCCGAGAGTTTGATATTGTTAGATAAGATAGACGGTTCATTCTGCTTATGCATTCATTACCGCAACCCTATTTAGACAACGATTAAGAATCGCCATCAACTACCCAGGATCATTGAGTTATTCAACTAGCTATAAGGATTAGCTATTCCTTAAGATTATTTTTAAGCAATGGTTGGGATAACCATCCCACCTTAAGATAAGCTTTCCTATAATAATTGATATGTAAGTATTAAGGCTGCTCCTTGGGAGACCTTGTATGGATGGAATGTTAAGCATCTATTGTGTAACACCCCAACCCGGAAGGGCTGATGTGTCACAATAACAGTAGTATCATAAACAAAAGTCATAATTCCATTTATTTATTTGACAAGGATACAACCATATAACAACGAAACTTAAGATTAATATACAAGCAGACACATTCAATTTTATTAACTAATATCTTCAGATTTATTCCTAAGCTTTATTCTTCTCTCTTTTCCCCGCCCAAGATAACCTGCTGACCTGTAAATACAAAAATTTATACGGAATGAGCCGAATGCTCAGTACGGAATTATAGGCTCAAAGAACAAATAACGCTTTATGCAAAACTTATACAATGCAAGAACATAATTTCATAATCATATCTTACGGATGTACCTATGAGTAAACTGAAAACGTGACAATACACAGGTAGCTACTCCTGCATACTTATCACACGAGATGGCCAGTTGGCATACCTGTTATCCATCTCATTAACTTAAATTCTAGGATCGATCCATACGCCTCCTAGTAGCTTTGTACCACACTTGTACCTAGGGACGCCGTGAACTAATCTCTCCGTCACAGATGGAGCACATGCTGTTGATGCCGCAACAACATGCTCGTGGGACACTCCACGAGAAGCGATACTCAGGGTATCAGAGTACAAATAGTCTTATTCACATAACTTATAAAACTTATTTTCATAACAGAACGGAACATATATTGGAACATGCGATAATGAGTATAACAACATAATACTATCGCATGACATGAAAGCTAAACCAAATGATTAGAATAGGAATCAAACGGACTGTCAAATGAATCGATAATCAAAGACGTGAGGAGTTTTAAAGATATAGTAATTTAGTGGTTTATAACAATTTGACTATGAAACAATAAAGAGTGGGGTAAGGATCCGTACCTTAATAATTCCAAATTGATGCTACCTTGTGATAATATTTCAGATTTATACGGACAGAGTTTAGACTACTGATTAGTCTTTTAACCTAATTTAAATAACATGCACACAAACTAGGTTAGTAACTTAATACAGCCTTTACGATAACTCACGAGATCAAATTCTCACAACGAACGACAAAGTGCGATACTTCATCCATCGAATTAACGATGATCCGTCAAATTAATGACGAACGACAAAGTACAATACTTTATCCATCGAATTAACGATGATCCGTCAAATTAATGACGAACGACAAAGTACACTACTTTATCCATTGAATTAACGATGATCCGTCAAATTAATGACGAACGACAAAGTACAATACTTTATCCATCGAATTAACGATGATCCGTCAAATTAATGACGAACGACAAAGTATAACCCTAATGTGGGTAGCACTTAAACATCCATTGGGTATATTGATCGATCGGACAATGAATCGTAATAGCGATCGAGTTATTACCCTGTTCTACAGCACCCCGCTACTCTTAATTAGGGTTTTGTGTGTGTTTGGAGAGTAATTGGACGATAACTCAGAGTGAATTTGAAGTTTGAACGTCGTTTTTGTGCCCAGAATCAAGTGCCAAGGCCTGCTATTTATACACGAAATTTGACAAGCTTACGGACCGTAAGACTCCTAAGGTTACGGTCCGTAAGGCTTCTTACGGTCCGTAAAGCTGTCAATGTTACGGTCCGTAAGGGACACCAAGTCACTATAGGCTTGCCACGCGTGGGACTAGACTAGCTGAGTCGACGGAATCATTAAATTCAACTTCCTCCGCAAGTTTATTAAGATAATTATCAAGTGGGTAATGCCCCCCCTGAGTTTTAGGGGCCCTAATCCTGATTCTGAAAATTCTGAAATTTCTAGGGTTTGTACGGAATTACTTGGGTGTCTTAATTAGGGTTTCCTATGGGTTAATTTAATAAAATAATTAGATCTTTTAATATTATTAGTTTATTATGATTTCAAATTTTCGGTTATTACAACTATTACCCCCTTAAAAGAAATTTCGTCCTCGAAAATTTTCAAATAAGAACATATTGCATAAGTAACGGAATTTTCATAGCAGAGTTACTAACTTATATAACAAGAATATCCTAAACACACATGTGTATCTGAAATTCATAACTAAGGTCATGACTATACTTGTCAATTTCCTTATATATGTGCCCTAATGGTGTATCTTAATAAAATATCTTACCGTACGATAAGTCAAATAGAGACTTACAAATACTAGAGTAACTATTGATACTGATATTTCCTAGATAGATATGCTTAATCATAGCTAATATATATTCACATAAGGTAAAACATAAATGACCGTAAACAGAAACAGGTGAACATATATCAAAGAGCAAGTTTTACCGTTACTCGACTAAAATTCTATTGCGAGAATAGATTAGGGTATAGAGAACGAATTGATTCTTCAGATTCCCATGTTGCTTCGTGTTCAGAGTGATTTTTCCAGAGGATTTTAACAAATGAAATTACTTTCCTACGCAAAACCCTTTCTTGTCGATCTAAAATGGCTTCTGGCTCCTCTTCGTATGACAAATCCTCGTGAATTGTAAGTAACGGATAACTAATGACATGAAGTGGATGATAATTATACCCTCTTAACGAGGAGATATGAAAAACGTTATGAACGTGAGAGAGCTGAGGATGTAAAGCCAGTCGATATGACACTTCTCCAATTCTTTCAAGGATTTCAAACGGACCGATGAAACGGGGACTAAGCTTCCCTTTAATTCCAAATCTACGAACGCCACGCCAAGGTGATACCTTTAAGAAAACGTGATCACCAATTTTAAATTCGAGTGGTCGTCTATCTTGATCTGCATAGCTCTTTTGTCTGCTCTGAGCTTCTTTCAGTTTTTCTCGGGCCATAGTGACTTTTTCATTTGTAATCTGAACTAGTTCTGTCCCTTCAATAATCTTTTCTCCAACTTCATCCCAGCATATCGGTTCTCGACATTTCCGACCGTACAAAAGCTCAAAAGGTGCCATGCCAATACTTGCTTGCCAACTATTGTTGTAAGCGAACTCAATAAGGCATAGATATTCATCCCAGTTTCCAGACCATTCAAGTGCACATGCTCGGAGCATGTCTTCCAAGGTTTGAATCGTGCGTTCTGACTGCCCATCTGTTTGTGGATGGAAAGCCGTACTAAACTTCAGTCGTGTACCCCAAGCTGCCTGAAAACCTTTCCAAAATCGTGAGGTGAAACGTGGGTCTCTATCGGAAACAATGGAAGATGGTGTGCCATGGAGTCGAATAATTTCTTGAAGAAATATTTCGGATAACTTATTAACCGAAAATCCTTGCTGAATCGGTAGAAAATGGGCTGACTTCGACAATCTATCGACAACAACCCATACAACATCATTCTTCTTGAATGTCTTAGGCAAACCGGTAACAAAATCCATTGTGATCTCATCCCACTTCCATATGGGAATATCCAATGGCTGCAATAGACCGCTTGCTCGTTTGTGTTCAATTTTCACTTGTTGGCAAGTGAGGCATTTACTTACGTATCGAGCAACGTCTTCCTTCATGCCATTCCACCAGAAGTTCTGTCTTAAGTCTCGATACATCTTGGTAGATCCTGGGTGAATTGAAAATGGTGAGCTGTGCTTCATGCTCTCCGTGACTCTTAGAATACACTAGAATGTCATCGATAAAGACAATAACGAATTTGTCTAGGAATTTGTGAAATACGCGATTCATCGAATCCATAAAGACTGCAGGTGCATTAGTTAGCCCAAAGGGCATAACCAAAAATTCGTAATGACCATATCGAGTACGAAAGGCGGTCTTGGGAACATCATCATTTTTGATCTTTAGCTGATGGTATCCGGACCTCAGGTCAATTTTTGAGAAGAACTGAGCCCCCTGAAGTTGATCAAAGAGATCATCAATGCGAGGCAGAGGATACTGATTACGAATAGTAATCTTGTTCAGTTCTCGGTAGTCAATACATAAACGCATACTACCGTCTTTCTTCTTCACAAATAAGACCGGAGCACCCCAAGGTGAAACACTAGGTCTTATGAATCCTAGATCTAACAATTCTTGCAATTGTTCCTACAACTCCTTCAGTTCCATTGGAGCCATACGATATGGAGCTTTAGAAATAGGTTCGGCACCAGGGATCAAGTCGATGGTGAATTCTACCTGACGGTCGGGTGGTAATCCTGGTAGTTCATCCGGAAATACATCAGGATATTCACGAACAACGGAATGGCTATCGATACTCTTAACACTAGCAGAAGTATCCCTAATCGATGCTAGGAATCCAGCACAACCGCTTGATATGAATTTTCGAGCTTTGAGTGCAGAAATAATCTTAAGAGATTTATGAGCTTGAGTTCCCTGATATATAATATCAGGATGATGAAGATCACCGAAAATAACACGGCGAGAATGACAATCTATAGTTACACGATGTCTAGACAACCAATCTACTCCTAGAATAACATCAAAGTCACACATATGTATTGGAAATAAGTCTGCCTTACACACAATAGATTCAATACGGATCGGACAATCCTTATATACGTAAGTGATTACGGATGAATTTTCCATGGGAGTGGAAGTGGTTAAGGTATGATTTAAGAGAGTTGGTCTTATCGGAAGGTACTTAGTAAACGAATGGGATACTAAAGAATGAGTCGCTCCTGTGTCGAATAACACATAGATACTATGTTTACCAAGTTGAAGGGTTCCCGACACAGTACCTGGGACATTAGCAGCATCAGTAGCAGAAAGTGTGAAAGCTCTTCCTCCAACATTGGGTGGTGCAACGTTTGATCGGTTATTCTTCTTAGTGTCTTTCTGTGTACACTCCTTGATCATGTGTCCAGTTTGGCCACATCTAAAGCATGCTCCTGTACTTCGGTGACATACTCCCTGATGTCGCTTGCCACAAGTATTACATAAAGGATATGTAATCTGATTCGGGTTTACATGTTGATTCAGTGGTTGAGCTCTAATAGGTTCTGTATACAACTGAATATGGTTTTGAGCAGGTCTCGGGTTTTGCAGTCTCGGTTGCCATGGACGTGCCTGATTTCCAGAGTTTTGATTTCCTTGCACTTTGCGATCTTGATGCTGTGGCGTAGTGGATGATTGGCCGTTTTCTTGCTTAATTTGTCCTTCCCTATTTCTCTTCTTATTATCCCCAGTTCGAGATAAGAATTCTTTCCTTTCGAATTCAAAAGTTTTGATTGCATCAGCAACTTCGGTGATATCCTTAAATTTCATGTACATGATCGACTTCCGAATTCGATCATTGACTGCCCACTTGCATTTTTCTGCCTGGAATTCTGCTGACCCTGCAACGTCTCCTACAATACTAGCTAACCTTGAAAATCGAGTAATGAACTCAGAGGCTGGTTCATCACTCCCCTGTCGAATTATTGCATACTCCCTGATATAAGCTTCTTTATCAGCGGTCGAAAAATACTTATCGTAAAAGATGTTACGAAAGTCGACCCATGAAAGATTAGCGTCAAAATCATCCCCTCCTTTGACTTGCTTATATCCTTCCCACCAAGTTTGTGCGTCATCTTCAAGTTTGTATGTAGCCAGTCTAACTTTGTATTGCTCCTGAACTCCAAGAACTCCAAAGATCTTTTCAATATGAGCTATCCAGTTCCTTGCTTCGACTGGATTATTAGTGTGACTAAAGGATTTCGGCTTTTGTTTTTGGAATTTACTAATCCATATGTCTATACTATAAGTAGTATTGTTTGTGGTATTCTCACGAGTTTCACCACCAGAGGTTGGATTAGTGTTAATGCCTTCTGGATGACGAGTTTGTTGAATAACGGCCTCAGCTGTTTGAGCAACCAGGTTTGGAAGCAACCCGGCAACAGCCTGGTTGATAGCATTAATTACGCTTGGATCGACTGGAGTCTCATTCGAAGAAGTGTTGTTACGTACAGGGTTAGTACGAGTATTCCTACGTAGCGGACGACGAGGAGGCATCTATACGAATAAACATAGGAATTAAACCAAATAAGAGATCAAGTTGAATCCTATCATAGATATCTACCCATTCCTCACAGGTTTTAAATACTATCTTCAAGTTTTCTACAGGAAAGAGCCTTTAGTCTGATACCATAGCTGTAACACCCCAACCCGGAAGGGCTGATGTGTCACAATAACAGTAGTATCATAAAAAAAAGTCATAATTCCATTTATTTATTTGACAAGGATACAACCATATAACAACGAAACTTAAGATTAATATACAAGCAGACACATTCAATTTTATTAACTAATATCTTCAGATTTATTCCTAAGCTTTATTCTTCTCTCTTTTCCCCGCCCAAGATAACCTTCTGACCTGTAAATACAAAAATTTATACGGAATGAGCCGAATGCTCAGTACGGAATTATAGGCTCAAAGAACAAATAACGCTTTATGCAAAACTTATACAATGCAAGAACATAATTTCATAATCATATCTTACGGATGTACCTATGAGTAAACTGAAAACGTGACAATACACAGGTAGCTACTCCTGCATACTTATCACACGAGATGGCCAGTTGGCATACCTGTTATCCATCTCATTAACTTAAATTCTAGGATCGATCCATACGCCTCCTAGTAGCTTTGTACCACACTTGTACCTAGGGACGCCGTGAACTAATCTCTCCGTCACAGATGGAGCACATGCTGTTGATGCCGCAACAACATGCTCGTGGGACACTCCACGAGAAGCGATACTCAGGGTATCAGAGTACAAATAGTCTTATTCACATAACTTATAAAACTTATTTTCATAACAGAACAGAACATATATTGGAACATGCGATAATGAGTATAACAACATAATACTATCGCATGACATGAAAGCTAAACCAAATGATTAGAATAGGAATCAAACGGATTGTCAAATGAATCGATAATCAAAGACGTGAGGAGTTTTAAAGATATAGTAATTTAGTGGTTTATAACAATTTGACTATGAAACAATAAAGAGTGGGGTAAGGATCCGTACCTTAATAATTCCAAATTGATGCTACCTTGTGATAATATTTCAGATTTATACGGACAGAGTTTAGACTACTGATTAGTCTTTTAACCTAATTTAAATAACATGCACACAAACTAGGTTAGTAACTTAATACAGCCTTTACGATAACTCACGAGATCAAATTCTCACAACGAACGACAAAGTGCGATACTTCATCCATCGAATTAACGATGATCCGTCAAATTAATGACGAACGACAAAGTACAATACTTTATCCATCGAATTAACGATGATCCGTCAAATTAATGACGAACGACAAAGTACACTACTTTATCCATCGAATTAACGATGATCCGTCAAATTAATGACGAACGACAAAGTACAATACTTTATCCATCGAATTAACGATGATCCGTCAAATTAATGACGAACGACAAAGTATAACCCTAATGTGGGTAGCACTTAAACATCCATTGGGTATATTGATCGATCGGACAATGAATCGTAATAGCGATCGAGTTATTACCCTGTTCTACAGCACCCCGCTACTCTTAATTAGGGTTTTGTGTGTGTTTGGAGAGTAATTGGACGATAACTCAGAGTGAATTTGAAGTTTGAACGTCGTTTTTGTGCCCAGAATCAAGTGCCAAGGCCTGCTATTTATACACGAAATTTGACAAGCTTACGGACCGTAAGACTCCTAAGGTTACGGTCCGTAAGGCTTCTTACGGTCCGTAAAGCTGTCAATGTTACGGTCCGTAAGGGACACCAAGTCACTATAGGCTTGCCACGCGTGGGACTAGACTAGCTGAGTCGACGGAATCATTAAATTCAACTTCCTCTGCAAGTTTATTAAGATAATTATCAAGTGGGTAATGCCCCCCCTGAGTTTTAGGGGCCCTAATCCTGATTCTGAAAATTCTGAAATTTCTAGGGTTTGTACGGAATTACTTGGGTGTCTTAATTAGGGTTTCCTATGGGTTAATTTAATAAAATAATTAGATCTTTTAATATTATTAGTTTATTATGATTTCAAATTTTCGGTTATTACATATTGTTAGATAGAGAATTGGTAAGTCCAATTATAAGGATCTGAAAGTTGCCTTGGAAACAACAAATAAGATCATACGAATCCATAATTGACTGTAAGTTGCCAGTATACGGCAGGAAATCAAGGATTTATGAAAATAGCAAACCTCCTAAATTCTTGTTAAGGAATAAGGTTCAACAAAAGATATCACCCAGGAAGGGTGTGCCAAATTTGTTAAATCATCAGGCTAGTTAAGCTCTGAATATATAGAATCATTCGAAGGAAATCGAATGTATCAAAATCAAGTAGCTTATAAGCTCGAACCTATTTAAGGAGCTTGGCGGAGCTCGCAATATATTGCACACTAGTGACTGAAGGATATGTTTCGCCAATAAGTCAAGAAGCACTATCACATAATGATATGCAGATTTATGATGTGATGAGCGTCCTGTATCGACTGAGGATCGACAGGTTAAGAAGCTCCAAAAGGATACATGTACCTAATATAGGAGTCACTTTGGGAGCTTGGAAAGACTCCAGATATGTTATAGAAGTTAAGTCCATTATGCGACAAAAAGTACTTCCATCAATTTAGCAAATCTCGAGGTCGAGATTTCTTTTAAGGGGGTGAGGATGTAACACCTCGAAAATCCACGTCCTATAATGTATTGACACGTGTCATAAGCTTGAACGTGTGAAAGAATACTCTAGAGGGACTAAAGTTGACAAACATGGAAACTATGTGAATACAAGGGTTTAAAACGTCAACAATGGATAAATATACTGTACATTAACCCTACATGATGCTCATACCTTCAAACGAATAAATCATGGATCATACGAAGCTAATTGTGAAAGAAAGTGAGAGATTACAAACTACAGGGGCTAAATGTGTCAACATGTTTAAAGTATACCTCTGAGTGATCTTTTAGCAAACCCGAAGCCTTGTAACGATTAATTATGCTCACTAGAATGCACCATAAAAATTTCACCAAGTTTCGTTATCGTATGAGAAAGTTATGATAAAATTCGTGTACGAGGGGTTAGAAGCGTCAACATGGAAATTTATGACTTTTCGGGTAAACACAAAGTGGCCAAGGACTTCACAAAGTGGGTATAAGTCTTAAAGCCCTTAAATGTCAATTTTAAAGGCTTAGAATGCAAGAAATAATGAGAAAGCGACATTTAGGAGGACCGGGGACCAAAACTGCAATTAATGGAAACTTGTTTGGCAGGTCACCACATGCTCGCGTAGCGCGAGCACTAAGCCCCTATGCAGTCGCGCTACGCGACTGCCTTGTCTGATCAGAAATTTTGCACAGGTGGTTGTTCATCCTTGTAACCGACTCCAATGGCCTTGATTCAATACCATGGGCTTCCTAAACTGGTATTTAGGCCTTAGGGACACTTGTGGATGATCCATGATCAATTGTAGCATTGGTTGTCAACAATCTAGTGAGTTTTAATCACTATATAAGAACCCACAATGTGCAAACTTTTGATCATTCATTCTCAATCATCTTCTGGTCATTTCTGGAGCACAAGGACCATCCTCAAGCATTCCAAATCGTTCATAGGACTTGTGTAAGTATCCTCAACCTTCCTTGTTTAAGTTTTGATTAGTTTATAGCCTTAAAGTCAAACCGTCGTAATTAACGGTTGACTTATTGATTAGTCACTAATGATCCAGCGTTTAGTCAAACTTAAGGTTGTTATAAGTTGGTAATTATGTAGGTAATAAACCCTTAAAAGGGCACCCTCTAATTCCCGCTCTAACTAGATCATTTGTCGAGTCAAAGTTTATTGTAAAAAGTCAACGGAATGATAATTTTCACATTAACGCATAATTAACAATATAGAAGACGTGTAACCTATTTTATTGCTCATATAACTTGGTAATTAGTATGAAAACATGTCTATGCATGTCCGACTCGACAATTTTCAGTTAAGGATCGTTTTGGAACCGAAAGTAGCAAAACCTTGACTTTTGCTTTGACTTCAGTTCTGACCCGATTTTGATAGGTTTAGACATGCCTTAAAGTTCCATTAGGACCTAGTTACATGATAGTATAACCCTCTGCGTTTATACCACTTGAATCCTTAATTGTCCGACGTTTCCGTTAATTGCTTAAATATTGACCATAATGCCCTTATGACCATAAAACGAGAATTTTGGAAATATGAAAGTACAATAACCTTTGTTACTGATTATTAAATATGTCCCTAAATTTTCACATCAGTTGGAAGTCTAGATTAGGAGTTATGCTTAATGACGTAATTAGAACGCTTCTTAGTAATTAAACGGCATCATTAGCGTAAAGCCTATCTAAACCCAATTTTTGACACCAAACCTTTTACCCACTGATGTATTATAATATTTTGGGATTTTTGAAGATTTTTAATTATTTTTAAACTGATCATAAGCTAGGATTACCGCCTTGATTCGGTAAATACCGAATATACCCTTTTAGGCCATAAAACGGGTTTTACAAGCCTTATTGATACCAATCCAATTGCTACTGATTTTAAATAATAAATGAAGTGTTTTGAACCTGATGAACTGACCTGGAAACTCAGATTCCTATTTTAACCCGTAAATCGCTTAAAACGACGTTATACGCCTATTAAACGCATAGTAAGGGTTTAAAAGCATTTTGTCATATAAGACATATTATCAACTGATATGACCTAATAAAATAAGTTATTTTACTGATGTATTCGGACCCAAATCTCAGAATTTTAATTAATCTCTTTTATAATCTTTAAAATGACCAAAATACCCCTACGGGGCTTATTTTGTGATTAAACTCGTTTTGGGCATAACGGAAGATATCCTACTGATATCACAACATATTTAAGACATATTAACTTAGGAAACCTGTATATGACTCTTATGGATACCCGTTACGCTTCTTGCGCGTTCGGTTCGGTTTTTGTAACTAGTTTGCATAAATTAGCCGAAATGGGTCAAACCTTATCCTTTTTATCTCAAAATCCGGAATGTGTTTAGTTTACCTATATTATACAAGTCTTCAAACTTGTCGGGTCTAAATCACATTCTATTCCGGTCTTCGCTTAATCATGCGTTTGAACCGTAAACCTTCCTTAAAACTAACCGGTCCAAGTTACGACTTAAATAAGACCCGTTAGGAATCTAATAGGTTAATAAAACCTTCGTTCCAGATTGAGAGCCCCAGTAGAAGTACTTGTGCTTGCTGATTAGAATATACGGCTGAGTATAAATTGCTGTTGCTAGCTCAGGTAAATACTTTTAACTTATTTTCCCTTATACGGGCTTGGGATACGGTATTATAAAAATACTGCTTGGTCGGGTGTAGAAACCTTTTAATCGGAGATGATTGAATTGCATAATCCCGTTTTAATCTGTATTGATTGATAACAAATAACATTAGGGGTTATTGACCGTGTCCTGGATATCCTTGGCTCATTTAAAAGGTGAATGGCCATAACTTAAGCACAAGGTGTAGGCATAACACCTCCTGTTGCGTATGTAAAAGATATACTCACTCGTAAGGATGTCTTCTTGTGAGTTATATTTATGGTGTGTCGATTAATCTTGACCGGCTTGTATTGCATAATCACCGGCCCTAAATGTTGGACAACCATGTAAATCGGATACAAGATTTTTATTAATAAAATTGTCCCAATTTATAAACGATATTTTGTGCCTCGTGCATTCAAATCAATTTTTTTAAACTCTTTTCCAAAATGAGTCAGTTAATTGTATTTACCAGTGTAAACTGACGTATTTTCCAAAAAGGTTAAGTGACAGGTACTGAACGTAATTGGCTGGAAGCTCAGGGCGTTAATAAGGAATCTTGCAAGTTCTAGATGCCTGAAGTCTGTTGAACAGTTTCTTTTATTTGATCCGCCTGTGGATCCTTTACTTTTCGTTGTAATACTTTGATATTACTTTATATTCGGATTGTAATATATTTATCTTTTGTTTCCGCTGTGCATTTATATATTGTGTTGTTTGACTATGATGATCTCAACTACGTCACGATACTCCCCACCGGGCCCACCGGTGACACGTGGAAATTGGGGTGTGACAGGTTTGAATTGCATAATCCCGTTTTAATCTGTATTGATTGATAACAACACTAGGATTCGTTTTTCTCTTTTTTTATTGTTATATTGAGTGTCGATACCGAATTGATATATAATGAACCAAACCGATACTGACTAAATTCTCGCGGCAACCCGCGAGAGAATTCTTCTAGTTACCATTTCAAAACGTTAAGAGTTGAATTGAAAATAGGTTAACTACAACTCTACAAGTTTTGAAATTTCATTGAACATAACTTTAATGTAATAAAACCCGATTAGACTATACGTAGTGGTTGGGGTGAATAATGCTCCACTATTGGGCGTTGTCCGCCACGTGTCGTCCTAGTCAGAAAATTGGCGTTTTTTTTTTCTAAAATGGGTGTAGTGGGGATGTGGGTATTATTTTAATAGGGGTGTAAAGAATTAAATAAATAAAAAAACCATGAAAAAAATTGATTGGACAAAGAATAGGAAGATGAGGAGTGATTGGATAAACAAATGGGGGCATGGGCGTGGAATATTGGACGCCCCATGCTTTTTTCGCCAAAAAACGCCCAGGGGGCCGAGCTCAGGCGTGATTGAGCATAAAAACGCTCAAATCTAAACGAATACGGGTGTTCTTATACTTTTGCTTAAAAGCTAGCATTATTGCTTCTTAAAAACGTATTCATTTAAAAAATGTAAAAGTGTGTTACATTACAATAATTAGCCATGTGACTATAAAAGTGCAGGGGTATTGTTGAGAAACTAGATTTTCGAAAACCATTGACATTTCCTGTTGTTTTGTTCTTTCAATAATTTGGTTGTGCTATGTCAAGTGTCCATCTATTTATACGCACATTCCACTCTACATGCTTTCATCAAAAACATTGCAAACACAAACATCTCATCATTTATTCAAGCATCTCAAATATATAATAATATATAGCATGAGTTCAACAAGCAGGGCATGGATGGTAGCCGGAACAGTTGGTTTGGTGGAGGCACTCAAAGATCAAGGTTTTGCACGGTGGAACTACACCATCAGGACCATCCACCTCCACGCCAAGTCCAATCTCCGGTCACTCTCCCACACCAAACACCTCTCTTCTCCGGCGGCCATGGCTTCAACAGGTGGGAAAGAAGAGAAGGCTAAACAATCAGAAGAGTCCTTGAGAAAAGTCATGTACTTGAGTTGTTGGGGTCCTAATTAATTAAATAGTAACTTTTTTTTTAATTATAGGATAATTTGATTGTACATGATGATATAAGTGATTTTCTCATATCAGAATTCTGCAAAGACTTTGTTATGTTTTTAGTTTAACAAAATCTTGAGAAGTCCAGATTAAAAAAAAAAAGTTGTGAATCAGATAATGAGCTGATATAAATCTATAGCTCAACAAATATACACCATTGGTATTAGATCTCTACCATGAGACGTGTACTTTTACCTTATAACAAAATCTTATTAATTAGTGAGCCATGCCTTTAAAAATGCTATATATAATTTACATAATTTTAATCACATCTCCATCTCCATCTCCATATCCTAAACTTCATATTTGAAACCGAAGAAAAATTATCTTCAGTGGTTGGGAGGTTGTTTTAGAAGAAAACTGAAGAAGTAATATTCAGTTCAAATATAAAGGGAAATTAGTTTTTAATGTATGTTATATTTGTTTACTCGATTTATTGCTTATATCCCCATCATGATTATAGTATATAACTCGATTTATTGTTTATATCCCCATCATGGTTATAATATATAACTTTTCAAATACGTATCATAAAAGGAAGAAAAAAATCGTACAGAAAATAGATTCATAACAACTGATATCTTCAATTATTGAATAAGATATTATGCTTTCTGTTGATGCAACAAATAATAGACCAAGGCCTGTAGCGATATCTCCGGGTAAAAGGGTTCAAGGGTTTCGATTAGCCTAACGCAGGTCGTGGGGTCCCCCCACGTTTGCAGGACGTGGAGAGAGGTTCATTAGTGTTATTGTTGTTCTTCTTGAATTCTAGACTGATATGAAACCAGCCCAGAACGTAATCGTTGGAGAAGATGAATTATTTGGTGTGAAGAAGAGAAACATAAAGCTAGTTCTCATGGGAGAAGAAGCAGAGAAGCAAGCATGAAGCTTGTTCTTGAGAGGGAGAAGGAGAATCAGAGAGTTAAGATAGTTTTCAGCTGATTCCGGAGTGTCTCATATGTTTGGCATGGGCTGCAATTTATAGGGGAAGAGGTTTCTCAAAGGAGAAACCTTTAACTAATGAACCTGGCTTGCAGTGAGGGACTTACCCTTTTAGGGGTTGAACGGTTTGGACCTGCGGACAAAAGGGTGTTCTCTGTGCACATGTTCTGTCTGTGCAGAAATGGTTCACACGTTAAGTGCTGATGTGACCGGACACTGTGCTTGTCCTTTTTACTGTTCACCTGAGGTTGCGCGTATTGAACCTCTCAACCTTTTAACCTTTTAAGCTGTTATGTATATTAGTCATTTTATTGAGATTTGGGCTACCCCCGTCGTCACTTTCATTCTTTGTTAGTTGTTATTAACATGTTTACGATATGTTAATATTAAACCAAACCCAGTGTAATGTATGTGAGGTTCATTTGTCATGGATGATGAATTGGAGAAGAGAGAGAGTAAAGAATAGATAAATATTTTGTTGGGTAAATGCATGCATTTGTACAGAGATAAGCTTTGTTAATAGTGAGATCTTAAATGAAAGAGTAAACTGTCATATTTGGTCCTAGAGGTTTAGTCACTTTTCCCACTTTAGTCCAAAACTCAAACTTTTTGCATCTAGGTCCCTGTGGTTTCAGTTTTATTGCCATTTTAGTCCAAAAATGAAATGAGGTCATATTTGTCTTATAAAATCCTGCACTTTTGTTTTTTTTCCTCAGGGGCAAATCAGGTCATATTTGTCTTATAAAATCTTGTATTTATTTATAAAAAAAGAAATAATCATTTTGCCCCTTAGGAAAATGACAAAATAGCAGGATTTTATAAGACAAATATGACATGATTTCATTTTTGGACCAAAATGGCAATAAAACTAAAACCACAGAGACCCAGATGCAAAAGGTTTAAATTTTGAACTAAAGTGGCAAAATTTACCAAACCACAGGGACCAAAATAGCAGTCTACTCTAAATGAAAAAAAAAAGAGAAAGAAAAAAAAAGTTAATAGAAAGATGACGTCACAATTTTTTTTTGCTATAATTTTAATCTTGCATTAGAGATAGTATTATGGATCACAGTCAAATGGCATGAAAAAATAAAAGGTAAATAGCCAACGAGAGTAAAAGCGTATAGAATATTATATACATACCGTGATGAGCCGAACTAAAATACAGTATTTTTTATTGTAAGTTATATTGAGTGTCGGTACTGTATTACTACCTTCATAAACAGACTCACACAGTTCTAACAACATCATTACCGATATCATTATTTGCTTTTATTGTTATTAATCGATATAAAACATATATCAATTGTTATATCAAGTGTCGGTATTGTACTAATACTATAACGAACTAATACTAACAAAAAACCTGCCACCGTGCATAGGAAATCCCACTAGTTGTAGACCAATTTCCAATGATAAAGCTTAATTTACAAATGTTAAATGCATGATTAGAGATAGAGAAAAGTGCCCAAATAGTCCTTATTGTTTGCCCATTTTTCACCTTTAGTCCCTAACTTTCTAAAATTACATCTATAGTCCCCAACTTTTTCAATTTTGTTCTAGTATGGTCCCTGACGCGTAACTGGATTAGTTTTTGGTGTAGGTGCGTGGGAAATGACAAAGATACCCTTATGTGGGACCCACCACCCACCTCACCCACTTCATCTTCCCCACTCCACACCACCACCACCACCATCTAGACCCCCCCCCCCCTGTAACGCCTCGCTTTTCGCAGCTTTCTGTTTTTAGAAAGTTCATCTTGTAATTCTATTTTCGGAAACCTGTTTCCTTTGTAATCGTATTTCGTTCCAAGCTATTGTAAATCCGAGACTTGATCGTAATGAAAGGAATCTTTTATATGAAATATACATCGTTTATACATTATTTATACATTGATACATACGTTTGTTTGACACATGATTCGTAATTCGCATAAACATAAGTTTAACTCGTAAACAATGACCGTGTATTCGTAATCCCTAAATCTTCATACATTCAAACACTTGGTTATTCGATTATAAGATTAAATTGTATGTTTTTTTTTTTCACTTGATCATACCAAACTATAAACCATACATACTTGTTATATTTCATGTGTTATACACACCTATGTTATCACACTTTTTGCTAAATTAAAACATGTCATTTATGCGTTTTAGACCTTGTTACAAGTTACATACATACTAGACACCATGTAACACTTTATTAAACATCAAATATATACCTTCTAATGTCAAAAAAATAAAATAAAACAAAAATTATAGGGCTGTTAACAGCCTTGCATCAGCCCATTTAAATCCTTTGTTTTGAGTTATTCAGCCCACTAAACACTTCCAAAGCCCATCCCAATGAAACCCTAATCCATCCCATATATAACCCAAGCCTCCTCCAAGCATTTTTCACTTTCTAAACACTCTCCATTCACTCTCAAACACTCCAAACCGTAGCTGACTTCTGAAGTTCGAGCAGATTGATACTACTTCACTAAAGTGAGCATAACTCACTCAATTCTTATCCGATTCACTCAATTATTTTTGCTACTTCTTTGTATTGACCTTAGCTACGTTTCCATGGGTTTTCCCTGGAAAATCAGAGCCTGTAACGTCGCCAAAAGGGCTCCAAAGTTGACTGATTTTTTTGTTCATGTTTCAATCTTTGATAAACTTGTTTAAACTTGAGGAAACTCATCTCAAATCTATGTCCTTGTAGGATCGTTTTCAGACCCGAACGAGTCGATCAGAAGAGTTTTTGCTCTATACGAAAGGTGGAAACAGACGTATAGAGTTCAATTCAGCTAGATTCACACTTTAAACTGTCGTATTATTGATTTGATAACAAATTACAGCGAGACGACACTTCGGCAGCACTTCGTGGCTCAAACCGGAAAAGTTACACCTGTAACTCAAACGAAATCAGGCACACATATATATAGGCGAAGTAATTTCGCTTGAACCAGTCTCAAACGGAATCACGTTCAAGCGGAATTACCACTTCAAACGAGATTACGAGTTCAAGCGGAATTAACCTTGTGATTTCGTTTGAAATAGCTATTGCCCATTTCAAACGGAATTACCTATATTTGACATTTTTCTCGTATTACGTGCCCTGATCTATCTGAATACATACAAAACTCGATACAAGACGAAGTCGACAGACGCATGCACCAACAGACTCCCCCTCGAATGTTGACGAGTCTTCAGTGTCGAGTCTTCGCATCTTCAGTCTTTATCAGTCCTCTTGACCTCTCTTCTGAAGTATCTAACAATGTAAATTATCCTCAAATCTCTCTCTTCTCTTTGTATCAGCACCAACAAATAACCTCCCCTCGGATGTTGATCTTCTCTTCAATTTTCAGGATCTTGATCTGGCTCTTGAGTCTTCTAATTCTCTTGATCAGATCTCTTGATTCCTTAAGTTATTTTCCAAGATCTTAACCTGGCTCTCAATCAGCTCAGGTATCAGAATCAGAACTTGGCTTTTTAACAAGATCACAGGTTTAGGATTGAAACCAGGCTCTTCCTAAAAACAAACTTCTCAGGAATCGAAACCTGGCTAACCTGCACATTCTCTACCCAAAAATAAATTTCACAAATTTTAACATTTAAAACATTTCTGATGAACATTTGTAGATAAGATATTCAAAAATTGATTTTACAATTTTAAACTCTGATGAACCACTTGAATGAAATATCATTTTTTCAAACATTTTTTCATTTCAAATAGACTCCCCCTTACAAATTGTCATCATGTTTAGCACTTGGAATTTTGAAAATCAGCTCTCTAACACCAGTTGTCGAAAATCTTTTTTTAATTTTTCAAAATTTTATGCTAAAACACACTTAATATCTTTTTGGAATTTTCAATATAAAAATAATGCAGTAAAGAAATATTTACAAACAATATTTTTGTGAGTTTGTGTAAGAGGATCATATCAGTTTTTGAGACAAATCACCAACACCGTTAAGCTTTAAACATTTTAAGTTCTAAACGATTCACTTAGATTGTCAGTATACTGATCCACTTATATTTTCACACAAAGTTCAATTGTTTCGAGATACGAGATTAATGTCTTAAGCACTTAAACTTAATCATGTGTCCCACCTCAGAATATACTCCCGTATCCAGATCCCAATATTCAGTCTTACAGGTGAGTATACCACAAATGATATCTGTAAAGGGTTAAATTGCGAGGGCCGTGAGAGCTCAGGTCAGAACTTCCGTTCAGCAGAGAGATGACAGCTTCGACTTTTGGTGTGTCCCCTTTAGAGGATCTATTCTTCAACAGCACATGATTAGCATTTTGCAATGTTTCATCATTTTTTTGTACTGAGGGCGATGCTATATTTCAAGCAAGCAGAAAGTATTATACGGGGACTAGGCCATTGCTTCCGCAAAATCAGAAGTCCCGGGATAATACCCCAGATATCACTGAGTATTAAGACCTAGTATCTCAGAAAGAGTGACCTTTCAAACAAGATTTCGGGGGTTACTCATATATCCGAGAGATGTTCCCCACGATATAAGCAAGTTTGAAATTTAGGTTTATATCTCGTCACAATCTACTAAATGTGCAAAAACCTACTGACACATCATCAGTGAGACCGTTTATCACATTTTAACTTTCCATTTCTTTAGCATGTTGTGATAGTCCACTGATGTACTATCATTTCCTCTTTTTTACAACAAAACCCATTTTTGAATTTTATCATGTTTATGTTTTTGGATTTTCAGAAATTCTTACTCCCCTTAAAATGCAAAAACATTTAAAGGAAATTTAAAAACAGACTATATAAATAATATGACAACTGATATCAAATCACTTCAATTCGCCATCCACTTGGCATAAACAATCAGAACTCCCCCTTACAGCAAACTATTTTCCCATTGATTTCAAAATACTTAAGTTTGTTTTAATCAAATGGTTTTTCTGAAAAATAAATTTGTTAAAACCAATTGTAGGTTAGGGGTTCATCACATTGTTTTTCAAAATACCACTTGTAGAAAATCAAGTACAACTTAATGTCCCTGATTTACCACTTGTAAGTGAAAACCTTTTCCAACCACCCGTAGGTTCACTTATCAACCAAACCATTTTTAAAAAAAATAACAATTTTAAGAACAACTACCACTTGTAGATTTACCAAATAACCACTTGTAGAAGAATGCCGATTCCTGCTCCACTATTACCAACTTGAGAGCTCCGGTAAGTCCAGATTTTTATTGTTCATAATAAGTTCCATCCCAGTCACAAACCTGGGACGAAACAACCTTACCTGGTTTCTTCGTTTTCTTCTCATAAAACTCCTTCACCCCTTTGACTTTCTTGTCAACCATTTTCCCAAAAATATGTTTCACAGTGGGGTTAAAAGCTGTATCAACTTTTCAGAGAAAAATTGATTTGAAATCTCAATTTTACCAACTTTTTGTTTATAATTCTCAGCCCTCAATGGTGAAAAATTGACATCATCCATTGGAGGTACTGACGTTTTCAATTTCAACTCAACTTGTGGCTCCTCTGATTTTATGGAATCAGATTCATCGCCTGAAGATAGCTCCTCTGATTTTGACGAATCAGAATCATTGCTAGAACTATCATCAGATTTCTTAACAACCCATTTTTGGTTGCCAAGATTTGCACTTTTCTTGTAAAACCTGTTTGAACATTCACCAATCTCAAAAATTGAATTTTTGAAAAGTTTAGTTCTCTCAATTGGTGGTTCAAACTCAACCTCTTTATCTTTCAGCTTACGAAAAACTCCCTGTTTTGATTGTATTGCCTTGGAACAATTCTTGGCAATATGACCAACAGTGTTGCGTTGGAAACAGGTTCTTGTTTCTTTCATCTGATCAGCAGTCTTCATCTCTTCTTGCTTCTTCGCAAGGAATTCTCTGTTCGATTGGTTCTTAAACAACTGTTCCTTTTCCTCTTCAGTAGATGTTCCTGAAACAAATATCATTTTTGATTTAAAATCTCGAACATATTTTTCATTTTTATAATTTTCTGGTGGAATAAATCCTAATCCTTTCTTTTTGAAATTACCGTTATGGTTTGGTTTCTTTCGATAACCTGAACCAGAACTGTAACCTTTTTTCTTGTTTTCTCTTTGTTGAACTCTTGAGGTGTATTTTTTAGGTTTATCATTAAGATTTACATCTTTTATTTCATAAATATTAATTTCTGTTAGTTTGAAAACCTTTTTGATCATGTCAGGTTTGACACCTCTTATTGGAAATTCCTCATCAGAATATAATTTGTCGGAATCATTCAATGTATATACAACTTTGAATGTTTCGTCATTCAAATTAGATTTTGATAGAAGAAATTCTTTATTGTAAACCCTTTTATCCTGTTTGACTGTTGACTTTGACTGGTTGGACTCAGACTTTGTCTCTGATTTAGACTCCGACTTTGACTCCTCCATTTCATCGTTATCTAACACATGATCCACCACTTTCTTCATCAATTGAGATTGTTGATCAGTGTCAGACGATGTAAAAGTAATATAAATGTTTTTCTGGTAAGTTAACTGAAGAATCCGACTCCCACTGTAAATTTGTTGCCTTTTCGACTCTTTCTGAATTTGGATTTCTCGGAGAATATCCATTTTCAAGCGGGGTGGACACTTGTTGTAACTGAAACCTTGTTTCTTACCAGAATCATTCACATCAGTATCCTTCTTCTTTTCCTTTTTCTTTTTAGAAATCTTTTCTTTAGAGTCAATCTTTTTCTCTTCAGGAATGTCTTCTTCAAAAGCCTTCATGCCTTCCACAGTATGATAAATCTTGTCAATGACATAAGAAGTACATGAGTAACTTTTTAACAAACGGTTTACTCTTTCTGTTTTAATTCTTTGAGTTTCAAGTTTCTGCTCTAGCACAGCACACTTCTCAATATAATTGTTGACGACTCTCTGCTTTGTCATGAAAGCTCCCTGAAGTGTCTTCATTGCTGTTGCATGTTCTTCACTTGATTGATTGTACTGATTCATTGCTTTGTTCAGAACATCATAAGATTCTTTCAATCTGTTCATGTTATGTACCAAAGTACTATTCTGCTTCTTTACTGCTTCACAGTTTTCACATGTCACAGGAACCTTTTGAGCATTAGCTTCTGCTTCAACTTTGAACTCTGGAATGTTTTTCACCTTTTTCCTTATCACTGGAATTTCCTCATCATCACTGCTGACAGGTGTTTTGACCTTTTTCTTTTTAGCTTTTTCATCTTCACTATCACTTTCTACCATCATTTTCAAATGAGCTTCCATTCTCCTTGCATAATACTCACTATCATCATCACTATCTTCTTCAACTCGAGCAACAAACGCTTTGTGAGTTGAAGTTTTGTTTGGATCATAATCATCCCAATTGAAATTTGCCCAGCTAAAACCTTCTGGCAATTTTGCATCATCTTGATTAATTAGGCATGCTTTATTGTCGGCTGAAATATATTTGTCCCAGCTGAAGTTTTCTTGATTCCCCAAACATGCTCTCTTAGATGATTCTTCAATCTCCTTTCTCCCATGAGCAGTTTGTGGTTGTTGTTGATATGGTTGTTGAGCAACTTGATGATAAATCGATTTCCGATAGTAGTCATTGTTGTTGTTGAACGGATTTTGAGCTCTACTTGCTTCGCGATTTTTGCACTCCCTCTTGAAGTGTCCTTTTTCCCTGCAACGAAAACAAGTAACTTTAGATTTATCAAAACCAAAATTAGAAACACATGCATCACGGAAGTCATCTCTTCCTGTGATCTGTTTGAATTTCTCAACTCGTCTCAACACACTAGCCAAACACCATTTTATATCCATTAATTCCATCTCTTCAGCATCAATCTGATCGTAATCCTCTTTTGTAAGCATTGGATTCCTGATCCGACCTGCCACTAAACTTCCATACGACTCCAAAACAGTTCCCAACAAAGACATGTGACTTTTCGCAACTTCTTCAGAATAATCCTGATCATTCTCAAGATTCAACACAATATTGCATTGTAGCTTCTTGCCATTCTTGGTTGCAGGAAAGTTTGGATCAAAAGATGGATATGAAGAAAAACTTGTGTTGCTGTTTGATCCTTTGGATGAACTTCCTGATGAACTCTTTGCATTGAATGCAGTCTCAACTTTTGGTGACATGTTGATAGTTTTGTCATTCAACCCTGCTTTGTAATAAAGCCCAATGTCTTCTTCACTATCAAAATCTTTCATTCTTAAGACCTTTCTCTGTTCCATCTCCTGAGCCTCAATCTTTTCAATAAACTTGCTCAGTGTTAGACTGCTAAACCCTTTCTTGTTCCTTAACATCATGAGATATGTGCCCCAAGTTTCGTGTGGCAATGCATCAGCTAGCTTTTCAATCAACTCCTCATTATCTTTATTGATGCTCAACCTCTTCATGTTAGCAAGCAAATTGCAGTATCTTTCAATGATCTGCTTGGTGCTCTCAGTTCTCAAACCACGAAATAGATCAAATTCGTTCTTCAAAAGTGATTTCTTGTTCTTGACCATCTCTTGGCTTCCAACAAACTTTGATCTTAATGCTTTCCATATTGAATACGAAGTTCCATTGTGTTGCAATAAAACCAAAATATCTTCTTTCACAGCTTGTTGTAACAGACTTAACATCATTTTTTCATCTTTGTATTTCTTTCTATCTTCGGCACTTAGATCTTTAATTGCAATAATCTCTTCATCATCAGTCATCGGTCTAACATATTTCGTTTCAACACATTCCCAAGCATCCAAATAATTTGCTTGAACCCAGTTTTCAAAACGTCATTCCCAACCTTTATACTCCTTAATGTTCATGAGCTTAGGCGGTTTTTGCATAGTCCTTGATTCATTTTCTAACATTGTGTTCTGTGCAAGAGTAATCGGGGTAACTGGAGTAGCAAATGCGTTGAAAAATTCCTCTTCCATGATTCGGTTTTTCAAAATTCACAAAACAGTTCTGTTCAAACGAGATTAACTTCCAAACGAGATTACACAGTTCAAACGAAAATACACTCTCAAACGAAATCTCTGTTCAAGCGGAATAGCTCTTCAAACGTAATATCTAATTTTGTTTGAACTAACACCCCTTTCAAACGAAATCCCTAATTTCATTTGAAATCTCAAACGGAATTACAACTTGAAGCAGAATAGCACGTTTAAACGGTATAACTGAAACGGAATTACCTATTTCAAACGGAATCAACCAACTTTTCAAACGAAATACCGGTTTCAAGCGGAATTAAGGACTAATTCCGTTTGAAATGTTGCTGATGTCATCATTCTCACGTTGATTTTGAAACGGAATAACAAATTTTATCAATTTTAAGTCGAATTATGGTCTGAAACTTTCAAGGCTTTGTTAAAACAGTATTGCACACATTCTGTGAGAATTTTAGCCGATTTTAACTGTGAAAAATTGTTAATTTTGAAAAAAAAGGTGTAGAAATCAGAATTTGCAGCTGAATTGGTAAGAACTCTTCCTCCTGAGCTCTGATGCCACTTGTAGGATCGTTTTCAGACCCGAACGAGTCAATCAGAAGAGTTTTTGCTCTATACGAAAGGCGGAAACAGGCGTATAGAGTTCAATTCAGCTAGATTCACACTTTAAACTGTCGTATTATTGATTTGATAACAAATTACAGCGAGACAACACTTCGGCAGCACTTCGTGGCTCAAACCGGAAAAGTTACACCTGTAACTCAAATGAAATCAGGCACACATATATATAGGCGAAGTAATTTCGCTTGAACCAGTCTCAAACGGAATCACGTTCAAGCGGAATTACCACTTCAAACGATATTACGAGTTCAAGCGGAATTAACCTTGTGATTTCGTTTGAAATAGATATTGCCCATTTCAAACGGAATTGCCTATATTTGACATTTTTCTCGTATTACGTGCCCTGATCTATCTGAATACATACAAAACTCGATACAAGACGAAGTCGACAGACGCATGCACCAACAGTCCTTATGCTTATAACCACATCTATGGTTAGTTAGGCTTAAAAACAAGGTTGAGATATTCAAAATCAGAGGTATAAACCTCACAAACTTTCTGTTTTGTTCTAGGGTTTAACCCACAAGTGATGTTCAAGTTCAAGACTTGATGTTTGTGTGATTTAGGATTAACTTGGGTTATCCTACTTAAAAATCCACACATTACTTAATGATTTCTCATAGATTAGTTGTTCATATTCTTGTATTACTTGTAAGTTCTTGACCCTCCTTGTATGTTCATAACATCAAGTATAGTGGTGAACACTTAGAGGTGCCTAAATAGAAGACTTTTCTTCCTACCTCCTACATGAATTCTATGACACTTAATAGGTTCCTAAATGGAGGATTCATCCTCCTACCTCATGCTTGAACTAATGGACTTATTGATATATTACATAACATATATAATACTTATATAAACTACCCAAATATTCGAACCTTTGATGATGAATTTGTGTTCATTCGTCAAAGTACTAGATTGCATCATCTAAGACCTAAAACTTGTTATGATTCTAATGGGTGTTCTACCCATGAAAACATTCAAACCCTTGGGGTTTCATAGTGTCAAACAAGTATTATGTGTTAAAAGATGATTACTTTCATATTGTCACGCCCCAACCGATGGCGGAAACATCGGGGTGTGGCACTGAGCGAAACAGATTGTCCAGAAGTTTTCATAACAACTATAATTACCAAATATTTAAAGCAACATGTCCTATACCATGTCATAAAAGATAATATAATTATTACAGACAAAATCTAGTCAAGTAGTTCTGTTCCGACAACTCAGATTTACAAATAGATAGTTTGTTTATTGGTTTCTAGGACTCCGTCCCTAGCCTCAATTTCATCACCAGCACACAAAGCATGTAAACATCCTATGCACCTGTTACATACGTTAAAATAAAAGCCAATACACATAGTGTAAAGGTGAGCATACAAGTTTAATAATAGCATAATAGAGTTTACGCATGTTAGTTATCGACATGAACCCATCGATACCAATGACTGCGGGTTGACTGCCCAAGGCAGTTCGTGATACACACTCACCACTGTGAGCCATGTAACTAATTGTCCTTAGCAACCCCTGAGTGAACAAGTGCTGAGTCCAAACTAAAAGTACAACCGTCACTAAGGCAGGTAGACAGCATTCCATGTGTAAACATAACAAACAAGCATTCATTTAGTCACGTAATACATGCGGTAACGGTCAGCGTTAAAGTATTGAGTAGTGTGTTCGATGTGATTTAGAATAAGTAACGTATGTAACACCCAAAAGTGCGTAAAGCAAAAAAGGGTTCGAGTAAACTCACAACGATTGATGGATTGAAGGGAGCGCTAAAGAGTAGGCTTAGCCTGAACAGATTGATAGTATAACGATAAGCGACGCGTAAAACGATACAGAGTGCAAGTGGGTAGGAAAGCAGTTCGATCGGATGGTAGTCCGATCGGACAGCCGGTCGTTCGTGTGACAGTCTGTTCAGACGGTCGTCCAGTCAGATGACCGTTCGAGTGGATTGTTACTTCCTTTGGGAAGAATGTGTTTGTGTATGATGGCTTGACTTTTGAAGTTTTCCTTGTAGCATTTTGAAAACTTAAGAGTACCTCTGTCATTCAGGTCGATCGATCGAACGACCGTTCGATCGATCAGCAACCCGATCGGTTGGACACCTTAGTGGGAACAAGTTCTCAGCAGTGTGTCACTCGATCGGATGGTAGTTCGATCGGGTGGTAACTCTGGTGCATTGAACATGTTGAAATTTGTTTAAGTATTGAAGTCTGATCATTACATGGTTAAGTGGTAGTCCGATCGGATGGTAATCCGATCGAGCAGCACTTCGTTCAATGTTCATCCCTCAAAGTTTGAAAATAAAGGTAGAGTGTGATGCCAGGGTGCAAGTCGATCGGGTGACCACCCGATGGGGTGACAATCCGTTCGAACATCAGTCCGATCGGACGGCACTCCGCTCTGGTGTCCCGGACGTCTTTTCCCTTGGTCATTTGATAACTTTTCATTTTATCGAGATGTTTTGATAATGTGTTAAGCAACAGAAACCTCGTCAATACTTGGCATTCCTGATCGGACAGGAATCACCCAAATCCGACCAGTTAACTGTTCGAGATGGTGTTCCATGTTTAACCCGAAATCGGTAGTCTCGTGGATAGAATCCAGATCTTGAACCGACACAACCACAAGAATGAGTAGAAAGTTGGTACAAGCTCCGATTCTATCGGTTTTGAGTGCATTGAGTGTTAAAGAGTTGAAAGAAAGTTGGAAAACCAAATTTCAAATCCTTTCTCACTTGAATCTGTTTAGATCTATGAAGGATCTTTTTTATTTGGTATGGAAATCGTTCAGATCAAAGTTGTTCTTGGTGGGTTGAAGTCAAAACATGAAGTTCTCAAGAACACCATGATGACATCATCCTAGAACACCTCAAATCTAGTGATTTGTCGGTTAAAAGTTAAAATTCAAAAGATAGAAAGGTGTAGGAGTGCGTGTAGATTAAGAAAGTAAAAGATTTAGGTTGAGATCTTACCGCAATCGTGAGGAATCGAAGAAAAGGTGACTGGAACGAGTGGAGAGCAAATGTGAGCTGAATACTTTCCCAAAGTGGAAAGTGAGGGGTATTTATAGGGTTTCCCAAAGTGGAATGGGCTGGCCGATCGAGTGACAGCCTGGTCGAACGGCTGGCCGATCGAGCGGCAACTCGATCGATCGGCTGGTCGATCGGTTGGTCACTTGGTCGATCAGTCACTTGGTTCGGGGGTTCGGTGCGACGAGTTTTGCCATTTCGATTACGATTACGAGCCTTGTGAGGCGATAGAGTTTTCTATTCAAATTACTTTTAATCCCAACTACTATATCTAACATACAATCATCCTACTTTTCCTGCGTTTAGCGTTTGCGATTCGATTGCGATTGCGTTTTCGATTGATCACCACATAAACATGACATAAATAAACATACACAAGTAACACATAAATGGCACAGACACATAAAATAATAACCAAAGCGCGTAAATTCGAGTTGCGATTGCGATAAACGATAAGCGATGAACATGCGATAAATAACGATTAAACCTCGATTATTAATAAGTACTCCACATAATACAGCTAACGTAATAACATAGAGAGATTATCTACAAGTCAAAGAAGTCAAAACAGTCAAACTTGACTTTGACTTTGACTTTCGAAACACGGGGTGTTACACATATGTTATATTCTTATGTTTTAAATTCCAAATCTCGACTCTCAACATACCTTGAACTTTAACCCTTATACATTTGATCTCATAATCTCATTGCTCGTCAACAATTGGATAATCGGAAAGCATATGCAAATTTTGTGAGTGCACTTGACCCATTTTTCCTTTTATTCACTTTGGGTGCAACATATTTTACTTGTTAAACCGCACAATTCACAAACATGCTTTTATTCATTCGATCCGTATACATGCTTTGTTATGCTTAGGTTCATGCTAGAATACATACTACTTGTTAAATTGGCTTAAACAATTATAGCGCTATAGGAGTAACGCACCGCCCGTGAACGAGAGGTCATGTTAGGTTTATTCATTCATACTTGCGTAAACAGAGGGTTGACTTGTAAATCGCATGCCAGTTTACAACGTTAATCTTGATAACTAGGTTTGCCATGTGGATTGTTTATAACAACTCTCACTAAAAAGTCATAATTATTAAAATAATTAGTCCAATAGGAAACCCTAATTGAGACACCCAAGTGATTCTGAACAAACCCTAAAATTTTCATAATTTTCAGAATCAGGATTAGGGCCCCTAAAACTCAAGGGGGGATAAACCCTAGTTGATAATTATCCTTAAAATTCGTTGTCAAATAACTGAAATGTGAAAGTGTCAAGTCAGCAAAGCTAGTCCCAACCGTGGCTAGTCTATAAGCCTACTTTTTCACCCATACACACCGTAGGGATTTATAGCCTACGATGCGCAGGCTTGTAAAAAGGGCACACGCACCGTAGGGGTTTTTGGCCTACGATGCGCATGGCTGACCAAATTTCACCTATAAATAGCAGACATTGGCATTCGAAATCTGAACATTTTACGTCGAAAGAATTCATACTAATACACTGAGATACGAACTGCTATTCCAAAATTGCACCTCCGGGTCTCGAAATTCTGCCACAAAACAGGGTATTAGCACAATCGCTGCTACGATTCATTTTTCCGACGATCAATATATCCAATGAATGTTTAAGTGCCGCCCACATTAGGGTTATACTTTATCGTTCGTCGTTCATTCGACGGATCGTCGTTAATTCGATGGATGAAGTATTGCACTTTGTCGTTCGTTGTGAGAATTTGATCTCGTGAGTTATCGTAAATGCTGGATTGATTACTAACCTAGTTTTGTGTGCATTGTTATTTATATTAGGTTAACAAGGCTAATTCATAGATTAGACTCTGTCCGTATTAAATCAGCAATGTGAGTCATTCTCTCTTTTTATCAAATTTATTTACAAAATCATGTTTATTTTCAAAGTTATAATTACGGGGATTAAGTCTTTGTAATCACCAAGTTACAGCCGGTATGTGGGGTTTTGTATACATTACTTGATAATCGTCACCATTGGGGCAGCCAATGGGGGATATGACCATAGTCACAGATTCGGTCGAGTGACAAATACCGTGGGTAGTTGGTTTGATAACAGAAACATTGTAATCGCTCTTAATACTGTACATTATAACAAATGTGTCATTTTAGTAAATAGAATGATTCACTCAATATTTTCCGCTGACAAAACCTTTTTCAAACATGTTTCAGGTGATCTGTTGTAAATCAGGAAAAGTGCTGGGGAGCATTTCAAGCTTAAGATAGTGGCTCATTATAAAATAAAGAAATAAGTTTTGTAATATCACAATTTCATAGTAAAAACATAATACTGTAAATTATCGGGGTTTTATCCCGAATTGTGAAATAAAATAATCGGGGAAAATTTTAGCTTTAAACGATTCTGTTAAATAAACTTCCGCTGTTAAACTCAATTAAATAAATACCGCAATATTTCTGTCCCGCGGCTCCTGAAACGGGTCAAACCGGGTCGGGGGTCGTGACAGAAAAAGGTGGTATCAGAACCACTGGGTTAAGCTAATTAAGTATTTAGAAATACTTAATTTTTCCTGATTACTATTATGTGATTATGTGTTTTATTAACTGGCTATTTGTTAGTTACAGTATGGGTAAGCAAAAGTTGTCAAGTATCTATCTTAAATTAGATAGATCATCCAATGAGAAGGGAAGTTCATCTTGAATCAAATCCTCGAATCAGGCTGAAATTCCTGAAGAAGGAATATTTGTGCGAAAGGCACAATACGAGGAATCACTTTCTCCTAGAAAGAGGGAGATGATTATTAAGAAAAGTAAAGAGAAAATCCGAGAAAAGAAGATTAAACGGGAAACTCAGGAATTAATTGATAAATCTCCTTGGGAAGATAAACTAGATGAGAAATGGGCAAATTTATATATGCTAGCCACAGTATCAGAAAATATAAATCTTTAGATATTTTAAAGTTTAGCAACCTACCCTCACAATCTAGAAACCCTGTGTGATAAATAAAATTTCAAAACCTAAGTATGTTTTCCAGTTATCTTTGTAATAAATTAGTATACAGTATGTAATAAATTAAACGGTTATTTATGAATTTAACTTAGTATTTTATGCATTTTGCATATATGCTACATCAGCATGAGCGGAATATCTGAAGCTTTTCAGAACCTTAATCTTTACCCAGTAAATATCGAAGCTTCCAAAGAATATACTAGCTACTTTCCCGATATAGAACAACCGGTAGAATTCAAGGTTCCACCTGTGATCAAGCCAAAAAGAAAGAAAAGAAAGAATTACGTATGGGGAAGTCGTATACGTAAGAAAAAGTCAACTCCAAAACTTCCCAAAATAAACAATCCTTTGAAAAAGGGAAAAGAAATTATAACCGGAGAGAGTTCTAAACAGCAAGAAATAGAAACTGAAAACAAGGAAGAGGTTAAGGAAATAGGAATACAGATGGAGGAGGTTACTAAAGAAGTAATAATGGAAATTGGGCAAAGCTCTAGACCAACTCAGATAGAAATCGGAGAGAGCTCCAATCCAAACCAGGAAAGGACTTTTCAAGATGAGATAGATTTCCTATTGGCAAGCTGTGAAACTATTCAGCCTGTCAATACTAATAATAATAATATTTTTAATTATCCTCTTGAAAACCAATTCCCTATGAATTGGGAACCAGTAATTCCAGACCCAATAGTCCAATCCCAACCCATAGGAATGGACGAATGGTGGACGAACGATTGGCAATTTCAAAATATTGTCAACGATCCTTACTCTTTTTTTCCACAATTCGATCCAGAACCCTTACCTAATCCACCCATGAGTAATGAAAACATGGCTGAACTTCGCCACTTTGGTGAAGAGTTGTTTGATGCTGGAACTAGAATCAGGGAAATAGGGGGACAGATTGCCTGGAAGTACGATGAGAGGGAACTGCGTTTTTAGAACAGCAAGTGACGAGAGATAGTAGGATGGTAAAATGGTAGTTGTATAATAGTAATAGTAAAGTTAGATTGTAAATAATGAATAAAACTTTGTAAGATATTGGTGTGTACTGATGCATACTATGATAGATATAAAATGAAATCGAGAAATCGATTGTTTTGACTATATCTGTATTATAAAATTTCTGATTATTTGTATATAATTATTATTTAGCAGATACTAATAAAATTTATATATATACATTATCAGATGGCAAACAGTGGTAATGAACCTATAAATGAAGTTAATCAGTCTGAACAACATTCAAGAGATCAATATATGACTCGGCAAGATATCGAAAACATTGTTGCTCAAGGGATAGCCAATGCTATTCCAGCATTCGTTGCTGCTATAAAGAATCCGATCGAACCGCAACAAATTGTCCCTAGTAAACAGATTACTGAAGATAACTTCAGTAATAGTGTAAATGGAGGCAATAATCATGTTAATCATAATAGGGAACCACATCAAGCTCCATTACCCAAGAAAATGAAAACTGCAACGCCTGGTTGCACTTTCAAAGAATTCCTTGCTTGTAAACCCACTGAATTTGCAGGCAATGAAGGAGCAACTGCATCACTGCGTTGGTTAGAGAAAACCGAAGCAGTCATTGCAATAAGTAAATGTGGTAAAGATGATCAAGTCATGTACGCATCAAATCTCTTCAAAGAATGTGCACTTGAATGGTGGAACACTGTGTTACAATCAAAAGGAAGAGTAATAGCCTATGCTATGACTTGGGAAGAATTTAAGGGTTTGGTGGAAAGAAAATTTTGTCCCGAGTATGAAAAGGAACAGATGGCGAATAAGTTTCTAAATCATCGGATGATGGGTGTAGATTGTCGTGGTTATACCTCGACATTCTTTGAATATGCTAGAGTGGTACCAACACTGGCTTCGCCAGAACCGGTACTCATTTCTCGCTATATTTGGGGGCTAATTAGTGAAATCCGCAATATTGTTAAAGCTGCGAGACCACGCACTATTGACGATGCGGTAGAATTAGCTAATACTTTAACCGATGAATTGGTGCGCACAAGAGATGAAGATAGGAAAAAGGCATTAGCTCAGAAAATTACCCAAGGATTTCGTGTGGGTAATAATAACAGCTTCAAGAGAAAAGGAACAGGGCAATCTCCAGCTCCGTCATTCTGCAGGAAATGCAAAAAGAAACATTATGGAAGATGCGATATCACTTGCAATTTTTGCAAAACTATAGGACATCGGGAAGAGAACTGCAAAAAGAAAACAGTAATCTGTTTTAATTGTGGAGAAGCGGGGCATTATAAAACAGAATGTCCTAAATTGGTCAAACCAGTAGATAACAGACCCAAGACGACCGAAGGAACTACTAAGAAGAATGCCAGGGCATTTCAGCTGACTACTCAAGAAGCAGAACTTATTCCAGATGTGATAGCGGGTACGTTCTTAGTTCACAACGTGTATGCAAAAGTATTATTTGACTCTGGTGCAAACCAAAGTTTTATCAATACTTCATTCTGTCAAGCTCTTAGTTTACCTTCAAACCAATATTAGGCAGATTTTTACAGTTGAAACAGCAGACGGAAATTCAGTTAAAATAGATAAAGTTTTGCAAGAAGGAAACATAGAACTTTTAGGACATAAATTCTCTGCAAGACTATTGCCGATGAATTTAGCTGAATTTGATGTTGTATTAGGAATGGATTGGTTAGTAGCCAACCATGCTAGAATCCTTTGTGATCAGAATTCCATAGAAATTCAATCACCCACCGGAGAAGTGATTAAGATTACAGGAGATAAACCACAGAAACCCATGAAGTTCATATCAGTGATGAAAGTTGCTAATTATGAAAGAAAACAAGGAATAGTGTATATGATTTCAGTAATCATTAGCACTAAAGGAAAAGATCTTAAGGAAATACCAGTAGTCTCAGAATATTCTGATATATTTCCAGAAGATTTACCGGGATTACCTCCAAATAGGGAAGTAGAATTTAGGATTCATCTAATTCCAGGAACTACACCGATAGCCAAGGCACCTTATCGGTTAGCACCCACAGAAATGTTAGAACTGAAAAAGCAATTAGATGAATTACTAAGTAAAGGATTCATACAGCCTAGCTCATCCCCTTGGGGAGCGCCAGTGTTGTTTGTAAAGAAAAAGGATGGTTCAATGAGAATGTGTATCGATTATAGAGAATTAAATAAGGTTACAATTAAGAATCGATATCCATTACCTAGGATTGATGATCTTTTTGATCAACTTCGGGGGGGCTAGATATTTTTCTAAGATAGATTTACGCTCCGGATATCATCAATTGAAGGTACAAGAAGAAGACATACCTAAGACTGCTTTCAGAACTAGGAATGGTCATTACGAGTTTACAGTCATGCCCTTCGGGTTAACAAATGCACCTGCAGCATTTATGGACATGATGAATAGGATCTGTAAACCGTACTTGGATAAATTTGTGATTGTTTTCATAGACGATATACTTATTTATTCCAAAAATCAGACAGAGCATTGTGAACATCTTCATGCACTCTTAATTTTGTTAAGAAAAGAAAAGTTGTACGCCAAATTCTCGAAATGTGAATTTTGGCTAAAGGAAGTGCAATTTTTAGGACACATGGTGAATCATGAAGGTATTCACGTAGATCCTGCTAAGATAGAGGCAATTACCAAGTGGAAGGTTCCACAAACAGCAATGGAAATAAGAAGTTTTATAGGTTTAGCTGGGTATTATAGACGGTTTATTAAGGATTTTTCCAAGATAGCTGTACCATTAACTAAGTTAACCTGTAAAGCTACTAAGTTTGAATGGGGACCTAAACAGGAAGAAGCCTTTAGAATTTTGAAGCAGAAACTAACTCATGCACCAATCTTACCCTTACCAGAAGGAACTGAAGATTTTGAAGTATATTGTGATGCTTTAAAATTAGGATTTGGATGTGTGCTTATGCAACGCAAAAAGGTGATTGCATATGCATCAAGGCAATTGAAAAAGCACGAAGAGAATTATACGACTCATGATTTAGAATTAGGAGCCGTAATTTTTGCCCTTAAGATTTGGAGACATTATCTGTACGGAAGTAAGTTTACTATCTATACAGATCATAAGAGTTTAAGATACATATTTGGGCAAAAAGAGTTAAACATGAGGCAAAGGAGATGGATGGAAATCTTAAGCGATTACGACTGTGATATTCAGTATCACGAAGGAAAGGCGAATGTAGTTGCAGATGCCTTAAGTCGTAAGTATTATGAAAAACAACGAAGAGTTCGTGCTCTCAGATTAAATCTACAAATAGATTTAATGGAACAATTGAAGAATGTTCAGAATACAGCAATCAAGGATGATGCTGAAGGAATGAAAGGACGAATCAAGGAATTAGAACAAGGAGTTGATAGAATTTGGAGATTCCACAAAAGTAGAATTTGGGTACCTAAGCAGGGAGACTTAAGACCTAAGATTTTAGAAGAAGCTCATAAATCTAGGTACACTATGCATCCAGGAAACAATAAGATGTATCAAGATTTAAGAAATAATTTTTGGTGGATAGGAATGAAAAAGGACATAGCCAGCTATGTTTCTAAATGTCTTACTTGTTCACAAGTTAAGGCAGAACATCAGAAACCTTCAGGATGACTACAACAATTAGAAATGCCAGTATGGAAATGGGAACTTATAACAATAGATTTTGTTACTAAGTTACCCAAAACCAGAAAAGGTAATGATGCGATTTGGGTAATTGTGGATCGATTAACCAAATCAGCTCACTTTCTACCTATGAAAGAAACCTTTAGCATGGAAAGACTGGCTAAATTGTATGTAGATGAAGTGGTATCCTTACATGGAGTTCCACTCTCCATTGTTTCGGATAGGGATAGTCGTTTTACTTCCCATTTCTAGAAAAGTTTCCAGCAAGCTATGGGAACTCGATTAAATTTGAGCACTGCATATCATCCACAAACAGATGGACAAAGTGAAAGGACGATCCAAACTCTAGAAGACATGCTCCGAGCATGTGTAATAGACTTTGGTGGAAGTTGGGATGATCACTTACCATTGATTGAATTCTCCTATAATAATAGTTATCATTCAAGCATTGAAACTACTCCATTTGAAGCACTATATGGAAGAAAGTGCAGAACTCCAGTTTGTTGGGCAGAAATAGGAGAAAGTCAATTATCAGGTCCTGAAATTGTGCAAGAGACAACTGATAAGATTGCTCAAATCAAAGAAAGGCTGAAGACGGCTCGAGATCGCCAGAAGAGCTATGCAGACAATAGATGCAAGCCGTTAGAATTCCAAGTTCGAGACAGAGTACTGTTGAAAGTTTCTCCTTGGAAAGGAGTGGTGAGATTCGGTAAGAAAGGAAAGCTAAGTCCAAGATACATAGGACCATTTCCAGTGATCCAACGTATAGGACCAGTAGCTTATCGTTTACGACTACCAGAAGCATTAGCAGGAGTACATGATGTATTTCATGTATCCAATCTCAAGAAATGCTTATCAGATGAATCACTGGTAGTACCTCTTCAAGATATAGAAGTAAACGAAAAGTTGAAATTTGTTGAGAAACCTCTTCAAATTGAGGATCGAAAGATCAAGTTTCTCAAACACAAACGACTAATTTTAGTCAAAGTGAAGTGGGACTCAAAGAGGGGAGCTGAATATACTTAGGAACTGGAATCAGAAATGAAGAGAAAGTATCCTCAATTATTCAGTAAATCTCGAGGACGAGATTTTTCTTAAGGTGGGGAGAATGTAACAACTCTCACTAAAAAGTCATAATTATTAAAATAATTAGTCCAATAGGAAACCCTAATTGAGACACCCAAGTGATTCTGAACAAACCCTAAAATTTTCATAATTTTCAGAATCAGGATTAGGGCCCCTAAAACTCAAGGGGGGATAAACCCTAGTTGATAATTATCCTTAAAATTCGTTGTCAAATAACTGAAATGTGAAAGTGTCAAGTCAGCAAAGCTAGTCCCAACCGTGGCTAGTCTATAAGCCTACTTTTTCACCCATACGCACCATAGGGATTTATAGCCTACGATGCGCAGGCTTGTAAAAAGGGCATACGCACCGTAGGGGTTTTTTGCCTACGATGCGCATGGCTGACCAAATTTCACCTATAAATAGCAGACATTGGCATTCGAAATCTGAACATTTTACGTCGAAAGAATTCATACTAATACACTGAGATACGAACTGCTATTCTAAAATTACACCTCCGGGTCTCGAAATTCTGCCACAAAACAGGGTATTAGCACAATCGCTGCTACGATTCATTTTTCCGACGATCAATATATCCAATGAATGTTTAAGTGCCACCCACATTAGGGTTATACTTTATCGTTCGTCGTTCATTCGACGGATCGTCGTTAATTCGATGGATGAAGTATTGCACTTTGTCGTTCGTTGTGAGAATTTGATCTCGTGAGTTATCGTAAATGCTGGATTGATTACTAACCTAGTTTTGTGTGCATTGTTATTTATATTAGGTTAACAAGGCTAATTCATAGATTAGACTCTGTCCGTATTAAATCAGCAATGTGAGTCATTCTCTCTTTTTATCAAATTTATTTACAAAATCATGTTTATTTTCAAAGTTATAATTACGGGGATTAAGTCTTTGTAATCACCAAGTTACAGCCGGTATGTGGGGTTTTGTATACATTACTTGATAATCGTCACCATTGGGGCAACCAATGGGGGATATGACCATAGTCACAGATTCGGTCGAGTGACAAATACCGTGGGTAGTTGGTTTGATAATAGAAACATTGTAATCGCTCTTAATACTGTACATTATAACAAATGTGTCATTTTAGTAAATAGAATGATTCACTCAGTATTTTCCGCTGACAAAACCTTTTTCAAACATGTTTCAGGTGATCTGTTGTAAATCAGGAAAAGTGCTGGGGAGCATTTCAAGCTTAAGATAGTGGCTCATTATAAAATAAAGAAATAAGTTTTGTAATATCACAATTTCATAGTAAAAACATAATATTGTAAATTATCGGGGTTTTGTCCCGAATTGTGAAATAAAATAATCGGGGAAAATTTAAGCTTTAAACGATTCTGTTAAATAAACTTCCGCTGTTAAACTCAATTAAATAAATACCGCAGTATTTCTGTCCCGCGGCTCCTGAAACGGGTCAAACCGGGTCGGGGGTCGTGACATTGTTCCTTATCATTTTTATACTTATATACTACGCACCAAACTTGTATGCTCGCCAATACTTTTTGTATTGAACTACACTTTTAAAACATGTTGCAGGTTTAGCGATGATATTGGTGATGCATGGAATCTAGTAGGATGCTTAGATACACACTTTAAATTTGTATTCTTATTGTATTGTATTTCATTACTCATGTTGTCTTTATTTCAAATCTTTGTAATTGACCCTTTAGAAATGAAATGGAAATTTATTATTTAAATACTTGTCACAAATAGTGTTATGAAGTCTCTTGCAGTCTATTTCGTCTCACTCCGATGTTTCCGCCATCGGTTGGGGTTTGACACCCCCCCCCCCCCACCTTCACCGTAACCACCACTACCACAACCACCACCGCCATCATCACCGCTGCCTCAACCACACTCACCGGAATTCCTAAAAAATTCCTCAAACTAATTTCATAAACGGGCAGCGGGGAAAAAACCCCAACTTTCGATTGCTTTTATTACCCACTCTCTTGCAATTTCATTATCTCCGGATTCATATCACAAAGCTCTTTCATGGAGGCAATGAAGATGCTCAACCTTTTCGTCGTAATGCTGGTGATGGTGACGTCCTTCGCCGCCGTCTCCGTCTCAGCCGCTAAGGCTTTTGCTCCTGCTTCGGCACCGACGTCTGACGTCACTACCGTCTTCCTCTCCATTGTCGTCGCCTCCGTATCTAGTTCCAGATCTGAATTTTCATCGGATTCAAATAGCCGTTACAAATCGAAATCAAAATCGTGAAAGAAGCGATGGAGGGTGGTCGGCTTTTCCAGTGGTTCAATGGTGGTTGTTGGCCGTTGATGGTGGAGCTAGGTGTTCGGGGTGTTCCGCTGGTGGTGGTTCGTGGTGGGATGCGGTGGGCGGTCGAAGGTGGATGAGGTTATTGGAGGCGGTGGAGGATGGAGGCAGTGGAGGTGGTGGAGGGTGTAGGCGTAAAGGGGTGGAGGTGAGGTTATGGAGAAGATGATACTTTTAGGTTTTTAATACAAAATGTGGCCCCCACCTAAATTATTTATCTATTATTAAGGGCATTTTAGTCATTTTATCTTCCACTTAACTGTGAAAACTAACCTCATCCACGTCAAGGATTATCCGGGAACGAAATTGAAAAAGTTAGGAACTATAAATGTAATTTTAAAAAGTTAGAGACTAAAGATGAAATATGAACAAACCAGAAGGACTATCGGAACACTTTTCTCTTAGAGATAAATCCTAAAATACAAAGTAGTTCTGAATTAAAATTCATAATTTTATTCGACAAGAAAATAAAGGAGAAAAGCCAAAAGAGTACGGGTTTTGTGTAGTGCACTGCACCCCTTGTTTACTAAAAAGTAAGAGATGGAGGTGTGTGCCAGCCAATAAATAGATAAAAGTAAATTACGTTTTTGGCCCCTGTGGTTATATCACTTTTACTATATTAGCCCAAAATAATAAGTTTTACCATATTTGCCCTCATGGTCTCTATAACTAACTATTTTGGCCCCTAAGTCTAGAGATCATGAGGGTCAAAATAGTTAGTTATAGAGACCATGAGGGCCAAAATGGTTAGACTTAGGGGCCAAAATGGTTAGTTATAGAGACCATGAGGGCAGATATGTTAAAAATTCTTATTTTGGGCTAATATAGTAAAAGTGATATAACCATAGGGGCCAAAAACGTAATTTATAATATCTTTTTTTTTGAAAATTAGATAAAATTTAGGCTGATTCTAAACACACCCTCCCCCTTCTGATTATACCCCCTTGTGAGAGAAAAACTGTCAGTCTCACGTGGGCCCCACCTGAAAGTATGTGAGAGAAGGAGGGTGTAAAAAGTAACTATGGGGTGTAGAAAGTAGCACCCAAAATTTAATATCTCATGTTAAAAACCATTTTTGTCCCCAAAAAACCATATGCGTTTCCAACTGCCAGCCGACCGGTTTCGCCCCCAAAAAACTTGGAGCTATCCTACATTCTACCTGGTGGCGTCTATATATACCTGATTCTCATTTTCTGTTGCTTCATCAAACAAATCTTACATAAGTTTCACTAACAACACAACTCCCTTCGTTTTAAGCACTTTCAAGAGTAACAATTTTCAAGATACGATGAGTTCGACATCAAGAGCATGGTTGGTTGCCGGTACCGTTGGATTGGTGGAGGCACTAAAAGATCAAGGCTTCGCACGGTGGAACTACACCATCAGAGCCATCCACCACCACGCTAAGTCCAATCTCCGGTCAGTCACCCAAACAAAGAAGTTGTCTTCTCCGGCTGCCTTGGCTTCAAGCAAAGCCATTGACCAATCAGAAGAGTCATTAAGAAAAGTTATGTACTTAAGTTGTTGGGGTCCCAATTAATTGATCACTAGTTTTTACTTAGGTTATAGCTATATCTGATGTACATGTAATTATGCATGATGTACGATCTTTTTGTTAATCAAATACAATTTTGAATTATCATTATCATCTAAAAGATTTTGGAACGATCGGAACAAGCATAGTCGTAACTAGAGGTGCACAAACTGAGTTTTTTTAATACTCGGGTTTGGGTACATACCCATGACCGGGTTTTGAATTTTCGGGTATTGATAATACTCGGGTCGGGTTCAGGTTCGGGTCCGGCCAGGAAATCCATACACCAGTTCAGGTTTTCTATAACCGGGTATTAGAATACCCTATTTACATGTACTAAAAAACCCGGGTTCGGGTTCGGATACTGAGGAGAATATGCATACCCGGGTTCGAGTTTTAGCAAAACTATCAAAATGAAGTAGTTTTGGTTTAAATCTAACTATAAATTATTTTAATCCTAACTAATCTCTTACCCTCCATTTTCGCATCCCCAGTTAATCATCATCGTCTTTCACAATATGCACCATGTGTATTCTTCTATAATCCTCCGTCAATGAAGATATGATGGCCAAAATTCAAAATTCAAAATCCTAAATAAAAATTAACTAAAGCTTTCTTTTGATTATTTCAACTTCTAAAAGATTTGGATGCGAAATTGATGAAGGAAGAATTAAGTGTCGCTGTGTCTAGAAGTTCCTTGCTAGTGAATTATGATGATGATGATTAGGGAGGAACAAATGAATGAAAACTGAAAAGTAAACATAAATAAAAAAACTACGTAGTTTTAATGGTTTCGTATCTAAGTTGAACATGTAACAACCCCATATTCACTTTCCCATTGGTATATAGTATATACTATGCTGGTTACTTTGTATTTTGTTACTTTACATATTGAGAAGAACATGTACATGTTAGCAGTCATGCAAAACAAAGTCGTTACAAAACAATTACCTCCTCCCTTGTTTGACTTTAATTGTTACCAAGATTGAATGAAAGTTAAACGGGTCAAAGTGTAAAAGTTAGAAGTGTAGTTTATGTTATATATGTATTTTAGATTAGTTGAAGGGTCAAATATGCAAACTCTCAAATGTATAATCGGTTAGGGCATGCGATCATTCGAAAGAATCATGTCGTCTCAATCCCACCGATTCATATGTATATATATGTCGAACAAGTCAAGCCGTCAAGGTTTCAAATGAAAATTGATTCCTTGAAATATAATTCAATGAATGTATAGTTTATTCCCAAATCTTGTTCATAACTATATAAAACAGAAGAAATAAAAACGGCGACGATGAGAGCATGTAAGGTTTGCTATTGTCTTGACAAAATGTAGGTTGAAGAATCAATTTATCGAAAGCTCAGCGTGTTGTGAATATAAAACCCAACCCAGAAAATTTGTGTCTTAAAAAATCAAGGATGGTGGTTTTGCCAGGAAAACGCAACTCTAGAGGTCCTCATGGAGTGACAAAGGGTCTCAAAATCATTACTTAATAGTGTTACCATATTATGGAAAGTAAATTATATTTCTTAATTTCTTTTTTGATCGCTATACTAAGTGTCGGTACCATATTGATACATAATGAAGTAAACTGATACTAACCGAATTCCCGCGGCAATGCGCGGGGGAATTCTACTAGTTTTGAAATTTCATTGAACATAACTTGAAGGGAAAATTACAAAAATGGCCATTGACCAAAACCATTTTCAGATTTAGCCATCTTATGAGTCCTTAAAGCGACGCGTCATGCACGGGATGAGTCTTTGGAAATCCCTTCACTGATGCCCAATAAAAAATGGACACGTGGCATTTTCATAACTTGCAAGTGGGGTCCCAAACGCATCAAGCGCCAGAAACTTTGAGATTCGCCAGAAAGTATGGATCTTCGCCAGAAAGTTTCAAAACAGAAGGTGTGATCTTGATGGGGGGTTGTTGAGGAATATTTGGTTTTTTGGAGTTGATGTTTTTTTTAAGGGTGACTTTCTATGTACAGGACCTAATGGTCACCGGGATCTTGTCAAAGACAATCCCCCGTCAGTCCCGCCTCCGGACGCGATGTTCTATCGGGCCCTGGCCGCCGCGCAAACTGACATTTGCCCGGAAACCATACTGCCCCCACACGAGAACCTCGCTGGGGTAACAACTGGGTAAAATAGGGTTGCCCTCCTGATCGAACCATACCTCGGTAGGATACGATCTATCATTGGGACGTCCCCCTCCCAAATAGCCGCAGCCGGGAGTCGAACTGGCAACCTCACAAGGAGGAAACCGGCCCAACTAACCACATGGGAACCAACTGGGCTAGGAGAGGGGATTGTTGAGAAAGATTGGATTTTTTTTTTGAAGTTGTTTAAGTTTGAATTCTCGGCGGCAACTATGGAGATTCGCCGGAGATGTCTGAAAAATTGCAAGAGACGTCTGAAGGACGCATGAGGTACCAAGGACGCTTGAGGTGACCAAAGACTCATCTCGTGCACGATAAGTTGCTCCAAAAACTCATAAAATTGCCAAATCTAAAAATGATTTTGTTCAATTACTATTTTTGTAATAAAACCCGATTATACATTTGCTTAAAAGCAACCATTATTGCGTCTTAAAAATTTAACATTGCGTAGTTATTTTAAAAAAGTATGTTACAGCACAATAATTACCCATGTGACTATAAAAGTGCAGGGGTATGATTGAGAAACTAGATTCTCTAAAACCATTGGCATTTCCTACTATTTTGTTCTTTCAATAATTTGGTTGTGTGTTGTGTCAAGTGTCCATCTATTTAGACCGGAGGGTATGGGGCTGATCTTGGCCTGGCGAGACCCGGCGCCACACCTCCACACCACCCCCCTATGCCTTGTCCCGGCTTCTCCGTCTCCCCCCAACGACGCATGCGACGGGCCTGGTTCTATCTCCTCTCTCTTATTTCTCTCTCCTCTCTCTCTCTCTCTCAAATCAAATCAATTTAATATTTTTTAATTGTTTTTATAAATAGTTTGGGGCCCCATCCTCCACCCCCTTGGTCCATCCTCTTTAGATCGTGGGGTATGATGGGGCGGGGGTTTGGGGCATAGGTTGACACGTGGAACTTTGAAAACTCAATTCACAAACCCATTTTCTATGGTGTATGGTGGGCGTGGCTTGGCTTGGCTGGCGTGGCCAAGCCACATCAGGTTTTTTTTTAATATATATATATATATAGGGGACCGCTAGAATGAGAACCACCACGAGTTATGAGAACCGCGAGAACCACGTGCCACGGAGGGGCGTTGACCACGATTTTTTTTTACAACTAGATCCGTATATTTTAACAACATTCGTAAAAAAAAAATTCAAACGGCGCGGCCGAGGGGGTAGTTTTTTACACCCAAAGTTTGGTGTTTTTTATTATTTTTTTGTTTTTTCTTTTTTTTTTACAAACTTTGGGTGTAAAAAACTACCCCCTCGGCCGCGCCGTTTGAAATTTTTTTTTTACGAATGTTGTTAAAATATACGGATCTAGTTGTAAAAAAAAATCGTGGTCAACGCCCCCCCGTGGCACGTGGTTCTCGCGGTTCTCATAACTCGTGGTGGTTCTCATTCTAGCGGCTCCCTATATATATATATATATATATATATATATATATATGGTCAAAATCATTTCAGAACTAAATTTTTTTCAGAACTTGCAGAACTTATCAAAGCCATTCAATATTATGATCAATGGCTCAAAACAATAATGGCAGATATGTAAATAAAGAATATAGAGGGTTTTGAATTTAAAAAATATGGGTAATATTGTAATTTCAACTTAACTCTCTTCATAACAACCCCTATAATTTCTCCTTTAAATCATCGTTTATTTAATTTATCTCTCTTAAAATTAAACACACTAAGTAATTCTCCATTCCCTCAATGCACATCACCCGTTCACTGATTTGATCTCATTCTCTAGTCATTACACATCTTGGTGACCAAAACTCCTTTTATTTATTTGTTTATATTTTGTTGCTTGTGCTTACTTTTTTTTTTTTTGCTGTGTGATCGGTTTCGAAAGCATAAAATCTATGATTATCTTCTCTTTTATTTATTTATTATTACATTTTTGTTGTTTGTACTTATCTTTTACTTTGAATTTAATTTGCCTTATCTGTTTGGTTCCGAACTTACGAGTTTTCAGGTTTATTAATGGATGTTTGATAGATTTTGATCGAGATTTTGAGTTTCTTCTGTTATTGTTGTTATCAGTTTTTTTTTATTCCGATCCACATCACATTTTTACAAGTTAATATGACTAGCTTGAAGATTAACACATATGTAAAAAAATATGTTCACTATAAATTGATGATGATTTTGAATATTTACATATATGCTAATAGTAAACTTACACATATGTATAACATTTACATATAAGTTAATAGACTACCAAATTGAAGATTTACATATATGTAAATACATAATTTGTTTGAAAATTGGATGATAGTATAAAGATTTAAATATATGTAATAGTTTGAAAAATTGATGATTAATGTATTAGTTTAAATAGATGTTCATATCCTAAACTAATTTGATCCTTAACATATGTGTAATTATGTTAAAACTGAAGAGAGGAGAGACAAAAGATAAAAGTGAATTAGTTAAATTATTGAATTAAAAATATATTAATTGATAAATTACTATTATACCCTTTTTATTTTTATTTTTTTATTTTTAAGGTTGAAATAAAATGAGTGGTCTACATTGGTTCTGTAAGTTCTTCCAAAAGTTGGGGTTCTAAAGAGAACTCAACCCTATATATATATATATATATAACCATTAAAAACTACATAAACATACAAAATAATTATCAAAATAAAAAACTATCATTCTCCGTCGTCTTCGTCGGTTTCGAACCCAGGAATCGTTGAAACATGATCCACCAAATCAGATCGAAGGTTGTGATGTATATCCCTTGACTTGATCAAAAATTCATTTGCCGCTTTATCTTCGTCTGTTACGTTACCTGGTTGGGGGATCATCGTCATCATAGTAGGTAACGACCGCTCTACCTTCATCCTCCAAAATCATGTTGTGAAGAATGATACATGCGTACATCACGTTTCCAATCTGATCCTTATCCCATAGTTGACAAGGCATTACCAATATTCGCCACATTTTCTTCAAAACACCGAATGCTCGCTCGACGTCTTTACGTACAGTCATTTGGACCCTGTTAAACTTTAATCTCTTTGGATCTATGGTACCGTGTTTTGTGAACGATTTTACGAAAACCCCCCACTCTGGGTAAATCCCATTAACTAGGTAGTACCCATACACGTACTCAACCCCGTTTACAAAGAAAGTTCCTTTGGGTCCTATACCATTTACCCGATCATTGAAAAGGGGCGAGTGGTTTATGATGGTAATATCATTATGTGAACCTGGCATACCGAAGAACACATGCCATATCCAAAGATCTTGGGACGCAACCGCTTCAAGCATGATGGCTGGCATCCCGTGAAATCTACTCGTGTGAGCGCCTTGCCATGCGGTATGACAAAGTTCCCAAGGCCATTTCATACAATCTAAACTACCTAGCATCCCGGGTAGCCCATGATAATCTGCGTGATGTTCCAATATTTGTTGCATGTCACTAAACGAGGGCTTTCTCAAATATCTTTTCCTATAAAGTTCTGGAATACACGAACAAAAGTTGTGAAGACTTTCTCTAGCTACATGTGCAGACATTTTTAAATAGTCATCCATAATATCCGAACTATTGCCGTATGCTAACTGCCTAAGTGCGGCCGTGACCTTTTGCCACGTACTAAATCCTAATTTCCCGGTTACATCCGGTTTTTGTTGGAAATAAACATACTTCTCCTCAAGATCTCTAGATATCCTTAAAAACAAGTTTCTACTCATACGAAAACGACGCCTAAACATTTTTTCATCATACTTAGGTTCCGCTGAGAAGTAATCGCTTACCAACAAATTGTTAGCGGTGTGCCGTTCACGAGCGATGTACCATCTCCTCCGTTTAGGTAGCGGAGTCTCTTCCTCATCGTCTTCGTCTTCCATGATAGCTTTCACCACCGCCGCGATCGTTTGTAGAAATATTTCCGCACCATCGTCAGATGATGATGACGATACACTTGAACTTGAAGAACTCATGGCAAGATTGTGTTTTATGTGTTTAATATTGTGTGACAAAAATGTTAAATATGGTAAGGTATTTATAAAAGAAAAAAATAAATTTTTTTAAATGCCCCCAACGGCTAGTTTGAATTGGCCATTAAGAGCCCGTCATGTCACCTTGCTAGATCCGGCTTCAAACTCCCGCCCAAGGGGCCACGCCCAAACCCAAGCCCACCCGGGGTGGTGGCTTGGGCGTTTTCCCCCAACCCACACCCCAACCCAAGCCCCATACCCCATAGTCTTAGGCCCATCCTCACTCCCGGTGACGTGGCGTCCTACGTGGCGGCCCATCCTCATTGGGATGACCCTCACCATACCCTCCAGTCTTATACCCACACTCCACTCTTCATGTTTTCATAAAAAAAAACTTTGCAAACACAAACATCTCTTCGTTATCTCAAACATATAATATTATATCGCATGAGTTCAATAAGCAGGGCATGGATGGTAGCCGGAACAGTTGGGTTGGTGGAAGAACTCAAAGATCAAGGTTTTGCACGGTGCAACTACACCGTCAGAGCCATCCACCACCACGCTAAGTCCAATCTCCGGTCACTCTCCCACACCAAACACCTTTCTTCTCCGGCAGCCATGGTTTCAACGGGAGGGAAAGAAGAAAAGGCTAAACAGTCAGAAGTATAACAACCCTCCTAAATTATTTACCGACACCCCTAATATATTTATAACATTCCTATATGTCTTAAAATTCACCCCGTATACGATAAATAGCCCTTAATACCTTTAATTTTATAAAATAAAAATAAAAACATTTTTTATTGTTTTCTGGCGTGCCGCGAAGACCTCCTCTTCGTCTTACGCGGGCCGCGACAGTTGGGAGATCAGGCCGCACCATGAGGTGCCACGTGTCGCAACGCGTGTTGAGCCTACCCCATGACTGGCCCAAGCTAGGCCCTACCCGACCTACGTCGCGGGCTGCGAAGGCTAAGCCTTCGGCTTACGCGGGCCGCATGGAACTTGAAATCAGCTCCTATAAATTGGGAGCATCGGCCTTCAGTTTTCGATCGTTCACAATTTGCAAATTCTCTCAAATTTCTGTAGTGTAGCAACTATAATTGGGTATTATACCCCCTAATTAACGAAGTTCTGCCCCGTTGTAAGTATTATAACCCCCGGTTACGTATTAGATACGCTGCCCGATTGATTTAGTGCTCCGTAACGGCTGTCGAGGTTCTGCCCGACGTAGTCGTTGTAGTTCTGTCTCGGGGAGGGTATAACTAATGTAAATATTAGGTTATTATACTAACGCGTGTGCATTGTTTAAATTATTAGATTATAACCAGGAAAATCACAGGAAAAACCCTAAAGTAGCAATGTGAGTAATCTCCTTTTTGTGAACCTTTTTACAACCTATTTTACAAAACCTTAAATATTGTACAATGTGATTAGCAGTGATTGGGTCTTTGTAATTTGTCACGGCCCCCGGCCCGGTTTAACCCGGTTCAGGAGCCGCGGGACAGGAACCCCGTGGTATTTATTTAATTGAGTTTGACAGCGGAAGATTTTAGCAGGATCTTTTTAAAACTCAAAATGCCGGATTATTTTATTTCATAATTTGGGATAAAATCCCTTGTAATTTACAATCAGATGATTTTACTGGGAAATCTTTATTTTACAAAACATGTTTCTTTATTTATATTGAGCCACTTCCTTAAGCTTGTAGCGCTTCTCGGCACTTTTCCTGAATCACAACAGATCACCTGAAACATGTTTGAAAAAGGTTTTGTCAGCAGGGAAATACTGGTGAATCATTCTTTTTACTAAAACGACACATTGTTATAATTTACAGTATTAAGAGCGATTACAATGTTTACATATCAACCAATTACCCAACGGTATTTGTCACTCGACTCATTTCTATGACTATGGTCATATCACCCATTGGCTAACCCGTTGTCCAATGGTGACGATTATCAAGTAATGTATACAAAACCCCACATACCGGCTGTAATATGGAGATTACCAAGACTTAATCCCTGTAATTATAACTTTGAAAACATTTAAGAATTTATAAAGCACTTTGATAAAAAGAGAATGACTCACATTGCAGATTTAACACGGGCAGAGTCTAGTCTACTAAATAGACTTGTTACCTAAATTAATAACATGCACACGAACTAGGTCAGTAACTAATACAGCATTTACGATAACTCACGAGATTAAACCCTCACAACGAATGACAAAGTGCGATACTTAAACATCCATCGAATTCACGACGAATGACAAAGCATAACCCTAATGTGGGCAGCACTTAAACAGCCGTTGGATAGTTTCAATCGATCGGACATTGAATCGTAGCAGCGATCAAGTTATTACCCTGTTATCGCGGCAGAACTTCGAGATTACATGTGTTTTGGGACTGTTTCTACAATATCTCAGTGTACGTTTTGAGTTTGAACGTCGAACCAACGCACAATTGGAAGTCCCAACCCCTATATTTATACTTGAAAAACAGGCCCCTCGCATGGCGCGAGGGGCTGTCGCGTGGCGCGAGGGGTGCTCCCCTACCATAGGGTATCCCCGTGTCCCAGTAGGCTTGCTGAGTTGGTTGTTCGTCAAATTTCAAATCACACGTAAAACTGTTTGGATATTATCAACTAGGGTTTACCCCCCCCCCCTGAGTTTTAGGGGCCCTGATCCTGATTCCGATTATTCTGAAAATTTTAGGGTTTATGTAGAATCACTTGGGGTCTCAATTAGGGTTTCTTATTTGAATCAAATAAAATAATATTTAGGACTTTTGATGAGAGTTGTTACATCCTCCCCACCTTAATAGAAATCTCGTCCTCGAGATTTACTGGAATAAATGAGGATATTTTCGCTTCATTTCTGATTCCAGCTCCCAAGTGTATTCGGGTCCTCGTTTTGAATCCCACTTGACTTTGACTAGCACTATCCGCTTGTGCTTGAGAAACTTGATCTTTCTATCTTCTATTTGAAGTGGTTTTTCTACGAATTTTAACTTTTCATTTACCTCTATATCTTGAAGAGGTACTACCAAGGACTCGTCAGATAGACATTTCTTGAGATTGGATACATGAAATACGTCATGTACTCCAGCTAACTCTTCTGGTAGTTGTAAGCGATAGGCAACTGGTCCTATTCGTTGGATGACTGGAAATGGTCCTACGTATCTTGGGCTTAGCTTTCCTTTCTTACCGAACCGAACTACTCCTTTCCAAGGAGAAACTTTTAATAGTACTTTGCTCCTATTTGAAATTCCAACGGCTTCCATCTATTGTCTGCATAACTCTTCTGACGATCTCGAGCCGTTTTAGTCTTTCTTTGATTTGAGTGATCTTGTCGGTAGTTTCTTGTACAATTTCAGGACCTGATAATTGACTTTCTCCTATTTCTGCCCAGCATACTGGAGTTCTACACTTACGTCCGTATAGTGCTTCGAATGGGGCAAATTCGATACTTGAGTGATAACTATTGTTATAGGAGAATTCAATTAAGGGTAGGTGGTCATCCCAGTTTCCACCAAAATCTATCACACACGCCCTAAGCATATCTTCCAGGCTTTCACTTTGCCCATCTGTTTGTGGATGATATGCAGTACTCAAATTTAGTCGAGTTCCCATTGCTTTCTAGAAACTTGTCCAGAAATGGGAAGTGAAACGACTATCCCTATCTGATACAATGGAGAGTGGAACTCCATGTAAGGATACTACTTTGTCTACATACAACTTGGCCAACTTTTCCATGCTAAAGGTTTCTTTCATAGGTAGAAAATGAGCTGATTTGGTTAATCGATCCACAATTACACAAATCGCGTCATTACCTTTTCTGGTTTTGGGTAACTTAGTAACAAAATCCATTGTTATGAGTTCCCATTTCCATACTGGCATTTCTAATTGTTGTAGTAGACCTGAAGGTTTCTGGTGTTCTGCCTTAACTTGTGAACAAGTAAGACACTTAGAAACATATCTAGCTATGTCCTTTTTCATTCCTATCCACCAGAAATTATTCCTTCAATCTTGGTACATTTTATTGTTTCATGGATGCATGGTATACCTAGATTTATGAGCTTCTTCTAAAATCTTATCTCTTAATTCTCCTTGCTTAGGTACCCAAATTCTTTTCTTATGGAATTTCCAAATTCCATCCTTTCCTTGCTCTAATTCTTTTATTAGTCCTTTCATTCCTTTAGCATCGTCCTTGATTGCTGTTTCTTGAACCTTCTTTAATTGTTCCATTAAATCTAACTGTAGATTTAATCTAAGAGCACGAACCCGTCGTTGTTTCTCATGATACTTACGACTTAAGGCATCTGCAACTACATTTGCCTTTCCTTCGTGATACTGAATATCACAGTCGTAGTCACTTAGGATTTCCATCCATCTCCTTTGTCTCATATTCAATTCTTTTTGCCCAAATATGTATCTTAAACTTTTATGATCTGTATAGACAGTAAACTTACTTCCATACAGATAATGTCTCCAAATCTTAAGGGCAAAAATTATGGCTCCTAATTCTAAATCATGAGTTGTATAGTTTTCCTCGTGCTTTTTCAATTGCCTTGATGCATACGCAATTACCTTCTTGCGTTGCATAAGCACACATCCTAATCCTAGTTTTGAAGCATCACAATATACTTCAAAATCCTCTGTTCCTTCTGGCAAGGCTAGGATTGGGGTATTTGTTAACTTTTGCTTTAAAATCTTAAAAGCCTCTTCTTGCTTAGGTCCCCATTCAAACTTAACTGATTTACAGGTTAGCTTAGTTAATGGCACGGCTACCTTAGAAAAATCCTTAATAAACCGTCTATAGTAACCAGCTAGTCCTAGAAAGCTTCTAATTTCCATAGCTGATTGTGGGACCTTCCATTTGGTAATTGCCTCTATCTTAGCAGGATCTACATGAATACCTTCGTGATTCACCATGTGTCCTAAAAATTGCACTTCCTGTAGCCAAAATTCACATTTCGAGAATTTGGCGTAAAGCTTTTCTTTTCTTAACAAAGTTAAGAGTGCATGTAAATGCTGACAGTGTTCCTCTTGACTTTTGGAATAAATAAGTATATCATCGATGAAGACAATTACTAATTTATCCAAGTACGGTTTACAGATTCTATTCATCATGTCCATGAATGCTGCAGGTGCATTCGTTAATCCAAAGGGCATGACGGTAAACTTGTAATGACCATACCTAGTTCTGAAAGCAGTTTTAGGTATGTCTTCTTCTTGTACCTTTAATTGATGATATCCAGAGCGTAAATCTATCTTAGAAAAGTATCTAGCTCCTTGTAGTTGATCAAAAAGATCATCAATCCTAGGTAATGGGTATCGATTCTTAATTGTAACCTTATTTAATTCTCTATAATCGATACACATTCTCATCGAACCATCCTTTTTCTTTACGAACAACACTGGTGCTCCCCAAGGGGATGAACTAGGTTGTATGAATCCTTTACTTAGCAATTCATCTAACTGCTTTTTCAATTCTAACATTTCCGTGGGTGCTAACCGATAAGGTGATTTGGCTATCGGTGTAGTTCTAGGAATTAGATGAATCCTAAATTCTACTTCCCTATCTGGTGGTAATCCTGGTAACTCTTCTGGGAATACATCTGGGTATTCTGAGACTACTGGAATTTCCTTAAGTTCTTTATCCTTAGTACTAATGATCACTGAAATCATATATACTATTCCTTGCTTTCGTTCATAACTAGCAACTTTCATTACTGAAATGAACTTCATGGGTTTACGTGGCTTATCTCCTGTAATCACGATCACTTCTCTGGTGGGTGCCCGAATCTCTATAGAGTTCTTATCACAAAGGATTCGAGCATTGTTGGCTACTAACCAATCCATTCCTAACACAACATCGAATTCGGCTAATTTCATAGGTAACAGATTTGCAAAGAATTTATGACCTGAAAGTTCTATATTTCCTTCCCGCCAAACCTTATCTAATTTAACAGAATTCCCATCTACCGTTTCGACTGTAAAAATCTGCCTAAGGTTGGTTAAGGGTAAATTAAGAGCTTGGCAGAATGAAGTATTTATAAAACTTTGGTTTGCACCAGAGTCAAATAATACTTTTGCATACACATTGTGAACTAGGAACGTACCAGCTATCACATCAGGGATTAGCTCGGCTTCCTGAGTAGTCAACTGGAAGGCTCGAACATTCTTCTTGGTAGCTCCGTTAGCTGGTTTGGCTTTATTGTCTGCTGGTTTAACCAATTTAGGGCATTCTGATTTAAAATGTCCTACTTCTCCACAATTATAACAGATCCTTGTTTTCTTTCTGCAGTCTTCTTCGCGATGTCCTACAACTTTTCAAAAATTGCAGGTTACATTACATCTTCCATAATGTTTCTTTTTGCAATTCCTGCAGAACGACGGAGTTGAGGATTGCCCTGTTCTTCTTTTCTTGAAGTTGCTATTATTACCCACACGAAATCCTTGGGTAATTTTCTGAGCCAGTTCCTTTTTCCTGTTTTCATCTCTTGTGCGTATCATCTCGTCAGTTAGAGTGTTAGCTAATTCTACCGCATCGTCAATAGTGCGAGGTCTCGCAGCTTTAACGATATTACGGATTTCACCAATCAATCCCCAAATATAACGAGAAATGAACACCGACTCTGGCGAAGCCAGGGTTGGTACTACTCTAGCATACTTGAAGAATGTCGAAGTATACCCTCGACAGTCTACATTCACCATCCGGTGGTTCAGAAATTTATTCGCCATTTGTTCCTTTTCATATTCGGGACAGAATTTTCTTTCTATCAGACTTTTAAATGCTTCCCAACTCATGGCATAGGCCGTATTTCTTCCTTTGGCTTGAAGTACCGTATTCCACCATTCTAGCGCCCCTTCTTTAAAAAGATTTGATGCGTACATGACCTTGTCGTCTTCAGTACATTTACTTATCATAATTACTGCTTCGGTCTTCTCTAACCAACGCAGTGCTGCAGTCGCCCCTTCATTGCCTGCGAACTCATCAGGTTTACAGGCAAGAAATTCTTTGTAAGTGCAACCAGGTGTTGCAGCTTTCATTTTCTTAGGGAGCGGGGCTTGCAATCCATCATTGTCGTTATTAATATGGTTGCCGCCTCCGTTTATACTACTACTAAAATTGTCGCCTTGTGTACGTTTACTAGGAATAATTTGTTGAGGTTCAACTGGATTCCTAGCAGCAGCAATTATTGCTGGAATAGCGTTGGCTATCCCTTGAGCAACGATATTCTCTATATCTTGCTTAGTCATAAATTAATCCTCCTGGTGATGCTCAGATTGGTTTTTAGTGCAATACGTCTATTGACTTCGTCTTGTATCATGTAATAGGATAGAATAGGATTATCTGTGCCCGAGGTTCGAGAAACAGATGTTCAGGTTTAAGGAGGTGATTCCGCTCGAAACAGCACAAGACCATTTCGAGCGAAATCAGAAACATCTGATTCCGCCCGAAAGTGCATCGTGCCATTTGGAGCGAAATCAGCTCTGGTATAAATAGGGCATTTGCATTTTCATTTGGTACGACTTCAGAATCTGTAACGAAGTGCTGCCAAAGTTTGTCCAGGTTGTAATCAGTGTTATTATTAATATAAGTGACAAATTAAAGAGTATCAAGCTGTTTTCAAGTCCAGTTCACTGATTCCGCCTTTGAACCGGATATAAAGCTCTTCTAAACGACTCAGTCGGGTCCAACAACGATCCTACAAGTGGTATCAGAGCTCAGGAAGAAGAGTTTAGCTTGATATCATCAATTTTCTGACTTCTACACCTTCTTTTTTCAATCTGAACAGGATTTCACGGTCAAAACTGGATCAATTTTTCACAGACTGTGTAAAAGTGCATATTATCAAATCCTTGAAAGTTTCATGACAAAATTCGGCTAAAAATGGGTAAAAATGATGTTCGAAGTGATTCCGCTCGAACTTACATTGTTTGATTCCGCTCGAGATCTTGATTCCGCTCGAATTATTTCACTTGAAATTGACTGATTCCGCTCCAAGTTGTCTGTGTCAACTCTAAAGTGTTGATTCCGCTCCAATATACTTGCTGATTTCGCTCTAGTTTACCAAATTATTGATTTCGCTCCAAAACCACATATTGGTGATTTCGCTCCAAGTTATAAAATTGTTGATTTCGCTCCAAACAGTCTTCAAACAGATTTCGCTCGAAGTGATAAACAACTGATTCCGCTCGAAGTGTTAATCAACTGATTTCGTTTCAACTGGTCAACTTGTGATTTCGCTTGTGTTGTCAAACAAATTGATTTCGTTTGAGTTTCCTATTTCACTTGAAAAAGGATTTTTCGTGTAAAGATTATTTCACGACAATCGAGTGTCATTCTGTTTTTAGAATATTTGATATTGTTTGTACTGATTATGTTTGTTTGATTGTATCTGTTCAGGTTTACATCATGGCTGAAGAATTCTACAACACGTTTTTCAATGCATTCACATCCGAATCGTCCGAGATTGCAAATGTTACACCAAAAACCATCACAAAAGCTATCAATGAGAACATCAATCATGATAATTTCTATGGAACACACTCAAAGCCACCAACTCTGTAGAGCATTGAAGATTATACATGGTGGAAAGAACGTTTTCTCAATTGGGCGAAATCGTATGCTCACGAAAGCTGGTTTTGCTTAGAGTTTGGATACGAACGGCCAAAAGATGATAAAGGCAAAGAACTTTCATTCAAGAAGTTATCAAGAGAAGATAAATCTGAGTTTGCTGCCGAACAAAGAATGATTGCTTTGATCCAGTCTGCGATCAGAAATGATATTTTTGCATTGCTGAATCATGATGGGTCATCTAAATCAGTTTGGGAAGCTTTACGTGTTAAAGCTGAGGGGGTAAACAGATAAAAAAGAACAAAATTGCTTTACTTAAAAAAGAATTTGATCTGTTTGATAGTCTAAAAGGAGAGACAGTGAGACAAATGATTGAGAGATTTTGTCATCTTAAAATTGAACTTGAGAGATTTGAGATAGTGAAAACAAGAGAGGAACTTATAGATAAAGTGATTGAAGCGTTACCACGAGCTGATCAGTGGCAAACGTTTGTGTTTATTTTGAAAAATGATGCTTTATATGATACAATTTCTCTTGATGCATTGTTTGAAAAGATAGAGAGTCATGATCTGGAGCTACAAAAGCAAAGCAAGATGACTGGTTTTTCACATCAACAGAATGTTGGATTGTATTACAAAGGCAGTGTACCTTCGGAGAAAGGTGTTGGTTCACCAAAGACAGCATTCAGTGGTGAGAAAATGAAAGAACCTCAAACAACTTCAACAAGTCATCATTCTGGATATCATTCATCTTCAAAATCAAATTCTGATGAAGCTGAGGAGATTCTTTGCAACATTGCTCTCAAACTGAAGAATTCTCCATCGATGAGCATCAATGCAGCTAAGCAGTAAATGAGTTTCCTTGCATCTGTTCTGGAATCGTATGAAGGTCTTGTAGCTGGTAAAATTGGAAACTCCGAATTGACCAAAGAAGACTATGACCAGATTGATCCGGAAGAAATGGAACTCATTGACATTCGCTGGTGTTTGGCAAGTTGCATTCGCAGAGCTCAAAGATATATGGAGATTACAGGAAAGCAATCTATGGGTGGTCCATCAACGAAGCTTGGATTTGACAAGTCCAAAGTGACCTGCTTCAGATGCAAGCAAATGGGTCATTTCAAAAGAGAATGCAGAAATTCTGAAGTTGCTGAAGGAAATGAACGTCCTTTCAACGATGATTATTATCGAAAAGCGATCTACCACCGAAGCAAAGAAGAGCCAAAGATGATTGAGGATAAACCCAAATCAAGGGCTTGTTTTGTAATTCAAGATGATGAAGGTTTTGACTGGAGCTCAATTTTTCCAGAAGAAGATCGTTTGGAGAATGTTCGAAAAACAGCTCATGGAAAAGCTATAACAGAGGAAAGAAAGTTTGTTTTTGTTGCTGAGATTAAAGATAAAAACAAAGAAAAAGATACAAATGAGATCAAAGTGAAAACCAGAGAAGAGATTCTGGAATAAAAGACCTACAGAGAAAGAAACATTGTGTTGAACATAATGGATGAAATGCAAGAAGAGTATGAGAGTGCAGTGAGCAGCAGAAGATGGGATAAAAAGAGAGAGTGTTACTTCAACAGAGAAGGTGAACCAGTTGTTCCAAAGAAAGATATAATATTTGATGATGTTCTTCTTATAATCCCTTTGAGAGCTGAATACTATAGAAATGTATTGAAAGATGACACATATGCTAAAAGGCATGAAAAGGAGATCAGATATGCTATGACATCTTGTCTGAGAAAAAAGGATGAAGAGAGAATGAAGAAGAGTGTTGAAGAGTTGGTGAACAATCTGAAGAAAGTTGCTGAATAGGTTAAAGCAGAAGCTGTTGAAGTTGAGGTTGTGAAAGAAATCAAAAGTGAAGAAGTTGTTGTGAATGAAGAGGTTAAGAAAGCTGTTACTGAAGAACAGCAAATTGGAGAAGATGTGAATAAAGAAGAAGAAGAAGTAAAGAATGAGAATTTGGAAGCTGGTAATGTTGGTGATGAAGTCGGTGTTGAAGAAAAGCAAGATGATGCTGATCAAAAGCAAACTGAGGCAACTGCATCAAACACCGAAGTGCCAATCACTGAGGTACATTCTGATTCTGAAATCTTAAAAACGATTGATCAGTGCAAGAAATGCATGGAACCGTGCAGAGCTTGTACTGAAAAAGATGAGAAATTCAGAACAAGAAATTTTGAATTCACTAAAATTGAAAACATTTTTAAAGAAAAATGCAAAGAAATTATAGAAAAAGAAAAAGTTTTGAAAGAAAATGATGAAAAACTTTCAGAAAAATGTAAAAAGTTAGAAACAGAAAATGAAGTTTTGAAAGAAAATGTTTCTAAAATGACAGAAGAATGTTCACAAAAAGAAATTGCTTGTCAAGAAATGAAGAAAGAATATGACTCGATGAAATTAGCATATCATATTACGAAAGAGTCATACGAAAAAGTGAAAGATGAAATGAAATATGCTCAATCAAGAATGAATTATCTTTCTGAAACAACTAAAGAACTTAAACGAATGTATTCAATAAAACAAGATGTTGTTAATTCTTATATTGAGGATGTTGCTAAGCTAAAGCGACAGATTGCTGATTTAGAACAGGATAACAATAAGTTGAAGAGTTATCACGTGTCGTCATATGTGCTTGAACGAATTTTCAATATAAAACCGGGAGATGGTGAGTCTGAGCAAAACAAGAAAGGTATTGGCTCATAGTTTCATCAAGTTCCACCACCGGGAAAATTTGCATTTTATGATGATGAAAAGGTCGAAAAAGCTTTCAACATGGTAGACCAATTGCCAGACAACATTGACATAACCTATTCCAAATCTGATGAGTCTCATGATTCAGAGGTGGTAGGTAAAGTCGTTGAAAGTGTGTTGAAAGAAGAGTCGGTTGATACAGGTAAATCTGAATCACAGGATGAAGATGAAGGAAATCTTCATGATAGTTATCTGAAAAACTCAAAATCCGAGAAAAGTTTGAATGATGATTCAAAAGGATTGGTTCATACCATGATTGGATCGGACAAATTGTTCTTAGATGTTGTATTCCCGATTCAGAATGTGATTTCAGAAAAGGTTGATAAATTTTTCAAAATGGTTGAGATTGAAAAGTCTGAGATTTCAAAGTTTGCTGGTAAGAGTCATAGAGGTTCGTATAACAAACCTAGTTTCAAGAAGAAAAACATGAAGGCTGGTTTGGGTTATAAGAAGAAACAGAATTGGAAGAAAAATGAAGTGCCAACTTATCAAGAAAAAATGAGTTTTGTTCAAGGAGACAGTTTAGCAGAAGAAAAAGAACTCAAATTGAGACAGACTAATGATGAGTTTTTTGCTAAAAAGAAAATGCAACAACCACAGGTTAAAGATGTGTCCATGAGAACATGTTTCAAATGTGATCAAAAAGGACATCTTGCTCGCAAGTGTCAAAATCTGAAACCTGTGGATGTTGACAAAAAGAAGATTGATGCTGAGAAACAAAAATCTGAGAATATGAGACAAAGGTCAATCAGATTTGATTCAAATCAAACTTGGAGGTATAACACAAACAAGTTTGCTTCGAATCAAAATTGGAAGTCAAATCCATATAGATTCGATTCTAAACAGACTTGGAATTCTCATACACCCAAAGTCAGAACAACTCAAAGTTGGAAAACAACTGTTGATATGACAAAACCTCAAGAGTTTTGGAAACCAAAAGTTGTTCAAAAACAAAATGTTCAAAAAGAGTCTCATTTTTATAAAAGAGGTACTCCTAAAGGTCAAACATGGAGTGAAAAGAAACAGGTGATTCTTGAAAAAGATGAAAAAGTTGATGTAAAAGTTGATAAGATTTTTGTGAAAGATGACAAAGAGTTTCCAGCATTGAATGAAAATTATTGTGTTGAAATGCCTAAGGTTCAACAGACCTGGGCTAAATTGTTCAAGTAATTGAGTAGTTTGTTTGTGCAGGTGCTCATGGAATTTGAAGATTGTGAGTTTGGAACTCAGAGCAGCCTGGCACAACAAGAGGAGAAGACTGCTGCTGGACCAAGTGTTGGTTGAAACAGGGGGTTTATTTGTTTTTCTGTACATAAATAAACAATATTTTTAAAACTCTAAAAATTGAAAAATTTGAAAAAAAAAACTAAAAATATGTTTTTGTTTTGTCAAAAATAGAAAATTACAAAAATATGTGTTGCTTGAATACGCCGAAACCCTCACGGCTGAACAAACATGATTAATTTCACAAGATTGAAAAACGGTTTTCAAATTGTAAATATCAATGTGTTGTAAATCATGGGGGTATGTTATTTTCTGCAAATCAGTGCATGAGAAGCAGAAAATGGATGGCGAGATAAAGCAATCAGTGTTGGTTGTCAAACTTTCTTTAAATGGTTTTGCATTTTAGGGGGAGTATTGTTGTTAGAAAATACAAAAACATTTGAAAATTTGAAAAAGTAAAAAAGTAAAAAACATGATAAAATTAAAAAAAAATTGAGTTTTTGTGTAAAAAGAGGAAATGATAGTACATCAGTAGACAGTTACAGTACGCTAAAGAATTGGAAAGTCAAAATGTGTTAAACGATCTCACCGTGGATGTGTCGGTAGATTTTTACACATTTAGTAAACTTTTTCGGGATATAAACCTAAATTCAAACTTGCTTATTTAGTGGGGAACACTACTTGGATATATAGGTAACCCCTGAAATCTTGTTTGAAAGGTCCCTCTTTCTGAGATACTAGGTCTTTAAACTCAGTGATATCTGGGGTATTATTCCGGGACTTCTGATTTTGCGGAAGCAATGGCCTAGTCCCCGCATAATACTTTCTGCATTGCTTGAAACATAGCACAGCCCTCAGCAAATTGATGAAACAATAAAATTGATAGTCATTGCTATTGAAACAAAAGATCCTCTAAAGGGGACACACCGAAAAGTCGAAGCCGTCATCTCTCTGCATATACGGAAGTATCGACCTGAGCTCTCACGGCCCTCGCATCTAACCCCTTACAGATATCATCTAGGTATACTCACCTGTAAGACTGAATATTGGGATCTGGATACGGGAGTATATTGAAGAGGTGGGACACATGAATGGGTTTAAGTTCTTAATACACCTAATTCGTATCCTGAATCAGTTGAAATTTGTATGAAAATTTAAGTGGATCAGTATATCGACAATCTAAGTGAATTGTTTAATTCTTAATGTGTAACTAAGCTCAATGGTACTTGTGACTTGTCAAAAACTGATATGATCCTCTGACGCATACTCAAACAAAAATATTGTCTGTAAATATGTTTGTACATATTTCTTTACTGCTTTATATTTTCAGAAAAATACAAAAAGATTTTTGATTCTGCTTTATTTTCGACAACCGATGTCTGAGATGCTGAGTTTCAAAATCTAAGTAAGCTGATTGTGTTTCTGAAAATAAAACAAGTTCATTAATTTGAAACTTGAATTAAAAATCAAAAATAAAAAACAGTTTGTGATATCTCCAAGGTCATTAGTTTGGACTTGGATGATTAACTGTGAGGGAGTTGGATTCTTTAATTTTGCTATATCAATTAAGTTTGTTGATAGGGAGAGTAGTTGAAGAGTTTAAAAGAGCCAGTTTACGATTTCTGGGTAATTGAATTTGAAAGCATTGCATTTATAGATGTTTGAGTGTTTGCAGATAGTTTAGATTACGATCCCGAGAGCAGAGTCTAAGGGGGAGTCTAAAGACAAGCTTGAAGCAAGAGGAGCTTGTAGATGGAAAGCTAGGTGTCGATCCCAAAGCACGGAAGCTTGACGAAAGGGGGAGCCTGAAGCTGATAGAAGAAAAGGACTGATAGACGCTTATAATGTTACAACTTGAATGAGAAGGCAGAATGATCAAGACTGAAGATGTGTCATACTGAAGACTAGACACTGAAGAGTTCGTCAATATCCGAGGGGGAGTCTGTTAGTGCAATACGTCTATTGACTTCGTCTTGTATCATGTAATAGGATAGAATAGGATTATCTGTGCCCGAGGTTCGAGAAACAGATGTTCAGGTTTAGGGAGGTGATTCCGCTCGAAACAGCACAGAACCATTTCGAGCGAAATCAGAAACATCTGATTCCGCCCGAAAGTGCATCGTGCCATTTGGAGCGAAATCAGCTCTGGTATAAATAGGGCATTTGCACTTTCATTTGGTACGACTTCAGAATCTATAACGAAGTGCTGCCAAAGTTTGTCCAGGTTGTAATCAGTGTTATTATCAATAAAAGTGACAAATTAAAGAGTATCAAGCTGTTTTCAAGTCCAGTTCACTGATTCCGCCTTTGAACCGGATATAAAGCTCTTCTAAACGACTCAGTCGGGTCCAACAACGATCCTACATTGGTTAACCTCGTTAACTGGTTCATTATTAGCGTTTTCCATCTGATAATTAATTTATATATAAGTGATTAGTATAAAATAAGAGACAACCAAATATAACAAACAATCGCATATAATCACGTAAACAAATATATAACCAAAATTGTCAATTTCTCAACTTTCATTTTTATATATTATAATATGCTTCCGTACACACTGATTATTTTACACAAGTTTTATTGTTTATTTTACATGTTTTATTTTGATTATTATATTATTATACAATCATAACTTCACAACCACATTATCCATAATCCTCTGGTATTTCAAAAGCGATGTTCCCTCTCATCGTATTTCCATGAGATTTGTCCTCCTATCTCCCGGATCCTATTCCCGGCATCCATCAGCTCCTCGCCAAAATGGCGGAGTTCAGCTAAATTTTCATTGCTCATTGGTGGATTTGGTATAGGTTCTGGATCGAACTAAGGGAAAAACGTAAAAGGATTATCTAGAAGGTTTTGAAACTGCCAATCGTTGGTCCACCATTCATCCATTCCTAAAGATTGAGTATGGATTAAAGGTTCTGGGATGGCTGGTTCCAAATTTATTGGAAGTTGAGTTTCAGCAGAATGAGGATAAAGGTTATTATTGATAGGCCTAATGATATCACAGCTTGCCAATATGCAATCCAATTTCTCTTGTAATGGCAATTCCTCGACTTGCTTAGAACTTTCCCCAAATGCCATTTCTACTTGCCTAGATCCTTCTTCGATCACAATTCCTTTCCCTTTATCTATGGGATTCTCTATTTTAGGAACTCTCCGAGTTGCTGGTTTCCTCCTGCGTACACGTCTCCAGCCTACAAATCTTCTCCTTTTCTTAGGCTTTGGTTTTTCTGGAGGTGGAGCGTTGAATTCCATAGGTTCTTCTATATCAGGTATATAACCAGTAAAGTCTCCGGAAACTTCTATTTTCACCGGATAAAGATTGAGATTCTGAAGGGCTTCAGATAACTCATTCATGCTGTTTATCATATAAGCAAAATACTAAGTTAAAATTTTATAATAAAATTTCACAGATAACCTTCAAGTATTATTGCATACCGTGTGATTAATTTTATTACAAAGGATGACTGAAAATTAAACATACTAGGGTTTATTGTAAACTTATTTATTTACTGGGTAAAGTTTCTGGCTTGTAGGTGATAAGGGTGCTAATACTAGGTCAGGGTATTTTAAAGATTTGCATTTACTGCTACAGTGGCCAGCATATAGAGATCTGCCCATTTTTCATCTAACTTGTCTTCCCATGGGGGTTTACTACCTATTTTTTGGATTTCCTGATTAACTCTCATTTCTTTTGATTGAGATTTCTTTATTTTCTTCTGACTTTTCCTAATAATCAAACTTCTTTTATTAGGAGAAAGTGGTTCCTCATAATGGCCTTTACGAACAAATATTCCCTCCTCAGTATCTACTAAGTATCTTGAGGATTTTGATTGGGATGAACTTCCCTTCTCTTTTGACGAACTATCTAATTTAAGATAGATGTTCGAAAGCTTTTGCTTACCCATACTGTAACTAACAAGTAGTCAGTTAATAAAACACAAAATCACAAAATGGCAATCAGGAAAATTAAGTATTTTTCAAACACTTAATTAGCTTAACTCAGTGGCTCTGATATCACCTTTTCCTGTCACGGCCCCCGGCCCGGTTTAACCCGGTTCAGGAGCCGCGGGACAGGAACCCCGTGGTATTTATTTAATTGAGTTTGACAGCGGAAGATTTTAGCAGGATCTTTTTAAAACTCAAAATGCCGGATTATTTTATTTCATAATTCGGGATAAAATCCCTTGTAATTTACAATCAGATGATTTTACTGGGAAATCTTTATTTTACAAAATATGTTTCTTTATTTATATTGAGTCACTTCCTTAAGCTTGTAGCGCTTCTCGGCACTTTTCCTGAATCACAACAGATCACCTGAAACATGTTTGAAAAAAGGTTTTGTCAGCAGGGAAATACTGGTGAATCATTTTTTTACTAAAACGACACATTGTTATAATTTACAGTATTAAGAGCGATTACAATGTTTATATATCAACCAATTACCCAACGGTATTTGTCACTCGACTCATTTCTGTGACTATGGTCATATCACCCATTGGCTAACCCGTTATCCAATGGTGACGATTATCAAGTAATGTATACAAAACCCCACATACCGGCTGTAATATGGAGATTACAAAGACTTAATCCCTGTAATTATAACTTTGAAAACATTTAAGAATTTATAAAGCACTTTGATAAAAAGAGAATGACTCACATTGCAGATTTAACACGGGCAGAGTCGAGTCTACTGATTAGACTTGTTACCTAAATTAATAACATGCACACGAACTAGGTCAGTAACTAATACAGCATTTACGATAACTCACGAGATTAAACCCTCACAACGAATGACAAAGTGCGATACTTAAACATCCATCGAATTCACGACGAATGACAAAGCATAACCCAAATGTGGGCAGCACTTAAACATCCGTTGGATAGCTTCAATCGATCGGACATTGAATCGTAGCAGCGATCGAGTTATTACCCTGTTATCGTGGCAGAAATTCGAGATTATATGTGTTTTGGGACTGTTTCTACAATATCTCAGTGTACGTTTTGAGTTTGAACGTCGAACCAACGCACAATTGCAAGTCCCAACCCCTATATTTATACTTGAAAATCAGCCCCCTCGCGTGGCGCGAGGGGCTGTCGCGTGGCGCGAGGGGTGCTCCCCTACCATAGGGTAGCCCCGTTTCCCAGTAGGCTTGCTGAGTTGGCCGTTCGTCAAATTTCAAATCACACGTAAAACTGTTTGGATATTATCAACTAGGGTTCCCCCCCCCCTCTGAGTTTTAGGGGCCCTGATCCTGATTCCGATTATTCTGAAAATTTTAGGGTTTATGCAGAATCACTTGAGGTCTCAATTAGGGTTTCTTATTTGAATCAAATAAAATAATATTTAGGACTTTTGACGAGACAGAAGGTGTTTTACTCTGATAAAATATTTTCTAACTACGGTCCTGACGAAATTTCCGCTGCCAAATAATGATAAACAACGATCCCACCATCTCTCAGTAGGCCGCGGCCGCCCGCCTCCCAAGGAAGGGGTCAGGGGGTTGCGACAGAAGGTGGTATCAGAGCCTAGCCACTGATTTCAGCCAAAGAGGTGTTTTGCTGACATTGAAATTATAAATTTTGTTAGGAAATAATAAGTGAAACTATGTGCATACGTGTAGATTATTATTTTGTGTTATTTGAAAATTTGTTAGTTTACAGTATGAGTGATCAAGGACATTCGGACGCTTACCGTCAACTGTCCAACTCTCCTAGGAACGAAGGAACCTCTTCGCAGTCTACCCCATCGGGGTATTCGGCTGATACCGAAGAAGGGATTTTCGTGTTCACCGCACAATCTGAAGAGCCATTCCCTCCCAAGAAGAGAGGATGGTTCAACAGAGGAGCTCACGAGCGTAGAAAGAGGATGAGAAAACTTCAACAGCAGCGAGCTTTAGCAGCCGCGAATACGGAAATCAACGCTCAAACATAGGACATAATCAATAGGAGACTGGCAAACTTCCACATACTAGCAACCACAGCTGCAGACCCTAATATAGAATAACTCTTAGCACCGCAGCCACTACAGTTGTTCCCAACACAATCAATCAAAGTAGAGGTTGACCCAGCTGACCAGAACCCACTACCTGACCTAGACCCAGCTGAAATCCCTAGAATCCCAGCACCCCATCCCCCAGACTATGACCCGTGGTTTGACGACCACAGGGATTACCAGCAATGTTACCCAATCCTGATAGAGGAGCCCATGCAAGATCTAGAAGGACCCTACCTAGACCTTGACCCTCTAGACCCCTATTATGATAATGACCAATATATCAGGGAAATTCTAGAGAACCCATACCCTCAGGAAGAACCCATGCCCCAGTTTCCTGACCCGATACCAGTCCCAGCCCCACCCATGAGTACTGAGAACCTACAGGAACTCCGCACCTTTGGTGAGGAGATCTTAGAAGGAAGTAAGAGGATGAGACAGATAGCGGAAAGACTCGTCTGGAAATATGACGAGCGTAACATGCAATACTGGATGAACCCCTATCAGTAGTAATAGTAATCATAATAATAATAATAATAATAATAATAATAATATAAATCTATATGTGTGTATGTTTGAATTTTTTTTTCCCAAACTAGGATAGATAATCTTATAATTACGAATGCATACTAGTATTGTAGTTTCATTTCCAGTTATGGTTTGTAATAGATATAGACGCATAATATAAAATAGAGTAAAGGTAGCAATGACGACGATTTTGGATCAATATGTTGTTGTGTGATTATTCGCATTCAATATTATTTCGTGATATTAATATTTGGTAAATGTTTAAAATTCAGATGGCCGACAACGCAAATCGGAAAAACCAGAATAATGAAAACCAGATAAATAACAGTGCTATTCGACACATAGTTACCCAGGGAATTAGAGATGCTCTGCCATCTATTATCCAACATGTTAGAGAAGCGGATAATAATAAAAGTAATAGTGGAAGTAAGCGAATCCATACTGAACCAGAACACAGCGTGAACAATGGGCCATTTCTACAATTGCCAATTCCAAAAAGAAGAAGAACCATGTCTTATGGTTGTTCTTACAAAGAATTCTGGTCCTGCAAACCCATAGAATTTTCTGGCAATGAAGGAGCCATTGCAGCTCTACGCTGGTTAGAAAAGACTGAAGCAGTCTTAAAAATAAGCAAGTGTGCAGAAGAAGATAAGATAATGTTTGCTTACAACTTGTTTAAGAATGCAGCCCTGGAATTGTGGAACACTATCCTCCAGACTAGGGGAAATGACAGAACATATAGTATGGAATGGATTGAGTTTAAAAATACGGTGGAAAGGAAATTTTGTCCTCCTAATGAAAAGGAGCAGATAGCTAATAAATTCTTAAACCTTAGGATGACTGGAGTAGACAGCAAGGGTTACACTACTACATTCTTCGAATATGCAAGAATAGTGCTAACCCTAGCATCACCAGAACCAGTGTTAATCTCTTGTTACATCCGGGGATTAATTGGTGAAATTAGACATGTAGTCAAGGCAGCTAGACCACCAACCATAGAAGAAGCCGTAGAACTAGCAAATACTTTAACTAATGAACTGGTACGTACGCAAGAAGAAAACCAGAGGAGGAACCTAGCTCAAAGGCTTACCCAGGAATTCCGCTATGGAAATTCCAATCGTAGGAAAAATGTAGGTTCTACCTCTGCTCCTTATTGCAAATATTGTAAAAGAAAGCATTCGGGAAGATGCTATATATATTGCAATTTTTGCAAAATATCGGGACACAAGAAAAAAAAACTGCAGGAAGAAACCTAACAATAGGATATGCTACAACTGTGGAGAACAAGCTCATATCAAGCCAAACTGTCCAAAACTGGCTCCGGTCACAAACAACAAGACTACTAAAAATGCTAGAGCATTCGTTCTGACTGCAGAAGAAGCAAAGATGATCCCGGACGTGATTGCCGGTTCGTTTTTAGTTAATGATGTTTTTGCCAAAGTATTATTTGACTCTGGTGCGAACCAAAGTTTTATTAATACTTCATTTTGCAAAATTCTCAACCAACCATTAACTAAACTTCAACAAGAATGTTTAGTAGAGACAGCAAATGGAGAAACCATTAAGATTTCTGAAATCTTGCAGGAAGCAAGAATAGAAATTCTGAATCAAAAGTTTAGTGCAAATCTTTACCCAATGAATCTGGCAGGATTTGATTGTATTAGGAATGGATTGGTTAGTAGCCAATAAAGCCAGTATTCTATGTGATCAAAAGTCAATACAAGTAAATTCACCAAAGGGTGAAAAGATCACAATTAAAGGAAATAAGCCAACTAGATCCGCGAAATTCATCTCTGTGATGAAAAACTGCAAGTTGTGCAAGAAAAGGGTCAATAGTGTATATAATTTCCATAATCATTAACACTAAAGGAAAAGAATTAAAAGATATCCCTGTAGTATCTCAATTTTCAGATGTATTTCCAGAAGAATTACCAGAACTACCACCAGACAGGGAAGTCGAATTCAGAATTCATCTGCTACCAGGAACAGCACCAATTGCCAAAGCACCTTACCATTTGGCACCAGCAGAAATGCAAGAGTTGAAGAAACAGTTAGACAAACTGTTAGAGAAAAGATTCATACAGCCAAGCTCATCGCCGTGGGGAGCACGGATCTTGTTTATCAAAAAGAAAGACGGATCAATGCGTATGTGCATCGATTACCATGAATTGAATAAGGTCACGATTAAAAACCGGTACCCATTACCGAGAATCGATGATCTGTTTGACCAACTGCAAGGAGCTCGATTTTTCTCAAAGATCGATTTACGCTCAGGATATCATCAATTAAAGGTACAGGAAGAGGACATTCCTAAGACCGCTTTCAGAATAAGGTTTGTCCGTTATGAATTTACTGTCATGCCATTCGGTCTAACCAATGCCCCAGCCGCATTTATGAACATGATGAACCGAATATGTAAGCCATATTTGGATAAATTCATAATTGTCTTTATAGATGATATTCTCATTTACTCCAAGAATAAAGAGGAACATGCAGCGCATCTGCATACACTTTTAAATTTGCTGAGAAAAGAAAAGCTTTACGCTAAATTTTCAAAATGCGAATTTTGGTTAAAGGAAGTACAATTTCTTGGACATTTAGTTAACCATGAAGGAATTAATGTGGATTTCACAAAGATTGAGGCGATTACTAAATGGAAAGTCCCTGAGTCACCAACCGAGATTAGAAGTTTCCTAGGACTAGCCGGTTATTATAGAAGATTTATCCGAGATTTTTCTACAATAGCCATTCCCTTAACTAAGCTAACCTGTAAATCTGTTAAGTTTGAATGGGGATCAAAACAAGAGGAAGCCTTTAGAATTCTTAAGAAAAGATTAACCAACGCACCCATACTAGCGTTACCAGAAGGAACTGAAGACTTTGAAGTCTATTGTGACGCTTCTAAGTTAGGTTATGGATGTGTTTTAATGCAACGTCAAAAGGTTATAGCCTATGCTTCTAGACAACTTAAGAATCATGAAGAAAATTATACAACACATGATTTAGAGTTAGGAGCTATAATTTTTGCCCTTAAGATTTGGAGACACTATTTATATGGAAATAAATTTGTTGTCTTCACTGATCATAAGAGTTTAAGGTACATTTTTGGGCAAAAAGAGTTGAATATGAGACAGAGACGCTGGATGGAATTTCTTAGTGATTATGATTGTAATATTCAATATCATGAAGGAAAGGCCAACATAGTAGCCGATGGGTTAAGTCGAAAGTATCATGAAAAGCCAAAAAGAGTACGTTCTCTTAAATTAAATCTACAGGTAGATTTAAATGACCAGATTAGAAAAGCACAGGAATCAGTTATCAAGGATGATACTGAAAAATTGAAAGAAATGATTAAGGAATTAGAACAAGGGACAGATGGAATTTAGAGATTCCATAAGAAGAAAAAAAATGTGGATACCTAAATTAGGAAACCTACGCCACTGAATATTAGAAGAAGCACATAAGTCTAAATATACAATGCATCCTGGAAGTGATAAAATGTATCAAGATTTAAGAAAGAATTTCTGGTGGATAGGAATGAAAAATGATATAGCAGCTTATGTTGCCAAGTGTCTAACCTGTTCACAGGTTAAAGCTGAACATCAGAAACCCTCAGGTTTGTTTCAACAATTGGAAATGCCTGCATGGAAATGGGAGTTAATAACAATGGACTTTGTTACCAAATTACCCAAAACACGAAAAGGTAATGATACAATCTGGGTGATTGTAGATAGACTAACTAAATCTGCTCATTTCTTACCAATGAAGGAAACATTCGGTATGGAACAGTTAGCCAAGTTATATGTTAATGAAATAGTTTCATTACATGGTATTCCTTTATCAATTGTTTCTGATAGAGATAGCCGTTTTATTTCTCATTTTTGAACAAGTTTCTAAAAAGCAATGGGAACCAAGCTAAATCAAAGCACAACTTATCATCCTCAAACGGACGAACAAAGCGAAAGGACGATTCAGACAATGAAAGATATGCTTAGAGCTTGTGTAATTGATTTTGGAGGAAGTTGGGATGATCACTTACCATTAATAGAATTTTCTTACAATAATAGCTATCATACCAGTATCAATGCTGCACCATTCAAAGCACTTTATGGACGAAAGTGCCGAACTCCAGTCTGTTGGGCAGAGATTGGAGAAAAACAATTGTCTGGACTTGAGATAGTGCAAGAAACCACAGACAAAATTATTCAAGTCAAAGAAAGACTGAAAGCAGCAGGCGATCGACAGAAGAGTTATGCTGATAACAGATGCAAGCCATTGGAATTTCAGGTAGGAGACAAGGTACTGTTAAAAGTCTCTCCTTGGAAAGGAGTGGTAAGATTCATCAAAAATGAAAGCTAAGCCCCAGGTATATTGGACCTTTTGAGATTATCAGAAGAATAGGACCTGTAGCTTATCAGCTACAACTGCCAGAGGAAATGGCAGGATTACATGATGTATTTCATGTATGCAATCTCAAAAAGTGCTTAGCTGATGAATCACTAGTAGTGCCTCTTAAAGATATAGAGGTAAATGAAAAGCTCAAGTTCGTAGAAAAGCCTCTACGGATTGAAGACAGGAAAGTCAAGAATCTCAAACACAAGAGATTAGTTCTAGTCAAAGTGAAATGGGACTCCAAGAGAGGACCAGAGTATACATGGGAGCTTGAATCTGAAATGCAAAGGAAATATCCACACCTGTTCCAGTAGACCTCGAGGACGAATTCTAAAACAAGGTGGGGAGGATATAACAACCCTCCTAAATTATTTACCGACACCCCTAATATATTTATAACATTCCTATATGTCTTAAAATTAACCCCGTATATGATAAATAGCCCTTAATACCTTTAATTTTATAAAATAAAAATAAAAACAGTTTTTATTGTTTTCGAAGACCTCCTCTTCGTCTTACGCGGGCCGCGACAGCTGGGAGATCAGGCCGCACCCTGAGGTGCCACGTGTCGCAACGCGTGTTGTGCCTACCCCATGACTGGCCCAAGCTAGGCCCTACCCGACCTACGTCGCGGGCCGCGAAGGCTAAGCCTTCGGCTTACGCAGGCCGCGAGGAACTTGAAATCAGCTCCTATAAATTGGGAGCATCGGCCTTCAGTTTTCGATCGTTCACAATTTGCAAATTCTCTCAAATTTCTGTAGTGTAGCAACTATAATCGGGTATTATACCACCTAATTAACGAAGTTCTGCCCCGTTGTAAGTATTATAACCCCCGGTTACGTTTTAGATACGCTACCTGATTGATTTAGTGCTCCGTAACGGCTGTCGAGGTTCTGCCCGACGTAGTCGTTGGAGTTCTGTATCAGGGAGGGTATAACTAATGTAAATATTGGGTTATTATACTAACACGTGTGCATTGTTTAAATTATTAGATTATAACCAGGAAAATCACAGGAAAAACCCTAAAGTAGCAATGTGAGTAATCTCCTTTTTGTGAACCTTTTTACAACCTATTTTACAAAACCTTAAATATTTTACAATGTGATTAGCAGTGATTGAGTCTTTGTAATTCTTCAATTACTGCAGGTATGTTGGGGTTTTGTATACAAAATATGGAACACGTTACCATTGGACAACGAGATAGCCAATGTGTAATATGAACCACCAGTCAGGATTGACAGTACTGAATGAGTAATTGTGTAGATATAAACATTGTAATCGCTCTCAATACTGTGAAATGATAAAAATGTGTTTTGATTAAACTGGGATTCACTCTCAGGATTGACAAATGTTTTTAAAACGCGTTTCAGGTAACAAAATGTGAAAGCCAAAATAGAAGCCAGCTGGAGAGCACTGAAGGCTTGGAAAAAATATGGCTATAAAAGTTACCTAAATAAAGACGATGTTTTAAATTCAATAAATTAGGGTTTATCCCTATAAACATGGTGTAATGAAAACTTGGGTTTTACCCCAATAGGGGATGGTTCAAATGAAAACCACCTTTATTGTGAAAACTCGAAAACTAACTTAAAAAAACCTAAAAAAACACACCAAATTTTTTTTTTCAATTTTTTTATAAAAAATCACAGGTTTTTGTATATAAGAAAAAACTTTTTTTCAAAAAAAAAAAAAAAAATTTGTATTACACATGTGTATGTGTACTACACATATGTGTAGTATTACACATGTGCACTACAAAAAAGATTTTTTTTATATTTTTTTATATACTAAAAGTAGCGAAAATTATTATGCAAAAAAAAAATTTGGTATGTTTTTATGACATTTTTAATTAGTTTTCGAGTTTTCACAATAACTAGTGGTTTTCATTTGAACCTTCCCCTACCCCAATATGCTTATTAATATAAAATGTGGTGTTTTACTCTGATAAAATATTTCCTAACTACGGTACAGATGAAATTTCCGCTGCCAAATAATGATAAACACCGATACCACCATCTCTGAGTAGGCCGCGGCCGCCCGCCTCCCGAGGCAGGGGTCAGGGGTTGCGACAAGAAGAAGAGTCGTTGAGAAAAGTCATGTACTTGAGTTGTTGGGCTCCTAATTAAATTACTTTTTTAATTATAGGATAATTTGATTGTACATTAGTTACCAGAATTCTACAACTACTTGCTATACAGAAAATAAAGTTTTAAAAGATTCTTCTTGTTGTTGATGTATTTAATTATTGAATAGGAATTGTTATCAAGATGTATGATGTTCTAAACACTATACGCTATAGTCATAAAGCATGAAAATATAATGAAACCGCAGAATGCGAGGTTAGAAGAATAGTGAGTAGCCTTAGAATGCAAAGGTTTGAGGATTAGTCGTTCTAAGACTGAGTACCTTTACTGTGATTTCAGTGGACTAGGCAATGAGCATGACAGTCAGATCACCATTGAGGGCCAAGGGGTTCCTCAGGCAACTAAGTTCAGTTCTATGAGGTATTATATAGCTTTTTATAGGTTTTCACTAATTCCCGGTGTTGTAGTTTTACTAAGAAATACCTATATATTTATGTGTTTATTTTTATTATTACCTTTTTAGTAGTTGTGTGCTTATGTATGTTTTCTAGAATTTTATGTCCTGGTTATGGTTATGGTTTTGGAGCTGAGAGTTTCATTGGAAGCAGTTTCTCTATCCTCTGAGAAAAAGGTAAGATTTGCCTATATCCTACCATTCCCAGACCTTACCAATAGCTTGGCTATAAGTGGGATTATACTAGGTAAGGTTGTCAATAAAACGCTAAAACAATTTAAATAATAACATATTTCACAACAAAGATAAAAAAGAAAAAGTGGTTACAACCTAATATGAGTATGACATAGAATATAAAGAAAGTTGATTGTATAAATCTTAAATAAGTGTATCCTTTTTGGTCTGTATTGTTTACATGTATGGTCCATGTAATATTAATTTAAACTTAGATGGGTTTAGTAACCATAAAACCTAATAATTTACTTGAAAACCTTAGTAACTAAAAGTGTTATTTTGGATAGATTACAACATCTGTCTATGTAATTAACTCCAAGTTAAATATTATCCATCTAACATACAAAGTGTATTTAAAATTTAGTTGAAATAAAATATTGTTATTTCAGTTATATACATAGAAGAATCTAATTATATTAGCATACTGTATAAACAAATTTCCAATGAAACTTTTGAATGCATGATGGAGATAAATAATAAAGAACAAAATATTTTTGAAATTTATTATTATGTATTCGACAGGAGTAGAAAACAAATGTTCGAAAAGGCCAAAAGAGTAGGGTTTCAAATGCGTGTGCTTTGTATGTCGTTTTCTATTGTATGGTGCATCCTAGAGGTGTACAAAAATATGGTTTTAGAACCGAAACCAGTTTTTTTTAACCGGTTTTTTTATAACCGGTTTTTTTAACCGCCGGTTTTTATACTGGTATTCTTGACTTCAAAAACCGGTTATTAACCGAACCGGTTATTAAAAAACCGGTTAAAAACCGGTCCCAACCGGTTATACCGGTTATTGTTTTGGACCTTAAAAACCGGTTAGTAACCAGAACCAGTTATAAAAAAAAAAAAACCGGTTTTTATTTTGGGTGAAAAAACCGAAACCGGTTAATAACCGAAACCGATTTTTGAAAAAAACCGATTTGTACACCTCTAGCGTGCATCCCCCTTTACTAAAATAATTCACATAGAGATACGTGATAGATAAAAATATGATGACTCATAATGTGGTGTTCAAGCCTGTCCCATTCATACATCATATCCTTAACAACTAAAACCATTTTTGCCCCTAGAAAACCATAAACTGTCCGCCTACCGTTTCTGCTTCCAAAAAACTTGGTGCTATTCTACAATTCTACCTAGTGGCGTCTATATATACCCGATTTCTATCTTGTGCTGCTTCATCAAAGAAATCTTACATACATTTCACAAACATCATAACTCGCTTTGTTTTAAACATATTTTAAGAGTCAAAAACTTCAAGACTCGATGAGTTCAACGTCAAGGGCATGGTTAGTAGCCGGTACCGTTGGATTGGTGGAGGCGCTAAAAGATCAAGGCTTCGCACGGTGGAACTACACCATCAGAACCATCCACCACCACGCTAAATCTAATCTCCGGTCAGTCACCCAAACAAAGAAGTTGTCTTCGCCGGCTGCCATGGCTTCTAGCAAAGCCATTGACCAATCAGAAGACTCGTTAAGAAAAGTCATGTACTTGAGTTGTTGGGGTCCCAATTGATCATTATTTTTTCGTTTGTTTTAGGTTAGCTATATTAGTAATAGTTAAAACTATATCCGATGTACATGTAATTATGCATGATGTACGACTTTTTTATTAATCAAAAATAATTTTGATTATTATTATTATTATTAAAAAGACTTTGGGACGATTTCAACCAAACATCTTGATGACAAGATTCATGGCGATGAGTGGTCGAAATCACTGATCTTAGGGTCGCTTTGTAGTTATATCTTGCTTGTTGACCATATTGGCTCACATTTCTCTTTTGGATTGCTTAGCAATGACTTTCGCCACTATGGCAAGAAAGGTCCTCGACTACTTATATCTTCTATTTTTAACCCTCTTTAATTAGGCATTTCACTATTATCCTACACTGCAAGGGTGTTCAGAATTCAATTCGGAATTGAAAAAGGCTCAATTTGAATTCGATTATCAAGCTTTGGATTTGGTTTGAGGCAAACTCTAAAAGCCCAGTTAGTTTATAGTAGTGTTAAAAAATAAAAGTAAAATAATTTATTATTTATGGTGAACTTGAATTAAATTACGAATTGGGCAGAACTTAATTACACCTACACAAGGGTATGGTGATTTAACTAAAAGTAAAATAAAAGAAAAATAATTGATTGGTCGATTGCCCAATTCAAGGGTTAGGGCGTGGCCCAAGGGGCGGGGGTTTGAAGCCGGGCGTGGGGCGGGTCTAGCAAGCTGATATGGCGGGCTGTGAATGACCAATTCAAACTAGCCGTTGGGCTAGCCGTTGACCTAGCCGTTGGGCATGTTTTTTTTTTTAAAAAAAATTTCTTTTATAAATACCTTACCATATTTAACATTTTTCTCACACAATATCAAACACATAAAACACAATCTTGCCATGAGTTCTTCAAGTTATAGTGAATCGTCATCATCATCTGACGGTGGTGCGGAAATATTTCTACAAACGATCGCGACGGTGGTGAAAGCTATCGTGGAAGAGGAAGACGATGAGGAAGAGACTCAACAACCTAAACGGAGGAGAAGGTACATCGCTCGTGAACGGCACACCGCTAACAATTTGTTGGTAAGCGATTACTTCTCAGCGGAACCTAAGTATGATGAAAAAATGTTTAGGCATTGTTTTCGTATGAGTAGAAACTTATTTTTAAGGATATCTAGAGATCTTGAGGAGAAGTATGTTTATTTCTGTAACACCCGACTCTTTTGTACTTTCCCTTTATAGAAGGTTTTGTTCGTATTTCTATTTTTGGAAACTTTGTATTCTTGTAATCGTTCTTTCCTTGTAAACCGTTGTAAAATCCGAGACTTGGATCATGAATGAAACTCGCATTTTGTTAATTACATGTTACACATACTTTATACATGCTCAAACATTCAATTTCGTGGAACAAATGATACTTATTCACAATTCTTGGAAACTATGTGCCAAACTTGTAAATACATGAAACATATGCATAAAACGTGTTTGAACGTAAACGACACTTGATTTTTGATGCTTATACGCTTAATTATACTTGGGTTATACTCCTCATACTTAAATGTACCTCAAACTATGCTTAAATGGCAAAACTAGTCCTTAAAACACCTTAAAAGCCCAAATTAACAAACTGCAGGGACTAAAATGAAAATAAGTGAAAGATGTTAGCTTACGGACCGTAACACTCCCAGTGTTGAGGTCCGTAAGCATGTCTGGGCGGGCAGAAAACACAGCAGCTCGTTTCTTCCGCGTTTTTGCACGAAATCCCATCAAACCTCCTCCCCCAATCACCTTCCTTCCACCTCTAAACACCTCCAATCACCACCAAACTTCACCATTATAAATACAACCCTCCTTCACACCATTTTACACTTTCACAACACTCAAAACTCTCCAAAATACTCTCTAGTTCTTGCAAGAATCTGCATTTTCGGGTAAACACATACCCTTGCACTAAAGTGAGCATATCTTGCTCATTTCTTAACCAAATCACTTGATTCTTCTTCCTACTTGTTTGGATAATCATAGGGTGTGATTCCTTGACTTCTCCTTGGAGAAATCAGACCCGTAAATCCCCTGAAATCGTCCACAAACTTTCTGTTTTGGTTTATGTTCTTCAAAGTTTACTTAAACTCATACAACTTGTGTCAAACACATCTCATACCTATGTCCCAATGCTTACAACCTCTCCCATGGTTGGTTAGGCTTAAAAACAAGGTTGAGACACTATAAATCAGAGGTTAAAACCTCAAATAATTCTGTTTTGTTTAGGGTATTTAACCCACAAATCATGTTCAAGCTTGTGCTTTGATGTAGAGTGATTATGGAGCAACTTGGGTTGTTCCAACATAAAATCCTCACATGGTTTGATGATTTCTCTTAGAATAGCTTGTTATATTATTGTACATACCTTAGTTCTTGACCCTCCTTGGTTGTTTTTACATCAAGTGTAGTGGTGAACATACAAGGGGTTCCTAAATGGAAGCTTGTCCTTCCTACCCCGTACATGACTTATATGATAAACTTGAGGTACCTAAATGGGGATTTAATCCTCTACCTCCTACTTGAATCATTGGACCTAATAATATACTTACTCTATATACGTATATACACTCATTCGAACCTTTAATGTTAAACTCGTGTTTATATGTTAAAGTAAGTAGAATATCATCTAAAGACCTAGAACACCAAGTATGATTCTAATGGGTGTACTACCCATGAAAACATTTTAACCCTAGTGGTTACATAGTGTCATACAAGGGTTACTAAGTTAAAAAGATGATTATTTTCCGTAGCATACTTTATTTTACCTTGTGATATGTTAAAACTCCGGATCTTCCGTTAAACGCCAAACTCATACACTTTGTTCCTTTGTGTAGAAGGACAAGGTGCTCCAACTTAGCTAATCCAACCACCAACACACTCTCGGATTCTCAAGTTCAAGACTTGCAAAACCGTGAGTATACTCGTATTTTTCCCCTTTTACTTTTAACACTTTTGGGGTGTAACATGTTTACTTATCACAAACTTGCACATGAACATTTTGCTTAAACACATGAACATTTCTACTAATATGCTTGTATACGTGATTGCTTGATACATAAATTTGGGTGAGACTTATGTGTAGAACTTATCATTAACTTCGTACGAGCCAAACCTTGACATATGTAGCGCTATAGGATTAACGACCCGCCCGAAACTTGGGGTAATGTCATGAGCATATTGCGTTTTCTTGGTTTGATATGTTAGACACATGCCATATTTAGTGGATATCTTGGATCACATGCTTGTTATGAGGAATTGTTCAAAACTTATCTTTTGCTATGTATGTACCAAACTTGTATACTCGCCATTGCTTTTGCATTGAATTGTATTTTTAAACATGTTACAGGTTGATGATGATGGTACTATGAAAAGAAGTAGCGTTGATGCCTAGATACACATATAGACGTTAGGTTTAATATGTTGTATCAATTTTTCTTATGTTGTTATGTACTTCTTCGAACTTGTTGTATTTGAATTTCTTGTAATGTTGACAATCACTTTATGCAATGAAATCGGTTTATTAAATATTGTCACAAATAGCGTTATGATGTCTCTAGCAATCTTCACACTTCGTCTCATCCCGATGTTTCCGCCATTGGTTGGGGTGTGACAATTTCCAACAAAAACCCGATGTAACCGGGCAATTAGGATTTAGTACGTGGCAAAGGTCACGGCCGCACTTAGGCAGTTAGCGTACGACAATAGTTAGGACATTATGGATAACTATTTAAAAATGTCTGCACGTGTAGTTAGAGAAACTCTTCACAACTTTTGTTCGTGTATTCTATAACTTTATAGGAAAAGATATTTGAGAAAGCCCTCGTTCAGTGACATGCAACAAATATTGGAACATCACGAAGATTATCATGGGCTACCCGGGATGCTAGGTAGTTTAGATTGTATGAAATGGGCTTGGGAACTTTGTCCTACCCAATGGCAAGGTGCTCACACGAGTGGATTTCATGGGATGCCAGCCATCATGCTTGAAGCGGTTGTGTCCCAAGATCTTTGGATATGGCATGCGTTCTTCGGTATGTCAGGTTCACATAATGATATTACCATCATAAACCACTCGCCCATTTTCAATGATCGGGTAAATGGTATAGGACCCAAAGGAACTTTCTTTGTAAACGGGGTTGAGTACGTGTATGGGTACTACCTAGTTGATGGGATTTACCCAAAGTGGGGGGTTTTCGTAAAATCGTTCACAAGACACGGTACCACAGATCCAAAGATATTAAAGTTTAACAGGGTCCAGATGGCTGCACGTAAAGACGTCGAGCGAGCATTCGGTGTTTTGAAGAAAAGGTGGCGAATATTGGCAATGCCTTGTCGACTATGGGACAAGGATCAGATTGGAAACGTGATGTACGCATGTATCATTCTTCACAACATGATTTTGGAGGATGAAGGTAGAGCGGTCGTTACCTACTATGATGACGATGACCCCCAACCAGGTAACGTAAGTACGTAACAAACAAAGATAAAGCGGCAAATGAATTTTTGATCAAGTCAAGGGATATACATCACAACCTTCGATCTGATTTGGTGGATCATGTTTCAAAGATTCCTGGGTTCGAAACCGACGAAGACGACAAAGAATGATAGTTTTTTATTTTGATAATTATTTTGTATGTTTATTTTAATAATTATTTTGTATGTTTATGTAGTTTTTAATGGTTATATATATATATATAGAGAGAGAGAGAGAGAGAGAGAAAGGTTAACATACTTCACGGCTTATCATACTTCACGTAGGAGACAATTGTAACCGTTGGATCAGGGGTATAATCACGCATGGAACATATAATCACGCATGGGACCACATAATCACGCATGGGGCCACATAATCACGCATGGGATCCAAAATCACGCACGTTATTTTGGTCAAAAAATAATTACGCATGTTATATATTTCGTGAAGTACGTTAATGTACGTTAAGGCGTGAAGTACATTATACTTTCTCTCTCTCTCTATATATATATATATATATTAAAAAAAGTTGATGTGGCTTGGCCACGCCAGCCACGCCACGCCCACCATACCCCATACAAAGTGGGTTTCTGAATTGAGTTTTCAAATTACACGTGTTAACCCATGCCCCAAACCCCTGCCCCACCATACCCCACGGTCTAAGGGGGGAATGGGTGGTTATCACTTGCAAAAATTCCATCACTTACAACATTCAATCAAGTTCCGCCATGTCAACAACCATTTTTCCATCACTCACAACTTTTTTTAGTGGCAATGGTCATCACTCACAACACCCAACAATAAAACCTCACACCCCCTCACATCCTTTCCTCCATCACGCGTGATAAAATTAGGCGGCGGTGGTTTGTTTCAAAGTTCCACGCGTTAAACTCATATATTTCACGCACAAAAAGGTTCCCACCCCCACCCCCCTAAAAACAACACTCTCCCTCCCTCTCACAACACTTTTCTCTCCTTAAATACATGTTTTTACTACATACATCACCACACCTTCTCTCCTCCACCTCACACTCTCTCTCATCCACCTCACCTTTCTCTCTCCTTAAAAACACTCAAATACACCTTAGACCATGCGTAGTGGGCAAGATCCTGGCGTTTTCCACCAATCACGCCTGAAAACGCCCTCCCCCCACCCTTTCCGGCGTGATCCGGCGTTTTTCGCATAAAAACCCCACTGGCGTTGTTTGAATCACGCTAAAAGGGTAAATTTTTGGTCAATCAGATGGGACCATGTGGGTTTAAAGAGATAGAGATGGAAATAGCCGGAATTTTTGCCGGATTCGAGTGGGTTTGAGCTTTGTGGTCTGTCGGATTTTGTTGCCGGTCAAATGAAGAAGAAGAGTGGGAGGCTGTGGTTTTTATTTTTAAGTTTAAAAATGGCAAATCAGGCCATGTGGTTTTATTTTAAGTTTAAAAATGGTAAATTAGGCCCATGTGGTTTTTATTTGTTTTTTTATTTCCAGTTTTTTTTAAAGTTTAGGCGGTTTTTATTTTTTTTATTTCTAGTATTATATTTTTTTTTTTAATTTAATGAAGTATTTTAAGTTTTTAATTTAAAAAAATAAATAATTGTGTAATGATTGGATGAGGCGTTATTGGGCATTATTTCACTACACCACTTTTGCAAAAAGTCCAAAAATTCCCCCATGCTGACTGGACTGCCACATGGTATAAAGCTCCCCAGGATGGGGGCATTATTCATCAAACCACTACGCATGATCTTGTTGAGATGCTCTAAGTGGTTTCTTTTTTGGGAGGTCTCTCAATTCGATACCTACAATGTGTACATCTGTAAATATTGGGCGAGCACCACTTGTACTGATTCAAACTTGGGTAAGGAGTAAGGACTAAGGAGCGGGCGTCATGTGTTAAGATCTGAGACCTCTGCCAGCCCAACTAAAGCCATTTTTGCATTTTTAAATACAAGATGGATGATTAATATAAGAGTAGTTACTATACCTATACATTGTAGATTACTTTGTGTTTTGTTTTGTATCATATCTACTAGTGGCAAAGCTTAAGATTTTCGATTGGAGACGGAAGTCATCGGACCTAAAAATTTATATAAACCGGGGGTCGAAAAGGTATATACCCAAAAATTTCTATACGAAAACAACATACTCACCACTACTGAGCGAAAAGTTCAGGGTAGGGATGAGCAAAGGGTATAAAATACCGTCCCGATCCCGATCCGTTTTCGGTACCGGAAACGGTATCCACTTTTGTGATTTTTCGGTATCGGTACCGTACGGTATCGGTAAAATACCGACTTTTACCCTTAAAATACCGATACCGTACCGATACCGTCCCGAACCGACGTATTTCGGTACCGGTATCGGTACCAAGTTTACACAAAATTCGGGATCGATATTGGTCGGGATCGGGACGGTATTGGGACGGTATCGGTATTTGCTCATCCCTAGTTCAGGGGGTCGTCCGTCCCCTTAAAACCTTCGCCCATGATATCTACATGTAATGACAATCATTTAAATGAATACTTACATATAATAACAATCATTTAAATGAATACTAATTAACTAAACACATTGGGGTGGAGGGGGGGGGGGTTTCAGATGACAAAAGTGATGCTTCTGTTGACGCCAATGATTCGAGCGCCGCCAAAATCGGATTGGTGTAAAAATTTGGTGTTAAATAATTAAACACATTACAAACCATTATTACTACCTGCCTTTCATTACTTTATAAAGTATTGATCATGATATCATAGCAGTGATTTGTTACATCCTTGATTATATTGATGGCATTAGAGTTGAGCTCGTACCAACCGGTATCGAATCGGTACCGGTGCTGAAAATACTGATATCGAAAACTCCAGAAAATGGGTACGGGTACCGAAAACGCTAAATGTCGGTAGCAAATCGGTATCGAAAATCAAGTCGGTTCGGGAAATTCGATTGCGGTTTCATTTGCACATCCATACTTATCAACGTGAGTTCTTTGGTATTTGTGACATAGTCGGTAGAACGTTTACACTCCTAGTTTAAGCTCAAAGAACTACTACGTGATATTTCTTAGGATTCAAGTCATATCTGTTCTTCTATCTCTCACAGCTGCCACGATATCTACTCTTGTAGCTTTCAAACCTCAACTATCATGGTGTTCGGGTGTGCTTATAAACCTATGGTCATCCTCTGTTATGTTAAAGAAAAGGAAAAAAATCATTCAAATATTATGTTTCCTATTCTGTCGTGATTTAGGAGGATTTGCTATTATTAGGTTTCCTTTTTTATGTGTCTTTGGTTTTATATTTAATCTTTGCATTGTAACCGAAAAAGGAGAATTCTATGAAATAAATCAATGAGATTCAGTTCTTTCTTTTGATCTTCTTTGATTATCATTCACAACATGGTATCAGAGCAGAGTTTCTGATCCTTGGTGTGTTTGCTCATCATCAATCCAATCTCAAACCAGAAAAAACAAAACCAAAACCAAAATCAAAATCAAAGTTCCAAAAATCAAACCTGCAAGTGTCTTTTCATCGAACAACAGCAGCCACCGATATCAAGCCAGTAGCGCTGCCGCCGCACAAAACCCTAAAAGCTCCGGCGAATCAGTTATTCAATCCGCTCAACTCAGATCGTCACTCAGTTCCGGCGAAGTTCCGGCGAAGCTCTCAACAGACGGCGAAGCTCTCAACAACCTGCGTGTGGTTATTCAATCGGATCTGAAAAACATTACAACCTGTCTTAGCTTCACGACTACAGTCGCACAACAGTCCCATTGATCTGCAGAACCCTAAATTCGATCCTGATAAAAAAAAAAGTCCCGTTGATCTCCATTGAACCGTCGCTTCTCTGCAAAACCCTAATTCCCTTTTTGAGAAATACGCCACCTCTTTTTTGCGATAAACACCCTAACCTTGGAGTTTCCTTTTATGATAAATACGCCCTTAGCGGATTTGTTTTTTTGGGCAGCTTTAAATCTTGAACGCGAGTTCAAGTGGCACGGTGTATTTAATAAATACGCCGGTGTATTTAATAAATACGCCGATAAGAGAACGGGCCCGGCTTCGATTATCCAGCGTAATTGATAAATCTTGAACGCGAGTTCAAGTGTCCAGCGTTTACACAGCTGCCATGTCCGGAGACGATAGCTCAAACAACCGTACCAACAATGACGATCTCGCAATTCAACTTGCGAACCTTCTTCGAACCAACCTTAATACCCCATCTCAAACACCAAAACAAACCTTATCCGATAGCCTGAAGATCAGTATCAAGCTAAATAGTCAAAATTACGCTCTATGGGCTCGAATGATTCGAGTCACTATAGGGGGGAAATCTAAGAACCTGTTGAGCCATATTACAGGAAAACCTGCCCCACCAGATTCGTCAGATGAACAATACGAGCAGTGGGAACAGGACGATCTAGTCGTGTTCTCGTGGCTCATACAAAACATTGAACCAGGGTTAGCCGGTAACCTCACCGAGTTTCCCACTGCGAAGGCGTTGTGGGACGCATTGGTGGTTACATATAGCAGTGGGAAAGATAAACTACAAACCTTCGATTTACACGTCAAAGCAAACGAACTCAAGCAAAACGGCTCGGCCCTAGAAGATTTCTAGATCAAGTTACAAGGCATTTGGGGAGAGATAGATCGAAGGGATCCGAATCCAATGACCTGCTCTGCTGACATAGCAACATATAACAATATCAGGTCTGAACAGAAATTATTCCAATTCCTGAATGCTCTTGACAGGAAGTTTGACCCATTCAAAAGAGAAATCCTTAGGTGGGATCCTCTTCCCTCGACTGAGCAAGCCTACGCGGCTGTAAGGAAGGAGATGGCACATCAAGGAATCCTTGGTACCATCTCTGAAACTTCACAGTCCGGCGTGGCGGCGGGGCTTGTCGCCGACGGAACCACTGAAACCGATGGATAGGGGTTAATCACGAAGGGACAGCGGCGGTCAGACCTCACTGGAAAATCATCATCCCGAATCGACAAATCCAAACTGAAATGTAGTCACTGTGATATGAGGGGGCACACCAAAGAGCAGTGCTTTAAAATTGTGGGTTTCCCTGACTGGTGGAGTGACAACCACAAAACTAAGAACCCGAATCAAGAGGGTAAGGTTGTGATTGCCATAGGTAACAACAGTGATGAGAAGGATGGCAGCAGTAATGCTTCTAAAGAAATAATTAGTGTTCAAAGTGAAGGCACATCTGAGGCTGAAGATCAGGATGGATGGACGTGGCACTGAGCATCCTAAAAGGCGAAGTATTACGTTTCCGCTCAAAAAATCAAAACCAAAAACCAAAAAACCAAAAAAAAAAAAAAAACCAAACCCAAACCCAAAACCAAAACCAAAAAAAAACCAAAACCCAAAAAAACCCCAAAACCCAAAAAAAACCCCAAAACCAAAAAACCCAAATCAAAACCAAATGCCAAAACCCAAATGGCCAAGTTGAATTTTGAAAATCCCATAATTCAACTTGAGGGGGAGTGTTAAAGAAAAAGAAAAAAATCATTCAAATATTATGTTTCCTATTCTGTCGTGATTTAGGAGGATTTGCTATTATTAGGTTTCCTTTTTTTATGTGTCTTTGGTTTTATATTTAATCTTTGCATTGTAACCGAAAAAGGAGAATTCTATGAAATAAATCAATGAGATTCAGTTCTTTCTTTTGATCTTCTTTGATTATCATTCACAACATGTTACACTTATTGCAACATTATTGGGATACTTCAGTGCCTTATCTTGACTCGTCCGAAGATTCTTTATGTTGTGAGTAGTAATGCTTCATACTTTCTTTAGAAACTTATCGACCGTCAATAGATGGGCTCGCTATTAGCCTCTATACATGTTTACTTGTATACATGTTAGATATAAACAGCAAAACAAAACGTTTGAAATATCAAATTTTATTCACATAACTTACATTAAACAAATATAAGTAGTTAGAAAGAGACACGGATACATGATTAAAGATGCATATTAAATATAAACTACTTCTGAAATTGATTATTCTATTCGACATAGTAATTTTAGAAAAAGACAAGAAACAAAGGCCGTACAGTACCAAATGATGTGTCGTATGTTTTTATTAAATACGGTGCACCCCGTTTACTAAAGTAATACACAGAGATGTGTTGTGTGCCAGCCAAAAAAGAGAAAATTGATGACTCGTAATGTGGTGAAAATAATATTAATTAAATTAAATCTACTAAAAACCAAAAATAAAAAGAAGATCTGGCGAAATCAAGGGCAATCTCGACAATTCACTGCTCCAAAACCATTGGCATTTCAACTAGCCGCCTACCGTTTTTGCCCCCAAAAAACTTGGTGCTGTTTAACCATCTACCCTTTGCATCTATATATCCCTATTCTGCTTCATCAAACACAATTCAGTTATTCACCTAAAAACACAACCCACTTTATTTTAAGGGTATCTTATCATGAGTTCAACATCGAGAGCATGGTTAGTGGCCGGTACCGTTGGATTGGTGGAGGCACTAAAAGATCAAGGGTTTGCACGGTGGAACTACACCACCAGAGCCATCCACCACCACGCTAAGTCCAATCTCCGGTCAGTCACCCAAACAAAGAAGTTGTCTTCGCCGGCTGCCTTGGCTTCAAGCAAAGCCATTGACCAATCAGAAGAGTCATTAAGAAAAGTCATGTACTTAAGTTGTTGGGGTCCCAATTGATTATTTTGCTTTTGTTTTTAGATTAGGTATATATGGTACATGTGATTATGCATGATTGTACTACCTTCTTAAATACAATTTTGATTACCATCAGAGATATTTTGGTAATGAAACAACGTCGTGTTGATGATTATTTGCTTTAACTAGAATTATGATGGGGTAAATGCATACGGGGAAGGATTCACTAAAAAGTGGATTTTGTTTAAGTAGCCTAAGATGAAATGGTATGAGAAAGGAGGAGTGCAAGGGTATCTTGGGAAAATCCTATTTATGGACTTTCTCTCTCCACATGCAAGGCACATGCATATTTCACCCCCATTTTTTAAACGTTCATAACTTTTTTATACGACTTTATTTTTTCATAAAAATTTCACCATTTTTATCTTTAATTTGAGTACCATATTGCTATATAAAATATGAAGACTCAAAAAACCCACTAAAATGTGTTGTATTTCTATGTTGTATAACATTTTTTGTACTGGATTTTTGTACTAAAAATTTTGTGCTGATTTTTTTTGTCTTAATTTTTTCTCAAATTTTTGTGTTGGATTTTTTTGTACTACATTTTTTTGCTAAATTTTTTTGTGCTATATTTTTTGTACTTGATTTTTTGTGCTATATTTTTTTGTAATACATTTTTTGTGCTATATTTTTTGTACTAGAATTTTTGTGTTATATTTTTTTGTACTAGATTTTTTGTGCTAGATTTTTTTGTACTAGATTTTTTTTTGAATTTTAAAAAAACAAAAAGGGTGCCACATGTCATTTTCACTCCTATTTATAAGGACCAAAATGCCCTTCATTCCTACTTATTAATAGTGCCACATGTCATCATCACAATCCTTCTTAGACTACTTAGGCAAAATCCACTTTTTAGTGGATCCTTCCCCAAATGCATACTATTTAATATGGTATCACCGATAAACAAATGGTCTGCGTATTGGCACACCAATTTGAAATTGGCTATTTGCACACTAAACCCTATCTATACCTACCTTCCGTTTAGACCTATACGTAGCGTAGGTACAGAGTACGTACACGACCAGTTAGTTAACCTCGTACACTGTCAATCATGCATATACACGCTGCTTATAGAGCCATAAGAAGTTAGTATACGAGGCACTAATACGCTGCGTAAAGAGTTATACGCCACGTACCTACAGAGTAGGTACACAGCCAGTAAGTCAACCTTGTACAATGTCAAATCATGCAGACATATGTTGCGTATAGAGCCATACGCAGCCAGTATACGAGGCACATATACGCTGCGTATAGAGCTAGCTATACGCAGCGTATGTCAGACAGATTTGACATTGATACGATTTTGTCTAAGCACGTGAATAAAGGTATACGCCGAGTATAGAGTTATACGAGGCTGATAATTGTGAATTCAAATTAGTATTTAGACATCCATCTTCCTACGAATTCAAAGGGTTCGATAATATGGAAATCACTAAGTTAACTAAACTAGTAGAAATAACGAAATTACGTTATTTCAAGTTGCATTATGTCGAATGAGGCACGTAGATGTTTTGTAACCAAAGAGGTATTACCATAATTTTTCTGGTAATACTAACAATCGATTAAAATATGAGCAATGCTCAATTGATTATTGAGAGCATATGCATGGAGTTAAACTCTATAAATTATGAAAGAAAAGGTTTCGAGGACGAAACCTCTTTAAGGGGGGTAGACTTGTAACACCCCGAAAACGAGTTTTGTAATCAAACCTCGTTAATAGTAAAAACGGGTAAAATACTGTTAGTGGTAAAATTAACCCGGTGAATATTATGATTTAAATAAATAAATCTAATATTTATTAAAAAGATGGGAAATACTTTGAGAAAGCAAACTATATAAAAAGGCCCGAGATTTAACGGGACTTAAAATAAAACGGGTTTTTGAACAATAACTAATTAACTAGGAAAAATTATAACCTAGTTAGCTAATAGTCTAGAAATAACTTATAATAAGGTTAAAAACAGCCAAACTATAAGTTATACAAAAGAGGAGGGGTTAATCTTGTAAAAAGTGAAACTAGAATTAATTAAAACAAAAACCAAACACACCATTTGGTGTCTGGTTCGATCAGAAGCAGGGAAGGGCGACCAGGGTTCTTCAAACCCAAAAACTTCACAAATCTCAGAAATTGAAGGTTCAAATCAAGTTCTAAGCGAAAATCGAACATAGATTAGTGATCCCCATTGCAAGGAGATCATAAGGTATGTAAAATTTGACAAGAATTCACTACTTGAAATTCTCATGAATTTAGAAAAGTAGAAATCTAATGTTGCATGTTTGCTATGTGGATAGAATAGGGATGATATAGTGTCTAGGAGTAAAACCTAGACAACAACATGTGAAATAATGTCTAAATTCAGGAAATCTCATGAACACATTGAAGGTGGTTCATGGGTTTTGTGAGAAAATGATGAACACTAGGGTTTAGAAGACTATTCTAGTGCAAATTGATTCATAGAAACTGAATTCTGAAAAATATGATGTTTAATTCTATAAATGATAGCTCAATGTTTGTTAATCTAGGCTAAGTGACAAGCCATGAATTAGAATATAAAAGATATAAAATTCTGCATGTTAAGTGTTTGTAAAAACGCCCCAAATAAGGCTTGAAAGTTAAAAATCGGACAAAAACGCATGTTTGATGGATATGGAAAATTGTGCGTTAAGACTTATAAAAAGGGTTCTAAACGGATTGTGAATTGAACTCTTTAGGCGAGGAATCCGGATCGTCAAGTGGACAAGCCGGTGGAAATACGCGTTTGAAAAAGGATGCTTAAAAGGTACGTAACTACGGTTCCATGACATTATGCTTGATTTCGTATTTTCGTTAGTAGACTTTAAATTAGCATAATACATGAAATTGGCATTTAGTGGAAGTGACGAAGATCACTAGGTAAATAAACGGGTCAAAAGGTGAAATTATCACCCTTTGACAATATCGACTAATGGTTTGTCGAGTTACATGTTTATAGGAATAAATATCAAATGGATACGCACATCGCTATTGCTTAGCGGCTACTAAGTCAAGGTATTGAAACGGGTCAATATGTTGATCCGAGCCAGGTATGTATAATGATTCAATTCATCATGTAGAACTTGAGGTTTTCTAAGAGTTAAACAAGGTCAAATTGGATATTTGGTTATCTTAAAGATAAACCGAATAATTCAAGTTATAATTGTAGTGTTTTAGAAACATAATGGCTTCTAAACAAGGTTATAGTTAAAAGATCGAATTTTTGGGTCAAACAAGTATCTGAAAGTCCTTTGTCGTAAAAGAAGGACCAAAATTGACCAAAATGCCCTTGTAGGTTAAATTGAACAAACAACCCTTAAAGGTTGTTTGGAAACAAGTTTCATGATTAAATAAATACTTAGAATAAGTGTAGAAGTTGAAAGATGTAATACGTTAGTCAAATAGCTCTATTTGAGTCTTGCCGTAAAATAACAATCCGAAGGGTAAAACTCGGAACATATAGATATACACATTGAAATCCAACACGCAAAGAGTTGTAGTTGAAGATTACTTGATAAGAAATGTAGGAATAGGATGCTAGAAATGAATGAAAGCGATTTCAAGTTTTAAAGTGCTTAAATACCCTTAACGGGTCAAAATAAGCATACGAGCGAAAACGGGTTTAAATTGTGTAATAAACCTTTGATTAGAACCTAATATAGTAGGTAACATTAATTTGAAGAAGTGTATGAGATATAGGAATCAAATAAATACGTTTGTTTGATAAAATGCATAAACGGGTTAAAATTTGGTAAAAAGGTAACGAGTCGAAGACTTAGAAGTCCCAAAATTTCTTATGTTGGATGTAGGATTTTAACTCCATAAGATGGAGGATTAAATTACGGACGCGTAGGAAAAAGAATCGGGTAAAACGGATCAATAATGAAGAAGTTATGGCCGTTTCCGTGAAATCAGGTCGTGCTGGGTATGTACAGCATCAGCTGAAGGCACAGGCTGTGAAAACAAGGGCTAGGCGTGACGCCTAGGCCCTTGGCGTCACGCGACGCCCCCTAACTCCGAAAATTTTTAAATTTTGTCATTTTTAACCCTTGTACTTGTTTGAACTTAATATTTGACTATCAAAACTAACTTTTAAGTTGGTTTTGATCATAGGTGAATGCCAAGAGTGCACGGATGAAGATCAAGTGACGAGAAAGAACCGAACACGATCACGAAATAAGCTTCCGCACTATGTATCGTTATTATGTTAAACAACGAACGTACACATGATATGTTGTATACTTTTAAATTGTAAAAAGTTTTAATAAACCCGTAATTTCCAATGCATATGTAATCTTAATTACATGATTGTTTTTCGTAAATGATACGTTAAACCTTAATTTATAAGAACGGGTGTTACAAGTTGGTATCAGAGCCTTGGTTTAAGAGATTCAAGTATGGTGGGAAAACTATGCTTGGACTTAAACCTTATGCTCTTAATAAAGATTGGTGTTCGGTTCGATGCTTGATCGCAAATCCGGTAAGTACATGTATATCAAAGGTTTAAAATGATTAAAAGTGTTGAGAACAACACATATGGTTATCGTGTAATACACGTTACACCAATAAAAACGATATAGAATAGATATAGTCAACGAAATTACACGCGTTGATGCGTATAATAGAAAAGCCTTGTATTATAATACGGGCATCTTTTAATGTTGAAATTACTAACTGTTGTATATGTTTTAGTTGAAGGACACTCGCATATGATGATAGCGTGAGTTGAACAAATCACGGATATGATAGAGGAACGGTCCGAAGTATGACAAGAGGAGCATGCTCACCAAGGACTAAATCGCGTAACGACCGCGAACAAAGTTAAAGGCAAGAAACGCCCGTCGGGGCAAGCATTACCAGGTGCGTGCTTTTAAATATAATCGCACAAATAACAATATGCAACAAATATGTAGAAACTGATTGTTGCACATGTAAGTTAGAAACTTGGAAAACCTGAATAGAATACCTATCCAGGATATTATTTCCAAGAGAAACAAATAGAGGCATTACTTACATAGGGCGTGATGTGAAAACTATAAAAAGGTCATGCGTGTCATGTGTTAATCGCTTACTCTGGCCAAGTAAGTAGTGGCATGTGATACCATGAACTTCTTATAGCAGACACATTTACATCCGATGTAGTAAGGGCGGGGTGAATGGGACAAAAAAAAGTACCCAAATGAACAAAATAGTTGATAATAATGTAAACGCACAGCCGAGTGACGGAAGCGTATTACATTAGGATAATGAGCCCGAGGGAAGGGACAAAGAAACATGTAAAATAATTAAGATATGCAATTGGGAGGGGTGTGCTTACACTCGAACCCGGAGAATGCAAATATGACTCTTAACGGGCCGATTTTTGTAAAACACCAAAATTTGAGAACAAAGTAGGAATATAAATGCGAAACGAAGCCATAATGCATACCGTAAGGGTTGCAGTAATAACGACTTCGGTAAAACACCCGGTTGGTGGGTAAGGATTTAAACGCATGCATAGACTGAGAAACAGGAACACGAAATAAAAAGTCAAAAGACTCGGAATATGAGTCATGACTAAAAGATGACAAGAATTTTCGCAAACATAAATTTTGGTAATTACGTTCAACCATTTCAAAGTTGGACGGGTCAAATAAAGAATGAAGTTTGACATTCATAAGTGATGAAAATTCACCCAAAATGAGTCAAACGAGTCAATTAAGGAATAACGCTTAATAAAATAGGAAAAACGCAAACCGGTGAAACCGGAAAGCTAAAAATAATAAGATAGAAGGACCCGGGTAATGGGTTGTAAATGAGTATAAGTATGAACCGGGTAACGGTAAGTGTATGGAAAACCGACGTGTAAATTGACGTTAGAAGTCGAGAAGTCGGAAAGATGATTCGAAAGAAAACAATGTAGCCTTAGACTACGGTCAAGGTCAAATGAAATCCAAAAAGTAAAGGTGAATAATTATAAACATAAAAAGGGGTGCCTTAACGCCATATGCGTATATAAACGTATACACATTTGAATAAAGACTAGAATAAAAGATGATCTACGGGATCATCATAACCTACGGGATATTAATTAGTGTAAAGGTCTACAGGGCCAAAATGACCCACGGGACATGAATTGAAGCAAAGGGATCATAAAGGCCTTGCCTTAAAAAGGTGAAAATCTAAAGAAATAAGCCTACGAGGCTAAGTGAAAGAACCTACGGGTCAATAACATGAAGCGAGGAAAATGGTTAAACTCCCCGCGTAAAATAATAACGGAAGATAAAGGTAGTATAAAAGCGAGGGGTTTCGCTAACTTAACTGAGTGAGTTAAAAGCGAAGAGATCGTGAAAGGCCTGGTTGAAAAAAGTGAGGGATTTCACTAAAACATCTAAACGGGCAGAAATAACAAAAAGGATTCACAATTATTTAAATTCTGATAATTCACAAAAAGGACAAAAATATCACCGAAAAGACAACGGAAAGGAATAAATTTTCAGACGTAAAAGTCCTGGAAATGAGTAAAAGATGTAAGACAAGGAGAAAAAGGAAACGTTAAACTAAAATTTTGTTTTAGTAAGAAACAATGTTTTTACAAATATGAATATTACAAGAGAGATTAGAAAATGGTTAATATCAAAGAGCATGGGTCTTAACATCGATAGGTGCGTGACAATACATTCGAAAAGAAGAAGTATGATAAAGAAACGTTGATATAAATTAAACATGACGTGACACGATCACGGTCAAGAAATACAATGTTGTCACACCCCAACCGATGGCGGAAACATCGAGATGTGGCACTAAGCGAAACAGATTGCTCAAAACAACATAACACTAAATGTGACAATATGATTAAAATTCATTTCATTAAAACTAGAATGTAATACAATGTTTCAAATTAACAAACATAAATTCAAACAATTCTTTATTTGCTAAAATGGGTATCTAAAGCCATCCTAGCTTGTTTTCTTGAATCTTGCACAATTTCAACCTGCAACATGTATTAAAATAAAATCAACAAAAAAAAATGTTGGTGAGTATACAAGTTTGATACATAGCATAATAATTTGTATAAATGTTTCTCATATCCAATGTGAATAACATGATCATATTAACAGTATATACTCGAAACGATGTTACTCTATGTGTCCAAACCAAAGTTTAACGCAATTAACATGCCTATCCCAATGAATGAGATGGTTTTAACATAGATTAACCTAACAATACCCGCCAAAATAACGGGAGGGGCGTTTCTCAACCTATAGCGCTACCATTGTTAGGGGAGGCTTGCAAAGTTAATGAACACATAGTCATGAGAGTTTACAGTAGCATAACATGTATAACATGAATCAAATTGTATCACATAGAGTTTGGATAGAGTGTGCATAAAGCTGTTTGAAGTGAATTGTGTGTTTGATATAGAATACATATTGCACCCAAAAGTGTTAAAATGGAAAATGGGTCATGTATACTCACCTTGATTTGCGTTGCGTGTTTCTTGTAATTGATTGGAGATTTCCCAAGATTATTATCCTAAAAGGGGGATGTAAGTTTAAGATGGATTAGATTAGGGTTTTGTACAAGTGTAAACCCCGGCTAATTAATAATGATAGGATTACAAGTTTAATCTATTTTTGATTATAAGAGGGTTAAAATTCTTATTTATATATGTAATAATAATAATGGTATAATAATAATAAAGTTAATGTTATAAACAAAATAAAGATATTTAGAAATGTCATTATAATTATATTTTATATCATACTAGTTGTAATGATAATAATAAATCTGATTTTTCTAAAAATAATGAAATATGATAATTGCATTATTAATTAGTATCTTGATATAAATCAGATTTTTAACTTTATAATATTCTGAATAATTTAGATTTTATTAATAATCCTGATTTAAAACAATTATATGATATCTGAATAATCAATTATCTATATTGATAATATCAAAAAGGTAATAACTATAAATGATCATAATAATAATAATAATAATATTATCACTTATATTAATAATAATAGTAATAATAACAATAGAAATAGTAATAATAATCAATATTAATAATAATAGTAATAACAGTTTCGTCACTGTTATGTGTGTGTATATTGATACCTATATATGAGCATGTAGGTGTTTATATATATGTATATATACATATGTATATACATATATATATATATTGATAAGAAGGGGAAAAGAAAAACAACAGTCGGGAGAGTCGAGGGTACCGATGCGAAGCTCAGTCACGGCTTACGGCGGCTCCGATGGACTCCGGTTTCGTCTCGAAATCTCCGGTGGTTTCTGGTGACGGGACAGGAAGGTGAATGTGTACGTGAGTGTGGTTGGGTCGAAACAAGGCTGAGGGTTGGTTTATATAAGGACAGAGGTGTCTCACGAGTTTGGAAACCGAGTATAATTGATCGAGATTGACAGGAAGGTTTTTGGAAATGATCTCTGATTGATGAAGGAAAGGAAACGCGGTAATCATGTTCGTAATCCGGTGAATTAGTGAACAGAAATGAAGGAAAGTTCACAGTTGTACGCGGTTTGTCTTGGGCGGCAGTGGCGAAGCTTGGATTTTTCGGCCGGGGGGGTGAAAACATATATACCCAAAAATTTCTATAGAACCGGGGGGGTGAAAACGTATATACCCACAAATTTCTATACGAAAACTACATATATAACACTACTGAGCGAAAAATCCCGGGGGGCGGACGTCCCCCCCCCCCCCGCCCCCATTAAGCTTCGCCCCTGTTGGGCGGTCAAATGTTTAAATAAGGAAAACGCGTAATCGAGTATAAGAATTAATTGATAGGGAATATGATCAGCGATGATGGTAGCCCATCTGGGTAATGCGCGTATGTGTAAAGCGAGAGATCCGAGTTCGAATCATGTCCCTGACCGTTCCTTTGGGGGTTTAAGCCCCTTTTATTTATTACTTTTTTATTTTTTTATTTTTTTAAAACGGATTTACAGTTTGGTCCCTGAAGGTTCACTAACCTGTCTAACTGAGTTAACGGGGAAACTTAACTGAATTAACCAAGAGTGTAGAGAATTGATTATCTAAGTTGACTCACTTACCCAAGCTTTTTAACTTGGTTCATTTAACTTTGTTTAGTTAAAAATTTCATCATTTAACTTAGTTAAATGGTTAGTTTGGTTAACTAAGTTAACTACCAACTTAACTTTTAACCTTATTAACAAAATAATTATCTATTAAACACCATTATTTTATAAATATAAATTTATTGTTTAATTAGTTTAAACTTGTTCTTGGGAAATTCTCCGAATTTGCGTATGAATCCTCGATTCTTGCTCGGAATTAAGATATTATTCCATTGTTTTCACGTGATTGACATAGTTTAACGTGTTTTCACAATTGATAGATTGTGTGCATAACATAGAATTGTAACAAGAATATAATAAAAAAAATATGCATTTCCATTATGATTTCAAGTCTCGGATTACAAACGAAAGTACAACTGACTGAAATAGAAAGTACAATAGGACATGCTGAAAATAGAAAGGTACGAAAATGCGAAGCGTTACAAATGTGAAGTGGAATCACAATATAACCAAGCGAGCGGTAAAGAGTAACTGGACTAATAAGTCTAGTTAGTGGGACCGGTTAAGGTCATTTAAATAAATTTGGTTGCTTATAAGCGGAGGATTCGGTATAACTGAATCGAATAAATGAACTTGAAAACAAAAGAAATTGTAGTTAAAAGTGAAAGATTTCACTAAAGACCTTTAAACAGGTCAAGGTAACGGATTCACAAAGGGTTCGATAATATGGATATCGCTAAGTTAACTAAACTAGTAGAAATAACGAAATTACGTTATTTCAAGTTGCATTATGTCGAATGAGGCACGTAGATGTTTTGTAACCAAAGAGGTATTACCATAATTTTTCTGGTAATACTAACAATCGATTAAAATATGAGCAATGCTCAATTGATTATTGAGAGAATATGCATGGAGTTAAACTCTATAAATTATGAAAGAAAAGGTTTCGAGGTCGAAACCTCTTTAAGGGGGGTAGACTTGTAACACCCCAAAAACGGGTTTGGTAATCAAACCTCGTTAATAGTAAAAGCGGGTAAAATACTGTTAGTGGTAAAATTAACCCGGTGAATATTAGGATTTAAATAAATAAATCTAATATTTATTAAAAAGATGGGAAATACTTTGAGAAAGCAAAGTATATAAAAAGGCCCGAGATTTAACGAGACTTAAAATAAAACGGGTTTTGGAACAATAACTAATTAACTAGGAAAAATTATAACCTAGTTAGCTAATAGTCTAGAAATAACTTATAATAAGGTTAAAAACAGCCAAACTATAAGTTATACAAAAGAGGAGGGGTTAATCTTGTAAAAAGTGAAACTAGAATTAATTAAAACAAAAACCAAACACACCATTTGGTGTCTGGTTCGATCAGAAGCAGGGAAGGGCGACCAGGGTTCTTCAAACCAAAAAACTTCACAAATCTCAGAAATTGAAGGTTCAAATCAAGTTCTAAGCGAAAATCGAACATAGATTAGTGATCCCCATTGCAAGGAGATCATAAGGTATGTAAAATTTGACAAGAATTCACTACTTGAAATTCTCATGAATTTAGAAAAGTAGAAATCTAATGTTGCATGTTTGCTATGTGGATAGAATAGGGATGATATAGTGTCTAGGAGTAAAACCTAGACAACAACATGTGAAATAATGTCTAAATTCAGGAAATCTCATGAACACATTGAAGGTGGTTCATGGGTTTTGTGAGAAAATGATGAACACTAGGGTTTAGAAGACTATTCTAGTGCAAATTGATTCATAGAAACTGAATTCTGAAAAATATGATGTTTAATTCTATAAATGATAGCTCAATGTTTGTTAATCTAGGCTAAGTGACAAGCCATGAATTAGAATATAAAAGATATAAAATTCTGCATGTTAAGTGTTTGTAAAAACGCCCCAAATAAGGCTTGAAAGTTAAAAATCGGACAAAAACGCATGTTTGATGGATATGGAAAATTGTGCGTTAAGACTTATAAAAAGGGTTCTAAACGGATTGTGAATTGAACTCTTTAGGCGAGGAATCCGGATCGTCAAGTGGACAAGCCGGTGGAAATACGCGTTTGAAAAGGGATGCTTAAAAGGTACGTAACTACGGTTCCGTGACATTATGCTTGATTTCGTATTTTCGTTAGTAGACTTTAAATTAGCATAATACATGAAATTGGCATTTAGTGGAAGTGACGAAGATCACTAGGTAAATAAACGGGTCAAAAGGTGAAATTATCACCCTTTGACAATATCGACTAATGGTTTGTCGAGTTACATGTTTATAGGAATAAATATCAAATGGATATGCACATCGCTATTGCTTAGCGGCTACTAAGTCAAGGTATTGAAACGGGTCAATATGTTGATCCGAGCCAGGTATGTATAATGATTCAATTCATCATGTAGAACTTGAGGTTTTCTAAGAGTTAAACAAGGTCAAATTGGATATTTGGTTATCTTAAAGATAAACCGAATAATTCAAGTTATAATTGTAGTGTTTTAGAAACATAATGGCTTCTAAACAAGGTTATAGTTAAAAGATCGAATTTTTGGGTCAAACAAGTATCTGAAAGTCCTTTGTCGTAAAAGAATGACCAAAATTGACCAAAATGCCCTTGTAGGTTAAATTGAACAAACAACCCTTAAAGGTTGTTTGGAAACAAGTTTCATGATTAAATAAATACTTAGAATAAGTGTAGAAGTTGAAAGATGTAATACGTTAGTCAAATAGCTCTATTTGAGTCTTGCCGTAAAATAACAATCCGAAGGGTAAAACTCGGAACATATAGATATACACATTGAAATCCAACACGCAAAGAGTTGTAGTTGAAGATTACTTGATAAGAAATGTAGGAATAGGATGCTAGAAATGAATGAAAGCGATTTCAAGTTTTAAAGTGCTTAAATACCCTTAACGGGTCAAAATAAGCATACGAGCGAAAACGGGTTTAAATTGTGTAATAAACCTTTGATTAGAACCTAATATAGTAGGTAACATTAATTTGAAGAAGTGTATGAGATATAGGAATCAAATAAATACGTTTGTTTGATAAAATGCATAAACGGGTTAAAATTTGGTAAAAAGGTAACGAGTCGAAGACTTAGAAGTCCCAAAATTTCTTATGTTGGATGTAGGATTTTAACTCCATAAGATGGAGGATTAAATTACGGACGCGTAGGAAAAAGAATCGGGTAAAACGGATCAATAACGAAGAAGTTATGGCCGTTTCCGTGAAATCAGGTCGTGCTGGGTATGTACAGCATCAGCTGAAGGCACAGGCTGTGAAAACAAGGGCTAGGCGTGACGCCTAGGCCCTTGGCGTCACGCGACGCCCCCTAACTCCGAAAATTTTTAAATTTTGTCATTTTTAACCCTTGTACTTGTTTGAACTTAATATTTGACTATCAAAACTAACTTTTAAGTTGGTTTTGATCATAGGTGAATGCCAAGAGTGCACGGATGAAGATCAAGTGACGAGAAAGAACCGAACACGATCACGAAATAAGCTTCCGCACTATGTATCGTTATTATGTTAAACGACGAACGTACACATGATATGTTGTATACTTTTAAATTGTAAAAAGTTTTAATAAACCCGTAATTTCCAATGCATATGTAATCTTAATTACATGATTGTTTTTCGTAAATGATACGTTAAACCTTAATTTATAAGAACGGGTGTTACAAGTTGGTATCAGAGCCTTGGTTTAAGAGATTCAAGTATGGTGGGAAAACTATGCTTGGACTTAAACCTTATGCTCTTAATAAAGATTGGTGTTCGGTTCGATGCTTGATCGCAAATCCGGTAAGTACATGTATATCAAAGGTTTAAAATGATTAAAAGTGTTGAGAACAACACATATGGTTATCGTGTAATACACGTTACACCAATAAAAACGATATAGAATAGATATAGTCAACGAAATTACACGCGTTGATGCGTATAGTAGAAAAGCCTTGTATTATAATACGGGCATCTTTTAATGTTGAAATTACTAACTGTTGTATATGTTTTAGTTGAAGGACACTCGCATATGATGATAGCGTGAGTTGAACAAATCACGGATATGATAGAGGAACGGTCCGAAGTATGACAAGAGGAGCATGCTCACCAAGGACTAAATCGCGTAACGACCGCGAACAAAGTTAAAGGCAAGAAACGCCCGTCGGGGCAAGCATTACCAGGTGCGTGCTTTTAAATATAATCGCACAAATAACAATATGCAACAAATATGTAGAAACTGATTGTTGCACATGTAAGTTAGAAACTTGGAAAACCTGAATAGAATACCTATCCAGGATATTATTTCCAAGAGAAACAAATAGAGGCATTACTTACATAGGGCGTGATGTGAAAACTATAAAAAGGTCATGCGTGTCATGTGTTAATCGCTTACTCTGGCCAAGTAAGTAGTGGCATGTGATACCATGAACTTCTTATAGCAGACACATTTACATCCGATGTAGTAAGGGCGGGGTGAATGGGACAAAAAAAGTACCCAAATGAACAAAATAGTTGATAATAATGTAAACGCACAGCCGAGTGACGGAAGCGTATTACATTAGGATAATGAGCCCGAGGGAAGGGACAAAGAAACATGTAAAATAATTAAGATATGCAATTGGGAGGGGTGTGCTTACACTCGAACCCGGAGAATGCAAATATGACTCTTAACGGGCCGATTTTTGTAAAACACCAAAATTTGAGAACAAAGTAGGAATATAAATGCGAAACGAAGCCATAATGCATACCGTAAGGGTTGCAGTAATAACGACTTCGGTAAAACACCCGGTTGGTGGGTAAGGATTTAAACGCATGCATAGACTGAGAAACAGGAACACGAAATAAAAAGTCAAAAGACTCGGAATATGAGTCATGACTAAAAGATGACAAGAATTTTCGCAAACATAAATTTTGGTAATTACGTTCAACCATTTCAAAGTTGGACGGGTCAAATAAAGAATGAAGTTTGACATTCATAAGTGATGAAAATTCACCCAAAATGAGTCAAACGAGTCAATTAAGGAATAACGCTTAATAAAATAGGAAAAACGCAAACCGGTGAAACCGGAAAGCTAAAAATAATAAGATAGAAGGACCCGGGTAATGGGTTGTAAATGAGTATAAGTATGAACCGGGTAACGGTAAGTGTATGGAAAACCGACGTGTAAATTGACGTTAGAAGTCGAGAAGTCGGAAAGATGATTCGAAAGAAAACAATGTAGCCTTAGACTACGGTCAAGGTCAAATGAAATCCAAAAAGTAAAGGTGAATAATTATAAACATAAAAAGGGGTGCCTTAACGCCATATGCGTATATAAACGTATACACATTTGAATAAAGACTAGAATAAAAGATGATCTACGGGATCATCATAACCTACGGGATATTAATTAGTGTAAAGGTCTACGGGGCCAAAATGACCCACGGGACATGAATTGAAGCAAAGGGATCATAAAGGCCTTGCCTTAAAAAGGTGAAAATCTAAAGAAATAAGCCTACGAGGCTAAGTGAAAGAACCTACGGGTTAATAACATGAAGCGAGGAAAATGGTTAAACTCCCCGCGTAAAATAATAACGGAAGGTAAAGGTAGTATAAAAGCGAGGGGTTTCGCTAACTTAACTGAGTGAGTTAAAAGCGAAGAGATCGTGAAAGGCCTGGTTGAAAAAAGTGAGGGATTTCACTAAAACATCTAAACGGGCAGAAATAACAAAAAGGATTCACAATTATTTAAATTCTGATAATTCACAAAAAGGACAAAAATATTACCGAAAAGACAACGGAAAGGAATAAATTTTCAGACGTAAAAGTCATGGAAATGAGTAAAAGATGTAAGACAAGGAGAAAAAGGAAACGTTAAACTAAAATTTTGTTTTAGTAAGAAACAATGTTTTAACAAATATGGATATTACGAGAGAGATTAGAAAATGGTTAATATCAAAGAGCATGGGTCTTAACATCGATAGGTGCGAGACAATACATTCGAAAAGAAGAAGTATGATAAAGAAACGTTGATATAAATTAAACATGACGTGACACGATCACGGTCAAGAAATACAGAGTGTGTTACCGATGTGGTTATCAAGGATACATTGCTGTTAACTGCCAAGGTTGGAATTATGAGACGAGGAGATGCTTTAACTGCAACATCAGAGGTCACATTGCCAGAGATTGCCAAGGAGATCAAATGAAAGATTGAGGGTTAATTCTCAGAAAATGGCAAAGAAATCAGTCAATGTCAAGCCCAAAGAACAGAAGGTTCAAGAATCTAAAGTTCAAGAAGCGAAAGTGAAACTTTCTCAGGGGCAGAAAGACAGACTGAGGAAGAAGAGAAAGAAGGCTAGAGAGTATCTAGAGAAGATCTTGTCCTCGGGTTCATCTGTTAAGAATAAGAGTTCTGATGAATCAACTCCCTCAACTGCAAAGTCAAGCAAGACAAATTCATCAGATACAAATCTGAGGACGAAAAAGGAAAAGAAGAAGGTGAAAATTGGTGGCAATGAATTTGTTTCTTCGGAAACAAAGGAGCCACATGTCGGCGATGAATCTGGCTCATCAAAGTCAGACAAGCCACATTCAGGCAATGATTCTGGTATGGTAAAACCAGAAGAGCCATGTGCTGAGGTAAAAAATGAGAATTCTGGTCTAACAATGGATGATGCAAATTTTCCACCATTGTTGAACAAGAATTCAAAATCACCCAAGGACAGTCAGGCTTGGGTGAATCTGTTTAAATGAAAAACCTGACTTGCCGGAGTTCCCAGGTTGGTAAGCGTGGAACATGAATGGGCACATTTCTTGAGAAATTCACTTCGGTGATATTTCGACTTACAAGTGGTAAATCAGGGACTTTAAGTTGTACTTGATTTTCTACAAGTGATGTTTGTGAATTGATCTTACAAATGTTAGTTTTTACAAGTGGTTGAGAGAACAAGGTGATGAAACCCCATGTTTGAGAAATGACTTACAAAACTAATTTTCTGGAAAAACCATTTTGATTAAAACAAACTTAAGTGTTTTGAAATCACCATGGGAAAATGTTTTGTTGTCAGGGGGCGTTCTGATTGTTCAAGCCAAGTGAATGGAGAATTGAAGTAATTCTCATCATGTTGTCAAATTTCTTGTACAGGTTGTTTTCAAATTTTCCCAGAAAATCAAAATTGAGACATATTTTGATTTTAGGGGGAGTAAAAATTTTAAAAAAATTAGAAAATTTGAAAATGTCAAAAACATTGAAAAATTCAAAATGAGTTTTGTTGTAAAAAGAGGAAATGATAGTAGATCAGTTGGACTGTCACAGCATGCTAAAAAAATGGAAAGATAAAATGTGATAAGCAATCTCACTAAAGATGTGACGATAGGCTCAGCTAGACTAGTAGATTTGCGATAACGATACAAACCTAAATGAAAATGCCTAGTTCTAGTGGGAAACATGTTTGAAAGCATAGTACTTAGTTTTGTCCTTCTTGATTGTGTGCCTACTCAGTAATCGATGATTGTCGAAAGACATAAAACTGGTTAAGTTTGTGAACTTTCACAACTTTGCTAAAAAGTCGCTGTGATTATGCATTTTATTTTGCAAAGATTTAAACTTGTTTTATTTCTTTATTTTGTTTAAGCATCGGACATCCTCTGCGTATACGTGAGTATCGACCTGGATGTTGTTGCCTAAACGTTCTGCTTTATTTTCTTTGGTGTTTCGTTTAAGCTTTGGACCTCCTCTGCGTATACGGAAGTATCGACCTGGTGGTTAAAGCCTAAACAACTTCAACTTATTTTTATTTTTCTTATTTTGTTTAAACATTGGACTTTCTCTGCGTATACGGAAGTATCGACCTGATTGTTAATGTTTAAACATTCTGCTTTATTTTCGCACAAATCACAGTTGATAAAAGTTTAAAGGCATTACTTGAGTCAGTGTATTGCATGATGAGGGGATATGCTAAGATCGTGGGGTCCATAAGAACTTAGTGCAAAATTAATATACTTTAAACGTATCGGTAAGCATGTCGAAAGTTTTTAGATTGAGTTTAAGTGGACAACAATATCGTCAATCCATGTGAATCGTTTAGAGCTTAAAATGTTTAAAGCTTAACGGTGTTGGTGATTTGTCTCAAAAACTGATATGATCCTCTTACACAAACTCAAAAAATAGTGTTTGTACATATTTCATTTCTGTATTTAATTTCTGTTATTGCATTTATGTTTCATTTTTTTGAAAAATCAAAAAGATTTTCGACAACTGATGTTGATGAGCTGATTTTCAAAATTTCAAGTGCTGAACATGATGAATTGGTTTGGGAGTGTGTGTACTGAATTGAAATATTTTGATTTGAGAAAGAAGTTGAGATTAGTTAATCAGGATCATTAATTTGAACTTGATGTAACTATTTTCAGTAAGTTTTTCTTATTGTTTTAAGTAAAAACTTATGTGGTGGTGAGAAAATGTGTGCAGGAGTTGAGCTGAACAGAATTAAAGCCAGGATGTGATCTCTAGGTGATAGCTAATTCCAGACAGCGGTCCCATCATAATGAGAGGGGGAGTCTGACGAGGTTAGAGCCAAAGAGAAGATCCTAGTATATGCTAAGAAAGAAAAAAGACTGATAAAGACTGAAGATGCAAAGACTCGACACTTAAGACTCGTCAACATCTGAGGGGGAGTCTGTTGGTGCATTCATCTGTCGTCTTCGTCTTATGTCGAGTCTCGGGTTCGTTGCGAAGTTGTTCAAGCATGATGTCATGATGACATCATCAAAGTGACATCATCAATGACATCATTACACAAGAGACAAAAGCATTTATATCATTGTTAGTGATTTCGTTCATGTGTATAGATATGATTTCGCTCATTTGTCAAACACATGATTTCGTTCATGTGTCAAAGTGATTTCGCTCATATGTCATTTGTAAGGTTCGCTTATGTGTCAAGACCATAAGAGCGAAATCTGCATGTATATAAATAGGTCATTAGAGCGAAATCATATATAGAGTTTGAGGTGTTGTCTTCCGGTAAGCCACGAAGTGCTGCCGAAGTGTTGTCTGAACGTGTACTCGCATTATTGATCAATACAACAACAGTTTAAAGTGAATTCTCGCTGAATTAAATCTGATTTGTCTGTTTCCGCCATTCAAATCAGTAATAGCTCTTCTAAGCGACTCGTTTAGGTCCGAATTCGATCCTACATGATTATTGAGAACATATGCATGGAGTTAAACTCTATAAATTACGAAAGAAAAGGTTTCGAGGACGAAACCTCTTTAAGGGGGGTAGACTTGTAACACCCCAAAAACGGGTTTGGTAATCAAACCTCGTTAATAGTAAAAACGGGTAAAATATTGTTAGTGGTAAAATTAACCCGGTGAATATTAGGATTTAAATAAATAAATCTAATATTTATTAAAAAGATGGGAAATACTTTGAGAAAACAAAGTATATAAAAAGGCCCGAGATTTAACGGGACTTAAAATAAAACGGGTTTTTGAACAATAACTAATTGACTAGGAAAAATTATAACCTAGTTAGCTAATAGTCTAGAAATAACTTATAATAAGGTTAAAAACAGCCAAACTATAAGTTATACAAAAGAGGAGGGGTTAATCTTGTAAAAAGTGAAACTAGAATTAATTAAAACAAAAACCAAACACACCATTTGGTGTCTGGTTCGATCAGAAGCAGGGAAGGGCGACCAGGGTTCTTCAAACCCAAAAACTTCACAAATCTCAGAAATTGAAGGTTCAAATCAAGTTCTAAGCGAAAATCGAACATAGATTAGTGATCCCCATTGCAAGGAGATCATAAGGTATGTAAAATTTGACAAGAATTCACTACTTGAAATTCTCATGAATTTAGAAAAGTAGAAATCTGATGTTGCATGTTTGCTATGTGGATAGAATAGGGATGATATAGTGTCTAGGAGTAAAACCTAGACAACAACATGTGAAATAATGTCTAAATTCAGGAAATCTCATGAACACATTGAAGGTGGTTCATGGGTTTTGTGAGAAAATGATGAACACTAGGGTTTAGAAGACTATTCAAGTGCAAATTGATTCATAGAAACTGAATTCTGAAAAATATGATGTTTAATTCCATAAATGATAGCTCAATGTATGTTAATCTAGGCTAAGTGACAAGCCATGAATTAGAATATAAAAGATATAAAATTCTGCATGTTAAGTGTTTGTAAAAATGCCCCAAAGAAGGCTTGAAAGTTAAAAATCGGACAAAAACGCATGTTTGATGGATATGGAAAATTGTGCGTTAAGACTTATAAAAAGGGTTCTAAACGGATTGTGAATTGAACTCTTTAGGCGAGTAATCCGGATCGTCAAGTGGACAAGCCGGTGGAAATACGCGTTTGAAAAAGGATGCTTAAAAGGTACGTAACTACGGTTCCGTTTCATTATGCTTGATTTCGTATTTTCGTTAGTAGACTTTAAATTAGCATAATACATGAAATTGGCATTTAGTGGAAGTGACGAAGATCACTAGGTAAATAAACGGGTCAAAAGGTGAAATTATCACCCTTTGACAATATCGACTAATGGTTTGTTGTAACACCTCGAAAATTCACGTCCTATAATGTGTTGACACGTGTAATAAAGTTTGAACGTGTGAAAGAATGTTATAAAAGGACTAAAGTTGACAAACATGGAAAATATGTGATTATACGGATTCTAAGTGTCAACAGTGAATAAATATACGTCATAATAACCCTACATGATGTTCATAACATCAAACGAATAAATCATGGATCATACGAAGCTAAAAGTGAGAGATTACAAACTACAGGGGTTAAATGTGTCAACATGTTAAAGATGTACCTCTGAGTGACCTTATGACAAACCCGAAGCTTTGTAAATATAAATTATGCTCACTAGAATACGCGATTAAAATTTCATAAAGTTTCTTTATCGTATGAGAAAGTTATGGCCAAATTCGTGTGCGAGGGGTTAAAGTGCAAACATTGAAAGTTAAGACTTTTCGGGTTAACCGGAAGTGTTCAGGGACTTGGAAAAGTGGGTATAAGTCCTAAATCCCTTGTGGATAAATATAAGGGGGTCAAAATGCAAGCAATAACCCTAGTTGCCCCTTCGTGAAGCCAAAGGTCAAGCAGCAAAACAAATACAAATGAAAAATCTGATTTATAAGGGCCAGGCGGCCCGCTTCAGCATTAGTTAAAACTAATGCGGGCCGCATCAGCCTCCCAGAACCAGAAAAACGGGCTACAGCCTGTTATGCGCGATTGTGACCGATCTAGCTGGTTTTTCTCACATGTGGACGACCCCTAGGCACCCCCTAACATATAGGAACAAGTGTTGATCAGTTGTGGTGAGTTGTAGACACACATGTCAAGGATTTGTGGTGGATTAAACACTATATAAAGGCATGTTATGCAACCATTGTTCTTCACACCTTCAAGTGCATAACTGATCAATTCTGGAGCTCCCAAGCAGGTCCAACTGATCATAAGTCGTGCATAGGACTCTTGTAAGTGTTCTTGTCCTTCTTTAGTTGAGTTTAGCTTGTTTAATTAGCTAAAAGTCAAACCGTCGTAATTACGGTTTGACTTCGAGATTAGTCAATAATGGCTCAGTCATATCTCGAATTGAAAGTAGTTATGAGTTGGTAATTATGTGGGTAATAAAACCTCAAAAGGGTTTCCCCTGATCACCACTCTAACCAGGTCAAAAGTCGGGTCAAACTTTTATTTAAAAAGTCAACAGGATGCTTAAAATGTCATTTATGCATAATTAGCTATCTAGAACATATATAACCTGTTTGATCATTGTTATAACATAGTAATAAGTATAAGAACATGTCCAAACATGTTCAACCCGACTATTTCCTGTTTAGACCCGGTTCGGAACCGAAAGTCACATAGTTTGACTTTCACTTTGACTTTCAGTTCTGACCCGTTTAGGTATGTTTTAGAAATGCCTCAGAGCTTAAATTGGATTAGGTTACTTGTTAGAACAACCCTCTGTGATTACACACCTTGGTTCACTAGTTATCCAATTAATACGCATATTTCCGTTAATTGCTCATATGTTGACCATTATGCCCTTATTACCTTAAAACATGATTTATGAAAATGTAAAAGTGTAGAAACCTTAGTTACTGATATATAAACTTGTATGCAAAGTTTGACATCAGTTTGACTTATAGATTAAGAGTTATGCTCAATATCGCAAAATTAAAGCTTTATGTTAATAAAACGGCGTAATTCGCATATGGCTTAGTTAAGCCTACTTTTTGGTATCAAACTTAATACCCACTGATGTAATATATTATTTTGGGATTTTTAAAGATTTTTAATTAATTTTAGGCTGAGCATAACTAGTAGTCGTAGGCTTAATCCGGTAGTTGTCGGTTTTGCCCTTACGGGCCATAAAATGAGTCTTACTTATCTAAACGACTCCAAACCTTTTTCTACTGATCACATATGATAAATAAATTATTTTAAGCCTTCTGGAAATATAAAAATATCAGATTTAAGTATCGAACCCGGAAATGGCCTTTAATCGCCATAATTAGCGTTTTTAACGCATGGTATGCCTTAAAATCATATTGGACATACCCGGGTTGATACCTACTGATATACGAGGAAAATTATGATATTTTAACAGTAAGCAAAGGTCGATTAACTCAGACTTCGTTTTCGAGCTTTTCGGCTTATGTGAAATTACCAAAATACCCCTTCGGGGCATAGCTTGGTTAAAAATGATAAATTTCACATACATGCTTTAGCCTACTGATATAACTTATCAAATTGAGTATGTTTGCTGTTTACATCAGACCTGTAACTCTGTTAAACATCTAAACTCTTTTACAAACTTTAAAATGACCAAACTACCCCTACGGGGCATAGTTTGTGTTTAAACTTGTTTCGGGCATAATGAAAGACATCTTCCTGATGTCACAACATATTTGAGGCATAAATTAACTTAGGAAACCTATATATAGCTCTCATTAATACCCGTCACGCTTCTTACGCGTACGGTTCGGTTTATGTAACAAGTTTACATAAATTAGCCGAAATGGGTCAAACCTTAACGGTTTTATCCCAAAATCCAGAATGTGTATGAAATACCCATATAAGACAAGTCTCTGAACATGTCGGGTTTAAATCACATTCTATCCCGGTCTTCGCTTAATTGTGCGTACAAACCGTATATTCCCTTAAGACTAACCGGTCTAAGCTTAAGCTAAATTAAAGACCCGTTAGCATTCTAATTGATTATTTATACCATCATTCCAGACTAGAGCATTTCGGTAAATGGTACCTACGCTTACTTAAGTGAATACGGCTGAGTTATTAGATTCTTGCTAATTAAGACAGGAGCTAGCTCAGGTAAATACTCTTAACTTATTTTCCTTATACGGGCTTGGAATACGGTATAACGATACCGCTTGGTCGGGTATTGAATGTTTAATCGGATTGTGATTAAATTATTGAGGTAACCCGTTTTAATCTGTGTTGTTTGAAATAAAACCCTTTAGGGGTTAATGACCATGTCCCGGATATCCTTGACATCATTGTATTATAAAATGGCCACGCCTTAAGCACGGGGTGTAGGCATACACTGAAAGTTTCTTAAAGGGAAACGGTATCTCACTCTCTTGTGGGCCTATACTTGTGGCGTGTCTGTTAATCTTGACTCGGTTTCTACATCGGGCCCTGAACGTATAACGAACCTGTAAATCTGTATACAAGATTATAAATATAATTGTCCCAAGTTATAAAAGATTAATTTTGCTTTTGTGCCTGGTGCATCTAAATCAATTTTCTTAAACTCTTTTCAAATGAGTCGGTTGAGTGTATTTACCAGTGAAAACTGACGTATTTTCCAAAAAGGTTAAGTGACAGGTACTGAACGTAATTGGCTGGAAGCTCAGGGCGTTAATAAGGAATCTTGCAAGTTCTAGGCGTCTAAAGTCTGTTGAACAAATGATATGTTTTAAGATCCGCCTGTGGATCCTTTACCTTCCGTTGTAATACTTTGACATTACTTATATTCGGAATGTAATAATAATTATCTTTTGCTTCCGCTGTGCATTATTATATTGTGTTGTTTGACTATTACGTTGCCAACCACGTCACGATACTCCCCCACCGGGCCCACCGGTGACACGTGGAAATCGGGGTGTGACATTTGTCGAGTTACATGTTTATAGGAATAAATATCAAATGGATACGCACATCGCTATTGCTTAGTGGCTACTAAGTCAAGGTATTGAAACGGGTCAATATATTGATCCGAGCCAGGTATGTATAATGATTCAATTCATCATGTAGAACTTGAGGTTTTCTAAGAGTTAAACAAGGTCAAATTGGATATTTGGTTATCTTAAAGATAAACCGAATAATTCAAGTTATAATTGTAGTGTTTTAGAAACATAATGGCTTCTAAACAAGGTTATAGTTAAAAGATCGAATTTTTGGGTCAAACAAGTATCTGAAAGTCCTTTGTCGTAAAAGAAGGACCAAAATTGACCAAAATGCCCTTGTAGGTTAAATTGAACAAACAACCCTTAAAGGTTGTTTGGAAACAAGTTTCATGATTAAATAAATACTTAGAATAAGTGTAGAAGTTGAAAGATGTAATACGTTAGTCAAATAGCTCTATTTGAGTCTTGCCGTAAAATAACAATCCGAAGGGTAAAACTCGGAACATATAGATATACACATTGAAATCCAACACGCAAAGAGTTGTAGTTGAAGATTACTTAATAAGAAATGTAGGAATAGGATGCTAGAAATGAATGAAAGCGATTTCAAGTTTTAAAGTGCTTAAATACCCTTAACGGGTCAAAATAAGCATACGAGCGAAAACGGGTTTAAATTGTGTAATAAACCTTTGATTAGAACCTAATACAGTAGGTAACATTAAATTGAAGAAGTGTATGAGATATAGGAATCAAATAAATACGTTTGTTTGATAAAATGCATAAACGGGTTAAAATTTGGTAAAAAGGTAACGAGTCGAAGACTTAGAAGTCTCAAAATTTCTTATGTTGGATGTAGGATTTTAACTCCATAAGATGGAGGATTAAATTACGGACGTGTAGGAAAAAGATTCGGGTAAAACAGATCAATAACGAAGAAGTTATGGCCGTTTCCGTGAAATCAGGTCGTGCTGGGTATGTACAGCATCAGCTGAAGGCACAGGCTGTGAAAACAAGGGCTAGGCGTGACGCCTAGGCCCTTGGCGTCACGCGACGCCCCCTAACTCCGAAAATTTTTAAATTTTGTCATTTTTAACCCCTGTACTTGTTTGAACTTAATATTTGACTATCAAAACTAACTTTTAAGTTGGTTTTGATCATAGGTGAATGCCAAGAGTGCACGGATGAAGATCAAGCGACGAGCAAGAACCGAACACGATCACGAAATAAGCTTCCGCACTATGTATCGTTATATGTTAAACGACGAACGTACACATGATATGTTGTATACTTTTAAATTGTAAAAAGTTTTAATAAACCCGTAATTTCCACTGCATATGTAATCTTAATTACATGATTGTTTTTCGTAAATGATACGTTAAACCTTAATTTATAAGAACGGGTGTTACAGTTTCCGACACCGGTATTTGTCTATATGGTTTCCAGTATAATAATTATTTTATTATTTATAATTAATTCAACTGCTTCACTTATTTGGCGCGTATAACTTCTAAAATATGACGTTTTATAAAATAATAAATATGTCATTAGAACGAGAATATTTGTATCTACATTTTTAACCAAATTTCATTAAAAACAGAGTAAGTTCAAATATAATGTATTTTTATAATTTAATTATTAAACGATTCATAGGCCCGTCTAGGTACTTCATATTTATAACAGTCAACTTACCCGTACTCTATCAGTCTAATAATATAAGTTTTTATATACTTTATTTTAAAAATGGAAATATTACAATAAATCCCATTGATCCAAAAACAAATGAGTTTAGTCACCCACTATTTTCCCCATTTCCATGACCGTGGTATATTTATTAATGGGTAAATTACACTTTTCGTCATTTAAGTTTGTACCGGATTGCAATGGATGACCTTTAACTTCAATAATTACAGGCACAGTCCTTTTTTTTGTAAAACTCATTACACGTTACATCTTTAGCACTAACCATGTTAAAATTTTCAGTTAAATATGGCATGTGCCTTGCAGATGAGGGTAAATTCGTCATTTTAGTGTAAGACTATATATTTATGGCACAAATATGTTTCTCTTGTTAATCCATGCCCCCTCCCTCTCTAACTCCCCCTCTCCATAAATATCTCTGCCCTTCTCCCCCCCCCCTTTCTCTCTCATCTCTAGCCAGAACCACCACCGCCCACCTCCAGCTCCTTCCCCACCACCACAATTTCCGGTTCCTCTCTGAAACGATTCCTTTATTTCTTCTCTCTCATCTATTTAAGATCCGATTGGACAAAATGGGAGGGTCACCAGAACCCTAGCTAGCGAAGGAGAACATCAGACCTTTTTCAACTTGTTCAGACCCGATTGGACAAAATGGGAGGTGGGTTTGAGCTCAATTCATTTTGTTTAGACTGTTCATCTTGTTCAGACCCGTCGTCTGAGGCAAGAGGGTCGTCGGAACCCTAGCCTAGCCGTGTTCAGGCCCGATTGGAACCCTAGCCAGCGCAGGTGGGTTTGACCCATGAGTCTAGATTCAACCCAAATCTAGGAAATTAGACCAAAATCGACAAACAATGAGTCATTTGAAAGGTTTTAGAGATTGGAATTGGGTTGTTTCAAGGGAAATATGATGTATAGCAGTGTGTGTTTGCAGATAGAATGTGTAACAACTCTCATCAAAAGTCCTATTTATTAAGTTAGTTTGTCCAATAGGAAACCCTAATTGAGACACCCAAGTGATTCTGCATAAACCCTAAAATTTTCAGAACAATTGGAATCAGGATCAGGGCCTCTAAAACTCAGGGGGGGTAAACCCTAGTTGGTAATATCCAAACAGTTTTACATGTATAATGAATTTTAACGCGAAACCAACTCAACTGAGCTACCTGGACACGAAGCAAACCTATGGTAGACTAGGGTCTCTCGCGCCACGCGACGCGCACAAGAGAACCTCTCGCGTGGCGCGAGGGGGACAAATTTTAGGTATAAATAGAACAGTCTGGTACATGCAATTGTGCGTTCGTTCGACTTTCAAATTCAATTTATACTCCGAGTTATAGTAGAAACAGTCTTAAAACACACACAATTCACGAAGTGCTGTCGCAAAACAGGGTAATAACTCGATCGCTGCTACGATTCAATGTCCGATCGATTAAACTATCCAATGGATGTTTAAGTGCTGCCCACATTAGGGTTCATGCTTTGTCATTTGTCGTTAATTCGATGGATGTTTAAGTATCGCACTTTGTCATTCGATGTGAGGGTTTAATCTCGTGAGTTATCGTAAATGCTGTATTAGTTACTAACCTAGTTTGTGTGCATTGTTATTTAAACTAGGTTAAAAGGCTAATCAGTAGGCTAGGCTCTGCTCAAATAAATCTGCAATGTGAGTTATTCTCTTTTTATCAAAATGCTTTATAAATTCTTAAATATTTTCAAAGTTATAATTACAGGGATTAAGTCTTTGTAATCACCAAATTACAGCCGGTATGTGGGGTTTTGTATACATTACTTGATAAACTTCACCATTGCACAACGGGGCCAAGGGGTGATATGACCATAGTCACAGACACCATCGGGCTCAGAGGCTACCGATGAATGTCGAGTGACAAGTACCGTGGGTAGTTGGTTGATATCAGGAAACATTGTAATCGCTCTTAATACTGTAAATGATAACAAACAAGTCGTTTTAGTAAAAAGAATGATTCACCAGTATTTCCCGCTGACAAAACCTTTTTCAAACATGTTTCAGGTGATCTAGTGTGATCCGGGAAAAGTGCCGCGAAGCACTACAAAGCTTAAGGAAGTGGCTCAATATAAAATAAAGAAACATGTTTTGTAAAATAAAGATTTCTCCGTGAAATCTTATGATTGTAAATTACTGGGGTTTTATCCCGAGTTGTGAAATAAAATAATCGGGAAATTTCAGTTTTTAAAAGATCCTGAAGAAATCTTCCGCTGTTAAACTCAATTAAATAAATACCACAGGATTTTCTGTCCCACGGCTCCTGAAACGGGTAAAACCTGGTCAGGGGCCGTGACAGAAAAAGGTGGTATCAGAGCCACTGATTTAAGCCAATTAAGTATTTAGAAAATACTTAATTTTACTAGTTGCTATTTTGTGATTATGTGTTTTATTAATTGAATATTTGTGTACAGTATGGGTAAGCAAAAGCTTTCAAATATCTATCTTAAATTAGATAGGTCATCCAACGCGAAGGAAAGTTCATCCCAAACAAAATCCTCAAATCAGTCTCTAATTCCTGATGAAGGAATATTTGTGCGAAAGGCACAATATGAGGAACCACTTTCTCCTAGTAAAAGAAGTCTGATTATTAGGAAAAGTAAAGAGAAAAAAAAAAAAAGAAATCCCGAGAAAAGAATGTTAACCAGGAATTAACCAGTAAACCTCCATGGGAAGACAAGTTAGATGAAAAATGGGCAGATCTTTATATGCTAGCTACTGTAGCAATAAATGAAAATGTTTAAATATTTTAACTCAAGTTTTAGCAACCTTATTATTTACAAGCCAGAAACCTTATCCAATAAATAAATAAGTTTACAATAAACCCTAGTGTGTTTTAATTTTCAGTTGTTTTGTAGTTACCCAGTATGAAATAATATTTAAAGGTTTTCTATGAAATTTTGTTTTAACTTAGTATTTGTGTGTATTTTGCATGTATACTAAATAGCATGAGTGACTTGTCTGACGCCCTTCAGAATTTAAATCTCTATCCGGTAAAAATAGAGGTTTCCAGAGATTTCAATAGGTATATACCCGACATAGAAGAACCTATTGAATTCAATGCTCCACCTCCGGAGAAACCCAAACCCAAGAAAAGGAGGAGATTTGTGGGATGGAGGCGTGTGCGTAAGAGGAAACCCGCCACTAGAAAGATTCCCAAAATAGAAAATCCCTTAGACAAAGGGAAGGGAATTGAAGTCGGGGAAGAGTCTAGGCAGATGGGAATACAGTTTGAAGAATATTCTAAGCAAATAGAAATGGAGATTGGAGGAGGATTTAAACAAACCCAGATAGAAATTGGAGAAAACTCTAAACAAACCCAGGAAATGACATTACAGGAAGAGCTAGATTTTATATTGGCAAGCTGTGATACTATTAAGCCTGTCAATAAATATGTTTTTACTCATTCTATTGAAACTCAACTTCCAATGAATTTGGAACCAGCAATCCCAGAACCTATAATCCACACCCAACCTCTAGGAATGGACGAGTGGTGGACGAATAATTGGCAGTTCCAAAACCTGCTCAATAGTCCTTATTCCTTTCTTCCTCAATTCGACCCAGAACCTATACCCAATCCACCTATGAGCAATTAGAATTTAGCTGAACTCCGCCACTTTGGCGAGGAATTAATGGATGCAGGAAATAGGATCAGGGAAGTAGGAGAACAGATCTCCTGGAAATACGATGAGAGGGAACGCCGTTACTGAAATAACGACTAACGAGGGATAATAGGGTTATGAGATTGTGATTGTATAATAGCAATAATAATATAGTCTGTAAAATAACTAAAATAAAAATTGTAAGATAAAGGTGTGTATGGATGCATATTATAAAATATATAAAAATGGGAATCGAGAAATCGATAGTTTTGACTATATTTGTGTTATGAACTTTGTATAATTGTTTTGTGTATGATTATTAATTATTGTATACTAATTATATATATTAATTATCAGATGGAAAACGCTAATAATGAACCAGTTAATGAGGTTAATCAATCTGAGCAACAACCGGGGGATCAATATATGACTAGGCAAGATATAGAAAATATAGTTGCTCAAGGGATAGCCAATGCTATTCCAGCAATACTTGCTGCTGCACAGAAACCTGTCGAACCTCAACAAAGCAAACGCATTTCTGAAGATAACTTCAGTAATAGCGTAAACGGAGGCGATAATCATATTAATCACAATAATGATCCACTGCAAGCTCCGCTCCCTAAGAAAATGAAAGCTGCAACACCTGGTTGCACTTATAAAGAATTTCTTGCTTGTAAACCCGCTGAGTTTGCAGGCAATGAAGGAGCGACTACGGCACTGCGTTGGTTAGAGAAAACCGAGGCAGTAATCACATTAAGTAAATGTGACAAGGACGATCAGGTCATGTACGCGTCAAATCTTTTCAAAGAAGGGGTGCTAGAATGGTGGAACACGGTCTTACAAGCTAAAGGAAGAAATAGGGCCTATGCCATGAACTGGGAAGAATTTAAAAGTCTTGTAGAAAGAAAATTCTGTCCCGAATATGAAGAAGATCAAATGGCAAATAAGTTCCTAAACCATCGAATGATGAGTGTAGATTGTCGCGGTTATACTTCGACATTCTTTGAATATGCTAGAGTGGTACAAACACTGGCTTCGCCAGAACCGGTACTCATTTCTCGCTATATTTGGGGACTAATTAGTGAAATCCGTAACATCGTTAAAGCTGCGAGACCTCGTACTATTGACGATGCGGTGGAATTAGCTAATACCCTAACTGACGAATTGGTACGCACAAGAGATGAAAACAGGAAAAAGGAACTGGCTCAGAAAATTACCCAAGGAGTTCGTATAGGTAATAGTAGTAATTTCAAGAGAAAAGGAACAGGCGAATCTTCAACTTCGCCATTCTGCAGAAATTGCAAAAAGAAACATTATGGAATATGTAATGTAACTTGCAATTTTTGCAAAGGCATAGGACATCGTGAAGAAGATTGCAGAAAGAAAACAAGAATCTGCTTTAACTGTGGTGAAGCAGGACATTTCAAAACAGAATGTCCTAAATTGGTGAAACCAGCAGACAACAAAGCCAAGACAGCCGATGGAGCTACTAAAAAGAATGTCAGAGCATTTCAGCTGACTACTCAGGAAGCAGAACTCATTCCAGATGTGATAGCTGGTACGTTCTTAGTTCACAACATTTACGCAAAAGTATTATTTGACTCTGGTGCAAACCAAAGTTTTATAAATACTTCATTCTGCCAAGCTCTTAATTTACCATTAACCAACCTTAGGCAAATCTTTACAGTCGAAACGGCAGACGGAAATTCTGTCAAAATAGATAAGGTTTTGCAAAAAGAAAATATAGAACTTTCAGGTCATAAATTTCAAGCAAACCTATTGCCAATGAAGTTAACTGGATTCGATGTTGTATTAGGAATGGATTGGTTAGTAGCCAACCATGCTCGAATCCTTTGTGATAAAAATTCTGTAGAAATTCAGGCACCTACTGGAGAAATAATCACGATTACAGGAGATAAACCATGTAAACCCATAAAGTTCATATCAGTAATGAAAGTTGCTAGTTATGAACGAAAACAAGGAATAGTATATATGATTTCAGTAATCATTAATACTAAGGGTAAAGAACTTAAGGAAATTCCTGTAGTCTCAGAATACCCAGATGTATTCCCAGAAGATTTACCAGGATTACCACCAGATAGGGAGGTAGAATTTAGAATCCATCTAATTCCAGGAACTACACCGATAGCCAAGGCACCCTATCGGTTAGCACCTACAGAAATGTTAGAACTGAAAAAGCAATTAGATGACTTACTAAGTAAAGGTTTCATACAACCTAGTTCATCCCCGTGGGGAGCACCAGTGTTGTTTGTAAAGAAGAAGGATGGTTCGATGAGAATGTGTATTGATTATAGAGAATTGAATAAGGTTACAATTAAGAATCGATACCCATTACCTAGGATTGATGATCTTTTTTATCAACTTCAAGGAGCTAGATATTTTTCTAAGATCGATTTACGCTCTGGATATCATCAATTGAAAGTACAAGAAGAAGACATACCCAAAACTGCTTTCAGAACTAGGTATGGTCATTACGAGTTTACAGTCATGCCCTTCGGATTAACGAATGCACCTGCCGCATTCATGGACATGATGAATAGAATCTGTAAACCGTATTTGGATAAATTTGTAATTGTTTTTATCGACGATATACTTATTTATTCAAAAAGTCAGGACGAGCATTGTGAGCATTTGTATGCACTCTTAACTTTGTTAAGAAAAGAAAAGCTGTACGCCAAATTCTCGAAGTGTAAATTTTGGTTGCAAGAAGTGCAATTTCTTGGACACATGGTGAATCACGAAGGTATTCACGTAGATCCTGCTAAGATAGAAGCAATTACCAAATGGAAGGTTCCACAATCCGCAATGGAAATTAGAAGTTTTATCGGTTTAGCCGGATACTATAGACGGTTTATTAAAGATTTTTCCAAGATAGCTATACCATTAACTAAGCTAACCTGTAGAGCAGTTAAGTTTGAATGGGGACCTAAGCAAGATGAAGCTTTTAGGATTTTAAAGAAAAAGTTAACAAATGCCCCAATCCTAGCTTTACCAGAAGGAACTGAAGAATTTGAAGTTTTCTGTGATGCTTCAAAACTAGGATTAGGATGTGTGCTTATGCAACGCAAGAAGGTAATTGCGTATGCTTCCAGACAATTGAAAAAGCACGAGGAAAATTATACAACTCATGACTTAGAGTTAGGAGCCATAATTTTTGCTCTTAAGATTTGGAGACATTATCTGTACGGAAGTAAATTTACTGTCTATACAGATCATAAAAGTTTAAGATATATATTCGGGCAAAAAGAGTTAAACATGAGGCAAAGGAGATAGATGGAAATCCTAAGTAACTACGACTGTGATATTCAGTATCACGAAGGAAAGGCAAATGTAGTTGCAGATGCCTTAAGTCGTAAGTACCATGAGAAACAAAGACGAGTTCGTGCTCTTAGATTAAATCTACAGTTAGATTTAATGGAACAACTAAAGCATTTCCAAGAAACAGCAATCAAGGATGATGCTGAAGGAATGAAGGGATGAATAAAAGAATTAGAACAAGGAGCTGATGGAATTTGGAGGTTCCACAAAAGAAGAATTTGGGTACCTAAGTAGGGAGAATTAAGAAATAAGATTTTAGAAGAAGCCCATAAGTCTAGGTATACTATGCACCCTGGAAACAATAAGATGTACCAAGATTTAAGGAATAACTTTTGGTGGATAGGAATGAAAAAGGACATAGCTCGATATGTTTCCAAGTGTCTTACTTGTTCACAAGTTAAGGCAGAACATCAGAAACCTTCAGGTCTACTACAACAATTAGAAATGCCTGTATGGAAATGAGAACTCATAACAATGGATTTTGTTACTAAGTTACCCAAAACCAGAAAAGGTAATGATGCGATTTGGGTAATTGTGGATCGATTAACCAAATCAGCTCACTTTTTACCTATGAAAGAAACCTTTAGCATGGAAAGGTTAGCCAAATTGTACGTAGACGAAGTAGTATCCCTACATGGAGTTCCACTCTCCATTGTATCAGATAGGGATAGTCATTTCACTTCGCATTTTTGGACAAGTTTCCAAGAAGCAATGGGAACTCGACTAAATTTAAGTACAGCATATCATCCTCAGACAGACGGACAAAGTGAAAGGACAATTCAAACTCTAGAAGACATGCTCAGAGCATGTGTGATAGATTTTGGTGGAAATTGGGACGACCACTTACCTTTAATTGAATTCTCCTATAATAATAGTTATCATTCAAGCATCAAAACTGCCCCATTCGAAGCATTGTATGGATGCAAATGCAGAACTCCAGTATGTTGGGCAGAAATAGGAGAAAGTCAATTATCAGGTCCGGAGATTGTGCAAGAAACTATTGATAAGATTACACAAATCAAAGAAAGATTGAAGACGGCACAAGATCGCCAGAAGAGTTATGCCGACAATAGACGGAAGCCGTTAGAATTTCAAGTTGGAGGCAAAGTACTATTAAAGGTTTCACCGTGGAAAGGAGTAGTTCGATTCGGTAAGAAAGGAAAGCTAAGTCCAAGATACGTAGGACCATTTTCAATAATCCAACGTATAGGACCAGCTGCGTATCGTTTACAACTACCAAAAGAGTTAGCTGGAATACATGACGTATTTCATGTATCCAATCTCAAGAAATGCTTATCAGACGAATCTTTGGTAGTACCTCTCCAAGATATAGAGGTAAACGAAAAGTTAAATTTTGTTGAAAAGCCATTACAAATCGAAGATTGAAAGGTGAAATTTCTCAAACACAAACGACTAGTGCTAGTTAAAGTTAAGTGGGATTCAAAGAGAGGACCAGAATACACTTGGGTGCTGGAATCTGAAATGAAGCGAAAGTACCCCTATTTGTTCCAGTAAATCTCGAGGACGAGATTTTTATTAAGGTGAGGAGGATGTAACAACTCTTATCAAAAGTCCTATTTATTAAGTTAATTTGTCCAATAGGAAACCCTAATTGAGACACCCAAGTGATTCTGCATAAACCCTAAAATTTTCAGAACAATTGGAATCAAGATCAGGGCCCCTAAAACTCAGGGGGGGTAAACCCTAGTTGGTAATACCCAAACAATTTTACGTGTATAATGAATTTTAACGCGAAACCAACTCAGCTGAGCTACCTGGACACGAAGCAAACCTATGGTAGACTAGGGTCTCTCGCGTGGCGCGAGGGGGACAAATTTTAGGTATAAATAGAACAGTCTGGTACATGCAATTGTGCGTTCGTTCGACTTTCAAATTCAATTTATACTCCGAGTTATAGTAGAAACAGTCTTAGAACACACACAATTCACGAAGTGCTGCCGCAAAACAGGGTAATAACTCGATCGCTGCTACGATTCAATGCCCGATCGATTAAACTATCCAATGGATGTTTAAGTGCTGCCCACATTAGGGTTCATGCTTTGTCATTCGTCGTTAATTCGATGGATGTTTAAGTATCGCACTTTGTCATTTGATGTGAGGGTTTAATCTCGTGAGTTATCGTAAATGCTGTATTAGTTACTAACCTAGTTTGTGTGCATTGTTATTTAAACTAGGTTAAAAGGCTAATCAGTAGGCTAGGCTCTGCTCAAATAAATCTGCAATGTGAGTCATTCTCTTTTTATCAAAATGCTTTATAAATTCTTAAATATTTTCAAAGTTATAGTTACAGGGATTAAGTCTTTGTAATCACCAAATTACAGCCGGTATGTGGGGTTTTGTATACATTACTTGATAAACTTCACCATTGGACAACGGGGCCAAGGGGTGATATGACCATAGTCACAGACACCATCGGGCTCAGAGGCTACCGATGAATGTCGAGTGACAAGTACTGTGGGTAGTTGGTTGATATCAGGAAACATTGTAATCGCTCTTAATACTGTAAATGATAACAAACAAGTCGTTTTAGTAAAAAGAATAATTCACCAGTATTTCCCGCTGACAAAACATTTTTCAAACATGTTTCAGGTGATCTAGTGTGATCCGGGAAAAGTGTCGCGAAGCACTACAAAGCTTAAGGAAGTGGCTCAATATAAAATAAAGAAACATGTTTTGTAAAATAAAGATTTCTCCGTGAAATCTTATGATTGTAAATTACCGGGGTTTTATCCCGAGTTGTGAAATAAAATAATCCGGAAATTTCAGTTTTTAAAAGATCCTGAAGAAATCTTCCGCTGTTAAACTCAATTAAATAAATACCACATGATTTTCTGTCTCACGGCTCCTGAAACGGGTAAAACCTGGTCAGGGGCCGTGACAGAATGGTTCTGTGTTTGCATATATAATGGTTTAACTGGCCAAGAAGATGAGAAAGTAATTCATGAGGGTTATTTTTAGTATATTTATAAGGTTGTATGAATCAAGATGTAAAAAGACATAAATGCCCTCACATGATAATCACATGTCATATTTAATTGAAAATTTTAACCAGGTTAGGACCAAAGGACGTAGAGTGTAATGAGATTTCCAAATAAAGGATTGTCCTGTAATTATTAAAGTTAAAGATTATCTATTGCAACCCGCGACAAACATAAAGGACGTGTAATTTACCCTTTATTAATAGAAGGTACATTATTAACAAAAAGATTATAATATAAGTATTAAGAATAATTCATCAATGTTAGACCGTGGGGTATGGTGGAGCGTGGGTTGGGGGCATGGTGCGACACGTGGAGTATGGGGCACCCAATAACAAAAGCCAATTTCAAAGGGGTATGGTGGGGCGTGCCTGGGGTGGCGTGGAAAAAAAAAGCCAATTTCAAAGGGCTAGTGCTCTTGGCCAATGAGGTTCCGCATGTCATGTGGGTAGCCCCGCCCAACGCCCGAGCTGAAACCCCCGTCCAAGAGGCTACGCCGAAACCCAAGCCCACCCGAGGTGGTGACTTGGGCGTTTGTACCCAACAACGACCCAACCCCCTATAAAAATGCGTTGATTGATAAATAGGGAAGTTTTATGCTCTTCAAAAATGCGTTGATCACAATAGTTAGTATTTTTTATTAATTTATCATAATAGTTAGTATTTTTTTAATTTCACCAATAGAAACATGTATCCAATTTCATAAGTTAATTTTTTTTAATTATTGCTTTAATATAATTAACTTAGATCATATTTTGTTTTTCTTTTATAAATTTTAAGATACAATTTTTTATAGAACTCCAAGTATATCATTGAAAACCAAGTAGGGCTAGCTCACTTGGTAGAGTCAATTGCCTCTTAGTGGGAGGTCTTGGGTTCAATCCCAAGCAAGAGTGAGTTATTTGTAAATATAGGAGTTTGGGAGAGTAACGTTAGCCATTCAAAAAAAAGTATATCATTGAGACATGCTTATTTTTATTTACGTCTCATTATAAACTTTTTGAGAACCGAGTTATGAGTAGTGGTGTACAAGTAATCTAAGCACAAACGTAAATTCTATCAAAGCTGCCTTTTTTGTAAAATGCCGTTATTTATTATTTTTTGTTATGCTGTTGTGACGTATCTATTCGATGTCTACGACCCGATATAAACTTTTATTCGAAATCGAGTTGTTAGTGGTAATGTACAAGTATCGAAGCATATGCATAAATGTTATCATAGCTACATAAAGCTTTGTATTTTTTTTTTTTTATAAAATGACACCATTAACCATCTTTCGTTATTCTAATAATATAATGTAATATTCTATAAATTGAATACACCGTCGCGATGTGGTTATTTTTTCTATGTTTCGATAAAGGTTTTTCTTTTCAAAATCGAACGGGTCAAATCAGTCAGAACAACTTTAGTTCCAACACCAGCACATGTCTATATGGTTTCTATTAAAAATTCCGTTAAAACCGGAGTTCTTTGTATCATAAGCGATATTTAGAGCTATCTTGGTACGAGCACTGGTATTCGTTTTTCTCTTTTTTTTATCGTTATACTGAGTGTCGGTACCGCATTGATATATAATGAACCAAACCGATACTAACTAAATTCTCGCGGTAACGCGCGAGAGAATTCTACTAGTTACCATTTCAAAACGTTAAGAGTTGAATTGAAAACATGTTAACTACAACTCTACAAGTTTTGAAATTTCATTGAACATAACTTTAATGTAATAAAACCCGATTACACTTTTGCTTAAAAGCTAGCGTTATTGCTTCTTAAAAAGTTAACATTACTTATTCATTTAAAAAAAATGTAAGGGATACAGAGTGGGGCGGCAAACAGGTGCGGCAAAGGTGTTTGCCGCTCGGGAACACCGCCGCCAACCTAGTTTGCCGCGCGGTTTGGTTATCCCTTCGGCGTTTGATCACCGATCGACAAAGGTTAAAAAAATGATCGTTGGGCACGTGTAACGGCTTTATAGCCGTTTAAAATAAAAAAAATTATTTTCTTTTAAAAATTAAACTATAAATAGCAAACCAAACCATACCTAAATACCTTCAAATTTATACCCCAAAATGTCTATTTTATGTTAACAACCATTTATACAAACGTGGTTATTTGCTCGTGGATGGAATCTACCCTCCGTGGTCCGTGTTTGTGAAGTCGATCCCTTACCCTCACAAAGTAGACGAAAAGAAATTCAAGAGGCAACATGAGGTGGCAAGAAAAGACGTCGAACGGGCTTTTGGTGTTTTGAAGGGGAAATGGGGTGTATTGAGTCGGCCGATGCGAGCAAGAACTGTTAGAAAAATTAGGAGTGTTGTGTACATGTGTATTATTTTACACAACATGATTTTGAAAGACGATGGAAACGCGATAGCACCGGTGCACATTCGGGATCCTCCGGTCGAGCCCGCTCTAGACGATACGGTGTTGGGCGAGTTGATGGATGAAGACACGCATTGTAGACTAAAACACGATCTCATAAATCATCTCGCAAGTCAAGATTTACCCCATCTTTTGGTCGATTCCGACGAAGACTAGTTTAATTTATTTCAAGTTAATGTAATTTTATTATTTTTTTAATTTAATGTAATTTTAATGTTTTTAATTTAATGTAATGTTATTGTTAATTTATTCTACATTAATTAACTTAAATATTAAATATTAGTTTACAAAAAAAAAAAAACTTTACCAATTCAGCAACTGTCTAACTATTGCCAACACTTTTCAGCATAGTTGAAACAATTTTCCCTGAATAACGTGGCACACTCTAATTGGTTGATTTTTTAGTTTACCACTCTCAAGTGTCTAACAACTCTTTATACCCTAAGAGTGTGTTACATTACAATAATATAGCCATGTGGCTATAGAAGTGCAGGGGTATTATTCAGAAACTAGATTCTCCGAAACCATTGGCATTTCCTGTTGTTTTGTTCTTTCAATAATTTGGTTGTGTGCTGTGTCAAGTGTCCATCTATTTGTACCCACACTCCACTCTTCATGCTTTCATCAAAAAACATTGCAAACACAAACATCTCACCATTCATTCAGGCATCTCTAACATATAATATACACCATGAGTTCAACAAGCAGGGCATGGATGGTGGCCGGAACAGTTGGTTTGGTGGAGGCACTCAAAGATCAAGGTTTTGCACGGTGGAACTACACCATCAGGACCATCCACCACCACGCTAAGTCCAATCTCCGGTCACTCTCCCACACCAAGCACCTTTCTTCTCCGGCAGCCATGGCTTCAACGGGTGGGAAAGAAGAAAAGGCTAAACGATCAGAAGAGTCCTTGAGAAAAGTCATGTACTTAAGTTGTTGGGGTCCTAATTAAATAACTTTTTTTTTAATTATAGGATAATTTGATTGTACATGATGATATAAATGATTTTCTCATATCAGAATTCTACAAAGACTTTATTATGTTTTTAGTTTAACAATCTTGAGAAGTCCATAATTAAAAAAAAAATTGTGAATCAGATTGGGCTCTAAGTGGCATGTTGTGCTTAAAAATGTACACCCCTTATAACAAAATCTTAATAATTATAATTTTAAGCGCATCTCCATCTCCATATCCTAAACTTCATATTTGACGTGAAGTTACACTGAAGAAAAATTATCTTCCAGTGGTTGGGAGGTCGTTTTAGAAGAAGTAATATCTAGTCTATCTACTATAAGACCATGTGTAGTGGTAACTTGTTATAATACCCCCACCATGGGGCATTATCCGACACGTGACAACCCAGTCAGCATGGGGCATTATAGCATAAAGTGGTGTAGTGGGGATAATGCCCCTTTCAACCATTAAACAAAAAAAAAAAAAATTTAAAAAACAAACACTCTAATTGGCTGGTCAAAATGCTGACACATGCAAAAGAAAAAGCACACTGACACATGCAAGAGAAAAAGCACACTCTCCCTCTCCCATTGGTCCCTTCCTTTTCATTTGGGCGTTTTAATATTAACGCCAAAATGCAATATCTGAATTTTTTTTAAAAAATAACGCCTACCGTAATGGTGTGAGGGGCGTTTTCGGGCGTTTTTTTTGAATTTTTTTTAAAAAAAACGCCCCACTACGGATGGTCTAATAAAAGAAACCAAGTTTTGGACACGTGTCATTCATAGAAGTTATTCTCAAATCTATATTTATCTTATATTAACCAAATAAATTGATCATATCTATTAATTTCTAATACTTTGAGAAACAGTATTTTAGGTTTTGTCTTTTCTTTTCTTTTCTTTCTTTCTTTCTTTCTTTATGTACACTAAAAATTACTAATTTCTAACACTCTGAGGAACAGTATTTTAGGTTTTGTCTTTTCTTTTCTTTCTTTCTTTATGTACACTAAAAATTACTAACATGGCTTTTTTTGTTTTTGTTTTTTTTTTGTGTTTTGTTATTTCTTTCTTTCTTTTTTTTTTCTTTCTTTACTGTAAACTTTAATATTTTCATTTTTAATAAAATTTTGGTGTTGTTCGATATTTATTATGTTTTCTCGGGTTTGATCGTTGTTTTGTTTTTACTTACTACGGTATTTGGTGGTCACATTTAGTCTCTCATGGTTTTTTTACCCCATCAAAATTTCAATACGTGTCGGTATACATTCAACTTCGTCTATGTTTTATGTCATGTGAGTAACTCAATGTTAAAAATTCGTGATTTTGTTTTATGCTTTTTTCGATTTTGGCCGCCGTTTGATTGCTACTTTACACGGTTTTACGCCTCACGCCCCACATTCCGCAACGCTGGCAACACGGTTTTATGCCCTCGCCCGCAACGCGGGGGGTTAAGACTAGTTAATATTAAATCTTATCATACTTTAATAAAATATTATTCTCAAATCTAAATTGTTAATTTAATATATTTTTAAAACAAGTACCTCTCTTTCCTACTTCTCTTATATTAAATATATAAATAATAAATTAATATTAAATGTTATCCTAATTTATTAAAAATATAACTTTTTTTATTAATTGGTATACAAAATTATATTTATTCAACTCGTGTAAAACGCAAGGTTTTTAAAAATGTAACTTTTTATTATTATTTACTATACAAAGTTACATTTATATAACACGTGTAATACACGAAGTTTTTAAAAATATAACTTTTTATCATTTGCTATGTAAAATTAGATTTATTCAACACATGTAATACACGAGGTTTTTAATGATACAATTTTTTTATTATTTGGTAGATTTTTCAACCCGACTATATGCGGGTTTTTTAAAGATCCGACGTTTTTTGTATTTAATATACAAAATTACATTTATTTAATATGTGTAATACACATGGTTTTTAAAGATATAACTCTTTTTTAGATCTATTCAACACGTGTAACATACGGGTTTTTAATGATGTAATGTTTTTATTATTTTGTAGATTAAATCTTATCATACTTTAATAAAATATTATTCTCAAATCTAAATTGTTAATTTAATATATTTTTAAAACAAGTACCTCTCTTTCCTACTTATCTTATATTAAATATATAAATAATACATTAATATTAAATGTTATCCTAATTTATTAAAAATATAACTTTTTTATTAATTGGTATACAAAATTATATTTATTCAACTCGTGTAAAACGCAAGGTTTTTAAAAATGTAACTTTTGTTATTATTTACTATACAAAGTTACATTTATATAACACGTGTAATACACGAAGTTTTTAAAAATATAACTTTTTATCATTTGCTATGTAAAATTAGATTTATTCAACACATGTAATACAAATGGTTTTTAAGGATACTATTTTTTTTATTATTTGGTAGATTTTTCAACCCGACTATACGCGGGTTTTTTAAAGATCCGACGTTTTTAGTATTTAATATACAAAATTACATTTATTTAATATGTGTAATACACATGGTTTTTAAAGATATAACTCTTTACTAAATTTATTCAACACGTGCAACATATGGGGTTTTTAAGGATGTAATGTTTTTATTATTTGGTAGATTTATTCAACCCAATTATACACGGGTTTTTTAAAGATACGGCGTTTTTAGTATTTAGTATACAAAATTACATTTATTTAATATGTGTAATACACATGGTTTTTAAAGATAGAACTATTTTTTATTATTTGATATATAATATTACATTTATTTAACCCGTACATACACGGGGTTTTTAAGGATACAATTTTTTTTATTATTTGGTAGATTTTTCAACCAGACTATACACGGGTTTTTTAAAGATATGACGTTTTTAGTATTTAATATACAAAATTACATTTATTTAATATGTGTAATACACATGGTTTTTAAAGATATAACTCTTTTTTAGATCTATTCAACACGTGTAACATACGGGGTTTTTAAGGATGTAATATTTTTATTATTTGGTAGATTTATTCAACCCGATTATACACGAGTTTTTTAAAGATACGACGTTTTTAGTATTTAGTATACAAAATTACATTTGTTTAATCTGTGTAATACACATGGTTTTTAAAGATAGAACTATTTTTTATCATTTGATATATAAAATTACATTTATTAAACCCGTACAATATACGGGGTTTATAAAGATATTACTTTTTATTATTTAATATATAAAATTACATTTATTCAACCCGTGTAATACACGGGGTTCTAACCTAGTTCAAATATAAAGGGAAATTATTTTTAATGTATTTAAATTTGTTCACTCGATTAATTGTTTATATCCCCATCATGATTATAATATATAACTTTTCAAATACTTATCATAAAAAGAAAAGAAAAAAAATCATACAGAAAATAGATTCATAACAATTGATGTCTTCAATTATTGAATAAGATATTATGCTTTCATTCTTTGGTAGTTGTTATTAACATGTATTACGATATGTTAATATTATATAGTCAAATGGCATGAAAAATTAAAAGGTAATTAACCAACGTAGTTAAAACAAAAAAAATATATATATATCGTGACGAACATAACTAATATTGTCCGAACAACATTGCAATTGAGTTTTTTTTAACGTAAGTTATATCGAGTGTTGGCACTGTATTCGTACCTTGACAAACCGAACCAATGCAAACCTAATAACATCATTACCGATACCATTGTTATATTTATGGTTTTTAAGTGATATAAAACAAATATCAATTGCTATATGAAGTGTTGGTATTGTATTCTACTAGTACCGTAATGAACTAACCCCGAGCAAAATTCTGCAAGCACACCTAGAAAATCCAACTAGTTTCTTTTTTTAACGACAAATTTCTTTTATTTCTGTGTCTATAGGACTTAAACCCAAGATCTCTCCCTCCTAAATTATTTAAAAATTTTGTCTCTATCAATAAACCACACTACCCATTAGTGATATTTTACCGGTGGGGAGTATCGTGACGTAGTTGATATCATCATAGTTAAACAACACAATATATAAATGCACAGCGGAAGCAAAAGATAAATATTTTACAAACCGAAATAAAGCAATATCAAAGTATTACAACGGAAAGTAAAGGATCCACAGGCGGATCAAAATAAAAGGAACATTGTTCAACAGACTTCGACATCTAGAGCTTGCGAGACTTAATTATTGATGCCTGGAGTGGCCAGCCTATTACGTGTAGTACCTGCACTTAGCCTTTTTGGAAAATACGTCAGTTTACACTGGTAAATACAATTAACTGACTCATTTTGAAAAAAAAATTTAATAAAAATTGATTTGAATGCTCGTGGCACAAATATCTTTTATAACTTGGGATAATTATTTGAATATAATACTTGTAAAAGATTTACATGTCTGTTATGCGTTCAGTAGCCCGGTTTGTGCCGGGTTAAAGATCAATAGACACACCACATAATTTATTTATGCACTGACGAGTGTACGCCTACACTCCGCGCTTAGGTCGTGGCCATTTCGTAAAATGACGCCAAGGATATCCGGGATATGGTCATTAACCCCCCAAAGGCTTTAAGCAAACAAAACAATTTAAACGGTCATCTCGATAATACTTAACCACCAAACGATTAAGGTCGAATGCCCGACCAAGCGGTATTTTATATACCGTACCCCAAGCCCGTATAAGGGAAAATAAGTTAAAAATATTTACCTGGGCTAAATATAAATTCAATCCCAGCCGTATCAAATTAGCAAGTACAGATAGCTTTTACTGGGCTCCTAAATCTGGAACGAAGGTTTTTAATAACCTATTAGAATCCTAACGGGTCTTTAATTAAGCCTTGACTTAGACCGGTTAGTCTTCACAAGGAAGACACGGTTCAACGCATGATAAAGCGAAGATCGGTGTAGAATGTGGTTTTGGCCCGACAAGCTTGTATGCTTGTTTAATATGGGTGACTTAAACACATTCTTGATTTTGAGGTGAAAACGATATGGTTTGACCCGTTTCGGCTAATTTACATAAGCCGATCCGAACGCGAAAGTGCGTAACGGGTAACCAAAAGAGTCACATACAGGTTTCCTAAGTTAATATGCCCTAAATACGTTGTGATATCAGTAGGATACCTTCCATTATGCCCAAACGAGTTTAATTTCAATTTAAGCCCCGTAGGGGTATTTTGGTCATTTAAAAGATTATAAAAGAGATTAATTTTAATTCTGAGACTCGGGTATGAAATAATCAGTAAAACAACTTAATTTAATAGGTTATATCAGTTGGTGATAAGTCTTATATGCCAAAATGGTTTTAAACCCATACTAGGTGTTTAATACGCGTAAAAAACCGTTTTAAGCGATTTCCGGGTTATACAGGAAATCTGAGTTTTCTAATCAAGTTATAAAGTTCAAAATACTTCATTTATTATATAAAACCAGTAGCATTTGGATTGGTGTCAAAATACTTTGAAAAACTCATTTTATACACAAAAAGGGTATAATCGGTACTTACCGAATCAAGGCCATAACCTTAGGTTATGAGCAGGTTATAAATAATTAAAAATCTTCAAAAATCTCAAAATATTATATTACATCAGTGAGTAAAAGGTTTGGTGTCAAAAATTGGGTTTAGATAGGCTTTACGCTAATTATGTCTTTTAATTAACAAAAAGCTTTCAAATTACGCTATTGAGCATAACTCCTAATCTAGACCTCCAACTGATGTGAAATTTTAGGGACATGTTTATAAATCAGAAATAAAGATTATTGTCCTTTCACATTTCCAAAATTCTCGTTTTATGGTCAAAAGGGCATATTGGTCAACATTAGGCATTTAACGGAAACATTGGACAATCAACGAGTCAAGTAGCATAAACGCAGAGGGTTATACTATCATGTAACCCGGTCCTAATGGAACTTTAAGGCATGTCTAAACCCATCTAAATCGGGTCAGAACTGAAGTAAAAGCAAAAGTCAAAGTTTTGCGACTTTCGGTTCCGAATCGAGCCTAAACAGAAAATTGTCGGATCAAACAAGCTTAGACCAGTGCTTATACTTATTACCAAGTTATATGAGTGATAAAATGGGTCACACGCCTTCTATATTGTTAATCATGCGTTAAATCAAAATTTATGCTTCTGTTGACTTTTTATAAACAACTTTGACCCGACAAATGTCTTAGTTAGATCGGGAATCAGAGGGTGCCCTTTTAAGGGTTTATTGCCTACATAAATACCAACTTATAACTACCTTAAGTTTGACTAATCACTGGACCATTAGTTATTAATCGATAAGTCAAACCTTAATTATGACGGTTTGACTTTTAAGCTAATAACTAAGCAAAACTCAATTAAGGGAGGTCAAGGATACTTACCAAGGTCTAATGCACGATTAGAGATGCTTGGGGAAAGGCCTTGAGCTCCAGAAATCAGCAGAAGTTGAGTTGGGAATGGATGATCAAAATGTGCAAACATTGGGGCTTTATATAGTGTTCTTGATGGATCAAGATCATGACAAACAAGGCTATACATGATCCCTGATGATTAACAAGTGTCCCTAAGGCCTAAGAATTAGTTTAGGCAGCTCTTGGAAGTGTAAAAAGGCAGTATAAGTCGTTTATATGGCTGAACAGACAACCTGTCCGAGTTTCTGCATCTGGGAGTAGCTTACGGACCGTAAGGCTCCCAGCATACGGCCCGTAAGGACCTGGTCAGAAATCAGAAACTTTCACTTGTTGACAGATTTAGCCCTTGCACTTCCAAATGCCATTTCCGACACATCCAAGGCCCGTTAAACCATTTTAAGGCTCTACAATGATGCCTAAGTATGGGGAACATGAAACATGCTCAAAAATATGCCGGATGTCGGTTCGTTTGGTCGTACGGTCACGTTGTTTGGTTAATTACGACGAAACACGGACGGACGCGAAAAACGAACCAAATGACGCGACGAATGGAATTTTATCAAGCCAAACACTAAAATAACATATTTTAGTGTTTACATAAATTTTTGGGTGTCCTGGGATATTCAGAATGTAAGATATTGCGTAAACGCAAACTTGTGCGCTTTTTGACACTTTTAGTCCCTGCATGACTTAAAAGTTTATTTTTGCGCACAAAACACCTCTAAGCCTATATCTAAGCTACGAAAAGATAATTAGGGTATGTATAACTCATGGTCATATTCCGGAAGGTCCGATAACATACGAATCGACATACTTTGGCAGTTTGACGCTTTAGGTCCCTCCATTGCGCAAACTTGCACATCTCATCATTTAATAGCATTGAAGCCTTATCTAAACCATATTAGGCATTGTTGAAAGTATTATTAAACATGATAATGCTTCGGGCTCGATAAAAGGTCATTCAGAGGTATAATTAAACATGTTGACACTTTTAGTCCCTTACACTTGCAAAGTTGCGCGTAACTTCACTTTTGGGCATAAAAGCCTTGGGTGGCCGGTGATTGGCAATCCCGAGAGTATAATCAAATATCATGAGGCTCTCGGTTTGTTAAAAGGTCACTCAGAAGTAAGAATTAACATGTTGACGCTTTTAACCCTTTATTGCGCAAACTTTCAATTAATTACGCACACGGCTACACTTGATCAACAAGTGGCTCGTTTGTGAATATAAAACCGTAAAAGGTTATTTAGAAACTTATTTTAAGTATACAAACACTTCCAGTCCTTTCATAATCAAGGTTTTTTATTTTTCAAAAAATTAGTCCCTTAAATTCAATGTCTGACTTCATTAGGGTTTATTACACGTGTCAATACATCATTAGACGTGATTTTTTTTTCGAGGTGTTACATCCTCACCCCCTTAAAAGAAATATCGACCTCGAGATTTGCTAAGATGTTGGAAGTACTTTTTGTCGCATAACGGACTTAACCTCTATAGCATATCTGGAGCTTTTCCAAGCTCCCAAGTTAACCTTTATAATGGGTACATGTATTCTTTTGGAGCTTCTTCACCTGTCGATCCTTAATCGACATAGGTTGCTCATTATATCATAAATCTGCATATCATTATGTGATAGTGCTTCTTGACTTGTTGGCGAAACACATCCTTCAGTCACTAGTGTGCAATGTATTGCGAGCTCCGCCAAGCTCCTTAAATAGGTTTTAGCTTATACGCTACTTGATCTTGATACATTCGATTTCCTTCGAATGATTCTATATATTTAGAGCTTAACTAGCCTGATAATTTAATAAATTTGGCACACCCTTCCTGGTTGATATCTTTTGTTGAACTTTATTCCTTAACAAGAACTTAGTAGTGTTGCTACTTTCATTAATTCTTGATTTTCTGCCGAATACTGTCAACTTACTGATGATTAGGGATTTGTATGATCTTATTCGTTGTTTCCAATGCAACTTTCAGATCCTGATAATTGGACTTACCAATCTATTGTCCTAATAATAGATGTTTAACATTCCATCTATACAAGGTCTCCAAAGGAGCAGCCTTGATAATTTTCAACTATTATAGAAAAGCTTATCTTAAGGTGAGATGGTTATTCCAACCACTGCTTAACTAATTTTAAGGAATAGCTAATCCTCGTCGTTAGTCGAACAACTCGACGATCCTGGGCAGCTGATGGCAATTCTTAATCGTTGCCTAATTAGGGTTGCGGTAACAATGCATAAGCAAAATGAACCGTCTTTCATAATTAACTATACCGAATTCTCAGGATATTGAGTTAGGCTATATGAACCCTCTATTTTAAAACTTAGTTAATCAGGGTTTCGATTTCTCCAATGATGGTACTAGCCGTCTTGGAGATTTCATAATAATACAGTCTTAAATGGGATATAAACCTTAACTCTTCCTGCCTCTCAGGGGTAAACAGGGTAATCTTAGGAGAAGATAATCAAGATATAAGGAGGTTACAGAGATTTTTACAAATCTCAGGCTCCAATTCATCCATCATTGCTTGTGTCAAATAAGTGACGCATTTATGTTACAAGTCCAAGAATTCCTTAATCGGGAACACTTACTTGACAATTCCATTCTGGATATCTCCTTTGAATACCATTAGTTGACTTTAGCACCATATGACCTATCGGAGTATCTTGGTGGTCCCATGCATTAAACCTCCATACTGATCAGGCATGGAAGCAATCTATGGAACTTATTAAGATACACCAATCCTCATATGACGCTTTTATCATACCATCGGGTATTCGGAATCGTTAGAGATCAAAGAGATATCAACTACGTATGCTGACGCACTTCTTTTTAGAGAGAGGCTACTTCAAAAATTTTATGACTGAAGGTTTCTGATAGGAACAGAAGAAATGGTTCTTATGATTTGCCTGTGAGTTTTACCTTATACTTAATATCTGGGTTTCTTAGGGGAAAAAATTCTAAAAGTTTGCTAAGCTTATGGTCTTATGAGAGACTTAGCGGCACATGAACCCAAACGTAACTCTTTAGCAAATAAATCTCAATAAGGGATTTATCTAGTGTCATTATTAATGTGAACTGCCTCTAATCATACATCAGGAGGGTTAAGCGCCTCCATTCTTAATCCTTTTAAACTTAGCTGCAAAATCTATGACAAATTTAGGGCAGTCTCAGCTTTGACTGGTCGTTTATTAATCTATATAACGTGAGTAGCTGAGGTAGATCAATAATGGATTTATAATGAGCAGGTTTTGAAACCTTAACGTGCCCTCTTATTGCCGATGCTAACCACTAATAATTATTTGCTTTAAGCTTAGATTTTGGGTAAACTGAATAGAGCACTATCCCAGCCAGTGAATTAAAATTTGCGACATACTGTCGACATACTAGAACTTTTATGGTGAGAGTCAGAAAATTCTTATTCCATCATTTTCCATTTTGTGATGTGGATAATAGGTTTTTCTAATAAGGTCCTTAAAACTTGGACCATCCCATAATGTATAAGGGGATATTTCTTGTGGACTTTATTAATGTCCTTACTAATAAAGAGTATTGTCATCGAATGGCTGGGATGCATACTTCACCGTGTCCTTTCCAGCGCAACCGCTGATACACCTAATGGTTTCTACTTCATCTCACAATTTCTTGCAATCGATGGCCCCTTTTTATTGTTGAAGTCTCTTGACTTTCAAGAGACGAAGTACTTTTAAGTACATCCCAAAAAAAATGGGCTCCTTGCCATATATGATTTTGTTTGGGTTATCCTTCGCAATTGAAGTATGAATATAGCTCTTCTCATGAGCAGTGACATGTGTTTTAAAGCGATAGCATCCGGCTTCTTGAACCTCTTCATGACTTTTATCATAGCCTTTCTAACAGCCACGTAAATTTCCGTTTTCGGAGATTAACTCCCTTAACATTGAGGTTCACATCTGATGCACCATTTTTATTCGTCGCCTCTGTAGCATTGCGACTGTTGTTTGTCCTTTCTGAGTTTTCCATACTCGAAGCTTTGGTGTTAAATACCAAATTCAGCAAATGCTTAGGCAATCCGTATCATGTGTCTCCTTGAATTGTTAAAGGCTCATCATAAGGAGTCTTGATAATTACTTGCTTCTTATCATATAAAGTATGGGTTTGGTTACAGGTTGACCAACCCATTTCCATTATTACATCGAGTCCCTCTGTTTTAACGGAAACAAGGACAGCGGAAAAGAATGGTTCCTAATGGATATAAAACATCCATCTAATGTTGCTGAAGCAGTCTCTGAGGTACTATCGGCCAACTTTACTTTATACTTAACGCTTAGAATTTTAACAGACAGATTTAATGATCTACAAAATCTATTGTCTACGAAAGACTTATCTGAACCTGAATCAAATAATACTCTAGCATGAGCGTTATTGATAAAGAAAGTACCTGTTGTGACATTGTCATCCTGAATAGCCTCTTGAGCGTCCATTTGAGAGCTTCCCGCTTTGGTCTCCTTAGCCTCCCCAGGCTTCTTGGTTTTATTTGGGCAATTTGTCTTGATGTGCCCTATTTCATTGCAACCATAGCAGGTTGCGTCTCCCAATCTCTTGCAATCCAAGGTCTTATGCTCCTTGGCCTAGCAGATTCCACAGGGTAGAGGCTGAGATTCAAATCTGCATTTCCCGAGGTGGTATTTCCTACAGGTTTTGCATCTGGTCTTTTCACCTGCCTGTTGATTGTTCTTCCACTCATTGCATTCATGGGTCTTGTGATCCATCTCTTTACCGATGACACATCCCCTGGTCTGATCATAGAAACATTTTCCGAAGTGTTTCTTCCCGCAGGTTTTACATTCGGGTTTTGCGTGCTTTGGCTTGGACTGTTTATAGCTCGAACCGGTCTTACCCTTTTTGTAACCATTATTCGGGGTATTATCGTACTTCCGCTTATGATCCCTTAACGCTCGGTTCACGGCCTTGTTTACAGCTGTATCTAACATAGCCTGTAACTCGGTGCTCGTTAAGTTCAGTCTTGCATCATTATTCTGATCCGCTGGATGATTGTGAGCTTCAGGTGAGTCAGCCATGGTGAAGCTTTGAAAGCTACAAACCAAGTAGTAATAATTGGTTTAATTATATGGTGAATTGTCGAATTTGATGATTAAATAGCTATGGTGTAAATGAACCATATAGGCCAATAGATAGTATTTAACTTGTTTGATTATGTTTTGCCTAGGTTTTTAAATAAACCATCCTTGGCGTGTAAACGGAATATAATCCTTCATATTTATTAGACAGGGGATATAAATCACGACTGTCAATGTCGTACCGACATTTTATATATAGCACAAGCTTGTTCCAAAGGACTCTTGATGGCACAGATGCCTTGTCACTAGGGAAATTTTAAAATATAATCAATGATTCCTTTGGATCGGAATATTTCATAGTTCATTGTCTTGACAAGGAGTTATGAAATAAAACTATCTTTTTCATGCATACATCTTTGCCCGAAGGTATTCATCCTAATGGATGTTTTGATGTGTTCATCATGTTCGACGTTTATTAGCAATGATTCCTATTGATCGCTTATGCTAAAAGGGGGATTTGGAGGTTCCTAATATAAAGATGACAAGTGTGATTTTTATTGCACCACCTTTGTCAGGAGTGTTAACATGTTTTCAGATGTTAACAAAGATCTGAATCTCTTTTTAAACAGGTTTTACCATCGTAGCCAGGTCTTTAATGACATTCAAGCTAGGTTATACCTTTTAAGATTCTCTTTTAACATGTATACTGGCAGGAAAGGAATGATACTTATTTTATTCAGGATTTCATTATAATCATCCTAAATTTAATTAACATATAATTATGGCACAATAAGCCAAGTCACAAGGACAAAGTTATAAGCCAAGATTTTATAGAATCGAGACATTAAGGCCTCAATCAGAGTTCATTACCTTTTCTTGACAGGGAGTTGTAGGCTACGACTGTCTTTAGTCTCAGAGGACGTTAATTATAGCCTGTAGGCACTTCATCCTTAAGGGATGATTATTTTAATAAGAGAAATTGGAGTAATCCAATTTAAGGATGACTTATGCGATTTTATCGAACCACGTCTGCCAGGAATGTTAACATGTTACAGATGTTAACAAGGATTTGAATCTCTTGAATAGGTTCTACCATCTTGGCCCTGTCATAAAGGCTAGGTTTACCTTTAAGATTCTTTTTAATAATTAACGCATAATAATCCTAAATTGAGATGTTAATAAGGATCTGAATCTAAATTGAGGAACTGACATCTTGGCCGGGTCTTAATATGACACGTGGCTAGGTCTTGTCCTTTTTAGATTTTGTCATTTTATTAAAATGGTAGATCTTATAAAAGGAATTTTATTTTTCATTTATTTCATATTTCATGTTTAGAATGAAAACTTAAATTTAATCATTCCACCATAAAGTTAAAAAAGTTAAGGTTTGCCCTAAACGGGACTTGAAAGGAATAATGTTGTCCATGAAGGGACTGAAAGATAAGTATGCCCTTATAAAGACTTACTAAGGAAACGAACTTCAACAAAAGGAGTTTCTTCTTCATTTTATTTCTAAATGTTTTCTCCTCAGTTGCTCGTTTATCCTAATCGCAGTACAAGGCTCCGCATTCATCGGCTTCGGATGGGGAGGATTTCCCTTACGGCTCCTATGCTTGGCGATATATTAAAAATATATAAAATTGAAAGCGATAGTTCTCCGAATAGAGACGAGAGTATTCCTATGTTAGGTCTAGACTCAGAAGGTCAAGGAATGTGCTACTGTGTCATTGAGATTAAACACAAAAGGATAGTGTTTAATTCACTCAAAGTTGGCTCTGATACCAACCTGTCACACCCCGATATTTCCACGTTTTACCGGTGGGCCCAGTGGGGAGTATCGTGACGTAGTTGATATCATCATAGTCAAACAACACAATATATAAATGCACAGCGGAAGCAAAAGATAAATATTTTACAATCCGATATAAAGCAATATCAAAGTATTACAACGGAAAGTAAAGGATCCACAGGCGGATCAAAATAAAAGGAACATTGTTCAACAGACTTCGACATCTAGAGCTTGCGAGACTTGATTATTGATGGCTGGAGTGGCCAGCCTATTACGTGTAGTACCTGCACTTAGCCTTTTTGGAAAATACGTCAGTTTACACTGGTAAATACAATTAACTGACTCATTTTGAAAAAAAAAATTAATAAAAATTGATTTGAATGCTCGTGGCACAAATATTTTTTATAACTTGGGATAATTATTTGAATATAATACTTGTAAAAGATTTACATGTCTGTTATGCGTTCAGTAGCCCGGTTTGTGTCGGGTTAAAGATCAATAGACACACCACATAATTTATTTATGCACTGACGAGTGTACGCCTACACTCCGCGCTTAGGTCGTGGCCATTTCGTAAAATGATGCCAAGGATATCCGGGACATGGTCAGTAACCCCCCAAAGGCTTTAAGCAAACAAAACAATTTAAACGGTCATCTCGATAATACTTAACCACCAAACGATTAAGCTCGAATTCCCGACCAAGCGGTATTTTATATACCGTACCCCAAGCCCGTATAAGGGAAAACAAGTTAAAAGTATTTACCTGTGCTAAATATAAATTCAATCCCAGCCGTATCAAATCAGCAAGTACAGATAGCTTTTACTGGGCTCCTAAATCTGGAACGAAGGTTTTTAATAACCTATTAGAATCCAAACGGGTCTTTAATTAAGCCTTGACTTAGACCGGTTAGTCTTCACAAGGAAGACACAGTTCAACGCATGATAAAGCGAAGACCGGTTTAGAATGTGGTTTTGGCCCGACAAGCTTGTATGCTTGTTTAATATGGGTGACTTAAACACATTCTTGATTTTGAGGTGAAAACGATATGGTTTGACCCGTTTCGGCTAATATATGCAAACTAGTTACATAAGCCGATCTGAACGCGAAAGTGCGTAACGGGTAACCAAAAGAGTCACATACAGGTTTCCTAAGTTAATATGCCCTAAATACGTTGTGATATCAGTAGGATACCTTCCATTATGCCCAAAACGAGTTTAATCTCAATTTAAGCCCCGTAGGGGTATTTTGGTCATTTAAAAGATTATAAAAGAGATTAATTTTAATTCTGAGACTTGGGTCTGAAATAATCAGTAAAACAACTTAATTTAATAGGTTATATCAGTTGGTGATAAGTCTTATATGCCAAAATGGTTTTAAACCCATATTAGGTGTTTAATACGCGTAAAAAGCCGTTTTAAGCGATTTCCGGGTTATACAGGAAATCTGAGTTTTCTGATCAGGTTATAAAGTTCAAAATACTTCATTTATTATATAAAATCAGTAGCATTTGGATTGGTGTCAAAATACTTTGAAAAACTCATTTTATACACAAAAATGGTATAATCGGTATTTACCGAATCAAGGCCATAACCTTAGGTTATGAGCAGGTTATAAATAATTAAAAATCTTCAAAAATCTCAAAATATTATATTACATCAGTGAGTAAAAGGTTTGGTGTCAAAAATTGGGTTTAGATAGGCTTTACGCTAATTATGTCTTTTAATTAACAAAAAGCTTTCAAATTACGCTATTGAGCATAACTCCTAATCTAGACCTCCAACTGATGTGAAATTTTAGGGACATGTTTATAAATCAGAAATAAAGATTATTGTCCTTTCACATTTCCAAAATTCTCGTTTTATGGTCAAAAGGGCATATTGGTCAACATTAGGCATTTAACGGAAACATTGGACAATCAACGAGTCAAGTAGCATAAACGCAGAGGGTTATACTATCATGTAACCCGGTCCTAATGGAACTTTAAGGCATGTCTAAACCCATCTAAATCGGGTCAGAACTGAAGTAAAAGCAAAAGTCAAAGTTTTGCGACTTTCGGTTCCGAATCGAGCCTAAACAGAAAATTGTCGGATCAAACAAGCTTAGACCAGTGCTTATACTTATTACCAAGTTATATGAGTGATAAAATGGGTCACACGCCTTCTATATTGTTAATCATGCGTTAAATCAAAATTTATGCTTCTGTTGACTTTTTATAAACAACTTTGACCCGACAAATGTCTTAGTTAGATCGGGAATCAGAGGGTGCCCTTTTAAGGGTTTATTGCCTACATAAATACCAACTTATAACTACCTTAAGTTTGACTAATCACTGGACCATTAGTTATTAATCGATAAGTCAAACCTTAATTATGACGGTTTGACTTTTAAGCTAATAACTAAGCAAAACTCAATTAAGGGAGGTCAAGGATACTTACCAAGGTCTAATGCACGATTAGAGATGCTTGGGGAAAGGCCTTGAGCTCCAGAAATCAGCAGAAGTTGAGTTGGGAATGGATGATCAAAATGTGCAAACATTGGGGCTTTATATAGTGTTCTTGATGGATCAAGATCATGACAAACAAGGCTATACATGATCCCTGATGATTAACAAGTGTCCCTAAGGCCTAAGAATTAGTTTAGGCAGCTCTTGGAAGTGTAAAAAGGCAGTATAAGTCGTTTATATGGCTGAACAGACAACCTGTCCGAGTTTCTGCATCTGGGAGTAGCTTACGGACCGTAAGGCTCCCAGCATACGACCCGTAAGGACCTGGTCAGAAATCAGAAACTTTCACTTGTTGACAGATTTAGCCCTTGCACTTCCAAATGCCATTTCCGACACATCCAAGGCCCGTTAAACCATTTTAAGGCTCTACAATGATGCCTAAGTATGGGGAACATGAAACATGCTCAAAAATATGCCGGATGTCGGTTCGTTTGGTCGTACGGTCACGTTGTTTGGTTAATTACGACGAAACACGGACGGACGCGAAAAACGAACCAAATGACGCGACGAATGGAATTTTATCAAGCCAAACACTAAAATAACATATTTTAGTGTTTACATAAATTTTTGGGTGTCCTGGGATATTCAGAATGTAAGATATTGCGTAAACGCAAACTTGTGCGCTTTTTGACACTTTTAGTCCCTGCATGACTTAAAAGTTTATTTTTGCGCACAAAACACCTCTAAGCCTATATCTAAGCTACGAAAAGATAATTAGGGTATGTATAACTCATGGTCATATTCCGGAAGGTCCGATAACATACGAATCGACATACTTTGGCAGTTTGACGCTTTAGGTCCCTCCATTGCGCAAACTTGCACATCTCATCATTTAATAGCATTGAAGCCTTATCTAAACCATATTAGGCATTGTTGAAAGTATTATTAAACATGATAATGCTTCGGGCTCGATAAAAGGTCATTCAGAGGTATAATTAAACATGTTGACACTTTTAGTCCCTTACACTTGCAAAGTTGCACGTAACTTCACTTTTGGGCATAAAAGCCTTGGGTGGCCAGTGATTGGCAATCCCGAGAGTATAATCAAATATCATGAGGCTCTCGGTTTGTTAAAAGGTCACTCAGAAGTAAGAATTAACATGTTGACGCTTTTAACCCTTTATTGCGCAAACTTTCAATTAATTACGCACACGGCTACACTTGATCAACAAGTGGCTCGTTTGTGAATATAAAACCGTAAAAGGTTATTTAGAAACTTATTTTAAGTATACAAACACTTCCAGTCCTTTCATAATCAAGGTTTTCGATTTTTCGAAAAATTAGTCCCTTGAATTCAATGTCTGACTTCATTAGGGTTTATTACACGTGTCAATACATCATTGGACGTGATTTTTTTTTCGAGGTGTTACAATGTTAGATATTTAACATGCCTTCTACACTAAATTTCAAATAAACCTGACCCACATAATGTGGGTTTGACCCTGCTAATAAGTCCAAATTCATTGCTGAACAACTGACCATACATAATAAAAACCTCAACTTCCTTTTCTCTTGGTCGTTCAAAGAGTCAGAGGGTTTTGATCTAAGATTGTGATTCGCTCGGCTCTCAATCATAATCTGCAGAAGAACGAACAATATCAACATTCAAAAACAAAAAGGATTCAATTAATCCAACAAATCATTTTGCATTAATCACCTCTGGCTTCAATTTCCAATCGATTAAGCTCGAGTTTCACCGAATCCAAACCGTGGAACAACTATTTAAGTTTGTCTGCGTCTAAACTTGGCCTCACCGTATTTAAGCAGTGGATGTATACTTGAGCCAAACTTGAGCCAAACTACCAATATCGTAACTTGAGCCAAACTTCCACCCTTATCAGAATAGCAATAAAAATCACTGCTAGAAACTCCAATAATATACTCAAACCTGAAATCCATCTTTCCTTTGCAACCAATATTGGGATGGACATGGTCACAGGTGGGACTACAATTTGCAGCAGCAAATGGTCATCCTGCTACATAAGCTAAGCCAGATATCAGCTCAATTTGCATACATGTAAATTAGTCTTTTTTTTTTTTTTTTTTTACCATGATTCAACTACAAGATCTATATACAAACTCTCTACCAGCCCTTTTCAAATCTTATTTTCTGTACTCTTGTTAACTTCAACCAAACTTGCACCTTCAAAAAGGATGAATTTCGTTCTACAACCGCGATCATCGACAGTACAAATGATCATGATCATCTTCAAACACTGTAACGCCTGGCATTGCCAAAGCTAAATGCGAATTCAATTCATTCTTTGTTTGTTGAATCTGAGGATAACCTTCGGTAACGTAGTTGTAAGAAGATAAAGGGGTCGCAGCTGGTGTCTTCTTTAATCTTAGATTTGCTTCGACTCCTTTAAGGATAGAAAGTATTGCATCTATGTTTGGTCTTTTTGATTCTTCGTTGTGTATACACGCGTGTGCTGCTTTTATCATCCGCGCAATCTGGTCTAAGTTTCTTTGAGTGAATTTGATGCGGCGATCCAGTAGTTCCGGTATAGATCCTTGTTGTAATAATGGTTTCGCCTGAAAAAAATTTATCAATTAAATTAAAATGTTGAACAGAATCTAAATCATTCAACAATGATAGTGGTGAAATGCATTAAGGTAGGGATGTTAAATGAGTTGTGTTCGCAGGTTGGCGGGATGAACACTTGAACCCAGACACAAACATGAAAATTTGTCATGAACCCAAATACGACACAGACCTGAAATCGTGTCAGGCACATGAACCGGAAAATGACAGCAGTTTTCATAGGTTGAAACAAACTCGACCCTTTTTTTTAACGGCAAGGAACGACGTGCCAACCACCGTGACACCGAGCGCTGTGGCCAAGGTCGACTACTCGACCGCCGCCAGCCCCTTGGCTCACCCCAGATGCGCGGAAACCCGACCTCCACCCGCCCGAAGGCACAACAGTGGAATAATCGGTAAAACCTCGCCTCCTATCCAAGTCGAACCGGCGCCACCCGTATTCGCTCTTCACCTAGATGCCGCAGATAATAATGAGGAGAGTGGGAATCGAACCTAGGTCACAAAGAACACCAATTCTTTTCCCAACCACTCCACCACTACCTCATTGGCAACTTGACCCATTTAACCTTTTTTTTTTGGCATATTAGTACTCTAAAATTAATGACAAATAATACATATGTATACAAAAAATAAACCCCCTGTTTATTTTAAGTTACGGAATAAAATATATATTATTAAAAAGTTTATAAAGAAATAAATGGGTTAAACGGCTCAAACCTGTAACAACCATAAATTTATTTAACGATTTCCGTAAATAATCACAAATTACTGAGTATTTATATTTAAACATGCATGCTCAAATACGGGTTTATTAAAACTTTTCTAAACTTGAAAGCAAAACAACATAATGTAATTTAATTCATTGTTTTAGAATAACGACGAAACAACTTGCGGAAGCTTCATTTAACGTGTGTTCGGTTCTTGCTCGACGCTTGATCTTCATACGGGACTCTCGACATTCACCTATGATCAATACCAGCTTAAATGTTAGTATTGATAGTTTAAATAACGGTACAAGACAAGATAAATGATAATGGAAGGAAATACCAACATTAATCTCTTGATCCCAAAAACAAGGACTTCAAACTGGCCTCCACCGTAACTTACGGTAGCCACCGTAAGCTATGGTGGCCTCTGTTTTAAAATACCCCCACCGTAAGGCTGGAGGCAACTATCGTAAAGATTTCAGCCCCACCGTAACTTACGGTGGGCACCGTAAGTTACGGTGGTCCCTGTATCAGACCTTTCCATTTTTGCCGTTTTTGAAACGAAAACTTCCGTATCTTTCAATCCGCATATCCGTTTGACCTCCCGTTTCTTCCTACCTGATCGTAATTTGATTCTCCATCTCATGGAGTTTAAATCCAACATTCAAACTAATAAAATCCTAAATTTTTAAGCATTCGACTTATTATTAAAAATCCACATTTTGACCCGTTAGTATTTAGGACCTCCAAACTTGTTTCTAGTTAATCATAAGTCATAGACCAAGGTATTTAACTCAAAATATCTATCTGGGATTCATAAGTTTTGTGAATTACGCGGCAAACACCCAAGTTACGCGCGTAATTCATTTTGACCCGTTTAGGAGATCTTTTATGCATTTTTGGTCCCAAAACTAGCTCCTTTCTTTTCAATACTTCGTAATGCCACATCTAAATATCTGCTTATGTTCCACCACAACTATTTTTGTGGTGGATTTAGCATAACTAACCTATTATCCCACATTTACCCATCGGTTGGTCATTTTCCACAAATGACCATTTTTGTGCATTTGACCCACAAATGTATATTCCTATAACTTTTATTCATATTTAATGATTCCATAATATTAATGCAAGTTTCCTAAACAACCCCTATGGGTCGTTTGCCCAATTTACCCTTCAAGGGCGTTTTAGTCAACATTAGCCCCTCACTTACTATGAAGGGCTTTTGCAACATATTTGGCCATGAAGTGCGTTATCCACAACCATATTTACACATACCTGGCTTGGGTCAACTAATTGACCCGTTTCGATACCTTGCCTCTATAATATGCTAATTCGTAGCGCTTTAATCCATAAACCATTATTATCCTGTAAGCATAAGACTTGACACGTACTTATTAGTCGTCATTTGTCAACTGGCACTAAAAGTCACCCTTTGACCCGTTTGGTCTAAACGACCAAACATTTTGCATTTGAATTTAGAATGGTATATATATATATACCATCTCGTTATTTAACCCATTTTGGCTTACGCCGTAGAGTATCTTATAACTTTTACTTATATTTATCGGCACCCGACTAAATTACCATTTTATCCCTATCCTTATTATGAGTTACCCCATACGGTAACATCTCAAGATTCATTGTATGCTTGTCATTTACGGCTATATTACCATTTACCCATATTTACCATTCATCATGGTTTTTATCAATTTTGTGTATGTCCCGACTCGTATCATTTGCGTCGGAAATCCATATTTTCCAATATTGTTTTTATCGAGTTTAAAACTTATAGAATAAATAAGTATTCTACAAAATGGTGTAAGTTTCACTTACTTTGCATCTGGTTATTGCTCTTTTCGCGTACCCGATCCGTTTGACCCACTTCTTTCCCAAGCCTCCATCTAGCTTGTCAAGAGTCAAACTATCATCATAATTCGTAAGACGGTTAGATTAGTCATCATTATTATGACTATTTCATCTTACGGATTTTATGTCGAAACTTCTATTCTACTTCATCATTGGTTAGTTTGACTTTCTAAAATCAACTACCTTTTATCATATAATATGCACAATCAAGGCAAATCAATATTATGATTAGAAATCGTTTTATCCCATATATTATGTAATTAGTCAAGTTAGCTAATTACGCGTTTCTTTCATAATTTCATCTTTTCATACAAAACCCAATTCATGGTAATTATGATTCATGTACCCAAACACTTAAATTGTTCAAGTACTATATCTTTACTATCTAATATGATGATTCTAATCACAAATTAGGCACTAACATCATCATATTATAAAAACCCATTTCAAGTCATGTATGATCAACACTCAAACTTGCAAATTGTTCAAGTATCTTGTTTCTACTATCAACTATGATGATTTTAAACATGTGTATATCATCACCTTCACTACATAATCAGAACCCACTTGTCTAAAAGTGGTAAATCATCAAATTACTCAAATCATAGAAATTTTACTTCAATTTTCTACTTAGGGTTTGTTCCTAAGCAATCACACTTCATAAATTCGGCCATAGCCTCTACGATTCATGCATAGATCGCATCATGCAAAGTTAACTAATTTTCACAACTTCATGAATGTTAGAAATTCGACATACCTTACGATCCCCTTGACTTGGTGATCGTTTCTATGTATTCAAATCTGGATTTGGCCTTCGATTGATCCTTCAATCTGAAGGTTTTGTTGAGTTTTAGGGTTAGCTCCCATGGAGCTTGTCTCCTGGTCATCTCACGCACGCACACACACAAGAGTGTGTGTGTTGTGTTTTGTTTTTAAGTTTATAATTCCATTTGCAAGATACCCGGCTTTGGTCCCTTGTGTTTGGTTAGTTATTAATTAGGTCACAACCTAATTATTTTCAACAATATTCCCACTTATTAACTAGGTTTAATATTCCTAGTTAATTTAGTGGGTTCGGGAATATTTATGACTAAGTTTATTTTAGGTCCCGTTAACTCGGGCCTTTTATAAACTTTATTTTCCTTAGAAGCATTTATTCACGTTTTATTAAATATTAGGTTTATCTATTTAAATCCTAATATTTACCGGGTTACTATTACCGCTAACGGTATTTTACCCGTCTTTTAGTATTTACGGGGTTTGATTACCAAACCCATTTTCGGGGTGTTACAAAACCGCAAACCAGCCAAGTCGACGTGAACAGGGCCCATTTAGCTAAATGTGATCATCAGCTCTACCTAGAGGTCTACAAAACGGGTTTTTTTCAAAAACCGCTTCCAGTTATTAACCGAACTGGTTTTTTCATAAAAAAAAAACATTTTTTATAACCAGATTCGGTTACTAACCGGTTTTTTTTTTTACTTAAAACAATAACCGGTCCAACCGGTTAGGGTCGGTTTTTAACCGGTTTATTCCAAAAAAAAACTTTTTTTACCGGTTTATTCCAACCGGTTAGGGTCAGTTTTTAACCGGTTTTTATAACCGGTTTCGAAGATAAATATCCCTAACCGGTCCACGACCTGCTCCATTGTCGTTCCAACCCGGATGAAAGTTTTTCTGCATATTAGGAGGAATGCTTTTTGCGCCAGCTGAATGCCATTCACCTCTACCTCGACCAGCAAAAGATAACATACTTCCTGGTGGACGAACTTGAGCCGGGGCGCCACCAGTTGCTACAGGACCCGCTCCAGGCATAGGTGCAGCACCAGGTCTCACATACTACACAGTTCCCCAAATAAAAAGAGATTAAACTATATCAAGAAGTAACCTTTGTTAATCTAAAATACGAGCTGTGTGTGTCTTGATTGAATATTGTCGTCACGGAAAAGAATCAAAGGTTGTCTTAGCACCATTAACGGTCATTAAACAGAAAACATAAATAATAAAAATCTTCCCCGTATAATCTCAATATAAAATCACATGTAAAACGAACATCTAGACATCAAAATGCATAAAGAAAAAAAGTATATTTTCATTTATCAACAGAAGGAGCTAGTACAACATAACCACATTTAGTGGTTGCCCTAATTTAATCTTTGCAACAATATGTAAAAAAACAAGTACATTTACCACTTTTTCGCACTATAATGTATAAACCAATCTAAAGTTCAAATATTGGAGTCCCTTTAGTAGAGATCTCAAGTTCAAATATCCAGCCTACACTGGTTTTCTGCGTTTAACCCCCTTAAAGACCACTCGCCGCTTACATTTTACTCGATCCCATCGGTTAGCAATGTATGTTCTAACAATATAAGTTTCTAAGAATGCAACCGGGGTCTACATAAATTGTAATTATAATAACAACAAATTTGCCTGGTAGTTGATATTAATGATGAATAAAAAATAGAAAACGTTTGAAAGTAAATATAAACGCTTACTTCTGTCGGGGTCATCACACCGGTATGTAAAGCATATCATCACTGTCTTGATCGAAAATACCCTGCAAATGAATTACACCATTACAGAAAAATACAAAATTAAAAAAAATATACAAATTAAACAGAAGTATGCTTTTAATAATCAAAATGCTTTCATAACAACTTATTAATTAAAAACAAATTAAAACACTAACCCACTCATCTCTAAACCTCATGTTACACAAATATCAATATCAATAATATATTACGAATGTAACGTACCAGAAAGGGAAGTGGGAGAAAGGAGATAAAATTAAGAGTTGTTCCCCCATTTTCGTTCAAGCCTTATCTCTCTTAAAGTTGTTAGCATCTTCGTTGAAGACCACATGCTTTATCCCTGGCTTTTTAAATCTGGATTCAAGCTTTCGTTCGAACCCTACAAAATTGCCTGCAACAACAGAAATCAAAGGTCTTTCAAACAAACAGATTCAATAAGAATCGAAAACTGGAACCAAGAATAAAGAACAATCGATGCAGGGTTTGTAAACGGGAAAAGAAAACAACAGAACATTAACAACACTGAAAAGAACAATCGTACAAGTTGAGGATTCATACTAAGAATCGAAAACTGGAACCAAGAATAAATGATTAACAACAATATGCTCATGCTTAATGATTGTTGATGGGATCAGAGATGAGAAGAAATGGCTGAAGAATTTAGGTCAGAAAGAGAGAAGAGAAGCGGTAGTGGAAATGATGCGGATTTAGGGTTTTTAGAACATTTAAATACCCGGGTCATAATACGGATCCCGTCTCTACCCATATAAGGAAAAAAAGACCCGCATTTTTGGAGCCAAAAAGCAAAATTTAGTGCCCTCATTGCTTGACACATCAGCAAAATTTAACAAATTTATTATATATAATAGATTCCCAGTTTCTACTGCTTCATCAAACAAATCTTACACACATTTGACTAACAACACAAGTCACTTCGTTTTAAGCACTTTCAAGAGTAACAAATTTCAAGATACGATGAGTTCGACATCAAGAGCATGGTTGGTGGCCGGTACCGTTGGACTGGTGGAGGTACTAAAAGATCAAGGGGTTGCACGATGGAACTACACCATCAGAGCCATCCACCATCACGCCAAGTCCAATCTCCGGTCGGTCACCCAAACAAAGAAGTTGTCTTCGCCGGCTGCCTTGGCTTCAAGCAAAGCCATTGAACAATCAGAAGAGTCGTTGAGAAAAGTCATGTACTTAAGTTGTTGGGGTCTCAATTAATTGATCAATAGTTTTTAGGTTATCTATATCTGATGTACATTTTTTTATTAATAAAATACAATTTTGATTATCATCTAAAAGATTTTGGGACGATCTGAACAAAACAATATCGTCGCATTATTGATGACTAGTCCAACGAAGTAAATCAGTCTCGTTTCTTTGTTTTATCGATCGGACGAATACATTGTGGCATTTCACCATCATCGTGGTACTGTATATACTATGTAGGTTACTTTGTATTTTGTTACTTTATATATTGAGAAAAACTTGTTAGTCGTCATGAAAAACATAGAAAAACTTGTTAGTAGTCATGCAAAACATACCTTAGTTTTCACTCAAGGACTTGAGACTATTTTCTTTTAAACACCAACTTCAATAAAATCAACCAACCCGAAAACCGGGCAGCCAAAACAACAAAAAAAACTTACATAATTACAAATCCGCATCAGTTCTCCCAAGAATTAGTTTTAAACTTTGATCTATTTCTAACCCATAAACACCCAACCGTCTTCATCTTGCGAATAATGTTCTCAATCCGGACCGGCTTGTTTGCGAACCTCAACTCGTTCCTAGCCCTCCACATACTCCAGCAGCCTATTATCACAGTGACATGGAAAATCGTTTTTTGTCCAGCTCCTTTAAACCTGTGTGGTTGTAAAGATCCAACAAATCTCTGAAAGAAAACGCAGATATTTGGCACACGACACCATTTACTCACAAACTGCCAAACAATAGAAGCCGTTCTACAGGCGGTGAAGAGATGATCAACTGTTTCTTCACCGTCATTACAAAACGGACACTCTACATTTTCGATATTTGTATTCCTGATCCTCAAAGCAATAACCGTTGGAATCCGATCCATCTCCGCCTGCCATGCAAAAACGTTGCATTTGGCATGAATCCATTTGCACCAGTTGAGGACAATATTGTTACTATGATCGATGCCTTTTGCTAGAAGCCACTTGACCGCTCCCACACTAATTTTTTTTACTTCCCACTCAACTGAATCCATCAATTGACTTAGCTGGCCCTATTGTTGCATGTCCGGCACATCAACAATGCCCGTTTCTGTAACACCCCGAAAACGGGTTTGGTAATCAAACCACGTTAATACTAAAGGATGGGTAAAATACAGTTAGTGGTAAAACTTACCCGGTAAATATTAGGATTTAAATAAATAAATCTAATATTTATTAAAAGGATGAGAAATACTTTGAGAAAGAAAAGTATATAAAAAGGCCCGAGGTTAACGGAACTTAAAAAAATAATAAGAAATAAATAAAACGGATTATGAACAAGATAAAGTAACTGGGAATAAATGACCTAGTTAGTCATAAGTCTTATAGTAATAAGAAAATTTGTTAAAACACACTATATGCAACTTGGTAAAGTATACGGACCAAAGGTGACAAACTTGAAACAAGTTTGTATTAAATAAAACATTCAACACCAAAACACACACTCTAAGTGTGTGTTCTGGTCGAAAATTGCAGAGGAGCCAGGGAACTCCATGCTCAAACCCTAACTAGTAAAAATCAAGCAATTGAGAAGACAAATCGACTCCAAATCGAAATCTAAGTTTAGATTAGTGATCACCTCAGTGAAAGGATCACAAGGTATGTCAAATTTCATCTCCTAGTTACATCTCAAAATTTTGATGAACATATGAAATCGAAAATTTGGCTTGCATGAATGTTGTTTGGATGAAATTAGAATAAAATAGTGTTAGGAATAAACCCTAGCCATTAGATTGTTGAAATTATGCTCAATACTTGAGAATTCCATAATCACCATTGAAGGTGTTAAGTGGGTGATGTAGAAGTATGAAGACACTAGGATTATGATAGTTGTACTAGTGTAATTTGAATTCTATAAAGCAATTTCAGGTTTGTTGATGTTAAAATTAATGTGAATTTGCTAAATTGATATTAACCATGGTAAAGATAACTAGTTATGAACTAGTTAGTAAATATGTAAAATTATGCACACTAGGTGTTTGTTAAAATGCCTAAATGAAAACTAAAGTGCTGAAATTGTAAATGAAATGCGAGATTGCCAAACTCGATTTATCCCGTATGATATGGGGTAATATGAATTCTAAGCATGATGTTGATTTAATTTAAATGGTATTTGTCATATGGATAACGATAGTTAACTTTTAGAAAGTTAAACTAACCAATGATGAAGTCGAATGGTAGATTCGACATAAAAATTGTAAGACGGAATAGTCGTAGCTAATAATGACTAAACTAACCATCTTACAGATTATGATGATAGTTTGACTTATGACAAGCTAGATGGAGGCTCGGGAGAAAGCGGGTCAAACGAAACAAGAAAGAAGAAAATACGTAACTTGGATACAAGGTAAGTTAAACTTACACCCCCTTTTTAATTACTATACACTTACTAGCGAAAATTGATCGTGAATAATGTTAAATAATTGAAATACGATGTTCCGGCATGATACAATGCAAGTTGGAATGAATAAAAGTTATGAAATCATGAATTATGGGAAAAGGGGTAAAAAGGTAAATTAGTCATGTAATGACGAACAAATAAAAACGGTTTTGAGTGAAACGAGTTTAAGGGAAAACCGGGATAGGTTTAAAGGGATGAAATGGTAACTAAATACCATCTCATACGGATAAATGGTCAATTAGGCTAAATGGGTCAAATGGTGTTGTTAACACCATTTGACAACTTCATTTGACAATTGCTTGTTGAGTGTTGTAATCACAGGAAACAACATAAACGTGCGTTGCTTTAACTAGAAAGATTTAAAGCAAAAAGTTACGTAAACGGGTCAATACCTTGACCCGAGCCAGGTACGCATAAATAAGCTTTTAGTTAAACATATAATTTATGGTCAAATATTTAACGAAAGTCCTTCGTCGTAAAGTGAGGGACTAAAGTGGACCAAAACATCCTTGAAGGGTATATTGGGTAAACGACCCATAGGGGTTGTTTAGGAACTTGCATTAAGATTATGGAATCATTAGATATGAATAAAAGTTACAGGAATACACATTCATGGGTCAAATGCATAAAAATGGTCATTTGGTAAAATGACCAACCGATGGGTAAATTTTGGATAATAGGTTAGTTATGCTAAATCCACCATAAAAATAGTTGTGGTGGAACATAAGCAGATGTGTAGATGTGGCCTTACGAAGTATGAAAAGAAAAGAGTTAATTTTAGACTAAAATGCATAAAAGATCCCCTGAACGGGTCAAAATGAATTACGCGCGTAACTTGGGTGTTTGCCGTGTAATTCACAAAACTTATGAATCCAAGATAGTCATTTTGAGTTAAATACCTTGGTTTATGATATAGGAATAACTAGAAACACGTTTGGAGGTCTTAAATACAAACGGGTCAACATGTGGATTTTGAATAATAAACCGAATGCTTAGAAATCCCAGATTTTATTAGTTTGAAGGTCAGATTTAAACTCCACGAGATGGAAAATCAAATTTCGATCATGTAGAAAGAAATGGGAGATCAAACGGATATGCGGATTGAAAGATACGAAAGTTTTCGTGTCAAAAACGGCAAAAATGGAAGGGTCTGATACAGGGGCCATCGTAACTTACGGTGCCCACCGTAAGTTACGGTGGGGCTGAAATCGTTACGCCAGATACCTACTACCTTACGGTGAGGGCATTTTTAATCAGGGGCCACCGTAAGTTACGGTGGAGGCCAGATTCGAGTCCTTGTTTCTGGGATCAAGAGATTAATGTTGGGATTTCCTGATTTTTCTTTAATTCGATTATTCGACCCATTTTCCTTGTGATACTAGTTATTTAATTATCAAAACTGACTTTTAAGTTGGTTTTGAACATAGGTGATTGTCGAGAGCCCCGGATGAAGATCAAGCGTCGAGCAAGAACCGAACACGCGTTAAATGAAGCTTCCGCAAGATGTTTCGTCGTTATTCTAATACGACGAATTAATTCACATTATGTTGTATCTTTTTAAATTGTAAAAGTTTTTAATAAACCCGTATTTTCATTGTAATTGTGACCGTGATTACATGATTATGGACTTAAATTTTATGAAAAACGTAAAATATTACCAAGGGTGTTACAGTTTCCAGCTCCAATTCTGATTTATGCCTCCACCTTCAACCCAACATCTAATTTTAACTCCGCGTCTTTTTTCATTATCAAGCTGAAACAAAAGTTGGAAAACATCCTTCAGCAGTTCTTGTGTGACCCAAGGGTCTAACCAGATAGAAATATATTCCCTGTCTCCTGGAACACCTTTGAAAAAACTTTGAATCGGCTAATCTTCGATATTACTTTCAGAATATTATGCCAAGCCCCTCCAAAGTGTTACGAGCTGGAATAAAATCCCAATTCCTACTGCTCGTGTGGAAAGCCTCAACCACCTTTCTCCACAAATTATTTGTTTCCCCTTGTAATGCCACCCCCATTTAACTAAGAGCGCAAAATTGATGTTTTTGAGTATACTAATACCGAGCCCCCTGTCACTTTTAGCTATAGCAACATCGTCCCAAGCAACCCAATGGACTTTTTGGGCTTCATTTGTCCCACCCCACAAGAAGCGTTTTATCATCTTTTCTAAATCTTTAGTAACTTTGCTTGGAGCTTTATAAATAGAGAAATAATATGTTGGGAGGCTTTTAAGAATGGCTTTGATCAGCGTGAGACCACCACCAATTGAAAGACAAGCGGCCTTCCACTTGGAAAGATGAGCTTCAAACACGTTATAAACCGGCTTCCAATTGTTGATACGGTTCATATTTTCCCCGACCATGATCCCCAAATACTTAAACGGAGGATTCTCCGCTTTACATCCCACTAAAACAGCCTTTTCTTCCACTTCCAGGTTCTTCACGCCAATGCCAAAAAGATTAGACTTTGATAAGTTGAGTTTTAGCCCGGAACACATGTAGAAAACCTGGAGGATCCTCACCATGTTCATAATATTATCAAAATACCAATCACCTAGAATAATTGTGTCATCCGCGTAGAGATTATTTGTGATGTTCGGGCCATTATTCGGGGTTCTAACGCCTTGTATTAACCTTTCTTCGCTAGCCTTTGCCACATGAGTGATGTCCGGGGTTCTAACGCCTTGTATTAACCCTTCTTCTCTAGCTAAGCTATTTTTTGAGGATTAATGCCATATTTACCAATAATGGGTTCACATCTCACAGTTACGATATTCACTAGATCTCTTATATGATACTAGTGCGCCTTATTTACTTTAGGCCTTTGTATACTATGGTAGCTACTGAACGTTAGCTATCACAGTAATTTAGAGTGCCTATACATGCTGATCCTTTGTTATACTTAGATCACAACACTATTTGTGAACTTTAGTACACTATGGGTTGTCAATTTTTTCGTTAATCTATTGACCTCCACTAGATCGTTATCAAACATATTCTTTAGTACCTAAAATGTAACGTCAATCATTCTAGTTTTGTTATTCATGTTTATGCCGATGCATATTAGGCTGGGTGTCCACTAATGATCACCTATCTACTATTGTCTATTATGTGTTTCTTTAACCCAATGTCTCCACTTGGAATCCTAAGAAACAACATACAATTGCGAGATTTAGTGTTAGGAAGGAGGTCCATCATGTCGGAAAGTAAATGGTGTATCGTAGTGTAGGGGCTAAATGTGTAACTTGGTGTCCTATATAAACACCCTTCTTTGTAACCCTAAATATAGTTCAATACAATTTCAGTACAATTCAAACCCCAATCACAGTGTTTATTCTCTATACCAGACAACATGGTATCAGAGCAATGTTTCTGATTCGTAAACACTTTGCTCATCATCTACGGTCTACCCCAGCCAATCCAAACTCAAACCAAAAAACCCAACAATCAAATCAAACTCTGATCAATCATCATCTTCAATCCGCTAAAACCCAAAAAAAAACATATACAAGAGTGACATCTTCAAATCATATAGATCTTTACCTTTGGTGTTTGGCTGACCTCATCAGCAACAGCTTTTTCTTTCTTGGAGTGCTTTTCATGGATTCTTGTTCCTTTGTGCCCTATTGTCTATCCTTCAAATTTTTGCTATTCTGACATCTTGTTTTTTCCCAGCCGCCAAAACCCAAAATAAGAAAACCCTAAAACCGCTTAGATAAATCCGCTGCGTATTTGTTGAAAAAAATACCCTTTTTTCCTCTGCGTATTTGTTGACAAATTGGGCGAAGTTAGTGTCATCGGATTTATTCTAGCCTACTTTAAATCTTGAACGCGAGTTCAAGTTACCTGGTAAATACGCCGGTAGGACAACATTTTTTACGTTGTTATTCTGACGGATTTAAGTTGCCCAGGATATTTGTTCCCGGCGTAATTGATAAATCTTGAACGCGAGTTCAAGTGTCTAGCGTATTTATTAAATACGTGAAACAGCTGTTTCGTTCGTAAAGACAGCGTATTTACCAAAAAAAAACCTTGCATATCTGTCATATTCCGTGTCAGCAAAAGTGAATATGGCAATCAATCATGAAAAAAACAGTTCTTGGATATTTGATTCTGGTGCCACTGACACCATGACGTTTGAACCGTTGGACATACGGTCAATGACCAACCCTCAAAAAACTCAAATCCATACCGCAAACAACGAAACTACGCAAGTGAGAGGAGGAGGAACAATTGAAATTTCACCAACTATGAAATTACCAAATTGCCTTTATGTTCCGTCATTATCACACAAACTGCTCTCAATCAGTCATATTACCAAAGAATTGAATTGTACGGTACTAATGCATCCTACATTTTGCCTCCTACAGGATATCAGGATGGGTGTGATTATTGGACGTGGTATTGAGCTTCAAGGATTGTACTATGTGGATGAAGTGGCTCAACAGGGTACTGTGATGTTGGCACATGGAACTGAAAACCGGGAAGCCTGGCTATGGCATAGGCGTTTGGGACACCCATCCACCGGTTATTCGCATCTTTTGTTTCCAAAACTCTTTCCATCAAATAGTAGAATAGAGTGTGAAACTTGTTTTCGTGCCAAAAGCCATCGACAACCATTTAAATCCAGTAATACCAAAGTTGATTTACCTTTTTCACTAATCCATTCGGATGTGTGGGGTCCTGCTCCTGTTGTGGGAGGGCAGGGTTTTCGATACTTTCTACTATTCGTGGATGATTGCACTCGCATGACATGGGTATATTTTTTAAAAAACAAAACCGAAGTTTATGAGAAATTTACCTCATTCTATGCTATGATTCACACACAGTTCAAAAGGGAAATATAGATTCTTAGGTCCGACAATGGGGGGGGGGGGGAATTTGTCAATACATCCATGAAACAATTCTTTAAAACCAAAGGATTAGTTCATCAAACCTATTGTTCCCATACCCCTGAACAAAACGGTGTTTCCGAATGGAAAAACCGTATTATTCTTGAAATGACTCGAGCGCCTTTAATTGAATCTCATGTCCCTAAATCTTTCTGGCCGGAGGCGGTTGCAACCTCCGTGTATCTCCTAAATCGGCTTCCCACCAAAGCTCTTAAGTTTAAGACTCCCTTAGATTGCCTATCTAAGTCTGCCAGTATTCCCCATCCTCTTACACTTGAACCTCGAATCTTCGGGTGTACAACATTTGTCCACATACCAAAAACCAACAGAAACAAGCTTGGCCCATGTGCTGAGAAATGTGTATTTGTTGGCTATGGGATCGATCAAATAGGTTACCGGGGTTATAATCCAAAAACTCATCAAATGTTCACTACAATAAATGTTGACTTTCTTGAAACAAAATACTTTTATAACACCCAACTCAGTGGTCAGGGGGAGAATGAACGTACAGACACTCTGAGTTGACTAACCCAACTTCCCTCATCTGAAGAAGTTGAACCAGAAAAACATCACAGTACTTCGAGTCAGTCACCTTCAAACATAGCCACACAATCTGCGGGGCACAGTACTACTGAAGAAAGTCCATCCAATGTGATACCAGATGTAAGAAATACTGAGAACCCTGAATGTACTACGTCTTATAACTATGAGACAACAGGGGAACACACAGAACATGTTGAACCAGATGTTGAACATGTTGAACCAGTTGTTGAAGAGGTGGAACCAGTTGTTGAACATGTTGAACCAGGTGCAGCAGAGACAACCAGCAGAGACAACTTGAAGATACTCTCTCCCTCCAAGAGAAAATAGAGGAGTTCCTCCTAAGAGATACTCTCCAGAAAAGGTGGCTCCAAGGTCTAGGTATCCTGTGGCAAACATTGCCACTGGAAATTTGTCTAAGGAAGCTAAAGCATTTGCCGCTGCCTTGTGCTCTGAACAAATGCCATCTACAACACAGGAAGCCTTGAAATCTGAAGAGTGGAAAAAGGCTATGGAGACCGAAATGGAAGCACTCAAGAAGAATAACACATGGGAGAAATGAACTCTTCCACCAGGAAAGAAACCAGTTGGATGTCGGTGGGTGTTTTCAGTCAAACACAGGCCTGATGGCACGATTGAAAGATACAAAGCACGGCTGGTTGCAAAGGGTTATACTCAGACTTATGGAATTGACTACTCTGAAACCTTCTCCCCAGTAGCCAAAATCGATACAATCAGAGTTCTTTTTTCAATAGCCGCCAATAAAGGTTGGCCTCTTCATCAATTTGATGTAAAAAATGCCTTCCTTCACGGAGAACTGAACGAGGGGGTCTATATGGATGCTCCACCGGGATTCAATGAGAATTTCAAGGCTGGAGAAATATGTCGGTTAAAGAAATCTCTGTATAGGCTTAAGCAGTCTCCTAGAGCTTGGTTTGGAAGGTTTACCCTTGCTATGAAGAAATATGGCTTCAAACAAAGCAACTCTAACCATACCCTATTTTTTAAACGTAGGGGCAATCTTGTGACATGCTTAATTATCTATGTTGATGGCATGATACTTACGGGAAACGATGAAGAGGAAATGTCAATGTTGAGAGATAAACTTTTCTCGGAGTTTGAGATGAAAGACCTGGGAAGATTGAAGTATTTTCTTGGAATTGAAGTTCTGAGATCTAAACAAGGGATTTTTATCTGTCAGAAGAAATATATTCTTGATCTGCTAGCCGAAACGGGAATGATTGAGTGCAAACCGGCTGATACCCCAATGGTGGTTAATCACGGCCTACACATGGAAGATGGAGCAGAACTAGCAGATAAGGATAGATATCAACGAATGGTGGGAAAACTGATATACCTCTCCCACACTCGTCCAGATATAGCTTATGCAGTAGGAGTGGTGAGTCAGTTTATGCACCAGCCCCAAGCGAGTCACATGGAAGCAGTATTAAGAATCATCAGGTATCTCAAGGGAACAACTGGTCACGGATACTGTTCAAATCAAATGGTCACTTAGAAATCCAAGCTTATACAGACGCCGACTGGGCAGGGGATAAAGGAACGAGAAGGTCAACCTCAGGATACTTCACCATGGTCGGAGGAAATCTAGTTACCTGGAAAAGTAAAAAACAAAGGTAGTCACCCTATCTAGTGCAGAAGCTGAATTCCGAGGGGTAGCACGTGGCCTAGCAGAGATTCTGTGGATTCGCAAGCTCCTGACTGAAATTGGCTTCCTTCCTACTACAGCAACCAAAATCATGTGCGACAACAAAGCTGCTATACAGATCTCAGAAAATCCAGTCCAACATGATCGAACAAAACATGTGGAGGTAGACCGACACTTCATCAAGGAGAAATTCGAGGAAGGTATCATAGAGCTCCCATATGTATCGTCAAAAGATCAACTCGCAGATATTCTTACAAAAGTTGTTAACGGGAACGTGTTCAGTGGCTGCTTGAGCAAGTTAAGTATTGGTGATCACACTACTCAACTTGCGGGGGAGTGTCGGAAAGTAAATGGTGTATCGTAGTGTAGGGGCTAAATGTGTAACTTTGTGTCCTATATAAACACCCTTCTTTGTAACCCTAAATATAGTTCAATACAATTTCATTACAATTCAAACCCCAATCACAGTGTTTATTCTCTATACCAGACAACACATCAACTCTATGGTTTGCCACATGATTCGACATTCTTTAGATGAAATTGTACCGAACATTCTGTAGACCAGGTATATCATAACAGTTAGAGGCTGTTTGTTTACCTCTTAATTAGGCTCTTAATGGTTCAGACCTCTTACTGGTTCAGCACTTAATGATTCAGACTGTTTGTTTCACGATCAGATGTCTGAATGGTTCAGATATTTGCCTCTGAATGGTTAAGATTTATACAGATTCTGAATGGTTAAGACCTCTAATCTGAACTGGTTAGATATTTGCCCCTGAACAGTTAAGCATTATACAGGCTCTTAATGGTTCAGACCTCTTATTGGTTCAACACTTAATAGTTCAGACATCTTACTAGTTCAACACTTTACTATATTATATTGCAATTTACATTCAGTTAATATACTGTCATCTACTTTGTGTTTGGTTCAAAATACTGTATCCATGGGGTTTGGGTTAACCGACTAAGTAGTGATTAAAAAATAGCATACTTTAAAACACTAAATTTCAACAAAAACAAACGAAAAAGTTACAACTTAATACAATAGTGATATGGTAATATAAAGAAAAGTAATTTTATTTTAATATATACTGTAACTTTTGTTGTGTATTGTTAGATGTATTATTATAGTATTGATTATATGTTAATATTATTTTAAGTGACAGACGGAGAAAAGAGATGTTGAAAGAGTACCGAAGCCTTTTGGTGAAATGAAATTGATTCTGCTGTTAAAAGAAATAAAAAAAAAATAATGTACCATAACCGTAGGTCGGTTTCAATTACGTGTCCTTGTATGTCGTTTTGTATGTATAATTATATAGCAATGCACGTGTGGGGTACATTATGGGTGCACCCCCCTTGTTTACAAAACTAACATACATGGAGGCGTGCAATCAATATAAGATAAAATTGATGACTCATACTGTGGTGTTAATAAAATTGCAATTTTAGTCCCTGAATTTTGTCCAAATTTGCCAGTTTAGTCCAAATAGTTTTTTTTGTGCATCTGGGTCCCTGACTTTTACATTTTGTTGCCATTTTGATCATTTTGTCTAACTCCATCCAAAAACCCAGTTTGTAACAGTTTGTACTTAATCACTAATGTTTTTCAGTTGCCATTTTGATCCAATTCCAAAAAATCAAAAAAATTCCAAAAAATCTAAAAATCAAAATAATTCTAAAAAATCCAAAAATCATTAAATGTTTCGGCACGAACCGTTTCGACCCGTACCGTTTCGAACCGAACCGTTTCGACCCGTACCGTATCGAACCGAACCGTTTCGACGCGAACCGTTTCAAACCCGTACCGTATCGAACCGTACCGTTTCGACCCGTACCGTTTCGATACCGTACCGTATCGAACCGTACCGTTTCGATACCGTACCGTATCGAACCGTACCGTTTCGAACCGTACCGTTTCGAACCGTACCGTTTCGATACCGTACCGTATCGAACCGAACCGTTTCGGCGCGAACCGTTTCGAGCAGAACCGTTTCGACACGAACCGTATCGACCCGTATCGTTTCGAACCCGAACCGTTTCCAGCCGAACCGTTTCGACCCGAAACGGTTCGACCCGTACCGTTTCGAACCCGAACCGTTTCGACCCGTACCGTTTCGATGCGAAGCGTTTCGACCCGTACCGTTTCGACCCGTACCATTTCGACGCGAACCGTTTCGGGTTCGAAACGGTTCGCGTCGAAACGATTCGCGTCGAAACGGTTCGGGTTCGATACGGTACGGTTTCGAAACGGTTCGGGTTCGAAACGGTACGGTTCGAAACGGTTCGTGTCGAAACGGTACGGTTCGAAACGGTTCGGGTTCGAAACGGTACGGGTCGAAACGGTTCGTGTCGAAACGGTTCGGCTCGAAACGGCTCGGTTCGATACGGTACGGGTAGAAACGGTACGGTTCGAAACGGTTCGCGTCGAAACGGTTCGGTTCGATACGGTACGGGTCGAAACGGTACGGGTCGAAACGGTACGGGTCGAAACGGTTCGTGCCGAAACATTTAATGATTTTTGGATTTTTTAGAATTTTTTTGATTTTTTAGAATTTTTATGATTTTTTAGATTTTTTTTTTGATTTTTAGATTTTTTTGGATTTTTTTGAATTTTTATGATTTTTTAGAATTTTTTTTTATTTTTAAAATTTTTTGGAATTTTTTTGATTTTTTGGAATTGGATCAAAATGGCAACTGAAAACATTTTTTAAGGAAATCCCCAAAATACCCCTGTTACAAACTGGGTTTTTGGATGGAGTTAGGCATTGTGATCAAAATGGCAACAAAATGTAAAAGTCAGGGACCCAGATGCACAAAAAAAACTATTTGGACTAAACTGGCAAATTTGGACAAAACTCAGGGACTAAAATGGCAATTTACTCTAATATAAATCTACTAAAAACAAATAAAAAAGAAGATATGGTGAAACCCAAGGGCATTCTTGACAATTTACTACCATAAAACCACTGGCATTTCAACTACCAGCCAACCGTTTCTCCCCCAAAAAACTTGGTGCTGTGATACCAATCTACCCTTTGCGTCTATATATATCCGATCTCTATCTTGTTCTGCTTCATCAAACACATTTTACCTAAGTTCAACAAAAAAACACAACCGCTTTATTTTAAGGATATCTTATCATGAGTTCAACATCAAAAGCATGGTTAGTAGCCGGTACCGTTGGATTGGTGGAGGCACTAAAAGATCAAGGCTTCGCACGGTGGAACTACACCATCAGAACCATCCACCACCACGCTAAATCTAATCTCCGGTCAGTCACCCAAACAAAGAAGTTGTCTTCGCCGGCTGCCATGGCTTCAAGCAAAGCCATTGACCAATCAGAAGAGTCATTAAGAAAAGTCATGTACTTAAGTTGTTGGGGTCCCAATTGATTATTTTGCTTTTGTTTTATAGGTGTATATATGTAAATTGTACTATTAGTATTGATACACATGATGTACAACCTTCTTATTAATCAAAAATAGTTTTGATTATCAACAAGATTTGTGAACAATTGGTGATTATTGGCATTGAGTAGTCAGATTTTAAGTCGTTTTTTCGATCAAATTTCTTTTGACCATTTTTTACAAGGACTAACATCTCATTATCAGTTAAGATCGCGTATCTATCTCCTTTACCAAAATCCATTTTTCATGACTTTTGTCAATATGGCAGGAAAGGTCCTCGATTACTTCTTTCTTCCACAGTTCCAATTTTTTTTTTTAATAAAATTTTCATTAGACGATTATACACTAATTGCAGGTAGACGGGTAATAAGTTGCACCGCTACCTACTTCTGAATAGCAAAGCCTACCATGTTAAACACAAAAATGTATAGCCGATCTTTGTACACATAGAGCATAGTAGTATATAGTGATAAAATGTTAGATACCAAGTAATTTGTGATGAGATATTAAAACATTTTGTGAATATATCCCATCAAAGCCAAGATTACATGTGTTGTTTTTTTAAATATTTTCATTATTTAAAAAAAAATTAACTTTTAGAATATTTAACCAAAGAATTTCAATATTTAAAAATATTTAACTTTATATTGATCATGATATCATAGCAGTGATTTGTTACATCCTTGATTATATTGATGGCATTAGAGTTGAGCTCGTACCAACCGGTATCGAATCGGTACTGGTACTGAAAATATTGATATCGAAAACTCCAGAAAATGGGTACGGGTACCGAAAACGCTAAATGTCGGTACCAAATCGGTATCGAAAATCAAGTCGGTTAGGGAAATTCGATAGCGGTTTCATTTGCACATCCATACTTATCAACGTGAGTTCTTTGGTATTTGTGACATAGTCGGTAGAACGTTTACACTCCTAGTTTAAGCTCAAAGAACTACTACGTGATATTTCTTAGGATTCAAGTCATATCTGTTCTTCTATCTCTCACAGCTGCCACGATATCTACTCTTGTAGCTTTCAAACCTCAACTATCATGGTGTTCGGGTGTGCTTATAAACCTATGGTCATCCTCTGTTACACTTATTGCAACATTATTGGGATACTTCAGTGTCTTATCTTGACTCGTCCGAAGATTCTTTATGTTGTGAGTAGTAATGCTTCATACTTTCTTTAGAAACTTATCGACCGTCAATAGATGGGCTTGCTATTAGCCTCTATACATGTTTACTTATATACATGTTAGATATAAACAGCAAAACAAAACGTTTGAAATATCAAATTTTATTGTCACATAACTTACATTAAACAAATATAAGAAGTTAGAAAGAGACACGGATACATGATTAAAGATGCATATTAAATAAAAAGTACTTCTGAAATTGATTATTCTATTCGACATAGTAATTTTAGAAAAAGACAAGAAACAAAGGCCGTACAGTACCAAATGATGTGTCGTATGTTTCTATTAAATACGGTGCAACCCGTTTACTAAAGTAATACACAGAGATGTGTTGTGTGCCAGCCAAAAAAGAGAAAATTGATGACTCGTAATGTGGTGAAAATAATATTAATTAAATTAAAGTTAGAGATACAATATAAAGTTTATTTGGCTAGGAAGGTTAGAAAGTGATCTTAACCATCCATTTAGTTAATCAAGAGCTAAGATTAAATGATGGAAATTGAAGGGAAAAAAAGAGGCGCGTGAGTTTGTTTAGGGGCATTCTAGTCAATCCAAGCCAATAGTTTCTCTCTCCTTCAATTCCCCCTCATTTTTTAAACGTTGATAACTCTTTCATACGACATTATTTTTTTATAAAAATTGCACCAAAAAAACGAGCGTTTTTTTATCTTTAAAACAAGTATACTATTGCTATATTTTCAAAAAAAAAAAAAATTAAAAACCCAGTTGCGTAAAACGCAATAGAAAAACCCTCAGTTAAGTAAAAAGCAATGAAAAAAAACCTAAAAATGATATTTTTCTAAAACGCAATGCACAAAAAACACAAAGAAATATATTATTTGTAAAACGCAATGGGCAGAAAACACAAAGAAATGTCTTATTTCTAAAACGCAATGAAAAAAAACATAAAAAATGACATTTTTCTAAAACGCAATGCACCAAAAACACAAAGAAATGTCTTATTTGTAAAACGCAATGGCCAGAAAACACTTAAAAATGACTCATTCTAAAACGTAATTGACTAAAAAACAATAGAAATTGTTCTTTGTAAAATGCAATGGACTGAAAACACCTAAAAAGGTGTTTTACCTAAAACGCAATGCACCAAAAACACTTCAAAAATGTGTTTTTCTAAAACGCAATGGCCAGAAAACACATAAAAATGTTTTAGTTCTAAAACGCAATTGCCTAAAAACACCAAAGAAAGTGTTCTCTCTAAAACGCATTGAACCATGACAATAGTTTTGTCTGTGCTGTGAATTGTCTGTGATGTGAACTGTCTGAACCAATGCAGTTTCCAGCTCAACCCCAGCCAGGGGCTCTGCCCCTTGGACCCTGCCAGGGGCTGCCGCCCCTGGGACCCCGCTACCAGGGGCGCTGCCCCGGGACCCCCGCCAAGATCGTAAAGCGCAATGACTAAATCAAAAACCAAGATCGTAAAAATGAAATTAAAGAATTTCTTACATGGATCGAAGTGATTTCTTCAACAATTGACAATTTTTGAATGATTGAAACACTTATCAGTGCTCGAATCGAACGGATCGAGTGCTTATCTTCAAAATCACCGGAAAAAACGAGATTTTGTATGAAATTAAACTGGGTTTTCTTCAAAAAAGCTGAAGAACACGTTGATCGGGTGTTTGAATCATTGATTGGTGATGAAAATCGCACTATAATGTAGTGATTATTGAGATAGAAAGTGAAGAAATGGTTGAAGATTGTGGGTTTTGAAAATGGTGGGTTTTGAAGTTACTGGGTTTTGAAAAGGAAGAAAAAGGGTTGGATTGACTAAAATACTCTTTTTCTTTATTTTAAATGTTGCCACATGTCATAATCCTATTGCTTCCTACACTTCCTAGTCAAAATAAACTTTCTATTTGATATTTTCCCATTAAATTAAATCTACTAAAAAACAAAAATAAAAAGAAGATAAGGCGAAATCAAGGGCAATCTCGACAATTCACTGCTCCAAAACCATTGGCATTTCAACTACACGCCTACCGTTTTTGCCCCCAAAAAACTTGGTGCTGTTTAACCATCTACCCTTTGCATCTATATATCCCTATTCTGCTTCATCAAACACAATTCAGTTATTCACCTAAAAACACAACCCACTTTATTTTAAGGGTATCTTATCATGAGTTCAACATCGAGAGCATGGTTAGTGGCCGGTACCGTTGGATTGGTGGAGGCACTAAAAGATCAAGGGTTTGCACGGTGGAACTACACCATCAGAGCCATCCACCACCACGCTAAGGCCAATCTCCGGTCAGTCACCCAAACAAAGAAGTTGTCTTCTCCGGCTGCCTTGGCTTCAAGCAAAGCCATTGACCAATCAGAAGAGTCATTAAGAAAAGTCATGTACTTAAGTTGTTGGGGTCCCAATTGATTATTTTGCTTTTGGTTTTGGTTAGGTATATATGGTACATGTAATTATGCATGATTGGTCTAAATTGCCTTTTTAGTCCCTGAGTTTTGTCTAAATTTGCAATTTTAGTCCAAATAGTTTTATTTTTGCCTCTGCGTCCCTAACTTTTACATTTTTTGCCATTTTAATCACTTTTTCTAACTCTATCCAAAAACCCAGTTTCTAACAGGGGTATTTTGGGGATTTCCTTAAAAAATGTTTTCAGTTGCCATTTTAATCCAATTCCAAAAAATCATAAAATTCCAAAAAATCAAAAAAATTCAAAAAAATCTAAAAATAAAAAAAAATTCTTAAAAATCATAAAAATTCTAAAAAAATTCAAAAAAATCTAAAAATAAAAAAAAATTCTAAAAAATCATAAAATATCTAAAAAATCAAAAAAATTCTAAAAAATATCTAAAAAAAATCCAAAAATCATTAAATGTTTCGGCACGAACCGTTTCGACCCGTACCGTTTCGACGCGAACCGTTTCGAACCCGTACCGTATCGAACCGTACCGTTTCGACGCGAAACGTTTCGAACCGTACCGTTTCGACCCGTACCGTATCGAACCGAACCGTTTCGACGCGAACCGTTTCGCGCCGAACCGTTTCGACACGAACCGTTTCGACCCGTACCGTTTCGAACCCGAACCGTTTCGATACGGTACGGGCTCGAAACGGTTCGCGTCGAAACAGTTCGGTTCGATACGATACGGGTCGAAACGGTTCGGTTCGAAACGGTTCGCGTCGAAACGCTTCGCGTCGAAAGGTTCGCGTCGAAACGGTACGGGTCGAAACGGTTCGGTTCGAAACGGTTCGCGTCGAAACGGTTCGCGTCGAAACGGTTCGCGTCGAAACGGTTCGCGTCGAAACGGTTCGGGTTCGAAACGGTACTGTAACACCCCAAAACCCGAATATTTATATTCGTTAAAATGTTATGTTATGACACATCAAGGAATAAATATCTAGGCTATTTAACCTACTTAAATGTATGGTTAAAATCATTAAAAGATTGAATGTGGTAAAATGTTTCCCAAAGCAAGCAAGGGAGCAAACTAGAGGGACCAAAACCGTTAAGTGGGAAACATGATTTTTACAAATAAACATAAAACACCACACACACACATAGAGTGTGTGTGTGTGTCGACATCCAGGAGGAAGAAACAAGGTTCAACCCTAGTTTCACTATAATCCTCAAATTGGAAGGGTAAATGAAGTCTAAATCCATAACCGAGTACGGATTAACGATCACCTTCTCAATGGGATTCTAAGGTATGTTTTAAAAGTTAGATTGGTGATCTTTCACGAAGTGGGTTATGATGAAAATTTCGAAATTTGTATGAAATTGATGATGGGTATGTGTTAGAATCATCATATATAACATGGATTATGCATGGTTTAGGTTAATTTGATGTTTAATGATGAAACCCAATTCTAGTAGTAATGTTATGAAGATGATGATGTTGCATGTGTTAAATCAAGTATGGTTTTGATGTATATGAAGTTGAATATTGTGGATTATTGTTAATAACCTTGATTTAGGATGAAAGTTATGTGAGAATTTGTAGGAAATTGATGATCTTGATATGAACTAGTAAGAAGATGCAAAGAATGCTTGTACTTTATGCTTAGGAAGTAGTATGCACACCAAGTGTATGATAAAATGTCTAAGTGAAGTTAAGATGTGAGATTTTAGGAAGCGGCTTGACATATATGAATGATGTATGATAATGATGTAATTAGTGGTATACTAACTTAAAGAGTGTGCTTTGGATGGAACTAGTACAAGAATTCGGGTTGAATGTATGTGTTGTCAAGTTTATGCATTAGAGGCTTGTACATTATGCTTGAATGGGCGATGCTCGCCATGTGTTTCTATTGATCACTTAATTGCGATTAAGAAGTGAATGTATATTAAATGTATAACATATGACCATACTAGTAAAGAGTGATGTTATGAATTACGTTAAGTTGTCTAACTTAGCTATGTGATTGTCAAATGTAGAATCATGAAAGCATAAGTATGTGTATATTGTGTATGTGTATAGGCGATCATGTAGTTGTTTGTGTCAAACAACATTATGTATGAAATGAATATCATGTCATTAATATGGTCCACTATATCAACATGAATGCGTGTTCATAAGTTGGGAGTTATATGCTAAAAGGTTGACTTTCTGAAAGTCAACCGAGAAATTATAACATGGTTAAGTATTTTGACACAAATATAAGAATCGAGAAATCAAGGAATACGTGTTAGACCAATTATGTGTTATGTGTGATAACGAATTTAGATTTCGAAGATATTGAACTATGTGATTGACAAGTCATGTCATATGCGTGTTAGTGAAAGTCAAATAGATAAAAGTTGGAAAATATGTGTTAATATGAATAAGCATGAATACTAACATAATCATGGCATGACGGCATGAAAGGATAGGAACCACACTAACACGGACCGAGCATGGAAGGCTAACGGGTCAAGATGAGGCAAGGAAGATGTTACGAACGCGGATGCACAAGGTAAGTGATTTCCGTAATCACTTCTTAGTTGTTTACGTAAGGATATGTGTTAGTAATTAAAGTATGATGATTGAAGGCAATTGAGGATAGATGGCATGAAATCGATGATTTTTGTTAAGAAGATATAACGGGTCAAAGATGGGATTTGTTGTTATATCGGGAATAAGAGTAGGAAAGGGTTACGGTATGATAATCGGGTAACGGGGATTGGGTGTGTAAACCCCAAGTACGAAACTCCGGACAATGTAAAGGTATCTTGGTAGTAATGTTCATGCAAGTTTCGGGGTAAAACAAATGAGCTGTGTGATGAAAACAAGAATGGGTAAAGTTGTCCGAAAATGAAAATATAGGCATAAACACGTAAGTTAGGAATTTTCTTAACCCGGATATGGGATTTTAAGTTTATATGTTAGAATGTGAATTTACAAGCATGTAGGAAGAAACGGGAGGTTAAACGGGTAAACGGTTCGAAAGTTACGCGCGTTTTAGTGCGTTCGGACGTCGAAACGGAGCTGCAGAAAAATGCACTTTAGAGAGCCCGTCGCCGACGGGCAAGGAGGCCGTCGCCGACGGGCAAGGGAAAACCACTTTTTTTTGCTGACGGGTTAACACACTGCCGACGGGTTAAATGGCCCGACGGGCATATCTACAACCCGTCGCCGACGGCTTGGAGCCCGTCGGCGACGGGCACTTGTTTGTAAGCTTTTATTTTTCGCGTCTGGTGTTTCCGGTTGACCCGTAACGTGTTCTGGTGCTCCGGTTTTCGACCCGGTAGCATGTAAAGCTCCCGAAAGGCTCCTTAACCTTGTATGAGATGATATCTATGTATGATTAGGTAATTGCGTAGTATATGTACGGTTGTGTGAGAGCATGTATATGTATAGCTACAATAATTTATTGATTGAACGTATGTAAGCGTGAAGTTATGTATGCATGTATGTTTATATGTAGGCATTGGTGTATGCATGAAATCAAGTAATATGTATGTGTATGAGCTCTAAGTGATTAAGTATAAAGGTATACGCGTGTATAGGTATGAATATATACATATATATGTGAATGGAAGTAGGTAAGTTTGTATATGAGTAGGTAGTAATGTATGTAAGTATGTATAGATGTAATGATGTATATGCGAAGATGCGTATGTGTATATGTACGTATGTAGAAATGTAGTAACCTATATGTATATGTAGATGGGTATTTGGTATATACGTAGCTACATATGAGTGTATGCATACATGTAGATGTATAAGAAGGCATGTACGTTTGTAGAAGTATATGTATGCATGTAAGGATGTATGTATGCGTGAACTGGATATGTTGTGTAATACGCTATTAATGGTGTGCCTTGAGAATGATACGTCATGCAGGTGCATTAACGAAGCCTCACCAGGATATGGATACGCAGATGAAATGCTGAAAGTTGGATAAGATAAATAATGGAATGGAAGTGTACGAGATTGAATTCTATTTATGTATTTTATACTAATGTAATGTATGTGGTGAATGCAGGTTGTATGGATGATGAGCGATTAGCACAAGGATTAGAGATCGAAGACCGAGTCACTAGAGAGATTGTACGGGGACGTTGAATGTAAAATGTAACAAGTGAAAGCTATGTTTTTAGTTAACAAATAAGAGGATAACAGATTTTTGATTAAGAATCAAGTTAAAGTTAAAAGTTTAAATAAGTTGAGATATTTTTAATGAAAGAAATTTTTATGGTTAGTGTTTCCGCTGCGACTTTTGTCATGTATGATTTAGGGTGTAACAGGTACGGGTCGAAACGCTTCGTGCCGAAACATTTAATGATTTTTGGATTTTTTTTTTTTTAGATTTTTTTTTGATTTTTTAGAATTTTTATGATTTTTTAGATTTTTTTTGATTTTTTGATTTTTTTTTGAATTTTTTAGAATTTTTATGGTTTTTTAGAATTTTTTTGATTTTTAGATTTTTTTTGAATTTTTTCGAATTTTTTTGATTTTTTCGAATTTTTTTGATTTTTTGGAATTGGATCAAAATGGCAACTAAAAACATTTTTTAAGGAAATTCCCAAAATACCCCTGTTACAAACTGGGTTTTTGGATGGAGTTAGACAAAATGATCAAAATGGCAACAAAATGTAAAAGTCAGGGACCCAGAGGCAAAAAAAACTATTTGGACTAAAATGGCAAATTTGGACAAAACTCAGGGACTAAAATGGCAATTTACTCTTTTGATTACCATCAGAGATATTTTGGTAATGAAACAACGTCGTGTTGATGATTAATAACTAGAATTATAATGGGGTAAATGCATACTATTTAATATGGTATCATCGATAAACAAATGGTCTGCGTATTGGCACACCAATTTGAAATTGGCTATTTGCACACCAAACCCTATCTATACCTACCTTCCGTTTAGACCTATACGTAGCGTAGATACAGAGTACGTGCACGACCAGTTAGTTAACCTCGTACACTGTCAATCATGCATATACACGCTGCTTATAGAGCCATAAGAAGCTAGTATACGAGGCACCAATACGCTGCGTATAGAGCTATACGCCACGTATCTACAGAGTAGGTACACGGCCAGTAAGTCAACCTTGTACAATGTCAAATCATGCAGATATACGTTGCGTATAGAGCCATGCGCAGCCAGTATACGAGGCACATATACGCTGCGTATAGAGCTATACGCAACGTATGTCAGACAGATTTGACATTGATACGATTTTGTCTAAGCACGTGAATAAAGGTATACGCCGAGTATAGAGTTATACGAGGCTGATAATTGTGAACTCAAATTAGTATTTAGACATCCATCTGCCTACGAATTCAAAACAATATGCATTCTTCATTTCATCGGTTATAATTTGTCGCACGACTGTGGAGCTAAAATGGCATTATTTTGGGACGGAAATTATTTCTTTAAACATTCTAACGACTCCTGGAGAGTGAATGATGCTAATGAGGAGGAGGAGGTTGTGTCTGGCGTTACTGTTGATCAAAACATACAGTTGTCAGACTTAAATGATTCCTTTATTTCTTCTCTCTCATCTATTTGAGATCCGATTGGACAAAATGGGAGGGTCACCAGAACCCTAGCTAGCGAAGGTGTAACGCTCGGCTCTTTTGTACTTTCCATTTATAGAAAGTTTTGTTCGTATTTCTATTTTTGGAAACTTTGTATTCTTGTAATCGTTCTTTCTTTGAAATCGTTGTAAAGACCGAGACTTGGATCATTAATGAAACTCGTATTTTGTTACAAATATGTTATACACACTCTATATATGCTCGTATGTTTGATTTTGTGAATCAATTGATGTTTAATCGTTATTCTTGAAAACTATGTGCTAAACTTGTAATTAAGCTAACTTATGCATAAAACGTGTTTTGAACGTGAACGATACTTGATTTCGACATTTGTACGCTCAATTATACTTAGTTTATGATACTCATACTTGTCTTGCTCTTAAACTACGCTTATATGACAAGAACAGCCCCTAAAACTCTTAAAAACCCTTAATTATAAACTACAGGGGCCTAAAAGTCATTTTTGAAACTTGAATTCAGAAAGAGGTACCCCGTGGCGTAGCGCGAGCATGATGGCCTTCGTGCTAGCGCTACGCGAGCATGTTGTTTCGACATAATGTGTGTTTCTTTCATTTTGTGCCCGAAATCCCAAGTCTAAACACCCTCCAATCACCTTTAATCCACCTCTAATCTCCTCCAATCACCTCTAACCTCTTCCATTATAAATACACACCTTCTCCAACCCATTTTACACTTTCACAACTCATTACACTTCACAAATTCACTCTAAATCTGCAGCAAATCTGAGTTTTGGACAGATTCATACACTCCTACAAAAGTGAGTGTAACTTGCTTGTTTTCACTCCAAATCACTTGATTCTTTCTTCTACTTCTTTAGTAAATCCTTGGGTTTGATTCCTTGGTTTTTCCCTGGAGAAATCATGCTTGGAATTGCCCTAAAAGGGACCAAAACTTTCTGTTTTGTTTTAAGTTATTCAAAAGCTTGTTTAAACTTACCAAACTTGTGTCTAACACATCTCAAACTTATGTAACAATGCCTACAACCTTTCCTATGGTTATTTAGGTATAATAACATGATTGAGACATGTAAAATCAGAGGATAAACCTCAAATACTTTTTGTTTTATTTAGGGTATTTCACCCACAAGTCATGTTCAAGCTTAGGTCTTGATGTAGAGTGATTATGGAACAACTTGGGTTGTCCAAACATACAATCCTCACATGATTTGATGATTTCTCTTTAGTTAGGTTGTTTATATTATTGTACTAATCCTAGTTCGTGACCCTTCTTGGTTGTTTTTACATCAAGTGAAGTGGTGAACATTCTAGGGGTTCCTAAATGGAAGCTTGTTCTTCCTACCCCATACATGACATCCATGATAACTCGAGGTGCCTAAATGAAGATCCTAATCTTCTACCTCCTACATGAATTATTGGACTAAATAATATGTAACCTAGATATATATATATACTCATTCGAACCTTTAATGTTGAACTTGTGTTTATATGTTAAAGTAGTAGAATATCATCTAAGACTTTAAAACCTTGATATGATTCTAATGGGTGTACTACCCATGAAATACAATATAACCCTAGTGGTTACATAGTGTCATATAAGAGTTATAAGTTAAAGATGATTATTTTCAATATCATACTTTATGTTATGTTAAACTCCAAATTTATAATCTTCCGTTAAACGCCAAACTCACACACCTATGTTTCCTCGTGTAGAAGGACTAGGTGCTCCAAACTAATCCATCCACCAACTCACTCGTGGGATTTCAAGTAGGAAAGCTTGCAACCACCGTGAGTATACTCGATCCCTTTTTCCCCTTTATACTTTGGGATGCAACATGTATAATTAGGCAAACAACTTTTACACTCAATTAAACTTACTCTATCCATGATTAAACATGAAACTAATGTGATTTACTTGTTATTCTCGTATGCTATGTGAACGCTTTGGAACTCTATATGCTCATTAACTTTGCTCGCCCACCTTAACAATTATAGCGCTATAGGATTAACGCCCCGCCCGTTATACTTTTGGGTATTGTTAAGTTAAACATTACCACCCCGCTAAACTTTTGGGATTAGGCTCTTTTATGCGTTGTATTCTCGGGTTTGATCATATTGTACGCCAAAATTGCATACTAGTAATCACATATTATGAATCATGTTGGACTTGAGTTTTTATTCTATTATGCTATGTAGTTAAACTTGTATACTCGCCTTTGCTTTTGCATTGAAACTCTATTTTAATACATGTTGCAGGTTGATTATTGAAGTATGGATGAATGATGAAACGAGTTTAGGGTGGACTAGATACACACCTTTAATCTATTTATCTTTTGATGTTATGTTGAATTTGAACAATGTTGTTATTTCTATTTTAAATGTTGTATGACAATTTAGCACTTGAAATGAAATTTGAATTTAATTAAATATTGTCACATAGTGTTATGAAGTCTCTTGCAATCTATACACACTTCGTCTCATCCCGATGTTTCCGCCATCGGTTGGGGTGTGACAGATTGGTATCAGAGCCATAACTATAGGGAATTAGGAATATTGCCATGCTTTTGCCCTAATCTATAGTTTTAGGAATTTTGCCTCTTATGTGTTGTTTAAAACTTTTGTACTCTACCATGCATGCTTCCTAGCTATACTTCTTGTTGATTAAATTTATATGCCTTTCCTAAGGTTAACATGAATACACTTTTGATTATTTGTATACTCTTGTAACACAAACGAGACAACTTTACCAAAATAGGCGTGAAACCCACAATTTGGTAAACGACTCTCATTCTACCTTAAACTATTTTTTTTTGCACGAAATTACACCATTAAGCTAGGAGTGAAATCCACAACTTAATGGTAATTTCCATTTCAACTCTAGTGGACCCTTGTCATAGTGTCAAAACTTTATTTTGACCCGACAAGTACCAACCACATTTAGGGTACGAAATCGTCAAGTTAGGGGTGAAACCCGCATCTCGTCGATTAAGTCCCATTCCTCGATTTTCAATCTCGCCAAAGTCCCGATTGTTTCAATCGATTAGAGATGTGTAGTAACCGGAAGGGTAAGATACCGTTAATCGCTTCTCGACGAGAGTATCTTACTTATAGGCCAAAGCATGTTTCCTCTAATTCGAAAGGACTTTCGACCCACTTTGGAATAGTCGACGTTTCTCTACCCGAAACAATCCTATGTTTTATTGAGCCTCTCTTTTATGCATCTCAATTTATATGTGATTTTATACTTGAACGTTCGTTCATTTCAAATTTTGGTTTACTCATTTCGCACGTTGATCGCAATCACAAACAATAATAATCACTCGTGAACAAACTAAATTTACAATGCTTTCATTTATCCATGTTATGCTATGTTGGACTCATGACTATGCTTTATGTGACGTTTAAACTCTTTACGCTATGTGAATTAATTTGAACCCTTTATGCTATGTGACACTCTATGCTATGAAAATCAATTTATGCAAACAATTTTCTTAAACAAACATTATGATCAAGTCTCACCTATTCGTTCTTTTGAATCTTAGATGTCTACTCGTCACTCCAACTCGTCTAAGAAGTCAAAATCCCGTGCTATGAAGAAGATGATGGCTTTCATGGCCGATCAATTTACGCGCGTCGCTCCTAAGGTCATTACCGAGATTCGAGCTTCCGAAACTCCGAACTCCTCTGTCGACTCTAAGGTCGAAATACGCAAGCCCGCTTCGTTCAACTTCAAGCACTTTTCATCGTGCAATCCCAAGCCATTCACCGGCAATGATGGGGTGACCGCCATGCTCGAGTGGTTTGATGGCATGGAGGTCACGTTCATCAACAGTGAATGTCCTGAAGAGCTCAAAACGCGTAGTGCGACTGGGGTATTCCAAGCCCGAGCTCTTGAGTGGTGGACGAATGAAAGGAACATCCGTTCGAACGAAGAGGCTTATGCTTTGCCCTGGGGAGAAGTCAAGACCCTAATGATGGACGAGTTTTTCCCTCCGCATGAGCAACAAAGGCTAGAGGAAGAATTTTGGGCGCTAAAGCAAGTGGGAGATGAGAACCTAGCTTACACCACTCGCTTCAAGCAACTTAGCTTCATTGTTCCTCACCTCGTTATGACCACCGACCGTAAGATAAGGAAGTACATCAACGGATTACCCCCTGCTATGCGTGATACCATCGAGGCAGCCAAACTCGATAATATTGAAGCTGTTTACCGCCTCGCTGCTTCCCTAAACAACAATCGCATTCGCGATAAACAGGTTGCAACCTCCACCAAGATAGCCAATCAGATTACCACTGACCACGAAGCCCAAGCAAGTGATGGCGAAGGCAGGAAACGAAAGTTTCAACACACAGAGTCAGTCAACAAAGTACGCGCTTGCTACAAGTGTGGAGACACTACTCATCTTCGGCCACAATGTCCTCTATGGAATCAAGAACGACAGCAAGCCCAAGACGACAATGAAGACGTTGAGGGTACGCTTTTTCGTTAACAACCTTACTACCTCTATACTCGCGTAAGGCTTTGTATTTGTTAAACTTGAATCTATGTTATTTCCAGTCAAAATTTCTGATGGCAAGTCCATCACCATTGACTTCATTTTCCTTTATTGTTTCCTCGCACTCAACATCCATGTTTTCTCGATCAACCAAGTACCCTCATCCTTTCGCTACATCTTCCTAAATTTCGGGACGAAATTTCCTAAAGGAGGGGAGACTGTAACGCCCGGCTCTTTTGTACTTTCCATTTATAGAAAGTTTTGTTCGTATTTCTATTTTTTGAAACTTTGTATTCTTGTAATCGTTCTTTCTTTGAAATCGTTGTAAAGACCGAGACTTGGATCATTAATGAAACTCGTATTTTGTTACAAATATGTTATACACACTCTATATATGCTCGTATGTTTGATTTTGTGAATCAATTGATGTTTAATCGTTATTCTTGAAAACTATGTGCTAAACTTGTAATTAAGCTAACTTATGCATAAAACGTGTTTTGAACGCGAACGATACTTGATTTCGACATTTGTACGCTCAATTATACTTATTTTATGATACTCATACTTGTCTTGCTCTTAAACTACGCTTATATGACAAGAACAGCCCCTAAAACTCTTAAAAACCCTTAATTATAAACTACAGGGGCCTAAAAGTCATTTTTGAAACTTGAATTCAGAAAGAGGTACCCCGTGGCGTAGCGCGAGCATGATGGCCTTCGTGCTAGCGCTACGCGAGCATGTTGTTTCGACATAATGTGTGTTTCTTTCATTTTGTGCCCGAAATCCCAAGTCTAAACACCCTCCAATCACCTTTAATCCACCTCTAATCTCCTCCAATCACCTCTAACCTCTTCCATTATAAATACACACCTTCTCCAACCCATTTTACACTTTCACAACTCATTACACTTCACAAATTCACTCTAAATCTGCAGCAAATCTGAGTTTTGGACAGATTCATACACTCCTACAAAAGTGAGTGTAACTTGCTTGTTTTCACTCCAAATCACTTGATTCTTTCTTCTACTTCTTTAGTAAATCCTTGGGTTTGATTCCTTGGTTTTTCCCTGGAGAAATTATGCTTGGAATTGCCCTAAAAGGGACCAAAACTTTCTGTTTTGTTTTAAGTTATTCAAAAGCTTGTTTAAACTTACCAAACTTGTGTCTAACACATCTCAAACTTATGTAACAATGCCTACAACCTTTCCTATGGTTATTTAGGTATAATAACATGATTGAGACATGTAAAATCAGAGGATAAACCTCAAATACTTTTTGTTTTATTTAGGGTATTTCACCCACAAGTCATGTTCAAGCTTAGGTCTTGATGTAGAGTGATTATGGAACAACTTGGGTTGTCAAAACATACAATCCTCACATGATTTGATGATTTCTCTTTAGTTAGGTTGTTTATATTATTGTACTAATCCTAGTTCGTGACCCTCCTTGGTTGTTTTTACATCAAGTGAAGTGGTGAACATTCTAGGGGTTCCTAAATGGAAGCTTGTTCTTCCTACCCCATACATGACATCCATGATAACTCGAGGTGCCTAAATGAAGATCCTAATCTTCTACCTCCTACATGAATTATTGGACTAAATAATATGTAACCTAGATATATATATATATATATATATATATATATATATATATATATACTCATTCGAACCTTTAATGTTGAACCTGTGTTTATATGTTAAAGTAGTAGAATACCATCTAAGACTTTAAAACCTTGATATGATTCTAATGGGTGTACTACCCATGAAATACAATATAACCCTAGTGGTTACATAGTGTCATATAAGAGTTATAAGTTAAAGATGATCATTTTCAATATCATACTTTATGTTATGTTAAACTCCAAATTTATAATCTTCCGTTAAACGCCAAACTCACAACCTATGTTTCCTCATGTAGAAGGACTAGGTGCTCCAAACTAATCCATCCACCAACTCACTCGTGGGATTTCAAGTAGGAAAGCTTGCAACCACCGTGAGTATACTCGATCCCTTTTCCCCTTTATACTTTGGGATGCAACATGTATAATTATGCAAACAACTTTTACACTCAATTAAACTTACTCTATCCATGATTAAGCATGAAACTAATGTGATTTACTTGTTATTCTCGTATGCTATGTGAACGCTTTGGAACGTTATATGCTCATTAACTTTGCTCGCCCACCTTAACAATTATAGCGCTATAGGATTAACGCCCCGCCCGTTATACTTTTGGGTATTGTTAAGTTAAACATTACCACCCCGCTAAACTTTTGGGATTAGGCTCTTTTATGCGTTGTATTCTCGGGTTTGATCATATTGTACGCCAAAATTGCATACTAGTAATCACATATTATGAATCATGTTGGACTTGAGTTTTTATTCTATTATACTATGTAGTTAAACTTGTATACTCGCCTTTGCTTTTGCATTGAAACTCTATTTTAATACATGTTGCAGGTTGATTATTGAAGTATGGATGAATGATGAAACGAGTTTAGGGTGGACTAGATACACACCTTTAATCTATTTATCTTTTGATGTTATGTTGAATTTGAACAATGTTGTTATTTCTATTTTAAATGTTGTATGACAATTTAGCACTTGAAATGAAATTTGAATTTAATTAAATATTGTCACATAGTGTTATGAAGTCTCTTGCAATCTATACACACTTCGTCTCATCCCGATGTTTCCGCCATCGGTTGGGGTGTGACAGAAGGAGAACATCAGATCTTTTTCGACATGTTCAGACCCGATTGGACAAAATGGGAGGTGGGTTTGAGCTCAATTCATTTTGTTTGGATTGTTCATCTTGTTCAGACCCGTCGTCTGAGGCCTGAGGGTCGTCGGAACCCTAGCCAGCGCAGGTGGGTTTGACCCATGAGTCTAGATTCAACCCAAATCTAGGAAATTAGACCAAAATCGACAAACAATGAGTTAATTGAAAGGTTTTAGAGATTGGAATTGGGTTGTTTCAAAGGAAATATGATGTATAGCAGTGTGTGTTTGCAGATAGAATGGTTCTGTGTTTGCATATATAATGGTTTAACTGGCCAAGAAGATGAGAAAGTAATTCATGAGGGTTATTTTTAGTATATTTATAAGGTTGTATGAATCAAGAGGTAAAAAGACATAAATGCCCTCACATGATAATCACATGTCATATTTAATTGAAAATTTTAACAAGGTTAGGACCAAAGGACGTAGAGTGTAATGAGATTTCCAAATAAAGGACAGTGCCTGTAATTATTAAAGTTAAAGGTTATCCATTGCAATCCGGTATAAAAATAAAGGACGTGTAATTTACCCTTTATTAATAGATAGAAGGTACATTATTAACAAAAAGATTATAATATAAGTATTAAGAATAATTCATCAATGTTAGACCGTGGTGTATGGTGGGGCATGGGTTGGGGGCATGGTGCGACACGTGGAGTATGGGGCACCCAAGATCAAAAGCCAATTTCAAAGGGGTATAGTGGGGCGTGGCTGGGGTGACGTGGAAAAAAAGTCAATTTCAAATGGCTAGTGCTCTTGGCCAATGAGGTTCCGCCATGTCATGTGGGTAGCCCCGCCCAACGCCCGGGCTAAAACCCCGATCCAAGAGGCTACGCCGAAACCCAAGCCCACCCGGGGTGGTGACTTTTATTCTATCAAAGCTGCCTTTTTTTGTAAAATGACGTTATTTATTATTTTTTGTTATGCTGTTGTGACGTATCTATTCGATGTCTACGTCCCGATATAAACTTTTATTCAAAATCGAGTTGTTAGTGGTAATGTACAAGTATCGAAGCATATGCATAAATGTTATCATAGCTACATAAAGCTTTGTATTTTTTTTATAAAATGACACCATTAACCATCTTTCGTTATTCTAATAATATAATGTAATATTCTATAAATTGAATATACCGTCGCGATGTGGTTATTTTTTCTATGTTTCGATAAAGGTTTTTCTTTTCAAAATCGAACGGGTCAAATCAGTCAGAACAACTTTAGTTCCAACACCAGCACATGTCTATATGGTTTCTATTAAAAATTCCGTTAAAACCGGAGTTCTTTGTATCATAAGCGATATTTTGAGCTATCTTGGTACGAGCATTGGTATTCGTTTTTCTCTTTTTTTTATCGTTATACTGAGTGTCGGTATCGCATTGATATATAATGAACCAAACCGATACTAACTAAATTCTCGCGGCAACGCGCGAGAGAATTCTACTAGTTACCATTTCAAAACGTTAAGAGTTGAATTGAAAACATGTTAACTACAACTCTACAAGTTTTGAAATTTCATTGAACATAACTTTAATGTAATAAAACCCGATTACACTTTTGCTTAAAAGCTAGCGTTATTGCTTCTTAAAAAGTTAACATTACTTATTCATTTAAAAAAAATGTAAGGGATACGGAGTAGGGCGGCAAACAGGTGCGACAAAGGTGTTTGCCGCTCGGGAACACCGTCGCCAACCTGGTTTGCCGCGCGGTTTGGTTATCCCTTCGGCGTTTGATCACCGATCGACAAAGGTTAAAAAAATGACCGTTGGGCACGTGTAACGGCTTTATAGCCGTTTAAAATAAAAAAAATATTTTCTTTTAAAAATTAAACTATAAATACCAAACCAAATCATACCTAAATACCTTCAAATTTATACCCCAAAATGTCTATTTTACGTTAACAACCATTTATACAAACGTGGTTATTTGCTCGTGGATGGAATCTACCCTCCGTGGTCCGTGTTTGTGAAGTCGATCCCTTACCCTCACAAAGTAGACGAAAAGAAATTCAAGAGGCAACATGAGGTGGCAAGAAAAGACGTCGAACGGGCTTTTGGTGTTTTGAAGGGGAAATTGGGTGTATTGAGTCGGCCGATGCGAGCAAGAATCGTTAGAAAAATTAGGAGTGTTGTGTACATGTGTATTATTTTACACAACATGATTTTGAAAGACGACGGAAACGCGATAGCACCGGTGCACATTCGGGATCCTCCGGTCGAGCCCGCTCTAGACGATACGGTGTTGGGCGAGTTGATGGATGAAGACACGCATTGGAGACTAAAACACGATCTCATAAATCATCTCGCAAGTCAAGATTTACCCCATCTTTTGGTCGATTCCGACGAAGACTAGTTTAATTTATTTCAAGTTAACGTAATTTTATTGTTTTTTAATTTAATGTAATTTTAATGTTTTTAATTTAATGTAATGTTATTGTTAATTTATTCTACATTTATTAACTTAAATATTAAATATTAGTTTACAAAAAAAAAAAAAAAAACTTTACCAATTCAGCAACTGTCTAACTATTGTCAACACTTTTCAGCATAATTGAAACACTTTTCCCTAAATGATGTGGCACACTCTCATTGGTTGATTTTTTAGTTTATCACTCTCAAGTGTCTAACAACTCTTTATACCCTAAGAGTGTGTTACATTACAATAATATAGCCATGTGGCTATAGAAGTGCAGGGGTATTATTCAGAAACTAGATTCTCCGAAACCACTGGCATTTCCTGTTGTTTTGTTCTTTCAATAATTTGGTTGTGTGCTGTGTCAAGTGTCCATCTATTTATACCCACACTCCACTCTTCATGCTTTCATCAAAAACATTGCAAACACAAACATCTCATCATTCATTCAGGCATCTCAAATATATAACAATATACACCATGAGTTCAACAAGCAGGGCATGGATGGTAGCCGGAACAGTTGGTTTGGTGGAGGCACTCAAAGATCAAGGTTTTGCACGGTGGAACTACACCATCAGGACCATCCACCACCACGCTAAGTCCAATCTCCGGTCACTCTCCCACACCAAGCACCTTTCTTCTCCGGCAGCCATGGCTTCAACGGGTGGGAAAGAAGAAAAGGCTAAACGATCAGAAGAGTCCTTGAGAAAAGTCATGTACTTAAGTTGTTGGGGTCCTAATTAAATAGTAACTTTTTTTTAATTATAGGATAATTTGATTGTACATGATGATATAAATGATTTTCTCATATCAGAATTCCACAAAGACTTTATTATGTTTTTAGTTTAACAATCTTGAGAAGTCCATAATTAAAAAAAAAATTGTGAATCAGATTGGGCTCTAAGTGGCATGTTGTGCTTAAAAATGTACACCCCTTATAACAAAATCTTAATAATTATAATTTTAAGCGCATCTCCATCTCCATATCCTAAACTTCATATTTGAAGTGAAGTTACACTGAAGAAAAATTATCTTCCAGTGGTTGGGAGGTCGTTTTAGAAGAAGTAATATCTAGTTCAAATATAAAGGGAAATTATTTTTAATGTATTTAAATTTGTTCACTCGATTAATTGTTTATATCCCCATCATGATTATAATATATAACTTTTCAAATACTTATCATAAAAAGAAAAGAAAAAAAAATCATACAGAAAATAGATTCATAACAATTGATGTCTTCAATTATTGAATAAGATATTATGCTTTCATTCTTTGGTAGTTGTTATTAACATGTATTACGATATGTTAATATTATATAGTCAAATGGCATGAAAAATTAAAAGGTAATTAACCAACGTAGTTAAAACAAACAAAAAAATTATATATATCGTGACGAACATAACTAATATTGTCCGAACAACATTGCAATTGAGTTTTTTTTTAACGTAAGTTATATCGAGTGTTGGCACTGTATTCGTACCTTGACAAACCGAACCAATGCAAACCTAATAACATCATTACCGATACCATTGTTATATTTATGGTTTTTAATTGATATAAAACAAATATCAATTGCTATATGAAGTGTTGGTATTGTATTGTACTAGTACCGTAATGAACTAACCCCGAGCAAAATTCTGCAAGCACACCTAGAAAATCCAACTAGTTTCTTTTTTTAACGACAAATTTCTTTTATTTCTGTGTCTATAGGACTTAAACCCAAGATCTCTCCCTCCTAAATTATTTAAAAATTTTGTCTCTATCAATAAACCACACTACCCATTAGTGATATTTAGCCCAGAAAATCCAACTAGTTGTAGACTAATTTCCAATGATGATTCTTAATTTTGTAAATTTTAAATGCATGATGGGCGATAAATACTAGAAAACAAAGTATTCCTGAATACATAACTTTATTCGACAAGAGGATAAAGGAGAAAAGCCAAAAGAGTACGGGTTTGTATGTATGTCGTTTTGTGTAGTGCGCACCCCCTGTTTACTAAAAAGTAGGAGATGGAAGTGTGTGCCAGCCAATACATAGATAAAACTTAATATCTTATGTTAAAAACCATTTTTATCCCCCAAAAAACCATATGCGTTTCCAACAGCCAGCCTACCGGTTTTGCCCCCCATAGGTATCTATATATACCTTACTAGGTTAAAACCCGTGTTACCCCACGGATCGCTCTATTTTAAGGATATTAATATTTATTAATTTTATTACAGGGGTTTTTTTTATAAAATTTGTGAGGATATTTATACAATGATTCAATGTGAATCGTATATAATAATATATGCAAACAATGCAATTTATCAAAGGTAACAATTATCGGATAATTTTCAAAATATTACCAGATAATTTTCTACGTATGTAGAATGATTCAGACCAAGATGAAAGGATGATAGCCCGTCTCGCCATTCTCTGGATACACATTTGAAGCGATGAATTGATATAGCATTTAGGTTGGTTAAAATCTCAAAGAGTAGCATTTCAAAAGACATATAAAGTATTGTATGAATGAATGAAACATATAAATGTATTACTGAGTATAATATATAGATTAATAACCTAATTTATAAAGGTGAAATGAAAATGGGCTTGAAACATAAATTCAATTTACCCCATATCTATCGATTGAAATGGTGATTACTATTTAATAGAATCAATTAATCTATTGAAATATTTGTTGAAAGTTATTGCAAATATTCCACTTTTTCAAAATGTTGAACCATCTATATCTTGACAATAATATAAACATGTGATTTTTATATTTTAAATTATTTAAATATGAACAAGTCGATTGCAAACATAATGTTAGTTGTAGTCTTTAATTTAGAACTAATATTTCAGTGACTTTTACAAAACATATTTTTCGGATTATTGAATTATTAATTAATAGATGGCCGGTTGGTTAGAGAATTGATTAATTAAAAAATCAATTCATAAAAATGAAATCAATTAGGCCCAATTTGATCTTATATATAAATAATCTACATAGCATATTGAATTATAGGTTTCAACTTTTTTACATAATGGTTTCTCTTCCTTTTGATATTCTACTGTTAGGAAAAAATAATTTACAATAAACAAAAGTACATAAATAACACTTTGAACCTCTAAAGTATCCTCTTTCTCTTCTTCACCACAAATGTTTAGTTCGGTTTCATAAGTATCCTAACTTTGCCTCCATATGTATTCAAAGTTTCCATATAAAGCTAATTCCATTTAATTCATAATGAGATCTCTGTATAAGAATTTTTCGAAACTCATACGCCTAAGAAGACACGCCATGGTGGATGAATAGCCAAAGGGACATATTGACCATAAATTTTTTGGATCACACGAATTGTTTAATTCAACAACATATTTCCCCTCATCATCTGAAGTAAAATAACTTTATATGAACTCAAACTTTATCATAATCACAAAATTATAAAACTAAGTTGGTAAGTGAGCATCACTTGTAAAAGAACTTGTAGAATTTACAGTTGTTAAATTAAACTACATTTTTAAGTCATGATAAGCCATACCTTTGAAACCATTTCAATATAAAAAGGAGCTAGTCGAATGTTTTCAATATGCAAATTTGACTGACATTAGTATTCATTGGGATGTTGAAAGCAATTGCATTTATATTTTTTATATTCCCATTACCTATGAATGGGGGTGGTTAATTGTGTCGTGTCTAGGATGTCTTTAAAGGAGTAACATATATACTTCGTATGTATTCATTCTCAATCTGCATCAACGAAGCACAAATTACACTTCAAATTCATCTAAAAATAATAATGAGTAAAATGCACGGATAGTCCCTGTGGTTTGACAAAATATCACCTTTAGTCCCCACCAAAATGGTTTTTGTTTGAGAACTTGGTAATGCTTAAATCCATTCTCATTCTCCACAGTTGTCATATGCAAGTGTTTCGATCCCTTTGGAACAGAGTAGGAAAATATAATTTTAATTAATAGATTTATGTTATTTTTTACATTAATTGACATGTGTAGATGAGATCATTTGCAACAAAGGACGATAATAAGGAAACTATCACCCACGATCTTAAAGTTGAGACTTGTTTCATCCTAAACCATTTAATCCTCATGCGCGTTACATTGCGAATTCCACCACGGTCACTTGATAATTTAACCCCTACACACCCTTTAAGTTTTATTTTCGCATTCATTTCTTAACATGACAATTTTATATTTTCTATTTGGTCAAAAAACACCAACGTACTTGACGCGGATATCAAACATATCGTAACGCCTAAACTTATTTTTAGGCATAAAACCTCCAATGTTATTTTATTCCAAAAACACCAGCAACCTAATCGGCTAAGTCATCAGCAGATAAAGGACACAATGTCAAGTAAAAAAAATCCTCATAATATGCTCTAATAAATGAGTTGAAATAAAAACAATAATATTAATAATACTAAAAAGAAAAAAGAACCTTGTTATTTCAGTAGGCTTCGTGAGCATAGAAACAAACCACATTAGATGATATGCAAACCTAAAAGATAGTTGACAAACGATTTAATATCAAAAACTTCAAACGCATCTACACGTTCAACGGTTACAATAAATATGTTTGGCCTTTTTGTCAACAATGTAGTAGCTTTCTAATCAAAACCTTATAGTGATTTTAAATGAGAAACTGTTCTGGATACTTTTTGGTAACATCTCAAAGAGTTCATCAAAATGACTCCAAAGTTTCTTCTTCCATGCTCCTCTGTGATCTACAATAACCATGGGATAAAACTTCATTAAGCTATGTAATAAGTTGTTGCACCTGCATATCACAATGTACAATACCATCGCTACATGAGAAATGATGGCTGAGATGAGATTAATTTCACTTCATATATATACATCTGCAATAAGATGTAGCACCTTTGTTAATTTTTATTCAAGATTTGTTTTTACTCTTTTATGAAAAGCTCATGCTATGTTGATAGATTATGTTGGAATCAAGGCCTTTTCAACAACTATATTTATTATATAGCTACTGTGATTATTCCATGCAATGTAAATGCCTTAAATAGGCATACAAGCCACCTGACTTTCAAAAGAAATATTCAAAGTTACGATTCAATAGCTAGCCTAAAAACCCTAGACTTCAACAAACATCCCAACGTTCACATCGACTCTTACAGTCTTACTTATTCAAAGTAACATTGCTTAACCATTAAACACATTATTTGTTAAACTTGACCCATTAAAATAAAGACAGCTGACCCGTTTCATGACCCATCTAACTCATCAAGATTATCCAACAGATTAAAATTAACAAATATACGGAAGAACGAATCATGAAACAGAGTGAAAAATGAAATAAGACAGATTCAATATAGCTCTAGCCTCTAGAACATTAAGGTGTCGATTCATACCTAATCAATGGTTGCAAATGTTTAAAAGGTTCGAATACAGTGCATATGTAAGTTTTGGAACACTGCAAGCAAACAAACAATACAAAATAGAAAATAGAAACAACATTTCAAACAAACAATACAAAATAGAAACAACATTTTTAAAACTCATTACACGGGATGAATCTTGAAAACAATATAATTTATAAATCTCTAACTCCAACAATATAATCAAGGAATTAGAATCTTTTAATTGGAAAGAATCACCTAATCGGCTAAATGGCAGCTTTTGTGGGTGAGAAAGGGCCTAATTTGCAACCACCTAATTTTATCAGTAAGGCTTTTGATGCCTTGATGGCCACCAATAAAACTATTACGTAGGGTCAATGCCTTGTATCCATGCTATGATTTTATAGACAACTTTCTTATGGGCAACCAAAATGAGGAAGGCTACATCTGCATTACCCAAAGCTAACAAACTCAATTAAAAAAAATCTGATCAATTAATACACACACACACAGACACATATCAAGAACTTGCAACCAGTTAGACCAATTCCATTGCATCTACCTAAATATGTCTTAATATTGGTACTACCATAAAATAATAAGGTTTTATAATGACATACAGAATGCATTAAGCTAACTAAGGCGTTACTCAGCATGTGAAATCATGCACACAACACATCAAATTCATAGAAAAATAATATGTATTATCAGTTTATATACAGTGAAAAAAGTACTTGTCCATAAGCCACCATAGAAGTGTTGTAACCTGCCATTGCACTCTTAACCATAGAGACACCAACCAACTGAAACACATCCTCCTATCATAACAACAATAACCTCAAAACATCAAAAAATGCAAGGCAAAAAACAATAAGACTTGAACCAGTGACCTTTTAGATAGAAGATAAAGTATTTCCACCACGGTACAACACCGATCTTGTTATTATGGGCAATGGGTTCTATCTTATTATTCTTATGGGGTATGTTTGTCACACCCCGATATTTCCACGTTTTACCGGTGGGGAGTATCGTGACGTAGTTGATATCATCATAGTCAAACAACACAATATATAAATGCACAGCGGAAGCAAAAGATAAATATTTTACAATCCGATATAAAGCAATATCAAAGTATTACAACGGAAAGTAAAGGATCCATAGGCGGATCAAAATAAAAGGAACATTGTTCAACAGACTTCGACATCTAGAGCTTGCGATACTTAATTATTCATGTCTGGAGTGGCCAGCCTATTACGTGTAGTACCTGCACTTAGCCTTTTTGGAAAATACGTCAGTTTACACTGGTAAATACAATTAACTGACTCATTTTGAAAAAAAAATTAATAAAAATTGATTTGAATGCTCGTGGCACAAATATCTTTAATAACTTGGGATAATTATTTGAATATAATACTTGTAAAATATTTACATGTCTGTTATGCGTTCAGTAGCCCGGTTTGTGCCGGGTTAAAGATCAATAGACACACCACATAATTTATTTATGCACTGACGAGTGTACGCCTACACTCCGCGCTTAGGTCGTGGCCATTTCGTAAAATAATGCCAAGGATATCCGGGACATGGTCATTAACCCCCCAAAGGCTTTAAGCAAACAAAACAATTTAAATGGTCATCTCAATAATACTTAATCACCAAACGATTAAGGTCGAATGCCCGACGAAGCGGTATTTTATATACCGTACCCCAAGCCCGTATAAGGGAAAATAAGTTAAAAATATTTACCTGAGCTAAATATAAATTCAATCCCAGTCGTATCAAATCAGCAAGTACAGATAGCTTTTACTGGGCTCCTAAATCTGGAACGAAGGTTTTTAATAACCTATTAGAATCCTAACGGGTCTTTAATTAAGCCTTGACTTAGACCGGTTAGTCTTCACAAGGAAGACACGGTTCAACGCATGATAAAGCGAAGACCGGTTTAGAATGTGGTTTTGGCCCGACAAGCTTGTATGCTTATTTAATATGGGTGACTTAAACACATTCTTGATTTTGAGGTGAAAACGATATAGTTTGACCCGTTTCGGCTAATATATGCAAACTAGTTACATAAGCCGATCCGAACGCGAAAGTGCGTAACGGGTAACCAAAAGAGTCAGATACAGGTTTCCTAAGTTAATATGCCCTAAATACGTTGTGATATCAGTAGGATACCTTCCATTATGCCCAAAACGAGTTTAATCTCAATTTAAGCCCCGTAGGGGTATTTTGGTCATTTAAAAGATTATAAAAGAGATTAATTTTAATTCTGAGACTCGGGTCTGAAATAATCAGTAAAACAACATAATTTAATAGGTTATATCAGTTGGTGATAAGTCTTATATGCCAAAATGGTTTTAAACCCATACTAGGTGTTTAATACGCGTAAAAAGCCGTTTTAAGCGATTTCCGGGTTATACAGGAAATCTGAGTTTTCTAATCAGGTTATAAAGTTCAAAATACTTCATTTATTATATAAAATCAGTAGCATTTAGATTGGTGTCAAAATACTTTGAAAAACTCATTTTATACACAAAAAGGGTATAATCGGTATTTACCGAATCAAGGCCATAACCTTAGGTTATGAGCAGGTAAAAAATAATTAAAAATCTTCAAAAATCTCAAAATATTATATTACATCAGTGAGTAAAAGTTTTGGTGTCAAAAATTGGGTTTAGATAGGCTTTACGCTAATTATGTCTTTTAATTAACAAAAAGCTTTCAAATTACGCTATTGAGCATAACTCCTAATCTAGACCTCCAACTGATGTGAAATTTTAGGGACATGTTTATAAATCAGAAATAAAGATTATTGTCCTTTCATATTTCCAAAATTCTCGTTTTATGGTCAAAAGGGCATATTGGTCAACATTAGGCATTTAACGGAAACATTGGACAATCAACGAGTCAAGTAGCATAAACGCAGAGGGTTATACTATCATGTAACCCGGTCCTAATGGAACTTTAAGGCATGTCTAAACCCATCTAAATCGGGTCAGAACTGGAGTCAAAGAAAAAGTCAAAGTTTTGCGACTTTCGGTTCCGAATCGAGCCTAAACAGAAAATTGTCGGATCAAACAAGCTTAGACCAGTGCTTATACTTATTACCAAGTTATATGAGTGATAAAATGGGTCACACGCCTTCTATATTGTTAATCATGCGTTAAATCAAAATTTATGCTTCTGTTGACTTTTTATAAACAACTTTGACCCGACAAATGTCTTAGTTAGATCGGGAATCAGAGGGTGCCCTTTTAAGGGTTTATTGCCCACATAAATACCAACTAATAACTACCTTTAGTTTGACTAATCACTGGACCATTAGTGATTAATCGATAAGTCAAACCTTAATTAGGACGGTTTGACTTTTAAGCTAATAACTAAGCAAAACTCAATTAAGGGAGGTCAAGGATACTTCCCAAGGTCTAATGCACGATTAGAGATGCTTGGGGAAAGGCCTTGAGCTCCAGAAATCAGCAGAAGTTGAGTTGGGAATGGATGATCAAAATGTGCAAACATTGGGGCTTTATATAGTGTTCTTGATGGATCAAGATCATGACAAACAAGGCTATACATGATCCCTGATGATTAACAAGTGTCCCTAAGGCCTAAGAATTAGTTTAGGCAGCTCTTGGAAGTGTAAAAGGGCAGTATAAGTCGTTTATATGGCTGAACAGACAACCTGTCCGAGTTTCTGCATCTGGGAGTAGCTTATGGACCGTAAGGCTCCCAGTATACGGTCCGTAAGGACCTGGTCAGAAATCAGAAACTTTCACTTGTTGACAGATTTAGTCCCTGCACTTCCAAATGCCATTTCCGACACATCCAAGGCCCGTTAAACCATTTTTTTGGCTCTACAATGATGCCTAAGTATGCGGAACATGAAACATGCTCAAAAATATGCCGGATGTCGGTTCGTTTGGTCGTACGGTCACGTTGTTCGGTTAATTACGACGAAACACGGACGGACGCGAAAAACGAACCAAATGACGCGAAGAATGGAATTTTATCAAGAAAAACACTAAAATAACATATTTTAGTGTTTACATAAATTTTTGGGTGTCTGGGGATATTCAGAATGTAAGATATGCGCGTAAACGCAAACTTGTGCGCTTTTTGACACTTTTAGTCCCTGCATGACTTAAAAGTTTATTTTTGCGCACAAAACACCTCTAAGCCTATATCTAAGATACTAAAAGATAATTAGGGTATGTATAACTCATGGTCATATTTCGGAAGGTCCGATAACATACGAATCGACATACTTTGGCAGTTTGACGCTTTAGGTCCCTCCATTGCGCAAACTCGCACATCTCATCATTTAATAGCATTGAAGCCTTATCTAAACCATATTAGGCATTCTTGAAAGTATTATTAAACATGATAATGCTTCGGGCTCGATAAAAGGTCATTCAGAGGTATAATTAAACATGTTGACACTTTTAGTCCCTTACACTTGCAAAGTTGCGCGTAACTTCACTTTTGGGCATAAAAGCCTTGGGTGGCCAATGATTGGCAATCCCGAGAGTATAATCAAATATCATGAGGCTCTCGGTTTGTTAAAAGGTCACTCAGAGGTAAGATTTAACATGTTGACGCTTTTAACCCTTTATTGCGCAAACTTTCAATTAATTACGCACACGGCTACACTTGATCAACAAGTGGCTCGTTTGTGAATATAAAACTGTAAAAGGTTATTTAGAAACTTATTTTAAGTATACAAACACTTCCAGTCCTTTCATAATCAAGGTTTTTGATTTTTCGAAAAATTAGTCCCTTAAATTCAATGTCTGACTTCATTTGGGTTTATTACACGTGTCAATACATCATTGGACGTGATTTTTTTTCGAGGTGTTACATCCTCACCCCCTTAAAAGAAATCTCGACCTCGAGATTTGCTAAGATGTTGGAAGTACTTTTTGTCGCATAATGGACTTAACCTCTATAGCATATCTGGAGCTTTTCCAAGCTCCCAAGTTGACCTTTATAATGGGTACATGTATCCTTTTGGAGCTTCTTCACCTGTCGATCCTTAATCGACATAGGTTGCTCATTATATCATAAATCTGCATATCATTATGTGATAGTGCTTCTTGACTTGTTGGCGAAACACATCATTCAGTCACTAGTGTGCAATGTATTGCGAGCTCCGCCAAGCTCCTTAAATAGGTTTTAGCTTATACGCTACTTGATCTTGATACATTCGATTTCCTTCGAATGATTCTATATATTTAGAGCTTAACTAGCCTGATAATTTAATAAATTTGGCACATCCTTCCTGGGTGATATCTTTTGTTGAACTTTATTCCTTAAAAAGAATTTAGGAGTGTTGCTACTTTCATTAATTCTTGATTTTCTGCCGAATACTGTCAACTTACTGATGATTAGGGATTTGTATGATCTTATTCGTTGCTTCCAATGCAACTTTCAGATCCTGATAGTTGGACTTACCAATCTATTGTCCTAATAATAGATGTTTAACATTCCATCTATACAAGGTCTCCAAAGGAGCAGCCTTGATAATTTTCAACTATTATAGAAAAGCTTATCTTAAGGTGAGATGGTTATTCCAACCACTGCTTAACTAATTTTAAGGAATAGCTAATCCTCGTCATTAGTCGAACAAATCGACGATCCTGGGCAGCTGATGGTAATTCTTAATCGTTGCCTAATTAGGGTTGCGGTAACAATGCATAAGCAAAATGAACCGTCTTTCATAATTAACTATACCGAATTCTCAGGATATTGAGTTAGGCTATATGAACCCTCTATTTTAAAACTTAGTTAATCAGGGTTTCGATTTCTCCAATGATGGTACTAGCCGTCTTGGAGATTTCATAATAATACAGTCTTAAATGGGATATAAACCTTAACTCTTCCTGCCTCTCATTGGTAAACAGGGTAATCTTAGGAGAAGATAATCAAGATATAAGGAGGTTACAGAGATTTTTACAAATCTCAGGCTCCAATTCATCCATCATTGCTTGTGTCAAATAAGTGACACATTTATGTTACAAGTCCACGAATTCCTTAATCGGGAACACTTACTTGACAATTCCATTCTGGATATCTCCTTTGAATACCATTAGTTGACTTTAGCACCATATGACCTATCGGAGTATCTTGGTCATTAAACCTCCATACTGATCAGGCATGGAAGCAATCTATGGAACTTATTAAGATGCACCAATCCTCATATGACGCTTTTATCATACCATCGGGTATTCGGAATCGTTAGAGATCAAAGAGATATCAACTACGTATGCTGATGCACTTCTTTTTAGAGAGAGGCTACTTCAAAAATTTTATGACTGAAGGTTTCTGATAGGAACAGAAGAAATGTTTCTTATGATTTGCCTGTGAGTTTTACCTTATACTTAATATCTGGGTTTCTTAGGGGAAAATTTTCTAAAAGTTTGCTAAGCTTATGGTCTTATGAGAGACTTAGCGGCACCTGAACCCAAACGTAACTCTTTAGCAAATAAATCTCAATAAGGGATTTATCTAGTGTCATTATTAATGTGAACTGCCTCTAATCATACATCAGGAGGGTTAGGCGCCTCCATTCTTAATCCTTTTAAACTTAGCTGCAAAATCTATGACAAATTTAGGGCAGTCTCAGCTTTGACTGGTCGTTTCTTAATCTATATAACATGAGTAGCTGAGGTAGATCAATAATGGATTTATAATGAGCAGGTTTTGAAACCTTAATGTGCCCTCTTATTGCCGATGCTAACCACTAATAATTATTTGCTTTAAGCTTAGATTTTGGGTAAACTGAATAGAGCACTATCCCAGCCAGTGAATTAAAATTTGCGACATACTGTCGACAGACTAGAACTTTTATGGTGAGAGTCAGAAAATTCTTATTCCATCATTTTCCATTTTGTGATGTGGATAATAGGTTTTTCTAATAAGGTCCTTAAAACTTGGACCATCCATAATGTATAAGGGGATCTTACTTGTGGACTTTATTAATGTCCTTACTAATTAAGAGTATTGTCATCGAATGGCTGGGATGCATACTTCACCGTGTCCTTTCCAGCGCAACCGCTGATACACCTAATGGTTTCTACTTAATCTCACAATTTCTTGCAATCGATGGCCCCTTTTTATTGTTGAAGTCTCTTGACTTTCAAGAGACGAAGTACTTTTAAGTACATCCCAAAAAAAATGGGCTCCTTGCCATATATGATTTTGTTTGGGTTATCCTTCGCAATTGAAGTATGAATATAGCTCTTCTCATGAGCAGTGACATGTGTTTTAAAGCGATAGCATCCGGCTTCTTGAACCTCTTCATGACTTTTATCATAGCCTTTCTAACAGCCACGTAAATTTCCGTTTTCGGAGATTAACTCCCTTAACATTGAGGTTCACATCTGATGCACCATTTTTATTCGTCGCCTCTGTAGCATTGCGACTGTTGTTTGTCTTTTCTAAGTTTTCCATACTCGAAGCTTTGGTGTTAAATACCAAATTCAGCAAATGCTTAGGCAATCCGTATCATGTGTCTCCTTGAATTGTTAAAGGCTCATCATAAGGAGTCTTGATAATTACTTGCTTCTTATCATATAAAGTATGGGTTTGGTTAAAGGTTGACCAACCCATTTCCATTATTACATCGAGTCCCTCTGTTTTAACGGAAACAAGGACAGCGGAAAAGAATGGTTCCTAATGGATATAAAACATCCATCTAATGTTGCTGAAGCAGTCTCTGAGGTACTATCGGCCAACTTTACTTTATACTTAACGCTTAGAATTTTAACAGGCAGATTTAATGATCTACAAAATCTATTGTCTACGAAATACTTATCTGAACCTGAATCAAATAATACTCTAGCATGAGCGTTATTGATAAAGAAAGTACCTGTTGTGACATTGTCATCCTGAATAGCCTCTTGAGCGTCCATTTGAGAGCTTCCCGCTTTGGTCTCCTTAGCCTCCCCAGGCTTCTTGGTTTTATTTGGGCAATTTGTCTTGATGTGCCCTATTTCATTGCAACCATAGCAGGTTGCGTCTCCCAATCTCTTGCAATCCAAGGTCTTATGCTCCTTGGCCTAGCAGATTCCACAGGGTAGAGGCTGAGATTCAAATCTGCATTTCCCGAGGTGGTATTTCCTACATGTTTTGCATCTGGTCTTTTCACCTGCCTGTTGATTGTTCTTCCACTCATTGCATTCATGGGTCTTGTGATCCATCTCTTTACCGATGACACATCCCCTGGTCTGATCATAGAAACATTTTCCGAAGTGTTTCTTCCCGCAGGTTTTACATTCGGGTTTTGCCTGCTTTGGCTTGGACTGTTTATAGCTCGAACCGGTCTTACCCTTTTTGTAACCATTATTCGGGGTATTATCGTACTTCCGCTTATGATCCCTTAACGCTCGGTTCACGGCCTTGTTTACAGCTGTATCTAACATAGCCTGTAACTCGGTGCTCGTTAAGTTCAGTCTCGCATCATTATTCTGATCCGCTGGATGATTGTGAGCTTCAGGTGAGTCAGCCATGGTGAAGTTTTGAAAGCTACAAACCAAGTAGTAATAATTGGTTTAATTATATGGTGAATTGTCGAATTTGATGATTAAATAGCTATGGTGTAAATGAACCATATAGGCCAATAGATAGTATTTAACTTGTTTGATTATGTTTTGCCTAGGTTTTTAAATAAACCATCCTTGGCGTGTAAACGGAATATAATCCTTCATATTTATTAGACAGGGGACATAAATCACGACTGTCAATGTCGTACCGACATTTTATATATAGCACAAGCTTGTTCCAAAGGACTCTTGATGGCACAGATGCCTTGTCACTAGGGAAATTTTAAAATATAATCAATGATTCCTTTGGATCGGAATATTTCATAGTTCATTGTCTTGACAAGGAGTTATGAAATAAAACTATCTTTTTCATGCATACATCTTTGCCCGAAGGTATTCATCCTAATGGATGTTTTGATGTGTTCATCATGTTCGACGTTTATTAGCAATGATTCCTATTGATCGCTTATGCTAAAAGGGGGATTTGGAAGTTCCTAATATAAAGATGACAAGTGTGATTTTTATTGCACCACCTTTATCAGGAGTGTTAACATGTTTTCAGATGTTAACAAAGATCTGAATCTCTTTTTAAACAGGTTTTACCATCGTAGCCAGGTCTTTAATGACATTCAAGCTAGGTTATACCTTTTAAGATTCTCTTTTAACATGTATACTGGCAGGAAAGGAATGATACTTATTTTATTCAGGATTTCATTATAATCATCCTAAATTTAATTAACATATAATTATGGCACAATAAGCCAAGTCACAAGGACAAAGTTATAAGCCAAGATTTTATAGAATCGAGACATTAAGGCCTCAATCAGAGTTCATTACCTTTTCTTGACAGGGAGTTGTAGGCTACGACTGTCTTTAGTCTCAGAGGACGTTAATTATAGCCTGTAGGCACTTCATCCTTAAGGGATGATTATTTTAATAAGAGAAATTGGAGTAATCCAATTTAAGGATGACTTATGCGATTTTATCGAACCACGTATGCCAGGAATGTTAACATGTTACAGATGTTAACAAGGATTTGAATCTCTTGAATAGGTTCTACCATCTTGGCCCTGTCATAAAGGCTAGGTTTACCTTTAAGATTCTTTTTAATAATTAACGCATAATAATCCTAAATTGAGATGTTAATAAGGATCTGAATCTAAATTGAGGAACTGACATCTTGGCCGGGTCTTAATATGACACGTGGCTAGGTCTTGTCCTTTTTAGATTTTGCCATTTTATTAAAATGGTAGATCTTATAAAAGGAATGTTATTTTTCATTTATTTCATATTTCATGTTTAGAATGAAAACTTAAATTTAATCATTCCACCATAAAGTTAAAAAAGTTAAGGTTTGCCCTAAACGGGACTTGAAAGGAATAATGTTGTCCATGAAGGGACTGAAAGATAAGTATGCCCTTATAAAGACTTACTAAGGAAACGAACTTCAACAAAAGGAGTTTCTTCTTCATTTTATTTCTAAATGTTTTCTCCTCAGTTGCACGTTTATCCTAATCGCAGTACAAGGCTCCGCATTCATCGGCTTCGGATGGGGAGGATTTCCCTTACGGCTCCTATGCTTGGCGATATATTAAAAGTATATAAAATTGAAAGCGATAATTCTCCGAATAGAGACGAGAGTATTCCTATGTTAGGTCTAGACTCAGAAGGTCAAGGAATGTGCTACTGTGTCATTGAGATTAAACACAAAAGGATAGTGTTTAATTCACTCAATGTTGGCTCTTGTAACGCCCCAAAATTTAAATTTTCTAAGTTTGTTAGTGTGACCCCATGTTTAATATAATAGGGTGTTATAACTAGATTATTATACCTGGTCAAATGTTTGGCAAAAACAAACAAGGGTACAAACTAGAGGGGCCAAAGATGAACAAGGGAAAGTTATGTTTTATTTAATAAACACACCCACACAAACACACACATCTTGTGTGTGTTCTGGACGATTCGAGCAGGGGCTCTCAAGAGCCCCAAAAACCCTAGTTCATCAAAGCTTCAAATTAAAGAACGAATCAAGGCCCAAACTCACAACCGAGCATGAATTAGTGATCACCTTTACAAGGGGATCGTAAGGTATGTTTTAAATCAAAGATTTGTGATCATGTGTGAAGTGGGTTATGTCCTAATCCGTAAGATAATGTGAAATTTATCATGTATAAGTGTTAGAACCATCATATAGAACATAGGTTATGTATGGTTTGTGTAAATTTGATGTTTGGAGGTGAAACCCACTTGTTTTGGTAAGGATGATGACTTGAATGATCATCCATGCTCAATTCTTGTTGATTGTTGATGAATTAGGATGGATATGATGAATTTGTGTGAGTTGAATTGAGAGAAATGTGATGGTGTTATGTTGATGTTTATGTGTGAATGTTATATGTTGATTGGTAGTAAAATTTGATGAATTACATACGAACTTAGAAGATTTATGCATAACATAGTTGTACGTTATGCTTAGAAAGTAGTACGCACACCAAGTGTTTGATGAAATGTCTAAATGACAATAATATGTGAAATTGTATGCGATTAATGGGTAAACATGTATAAAATGTGGTAATAACGAAATTGATAGTAAACTAACATGAGGAATGCATTTTAGATATAGTTCATAAGAAGATTATGTTAGGTTGATGTTGAGTATGCTTTATGCTTGTTTGAATTGACTAATGAAAGTCATACATGAGATATGAATTTGATATGATCGTTCATACGTACAATCATATATGCTAACAAGAACGTGAATGTAATGACATGTACGGATAGGAGTCATGTTAACGCGGACATAATCATGGAGGGGCAACGGGCCAAGGATAAACACGGCAGCTATGCTTGAACTCGGATGCACGAGGTAAGTGATTTCTGTAGTCACTTCTTAGTTGTTAAGTAATATGGTGTTTTTACTATTTAAACATGATGTCTGAGGGTAGTTATGTGTTGAAGTCCTTCGTCATAAGTGTTGGGGCTAAAGTTGACTAAAATACCCTTGGTGGGTATTTTGGGCGAACGACATTTAAAAGACGTTTAGAAATAAGATAAATGACCAAGCGAATAATTAGGATACGTACGGAAGCGAAATGTATGTTTTGAGAATCAAATGCAATGAAATACGAAAATACCCTTAACGGGTCAAAGTAAGCTTTGGAGTAAAATGAGTTTAAAGAATGCAAGATATCCGAGAATTTAACCTTTTATAATAGGCGTCATTGATATTATTAGGTATATAAGAATTTGTGGTCAAATAAACAAGTTAGATGGATAAATGCATGAATGGGATAGGATATGGAAAAAGGGTAACAAGCCGAAGGCTTAAAAGTCTGGAATTTTGTCAATCCAGATGTCGGGTCTTAACTCCATAAGATGGAGAATCAAATTACGGACGCGTAGGAAAAAGAATCGGGTAAAACGGACCAACAATGAAGAAGTTATGGCCGTTTCCGTGAAATCGGATCGCGCTGAAAATATGCAGCAACCAGCTGCAATCTGTCTGCCGAATTGGGGGCGTCGCGCCACGTGACGGGGGGTCGCGCGACGCGACGGGTCAATGTTTCTTCGAAAATTGTTTCGTGCTCCGTTTTGTCTTGGGAACTCGTTTAAACGCGTTTCAAGTTACGAATGACTAATTTAACTTACGTTTTATGAGCGATAGGGTAAGCACACTTGTAGGTAGGTATGTATGTATGTTCGTATGTCGCTATACATGTATGTATTCGTTTAAATACGGATTTAAACACTTGTAAGCCATTTATAACCCTCCTATGTTACGTTTTAAGTATGGCAGGTATGTACGATGGTATGTATGTATGTATTAAAATGCGTATGTATGACTATATGGGTGTAAGTAAGTATATGCGGACGTATGCGTGTAAATAAGTATGTATTAGGGTAAATACGAATGGATTCGATATGTGGGTAGGCATGTACGTGGGTAGTCATGTATGTATGTATGTACGTATGTACGTAGGTATGCGTGTAGGTATGTAAGTACAATGGTATAATTGTAGGGGTGTATGCAGGTTGTTAATATGATTGACTACTGATGTTATTAATGATGTATCGTGAGCATAAAGTATAATGCAGGCATAGGTCGAAATATCACCAGGAATTGATGGTCAGATGGAATGTTTGAAAGTAAAGAGATAACGGAACGAAGAATGTATAAGGATAAATCTTGTCTTTATTTCTAATGAGTACTAATACTACGACCATTTATGATGAGTGCAGGTCATACAAGACATGGGAAATCATCGAAGAGCGGAGATCGAAGATCGAGTCACTTAACGGATTGTACGGAACTATTATTAAGAGTGTAGTTAATAAGTATAAATTATGTATCCTTATCGTAGATGAGTGTAATAAACGTATTTAAATAAAAAGTTTTAATCTTAGAATTGATTTCAAGCGCGTTAAGGTGTGGTAATGCAAAGAAAAATTTTATGGTACGAATTTCCGCTGCGACTTTAGTCATATATGATTTAGGGTGTTACAAGTTGGTATCAGAGCCCTGGTTTGAGGGAATCAAGTATGAGAAAGTAAGTACTTGAACTCAAACTTGTGTGCTCTTGAGATAAGAAACCCGTACAATCCGAGACTCGATCAAGATCTAAAGGTAGAAGTAAGGGTAAGTATGTGTTTAAGTATGTGTTTGAAGAAGACTAACAGTATGTTCTGTGTAAGGTGAACTTAATTGCGTGAAAGGGATGATCCGGGAATGCGGTCTAGAACCGGCGTTAAGGCATGTAGTAAGACAAGTTGGCCCAGGTATGTAAATTTAACAAGTGGGCACATGTAATGGTATAATCTGGTAAGTGAAATAAAATTTTAAATGAAATATAATGATGAAATGGTAAGGAAGTTTTGAGAATGTTACACGTGCCGAAACTAAATTCTTCAGACATAAGGTGGCGACTACACGAAGACACGAAACTAGTATGTGGATTGGGTACCTGGCCAGTACACAAGAAGCATATGACGTTCGTGAAACCGTGATAATTGTTACAAGTATGTCTGTTAGAATGTGGTAGTAGGTGGACGTGAGGGTGAAAAGAAATGTAAGACTTCCAGGAATGAAAGTATGAATGATATGTAGAATCCGCGATACGGATTCGAGATATGAAAAAATTGAAAGTATGAATGATATGTAGAATCCGCGATACGGACTCGAGATATGAAAGAATTGAAAGCATGAATGATATGTTAGAATCCACGAGATGGATTCAAAAAATGAAAGGAATGAAAGTATGAACCATAGGTTAGGAACCGCATGGCGGGTTTGAAATATAATGAATGATAAGAATGAAAAGATTCGAAGGTGTAGATAGTTAAATATTAAACAATTAAACATTCCTTAAAAAAAAGTGAATATTTTCCCAGTTATGTCTTAAACTTATCTATATTATATACACAACTATGTTAGTGTGCAAGAATGGTGAAAGAGACAAATGGGTCATACGGGTCATATGGTAACTGCCATTTAGACTCGTTATATTTAATGTTTTGATTTGTAAGTTTTATGCTTGTAGGCGAGCATAATGTTTAGCACGCAAAAATTTAATTTTGACGAAAGAAAGAAGTCTTGAACATGTTAGGTGTTAGATGCGTCTTAGGAGTCGTAATGGGTAACGGGTTACGACCCGGGCAATAATTCAAGTAGGATTGGAAAAGGTAAGTTTTGGCAAGAATATTGAATTGATGTAACGAAAGTCTTGCAAGTAAGCATGAATGGAAAGAAGTACAAACGTGTGCCTCAATAGGTGTATGATAAATAAGAAATGTCAGTTTGGCCTTGAAAGGTCAAACTGCAGAGGTCGATGAAATAAGTAACTGGAATGAAAGATTTCTTGTGAGGAATGAAATGTGTGACACGTTATGAAGTGTATGTAAGAAATGGTATAAGAATTATAGGTGAGTAATCACCTAATAAAACGAATGTCTGAATGAAATGTGCTAATTGTGAATTTTGTTGATGATAATGTTAGAACCATTGATGTGATGAAACCAATCAAATTGGTGGAAGGATGCGTACGAGCGAAGGCACAATTCATGGGTAAAAGGGAATCTAGCCTAGTACGGCTAGTACTTGGGAAGAGTGCGGATTGATCTGGGTTGCGGATTGTCGATTGCTGATATGAGATGAGGTTAGTAAGGGTCTAACTTATGTTGGATAAGTACGAATTGGTAGATTGAAAATAACCTATGAAGGGAATGTTTGATTTCTAATAAGTTAACTTAAGAAGGAAATCATAGGGGTCTAAAGAAAGGTTTACTGGTTAAACTCGCGTATAATGAATTTGCATGACACGTATACTTATGTGAATTAATTAATGCATGAAATGAGAGTAATAGTGATGTAAAATGAATGATGTGAGTTGAAGGTAAAGTAAGAATATGAATGGCACAAACAACTATGGAAAATGTAGAATGATGTTAATCTGGGAGTTGAGTAAATATGTATGACCATGAAATAGTAACTTCGTTACAATAACAAAACAATAATTAAATGTCATGTAATATATGTAAAGAATGTAATCTTAAAGGATAATACGAGGTATTTGGTCTTTTATGTATGGATCATATGAAAGTAAGCATTGCTATAAGTTGAATGAAGGTGTACATTGAACTGTTACTAAACGATCAAGGAATGAGAAGTGTTACATGGAAAGTATAAACTTGTTAGGAAGAAGTCAATTATATGAATAACTTATGAATCGCGAATGGATAGTTACCTATTATGATAAGGTACCAGTCAAAGTTAAACATATATGTGTATGAATAAATAAACAAAAAGGAATATTAGTAATGGGATGTTGGAATGGTTTCCAAGTAAACAAAAAGGTATATAATGCATATGATATACGAGTATTAGAATGATGGATAAACCAGTAGCTTTGAAGCGCGTTAGGAACTAACGCTATTTATGAAAGCGACGCTAATAAGAACTCCAGAGCGGGTTCTTGAAGATAGAAGGTTGTCATTAGGAGGTGCTAGCGGTCGTATTGATGGATTGAAAGAAAAGATAATGTGTGTTAAATGAAAGTGAGAAAGGTTTCGGGGACGAAACCTATTTTAAGGGGGGTAGACTTGTAACGCCCCAAAATTTAAATTTTCTAAGTTTGTTAGTGTGACCCCATGTTTAATATAATAGGGTGTTATAACTAGATTATTATACCTGGTCAAATGTTTGGCAAAAACAAACAAGGGTACAAACTAGAGGGGCCAAAGATGAACAAGGGAAAGTTATGTTTTATTTAATAAACACACCCACACAAACACACACATCTTGTGTGTGTTCTGGACGATTCGAGCAGGGGCTCTCAAGAGCCCCAAAAACCCTAGTTCATCAAAGCTTCAAATTAAAGAACGAATCAAGGCCCAAACTCACAACCGAGCATGAATTAGTGATCACCTTTACAAGGGGATCGTAAGGTATGTTTTAAATCAAAGATTTGTGATCATGTGTGAAGTGGGTTATGTCCTAATCCGTAAGATAATGTGAAATTTATCATGTATAAGTGTTAGAACCATCATATAGAACATAGGTTATGTATGGTTTGTGTAAATTTGATGTTTGGAGGTGAAACCCACTTGTTTTGGTAAGGATGATGACTTGAATGATCATCCATGCTCAATTCTTGTTGATTGTTGATGAATTAGGATGGATATGATGAATTTGTGTGAGTTGAATTGAGAGAAATGTGATGGTGTTATGTTGATGTTTATGTGTGAATGTTATATGTTGATTGGTAGTAAAATTTGATGAATTACATACGAACTTAGAAGATTTATGCATAACATAGTTGTACGTTATGCTTAGAAAGTAGTACGCATACCAAGTGTTTGATGAAATGTCTAAATGACAATAATATGTGAAATTGTATGCGATTAATGGGTAAACATGTATAAAATGTGGTAATAACGAAATTGATAGTAAACTAACATGAGGAATGCATTTTAGATATAGTTCATAAGAAGATTATGTTAGGTTGATGTTGAGTATGCTTTATGCTTGTTTGAATTGACTAATGAAAGTCATACATGAGATATGAATTTGATATGATCGTTCATACGTACAATCATATATGCTAACAAGAACGTGAATGTAATGACATGTACGGATAGGAGTCATGTTAACGCGGACATAATCATGGAGGGGCAACGGGCCAAGGATAAACACGGCAGCTATGCTTGAACTCGGATGCACGAGGTAAGTGATTTCTGTAGTCACTTCTTAGTTGTTAAGTAATATGGTGTTTTTACTATTTAAACATGATGTCTGAGGGTAGTTATGTGTTGAAGTCCTTCGTCATAAGTGTTGGGGCTAAAGTTGACTAAAATACCCTTGGTGGGTATTTTGGGCGAACGACATTTAAAAGACGTTTAGAAATAAGATAAATGACCAAGCGAATAATTAGGATACGTACGGAAGCGAAATGTATGTTTTGAGAATCAAATGCAATGAAATACGAAAATACCCTTAACGGGTCAAAGTAAGCTTTGGAGTAAAATGAGTTTAAAGAATGCAAGATATCCGAGAATTTAACCTTTTATAATAGGCGTCATTGATATTATTAGGTATATAAGAATTTGTGGTCAAATAAACAAGTTAGATGGATAAATGCATGAATGGGATAGGATATGGAAAAAGGGTAACAAGCCGAAGGCTTAAAAGTCTGGAATTTTGTCAATCCAGATGTCGGGTCTTAACTCCATAAGATGGAGAATCAAATTACGGACGCGTAGGAAAAAGAATCGGGTAAAACGGACCAACAATGAAGAAGTTATGGCCGTTTCCGTGAAATCGGATCGCGCTGAAAATATGCAGCAACCAGCTGCAATCTGTCTGCCGAATTGGGGGCGTCGCGCCACGTGACGGGGGGTCGCGCGACGCGACGGGTCAATGTTTCTTCGAAAATTGTTTCGTGCTCCGTTTTGTCTTGGGAACTCGTTTAAACGCGTTTCAAGTTACGAATGACTAATTTAACTTACGTTTTATGAGCGATAGGGTAAGCACACTTGTAGGTAGGTAGGTATGTATGTATGTTCGTATGTCGCTATACATGTATGTATTCGTTTAAATACGGATTTAAACACTTGTAAGCCATTTATAACCCTCCTATGTTACGTTTTAAGTATGGCAGGTATGTACGATGGTATGTATGTATGTATTAAAATGCGTATGTATGACTATATGGGTGTAAGTAAGTATATGCGGACGTATGCGTGTAAATAAGTATGTATTAGGGTAAATACGAATGGATTCGATATGTGGGTAGGCATGTACGTGGGTAGTCATGTATGTATGTATGTACGTATGTACGTAGGTATGCGTGTAGGTGTGCCTGTAGGTATGTAAGTACAATGGTATAATTGTAGGGGTGTATGCAGGTTGTTAATATGATTGACTACTGATGTTATTAATGATGTATCGTGAGCATAAAGTATAATGCAGGCATAGGTCGAAATATCACCAGGAATTGATGGTCAGATGGAATGTTTGAAAGTAAAGAGATAACGGAACGAAGAATGTATAAGGATAAATCTTGTCTTTATTTCTAATGAGTACTAATACTACGACCATTTATGATGAGTGCAGGTCATACAAGACATGGGAAATCATCGAAGAGCGGAGATCGAAGATCGAGTCACTTAACGGATTGTACGGAACTATTATTAAGAGTGTAGTTAATAAGTATAAATTATGTATCCTTATCATAGATGAGTGTAATAAACGTATTTAAATAAAAAGTTTTAATCTTAGAATTGATTTCAAGCGCGTTAAGGTGTGGTAATGCAAAGAAAAATTTTATGGTACGAATTTCCGCTGCGACTTTAGTCATATATGATTTAGGGTGTTACAGCTCTGATACCAACCTGTCACACCCCGATATTTCCACGTTTTGCCGGTGGGCCCGGTGGGGAGTATCGTGACGTAGTTGATATCATCATAGTCAAACAACACAATATATAAATGCACAGCGGAATCAAAAGATAAATATTTTACAATCCGATATAAAGCAATATCAAAGTATTACAACGGAAAGTAAAGGATCCACAGGCGGATCAAAATAAAAGGAACATTGTTCAACAGACTTCGACATCTAGAGCTTGCGAGACTTGATTATTGATGCCTGGAGTGGCCAGCCTATTACGTGTAGTACCTGCACTTAGCCTTTTTGGAAAATACGTCAGTTTACACTGGTAAATACAATTAACTGACTCATTTTGAAAAAAATAATAATAAAAATTGATTTGAATGCTCGTGGCACAAATATCTTTTATAACTTGGGATAATTATTTGAATATAATACTTGTAAAAGATTTACATGTCTGTTATGCGTTCAGTAGCCCGGTTTGTTCTGGGTTAAAGATCAATAGACACACCACATAATTTATTTATGCACTGACGAGTGTACGCCTACACTCCGCGCTTAGGTCGTGGCCATTTCGTAAAATGATGCCAAGGATATCCGGGACATGGTCATTAACCCCCCCCCCCAAAGGCTTTAAGCAAACAAAACAATTTAAACGGTCATCTCGATAATACTTAACCACCAAACGATTAAGGTCGAATGCCCGACCAAGCGGTATTTTATATACCGTACCCCAAGCCCGTATAAGGGAAAACAGGTTAAAAGTATTTACCTGAGCTAAATATAAATTCAATCCCAGTCGTATCAAATCAGCAAGTACAGATAGCTTTTACTGGGCTCCTAAATCTGGAACGAAGGTTTTTAATAACCTATTAGAATCGGAACGGGTCTTTAATTAAGCCTTGACTTAGACCGGTTAGTCTTCACAAGGAAGACACGGTTCAACGCATGATAAAGTGAAGACCGGTTTAGAATGTGGTTTTGGCCCGACAAGCTTGTATGCTTGTTTAATATGGGTGACTTAAACACATTCTTGATTTTGAGGTGAAAACGATATGGTTTGACCCGTTTCGGCTAATATATGCAAACTAGTTACATAAGCCGATCCGAACGCGAAAGTGCGTAACGGGTAACCAAAAGAGTCACATACAGGTTTCATAAGTTAATATGCCCTAAATACGTTGTGATATCAGTAGGATACCTTCCATTATGCCCAAAACGAGTTTAATCTCAATTTAAGCCCCGTAGGGGTATTTTGGTCATTTAAAAGATTATAAAAGAGATTAATTTTAATTCTGAGACTTGGGTCTGAAATAATCAGTAAAACAACTTAATTTAATAGGTTATATCAGTTGGTGATAAGTCTTATATGCCAAAATGGTTTTAAACCCATACTAGGTGTTTAATACGCGTAAAAAGCCGTTTTAAGCGATTTCCGGGTTATACAGGAAATCTGAGTTTTCTGATCAGGTGATAAAGTTCAAAATACTTCATTTATTATATAAAATCAGTAGCATTTGGATTGGTGTCAAAATACTTTGAAAAACTCATTTTATACACAAAAAGGGTATAATCGGTATTTACCGAATCAAGGCCATAACCTTAGGTTATGAGCAGGTTAAAAATAATTAAAAATCTTCAAAAATCTCAAATCATTATATTACATCAGTGAGTAAAAGATTTGGTGTCAAAAATTGGGTTTAGATAGGCTTTACGCTAATTATGTCTTTTAATTAACAAAAAGCTTTCAAATTACGCTATTGAGCATAACTCCTAATCTAGACCTCCAACTGATGTGAAATTTTAGGGACATGTTTATAAATCAGAAATAAAGATTATTGTCCTTTCACATTTCCAAAATTCTCGTTTTATGGTCAAAAGGGCATATTGGTCAACATTAGGCATTTAACGGAAACATTGGACAATCAACGAGTCAAGTAGCATAAACGCGGAGGGTTATACTATCATGTAACCCGGTCCTAATGGAACTTTAAGGCATGTCTAAACCCATCTAAATCGGGTCAGAACTGAAGTCAAAGCAAAAGTCAAAGTTTTGCGACTTTCGGTTCCGAATCGAGCCTAAACAGAAAATTGTCGGATCAAACAAGCTTAGACCAGTGCTTATACTTATTACCAAGTTATATGAGTGATAAAATGGGTCACACTCCTTCTATATTGTTAATCATGCGTTAAATCAAAATTTATGCTTCTGTTGACTTTTTATAAACAACTTTGACCCGACAAATGCCTTAGTTAGATCGGGAATCAGAGGGTGCCCTTTTAAGTGTTTATTGCCCACATAAATACCAACTTATAACTACCTTAAGTTTGACTAATCACTGGTCCATTAGTGATTAATCGATAAGTCAAACCTTAATTACGACGGTTTGACTTTTAAGCTAATAACTAAGCAAAACTCAATTGAGGGAGGTCAAGGATACTTACCAAGGTCTAATGCACGATTAGAGATGCTTGGGGAAAGGCCTTGAGCTCCAGAAATCAGCAGAAGTTGAGTTGGGAATGGATGATCAAAATGTGCAAACATTGGGGCTTTATATAGTGTTCTTGATGGATCAAGATCATGACAAACAAGGCTATACATGATCCCTGATGATTAACAAGTGTCCCTAAGGCCTAAGAATTAGTTTAGGCAGCTCTTGGAAGTGTAAAAGGGCAGTATAAGTCGTTTATATGGCTGAACAGACAACCAGTTTCTGCATCTGGGAGTAGCTTACGGACCGTAAGGCTCCCAGCATACGGCCCGTAAGGACCTGGTCAGAAATCAGAAACTTTCACTTGTTGACAGATTTAGCCCTTGCACTTCCAAATGCCATTTCCGACACATCCAAGGCCCGTTAAACCATTTTTAAGGCTCTACAATGATGCCTAGGTATGGGGAACATGAAACATGCTCAAAAATATGCCGGATGACGATTCGTTTGGTCGTACGGTCATGTTGTTCGGTTAATTACTACGAAACACGGACAGACGCGAAAAACGAACCAAATGACGCGACGAATGGAATTTTATCAAGCCAAACACTAAAATAACATTTTTTAGTGTTTACATAAATTTTTGGGTGTCCGGGGATATTCAGAATGTAAGATATGCGCGTAAACGCAAACTTGTGCGCTTTTTGACACTTTTAGTCCCTGCATGACTTAAAAGTTTATTTTTGCGCACAAAACACCTCTAAGCCTATATCTAAGCTACGAAAAGATAATTAGGGTATGTATAACTCATGGTCATATTCCGGAAGGTCCGATAACATACGAATCGACATACTTTGGCAGTTTGACGCTTTAGGTCCCTCCGTTGCGCAAACTTGCACATCTCATCATTTAATAGCATTGAAGCCTTATCTAAACCATATTAGGAATTCTTGAAAGTATTATTAAACATGATAATGCTTCGGGCTCGATAAAAGGTCATTCAGAGGTATAATTAAACATGTTGACACTTTTAGTCCCTTACACTGGCAAAGTTGCGCGTAACTTCACTTTTGGGCATAAAAGCCTTGGGTGGCCAATGATTGGCAATCCCGAGAGTATAATCAAATATCATGAGGCTCTCGGTTTAATAAAAGGTCACTCAGAAGTAAGAATTAACATGTTGACGCTTTTAACCCTTTATTGCGCAAACTTTCAATTAATTACGCACACGGCTACACTTGATCAACAAGTGGCTCGTTTGTGAATATAAAACCGTAAAAGGTTATTTAGAAACTTATTTTAAGTATACAAACACTTCCAGTCCTTTCATAATCAAGGTTTTTGATTTTTCGAAAAATTAGTCCCTTGAATTCAATGTCTGACTTCATTAGGGTTTATTACACGTGTCAATACATCATTGGACGTGATTTTTTTTCGAGGTGTTACAATGTTAGATATTTAACATGCCTTCTACACTAAATTTCAAATAAACCTGACCCACATAATGTGGGTTTGACCTTGCTAATAAGTCCAAATTCATTGCTGAACAACTGACCATACATAATAAAAACCTCAACTTCCTTTTCTCTTGGTCGTTCAAAGAGTCAGAGGGTTTTGATCTAAGATTGTGATTCGCTCGGTTCTCGATCATAATCTGCAGAAGAACAAACAATATCAACATTCAAAAACAAAAAGGATTCAATTAATCCAACAAATCATTTTGCATTAATCACCTCTGGCTTCAATTTCCAATCGATTAAGCTCGAGTTTCACCGAATCCAAACCGTGGAACAGCTATTTAAGTTTGTCTGCGTCTAAACTTGGCCTCACCGTATTTAAGCAGTGGATGTATACTTGAGCCAAACTACCAATATCGTAACTTGAGCCAAACTTCCACCCTTATCAGAATAGCAATCAAAATCACTGCTAGAAACTCCAATAATATACTCAAACCTGAAATCCATCTTTCCTTTGCAACCAATATTGGGATGGACATGGTCACAGGTGGGACTACAATTTGCAGTAGCAAATGGTCATCCTGCTACATAAGCTAAGCCAGATATCAGCTCAATTTTCATACATGTAAATTAGTCTTCTTCTTTTTTTTTTTACCATGATTCAACTACAAGATCTATATACAAACTCTCTACCAGCCCTTTTCAAATCTTATTTTCTGTACTCTTGTTAACTTCAACCAAACTTGCACCTTCAAAAAGGATGAATTTCGTTCTACAACCGCGATCATCGACAGTACAAATGATCATGATCATCTTCAAACTCTGTAACGCCTAGCATTGCCAAAGCTAAATGCGAATTCAATTCATTCTTTGTTTGTTGAATCTGAGGATAACCTTCGGTAACGTAGTTGTAAGAAGATAAAGGGGTCGCGGCTGGTGTCTTCTTTAATCTTAGATTTGCTTCGACTCCTTTAAGGATAGAAAGTATTGCATCTATGTTTGGTCTTTTTGATTCTTCGTTGTGTATACACGCGTGTGCTGCTTTTATCATCCGCGCAATCTGGTCTAAGTTTCTTTGAGTGAATTTGATGCGGTGATCCAGTAGTTCCGGTATAGATCCTTGTTGTAATAATGGTTTCGCCTGAAAAATTTTTATCAATTAAATTAAAATGTTGAACATAATCTAAATCATTCAACAATGATAGTGGTGAAATGCATTAAGGTAGGGATGTTAAATGAGTTGTGTTCGCAGGTTGGCGGGATGAACACTTGAACCCAGACACAAACATGAAAATTTGTCATGAACCCAAATACGACACAGACCTGAAATCGTGTCAGGCACATGAACCGGAAAATGACAGCAGTTTTCATAGGTTGAAACAAACTCGACCCTTTTTTTAACGGCAAGGAACGACGTGCCAACCACTGTGACACCGAGCGCTGTGGCCAAGGTCGACTACTCGACCGCCGCCAGCCCCTTGGCTCACCCCAGATGCGCGGAAACCCGACCTCCACCCGCCCGAAGGCACAACAGTGGAATAATCGGTAAAACCTCGCCTCCCATCCAAGTCGAACCGGCGCCACCCGTATTCGCTCTTCACCTGGATGCCGCAGATAATAATGAGGAGAGTGGGAATCGAACCTAGGTCACAAAGAACACCAATTCTTTTCCCAACCACTCCACCACTACCTCATTGGCAACTCGACCCATTTAACCCTTTTTTTTGGCGTATTAGTACTCTAAAATTAATGACAAATAATACATATGTATACAAAAAATAAACCCCCTGTTTATTTTAAGTTACGGAATAAAATATATATTATTAAAAAGTTTATAAAGAAATAAATGGGTTAAACGGCTCAAACTTGTAACAACCATAAATTTATTTAACAATTTCCGTAAATAATCACAAATTACTGAGTATTTATATTTAAACATTCATGCTCAAATACGGGTTTATTAAAACTTTTCTAAACTTGAAATCAAAACAACATAATGTAATTTAATTCATTGTTTTAGAATAACGACGAAACAACTTGCGGAAGCTTCATTTAACGTGTGTTCGGTTCTTGCTCGACGCTTGATCTTCATCCGGGACTCTCGACATTCACCTATGATCAATACCAGCTTAAATGTTAGTATTGATAGTTTAAATAACGGTACAAGACAAGATAAATGATAATGGAAGGAAATCCCAAAATTAATCTCTTGATCCCAAAAACAAGGACTTCAAACTGGCCTCCACCGTAGCTTACGGTAGCCACCGTAAGCTATGGTGGCCTCTGTTTTAAAATACCCCCACCGTAAGGCAGGAGGCAACTATCGTAAAGATTTCAGCCCCACCGTAACTTACGGTGGGCACCGTAAGTTACGGTGGTCCCTGTATCAGACCTTTCCATTTTTGCCGTTTTTGAAACGAAAACTTCCGTATCTTTCAATCTGCATATCCGTTTGACCTCCCATTTCTTCCTACCTGATCGTAATTTGATTCTCCATCTCATGGAGTTTAAATCCAACATTCAAACTAATAAAATCCTAAATTTTTAAGCATTCGACTTATTATTAAAAATCCACATTTTGACCCGTTGGTATTTAGGACCTCCAAACTTGTTTCTAGTTAATCATAAATCATAGACCAAGGTATTTAACTCAAAATATCTATCTTGGATTCATAAGTTTTGTGAATTACGCGGCAAACACCCAAGTTACGCGCGTAATTCATTTTGACCCGTTTAGGAGATCTTTTATGCATTTTTGGTCCCCAAAACTAGCTCCTTTCTTTTCAATACTTCGTAATGCCACATCTAAATATCTGCTTATGTTCCACCACAACTATTTTTGTGGTGGATTTAGCATAACTAACCTATTATCCCACATTTACCCATCGGTTGGTCATTTTCCACAAATGACCATTTTTGTGCATTTGACCCACAAATGTATATTCCTATAACTTTTATTCATATTTAATGATTCCATAATATTAATGCAAGTTCCTAAACAACCCCTATGGGTCGTTTGCCCAATTTACCCTTCAAGGGCGTTTTAGTCAACATTAGCCCCTCACTTACTATGAAGGGCTTTTGCAACATATTTGGCCATGAAGTACGTTATCCACAACCATATTTACACATACCTGGCTTGGGTCAACTTATTGACCCGTTTCGATACCTTGCCTCTATAATATGCTAATTCGTAGCGCTTTAATCCATAAACCATTATTATCCTGTAAGCATAAGACTTGACACGTACTTATTAGTCGTCATTTGTCAACTGGCACTAAAAGTCACCCTTTGACCCGTTTGGTCTAAACGACCAAACATTTTGCATTTGAATTTAGAATGGTATATATATATATACCATCTCGTTATTTAACCCATTTCGGCTTACGCCGTAGAGTATCTTATAACTTTTACTTATATTTATCGGCACCCGACTAAATTACCATTTTATCCCTATCCTTATTATGAGTTACCCCATACGGTAACATCTCAAGATTCATTGTATGCTTGTCATTTACGGCTATATTACCATTTACCCATATTTACCATTCATCATGGTTTTTATCAATTTCGTGTATGTCCCGACTCGTATCATTTGCGTCGGAAATCCATATTTTCCAATATTGTTTTTATCGAGTTTAAAACTTATAGAATAAATAAGTATTCCACAAAATGGTGTAAGTTTCACTTACTTTGCATCTGGTTATTGCTCTTTTCGCGTACCCGATCCGTTTGACCCACTTCTTTCCCAAGCCTCCATCTAGCTTGTCAAGAGTCAAACTATCATCATAATTCGTAAGAGGGTTAGATTAGTCATAATTATTATGACTATTTCATCTTACGGATTTTATGTCAAAACTTTTATTCTACTTCATCATTGGTTAGTTTGACTTTCTAAAATCAACTACCTTTTATCATATAATATGCACAATCAAGGCAAATCAATATTATGATTAGAAATCGTTTTATCCCATATATTATGTAATTAGTCAAGTTAGCTAATTACGCGTTTCTTTCATAATTTCATCTTTTCATACAAAACCCAATTCATGGTAATTACGATTCATGTACCCAAACACTTAAATTGTTCAAGTACTATATCTTTACTATCTAATATGATGATTCTAATCACAAATTAGGCACTAACATCATCATATTATAAAAACCCTTCTCAAGTCATGTATGATCAACACTCAAACTTGCAAATTGTTCAAGTATCTTGTTTCTACTATCAACTATGATGATTTTAAATATGTGTATATCATCACCTTCACTACATAATCAGAACCCACTTGTCTAAAAGTGGTAAATCATCAAATTACTCAAATCATAGAAATTTTACTTCAATTTTCTACTTAGGGTTTGTTCCTAAGCAATCACACTTCATAAATTCGGCCATAGCCTCTATGATTCATGCATAGATCACATCATGCAAAGTTAACTAATTTTCACAACTTCATGAATGTTAGAAATTCGACATACCTTACGATCCCCTTGACTTGGTGATCGTTTCTATGTATTCAAATCTGGATTTGGCCTTCGATTGATCCTCCAATCTGAAGGTTTTGTTGAGTTTTAGGGTTAGCTCCCATGGAGCTTGTCTCCTGATCATCTCACGCACGCACACACACAAGAGTGTGTGTGTTGTGTTTTGTTTTTAAGTTTATAATTCCATTTGCAAGATACCCGGCTTTGGTCCCTTGTGTTTGGTTAGTTATTAATTAGGTCACAACCTAATTATTTTCAACAATATTCCCACTTATTAACTAGGTTTAATATTCCTAGTTAATTTAGTGGGTTCGGGAATATTTATGACTAAGTTTACTTTAGGTCCCGTTAACTCGGGCCTTTTATAAACTTTATTTTCCTTAGAAGCATTTATTCACGTTTTATTAAATATTAGGTTTATCTATTTAAATCCTAATATTTACCGGGTTACTTTTACCGCTAACGGTATTTTACCCGTCTTTTAGTATTTACGGGGTTTGATTACCAAACCCATTTTCGGGGTGTTACAAAACCGCGAACCAGCCAAGTCGACGTGAACAGGGCCCATTTAGCTAAATGTGATCATCAGCTCTACCTAGAGGTGTACAAATTGGTTTTTTTTCAAAAACCGCTTCCAGTTATTAACCGAACTGGTTTTTTCATAAAAAAACATTTTTTTATAACCAGTTTCGGTTACTAACCGGTTTTTTTTTACTTAAAACAATAACCGGTCCAACCGGTTAGGGTCGGTTTTTAACCGGTTTATTCCAAAAAAAAACATTTTTACCGGTTTATTCCAACCGGTTAGGGTCGGTTTTTAACCGGTTTATTCCAAAAAAAAACATTTTTACCGGTTTATTCCAACCGGTTAGGGTCGGTTTTTAACCGGTTTTTATAACCGGTTTCGAAGATAAATATCCCTAACCGGTCCACGACCTGCTCCATTGCCGTTCCAACCCGGATGAAAGTTTTTCTGCATATTAGGAGGAATGTTTTTTGCGCCAGCTGGATGCCATTCACCTCTACCTCGACCAGCAAAAGATAACATACTTCCAGGTGGACGAACTTGAGCCGGGGCGCCACCAGTTGCTACAGGACCCGCTCCAGGCATAGGTGCAGCACCAGGTCTCACATACTACACAGTTCCCCAAATAAAAAGAGATTAAACTATATCAAGAAGTAACCTTTGTTAATCTAAAATACGAGCTGTGTGTGTCTTGATTGAATATTGTCGTAACGGAAAAGAATCAAAGGCTGTCTTAGCACCATTAACGGTCATTAAACAGAAAACATAAATAATAAAAATCTTCCCCGTATAATCTCAATATAAAATCACATGTAAAACGAACAGCTAGACATCAAAATGCATAAAGAAAAAAAGTATATTTTCATTTATCAACAGAAGGAGCTAGTACAACATAACCACATTTAGTGGTTGCCCTAATTTAATCTTTGCAACAATATGTAAAAAAGCAAGTACATTTACCACTTTTTCGCACTATAATGTATAAACCAATCTAAAGTTCAAATATTGGAGTCCCTTTAGTAGAGATCTCAAGTTCAAATATCCAGCCTACACTGGTTTTCTGCATTTAATCCCCTTAAAGACCACTCGCCGCTTACATTTTACTCGATCCCATCGGTTAGCAATGTATATTCTAACAATATAAGTTTATAAGAATGCAAACGGGGTCTACATAAATTGTAATTATAATAACAACAAATTTGCCTGGTAGTTGATATTAATGATGAATAAAAAATAGAAAACGTTTGAAAGTAAATATAAACGCTTACTTCTGTCGGGGTCATCACACCGGTATGTAAAGCATATCATCACTGTCTTGATCGAAAATACCCTGCAAATGAATTACACCATTACAGAAAAATACAAAATTAAAAAATATACAAATTAAACAGAAGTATGCTTTTAATAATCAAAATGCTTTCATAACAACTCATTAATTAAAAACAAATTAAAACACTAACCCACTCATCTCTAAACCTCATGTTACACAAATATCAATATCAATAATATATTACGAATGTAACGTACCAGAAAGGGAAGTGGGAGAAAGGAGATAAAATTAAGAGTTGTTCCCCCATTTTCATTCAAGCCTTATCTCTCTTAAAGTTGTTAGCATCTTCGTTGAAGACCGCATGCTTTATCCTTGGCTTTTTAAATCTGCATTCAAGCTTTCGTTCGAACCCTACAAAATTGCCTGCAACAACAGAAATCAAAGGTCTTTCAAACAAACAGATTCAATAAGAATCGAAAACTGGAACCAAGAATAAAGAACAATCGATGCAGGGTTTGTAAACGGGAAAAGAAAACAACAGAACATTAACAACACTGAAAAGAACAATCGTACAAGTTGAGGATTCATACTAAGAATCGAAAACTGGAACCAAGAATAAATGATTAACAACAATATGCTCATGCTTAATGATTGTTGATGGGATCAGAGATGAGAAGAAATGGCTGAAGAATTTAGGTCACAAAGAGAGAAGAGAAGCGGCAGTGGAAGTGATGCGGATTTAGGGTTTTTAGAACATTTAAATACCCGGGTCATAATACGGATCCCGTCTCTACCCATATAAGAAAAAAAGACCCGCATTTTTTGAGCCAAAAAGCAAAATTTAGTGCCCTCATTGCTTGACACATCAGCAAAATTTAACACATTTATTATATATAATAGATTCCCAGTTTCTGCTGCTTCATCAAACAAATCTTACACACGTTTGACTAACAACACAAGTCACTTCGTTTTAAGCACTTTCAAGAGTAACAAATTTCAAGATACGATGAGTTCGACATCAAGAGCATGGTTGGTGGCCGGTACCGTTGGACTGGTGGAGGTACTAAAAGATCAAGGGGTTGCACGATGGAACTACACCATCAGAGCCATCCACCATCACGCCAAGTCCAATCTCCGGTTGGTCACCCAAACAAAGAAGTTGTCTTCGCCGGCTGCCTTGGCTTCAAGCAAAGCCATTGAACAATCAGAAGAGTCGTTGAGAAAAGTCATGTACTTAAGTTGTTGGGGTCTCAATTAATTGATCAATAGTTTTTAGGTTATCTATATCTGATGTACATTTTTTTATTAATAAAATACAATTTTGATTATCATCTAAAAGATTTTGGGACGATCTGAACAAAACAATATCGTCGTATTATTGATGACTAGTCCAACGAAGTAAATCAGTCTCGTTTCTTTGTTTTATCGATCGGACGAATACATTGTGGCATTTCACCATCATCGTGGTACTATATATACTATGTAGGTTACTTTGTATTTTGTTACTTTATATATTGAGAAAAACTTGTTAGTCGTCATGAAAAACATAGAAAAACTTGTTAGTAGTCATGCAAAACATACCTTAGTTTTCACTCAAGGACTTGAGACTATTTTCTTTTAAACACCAACTTCAATAAAATCAACCAACCCGAAAACCGGGCAGCTAAAACAACAAAAAAAACTTACATAATTACAAATCCGCATCAATTCTCCCAAGAATTAGTTTTAAACTTTGATCTATTTCTAACCCATAAACACCCAACCGTCTTCATCTTGCGAATAATGTTCTCAATCCAGACCGGCTTGTTTGCGAACCTCAACTCGTTCCTAGCCCTCCACATACTCCAGCAGCCTATTATCACAGTGACATGGAAAATCGTTTTTTTCCAGCTCCTTTAAACCTGTGTGGTTGTAAAGATCCAACAAATCTCTGAAAGAAAACGCAGATATTTGGCACACGACACCATTTACTCACAAACTGCCAAACAATAGAAGCCGTTCTACAGGCGGTGAAGAGATGATCAACTGTTTCTTCACCGTCATTACAAAACGGACATTCTACATTTTCGATATTTGTATTCCTGATCCTCAAAGCAATAGCCGTTGGAATCCGATCCATCTCCGCCCGCCATGAAAAAACGTTGCATTTGGCATGAATCCATTTGCACCAGTTGAGGACAAAATTGTTACTATGATTGATGCCTTTTGCTAGAAGCCACTTGACCGTTCCCACACTAAATTTTTTTACTTCCCACTCAACTGAATCCATCAATTGACTTAGCTGGCCCAGTTGTTGCATGTCCGGCACATCAACAATGCCCGTTTCTGTAACACCCCGAAAACGGGTTTGGTAATCAAACCACGTTAATACTAAAGGATGGGTAAAATACAGTTAGTGGTAAAACTTACCCGGTAAATATTTGGATTTAAATAAATAAATCTAATATTTATTAAAAGGATGAGAAATACTTTGAGAAAGCAAAGTATATAAAAAGGCCCGAGGTTAACGGGACTTAAAAAAAATAATAAGAAATAAATAAAACGGATTATGAACAAGATAAAGTAACTGGGAATAAATGACCTAGTTAGTCATAAGTCTTATAGTAATAAGAAAATTTGTTAAAACACACTATATGCAACTTGGTAAAGTATACGGACCAAAGGTGACAAACTTGAAACAAGTTTGTATTAAATAAAACATTCAACACCAAAACACACACTCTAAGTGTGTGTTCTGGTCGAAAATTGCAGAGGAGCCAGGGAACTCCATGCTCAAACCCTAACTAGCAAAAATCAAGCAATTGAGAAGCCAAATCGACTCCAAATCGAAATCTAAGTTTAGATTAGTGATCACCTCAATGAAAGGATCACAAGGTATGTCAAATTTCATCTCCTAGTTACATCTCAAAATTTTGATGAACATATGAAATCGAAAATTTGGCTTGCATGAATGTTGTTTGGATGAAATTAGAATAAAATAGTGTCTAGGAATAAACCCTAGCCATTAGATTGTTGAAATTATGCTCAATACTTGAGAATTCCATAATCACCATTGAAGGTGTTAAGTGGGTGATGTAGAAGTATGAAGACACTAGGATTATGATAGTTGTACTAGTGTAATTTGAATTCTATAAAGCAATTTCAGGTTTGTTGATGTTAAAATTGATGTGAAATTGCCAAATTGATGTTAACCATGGTAAAGATAACTAGTTATGAACTAGTTAGTAAATATGTAAAATTATGCACACTAGGTGTTTGTTAAAATGCCTAAATGAAAACTAAAGTGCTGAAATTGTAAATGAAATGCGAGATTGCCAAACTCGATTTATCCCGTATGATATGGGGTAATATGAATTCTAAGCATGATGTTGATTTAATTTAAATGGTATTTGTCATATGGATAACGGTGGTTAACTTTTAGAAAGTTAAACTAACCAATGATGAAGTCGAATGGTAGATTCGACATAAAAATTGTAAGACGGAATAGTCGTAGCTAATAATGACTAAACTAACCGTCTTACAGATTATGATGATAGTTTGACTTATGACAAGCTAGATGGAGGCTTGGGAGAAAGCGGGTCAAACGAAACAAGAAAGAAGAAAATACGTAACTTGGATACAAGGTAAGTTAAACTTACACCCCCTTTTTAATTACTATACACTTACTAGCGAAAATTGATCGTGAATAATGTTAAATAATTGAAATACGATGTTCCGGCATGATACAATGCAAGTTGGAATGAATAAAAAGTTAGGAAATCATGAATTATGGGAAAAGGGGTAAAAAGGTAAATTAGTCATGTAATGACGAACAAATAAAAACGGTTTTGAGTGAAACGAGTTTAAGGGAAAACCGGGATAGGTTTAAAGGGATGAAATGGTAACTAAATACCATCTCATATGGATAAATGGTCAATTAGGCTAAATGGGTCAAATGGTGTTGTTAACACCATTTGACAACTTCATTTGACAATTGCTTGTTGAGTGTTGTAATCACAGGAAACAACATAAACGTGCGTTGCTTTAACTAGAAAGATTTAAAGCAAAAAGTTATGTAAACGGGTCAATACCTTGACCCGAGCCAGGTACGCATAAATAAGCTTTTAGTTAAACATATAATTTATGGTCAAATATTTAACGAAAGTCCTTCGTCGTAAAGTGAGGGACTAAAGTGGACCAAAACATCCTTGAAGGGTATATTGGGTAAACGACCCATAGGGGTTGTTTAGGAACTTGCATTAAGATTATGGAATCATTAGATATGAATAAAAGTTACAGGAATACACATTCATGGGTCAAATGCATAAAAATGGTCATTTGGTAAAATGACCAACCGATGGGTAAATTTTGGATAATAGGTTAGTTATGCTAAATCCACCATAAAAATAGTTGTGGTGGAACATAAGCAGATGTGTAGATGTGGCCTTACGAAGTATGAAAAGAAAAGAGTTAATTTTAGACTAAAATGCATAAAAGATCCCCTGAACGGGTCAAAATGAATTACGCGCGTAACTTGGGTGTTTGCCGTGTAATTCACAAAACTTATGAATCCAAGATAGTTATTTTGAGTTAAATACCTTGGTTTATGATATACGAATAACTAGAAACACGTTTGGAGGTCTTAAATACAAACGGGTCAACATGTTGATTTTGAATAATAAACCGAATGCTTAGAAATCCCAGATTTTATTAGTTTGAAGGTCAGATTTAAACTCCACGAGATGGAAAATCAAATTTCGATCATGTAGAAAGAAATGGGAGATCAAACGGATATGCGGATTGAAAGATACGAAAGTTTTCGTGTCAAAAACGGCAAAAAAGGAAGGGTCTGATACAGGGGCCACCGTAACTTACGGTGCCCACCGTAAGTTACGGTGGGGCTGAAATCGTTACGCCAGATACCTACTGCCTTACGGTGAGGGCATTTTAAATCAGGGGCCACCGTAACTTACGGTGCCCACCGTAAGTTACGGTGGAGGCCAGATTCGAGTCCTTGTTTCTGGGATCAAGAGATTAATGTTGGGATTTCCTGATTTTTCTTTAATTCGATTATTCGACCCATTTTCCTTGTGATACTAGTTATTTAATTATCAAAACTGACTTTTAAGTTGGTTTTGAACATAGGTGATTGTCGAGAGCCCCGGATGAAGATCAAGCGTCGAGAAAGAACCGAACACGCGTTAAATGAAGCTTCCGCAAGATGTTTCGTCGTTATTCTAATACGACGAATTAATTCACATTATGTTGTATCTTTTTAAATTGTAAAAGTTTTTAATAAACCCGTATTTTCATTGTAATTGTGACCGTGATTACATGATTATGGACTTAAATTTTATGAAAAACGTAAAATATTACCAAGGGTGTTACAGTTTCCAGCTCCAATTCTGATTTATGCCTCCACCTTCAACCCAACATCTAATTTTAACTCCGCGTCTTTTTTCATTATCAAGCTGAAACAAAAGTTGGAAAAAATCCTTCAGCGGTTCTTGTGTGACCCAAGGGTCTAACCAGATAGAAATATATTCCCTGTCTCCTGGAACACCTTTGAAAAAAACTTTGAATCGGCTAATCTTCGATATTACTTTCAGAATATTATGCCAAGCCCCTCCAAAGTGTTACGAGCTGGAATAAAATCCCAATTCCTACTGCTCGTGTGGAAAGCCTCAACCACCTTTCTCCACAAATTATTTGTTTCCCCCTTGTAATGCCACCCCTATTTAACTAAGAGCGCAAAATTGATGTTTTTGAGTATACTAATACCAAGCCCCCTTTTAGCTATAGCAACATCGTCCCAAGCAACCCAATGGACTTTTTGGGCTTCATTTGTCCCACCCCACAAGAAGCGTTTTATCATCTTTTCTAAATCTTTAGTAACTTTGCTTGGAGCTTTATAAATAGAGAAATAATATGTTGGGAGGCTTTCAAGAATGGCTTTGATCAGCATGAGACCACCACCAATTGAAAGACAAGCGGCCTTCCACTTGGAAAGATGAGCTTCAAACACGTTATAAACCGGCTTCCAATTGTTGATACGGTTCATATTTGCCCCGACCATGATCCCCAAATACTTAAACGGAGGATTCTCCGCTTTACATCCCACTAAAACAGCCTTTTCTTCCACTTCCAGGTTCTTCACGCCAATGCCAAAAAGATTAGACTTTGATAAGTTGAGTTTTAGCCCGGAACACATGTAGAAAACCTGGAGGATCCTCACCATGTTCATAATATTATCAAAATACCAATCACCTAGAATAATTGTGTCATCCGCGTAGAGATTATTTGTGATGTTCGGGCCATTATTCGGGGTTCTAACGCCTTGTATTAACCTTTCTTCGCTAGCCTTTGCCACATGAGTGATGTCCGGGGTTCTAACGCCTTGTATTAACCCTTCTTCTCTAGCTAAGCTATTTTTTGAGGATTAATGCCATATTTACCAATAATGGGTTCACATCTCACAGTTACGATATTCACTAGATCTCTTATATGATACTAGTGCGCCTTATTTACTCTAGGCCTTTGTATACTATGGTAGCTACTGAACGTTAGCTATCACAGTAATTTAGAGTGCCTATACATGCTGATCCTTTGTTATACTTAGATCACAACACTATTTGTGAACTTTAGTACACTATGGGTTGTCAATTTTTTCGTTAATCTATTGACCTCCACTAGATCGTTATCAAACATATTCTTTAGTACCTAAAATGTAACGTCAATCATGGGTTGACTATTCGCAGGCGTTCTAGTTTTGTTATTCATGTTTATGCCGATGCATATTGGGCTGGGTGTCCACTAATGATCACCTATCTACTATTGTCTATTATGTGTTTCTTTAACCCAATGTCTCCACTTGGAATCCTAAGAAACAACATACAATTGCGAGATTTAGTGTTAGGAAGGAGGTCCATCATGTCGGAAAGTAAATGGTGTATCGTAGTGTAGGGGCTAAATGTGTAACTTGGTGTCCTATATAAACACCCTTCTTTGTAACCCTAAATATAGTTCAATACAATTTCAATACAATTCAAACCCCAATCACAGTGTTTATTCTCTATACCAGACAACGTGGTATCAGAGCAGTGTTTCTGATTCGTAAACACTTTGCTCATCATCTACGGTCTACCCCAGCCAATCCAAACTCAAACCAAAAAACCCAATAATCAAATCAAACTCTGATCAATCATCATCTTCAATCCGCTAAAACCCAAAAAAAAAACATATACAAGAGTGACATCTTCAAATCATATAGATCTTTACCTTTGGTGTTTGGCTAACCTCATCAGCCACAGCTTTTTCTTTCTTGGAGTGCTTTTCATGGATTCTTGTTCCTTTGTGCCCTCTTGTCTATCCTTCAAATTTTTGCTATTCTGACATCTTGTTTTTTCCCAGCCGCCAAAACCCAAAATAAGAAAACCCTAAAACCACTTAGATAAATCCGCTGCGTATTTGTTGAAAAAAATACCTTTTTTTCCTCTGCGTATTTGTTGACAAATTGGGTGAAGTTAGTGTCATCGGATTTATTCTAGCCTACTTTAAATCTTGAACGCGAGTTTAAGTTACCTGGTAAATACGCCGGTAGGACAACATTTTTTACGTTGTTATTCTGACGGATTTAAGTTGCCCAGGATATTTGTTCCCGACGTAATTGATAAATCTTGAACGCGAGTTCAAGTGTCTAGCGTATTTATTAAATACGTGAAACAGCTGTTTCGTTCGTAAAGACAGCGTATTTACCAAAAAAACCCCTGCATATCTGTCATATTCCGTGTCAGCAAAAGTGAATATGGCAATCAATCATGAAAAAAACAGTTCTTGGATATTTGATTCTGGTGCCACTGACACCATGTCGTTTGAACCGTTGGACATACGGTCAATGACCAACCCTCAAAAAACTCAAATCCATACCGCAAACAACGAAACTACGCAAGTGAGAGGAGGAGGAACAATTGAAATTTCACCAACTATGAAATTACCAAATTACCTTTATGTTCCGTCATTATCACACAAATTGCTCTCAATCAGTCATATTACCAAAGAATTGAATTGTACGGTACTAATGCATCCTACATTTTGCCTCCTACAGGATATCAGGATGGGTGTGATTATTGGACGTGGTATTGAGCTTCAAGGATTGTACTATGTGGATGAAGTGGCTCAACAGGGTACTGTGATGTTGGCACATGGAACTGAAAACCGGGAAGCCTGGCTATGGCATAGGCGTTTGGGACACCCATCCACCGGTTATTCGCATCTTCTGTTTCCAAAACTCTTTCCATCAAATAGTAGAATAGAGTGTGAAACTTGTTTTCGTGCCAAAAGCCATCGACAACCATTTAAACCCAGTAATACCAAAGTTGATTTACCTTTTTCACTAATCCATTCGGATGTGTGGGGTCCTGCTCCTGTTGTGGGAGGGCAGGGTTTTCGATACTTTCTACTATTCGTGGATGATTGCACTCGCATGACATGGGTATATTTTTTAAAAAACAAAACCGAAGTTTATGAGAAATTTACCTCATTCTATGCTATGATTCACACACAGTTCAAAAGAGAAATACAGATTCTTAGGTCCGACAATGGGGGGGAATTTGTCAATACATCCATGAAACAATTCTTTAAAACCAAAGGCTTAGTTCATCAAACCTATTGTTCCCATACCCCTGAACAAAACGGTGTTTCCGAACGGAAAAACCGTATTATTCTTGAAATGACTCGAGCGCTTTTAATTGAATCTCATGTCCCTAAATCTTTCTGGCCGGAGGCGGTTGCAACCTCCGTGTATCTCCTAAATCGGCTTCCCACCAAAGCTCTTAAGTTTAAGACTCCCTTAGATTGCCTATCTAAGTCTGCCAGTATTCCCCATCCTCTTACACTTGAACCTCGAATCTTCGGGTGTACAACATTTGTCCACATACCAAAAACCAACAGAAACAAGCTTGGCCCATGTGCTGAGAAATGTGTATTTGTTGGCTATGGGATCAATCAAATAGGTTACCGGGGTTATAATCCAAAAACTCATCAAATGTTCACTACAATAAATGTTGACTTTCTTGAAACAAAATACTTTTATAACACCCAACTCAGTGGTCAGGGGGAGAATGAACGTACAGACACTCTGAGTTGACTAACCCAACTTCCCTCATCTGAAGAAATTGAACCAGAAAAACATCACAGTACTTCGAGTCAGTCACCTTCAAACATAGCCACACAATCTGCGGGGCACAGTACTACTGAAGAAAGTCCATCCAATGTGATACCAGATGTAAGAAATACTGAGAACCCTGAATGTACTACGTCTTATAACTATGAGACAACAGGGGAACACACAGAACCGACAACAACAGAACCTACATAACATGTTGAACCAGATGTTGAACAGGTTGAACCAGTTGTTGAAGAGGTGGAACCAGTTGTTAAACATGTTGAACCAGGTGCAGCAGAGACAACCAGCAGAGACAACTTGAAGATACTCTCTCCCTCCAAGAGAAAATAGAGGAGTTCCTCCTAAGAGATACTCTCCAGAAAAGGTGGCTCCAAGGTCTAGGTATCCTGTGGCAAACATTGCCACTGGAAATTTGCCTAAGGAAGCTAAAGCATTTGCCGCTGCCTTGTGCTCTAAACAAATGCCATCTACAACACAGGAAGCCTTGAAATCTGAAGAGTGGAAAAAGGCTATGGAGACCGAAATGGAAGCACTCAAGAAGAATAACACATGGGAGAAATGAACTCTTCCACCAGGAAAGAAACCAGTTGGATGTCGGTGGGTGTTTTCAGTCAAACACAGGCCTGATGGCACGATTGAAAGATACAAAGCACGGCTGGTTGCAAAGGGTTATACTCAGACTTATGGAATTGACTACTCTGAAACCTTCTCCCCAGTAGCCAAAATCGATACAATCAGAGTTCTTTTTTCAATAGCCGCCAATAAAGGTTGGCCTCTTCATCAATTTGATGTAAAAAATACCTTCCTTCACGGAGAACTGAACGAGGAGGTCTATATGGATGCTCCACCGGGATTCAATGAGAATTTCAAGGCTGGAGAAATATGTCGGTTAAAGAAATCTCTGTATAGGCTTAAGCAGTCTCCTAGAGCTTGGTTTGGAAGGTTTACCCTTGCTATGAAGAAATATGGCTTCAAATAAAGCAACTCTAACCATACCCTATTTTTTAAACGTAGGGGCAATCTTGTGACATGCTTAATTATCTATGTTGATGGCATGATACTTACGGGAAACGATGAAGAGGAAATGTCAATGTTGAGAGATAAACTTTTCTCGGAGTTTGAGATGAAAGACCTGGGAAGATTGAAGTATTTTCTTGTAATTGAAGTTCTAGAATAGCAGCTCATGCGTTCAACATCGAGAGCATGGTTAGTGGTCGGTACCGTTGGATTGGTGGAGGCACTAAAAGATCAAGGCTTCGCACGGTGGAACTACACCATCAGAGCCATCCACCACCACGCTAAGTCCAATCTCCGGTCAGTCACCCAAACAAAGAAGTTGTCTTCGCCGGCTGGCATGGCTTCAAGCAAAGCCATTGACCAATCAGAAGAGTCATTAAGAAAAGTCATGTACTTAAGTTGTTGGGGTCCCAATTGATTATTTTTCTTTTGTTTTATAGGTGTATATATGTAAATTGTACTATTAGTATTGATACACATGATGTACAACCTTCTTATTAATCAAAAATAGTTTTGATTATCAACAAGATTTGTGAACAATTGGTGATTATTGGCATTGAGTAGTCAGATTTTAAGTCGTTTTTTCAATCAAATTTCTTTTGACCATTTTTTACAAGGACTAACATCTCATTATCAGTTACGGTGTGTTCCCGAGTTAAAAATCCCTCCCCATCCCTCCCCTCCCCTCCATGTCTTTCCAAATTGGAAAGACTATTTTCAGGCAAAAAAAAACCCAATTTTCCCTCCCCTCCCCTCCCCTCCCCTCCCCTCCCCCTGTTAAGTGGGTCTCTGCGTATCTATCTCCTTTACCAAAATCCATTTTTCATGACTTTTGTCAATATGGCAGGAAAGGTCCTCGATTACTTCTTTCTTCCACAGTTCCAATTTTTTTTTAATAAAATTTTCATTAAAACAGAGACGATTATAGACTAATTGCACGTAGACGGGTAATAAGTTGTGTCGCTACCTACTTCTGAATAGCAAAGCCTACCATGTTAAACACAAAAATGTATAGCCGATCTTTGTACACATAGAGCATAGTAGTATTAACTATGATGCACCGGGACGGGGACGGGTACGGGAACGGGAAACGGCAAAACTAAAAAATTCAATAAGCGGAGACGGGACAGGTACGGGAATAAAAACATATAAAAAAATAAATATATATTAAAGATAATAGATGTAAAAAGTTAATAACATAAGTTTTAATAATAACCACCTCATAATCTAACTACAAACAATTTTATAAACTAAAGATAACTTAACTTTTTATACTTTTATAAAAGATGTAAAATGAAATCTACATTTCTAGCGTGCTAGGTTCACTTTTAGGGTCAAAGTCTATATTTATCAACGCTCTCATCAGTCAAAGTCAGGCTTTTTTTTCACTGTTTATTATTCATGAATAGTACTAAATACCCTTTTATCTAGTTTAAACATAAAAGCAAGTATCCGTTTTTTAACTCAATCTCTTTTCTACCCTTCTTCTCCCTCCACAAATCAGTAACAGTTCCAGCAAGTTCAGGCTTGCTTTTGGTCGGAATCTGGTTGGAAAGTCGTCGGAAAGTTGTTTTTGGCCATAATCTTGCCGGAAGAGCGCCTGTAGTCACCTGCGCCTAGCTGTAGAATCTTGCCGGAAACGTTTCCTGCACGTCCCCAAACCCCGTCCCCTTCTGCAGCGCGTTTCCAGGCCGTACCCAACATGCCGGGGACGTTTCCCGGCCGTCCCCGTGCCGTTTCCGTCCCCTAGCAGTCCCCGGGACGGGAGACGGCACCTCAATGACGTTTCCGTGCTTCCGAGGTAGTATATAGTGATAAAATGTTAGATACCAAGTAATTTGTGATGAGATATTAAAACATTTTGGGAATATATCCCATCAAAGCCAAGATTACATGTGTTGTTTTTTTAAATATTTTCATTATTAAAAAAATTAACTTTTAGAATATTTAACCAAAGAATTTCAATATTTAAAAATATTTAACTTTTAGAATAGAGAGAAATGCCCGGATAGTCCCTGTGGTTTCACCTTATTTCAGCTATAGTCCCTATCTTTCTAAAACTACTTGAATAGTCCCTGTGGTTGACCTTTTTGTTCTCGGATAGTCCCTGGCTCTAACTTCAGTTACTTTTCTCTGTTAAGAGGGGTGTGAAATGACAAAAATACCCTTTCTTAAAAGGCCAAACCATAGGGACTATCCGGGCATCTTCTTCATTTATATTTATAAAACCCCACCACCACACCCTCCTCCACCCTCCACCGTGCCGCCGCCGGTCTCCGCCGCGCAGAACCACCGTCGTTGACTGGTTTGACTTTGTTTGACTATCCGGACTCCTCGTTGACGGCTATTGACCGAGCCCGAAATCTTCGAGGTTTGACCCGAACTCCTCGTTGACGGCTATGAACTGAAATCTCTGAACCATAATTAAAACAAGACTCGAATCAAAACTCAACCACAATGAACTGAATACGTGCAAGGCTCTTACCTGAATCAAGGTTCGAACTGGAATTATGTGGAACTGAACTCACCACCGCTGACCCAGAACTCGGGAACAGAGCTCGAGACTGATGTTGAGCCGAAACCCAGAATTGAACCGCTGAACCAACTGATATACCCGAGAAACACCCACCACTGTCATCATCAAAATCCCTTCGTCATCCTCTTCATCGGCAGATAAACAAATAAATAAAGGAAACATCTGTTGCTTGATTCATGAAAGGATTTTAAGAAAGAAAGTAAAAGAACAGGGGGGTGTTTACCGAAGATTGAGTCGCCGGAACAAAACAGCAACAACCATCGCCGCATGTCCTCCGATCTCCTTCTCTCTTCGTCTCTTTCTCTCTACTCTCTCTCTACGGTTCTGATCTGTGTCGTCGGTTATGCGGTGGTTCAAGGCGGGGAGAGAAGGCGGGGTGTAGGTGAGTGGCGGCAGTGGAACGAGAGCGCGGGGGGGGGGGGGGGTAGCTGGTGCGTGTGGATTGGAGGAGCTTGATATAAAGAAGGAGACCCAGCTCCATTGTATAAGATTACAGAAGAACTAGGGTTGAAGGTGAAAGGGAAAGAGGTGAGGTATTAAGAAAGGGTATTTTTGTCATTTCACACCCCTCTTAACAGAGAAAAGTAACTGAAGTTAGAGCCAGGGACTATCCGAGAACAAAAAGGTCAACCACAGGGACTATTCAAGTAGTTTTAGAAAGATAGGGACTATAGCTGAAATAAGGTGAAACCACAGGGACTATCCGGGCATTTCTCTCTTTAGAATATTTAACCAAAGAATAAAAGTGTTGGAAATGAAATACAAACTGCATTATTTTGAAACTTTTTTGCGAAATATCAAAGATGGATCCCCTTTCATATTGCATTTCACCATCATCCTACACGGCCACTTCAATTTTAAAGGTTAGAATCAATACTTGCACTTTACGTGGGCAATCAATTAGTAGTATATTACTTTTCTTAACTTTTTAAATTTAAATGTTATATTTGAATTTCTTTTTGAATTTTGATAACTTATATGAAAGTATATCTATTTTTTTTATATTATTCACGTACAACTGCTCTTATCAATTATCATCCTTAATCGTTTTGTTTTTCTTATAGATCTTTGCCGATTAGTCATACGTATATGTGATCTTCATATTAACCAAATATTGTTCTTACTACAAGAAACTAACAAAAATTTTTTGATTATCACACCGGAGATGTCACATGAGCTCACAAATCCCGAAATTGTTTCATTGAAACACGTTCTATTATAAAGTGCTACTTTCATTTCCGTTATTTTTTATAACGGCAAATGTTACATTGTTCATACGCCTAAACTACACCAATAAATACTAATTACACCCTACTCTTAATATTTAGGGTCAGTCTGAGTCGGTTTTTACCTCAAAGCGAACCAAAACACTCCTAACAAAAGATATTTTTATTTAAGTTTACCTATACACACTTTAGTTGGTATCCAACATCTTAAAAGCAAAACCATACACTCCATTGGAGACTTTACTTGTTACATACCTCCCCACTCTCCTCTATAAATACCCCTTCTGTTCATCTACGACATAACTGATCACAACATGAGTTCTTTAACCCGTGTTTGCATAGCTGCCGGTGTGGCCGTCGTCAATGGACACACTGATCATGTTTGTAAACTAAAATCACTTGTCAAATCCTTCCGTCAGAACAAGAAGGCGTTTACATCTTCGACCGGTGCTGATCCCTCCGGTCTCCGCCCTTTATCTGGATTCCGGGGATCCAATGTGCACGCTGGCGAGAGGAAGACGCAATCCGATGATTCTTTCCGGCAAGTTATGTACCTAAGCTGCTGGGGACCCAACTAAAGTTACATAAGACTGGTGCTGAAAATTTGTTCCACATTATCAAGTGTATCTATAAAATTATCCCATTTTTCTTGAACTATTTGCTTTGAAATAACTAAAGTTACAAATTTCAAGTGATTAATATATACATTCCAAATAAACCAGATTCATGTTGTCATGTTGATGTGGTCTAATGGTGTATGATTACAAAGTTTCCTACACTACTGGTAACGGTTTATTTGTTCTTAAAAATGATTTAGAGGTCTAAAAATTAACATAAGTTATTTAAAATTCAACATATCGTTCCCATACACCTTTAATACAAGAAAACATTTGCACGGATTGTTCATTTGTACCTATTTATAAATTATGAAACCTAAATGGTCATTGGATCGACACAGTGTGTCATTGTCTAGAATAGCAGTTCATGCGTGATACACGTAGAGTAATTTAATGAGTTATTAAGTTTACCTTTATATTAATTACACTTGATAAATAATTTTACGCCCTGCTTGCGGTGTGCATATATAATGTATATGTGTGGATTTTCGGGAGCAAAAGTGAAATTGCACTAATTTTAACATTATTTTACTAATTTCGTGTAACGTTAAAAGCGGTGGACGGTTAATCATGTATCATGTGGTGACATTGAAAGCCAAAAGACAAAATGGTACATGCACTAATCGGCTTTTGTCCCAATTGTTGAGTGTTATGTGCCTTATGTCAGGCTTGATGCAAAACTACTATCAAATCGGGGGGTCTCACTAGAAGCAACATCTTTATTCCTACGGGGTAGAGGTAAGATTGTCTACATCTTACACTCCTCAAACCCTAACTTAGCTTTGCTATTGTTGGGATTTACTAAGTATGATGATATTGATTACACTTCATAAATAATTTTAACGTTATTTTACTAATTTCGTGAAAATAATGTAAAAATTGGGGGACAATTAATCATGCATCATGTGGTGACGTTGATAACTGAAAGACAAGGGGTTACATGCACTAATCGGCCTTTTGCTAAGTGTTATGCGTCTTATGTCCAAGGCTTAATGCAAAACTACTATCGAGCTGAATGTCTTACTAGAAACAGCTTCTTTATTCCTATGGGGTAGAGGTAAGGTTGTCTACATCTTATCCTACTCAGACCCTACCTTAGTTTTGCTATTGATAGGATTTAGTGAGTATGATGATGACGACACTTGATAAATAGTTTTTGTATGATCGGTTTTCCAATTTAAAAGGGAGGTTACTACACAGATTGTTGCTAGTTTACGACCCATTTTTTTTAATTTGTTGGTTTGGCATATTGCTTTATTATAAGACAAAATTACACAAATCAACCTTTATATTATACCTAAACTGCACTTCGTACCTTTTACTATTAAATCGGCCAAACCCAACCTTTATGTTCATGTTTTGTTACATTCTATAACATTTACAACTAACCTCGTCCAAAAACTCAGTTAAGTTACCTCACATGCTTTGCATGTGAGGGGTACTATGGTCTTTTATAGGATAAAGGTTAATTTTTGTAAAAATATTATTTATAACATAAAGGTTGATTTGTGCAAAAATATTATTATTATATATATAATAGTAGAATAACTTTTTTTTTTTTTTTGCAAAAAACATTATTATTTGTTAATGATTATATATTTATTTATATAAACATATATAAAAATAAGTTTTAAATTTATTTTATAAAAATTATGATATTAATGTTTTTATAAAGAAAATAATAATGACAAGAATTACTTGTTATATAAAGTATAAATAAAACACAAATTCTTCTAAATAAAGTTATTGTAATATCCAGAATATTTTTATAATTATATATAATCATAACGGACGTTTTAAAACTACTTAAACTAAAAAGTATTTTTTACGTATATGTAAGTATGTGTTTATAAAAAAAAGTTATTAGACAAATTTATATCGATAAATGAAACTAATAAATTAATTTGATGTTTAAAAAATGTTTAATAAATTTCAGTAAAAAAAATTCTAAATATATAATATGTAAATAATACAATTTGTTTACTAAAGTTTACTAACGATTTTTTAAACGTCAAATTTATTTATTAGTTTCTTTATCGATATAAATTTATCTAATATTCTGTTCTTATAAACACATACTTACATATACATAAAACATACTTTTTAGTTTGAGTAGCTTTAAAACGTCCGTTATAATTATATATATTTATAAAAGTATTCCGGATATTACAATAACTTTATTCAAAATAATTTGTGTTTTATTTATACTTTATATAAAAAGTAATTAATCTTGTCATCGTTATTTACTTTATAAAAATAATAAAATCAGAAGTTTTATAAAATAATTCAAAACTGTATTTTTATATTTATAAACATATAATTATTAATCAATAATAATGTTTTTGCAAAAAAAAAAATATTCTACTATATGTATAATAATATTTTTGCACACATCAACCTTTATGTTATAAAAGACTATAGTGCCCTCACTGTGCAAAGCATGTGAGGTAACTTAACTGAGTTTTTGGACGGCATTAGCTGTAAAGGTTACAAAATGTAACAAAATATGAACATAAAGGTTGGGTTTGACCGATCTCATAGTGAAAGGTATGAAGTACAGTTTAAGTATAACATAAAGGTTGATTTGTGTAGTTAATTAACCTCATGTTTGTCTGTATTGGAAAAGGCAAAAAGAAAATGAAATGTGTAGAGGTTTACATTTGCATTTAAGGACTTTTGTAATTATGACAGGAAAGGTCCTCGGCTACTTTTATCTTCCATTTTGACCCTTTTTAATTTCTTTTCTTTCGTTATATTTTTACACACAACACTACCATGTAAATAGAACTTAAATAGCCTTAGAATTACATGTATTTTTTTTAAGGATGACTTTCTATGTACAGGACCTAGTGGTCACCGGGTTTTTGTCAAATACAATCCCCCGTCAGTCCCGCCTACGGACGCGATGTTCTATCGGGCCTCGGCCGCCGCGCAAACTGACCTTCGCCCGTAAACCATACTGCCCCCACACGAGAACCTTGCTGGGGTAACAGCTGGGTAAAACCGGGTTGCCCTCCGGATCGAACCATGCCTCGGTAGGAAACAATCCATCATTAGGACGTCCCGCACCTTTTACTACAGCCAGGAGTCGAACCGGTGTCTCCAACTGACCAACTGAGCTAGGGTGGGGGATAATAGAATTACAGGTATTTAGTGACACAAAAAGTACATAAGATGCCAATTAACTTATGAAAAGATAATACAACATTTTGGGAATTGGATTTGTATAATTCCTCCAAAACATAAAATAAAAGTGATTTCTTTTAGATCAATAATTAAAAAAACACAAAGAACAATATCTTCAAAACTTTTATAAAAAAGATGGACACGCTTTCATATAGCATTTCGCCATCATCCTACAACGCCAATTCATAATTTAAAGGTAAGAATCAATACTTGAGCCATTATTTTCAAACTGTTTTTATATGTAATACTTTACATTTATATTGCTTTTAAATTTTGATAAGCTATATGAAAGTATCTTGTACGTGTTTATATTATGGTATTGTCCACATACAACATGTCTTATAATCTTATCACCCTTTGCTAATCGTTTTGCTTTGCTTTTACATGTTACGTGATTAGTCAATTTATGCGTATATTAGTATTGATAATGATAATATGATGATAAGAGCATAATCTTTAATACCAACAAGAGATGGGAATATTTATATCTGACCACATGTAGATTGTTTTAGCAATATACATACATATTCACATTTCAAAATCTATCAACGTTGCACTTTCAACTATACTTACTCCACCATCTTACAACTTTAAAACAAAACTATTCACTGAATGCATCTAGACAATGAACGGTGTTCCCATCTTTGATTATGATTGCTCTAGTAGTGAGGTAACTAATAACGTTGTGTACTTTGCACATAATTATTAATCATCTTAAATAAAACATATGATTGCACTCTCATGTTGGGGAAAATAGAGATTTGCAAAAGATGATCTGAGAGGCCTGTGATCACTTTCAGATCGAATTATTTCGGTGGTTCTTTCGAAAAATCTAATAGGATACAACTCATATTTGAGAGCGAGAACAAATATGTGATTTTGTTGTGTAATTTGTATGAATCAGTAACCAAAGAAAATGAATTTGAAAATAGGGATAGGGCTGGCAACTGCCATCAGACCGTTATCACTTTTAAATCAATGTACATTTTTTTGATTCAACTAGTTAAAATCTTGTATGTGCAAAAGCTATACATGTTCATATTAGTTTGCAGAACATAAAACAATTAAAAAACACTGGATATAGTCAAGTGTGTTCACGTGATAAAGAAAAAAATAACGTTATCTTAACTAATTTGATCTACTTTTTTTGTGTGGATAATACGAAAGTCATATTCAAGCATTAAAATATAAGATAAGGTACATGAAGCTTCTGAGAAAGAGCACAAACAACGTTATCATGGCCCATGGGTGAAATTTACGAATAAGGGTTTTATCTATCTTTTGTTATCAGAAAAAAATAAAATAAATAAATAAAAGTATGGGTGTAGTTTATTGAAAGAGACGGATGCAATTTTATATTGCATTTCACAATCATCCACTTGCACATATGAGTCAAGACTACTACTTCAACGATTAATATGTTGCTTATCGTTTTCATTGTTTTCTTATTTAAGTCATTTTCTACAACAACGTATGAGATAAGTTACAAGAAGAAAGGAGAGTTGAATCTTCAATATACAAATATACATAATGCATGTATGTGTTTTTTTTCTTTATATTAAGCGTTCTTCTAAACTTTCCAAGACAATTAAATATTATTTTAAAGTTATCTTCGGCCATAAATTGCTAGAAATTTTTAGAGTAGTTCATGTTTGCACTTTTTTAAGTTGTATATATGACTGATTGGTGGGAGTTGGCTACAAAGTCCATTTTTCCTACAAAGTGTAAAAAGTCATAAAAATCGTAATGTCAACCATAAAACACACTCAAAACCCCCAAATCACAAAGTGAAGATTACTAAAACGCCATGTTTGTGGGTTTTGTGTTGTGTTTTGGATGATAAGGCTTTGATTATCGAATGACTAATATTAGTATGTTTTATGTTGATAATCATGTTCTGTTTTATATTCATAGTTCTACAATGGTGTGTTTGAAGTTTTTATGGACCATTGGAGTTTGGATATTGTGTTTTAGTGATCTTCACTTTATTATTTATGGGTTTTGAGTGTGTTTTATGGTTGAAATTGCGGTGTTTTATGACTTTATACACTTTGTAGGAAAAATGGACTTTGTAGCCGAACCCACCCTATAACTGATTATTTATTTTTAACTAGTCATTAGCCTCCCGCGTTATGGGGAGATGGCGTAAAACCATGCTACCTGTAGTGCGGATAGATGGGCGTAAAACAATGCTAAGTGGTAATCGAATGACGATCAACATAATATAAAAATACGAATTCTAACATCGAGTGACTCACGTAATGTGACACATAGACGGAGTCGAATTTATACGACACATTAGAAAGTCGAAAGGGTAAAAAAAACTTGACGGATCAAATGTGACCACTAAAAATCGTACTAAGTAGCCACCAAACGTCGATCATATACGAGAAAAAGCCTAAAACAAAAACTAATAAAAAAGACTTAACTCATTTTAAATTTTGTGGAAAAGTTATAAAAATCCAAAGTTTTATAATAAAAATAAAAAATATTAAAGTTCACACAAAAAAGACAAAATAAACACTATTCCTCATATGTTATGGATTAATACATACTAATCTTAAGCCACCCGCATCGCGGGCTGGTGGGCATAAAACCAAGCTACCAACGTCGAGGAGATGGGAACGTAAAACCATGCTAAGTAGCAACCGAAAAGATGACCAAAACCGGGAAAAACGTAAAAAAAACACAAATTTCCAACACAAAGTGACTTACATGACGTAAAATGTAGACGGAGTCGAATTTATACCGATACGTATTAGAAAGTGGAGGGGGTAAAAAAAACTTAAGAGACCAAATGTGACCACCAAATACGAATGAAAACAAAAACAAGGGACCAAATAGCAACCGAACGACGAACAAATCCGAGAAAAAACATAAACAAAAACTAAAAAAACTAAAATTGTAGATGAAATTGTATTTAATTGATGGTGAACATGTATAGGATGTAACCATTAGGAAATTAAACATGTGAAATGTATTTTAGATGGAATATATGTAGGATTTTTGGTTGGTTATATGAATTGGTAAAAAGTGTGCATTAGAAGGCTGTACTCTATGTTGGAGTGGAATGATGTTCACCATATGTTTGAATAGTCGCTTAATTGAAATTGAGAAGTAAATATATACTAAATGTGAAGCATATGAGATCATTAGAAGGGGATGAAGTTGGAATGATGTTGAGTTAGCTAAGTATAAGATGAACTAGATGTGAAGTGATGAAAATGCTAACATGCATGAAAATGATGATACATGTGTATGTGTATGTAACTAGGTGATTACATGGTTATATGTATTTCACTATATGGGTATGAAATGTTTATAGTGCCATTAGTATGATCGACTACATCGATACGAACATACGTTCCTAAGTTGTAAGTTTGTATAGTTGACCATTGACTTTATGAAAATGTCAACGAGTAGGAGAATAGTATGATTAGAAATCCTAATATGATTGTAAGACTAGGAGGTTCGAGTGATGCGTGATGGGTCATTATATGTTATACATGATGGTATGTTCAATTGTGTAAATTGGAATGATGCATTGTTAAATCTATGTCTTATGCTTGTTAGAATTGACTATTGAAAGTCAAATACGAGATGTGAGTTAGATATGGTTTGATGATATGTAATATCACTTATGTTAACAAGAATGTAAATGTGGTGACATGTAAGGATAAGCATTATGTCAAAGTGACGCAAGCACGGAAGGCTAACGGGTCAAGAGAACACAAGGAAATTAACATGAATACGGACGCAAATAGGTAAGTGATTCCCAAACTCACTTCTTAGTATTTATGTAAATGAGGTTTGTAGGTAAGAGTATTGGGAATCATATAGAAATGTATAAATAATGGTAACTACCAAGGAAATAAATCTTGTAATGGGCCGTGTATAGTTATCTACGTTTGAAATTGCACGATAGAAATAAACGGGTCAAACTTGGGATATGTTTACCATTTACCACAAGGATTGAGTTTTGAAATACTCATTAGAAATGATATAATAATGGCTTTTATGTATGGGTTAACTTACTAGAGGATCAAGTATTAGATGTGGAAAAAATGGGGGCCTAAGGCCGCAAGAGGTGTAAAGTAATAAAAATGCCCAGCTCAACTACCCGGCCATGTTGAGTTCTGACACGGTCGGGTCAGTGTTTAATAAAAATGCCCAGCTCAGTTACCAGACCATGTTAAGTTCTGACCCGTCTGGGTTAGTGTTCTGTCCCAAATTTTTATATATGAGCAATGTTGTGAATTTATGCATATGTAAAGGTCATCACGGGCTTGTATCGATTATGCTAATCCCTTGAGGGTATATAATCAACATGATAACGTTGATTATACCCTAAGACTTGTACGTGTGAATGTGTTAGAATGTAAAGTGTTAGTTTGTGTGTGGATAGAAAGGAATGTATGTACGTGTTAGAATTTAGTATATCTGAACATATGAAAATTGTATATATGTATACATGGGTTTTAATATTTATGAGATTAAATAACGCTAACCAAGTTACTATTGAGAATGAAATGAAAGTGCAGGTATATTGACTATGAGCTCTCGAAGAATCGAACAGTAATGCAACGATTGAATCCAAAAGGATACCGGATAGATCAGTATATGTAGAAAGAACGCGATGTAGATGTTAATTATGTACTCCCTTCGTCCCATTAAAAGTGTCATATTTTGAATTTTCAAAGTCTTTATTTACAGACTTTGACTTTAATTATATATTTTTTATGTTATATAAAACTTGATGAAAGTTAACCCGATAAAAACACTTGTAAAACACACTTAAAACATATAACTTTCATCAAGTATTATCTGACACAAACAAAATTATTTAAGGTCAAAGTTTATAAATAAAGACTTTGAAAATTCAAAATATGACACTTATAATGGGACGGAGGTAATATATGTTTAATTTATGTAAGGTGTCACCAATTACTAATTACTAATGATGTGGATGTATACGATGACTTCAGGTTATACGGATCAACTCTATCATGGAATACAAGCGGTTGGAGATCGAGTCAGGACGAGGATTGTACGGGAGTGAGGTCGTGTAGTTGTAAAAGTAGGTCATGTTTTATTCCTTAAATGAGAACGAAGAACGTAATTATTGTAAAAGAATTATTTTAGAAAGGGACTTTCAAGTATGTTACAATGTTTATAACAAAAAAGAAAAATTATGGTTCGGATTTTCCGTTGCATCTTTTCGGTTAAAATGTGTTAGGATCTTACAGTTCTTTTTTACTTTTTCATGCGTTTTGTATGATAAGACTGTTTGTACGGAAACTTTTTCCCTATCTTCATATTCTGAAACAAAGAAACCAGTAAATATCAGAAACAACAAACGTTGTTCGGATAGACATAAGAGAACATCATTTAATTTCGTGCACTTTATACCGGTTTTTAGGTAGTTCATTACTCATTTAGAGATTTGGTGTCCATCAATTTCAACCTTTTTTTGTATATAACGTGATACTTTTTGACTATCAAATGCATAGTATAAGATATATACATGAACTATGAGAGTGAGAGTCACATGATCTATATGTACAAAACCAATTATCTTTTTTTTCTTAGGTTAAAATTCATATGTACCAAAACGATTATCTAACTCGGTTTATAATCATAATAATAGTTTGACCAATAATGATAACATGATATATATGTACTAAATGATACCGGAGTTTAAGCTTGCATAAACACAAGTAAAGCTTTGATAAACAAAACAAATTGCATATCTAAGGTTTTAATTTTGTTATTTATGTGTTCATATTTTGATTTTATCGTTTAATTATGATAAATCTTTCACATTTTTTATTTAAAATAAAATGAATTATGATATTGCTAGTGATTTGACAACACACATTAGTAGGACACTCAAAGTCACATCATACCAAACTTCATTATCGTAATTTATTGTTTTGGAAAAGTATTTACATTGTAGTCCCAAAACTTATCCAACTATTACATATACAGTCCCTCATCTTTCAACCTTAAGTCATTCTCAACCCATCCAGAACCTCCACAGGGACCACCAAAAAAAGAAAAAAACTTTGCAATCGGGTCCCACACCCCAATAATCATCTCCGAGTCAACTCAACTCACATCATCGATTTCTCATCAAGAAAACTCCGATCACCGTCACAATCTCCGATCAAGACATTAACTCGGACCCCAGCAGCTAATATACATCACTTGCCGGAAAGAATCATCGGCTTGCGTTTTCCTCTCATCTCCGGCGACCATTCCTCCGGCGTCAGAACCTAGTACGCCAGAAACTGGTCGGGGATCGGCCGGATTGTTGCCGGAAACGGAGGAGGTGAAGGCTTTTTTGCCTTGGTGAAGAGACTTGATTCCTGCTTTGAGTTTGTGGCCTTGATCGGTGTGGCTGTTAGCGATTGCAACCCCGTAGGTTGAGAAAACACGGCTCATGTAACTCATGTTTGTTTGTTTGTTTGTTCAAGGTCTCCGACCGGAATGGTTCGGGTTCGGTTTAATAATCTGAACCAGTAGAGTAGATGTAAGAAATGGTGGAGGAAGGGGGGGATTTATAGGCGGGTGGTTGTTTGAAACCGGGTACCGGATAAGGTGGTATTGACATGATATCATATCATACGTGGCTAGACTATTGATATTCTAGATAAAGTCATCTTAAAACCTAAATAAAAATAAAAATACTATTGGTGGGCTCCTTTACGTTCTAGCATAGAAATTCGGGTTCTGTTAAAGAATTACGGTGTACGGGGTGGTTAGATATTTTGAATAGGTAAACTTTTAAATCACTTAATTAAACTGTGTCACGTCATTTTATCTATTTTGTTTACCTATTGCTCAAAAACGTTGACGGTGGTTAGACACTTTGGAATAAGTAAACTGTTTAAAAAAAAATGTGTGATTGTTTGAGATAGCATGGACCCCACCATATACCCCCTCTCTCTCCCTTTCCCTCCCTCTCCCCGATTCGGTGAAGGTTCACCGCATGAAGCCCACTTTGATCGGTAAACTTGTGCTGGCATTGGTTTGCCACTTCAGTAAACCAAGTTTACCGCCCTTCACCGATGCCACACCGTACCCCCTTAGAATGCAAGTTACGGTTAAAGACATACATGATTTATAGGATACGGGGTGAACACCGACCTATGAGGTGGGAATCCAATTGATGTCGTTTCGATATTGGTACTCGGTACAACAACTGAAAGAGAAAACAAAAAAGTAAAGTCGAGATATGACCAAAAGGATACTGTCATGTGCTTTACAATGATTCAAAACCATAAAATGAATATTGGTATTGGTTCCAACAATATTGATATCGGTATCGATTCGGTTCGTCACGGTACAACAAATATGGTTCATGATACTAAAAAAATACCCCATTTCAAAAAAAAATTTGTTTTCAACATTATTTATACCAGAATGTTGAGAAAAAAAGTTAAAACATATACATATTAGGGAAGTTGATTTTGGAAACCCTAGGATTAAAAGAAGTGAACATAGAAATCGGATGCGAGTGGGCTGACGTTGATGATTACCGGCAAATAGACTTAGCAGTTTCATCAATCTGCAGGGAAGAAGTAGCGGATCGTCTATGGAGTTTCATCAATCTAAAGGAAGAAACATAAAGTGGGGTTATGTGGACAAACAGGTCAGTGCATAGTGTACAACTTTGCAAAGTGCACTTGTCAGTGCAAGGGCAATGCACAATTTATCAAAGTGCATAGTCTAGCAAAGTACGTAGTGCACAGGTCAGTGTACAGTGTACAACTTAGGAAAGTGCACATGTCAGTGCATAGTTTATCAAAGTGCACAGTTTAGCAAAGTGCACTGATCTTGCTAAAGGCGTTTCGGTTGCAATACACGACAAAACCTCAGTCATTCAAAACATTTTTGTCATTTTCTATCTATTAATACAAAAGAAATATAAACACTAATCGTTTTTTGGTGTTTATGATAGGCTTTCGCAAAAGCAGGAAACGGATGGATGACCAAGCAAGCAAAGAACCGAACACTATTAAACCGCTACCTCTTTGGAGACGTTAATGGGAAGGTTGAAGCATGATCATGCATGACAAATCTTTCGAGTTTAAAACTTTAATATTGAAAAATGTGAATGAAGTGTAATAATCTGTTATGTCGGATAGTCTGGGTTATCAGCTAACCCAAACTCATAAGTTATTTGTTTAAAAAAATTGGGACCAAATCGTTCGAATATGTAAGATATTCGGTAGAAACAGGATAGAGTGTTACAGTCAGACCGAAACCCAGGGGTCTGACTGGTCCCGTTCACCCTATTAGACCAATTTTGAGTCGAACCGGCCGGTTGGACCATGACCCGGGGTCAAATCAAAAAACCGGATTGTCGAATCGGATTTTGATTAAATTTTTTTATCAATTTACCCTATTTGTTTTTATAATATTTACGACATAACCCGGCTCTTACATCCATTCCGACCAGTTAGACCAGTGGACCAATAAGGAGACGATTCAAAATCTAGCCCGATCCTGAAAACATTTGTTGGACCTATAAAAGAACAAATGATATTCAAAAGTCAAAACTTGACCAAATGATTAAGAAATACACAGTAGATGAAACATTTTCCTCCCAAAGATAGTGAATCTTGAACACTAATCAGAACATCTGTTGAGGACATGCTAACATCTGTTCAAGCCTTGGAAACCACTGTTGAAGAATAACTAAGCACTTATCAAGGCCAAAGCCCTGTTGAAGCAAATATCTGATCAAGAAAACCAAATATATGTTCAGGCCAAATAGATGTTTAATTTGAAGCAACAACGGTTTGAAGATCAGTGGTTTCATCTATGTAACAGTATTTTGTTTGTTATAGAGTTTTAGTATATTAGATCAGATGCTAGATTCCCACAGATGTTTGCAAACATCTGTGAAATCTTTTCTGTTAGGAATGTTAGATGTCACTATCAGGGTGATGTCAGCTGATTGCAAACAGACCTTTTGTATTTATTATAAATAGATTTCACATGTTACGGCCAATTACTTTTGTACGAACAGATCTATGAGTGATCAGACTGAGGGGGGAATTGTATAATCATCACATTGTAATTATAAACTTTTAATTTCAATAGAAAACAATTGTTGATATATCTTTCTGCTTGTGTGTTTGCATTTATTTATCTTTCAATTTATAAATTATTTATTCTTATTTTTGCTTTAAAACCATAAATATCAAACTCAAATCCTAAGAACATTCATATACACTCACTCGATGCAATGGTACAACAACTAATTACATATAGAGTAAACTGCAATTTTACCCCCTGGGGTTTAAGCTAATTGGCACTCTGACCCCCTCTCAGGAAAATATTGCAATTTGCCCCCCCCCCCAACATTGTTCTTATGTCACAAGATTACCCTCTACCGTTAAAAAGTGTTTAAAGTCAACCTAACTTATAAAAGGTCAAAGGGTATTATTGTCATTTGCACTTGGTTTTGTGTCAAATATAAAATAAACACCCTATATATTAACTGAAGAAACAATCTTACCCCCTAAGCTTCCCACCACTCCCCACACCTTCCACACCGGCGATCCCCCAGACCTTCCACCACCGCCGCCGGCGATCAGACTCAGTAGAGCTTCCACCACCACCGGCGATCAGACCTCGACGAACTTCCTTCCACCACCGGCTCTCAGCTCAGCTCAGTTCCAGCAAAATGCCGATCACATCCACCATCAGAGAAGTCTTCTCGCACTTGTCAGGTAAAATCGAACAAGTAATGTGGTTATTGAACAAGTAATGTCAGGTTATTGAACATGGGTTATTGAAAAAAACAGGGGAAAGGGGAATCATTGTGTAGGAATATTAAGCATAAACTGTTTTGGAGTTGATCATTTATGGAACACTGAGTACACACTATTTTGGAGTTGATCATTTTCATGTAAGTTGTTATTAGGTTTTAGAACATTATTATTGAATCTAACAGTTGTCACTTAATTCAATGGATGCTTGTTTTATAAAATGCAGATGCTGAGTGAGATTTATCCATTTTGGTCTAAAGTATTGGTTACCTGGCTGTCAGGATCTGTTCTTACCATATTAGAGAATCATAGGATGTACAACATTTTGGAAGGTCTTTGTAATGCTCTTGTATTATGTTGAAGCTTTAAATAGAATTATCTAATCTTTATGTAGGAGAACTTACTAGTTTAAGTTCCCTGACAGTAAGTTTAATGTCCCAAATTCAACAGACAGGGAAAAGGATTTGCAGCAGGTATGTGTTTGAGTATATGTGTTTTGCAGTAGGTTTTTAGGCAGGAAAATGATTTGTTTCCTGCATGGGGTAATGTTTGGAACAGTCTATAACACTGGGGGGCAATATTGCATAATACAGAGAACCATAGGGGGTTAGAAGAAAGGGTAATATAGTCATTTTACATAGGGGATAATATTGCAGAGTAAAACAGATCATAGGGGGTAAGAAGGAAGGGTAATATAGTCATTTTACATACCAATTAACAGAACTGTTAAGTTCTTTAATGGTAGGGGTAATCTTGCGACATAAGAACAACGTTGGGGGGGGGGGGGGAATCGCAATATTTTCCTGGGAGAGTATCAGAGTGCCAATTGTCTTAAACCACATAGAGTAAAATTGCAGTTTACTCTTACATATAAAACCACAATTTCAAATGGTACAACTAGCTAGTATTTTGTAAATTAATAATATATAAATGTAAATTAACTAAATTCACTTTTACTTTACTTTATAAGAAATAAAATTACGATTGAAAAATATAATTAAATATTTTTAAATTCATATACGCCAACTCATCATCACATTTTTAATTATATAATGCAGTTAATCATATACATTATCATATGTAGCACAATTTATCTAAACCATAGAAATCATATGTAGCACAATTTATCTAAACCATAGAAAAATCAAAACGCGGACAACTCACATACATTTCTAAAATTCTCATAAATAAAAGAAAATGGACGAGTAAAAACAAAACAAGTCTATTAATAATTTGATTGAGTTGTCTCTGTTCCAACTTTGGTTTTAATATATTTTGTTTACCAAAGAGTTGATTATATATTGCTTTAATGGTTTTAATCATCAGCTTTTTTCAGCTTTAAAATTTTCAAGATAATATAAGCGTAATGTTTATCCGTTTCTTCTGAATTAAAAATATCACGAATTTTGTTTATATTTATATCATATACATTTGTAAGTCATATATAGGCTAGATTACATACATATAAATGATTATATACATATAATTGGTATGTAAAATGATTATATCACGAATTTTCAAGATAATACATTTGTTTATATCATATAAATGATTATTATTAAAGTTTTATGAGTTAACTGCCATTTTCGTCCCTGTGTTTTGGCCACTTTGGCCATTTCAGTCCATTTCTAAAAAATGTGCCATTTTCGTCCCCCACGTTCTGGAAAGGTGCCATTTCAGTCCAAAATCATAACCCAGTTAAGTCAGTTAGTAAATAAGGACTGATTGTGTAAATTTGTAACATAAAGGACTGATTGTGTAAATTTGTAACACCACCACCACTAGCCCTGCCACCACCACCACTCCGCTGCCACCACCACCACCACCGCCACCACCGCCACTCCGCTGCCACCGCCACCACCACCACTCCGCTGCCACCACCGCCACCACAGCCACTGCCACCACCGCAACTACGGGATCTTGTGCGATTATCTTTGGCTTGTGCGATCAAGAGTTCATCATCATCGTCAATCATCACGTTGATCATCATCAACAGTTCTTCGAACCACCATTCCATACATAACCCGATCATCATCAACATAATGTATACACACTCTCTCTCTACTCTCTCTCTCTATGCGCTGCAATCACCACCACCGCCGCCGGAACCACCGGTCTAAAACAACCAGCAACCCAAATACCCTCACCTCCGATCAAAGCTGCTCGACGACGATGACACCTTTCTCGTAAACATACTCAGCCGCCTTTCTTCTCCGACCAAGCTCCTTCTCCTCCGATCAAACTCCGACGACACCGTGCTCTCCATTCAACCTCCGGTAGCTCGCGACACATGATAAGCATGAATGAATGTTGGTAATGAAACCGTATGAATCTGTTAACATTTGATGCCTGATGTTGCTTGGTTCATATTGATGTACTGTTCATTAAAACTATGATGAAACAAAAGAAGTTGATGATAGATGATTATACCTGAGTATATGTTAAGATGTAAACACTGTGTAAAGCTGAATGATGTTTAAATATGATGGTTGGGTAAATAATAAAAATGATTATGTGAAGAACTGGGTTTTCTCTTTTGAATGTACAACTGTTCATGCTCTATGTACAACCTGGTCATGCACGATTGTAATATTGTTAGAGATGATGATAATCTATTAAGTGTGCAAGTGTAATGATCACGAAGCATCAACATATAAATAGAAACTGGGTGTGCGAAGATAGTTATATTAATGATAATGAATATGTTTATGTGTAGTATAATGTGTGAAATAAAGTTTAAAATGAATCTCTGATTAACGAAGTTATAAAGCTGTGCTTCAATGGCGAGTGTGTATACATTATATATATTTACAGTGGCGGCGGCGGTGGTGACCACCGGAGCTCCGGTTCCGGCGGCGGTGGTGGTGATTGCAGAGCATAGAGAGAGAGTAGAGAGAGAGTGTGTGGTGGCGGTGGTGGTGGTGGTGGCAGTGGCGGTGGTGGCTGTGGTGGCGGTGGTGGTGGTGGTGGCAGCGGAGTGGTGGTGGTGGCAGGGCGAGTGGTGGTGGTGGCAGGGCTAGTGGTGGTGGTGTTACAAATTTACACAACCAGTCCTTTATGTTACAAATTTACACAATCAGTCCTTATTTACTAACTGACTTAACTGGGTTATGAATTTTGGACTGAAATGGCACCTTTTCAGAACGTGGGGGACGAAAATGGCGCATTTTTAAGAAATGGACTGAAATGGCCAAAGTGACCAAAACACAGGGACGAAAATGGCAGTTAACTCAAGTTTTATAATTATATGAGTAATTTAGCTCAACTAGGTTTATTGTATATAAACATGTCTCTAAAATATAAGGGGACACATGGTCATGGGTGCACGTGAGGGAGGGTGACACCTTGTTATGAGTGGGGCCCGTAATAGTAACATTTCACGTGCTAGATGATGCACACGTGTTAATCAACGGAGGGACAAAAGTAAATTTGGTAAACAATAAATTTTGGATTATCGACTAATAAGTAAAAGAGTAAACTGTCATTTTGGTCCCTGTGGTTTTGTCAGTTTTGTCATTTTAGTCCAAATTTCAAACTTTTTAAATCTGGGTCCCTGTGGTTTGCATTTTGTTGTCATTTTAGTACAAAATTCAAAAACCTCATTTTTTTTACTGTTGCAACCTCCTATTTTGTCTTTTAGTTCAGGGACATTTTGGTCATTTTGCTTTTCATTTAACATTTTCTTAATTAAAAAGTAAATTAAATACAACTGACTCTCCCTCTCTTCTCTCTCTATAAACAACAACATGTCCAAATAATCATCTTCATCTTCCCTAAATAAATCATCATCATCCCAAAATAAAACCCTAACCATGGCTACCACCGCCATCTTCAGCAGCAGACTTATCATATCAGGTCCAAATAATCATCTTCAGCAGCAGACTTATCATATCATCCCCCAACCCAACATCATCTCTCTCTCTCTGTAACAAACACCACCACAACCATGGCTACCACCGCCATCTGCGAAAATGAAGGGGTGGGTGTACGATGACCACCGAATCCAGCCACCACAGCCCCACCACCACCTGATGCAAGTAAGTTCTTCATCATCACCGTCTCTAGGTGCAACCCTCAGCCCCTCCACCACTGTCTTCCACAACGACCACTGCATCCACTACCACCCTTGTCTGTTCATCTTCAAGTTCCAGCCACCGCAATTATTAGGCCCAACCATCACTCTCTCTAAACCCTCTCCCACTCTCTAAGAATAACCTCAAATCCACACATCTTTCTTCCCCAAATTCTTTAAGTTCCAGTAGCTGCAACCATTAGCTCCGGTCATCACTCTCTCTAAACTATCTCACACTCTCTAAGAACAATCTCAGATCCACACATCTTTCTTCCCCAAATTACAGATCTCATATTCAGTTTACTAATCTCTGACGGCAGGGTAGCGTGGTTGTCATTAGGGGTGCAAACGAGCCGAGCCGAGCCCGAGCTCGTTTAACATATGGAAGCTCGATTCGAGCTTTATTTCTAAAGCTCGAGCTCGGCTCGAAGGTAATTTTTCAAGCTCGAGCTCGGCTCGGGCTCGACTCGTTTAGTATTTATTAATTAATTTATATTAATTATAACTATTATTACATATATATAATTTAGTTATTTTTTATATTTATATAAATGGTAATTATTATTATATAAATATATGTTTAATATATTAATAAAAATATTCAAACAGAAAGCTCGATTAGGCTCGCGAGCCGGCTCGAGCTCGATAAGCAAAGCTCGGGCTCGGGCTCGTTTAGTAAACGAGCTTGTTTTTAGGCTCGGGCTCGAGCTCGAGCTCGTTTAAGCTCGGCTCGAGCCTTTTTTCGAGCCGAGCTCGAGTAGCTCGGCTCGTTTGCACCCCTAGTTGTCATCATGCAACGTTTCCAGGTTCATCGGTTGTGAAGTTTGTGTCGGGTGTTGATGTTTAAGGATCTTTTACAGAATGTTTGTGAAGATGGTGTGGCGTGATGAAGATGTTAGTCGGTGGTGTGGGGTGGATGGTTTGGGTTTGGGGGAGGATGATAATATCTGGTGCTTTTATAAGGAATGATTTAATTTTATTATTTTAATTAATAATGTGTTATAATAAAATCATAATGACCAAAATGCCCCTGCACTAAAGGACAAAATAATCAGTTTTCAACAGTTAAAATAGAGGGTTTTTGGATTTTGGACTAAAATGGCAACAAAATACAAACCACAGGGACTCAGATGTAAAAAGTTTGAGATTTGGACTAAAATGGCAAAAGTGCCCAAACCACAGGGACCAAAATGGCAGTTTACTCTAAGTAAAAAAAAACAAGAAAGTCAGTGGACCGGGTAAGATAACACAATGTTAAGCAAAATAAAACACAACGTCGAAAAATATAATACAATATCGAGTAACAAAGACATAATGGGTCACAAAAAGAAACATAATTCCGTTCAGTTTTTTTAACGGGGGACCGGTGTAGGAAAAATAAGTGAAAGGTAGGACTGGCGGAGGGAATATTTAAAGGTGAGGCTATCAATGACCAATGAACTCTAGTTAAAACTATTACAGGCCAATTCCCCTTAAAAGAATTATTTTGGTATCAATTTAGTCTAAAACTTTAAAATACTTCTCATCTTCGTCATCTTGTAAATACAACCTTATTTAAGTGAGAATCTTGATGTAGATATTTTTGTTTAGTTTAGTGACCATGACAAACGACTTAAGTACGTTTAGAGTTGACGTGTTTACTTATTTCACTTTCCATTTAACTAAAGTGACCAAATATAGATATGGTTTATTTATGACACTTAATTCATAACATTGTACTGTATCGAAAAATTTAGCAAGTTTTATTTCAAATAGAATTAAAATTTTGTAACGTGTGAAATTTGATAGTTTGTGTACTGTTTTTTAGTCATATTGTGTGTCATCGCCCTTGTTTGTCCTGGCTTCAAGTTTAAGAAAGATTGATCAATTCTTTCTATAAATATAATAGAAACAAGAATATAGAGAACATGTACCTAATAATCCTGATTCCTGAAACAATAGATAATCAGACATGTTTGTGATTCTAATCGAGTTCTCATTTAAGATTACGATTAGGATGACTTAGGCAGGTTAATGCAACCCATGATTTTAAGACCACACATAATGGTTAATGCCCTGTAAGGGGCTTTTTTGCCACATCAGCATTATAACCCCCCTGCAAAAAATATGTAACGGTTAATGTCCCATTCTTACCATTTTTTTCTTCTTCTTTGGGCATTATTCTAGATATGTCACTCACTCTTCATGCCCTATAAATTATAATGGCCAAGAGAATGGTATTGAGGGCGTTATCAAAGTCTTTCATGCCCCTATAATATTCATTACTTACGGCCTAAGAGAGAGAGAGAGAGAAAACCCAAGTGGAAACTCTCTTTATTGAGTAAGGATAATTATGTTAATCGAATAATTACGAATTAATGATAAGTAATAAAGTCAATAATTATATGTTAAATATAAATGATAATAATAACCATTTAATATGTTTATATAAAATATAGAGTAAATTACGATTTTAGCCCCTGTGGTTATATCACTTTTACCCTATTAGCCCAAAAAGAAATATTTTAACATCTGAGCCCCCCAACGTCTTTTTTCTCTAACATTTTTTGACCCCTAACACTAACCCCATCCATTTACTTTTAGGGGCCAAAAGAGTTTTAAAAAAAAAACGTTAGGGCCAAAAAAGGTTAGAAAAAAAGACGTTGGGGGCTCAAATGTTAAAAGATTCTTTTTTTAACTAAAAGGTTAAAAGTGATATAACCATAGAGGCCAAAATCGTAATTTACTCTAAAATATATTCTTACACTAGATTACAATTCGGAAAGAAAAAAAATCTCACAACACAGTGAAAAAACTCTGTTTTAATTTATGAGAATCATATTTGATTTGTAAATATACCAAACAACTATAATACAAATAATGTTAAATGATATAAAATCCTTTTATTGTAATCTTTTATCATTAAAATACAAATAATGTTAAATGATATAGAATCCTTTTATTGTATTCTTTTATCATTTATTTATTGTATTCTTTTGTCATTTAAGTTTGATACCGCGTATATAAACTTAAGAAACATAAAGGTGTAAAGATATTTTAAGTGGTTGTATTCTATTATTATATAAGTTTGATTTGATTTGACAACGTGTATATAAATTAAGAAATATAAGGGCTATTAATCTATTATATTAAGATATTATCGTAATTAACAACACATCATCCATTGTATATTTCATCTACGACTCAAAAGCTCATTATATAGGAGATTTAATAGGTTTGCATACAGAAATAGAACATTTAATTGAAAAATCAAATTCTTAGTTGATATGGATTTGACGAGTGAGAGTTGACTTTGGATTTGTTTGACGCTGCATGGGGTAAGAACAAGGTTTTAAAAACCGGTTGGTTAAATCGAATGCCGGAAGCTTGGCCGGCACGAATAATACCGGCAAACTGAGGGAATGACAAAGAAGTTGTACCGTCGGTAAATTGGATTATGTCAGTTTAAATCGGTATCGGGCCATAGATTAAAATTTGGACTTTTAATTTTTATGAGCACAAAAAGATGACGATTTACCGTGTTAGTAAAACCTAGCGCCCAAAAAGGTAACAATAGTTAATCTTTGGATTATTTTTTTTTATTATAGATTAACTTGTGGAGTTTTTTTTTTTTTAGTTTTTTTTTTATTTTGGAATCATGTAGTTTTGGATTATTTTTTAAGTTGAAATTGTATTTTAAGGATTTATAGGATTAATTAGTCAACTCGGTTGAACCACCCAATACAACCCGATTCAATTAGTTGAATCATTTCTAAGTCTGACCCGTTACAATTTAAAAAACCGATTTTCAAAACATTGGGTAAGAATGAGGGAGTTCGGGAATCAAGATTGGGTGAGAATGACATTAACTTGAAATATTGGGTGTTGTATAGGATTTGATACAAGAGTGTAATATATTTATCAAAAAGACAACTAAAATATACAATACACTAAAGGGAAATTGGCCTGTAATAATCCAACATAAACCTTATTGGCCATTAATAATTTCACCTTAGAATATTCTCTCCACCAGTCCCACCTTTCACCTATTTTTCCTACAATGATCCCCCGTTAAAAAAAACTTAACAGAGTTAAGTTTTTTTCCAAATTACAAACAGATTTTTTAGGATTTTTGATTAGAACGATGATACGAGTCAATTGATTTAAAACTTGCCTCGAAACGGTGCTCCAAACGATGAAAACGACACTTCAATTTGGTTGTTTAAATTTCCAGCTAAGCAAAATCAAGTCATTTGGAGCACCATTTCGAAGTAAGTTTTACATCATTGGACTCGTATCATCATTTTGATCAAAAGCCCTAAAAAATCTATTTGTAATTTGGAAAAAAGCTTAACTCCGTCAAGTTTTTTTTTTTTTAACGGGGGGGCATTGTAGGAAAAATAGGTGAAAGGTGGGACTGGTTGGGGGAATATTCTGAGATGGGATTATTAATGGTCAATAAGGTCTAGCTGGGATTATTACAGGCCAAATCCCCTACACTAAACCCTTCTTTCTCTCTCTTTATTTCTTTTCTTTTCCCTGTTTTATCCTAAGATGGTATATTTCAAATCTAAAAACCGTATCAAATATACTGATATTTAGGGTATGTTTGGTATGGAGCCTTTAGGAGCTTTTAGAAACTTTTATCTTTAAGCTTTTAAGAAAAAGTTTCTACTCAATAAAAAACCTTGTTTGATTGAATGAGCTTGAAGCTTTTAGGTTAGGAGTTTGAAGCTTTTGGTTGAACGCTTCAACTAGTAGCGTTTAAAAGGAGCTACAAGCTTTTAAGGAAAAAGTGACTATATTAACTTCTAAAGATAATGAATTTTTTAGTTATGTCAATTTTGGTCATTTTATACATTTTATTAAAAGCTCCAGCTACTCTGCTAAACACCTAAATGTATCTAAAAAGCTACAGCCACCAGCTACAACTACCAGGTACCAGCTTCCAGCCACCAGCTACTTTTGCCAAACATACCCTTGGTGATTAACGGCACTCTTCCATGAATCATTATATTATTTCAACTAAATGTTTTGATTATTTGAAACCTATTATGTTCTGGATACAAATTTGTTTTTGTTTCTCTAACATTTCGATATTACTAAGGTCCATCATATTTACACACCCTTGGCATATTTCCACACCCCTTATGCGCTGCTCTCTGGGCAAAGAGCAGCATATAGGTCCGGCTAACAGATGAAGACTGACGGGTGTCAGTCTTTCTCTCGTTGATCTCGTACCTATATGTTGCATTTTGGCCAAAGTGCAGCGCATAGGGGGTGTGCGGAAACCTAAATGTTGCGCTTTGGCTAAAGAGCAGCGCATGAGGGGGGGGGGGGGGTTGGAAATAAGCCAAGCATGTGTGAATATGTCAAAACAACCAAGGGGGTGTGGGAATAGACCGAACCATTTTTTTCAAATGTCCACTTATTTTGTCGTGTAACTAAGTATACACGTTGTTGCGATGGTGACTCTAAATGGTACGAAATCCACATTACTATGATAACGATGGCCTTACAAGCTTTCACAATATACATAAGTTATGAAATGATCTAATATGTATATGTATATAAAGATCAAAAAGAGGGAATGTTGAAAAAAACTTGAGAATGGTGTATAACATTAGGATGCTAATTGCATTGTTTGGGTTCTTTAGCATGCTAATTGCGTTTCAATAGCCAGTATGTCTCGGTGACTTTTTTAGCATTGCTGGGAACATGGAAATGGTTTTCTAATATATGAACATAATGGTGCATAACATTAGGGTTTGAAGGACCAACCAACAAGATTGGCGTTGTGGGGATGACTCTAGATGGTACGAAACCCACATCACGCCTATACACCCCCCCCCCCGAAACTACACATCAGCATTTGCAAATATGTTCTTCCCATCAATAAAAGCAAATTGCTAGTGAATATATTAAAAGTTTTTAAACTTGATATAGAGTTAAATGCTTGGTTGGTCCTTGTGGTTTGCAAAAATTGCAGAGTTGATCCTAGTGGTTTACTAATTACACGTGTGATCCCAAAACTTGTCAAAAATGAACTCGGTTGGTCCCCAGCACTAACATTTGTTAAGTTTTCCAGTTAAGTCCATGTTAAATGACCAAAATACCCTTGGGTTTTCAATTGACTGTCAAGTGCATTTATTATTCCTATTCTTCCATATTTGCAGACTCTATTCTTAAACAAGAAGCACAACCACCTCTACATCATCTTCATCACCATCATCATCTTCATCACAAACCCACACCCCATCTCTGTCTCTCATTCTTTTCAGGCGATGGAGATCAGAAGCGAAGAGAGAGGACAGAGACGACAAGAGAGAGAAGAAATCGGAGAAGATGGTGGAACGGCGGTAGCGCCGTCGCTCACGGCGGCGGCGGTGGAGGCACAGGCGGTGGTGCTTTTGGTGATAAGGATGATGACGATTTCTGTTGATTAAGGAAGATGCTCATGTCGGCCGATGATGATGTATGACCGATGATGATGATGGATCGGAGACGCCGGCGACGACCAAGAAGCGACGGCCGGCGGCCGTTCACGACAACCGCATAACAGAAAACTCTATTCCTCTCTCTCCGGTAAATGGCTATTAGCCTAAAATTTGGGTTTTGAACTAGATCGACTATGTTTCAAGCTTGATTCAGGTCACTGTTTGTTTCTTTTTCGGCAGCCGACTGCGGCAGTGCGCCGACACAGACGTGGTGGTGGTTAAAACTTGGTTCATTCTTTTTTTTTTTTTGGTGTTTGGGTCAGCTCTGGGTATGCTTGGTTCAGTCTCGCGACCCAGTCAACTCAGTCGGCCGGGTAATAAAGATGATGCAAATGATGATGAAGATGATGGTGATGAAGATGATGTAGTGGGTTTTGTTAATAAGCAGGGGTATTTTGGTCATTTAATATGGACTTAACTGAGAAATTTAATTGATGTTAGGGCTGGGGACCAACCGAGTTCATTTTTGACAAGTTTTGGGACCACGCGTGTAATTAGTAAACCACTAGGACCAAGTCTGCAATTTTTGAAAACCACAGGGACCAACCAAGCATTTAACTCCTTGATATATAAAGAGTTTGTCACTTGTGAAACAAAATCTTAAAACTTAAGAAATGAAATTCAACAAATTCGATACAAATTATAGGTTTTTAAGAGTTTATATGTGTATGTCGGAAATAAGCAACGTGTATAAATATGTCCTCAATTTTTTTACCGATGCATAAAGTCTATTTTAACTGTGTAATAGCAAATACAACGATGTGTCAGCCTTGTGTGTTTTAGAACCAATATAACAATAAAATCGGTTAAAATTTATAAGACAATAACATAGTCAAATCAACAACTTTTCAAACAAAAATGTACAACTTTTTAAATATATTAGAAAAAGCTAAAATCTACAACTTTTCAGGAAAAAAAAAGCTACAAAACACACCCTTAATGGTAAAACATATTTTATAATATAACAAGATTAGCTTTCAACATAATGAGATGATCAAAGAAGATATTCATGAACAAAAAACACATAATATTAAGTCTTAAACTCATAATCATCCATTTATGGGCTAGGTTTTCTATTCCTATTTGTTGGTTAGCATGGTATTGGTGGATCTCGTGAGTTATTAGGTTTTTTTCTATCTTTTAATGATAACTTTTATTCGGTGCACCAGTGTTTCCTTTTTGGTTTGTTCCCCAATGTCTGTGTGTTTTCTTTAAAGTTATAATATACCATAAAACCAAAATGATAGTATTGATTTAGTTTCATAAAATTTTGTTACCTATGTTTGGGTAAATAAGTTTTAGTTGTGTATGATTAAGTGTCAAAATACACAAAAAAACAACTCAAACAAAAGAAAACATCACATGACCATGCGTTGCTCTTAGGCTTAAGAGCAGCATATAGGTCTCGCCGATAGACAAAGACTGATAGGTGTCAGTCGCTGGTAATTGACCTGGTACCTATGCGCTGCTCTTAGGCCAAAGAGCAGCGCATAAGTTGTGAAAACAGACTAAAAGGGTGTGGGAATAGAGCGAGCCTATATCAATCTAATAATGATCATACATATTGTTACGGATTGAAATCATTTCAATGTATGAAACTTGTCCCACATCGGCTGTATGGGCAATCAATGTGGGGTTTATATACCAAATGAGCTCTTCCACTCACCAGACTAATATTTTAGATTGAGTTCTCTTGTTTAGTATTTTGGTGGTGGCCAAGAGCTAGACATGACCAACTAGGACCCAAGGTATGGGACAATATGAAATTTACACCATTGCAAGGTATGGTAAAATATGATTCAATATGAGTTTCAAGCCTGCTATCCTTGTATCGAACAAGTTCCTAAACTTCGGGAGTTGTTTCAGACCCTATTACCCTATATACTTAAAGTACAAAGTCGGTGGCCTCGCCACCGACAATTCCTCCTTTTTTTTGTCTTATATACTGGCATACTGCCATCCATTCGTAACCCTAATCAAATCGTTTCATCGGTTCATCCAATTTTTCTCCACATCACCACATACCACATGAACGATGAACGCTGAACAGGTCCACCACTGCCACGAACCGCCCGCACCCTTTACAGCTCCACCACCACAATGGTCGAGGATGGTGTTCTGTAGTGGTGAGAAATCGGCGACTAGATCAACCTGAAAGGCGTCGACAACTTCCACCAGCAAATCAAACCGATCACATAAGATGGGGGTTTTGTTCGTATATTTTAATTAAAATTGAATTAGGGTTTTGTTCGTATCAAAATGATGACTTTCGTAAGCAGAAGAGGGGGTGATTCTCCAAATTGCGTGTTTTTTCTCCCTTCCTTGACTTGATTCGAAGGTTATTTGTTAAATTTCTTTTCAAATCGACGCATTTTTGTGTTCAGTTTCATCTGCATATTTTGATTTTTGTGATTTTAGTTTGATATGTGGCCATGTGGGAGTTTAACCTACACGAATATAATTTCATCTAGATTTCTTCTGTTTTGTAACAGTCAAAGAGAGGCTTTTGAAGATTCAATTGGAAGATACCAGGTATATTAGTATACTACTTTTCTGAGATTTGAATGTATATAGTCATATATGGCACCATCACATGACACATACAATAATATGCACATTCCCCACTATGACAGGATGCTGAAAAAAATTGCTTTGAAATAGCCATCCAAGAAGGCTATGAAGATCCAACTAAAATCCTGAAACCACTATGTGCCATCATAGGACAAACACAGATCTTCAACGGCCAACCGAGCCCTTACAATTTGTGGTTAATGAGGTGTTCAATATGGCTCCAGACGAAACCACATGTTTAAGACATGTTAGGAATTGACATTTAGAGAATATGAAGCTCGGAAAGATCGTCGGAAAGTGCAAGTGTAAGTATGTGTAAGTTCAGAAGATGAGTTTGAGTGCAAGTCGAATATATCTGCTGTTGGGTTGGTGCTTATGTTAAGATGCGCTCATGCACATACAAGTTTACAAGCTATATCATCGTGTATTTTTTAGTAGATAGAATATTGTTACTTAGGTAAAAGAGGAAGTGATAAAGTTAAATAAAGTTCTATTTTTTAGTAGGTTGTTCAATCACTAGAACTAATGCCGTTTAGAGCGTGTCGTAACCTCTGTTCTCACCAAATGAACTGTTCCAAGTTCAAGGTCTGCATAGCCCTTTTTCCTAATTTTACTATTTTATCTTTTAGTCTTAGGTTTATTGCCGTGTTACTTTCAAGTGAATTAATGTCATCGTTTTTACCCATGCTACACATGTAATCTTTTCTCCACCCGTGATTTATGACATAATTGTGCTTTATGCGATAGGTTTTTTTATAGTTGTCCTTGCACATGTAATATTTTCTCCACCTGTGATATATACGCTAAACTACAACTTTGTGCTACCGTACCAAGGGGGTATTATAGGTATTTCCTTTTTTTTTCTTGCCATGTAACTTTTTTTTGTTAGTCGATTGAATGTTGTGTGAAGAATTTTTGTATTATGATTTTGATCAAGTCGATTGATCGGCTGAAGAAGACTATATCTTTTAACACTTTGATTTGTTTTGACCTTTATCGTTTAGGACCGTTTGTTGCTACCGACCAGATCATTGTCAGAATCCTCAGTCGATAAGATCCGCAAATAGACTGTTGAAAGGTAATAACTAACGCAATTGACTTTTCTTTGTGTTTAGTGTCCAGCTTTCTATAATCATATAAAGTTAAATCCCCTTGATTTTCTCTTAATTCTTCGAAAAAAAATAATTTAGAGAAAATCCACACCGGACAACACCTAATCCGTTTGACCCGGTTGGGAAGGATAACGGGTCAGAACATGACATTTTTATGGGACTTTATGGGTCAAATTTCAATTATGGGTCACATTTTTTAATGTGTCAAAGTTGATTATAGATTGCAAATTTGTTGCGGGGGCATTTTGGGTATTATTGAGAATTGAAAGTATTCTTGAAACAAAATTGGATATGCAGCTCTTCCAATATCAACACAGTCTCAGTAAGTTATTACTTTTATACATATATGGCCCTTGGTCACATCCACAAAGGAGGACCTGCCGCCGTCATGCAGTCTGCGGCTTCTGTCAATCGAAACCGCGGTCTTCACCAAGTCACCGGAGATCAACACTTCACCGTCTCCGAGCCGAAGTTGCCGGTCAGCACATTATAACCGAATCAGTTGGAGGCCAGGCATGTATTTAACACAAAAAAGAAGTGGTGAACGAGAAAATAATTTTTACACAAAAAAGAAAATCCGTTATTACATAATTTCTTTAAGCTTTTCAAATAAAAAATCTATTTTTTTATAAAATATAAAAATTCACATTTTCAAACATTTTCTTAGATTTTTTTTTGTTTTGACTTCTATACGTGTTTATAAAAGTAAAAGCTCCCAAAAACAAGAATTATTTTTTTTCTACGGATATTTTTTACATATTAATTTGCAACCAAGTCGGTTGATAAAACTAATTAAATTCCTATGGAATTTGAATAGGTGGTAGGGCAATACGTCCATCCCATGTCAGCTCCAGTTTCGTTGAAAAGTGGTGGTGAGGATTTGGTTACAATGGGAGAAGCACTGGAGGCTGCTGCGCTATCCGCCGCACAGAAACCGGTGGAACAGAGTGATGCGGCTGCGATACAAGCAGCAGAAGTCCGAGCAACGAGGCGTATGCAGGTGATACCAGGTGGTGTGGTGGCGATAGCTCAGGGAGCGGCCTCCCAAAATGCGCGAACTAGGCGTGATGAGGAGAAAACAAAGCTTGGAGATGTGTTGACGGATGCAAGTAGTGTGTTGCCTAAAGACAAAGTGGTGACAAGGGAGGATGCAAAGGGGGTGATCAGGGCGGAGATCAGGAACCAGCCGGAGCTGGCTACATACCCAGGTGGGGTGGCTGTGTCCATGGCTGCAGCTGCAAGACTCAACCAGAACAAGTGACTTCAAATATGTATGCATGTGGTTTGGTTTGATAGTGTAGTATGGTGTGCTTTACTATCATGTGGACCTTCAATATAGCAACTGTTTTTGTATGTGAATTAGAAAGAAACATGGACCTTCAATATATGAACTGTTTTGTATATGAATTTACGACTAGGGGTGGTGTCGACCAGCTTAAATCAGCCCGATAACGATCTTATTGTTATTATTATTTATATAATTTTATTATGCCTATAAACACATATCGAGCTCGCAGGCATAAAAAGTCTATTATTTATATTATTTGTATTTAATATATCAATTAATAGATAATAAACGAGCTGAGCCCAAGTCGAGCTCGAGCTTGAGAAAATACTAACGAGCCGAGCTTGAGCTTTGAAAACAAAGCTCGAATCGAGCCGAGCTGAGCCCGAACTCTCATAAGGCTTTCTTGCGTTCTTGCTTAGCTTATTTCAAACCTGGATCACCCACCTGGTAATCTTCATCAATTCTTTAATCCTTTTCTTTTTATTTCCATCGTTGTTCATATGATTCAGTAACATGTTAAACCCTAGATACGCAACACATAACGCTTGGATCCAATCGCAATGCTTATATAGGTTACATTAAGTTCAATGCTTGGATCCAATCGCAATGCTTATATAGGTTACATTAAGTTCAATCGGACACGTCAAAACACGCGTTTTCGTGTGGTTAACCCAACATATAATGCTTGGACTAATCCATTCGATGTTTGCGATGTATCCGCGCCGCAACGCGCGCGGGCATTATAACTAGTTTCATATTAACTTTCAAAACTTACACTTTTTAACCTTAGAACCAATATATATATTTCACTTTTCATACTCATATTTCTCTATATATATTTTTAACAACTTCATCATCTTATGTCTCAATAACTTAGAATGTTATCCTTTAACAAAACAGCCCTTAACCTTAAGGAAAATTATGAAAACAGTAGATGTTTTCAAGGTGTTAGGTAATGGAAAGTGACCTACAAGAGAAATTGAATAAAGAAACCAAACACTCCACATAAAAAAGATTTTTTTTCCTGCTTGAAAAGGAAAGAATATATACATACATATACGTGTGTGAATATATATATATATATATATAGGATAAAGATAGACAAAAAACCCTCAAATTCTTAGAAAACTCTGGAAACCCAAATGGGAACCCATTTTTACCCCACTTCCCGACATTTTTTTTTTGAAAAAAATTACACATGTAATATACATGTTTTAGAGTGTTTTGGTCCAAAAAAAACAAAAAAGCGCCGAAGGGATTTTTTTTAAAAAAATAAACAAATTTCAGCCATGTCCGGTCGACTAACATGTGTTAGCCAAAAATGACAGAATTTGCTGAAATTTTTTTTTTTTTTTAAAAAGATCCCCTCGGCGCTTTTTTGATTTTTTTGGCCCAAAACTCTTAAAAACATGTATATTACATGTGTTAATTTTTTCAAAAAAAAAAAATGTCGGGAGGTTGGGTTTTCTAAGGTTTTTCATATATATAGGGTTTTCTACCTAGCCTTGCCCTATATATATATATATATATATGCAAGTGGATGATGGTGATGTCCCGTCTATGCATTTGAATGATTAAAAAGTAAAAAGTGTCCCCTTCTTATCCCCTCTGTCTTCCATTATTTGTGTTGTCCCATTAGAAATTAAACCAACTTTTTTAAGGTTGCATAAATCTTAAATGATTAAAGGATATTTTTTTTTTAACGGCCAACAAACTCAATCCCGAGTACTCTCGGGGCACCCACTGGACAAACGGAGTACTCCGAGAGTAACCCGAGTCCACCACCAATTCCGGGGAAAACCCGGTAACCCACCCGCCCGTAAGCACGACGGTGAAATTACCGGTAAAACCCGTTTGGCTCAAGGATCCAACCCAGGTTTCCCTGGGTCTCCTATCATTGCCCACCAATGCCTCACTCTGCACCATGTGAGAGTCGAACTTGCATCTCTCAAGAGAAATGCAAACACTCCACCACTTGATCTAGAGATCATTGGCTGATTGATTAAAGGATATTAATTAATTATTTATAAAAGAGAATACTGATTTTGTTTATTAAGGGGATTTTTTAGCGCTTTGATTCTTCGTTTAAGACTTTGCTTTGATGTTTCTCTACTAAAATTTGATCAAAAACTTTTGACATGTTATATGACCCAACTGAGATACTTCTGTGACAAAATCCAAGATTCAAATCCTCAGGTTTGCAATTAACCTAGGCAACGATATAATCGGGTTGAAATAGTTAGATAGTGTTCGTTTCATAGAATTGTAAATGGAATTTGCATGAAATGTAACAGAATTGGAATTTACATAGGAATTGGAATTTAAACATTCCAATAGGAATTGGAATTTGTTGGAATTTGAATCACAATTCCATTCTTGATGTGTTTGGTTTGCAAATGAATTGGAATCTGCCAATCTCGGCCCGCTGATCGGACCGAATTGAGATGTTTCGGGTCGTTAACGAGTCAGTTCAGATCGGGACGTTTCGGGTCATTAATGGGCCGGGTCGGGTTGAGACGTTACAGGCCGTTAACGGGTTGGGCATCAGGATGTTTTCAGCATCGGTCACCAGTTGAAGATTCCAATGACTTTCCTTGAATTCCTTCAAAATTTAGAAGGATTTTGAATTCCTTTGGTTAAAGCAATTTAAAGGAATTCATTTCCAATTCCAATTCCAATTCCAATTTCTTTGCTATCATGAATGGAATTGAGATTCCAATTCTTTCCTTTGTTGAAACGAACAACATAAGGAATGAAATCTAAATTCCAATTACATCCAGATTTTATTCCATTCTGTGAAACAAACACTATCTTAATGTGAGTGGTGAAACTTACATATATTTTTATCGTTCATGAGATATTAATAACTAATTGTACATCATATCCAAATTCAATCAATCAATCATTCAATCTGCTAATAGATTATATAGTTTTGACGCTTTTGGAACAAAATATCTTTCAATAGTAAAGTATGACATGTAGAGCAAAGAAGCTATACTTCAACACCACTAGCAACCTCTAACCGTCAGAATATGCATTTACGAATGCCTTAATGCGATTGTTGATACGCGAAAGAAAGGTGACGCTCGAAATATATTACCACGAAGAATTTAAATAGATGATGAGAGATACACGAGTTAAAGTAAATACATATATTATTTCACATAACTCCTTGATACGTGTAATTAGTAATCACTATTCACTAACATGAATAAAAAAAAATAGATCTTCACTTGAAACATCATAAAATCCATACAACAACCTCGTGTTTAACACCAAACGAAGGTCAATTCAGACGATGCAAGAAAAACAATTGTATGACGTTAATATAAATATTGTATCCATAAACACCACATAATACATACCAACAAAACCGAAAGAACCACCCTCACACTTGTGCTTTAGTTTTCGATGCAAACCGTCTTGTTTTACCCGACAAAAGAAATGCCCTTCTCAATCCCAACATTCTTGGACATAATCTCCCATGAAGAAACCAGATATGATTCCTCCAGCAAAACAAATGGTTTCGAAATCTCACTTATCATCAGATCCCCACAAAATGGGCATTCACTTGCTATTGCATCATTTAGTTGTGACCGAATCTGTTCATCACCGAACCAACTCAGAAACCAAAACATTTAAATAATATAATGAGTAAGATGCCATTTCCATCCCTGAGGTTTGGTCAGTTTTGCGACTTTCGTCCTAAAGTTTGTTTTTCTGCATCTGGATCCAGAAGGTTTGAAATCTTGCCAATTTCATCCAGCTCGTTAATTCCATTCATTTTCTCCGTTAAGTCAGAGGTATTTCCGTCTCTTTTGTTAACTTAAAGAGCAATTCGGTCTTTTTTAGGGCTGTTCGGTCTTTTTTCATAAAGTGCAAAAGATCGAATTGCCCTTTAAGTTAACAAAAAAAAAAAAAAAAAAAAACAGAAATACCCCTAACTTAATGGAGAAATTGGATGGAGTTAACAAGTCGGATGAAAATGGCAAGATTGCAAACTTTTTGGAACCGGATGCGGAAAAACAAACCTTTGGACGAAAGTCGCAAAACTTATCGAATTACTGTTAAATTATACAACAATGACAGTTAAACTTATCAAAAATCAATTAATAATAACAGAAAGAGGAATTATAAAACGTAAAAGATTGAATTTCGGCAAAATAACAAAAAAAATTACTTAAAATTGAAGCTAAACTTACTAACAGAGTCTGCAGAAGACATTGAAGTTGTCGAATTGACGAACGAAACAAGTTTATTGATTGAAAAAAAGGTGAATTTATGATCGATTGCGATTTAGGGTTATACAATCGCAATTCTGTTATGCAATTGATAAACTGAGATGTAGAGGTAACAAAATCTGGTATAATATTAGAACGAGTATATGATAATGTAAAATGACAAAAAAAAAAAAAAAAACAACCTCGCCTCCTAATTTTAAAAATTACAGATGGACGGCTAAGATGACTTCCTATACTTTATAGCGAAAATAAACTTCGTACTTGATCCTCACCCTTAAAATCAAATGAAACTTCTTTGCCAACACTTTGTTTAAAGGTATTTAATTTGACATAACTTGTTGCGATTCGTAAGTGGATCAAACTCAAGAATGAAGAAAGGGAAAGGATACGAATTGGGACAATTTTCTCTACATTTTTTCGTTAAGCGAAAACAAGTATTTAAAACAAGGAATTACTTGAAAAGAAAGAAACTACTTCCACAATTCACGTAGGAGATTATGGAAGGATACTGGACAAAATCTACTGCCAAAGGAAACATGTGCTCATAAAAATGGAAGTTTGTTGATTAATTTCTTGCAGGTTACTCTTGGAATCGAACGGGCTTCTTTATGTCTCTTTTGGGCCGGCCCACTCCAGCTGGATCAGTAGCTCTTTTGCATCTTCTTGGGCCTGGTCTTGCTGGATCGTAACATAACTAATAACATAAAATAAACATCATATAATGTTTGTGTATGTAGATTGTGACATATAAGGCGTTATTCTCCATGTATTGATATAGTAAGACACGGCTTACCGGTTATGCATTGTCAATATGACGACTAAAAAAAGAAATTAATAGGCTCTTTTAACTTAGTGTTTTGAATCATAAGAGAATCACATACCATACTTTGATCATCTTATCAAAACAAGATTCAAATTACAAGTAGAACCTTCTACAATAACTATTCTTAATAAATAAATAAATAACAAAACAAAATTACGTTGATCAAAATCTCAACAAAACTCTCATTTTCTTTTATAAAAGTCATTGATAGTGTTAAATTTTGCTGGAGTCCCTTCCAAAAATAAATCTTCTTCCCCAGTCACCTATCACCAAGATTCTCGTACGCCAACTCACGAGTTTGCTGCATATCACAAACAATTTTTCAAGGTATCGAAACGAAGATTATACAACAAGAAAAAGCAAAGTGAGATACACAAGGCAGTACCTAGCATACACCGAGTACCAAAGCCACTGCGCGCCGTAACCCATTGAAACCCAATCACCAGGAAGTTGTGCTGCAGTTTGTTCACCACCTAGTGGAGCAAACTGGCCCAGATGCTTATACCTTCATCATTCATTTTATCAAAAAAAAATATTACTTACACTTCAATAAAATCATATTTATCAAAAGACACTATAATGTGTATAAAAACCTGAATGGTTTGAAATGATGTCGGCCAGAATCTCTGAATCTAATCGGACCTTCAGGATTCTCTTCGCACTCTTTCATCCTGTTGAAGCATTTGGCTAGATATTCACCTTGTTGGGCCGCCACCTAAGACAACAATAACAACGTTAGATTTAATAACAGATTATGTTTTTATTGATCAAGGTAGTTGTTATTTGGATTTACTTGTGCAGTTGGAGGAAGACTTTTCATTTTGGTATCCACTTCAGAAAGTGCTTTTTTAAACTTCTCAATATCCAGTTGAGTTGCCTTTTTTGCAGCATCGTCTTGATTACTCTGCAGTAACTCGACGAAATTCTTCAACTTTTTACTCTTTAAATGAAGCTCCACTTGAGGATACCGCTCGATGATGTCGTTGATTACTTCAGCAAAGTCTCCTACGCTCAGCTTTCCGCTCTTGTTCTTATCCGCCTTGCTAAATATGGCTGAGATATCTTCCTGCAAACCCATTTTGCATAATAACATATATCCGATTTTTATTTTTATTTTTGTGTTTATAATAAGTTAACAACATACCATTACTTTACGTTGATTTATCGTAGCACAATCACCAAGAGCATACACATTCGGCACTCCTTCCACCCTAAGCCATTCATCGGTTGCCATAACCCGTCTGTTTCCCTGTAATTCAAGAAACAAATTATTTACGGTTGAAATCGATAAGAATACTAGAAAGAAAGCGTGTATGAATAATGAAAGTAACCTGGCCAATTTGCTTCATGAAATCCATTACAACGGGGCGGGTTCCAATTCCAGTTGACCACACAACCATTCCATATGGTAAATCTTTCATTTCACCAGTTGATCTTTCTTTAAGAGAGATTGATTTGTCAGACACTTTGACCACCATTGACCCGGTTTTCACATTAATACCATCTCTCTTGAACTTTTCTTCAGCAAAATCAGTTATTCTTTTGTCAAACCTACAGACCAACAAAAAGGCGAGTATAATGCTTAATCAAACCATCATGTATAATGCTTTCATATTTGAAAACTTAAGGTCCTTACATGCTTAATATGTGATCACCGGCCTCTAGCAGTGTTATCGTCATATATTCCTCAAGATCAGGGTACAGTTTAACCAAATCTTCAAATATAAAGTCGTGAAGCTCGGCTGCAAACTCCACCCCTGTGGGCCCACCTCCGACCACCACAAAATGCAAAAATCTTTTCTTTTCGTCTTCACTTACACTCGGAAGACTTGCCCTTTCAAAGCAGTCGATGATACTCCTACGGATTCTAAGAGCATCTTCTACTTCCTGCAAAGAATATCCTTTCAAGTACGCGTATAAAACTATAAATACGAATAAACCTTTTGGTAAATAAACATAATAAGAAATCATACCTTCAAGAAATGAGCGTTTTCAACGACACCAGGGGTGTTGAACGTATTAGCGCGTGCTCCCATAGCAATCACCAGATAATCATAATCCACCGTGAACTCTTCATTCCCGTCAACATTGGTGTTTTGGATGGACTTGCAGTGGACTTTCTGGTTAACTGTATCAATCTTGAAACATTCTGCTTCCTTGAAACGAACATCAAAGTCTTTCTGCAATACAAATATCACACATTCACAAATAAATACACGCATTCGCGCAAAGCATTAAAGAACTAAAACCAAGGGTTCATTAACTGCATAATAGTACCTTTTTTACAATGTTGCGTATTGGTTCGACTACACTGCGCGCTTCCACAGTGCCAACTGTAACGCTAGGTAACAAAGGGGTAAATGCGAAATAATTACAAGGGGACACAACTTGAACATCTAGTGAAGGATCTTTCAAGTTTTTCAGGAAGCTTGTGCCTGCCCAACCGGTTCCTAAAACTACAACTTTCTTCTTCTTGATGGGAGGTTGAGCCGCATCAGCATAAACGTTATTAAACGGCCTCACATCAGAGTATGCCACTAGTCCACCACCACTGCATAACCCAAATCAAACGATTCATGAGCCATTTAGACATACATGTTGATGAGGGACCGATTACTCAAACAATCGACTCAAACATGGACCGATGAGAATGTGGAAAAAGAGTGAAAAAACTGGAGAATCACTCCAAAAAATAACCAACATAGAATCTATTCTTAGTAATTTGGTTTTAACTCAAATATTTTTTATTATATATTTTAATTAAGTTTAAGCTAATATACATAATTGCATACATCGACGATTAGTTATTCATTATACAATCCCTCAATTAGAACCACCATTATCATTCTTATTTCCCATTTGTCCGCTGCCCGCGAATCGCTGACCGTTAAGACTTTCAGTGATATTAGTTTATATTCTTAGATTCATGTTCTTTTTTTTTTGATAAATTATACAAATTTAAAGGCCTCTACTTTTTATTTTCCTTAGTCCTCCAAAAACGTTGAAACGACCTGATTATGTATCTACTTTTATCGTTTCTGTTCCACGTCACATCTTCAAAAACTTCAATAAACTATCGAACAAACGACTTTCAAACTATAGGTTAACACGTAAAACTTTGTTGACGATGAACAATGTACAATATATCCATCACTATTTAACGATATATCAACAAGTACACCCAAATTTCATCTGTTTCTAGCGTTCAATTTCAAAACACATATTAGCAACATCATTAACCAATAATTAAAAATTAAAAAACACTACATATTCATTAGCAAATCAATATCTATACATATATATAGCATAACAATCAAAATTTCACAAGCAGATCTGATACAAACACGTAAAAGAATCGAAAAAAGGACCTGATAGTGCAGACAACAAGAAGTTTGGAGAAAGTAGGATGATCACGAAAAGCATTAGAAGCTTTCTGGTAAAACGTGTAGTATGATCCTCTCATTGTTCCAACAGAGAGTTTGCGTAACCGTAACCCTGTGTAAATGTAATTAAAGGAGTAATAATGTTAATGTATATATGGTAATGGAGCGGTTTTCTGCCCTTTTTTAGAGTGGTGTGAATTGATGGTAACTAATTAATGGAATTTATTGTTTTTACATATATACGTAGGACTTTCCATAATTCCATCATCTTATATTTTTGTGTAGATCATATTAATTTATTACCATTTACAACGATAACTTTCTATATAAAAATAGTTTTAGAATATCAGAAAATCTCTGTAAAATAATTTAAAATATCTTAGATGCTGTATCAGCAAAAAATATTTTATTAGAAAATGTGTATAAAATGATTTTAATTTTCAACCTAAAACTTGATTAAAAAGATTAACAAAAAAGATTGATATAAAAAGAACTGGGATTATGTAAAAAATCGGATTATATTTTTAAACATATTAAGAATGTGAATGGAAGACATAACATTGATTAATTTAACTGGAAAGCGGAATAATAATAGTCAGATTATATTATTAAAAAAGATGGAAATAAATATAAGTAAAAATATATACACCAAAAAAGAATGGGAAAAAATAAGATTAGAATATATTTAACAAAAAAAGGGAATTAAAAATCACTCAGAAATGTTTACGTCAAAAGGAAGGAAATAAGATTTGAAAAAAAAAACTCCAAAATATATTTAAAAAAATGGAAATATTTCAAAAAAAATGGAAAAAAAAACCCTTCAGAATATAGTTCTAAACAAAAAAAAAGGATACCTTAAGAATATAGTTCTAAACAAAAAAGATAGAAGTAAAAAAGTGAGAGTCCATTAGATCGAACCCAGTTGGTTATTTGGGCCAATGCTGCACCGGCTTGTTATCCTTCTAGTGTTTATAGGGAGAGGTTATCGCAGCTCTGTAAAACCAGTCTAACGCATGGCCCTCTACTCTAGGAACCATGTAGCCCGAGCCTTTGCTTGAACCACATGACCCAACTCCAAACTTGGAACGGGCAAGCCAGATATTGCAAACACTTGATCCAACCAATCTGGGGTCGATTACAGTTCATCCCATGATGTGGGCTCGGGTCAGTTGGAGGAGCTGGGAAATGATGATGGGCTGGTTAAGAGGCCCAAGAGGCTTTTGAAGACTGCTGGATTGAGTCAAAAGGAATTGGAAGCACATGTTTATTTCCTGCATTTTGTTACTGCATTAAAATAGGAGATAGTTATGCATGTAGTTAGTGGGTCAAGTTTATTTCCAACAAGTTAGGAGTTAGTGGGTCTTTGAGTATTAATCATTGTAATTTGCATGAAGTTAACAGAGAAAAAATGTTTCCAAAGTATCTTGCTATGTATTTGAATTTTGAAACCAACCTCATTATGATCAAGTTCATAATCTACGAATTACGCTAAAAAGATTCAGAAAGATGAATACTTTATAAAAGTGTTGCGTTATATTCGGTTTAAACATGTTATAAAATGTAACCAAACGAAGTGAAAATGATATACACATATTGTCGAAGGAGACATTTTTTTTTTCATAAACTAGGTGACAATTGCAAATTCACAGTAACATTACAACCAACAGAATGCAAACATAAATGTCACTAAGCGCGATACAAGTAAAGATCATAGTTCTTGGAACATAACAATATTTCAACAACCCAGCTTCCATTTTGGCTCCAACAACCGGGAAGATCACATGATTCATATTCGACTCGAATCTCTACCAAAAATGAATCTCCTCGTCCAATCAGATACAACTAGCACCCGTGTTCTCCAGCTCACTTGCTTGCTACATTCGGCCGAGAAAAAAAAATCAAATAGGGAAACAAATTAAATGCGGGGTGCACAAAACTATTTTACCTTGCATAGATAGAATACCATAGCCATTGTGTGCTACGGCCCACAGAAACCCAATCTCCTGGCAGTTCTGCCGCTGCCTGCTCTCCACCTAAAGGTGCAAATGACCCCAAATGCTTATACCTTTCTCATTTCAAAATTCAAAATAAAAAAAAGTAGTCAGCAAACAGTCACTGAAAATTACTTAATTATAATACCTGATTTCCCTTAACCAACCCTCCCCAAATCCTACCAATAGCTTTATGCTAGCCATAGTTTACTGCTATTATTAGTAGTAGTTTTGTTATGGTTGTTATTTTGATTTCTTAGCCACATTTTATGTTATTTAACTTATTTTACATGGATTACTATAATGTACACGTCAAAAAAGACGAAAGGTTTGCCCTCATCCAACCCTCCTCAGACCGTACCAATAACACTTAGTTATGAGTGGGATATTAGTAAACGGACCTAGAGCTTCACTTATCGAGCTAGCGAGCCTAAACAAGTCTATTATTTATATTATTTTTATTTAATATATTAATTAATAGATAACAAACAAGCCGAGTCTCGGCTCATTTGCACCCCTGGTACTTATTAATGGGTATGATTGTTTGTTTGTTTGCCGAAAGAATACCTGAATGGAAGGAAATCATGACGCCCGGTACCCTTGAATCGGCGTGGGCCTTCCGGCATAAAATTAGCCAACTCCCTCTTGTTAAAGCAGCTTGATAGATACGTCCCTTGTTGGGCAGCAACCTTTCACATAAACGCTCATTATGTAACTTGATTGATATCCCCTTTATCTATTTTGTTTAATAATAAAACCTAAAAAGGAATATGATTTATACCCACACACGCACGCTTACCTGTGCTGTTGCAGGGAGACTTTTCATCTGAGAATCAACCTGAGAAAGAGCCGATTTAAACCCTTCAATGTCGATCTCCTTCCTAGCATTTCCTTCAGGATCATTTAAAAGGTCGGTCACGCTCAAAAGATGTTTGCTCTGTAAATGAAGCCCAACTTGCGGATAGCGAATGAGTATGTCATCAATAATTTCTTGAAATTCTTCGACAGTTAGGGTGCCCGATTTATCCTTGTCAGCAGCATTGAATATAGCACCAATATCTTCCTACAAAATATACATATATATGTGAATGCGCTAAATGGTTATTGGTCAAACTTGATGATTATTGGTCAAATACCATGATTTTTCGCTGATCAATGGTGGCACAATCGCCGATAGCATAAACATTTTCGCATCCCTTTACTCGCAACCATTCATCAGTAGCTAAAACCTTCCTTTTTCCCTGCATGTCGTATAATAAATCAATAATTAATAAATTGACTGGTTTGACTGGAGAAAACTAATTAGCAAACCTGGCCAATTTGGTCCATGAAGTCTTTGACAACAGGCCGGGTTGAAACACCAGTTGACCAAACAACCATGCCATGAGGCATAGAAACATTTTCACCGGTAGATTTGACTTTAATGTTGACTTCTTTATTTGACACACCTAAAACCCGACATCCTGTATTTACATCAATACAATCCCTAGCAAATTTTTGTTCGGCAAACGAACTGATTCTACTGTCATACCTATGGAAGATAATATACACATATACAACTCGATTATTAAGTGCAAAATCATGCTTATAGGCTTAAAACGAGATGGAAGATTTGGCGTGCTTACGTGTTTAATATATGATCACCAGATTGGATGAGTGTGATTTTAACGAGATCTTTGACCATGGGGTATAGTTTGACTATATCTTCATGGACAAAATCATGTAGCTCTGCTGCAAATTCTACTCCGGTGGGCCCCCCTCCAACTATTACAAAGTGTAGGCTTATTCTGCGTTCTTCATCAGTTAAGTCCGGCAAGATAGCCTTTTCGAAACAGTCCAATACACTCCTACGAATCTTTTGAGCATCTTCAACTTCCTGTTTGGTAGTTCATGGTATTTTCTTAGAAAATGAATACATTAACTTAAAAATACATCCAATGAAAACTAAGAGTAAAATGTCATTTTCGTCCCTGAGGTTTGACCAGTTTTGTGACTTTCTTCCAAAGGTTTGTTTTTTCGCATCTAGATCCAAAAGGTTTGAAATCTTTCCATTTTCATCCTGCTCGTTAACTCCATCCATTTTCTTCTTTACGTCAGGAGTATTTTCGTACATAAAGTGAAAAAGACCAAATTGCCCTTTATGTTAACAAAAAAGACGGAAATACCCCTGACTTAACGGAGAAAAATGGATAGAGTTAACAACCGGATGAAAATAGCAAGATTTCAAACCTTATGGATCCAGATGCGGAAAAACAAACCTTTGGACGAAAGTCGCAAAACTGGCCAAACCTCAGGGACGAAAATGGCATTTTACTCGAAAACTAATTTGTCAGATAAACGAAAGATTGGTACCTTGAGAAAATGGCAATACTCCATGACACCAGGGGTATTAAAGGTATTTACTTCTGCACCGGTTGCAACAACCAAATAGTCATAGTCTAGAGCAAACTCTTTCTTTCCCACTAGGCTTGATTCGATAACAGAACGACAAAAAACTTTCTTGTTTGCCGCATCAATCTTGGTGCATTCCGCTTCCCAAAACTGAATTTCTCCATCTTTCTATTAAAAACAGAACATATCAAAAGTTTTACTCAGAATACGTAATAAAAATCACTTGAAAATTACTGCCCTTTTGGGTTCTTGATTCAAAAACAAGTATTACCTTTTTGATGATGTTACGAATGGGCTCCACAATGCTCCGTGCCTCAACAGTACCACAAGTAACACTAGGTAACAACGGCGTGAAAGCAAAATAATTTCTAGGAGAAACCACTTGAACATCATATCTAGAAATATCCAAATCCTTGAGGAAACTCGTACTAGCCCATCCTGTTCCAAGAACAACAACCTTTTTCTTAGATGCCAGCCGCTCATGTTCTACGTTGTTCGGACTGTTAGATTGTGATTCCGAATAAGCAAGAAGCCCTCCACCACTGCAAATATCAAATTACAAAAACAACAGACGAACATTCAACAATATTTTATGTTGAATTAGTGGTATATGTGATCCCTGTTCATCATCAAAATTAGTGGTCCTACACTCCTAACATTTAGGAATAAAACAAGATATGCACAGTACAGTATGGAAAGTGAGAATTGACACATAAAAGGGAAACAACATGTAGTATAATAATAGACACTTGTATAAAGTGATGACCCAAGTTAGGTACTTAATAAGTATGCATGCAAAAAGGTTAATTCCATGGTTTCTGCCTTTCTGGTTCTGTTCACCATAAGGCTTCACGGTGTGGGGAACGTCCAGCCCATTTGAAATGAGAAAGGTGTGGGAAGACCACATGATTCATATTCGACTCGAATCTCTACCAAAAATGAATCTCCTCGTCCAATCAGATACAACTAGCACCCTTGTTCTCCAGCTCACTTGCTTGCTACATTCGGCCGAGAAAAAAAAATCAAATAGGGAAACAAATTAAATGCGGGGTGCACAAAACTATTTTACCTTGCATAGATAGAATACCATAGCCATTGTGTGCTACGGCCCACAGAAACCCAATCTCCTGGCAGTTCTGCCGCTGCCTGCTCTCCACCTAAAGGTGCAAACGACCCCAAATGCTTATACCTTTCTCATTTCAAAATTCAAAATAAAAAAAAGTAGTCAGCAAACAGTCACTGAAAATTACTTAATTATAATACCTGATTTCCCTTAACCAACCCTCCCCAAATCCTACCAATAGCTTTATGCTAGCCATAGTTTACTGCTATTATTAGTAGTAGTTTTGTTATGGTTGTTATTTTGATTTCTTAGCCACATTTTATGTTATTTAACTTATTTTACATGGATTACTATAATGTACACGTCAAAAAAGACGAAAGGTTTGCCCTCATCCAACCCTCCTCAGACCGTACCAATAACACTTAGTTATGAGTGGGATATTAGTAAACGGACCTAGAGCTTCACTTATCGAGCTAGCGAGCCTAAACAAGTCTATTATTTATATTATTTTTATTTAATATATTAATTAATAGATAACAAACAAGCCGAGTCTCGGCTCATTTGCACCCCTGGTACTTATTAATGGGTATGATTGTTTGTTTGTTTGCCGAAAGAATACCTGAATGGAAGGAAATCATGACGCCCGGTACCCTTGAATCGGCGTGGGCCTTCCGGCATAAAATTAGCCAACTCCCTCTTGTTAAAGCAGCTTGATAGATACGTCCCTTGTTGGGCAGCAACCTTTCACATAAACGCTCATTATGTAACTTGACTGATATCCCCTTTATCTATTTTGTTTAATAATAAAACCTAAAAAGGAATATGATTTATACCCACACACGCACGCTTACCTGTGCTGTTGCAGGGAGACTTTTCATCTGAGAATCAACCTGAGAAAGAGCCGATTTAAACCCTTCAATGTCGATCTCCTTCCTAGCATTTCCTTCAGGATCATTTAAAAGGTCGGTCACGCTCAAAAGATGTTTGCTCTGTAAATGAAGCCCAACTTGCGGATAGCGAATGAGTATGTCATCAATAATTTCTTGAAATTCTTCGACAGTTAGGGTGCCCGATTTATCCTTGTCAGCAGCATTGAATATAGCACCAATATCTTCCTACAAAATATACATATATATGTGAATGCGCTAAATGGTTATTGGTCAAACTTGATGATTATTGGTCAAATACCATGATTTTTCGCTGATCAATGGTGGCACAATCGCCGATAGCATAAACATTTTCGCATCCCTTTACTCGCAACCATTCATCAGTAGCTAAAACCTTCCTTTTTCCCTGCATGTCGTATAATAAATCAATAATTAATAAATTGACTGGTTTGACTGGAGAAAACTAATTAGCAAACCTGGCCAATTTGGTCCATGAAGTCTTTGACAACAGGCCGGGTTGAAACACCAGTTGACCAAACAACCATGCCATGAGGCATAGAAACATTTTCACCGGTAGATTTGACTTTAATGTTGACTTCTTTATTTGACACACCTAAAACCCGACATCCTGTATTTACATCAATACAATCCCTAGCAAATTTTTGTTCGGCAAACGAACTGATTCTACTGTCATACCTATGGAAGATAATATACACATATACAACTTGATTATTAAGTGCAAAATCATGCTTATACGCTTAAAACGAGATGGAAGATTTGGCGTGTTTACGTGTTTAATATATGATCACCAGATTGGATGAGTGTGATTTTAACGAGATCTTTGACCATGGGGTATAGTTTGACTATATCTTCATGGACAAAATCATGTAGCTCTGCTGCAAATTCTACTCCGGTGGGCCCCCCTCCGACTATTACAAAGTGTAGGCTTATTCTGCGTTCTTCATCAGTTAAGTCTGGCAAGATAGCCTTTTCGAAACAGTCCAATACGCTCCTACGAATCTTTTGAGCATCTTCAACTTCCTGTTTGGTAGTTCATGGTATTTTCTTAGAAAATAAATACATTAACTTAAAAATAAATCCAATGAAAACTAAGAGTAAAATGTCATTTTCTTCCCTGAGGTTTGACCGGTTTTGTGACTTTCTTCCAAAGGTTTGTTTTTTCGCATCTGGATCCAAAAGGTTTGAAATCCTTCCATTTACATCCTGCTCGTTAACTCCATCCATTTTCTTCTTTACGTCAGGAGTATTTTCGTACATAAAGTGAAAAAGACCAAATTACCCTCTAAGTTAACAAAAAAGACAGAAATACCCCTGACTTAGCGGAGAAAAATGGATAGAGTTAACAACCGGATGAAAATAGCAAGATTTCAAACCTTATGGATCCAGATGCGGAAAAACAAACCTTTGGACGAAAGTCGCAAAACTGGCCAAACCTCATGGACGAAAATTGCATTTTACTCGAAAACTAATTTGTCAGATTAACGAAAGATTGGTACCTTGAGAAAATGGCAATACTCCATGACACCAGGGGTATTAAAGGTATTTACTTCTGCACCGGTTGCCACAACCAAATAGTCATAGTCTAGAGCAAACTCTTTCTTTCCCACAAGGCTTGATTCAATAACAGAACGACAAAAAACCTTCTTGTTTACCGCATCGATCTTGGTGCATTCCGCTTCCCAAAACTGAATTTCTCCATTTTTCTATTAAAAACAGAACACATCAAAAGTTTTACTCAGAATACGTAATAAAAATCACTTGAAAATTACTGCCCTTTTGGGTTCTTGATTCAAAAACAAGTATTACCTTTTTGATGATGTTACGAATGGGCTCCACAATGCTCCGTGCCTCAATTGTACCACAAGTAACACTAGGTAACAACGGCGTGAAAGCAAAATAATTTCTAGGAGAAACCACTTGAACATCATATCTAGAAATATCCAAATCCTTGAGGAAACTCGTACTAGCCCATCCTGTTCCAAGAACAACAACCTTTTTTTTACATGCTAGTCGCTCATGTTCTACGTTGTTCGGACTGTTAGATTGTGATTCCGAATAAGCAAGAAGCCCTCCACCACTGCAAATATCAAATTACAAAAACAACAGATGAACATTCAACAATATTTTATGTTGAATTAGTGGTATATGTGATCCCTGTTCATCATCAAAATTAGTGGTCCTAAACTCCTAACATTTAGGAATAAAACAAGATATGCACAGTACAATATGGAAAGTGAGAATTGACACATAAAAGGGAAACAAGATTCAACAAACCCAAGTGGGAAATAAGTAGTGAACCTGAGGGAGAAAACAAGAAGAAGCTTAGAGGAAGAGGAGAAGCCATTGAAGGCTCTGTTGAAGTAGGAGACAATGGTCATGGTGAAATTGTGGGTTTTGATCTTTCTCTCATATGGCTGTTGGAACAGGAGTTTGATCTTTCTTCCGGATCATTCTTTCGTGAAAATGATCAGATGTAATTGGTGTGAATCTACAGCAAACCTTACATTTCTCGACACATGGAATTTTTTTTTTAACGGAAAATGTGGATCACTGATTGGAACACTGAAGCTTCATCATCGTGTTACAAACGGAATCATCTGATCATGTCACCAATTTTTTTATGTTTGTGTAATAGTGTCTGGATTTGATCGCTTAAGGTTCATGTGTTTTTTTGTTTTGTTTTATAAAGGTGTTTTTAACCAGTGGATCCCACAATGCAAGGGTACTTTGGACTTTTCACAGAAAATTTAACGTTTTTTACAAACTGAAAGCACAAGGACTGTTTTAGCGATTATTAAACCAATTGACTGTAATAATTATTTTCAACAAACAACAGAGACGAAAAACGTAATTTACACTTTTTCTCAACTAGACCCTTGAGGTTTGACATTTCTTTTTATTATCATCCAACACGTTACACCATGTAAGAAGTCCCCCACCACTGCAAATATAAAAAACATTCAACAGTATTTTGTGGTTATATTAACTTAAGGGGTTTTTGGCAACTTTTGAATGGATAAGTGATGAACCAGTAAGATTTCTGAACCATTAAGAGTTAGTATAATATTTAACCGTTCAGAGACAAATGTCTGACCAATTCAGATAAGAGGTCTTAACCATTGAGCCTCAGTATAATTCTTAACCATTTAGAGGCAAATGTTTGAACCATTTAGACATCTACTTGCGAAACAAACAGTCTGAATCATTAAGTGTTGAACCAGTAAGACGTCTGAACCTGAAACAGCCCCTTAATGTGAGTATGTGATCCCTATTCATCGTCAAACTAGGGGTCCTAAACAACTAAAATTTAGGAATGTAGTATGGAAGGTAAGAATTGACACATAAAAGGTAAACAAGTGGACAGCTGATTAAGATAAGCACAAAACATGTACTATTACTATAAATAGTCTATAATAATATACACTTGTATAAAGTGATGACAAATTTAGACACATTGAGTATGCATACAAAAAGGTTGATTCCATGATTTCTGGTTCTGTTTACCACAACAAAGAAGTTTCAAATTTTGCATATCATGCAAGATTTACACAACAATGAAAACCCAATTTCTACAATAACCCATAATTTGAGTCTATATGAGTAGAAGCCCTTACATACTGAATCTACAGCAGCATATGATTCCGAAAGTGCATATTATAACATTTTCAAACAAACCCAAGTGGGAAATAAGTAGTGTACCTGAGGGAGAAAACAACAAGAATCTTAGAGGAAGAAGAGAAGCCATTGAAGGCTCTGTTGAGGTAGGAGAGAATGGTCATGGTGAAATTGTGGGTTTTGCTCAGTCGACTGATGGAACAGGAGTTTGACCGTTCTTCCAGATCATTCTTTTTTTGTGAAAGTGATTCCCTTTTTTGTGAAGGATGATAAGATGTAGTTGGTGTGAATCTACTACAACAAACCTTACATTTCTCGACACATGGTGGACCATGTCTCTTTTTATTATTATTTATAAAATAAAATATTGGAGTATTAATTGTGTTAGTTACATTAACCTTAATGCGCTCACACTTAGTTGTCAACCCGGATGGTATCTAGATCACCTCTCTCTCTCATCTTCTCGCCGCCCGGAATTCGTAAAGTCGGCTCGACGATGGCTGCTTGAATCTGCATAGTGGGTGGGGTTTAATCGATCGGTTCTTGATGGCCATCTTGATCTAACCGTGCTCCCTATCTGGGTTCCTGTGACATCCATTCGCTGCTTTGGTTTCTTGTGGTATCATCAATGGCTTCCCAGAATGATTGGGAGGGAGAGAACGATAATGGTGGCCCGTTGTCAAGCGTGGAGTACCGGAAAAATCGTAAGAGCAAGGGTGATGGAATAGAATGGTCCTTCCTGGTGCAGAATGTCTCTGACCGGGTAACTAGAAATGTACTATGGAGGTCCTTTCAACCGTTCGGTTTCATTTCTGATGCGTATGTTGCCCGTAAGCGGGACACAAAGGGTCGATGCTTTGGTTTTGTCAGATTTGTGGGGGTAGAGGATATGAAGGAATTCCTCGTCAAACTCAATACGATTAGGATGTTTAACAGGAAAGTGGTTGTTTCTTTGGCCAGGTATGATAAGGAACATAAGAAAATCAACTATGCGGCGGACCTGCTAGGAAGAAGTGTTTGGAGACCTAAAGTCAATATTCAAGATTACAATGACCAACCGACTGGTGCTAATCACAGTGGTCAGACAGGTTTGAAGGATCAGATGCCTGAAATAGGTAAATCTGGCTCATCGTTTGTCCACGAAGGTCGGACATTTGCTGATCTAGTAAGGAATAATAAGAGTGTGCATGGGGATGGGGCAAAAGTGGTCACTGTGGAAGGGAAAGGGTCGTTATACCCTATCCATTGTATCGGGAGATCTATCATCGGGAGCACTAAAACGATTATGTCTGTAAGAAAGGTCAGACTGGTTTTGGATGAGGTGGGTCTTTCTGAAGTGGGTTTGTCGTTTGTTGGGGGATTGACCTATATGCTTACTTTCAATGATAAGATGTCGGCTACTAGGGGTTTGGAGACCTTCTCAAAAACCTTTCATAACATATTCTCTAAGTTCTATCTTTGGAATGGAGAGGATATTCCGTATAGTAGGCTCGCTACAATTTATATATCTGGGGTGCCATTTGTTATTCGGGATAACAATCTGTTTGATGATATTGGGGGGCAATTTGGTTCCATTATTCAACCGTCATCCTTTTCATGGCAACATGAGGACAATTCGATTGGTTCTCTTGTAGTGTTAACAAGCCAGGTTTCTAGAATTGAGGAAGCAGTAGTTATAAAGTGGAAGGAAAGAACAGTGGTTGCTTGGGCTTCGGAATATATCGGGTCAAGGTTACAGGGAGAGGAGGATGTTCATATGAAGGTCACTGAGGTCTCAGAGACTGAATCTAGTTCTAGCTCGGAATCGGAGTCCGACGATGACCGGACGGACATGGAGGACATAGAGGAAGGTGAGATCCGGCCGGTGGTTCAGAAGGAGTCGGAGGGACAGGATGTCGGAGTAGAACCGGTGACGGGGGCGATAGAGTCAGGTCAGTCCGATGATAGTGCAGCTCCTCCGGTGGCTAACGAACATTCGAAAGTAGGTGAAAGGTCTCCTCAAAAGGAACAAAGTATTAATGCCAACATGGGTAACCCAAATTTGCATGGGGAGGAGTTTACGTCGGCTCACGTGCACTGTCACGAGGTGGATAAAGGTAACTTGTTGACCCCAGATTTGACTAATTACTTGGCTAATGGGCCTGTGGATGGTGGGCCTGTCGGTTCAGTGTCTATTGAAGATTGGGTCTATGGGGATAAGCAAAGTGGGCCTAATGGGTTAGATGGATCGCCTAATCAGTTGGGTGGTGATGATGGCCCAACCCCTGTTAATTGCCTGGGCAAAAGAAGCAGAGCGGATCGGAGCCCACCTTCGTTGGGCTCAATTCAAGGACCTTCTCAACGATTGTTTGGTCAGTGTGAAAAGCCAGACTCATCATCCCTGGATCTAAACTCTCCGATTGGAGAAGGTTCTGGAGCCATGGAGGAACTTTTAGAGACACCAGATGTTGTATTAGATGATCATGTGGTTCAATCGCCGATTGGTGAGGCCGATAATCCAGAACCGGATCTAGGCGGTGCTGGTGCTCCTGATGTGCCTGATGTCCAACGATTCCTTAGGGAAGAAACTGATGCCACTGTGCGGGTGGGCTCTGTTATCGGTATTGATCTAAACGGTTTTGCGGACGTAACAGAGAAGTTAATCATGGAAGAGGGTGTTACAAATAGTCTCCAATGAATTGCTTGTCCGTAAATTTGAGGGGGGTTCGAGGTGATCGGAAGCCAGATTGGATCAGAAGCTTGAAAACTAGCCATGGTATTCACTTTCTTGCAATTCAGGAAACAAAACTTCAACAGTCTATGTCCTTTATGTTCAACCGATACTGGGGACGGGCCGAGTACAAGATTGCGGTGGTTGACTCACAAGGGAGGTCAGGAGGTCTAGCATGTCTTTGGTGTCCTTCGGTGTTCAGGTGTGTAGATATTTTCCACAACAGGAACTTTATTATTGTCTCTGGTTTTTTGGTTCAATCGGGGTGCAGATTAAACTTGGTTAATGTTTATGCCCCAAACGACGCTCTTGGTAGACGGGTTGTATGGTCGGAGTTATTGGGCTTTAGGAATTCATTACAGGGGCTATGGGTTTTGATGGGCGACTTTAACGAAGTACGGGATGCTAGTGAGCGGTTGAATTCCGAGTTCAGTGCTTCCAATGCAGAGGCTTTTAACCAGTTTATTCTATCGGCCGGTTTGGTGGAGTATAACATGGGGGGTGGGAACTTTACCTACATATCAGACAATGGGAGGAAACTAAGCAAACTCGATCGGTTCCTAGTGTGCTTGGGTTTTAGGGAGAGATGGCCAAATGCTAATGTTGTTGCGCTGGCTAGGGAGGTCTCGGATCATAGGCCCATTGTTCTATCCACCACCCAATCGGATTTTGGTCATATCCCGTTTCGGTTTTTTAATTCATGGTTTGAATATCCGGGTTTCCTGGATTTCGTTTTACAGAAGTGTGGGGCTTTTTATTTCTCGGGGCCGGAAGACTTAGCGTTGGCCATTAAACTGAGGTGGTTAAATGATAACATAAAGTCATGGCTGAAAATTGAGAAGGATAGACGGGAGGGGTTGTACAATGCTAAAAAGGCAAGGTTGGCTTTCATAGAAAATTTGGCGGAGGATAGGAGTCTTGCGGATGAGGAGTTAGCGGAGAGAGCGGATTGTAGGAATTATCTGGCTGAATTTGACAGGATCAAAAATCTAGATTTACGCCAGAAATCCAGGTCGAAGTGGGCCATCGATGGGGATGAAAACTCAGGATACTTTCATTTTGTTATCAATTCCAATATTAGCTCTAATCGACTAAACGGTTTGATGATAGATGGTGTATGGATCACTAATCCCCTTGCCATTAAAGAGGCCCTGTTTGATTTTTTTAAGCACCAATTCTCGGAGCCGATGTCTCATAGACCGGAGATGGTCTGTCCGGACTTGGCCACCATATCAAATTCTGAGGCGGTAAAGTTGGAATGTCCATTCACTGAAGAGGAGATTAAAGCTGCAGTTTGGGAGTGTGAGGGCGATCGTGCTCCTGGGCCTAATGGGTTTAACTTCAAGTTCATTAAGAGATGTTGGGCAGGTCTTCGGGTCGATTTTATCAATCTGTTCAATAAATTTTATGTGGATGGGTCTATCAACAAGTGTTGTACCTCTTCTTTTATTGCCTTAATCCCGAAAGTCAAAGATCCTACTTGTCCAGCAAACTTCCGCCCCATAAGTTTGATTGGGATTATCAACAAAGTTATCTCAAAGGTTCTTGTTAATCGACTCAAAAAGGTGTTAGGAAATCTGATTTCGGAGCAACAATCGGCCTTTTTAGCTGGAAGGAATATTATGGATGGTCCACTGATTCTTAATGAAGTGCTGAGTTGGTTAAGGAAGAATAAGCGGAAAGGAATGTTCTTCAAAGTTGATATTAATAAAGCATACGATTCTGTCAACTGGTCTTTCCTGGACTCGGTTATGGCTCAGATGGGGTTCCAAAGCAAATGGAGATCTTGGATTATGGCTACTTTGTACTCTGCTAAAGCTTCTGTCCTGGTTAACGGCTCGCCTACAAGAGAGTTCGATTGTTCCCGTGGCCTTAGGCAAGGTGACCCACTATCTCCTTTCCTTTTTGTTATTGTAATGGAAGCCCTGTCATGTATTATGAAAAAGGCCGTTTCTGTCGGGTTGTTTAGGGGCATTGATATCATCGATGGTGGTGAGACTCTGTCTCACTTGATGTATGCGGATGACGTGATGTTTTTGGGAGAGTGGTCCACATTGAATATTAACAACCTGAGACGTATGTTAAGATGTTTCTATCTAGTCTCGGGTCTTAAAGTGAATTTGGCAAAGTGTAGCATTTATGGGGTTGGATCAAATGAACAAGAAGTTTCACATATGGCGAACCTCTTGAGATGTAAGCAAGGTACGTTCCCTTTTACACATCTAGGCTTGCAAGTTGGGGCCAATATGAACTTAGCTCGAAATTGGAAGTCGGTGGTGGAAGTATTCAAAAACCGGCTTTCCTTATGGAAAGCTAAAACCCTCTCGTATGGTGGTAGGATAACTTTAATCAAGTCGGTGTTAAATGCACTTCCAACTTACTTCCTATCGCTTTTTAAAGCTCCGATTAAAGTTTTGGAAGCACTTGATAAGATTAGGAGAGTATTTTTTTGGGGAGGTTCGGAAGAGAAAGCGAAAATGAATTGGGTAGCGTGGGATAAAACTATTGCTCCGGTTGAATACGGGGGGTTGGGTTTCGGTTCCATTAGAGATGCCAATTTAGCAATGTTGGCAAAATGGTGGTGGAGATTCAAAACGGAAAAGGATAGCATGTGGCGGAGGGTAATTTGGGCTATTCACCACAACTCTAGAGCATGGAACGATATACCGGCTAAAGTGACTATTTCTGGGCCGTGGAAGAGCATTATAAGCATTCGGCAGACATTGTTACCGGCTGGAATTGATCTTAAGGATGCTGCTCGTGCGGCTGTGGCAAATGGGAAAAATATACACTTTTGGTTAGACTTATGGACTGACCCACAACCACTGTATATTAAATTTTCGGATCTGTTCAAGTTAGAGAGTACCAAGGACTGTTTGGTGGCGGACTGATTGGTTGTGGATGAGACTGGGCCTGCGTTTTCTTGGGCTTGGGCTCGCCCAATTCTTGGTGGGAACGAATACTCCCAGCTACAGCAACTTATTAACATAGTTTGTGGTGTGAATATGGGCCCAGGTAAGGATTGTTGGTCCTGGAAATATGAATCTAGTGGATCCTTTAATGTTGCCTCTATTAAAAAACTTTTGGCAACATTTAATCGTGTAATTCCAGCAAGTCCGTTCGTGTGGAATAATTGGGTTCCGAAAAAGGTGGCAATTGTTGCGTGGAGGGCAGAAATGGACCGACTCCCGTCGAAATGTGCGTTGATTCGTCGGAACATTCCGGTTCATAATGATCTCTGTGTTTTTTGTGGCGAAAGTGCGGAAACAAGTGAACATATTTTTATATCTTGTCAATTCGCTCAAATTGTCTGGCAAATCATAGCAGATTGGTGCAAAATCCCTCCTATATTTGCTTTTGGTATTAGTGACTTACTGAGCCCTATCGGTGTCTCCGCAAGTTCCAGGAAGAAGTGGAAAGCGTTACATGCCATTGTTCTAGTGACTTTTTGGAGCCTTTGGAAGATGAGAAACGAGTCGGTTCACAGACAGGTGGTCCCGAAAATTACAAAGATAGTAGATGAAATTAAAGCTATTGCATTCTTATGGGTTAAGAATCGTTCGAAGTTGGCGGCCTTAACATGGGAGAAGTGGTGTCGGTTTGATATTTGTGTTTAGTTATCTTTGTATGTTGTTTATTTTGTAATTTTTTGGTGTTCAAAACATATGTAAGTTTGGTGGGTAGCTTCTTGCTACAATTAATAATAATTTTGTTGGCCGTTCAAAAAAAAAACTTAGTTGTCAACCCTTGTCTAGTACATGACGACCGCTTTATTATTTAAAGATACAAACCTATGTTAATTATTGACACTTTTACGCACATCCCAAAACCGTTTTCTCACATCCAGGGGCGGACCTATAGTGATAGAAGGGGTAACCTCCGTTGCCCCTTGACGTTCCGACGACAGTGTAAATTTTGGAAAAATTTAACGTTTTTTCAATTTCGTTACCCCTTTTTATTGAAACGTTACCCCTATGCGGATCTTTTAGATCCGCCACTACTCACATCAAGGCAAAAAGATCACCATCTTCGTTCAAGCTGGAAAAAAGGATCATGCCTCTTTAATTTTTTATAACATCAAAACAAACGGAATGTAAATGGACAAAAAGCTGCACCGTAATAGTCTTTTAAATTGCAAAACCAATTCTTCAGTAATTATTTGCAATTCTTATTAGAATGGTGTATCATAAAGATTGAGGGTTAAGATTTACACTTATAAAATATTTAATTTACAAATCATGATGAGAAAGAAAATTGTGTGTGTTTGAGTAATTTAATCCTCTCTTGATAATTTAAGGTTCATGTGTGTATGTTTAATAAGGTTTTTTTCTGTGTGTTCTATTGAATTTTATTTAAAATTATTTTAAAAGAGTTATTATTTGAGTTTGTTTAGATTGGCATGTGTATTTTTCCATTTGAATTTGTCATACATTAGCCTTGTTAGGGGGAGGGGGCGGTCAGTTATACGACCGTGATGCCAATTTTCAACGTGTGATACGGAAACAATTCCCACCGCCACCATAAACGAAAACGCGTTATAGCACAACGAAATCTGATTTCGTTATTTTTTTCACGGTCGTGATAGTTTTTTTTGTGAGGGTAATTGTTGGTTGGGGGAAATTGTTAGGTGTGGTGGTGAGTGATGACCATTGCCACCAAAAAAGGTTGTGAGTGATGGAAAATGGTTGATGACATGGCGGAACTTGATTGGGTGTTTGTGACTGATAGAATTCTATCACTAGTGACCACCCCCTCTCCCTTAGTAGTAGGGTGTCCGCGTGATAGGGAAAAAATAGAAATCTATTAGGTAAATCAATCAATCGTACTCAGTATATTTCCACTCATAGCCTAGCTATCAGTAGGGTCTAGGGAGGGTGAGATGTAGGCCATCCTTACCTCTATAACAGGTATAGAGAGACTGCTTATAGTGAGACCCTCAGCTCCACAATCTATTAGGTAAATGATTAGTTTTATTTATTACTAGGTGTAGAACCCGTGTAACCACACGGGTAGGTTTAGTAATGATCGAAATCAAATACTAAAAAACAGGTTATAATATATCATTTAAATTTTGGTCTTTAGTTATATATCTTTATAAAGTAATGTTAAAAACAGTATGTGTGACCACACGGGTAGCTTAAATAACCATCGAAATAGATTATAATACATCATTTATATTGTTTGTATTTAATACAACTAATCAAATGTTATTGATAAGTTCAATAAAGCCCCTTATATTTGATCCAATTAAGCTTAATAATAGATTAGATTTTGTAGGCCCATTAAAACCCTTATATCAAATCCGGCCCCAAATTGTAATCACTCATCTACCGTTCCATTTGTATCTCCGAACTTCGAAGGGCGACAAACCAACGACAGGGAGTGTTAAAGATTTTTCCTTATCAGCAAAAGGTAATCGAAAACGTATTGATTCGATTTTGTTTTTCTGAAATCTTTGCTTCATGTAATTTTTTATACCACGCTTGCATGTATGATTTTTGATCTTAGGTTTGTTCTTTTATATGAACTGCAAATTTGTGATCATGTTTGTTTATTTGATTTGTTATACTTCAGATTCCATCATATGAATGTTCGTATTGATGTTCGATTGAAGTTTTTACTTTTGTATGGATGTTCGATTGAGGTGTAGATATTTAGGGCAATGTTAGAAATGATTGTTTATCAGTTGTTGTATAAAGATTTTTTAAGATTATGATGTTTAGTAAACTTTCAGTTGGTGTTCTTGACAGATTTTATCAGATTATATTTCACATGTTTGGAGTTTTGTATCACACTGACAAAAATAGAAACATATTAATAAGCTTTAGAAACCCTCGGCATCGAAAATAACATTTGGTATTTCACATTGTTGACATTGAATATACCCAAATAACCTTTTAATGTTATATAATATTTTAGTCTATTAGTTATACTCTTTTTAATTGCATTAATTAGAATAATCTTTTAACGTTTTTCATAAATAATGCTCATCAACTTAAAATCATGGTTGTTGATACATCTGTTGACTTTGGTTAACAGATGGATGAAAATATATGTTTAAAATCACTGTTGCGTTAAACAGTGTTTTGAGGAGAAAACAGTGGTTTGTCATTGGACAAACAGTGGTTTGACCATGGTCAAGCAGAGTTTTGAACCACTAAGAGTCATAGTTTTGCAAACAGTGGTTTGACTTAGGTCCAACAGGCTTTGGTCAAACAGATTTTTTTTTTTAAAAAGTGCTTTGACTTTGGTCAAACAGTGGTTGCATACTAATGCTATTTCCTTTCATCATGTTCTCTCAGTTACTTGCCATCTTTTAACGTTTTTCTCTTTTTATAGAAAGATGTATGGTTTTGCTTGTTACATGACCGACAACCAAAGGAAATCTTTGGTTAGTATTTTAATCTCAGATATGGCGAATTTATTTTCTTTATAACATCATGTTAGACAGTTCTGATTTTAATATACTTATACATAGGTTCTGCCAAAAAAGTATAAACAATGTATAAAAGAGTTTAACTATCCTGTTGGGTTTGTCAAAGTACGGACAACTAATGGGCAAGTCTTTGAAGTCAAGATATATGATATAGGAAACTTCTATTATCTCTACAATGGGTGGTATTCCGTAGTTCAAACTTTGAAACTACAATCTGGATCATGGCTCGTATTTCAGTATGAAGAAGCATTACAAAGTTTCCGGATATTTTATTTCTATGACAATATTGCATTTGCTCCATCTGATTATTTTTACTACAGACCCAATGACGATTTTGATAAACCTGATGCTATGGTATTTAGTTCGCAATGTGGGTTCGGTATATTTATTATTGTTTCTTATTTATTATGGTTCCGTATATGAAACTACTAATATTTTTTTCTCATTGTAGCATATCAATCGTTTATTTGTACATCACAAGATGGACAATACCATTCCAAATTATCCGGTTGTTATTAGAGGTCCTGGGAAGCATAAATTTTTTGTTCGAATGGATGTTAGTGAGAATCAGCTTTACATAACAACTGGATGGGATCGGATTAAGAAGAAATTTTCACTAAGTGATGAACATCTTCTTGTGTTTGAAATGATTGATCTTCACACTTTTGATATGTCTGTTTTCAATTGTTCCAAGGATGCTAATTTAATGTTGCCACCGGAATTATATGATGTTATTAAGGAAGAAGTGGTAGAAGAGGTTATCAGTATCTCTGATGGTGAAGATGTGGATGACATAACTAAGGACAATGAAACTGAAATACTCGCTGTAACTACGAACAACGAAACTATTCTAGTAGTTTTCCATGTGGACAATCATTTTGTAAGTTTTTGTAACCAAAAAGTAGTAACAGGACCTTACATTGTGTTAACCATATTATAATACTATCTTTGTTAACATTATTTTTTGTTTGTTACAGCGCATTAAAAAAGTTGTTGCTAAAAAACTTGGCTTGGATAGGAAAAGAACTTTAAAGATTGTAGATGCTGATGGAAATGTTTGGGATGTTCGAGTTGGTATCGAGTCTCCTGATGATCGGTTTTACATAAAAAACATGAAACAGTTTGTGAAGGATAAAAACTTGGTTCCTCGTGAAGAGTTTACCCTTAAGTTCGTCATGGGTAAAGGTATTTTTTTGTTTGACTGAATGGTTGTGGCGCTTTTTCAGATAATGTTATTTTGTATGGAAACAGTGTTTTTTGTTTGTGGTTGCTGGTTTGCTCAAAACACTTTTGTAAAGGTTGGTAGTTTAGTTTTGATGTTGGTGGTACGAAGGGTTAGCTACTGAAAAGTTTTTAATTCATATGTTACTGAACCACAAAACAAACGGTTGAAAGTATTACTTGTATTAGTTATTTCTTGTCTTTTAGATATATGTTATTGTTATTTAGCTTTCATTATTTTATAATTGTTAAAGGTATCATTTTTTAAAAATGTATACTATATTTTAAAACAATTATGTAAAATAACATCCATTATCATTAGATAAAAGAAACATCTTGATAGGATGTGCAAAACATAATACCAAATAACTTCAAACATTAAAGACTTTTCTTTAAAATGTTATTTCTACAAAGACTATAGATTTTGTAGAACTTCTTTGTAGACCACGTTAGTTGTGGTTTTACACACTTGTTTTCCCCTGTCACATATCAAGATCTTCAAACCTCCTGCTCTTTACTCGTGATACAGCAACGTATAGTTGTCCGTGACTAAAAACCGGCCTTGGAAGATATAAGCCTACACGTTCAAGTGATTGTCCCTGGCTTTTATTGATGGTCATTGCAAAGCATAGAGATAATGGGAACTGTCTTCGTGCAATTTTCACCGGTATTCTTTTATCAGACGGTGTCATTTTCAATCTTGAAATCAAAGTATGATGACGTATATTATTTCCAGTAATAATCTTTGCTTCGATTACAAGTTTTCCAAGTTTTGTTACTTGAAGTCGTGTACCGTTACACAGACCATTTGTTTGATCAATGTTTCTAAGTAACATTACCGGAGCTCCAACTTTGAGAGCCAATTTATGGTTAGGTAATTGATGTAGAGAGTGAAAACCGTGTGCTAATGTGTGTTATAATACGCGTTTTATTGTGTTTCACGTGACTATGTGTGTTGAATGTCTTAACTACGAGCGTTTGTGATGTTACAGGTTAAACAGGTTAAACTGGCAAAATTAGAGTCCGGTCCGTAGGTGAAGCTCTAAACCGTAACTAATGGTTTAAAACAACAAGATAGGGACCGCTTGGACTTCACGCGCACATACAGCAGACTTGGAGAAGTGGTAATTCAATTAATTAATCATCATCAAAGACAAGTGGGGGCGACCCTCTTGGACGCACGTGAAGAGGCAACATCACAATTATAAAATTCTTGAAAGACTTATCACGTGACTTGAGGGTTTTATAAACATACATCACTATCTCAATATTATTATTATTATAATATACTACATCAAAACACACATGTGAGGGTTGTTGGCAGCTTTGACTCACGTGAGGGTGGGCTCATTCACGAAAATAGGCAGCAAGTGAAGGATTGAGTTTGTTGACTTTTTCCACAAAACATTATCATCATTCATCATCATCGAAGAAAGGTGGGCAGCCACTTTCATTACTTGTGGGCTGTGGCTTTGATAAACAACATTATCATCACTATCGATTATTGGGCAGCCACATTAATTACTTTTGGGCTCCCAACTCACGGCCCAACATCATCAAATATTGGAGCATTAAACAACACATGATGATTATCGATTGGGTGGGGGGGACGGTTACGCGTTCGAACAGGAGGTCGCACAAGTAACAGCCCTTGGCTGCTTTGCACAGGGATCGAAAAAAAGGACAAAAACAAAATATGATAATTACTTTCAAGATGATGCGTGGCTAGTCTCTTCGGTTTCACCCCGGTGTAGGTAGTTGTATTTTCTAGGGTTTATGCATTTGTTCTTTGATTCGACTTTGTGACAACTTGTATTGATTTTTGAAACCATTGACAATAGTTTACATTTGTTTCGTATTCGTAAATTGTCGAACGATGTTAAAAGTTATGACTTTGCGAAATGGTTATGTGTAGTTATGCGTTGTCGTGGTTAGGATTTACTTGTGTTGATTACAAAGTGCATTCTTGTCCGTTCTTCGGGACGTTGATAGTTATTGGCACCTAAGTCACGGTACACTAAATCCGCTAATCGTATGCAATTGAGTTGAATTAAAACATGTAGGAACCCTAGGACTTACAATTACCGAAACCGGGTGTGATCCGTATTCTTAATTCCTGTTTTCAATTAAGTAGTTTAGTTTACAAGTTTAGTTAATAAATCATTGTTTTCGATAACATCAATTTGTCGGTTCATTCCGATTTATTTTAAAAACCAAACAAATAAATAAAAATAGTAATCTTCATAATCACTTTGTACATTATTTGTAAATAGTCTAACTAATCGAACGGGTCGTGCGATACTGACCACCTGCTCTTCGTGGATACGATACCCGACTTACCCTAGCTACCTAGGTTTAATTGGGTTTTTGACTGATCGGGACGACACGGTCACATCAGTAATCCTGACAGATGCAATTTGTTTAATACATCCGGAGGAAACAATGCCATGTTAAGGTCGGTTTGATCCTCAGACTCACATAAAGTATCTGAACTGAGATATATCTTTTCTTCACCAGGCATACTATTTAACAGTTTTGTATTTATTGAATCCACAACTTCATTTGTGGGTGCAAGAATGGCTCTTTGTTGGAAATAATTTGAATTGCATAAAAACTTTTGCATATCCGGATATGTGAAAGCGATCAATGAAGATATAGGATTGACTGCATCGAGTATAAGTAAATCATCTGGAATTTCAATTTCCACTTCTCCATCATTTGGACCACCAAGTAGACCATCACCAAGCTTTAAAATCCATTCAGCAAATTCCTTGGTCTCGTTAAAATTGCTTGATTTCATACCCATTTTTAACCTCATGTTTTCAGTTAACTTGAGTAACTGACAATCCTGCCATATATAAGAAGAATTCAATGAAGAATTTACAATCATGCTTCTGGTACCTTTTGGAATGACTGGAAGGATTTGTCTAAAATCACCGCCAAAAAGCACAATCTTTCCACCAAAAGGTTTGTTCTGCAAGGACGGATTATTGGAACAGGCTATATCTCTCATTGTTCTATCCAGAGCTTCAAAACAATGCTTATGTGTCATTGGCGCTTCATCCCAGATTATCATCTTAGTTTGTTTGATTAAGCCTCCTAGCTCACTGTTTGGTTCAATAGAGCATATAGAATCATCGTTAACATTTATCGGAATTACAAACCTGGAATGAGCCGTTCTACCACCATCTAATAGAAGTGATGCAATACCACTGGATGCAACATTCAACACAACTTCACCATTGGAACGTAACGCAGCTGCAAATGTTTTCCACATAAATGTTTTACCAGTTCCACCGTAACCATATAGAAAGAAAACTCCTCCACTTCCTTTAACAACTGCATTCATGACGGTTTGATACATTTTTCGCTGTTCATCAGTTAAAGATTTTAGGGAAGCTGCAAGTTCTTTTTTTAAGATAGCCCGATCATACGAAAGTTCCTTCATTATCAATTGATTGTTCAATGCTGAAGTGTAGTTGTCAGGAACATTTGGCATGTCAGTAAAGTTGCTTAACGTACTTCCATAACCAAGTAACAGTTTTTCGACATGTGCTAAGCAAATGTTTTCAATCTCTTCCTCTTTAAGAACCAAATCTAAAAAATACAACAGATGTTTAGTAATTAGATTTTTTAAACACTTGATTAAAGTAAAATGGAATATGAAATTTTATTTAAGTTTTTAAAATTACCAGGAATACCAGTAATCGCTGATATAATATATCTTCACATAATAGAGATTTTGTTTCCTTCCAGAAAATACCTGGCCTAGAAATGGAGTTTGACATCAAGAGCATTACAAAAAATGTACGCAAGAAATCAGAAGTAGCCCATGCACTTGCTTCATTAATGGCCATTAAATACTCCTTATCATCGTCCAACAGACCGCAAGCGAAACATGCATCTTTAAAAGTATGATATATTTTTCCATCAACTGTTTTTATATCATTGAAACTCATTGGTCCTATAACGTGATTCAATAAAATTCTCAAGAAATAACAATCACCAAGTGATGGAGGTACATAATGTATCCTACCAACTGCACCAAAAGGTTTTTTTCTACGTACCCACTTTCGTGTTTTGCGTATCCATACAAAGTATCTGGGGAACTCTATATACTTCAAAGTTCTAGCAAATGCATCCGTTTGATTACATTTCATCCATTCTGTGAACATAGACATTTTCACAGTTGGGTTACTGACCACGTCACACAAGTTTGAATTATCGTCATAAACAATAGCCTGACCATCTTCATAGTGAAAAGGTAATATTTCAACAGATGGAAGCCGATAGTGTATGTCAAACTTAAAGATTCTCCAAGCAGCTTCACACGCTGAAATATATCTACAATCAAGATATGCTTTAACTTCATCTACTTCTGTTTCGTTTGAGAGATTTTCATTATTTGTCATTTCCTTGTTTTGAGGGTTCACATTAGCAGTGGAGGTACTTTCGTAAACAGAAGTTGTCACTCTATCCGGACCCTTATTAATGTATTTGAAGAGATATTTGATGGATCCTGTTTGGTTACACCACTCAACATTTATGTGGCACTGATACTTTTTGAGTAGCATAGCATTGTACAGAACCACAAACCTATTGTCAAGTAAGACGCCATTTTTTTCTACTGTGTTGCATGATTGACGACGTCGGTAGACAGGATATCCTTCAGAATCAACACAAGTCTCATCTACATATTTTTTCGGAAACTTCTTCGAACATTTTAAATTAACCATGCATGGAGAATGAGGATTGTCTGTACCACAAGGACCATGGATCATAAATTGTTTGACAAGTTCATACAGTGAAGCATCCATCTCTTTATCAGGTATTTCAGCACTAATAACCAAATTGATTTCTTTAGCCGTTGGAAATTTGCTCTCGGCACTTAAGAACAAACATATATGAGCATGAGGTAGACCACGTTTCTGAAATTCGATTGTATAAATAACTGAAATATTACATCCAAAAAAGTGTTAGTAAAAGTATTATTTGAGAAATTAATTAAAACAATTTCCAATGACTTACTTGCTTGTATCTCACCAAAGAATTTATGTTTCTTGAAATCTTGAATTAGATGATTGATTTTAATTTTGAATAACCGTGCGATAATATCCGGTCTATCTTGAGGGTTCAACCGTTTGTCTTTTAAACATCTATAAATCTCAGGCCAATTGGGATTACAAGTGACTGTTATGAAGAGATCCGGATATCCTATAGCTTTGCAGATTGCAATAGCATCTAGATACTTTTGCATCATATATCTCGCTCCACCGGTAAATGAAGATGGCAACAAAATTCGTTTTCCACAATTTGACGCATCGCTTTGGCCACTTTGAACACTTTGATTTAAATTCTTAAATGTTTGACTTCTAAGTTTGGGTTGTTGTGTCTTTATGTAAGCTAACCGTGCAGATTCTATCATTGTATACGCATCAACTACAAACTGTTGAAATAGCTTTTGGGCATTGAGTAACAACGAAAATTGGTTGGCTCTGTCTTGTATTCTGTAACTAAAGAACTCTCTCATTGTGGTACTGGTTCTAAGTATGTCACAATCAACTGAAACACCTCGATGTTTAATACCAAGTCTAAATCCATCTTCTGCATATGGGAAGATAAGTGGATATTGCAATGCAAGATAAGAGGGATGAAGCTCACTGATTCTCTGAAGATCGCCTGATTTTGTTTGAACTATGATATCCCTTTTATCAAATGCTCCATCAAAATCACCAATTATTAAGGCAGCAATTTCTTCAGCAGTAGGTAAGTTAAAAATTCTACCATCTTTATCCCTTACTCCAATGAGCTTGAGTCTTACATTTTGCCAATCATTTTGTTTAAAACAATCTCGTACCATTCTAAATGACTTCACAAGTGGATTGCATGAATCCAACATTTTTTTAAGACTCGATATGATGGCAAGATCAAGTTGTTGTTTAGTGTCTGTCTTCGAACCTTGGTCGACACTGTGTAAAAAACGACATTATTGTATAGATCAGATATATATAAAACACTTGACATAAATCAGAATTTACTGAATGCTTAATTTACCTTACAGCCTTTTGACGATTAAAATCCTCGTTTTGGGAATCATAAATATAAAGCTGTGAAAATTTGGGCTCTTCACCATCATTCGGTAGCAGACTACCAATGCGATGGTAATTTTGTCCTTGCAGTCCAAAAACATAAGGACCTTTGGTTTTTTGAAAAGTTTTAGAAACCTTGCCACCAAGGGATGTGAAGGAAAACATCATGTTATATGCTCGAATGTTATTCATGAAATTGCGGCTTTCAGGAGTAACTCTTTTGTAAAATCTTTCGAGCAGTGGAGGAGGAGCAGGTGAGGAAGGCAATTCAACGTCTCCGTTCGAACAACAAAGAGAAAAAGAAGATTTCTTAGAATCCAAATTACCCCTAAGCATTTCATCTTTCCAAATCATTGCATGACAGTAAGAACATACAAAAATAGCATCTCCATGATCAACGTATTCTACAAAATTATATAGGCAGATAAAAAAACGATCATATAAGTGAAATATTAGGAGATTAAACTATTATTTGGAAAGATACTTTGATCAGTTTAAAGAGGGTAGTTACCTCTTGCAATTCCGAAAATCTTTTTTACGATAGAAGATGGTAAACAATCCTCTGAATCGGGATCATCAAAGTTAGACCTTTCACCAGGGTAGGAATTTTCTTTTCCTGCCGTTCCATTTTGGAAAAGGCAAATTAACATCGGTTACAACAGATAGGAAGATAAGCAATAGATTCGACAAATATAGTGACTCAGAAAACTATATTTAGTTTTGCATTAAAAGTAAAACACATACCACTAAACGCTACTACGGAACATTTTGGCAACTGTCGAGAAGTTCTATTGTCAATATTCGGAGGAGTTGGAATATCACTTCGACGGGACCTTACTGTAACGGAATCCACTTGCAAGACAAAATTTATAAATGTTATCAAACTTACATTAACATTCAATAAATGATTAACAGTAATAACAAAAGTGTATATAGCATACAGTTTGTAATATCTGTTAATGGACTTCTATCAATTTTATGATTTGATGGTTGAAGATGAGTGACCATTGAAGATGTCCTGCTTAAATCAGCTACAATGGATAAATCAAATTTACTTATATCCATGGTTTTCAAACTTTGTTTCCTCTTTCTAGAGTCATAAACACCATAATTAGCCTTTCCAGATTGTCCTAAAATTCAAACAAAGGGACAAGGTCAAATCAGATAGCATACCTAAAAAAAAATAAGATTTATAACCTTACCAAGACTGGATGAAGTCAGAGGGATTGTACTAACACATGTTCGATCTAAATTGTCGGGCGTGTGACATGCTGTACATGAAGAGATTTGGTTAATTTATGCTACAAATACTTACAATTTTCACATATGACCATCAAAAACATACCTCCATTATCGTTTTTTGTGATAGTAACATTGCCCAGAAGTGTATCAATAATAGGAGGTGTCTGTACAAATTGAACCACACCCCTGTTTCTACGCTTATTCAATATAGACTTTCTTATCTTCCTTGATTCTTTGGACTGTTGGGGACTGCACTGTGGAAAATACTCTCTATGTCTTGGTATCAGTATCTTTTTACTCTCCATAACTGTAAATAAGAATTGAGCACATATGTGTGATTTAGGGCTAGCTATAGGTAATTATTGTAATCACTGTCCAAAAAAAACTTTTATTCTCAACAGCTAGTGGTGATTGAAGATCCCTATTGAAAACCTACCTAAAGAAGTGGATGATCACATCAAATGTTGAGAATAGATTTAAACAAATGAGATAGAAAAACCTACCATTTAGTGTTCATCGATTGCTTCCAAACAAAGAGCGTCTTGAATTATAGGTTGAGTTTTTGGCGCTAATTTTAAATCTTCAATTTGATTCATTCGAAAAAGAAGCTATAAACATAACGGACAATATGAAATGGTGATTTAATATACCTGATTCATTTTGTGGGCCTTTGACAGGATTTTATGGTTCACAACTTATGGGCCAGAAATTATTGAAAGAATTAGACCATTTAATTGCAAAATTAAGCCACATTAGTTGGCTCTTTTGTTTTGTATAAAAAATATAACCAATTGAAACTGAAAAATCCATAATTTATAGGGATTTAAATAGTACATATTTTATTATCATCCTTGTCTTGGTTTTACCAATATATTGGTTCCTACAATAAAATTATTACAACGCGATCCACAAGATTTATATTTTGGAGTTGAAGTTTAATGATAGATTTTTACCGAGTCACATTGTCCGATAATTTATGTGCACCAAGAAATTTATATGGATTTAACTACTACATGTTTCTAAACATACTTGTCTTGGTTTTATTAGGAATTCGTTGGACCCCTTAGAAACATCATAATTTATATGGATTTAAATACTACATATTTTTTAATCATCCTTGTGTTGGTTTGACCAATATATTGGTTACTACAATAAACTTACTATAACGCGACCAAATAGCAAACTTATTTAAAGTTGAAGTTTAACTCAAAGAATTATATTTATGAATTATATCCTGTCATAATGTTTAGAAACATATAGTAGTTAAATCCATATAAATTTCTTTGGACACCTTAGAAACATCATAATTTATATGGATTTAAATACTACATATTTTTAATCATCCTTGTCTTGGTTTGACCAATATACTGGTTACTACAATGAAGTTAGTTTAAAGCGACCAAATAGCCAACTTATTTAAAGTTGAAGTTTAACTCAGAGAATTATATTTATGAATTATATCCTGTCATAACAAAAATCGATTTAACTCAAAAAATATAACGAAAATTGAAGACAAAGTGCTACTATTTAATCGATTGCCCTAAATCAAGTACTGCTAAAGACCAAAGCCCGACTTGGACTGAAGCAGTGGAATGAAGAAACAGTGGTTTACTTTGTCTATTGTAATAGTATCAGTGTTTACCTAGCCGTAGTTATATGTAACAGTGGTTAAAGAGGAACGATAATAAGAGCCAAAACTGGTGAATGGTTGAACGCTCAAATACTAAAAAACAGATTAAAATATATCAGTGGATTCATCATAAGCAGCTGTTTGCATTAGACTTTAAATCATTCCTTTCATCAGAACCGCAGATGCTCAAAACATTTGTCAAAAGCTTATTCATTGTTGATTCATAAGAGGCAAACAATATGGTTCACATGTTGATTCATCAGCAGCAGCTGTTTGCATTAGACTTTCCCCTTTAAAGTGTTTATAACATCTGATACGCCTCATCCACTGTTTGTACACTACAACTGCTGTCCATTAAGCACTGCTTGTGTACAACATCTGCTCAAGACAAAGTCCTGCTATTTAATCTACTGCCCTAACTCAAGTGCTGCTAAAGACCAAAGCCCTACTTGGACTGAAGCAGTGGAATGAAGAAACAGCTGTTTACTTTGTCTATTGTAATAGTATCAGTCTTTAGCTAGCAGTAGTTATATGTAACAGTGGTCAAACAGGAACAGCTAAAAAGAGCCAAAACTGGTTCACATCAGTGGATTCATCATAAGCAGCTGTTTGCATGAGACTTTCCCCTTTAAAGTGGTTATAACATCTGATGCCCCTCATCCACTGTTTGTATACTACAACTGCTGTCCCTTAAGTACTGCTTGTGTACAACAACTGCTGAAGACAAAGTGCTGCTATTTAATCTACTGCCCTAACTCAAGTACTCCTAAAGACCAAAGCCCTGCTTAGAATGAAGCAGTGGACCGAAGAAACAGTTGTTTACTATGTCTATTGTAATAGTATCAGTGTTTAGCTAGCAGTAGTTATATGTAACAGTGGTTAAAGAGGAACAGATAATAAGCAGCTGATGGCCCTCATCCACTGTTTGAATACTACAACTGTTGTTCCTTAAGTACTGCTTGTGTACAACAACTGCTGAAGACAAAGTGCTGCTATTTAATCTACTGCCCTAACTCAAGTACTGCTAAAGACCAAAGCCATGCTTAGAATGAAGCAGTGGACTGAAGAAACAGTTGTTTACTGTGTCTATTGTAATAGTATCAGTGTTTAGCTGGCAGTAGTTATATGTAACAGTGGTTAAAGAGAAACAGATAATAAGCTTTCTCTTGTTTAAAGAGAAAGTGTAACCATATACTATATTCACAAATCAAAAGCACACATTATAACCAAAGATTATATTTCCCAGCATAATATAAAAAAGTAAACCACATAATGGTTTACCACATGTTCCAAGTTCATAAGTTACCAACATCTAAAACATAGAAAATAACTGTTTGAGTAGTTTAACACTTACCAACGACAACCAAACTTCAAACAACCACGTACTTAAGTACATACCAAAAACATAGCATGTTTACCATCAAAATATAACGACGTGAAAGAAGCTAAGTGTTAAGCCTAGATGGCTTCCTCCGGCTCCTTTTGTTGTTAGAAGAGAGTTCCCCAACATTTTGACCTTCCACATCCTGCAACGAACGTTTACCATTAGGATTGGTGGCCGAATCCTTCTCGGCTTCGACAACGGAAGAGTCGGCCATAACAGATACAACATCCTTCAATTAAATCACAAAACAACTACTAAGGTATCAAATAATGTAATATAATCTATACTAAACCAAAAAAAAAACTGTAGAATTCTTATTCACCTTTGAAATATCAGCACCGGCCATCTGTGAGGATTCAGATAATTGAACAGCTTTAATTTCTGAACCTTCTTGACTAAACACCTAATATCAAAATATTACCAAAAGGGAATTTAATTAAAATATTTAAACTACAAAAATTGGGAAGAAAAAATAAAACAATATAGGACATACAAAAACTCTGACCTCATCAGCAACCTCAAGAGCATTTCCATTAGCACCAACCAATTCAGCAATTATGTCCGGATCATCACATACTTTTTGGATAGTGTAGACGTGGTAGTCATGGTTAAGGTTGTAATCAGAAACTTCAATTTCAAACGCCAACTTCTTTTCAAGCAACCGTGATATTTCATGGGGAAAAGTTTCAGTATCATCGAGCTTCACTTGGCGTTCCCTTATATCATTCACAGTTGAACCAATAAGCTTCATTACATCTTTATCAAACATCACAAAAGAAACGCTGCCAGTTTCATCTTGCACTCTCAGATGTACTTTGAACCTGTAATAAATGCCAAGTAAATTACAGCAAAAATTATAGCAGTTCTGGACATAAAAAGATCGGACGTTAACTTACTTTATGGTTATCGATGTGCATTCTTTATCGCATTTCGGACAAACCAATGAAGCAGGTGACATATTCATGACCTCCTCAGAAATGGTTTTAGCATATTGTAAGTACTCAATTTTGGTCAACACCTTCTTGTTACAGTCTCGACATGCCGGATAAAACCATCCATAGTTTTGTTGAACAATTTTGATCGTTGCAACTACCACACATGACATTCCCTACAATATCACAGATAAAGCTTTATTAACATGCTCAATTGATAAAACATAGAAAACATTAACAAAATTAAAATGCCTATGAATGTATATAGAATTATTCGTACACTATCAATCTCAATAATTTCATCAACATGTCTCTTAGGAGTGTCAATTAGAAATTCTTGACGGACTAGAAATACACTCTGAGATGAAAGAATGCTTTGAGAAGAAGAAGCACCAGCTTCAAATTGTTTCACTAAAAGACTATAAAAATAAAAACACAATTAGCGTTAATACTCACACTTATGTTAATAAAAACATGAAAAATATGAAATATATATCACGGATAGTACCTCTTGCGAAGTTCATTAATCTCATCAATTTCTTGGTTGAGAAATAGACGACTTCCAAACTTATCACTCTGAACAGTATATTGACCTGCAAAAAAGAATATGCATATCCAACAATTCATTACAAATCACAAAAGAAATAAAAAAATGTTCTTAAAAAATGTAACAAAACGGAGATTGGGAAAAGTAAACGAAATAAAACAGTCAAATATAAATTACCCTGCCACTTCCTAATCCTCGCATGCTGAATGACAGCCATCACAGTCTCATTCGGAGAGTTTTGAGACAAAAAATCATTAAATTCTTGTGCATACACATTCCACAAAGTACAACGGACTACCTCTCCCCTAAAAGAAAAAGATAAAAGAACAGCATTAAAAGTTAAATACAATCATTTGTGTTCTTGTGAGAAACAGATAATAAGAGCCAAAACTGGTATACATCAGTGTATATCTCTTAAGCAGCTGTTTTTTTAGACTTTCCCCTTTAAAGTGGTTATAACATCTGATGGCCCTCATCCACTGTTTGTATACTACAACTGCTGTCCATTAAGTACTGCTTGTGTACAACAACAGCTGAAAACAAAGTGCTGCTATTTAATCTACTGCCCTAAGTCAAGTGCTGCTAAAGACCAAATCCCTGCTTGGAATGAAACAGTGGAATGAAGAAACAGTGGTTTACTTTGTCTGTTGTAATAGTATCAGACCTTAGTTAGCAGTAGTTATATGTAACAGTGGTTAAAAGTTGTTAGGTTGTTAGATGGGGGAGCAACACAAAGATACTGCCATGGATCATTATAACACTGGTTAAAAGTTATTATAACGCGACCAAATAGCCAACTTATAAGAACAGCATATAGTAGATGTTTTAACTCAAAGAATAACATTAAAAGAACAGCATTGAAAGTTCATACACTCATTTACTGAACAACCATTTAATGAACTAATCATTGGTATTGTATTAAATAAGAACAACCATTTAATGAACTTTTATATAAAATAAACTAATCATTGGTATTGTATTAAATACAATCATAAGACATAAACAAATTTATATAAATGGCAAATTAGAATTTACTGGACATCTTGAAGATCCAAATTCATCTTTTTTTCTTTCATTAGGAAAGATTTCCATATCTCCACACGAGACAACAATTCCAGCAACATCTAAAATGGTAAACATAGCAACAGAAATTAGTGACATTGAAAAGGGAGGCAAAACATATATCAGATTATTGTAAACAGTCATACCGCACGTGAGCAGATCCTTTGCATCTCCATTAAGAATGTGTGAATGTGGGATGAAATTAAATCCCTAATCAACACCTTGCCAACCATTCGCACGTGTAACAACCGTTATTCGGTAAAAGTTAATCTTGTAACCATGGTTAATAACTTTGTAAGCATCAGTGTTTTCTCCAACACCAAACCTGGAGAGAATAACAACTTCATCCTCATGAAGCTGTGAGATAAACACAGGTATTAATGGAGCCTTAATCCCTGCCTGAATCTTACGGCCCTGACAAATAAGTGAAAGCACATACTTTAGAAACAAACAAACAAACAGTATCTCAAAAAAATATAAAAGGTACATGTGGCTAAAGACTCAACATATGAAGGATCAATAAGTAACTAATATTCATGTTTGTTTCATTGTGCGTAATCCTATAACAGGGAAACAAACAGTAAGTATCTATAAGTGACCAAAAACCAACCCTAAATTACACAAAACAGAAAATAAATAACCATATAACCCTAAAACAAACAAACAAACAAAACAGTAAACAATAATCATCTACGAAGGACCATAAAGAAACCAAACAAATATTCATCTTTCGTTCTTTATATCTAACCCTAAATTATAAAGGATCCAAAAAACAAACAAAAAGCCATCTTTCTTTCTTTAAACAAACAAACAAACAGTCAATTTACAATAATCATCTATTTCGCATAAAAAAAACAAACAAAAAGATTTTCTTCTTTGTATCTTTTTGTCTAACCCTAAATTACACAAAACTCAAAACGAAAATGATAAAAACAGTAAAAAAACATCAAAGATGATTGACAAACACTAATACCTTCTCATCGAGCAAGATCAGATCCATCCGAAAGGACTGAACCCATTTCCGGATGATTCTACACTTCAGATTCCACATATCTTTAGACGGATTCAAATCATCAATGAAACTTAGTGACAAAGATGGTGGTTGACCGTCGGATTTCTTGCCGGATGACAGACTTTGCACAGAAGATGCGGACATTTTGATATGAGAAGAAAATGGTGAAATAGAATCGGTGAACTTACATAATGAGAAGAAATTTGAATAAAAAGTGTGAAGAAGAAGGAGAGAGAAAGATATGATTACTTCTTACAGTGCATTAATGGCAATTTCTTCTCTCCATGCAATTTTAAACTTCCCTCCGAAAGAAAACCTTTTTTTTATAATAATAAAATCACATTATATATTTGAAATAGATTTATGTAGATATAAATATTGTAAAGGGAATTATGACATCAGCAACTCCATGTGGCATAGCTTAGAGGTTGACAAGTAAGCAGATTTACATCAGCTCATAATCTCTTATTATAGATAGTATAGATTGTGTTTTTTTGGTTAGTTTTATGAACTTTTATTCTAGATACACCACTCTGCTCACCACACATGAATCTACAAAGGGGTGGTGTACCATGCTCACCATGGCCCACATGTTTGGGAGTTGCATTTATGACAATGAAATCTAACTTCTTATCAAGCTGAACCCAAAAGCAACCATAGTGTGTATCATGGCTTTGTTACTTTAGGGGCTGTTTGGCTAAGCTTATTTTAGTGACTTATTTAATTATTTACTTTTTGAAAAGTTAAAAGGTGTTTGGGTTAGCTTATTATGTGAGAGGAATAAGTAAATAAGTCAAAAAAAATAAGCTTAGCCAAACAGCCCCTTAGATGGCCTTCACCCTATTAGAATGCAAGCCGCTAGGAATGCAACTTTGATTTAAAACAAGCCTCTAGCAAGCCGCTAGGAATGCAAAACAACTTCATCGACAAACAAAGAAAATCAAATTACAAAACATTTCCACTTCTCCCACTCAACCCGGATGGCCTTCACCCTATTAGAAATTCAAAGGTAGCTCAAAGATTTGATGTCGCCTATCAGTGGCGCAGCATGTAAGGGGCGGGGGGGGGGGGGTCCGCCCCCCGGGATTTTTCGCTCAGTAGTGTTATTATATATGTAGTTTTCGTATAGAAATTTGTGGGTATATACGTTTTCACCCCCCCCGGTTCTATAGAAATTTTTGGGTATTCTATAGAAATTTTTGGGTATATATGTTTTCACCCCCCCGGCCGAAAAATCCAAGCTTCGCCACTGTCGCCTATAATCTAATCAATCTTAATCGGAATTCCTTCGAAGATCTTTTTGTCATCTGAATCATTTTTTTGCATACCCTTGCGGCCCCACCTGTTTGTGAGCCTCCATAATGTCCCGAAATGAAAAGAAAAAAAGAGAAACCTTGCACCAAAAACCAATTTACACCAACACCAAAGCTGCCACAGAACAGGCCATGAAGATATGCTCGAACGAGTCGTATCCCAAGCCGCAAAGGCTGCAAACTGAAACAAATGAAACAATGTTCCTTTTCTGCAACTCCTCAGAAGTGAGCAATCTACCCATCGAGAGCCTCCAGCCAAAAGTGTTGAGTTTCATTGGCACCCAATTGTTCCAATCAAAAAGCTGGACTGCTACTGTTGGTGTAGCTCAATCTCAGCAGCCCTTTTACTAAAGCAACGTTAAAAAGACCGGACTATTCTTCCGACCAAAATCATTTATCTTGGCAGCCACTGAATCGAATTTCAGACAGCTTATTGACTAAATCTGTTAGCTTAGAGACAAAAGTGTTACTCAGATAATTTTGCCTCCATTTCTAATTAAACCGGGTCCCCGTACCGTCATGGCTGGCTACACCTCATACACCACACAATTCTTAATTGTTTCAGCCGCGAACAAGGATATTTATTTCTAAAAGGGCTACTTTCCAACCAGTTATCTACCCAAATTCTAAATGAAAGCACTGAAGCAAGTGTGCTAGCCCCCATATGTTTTCAACAAACCATTTGCCCAAGATCAAAGCGTCATCAGCAAACAAAAGGTGAAGTAGCAAGGTTTAGACAGTAATAAAAATTTAAGAAAAATAAAGCTATGAACTAAATGGTTCAGCATAAACGCAAACTGGTAAAAATAGTAACCATGGAAATACCTTGTCAACAAAAAACAAAAAACCACTCGTGTTGGTGGTAAAGTGGCAAGACAAAGCCTTTTAAAACGAAATAGCGTATCAATTAATTCTATGTTTGTTCATAGTTCAGGCTCCATAAGACCACCCGTACTCGGGCGTCATTTATAAAAAAAATTGAAAAAAAACGCCCGGAAACGCCCCGAGCCCCACTACGGCCGGCGTTTTCCGGCGTTATTTTTGAAAAAAAAAAATGAAACCGGCGTGTTTATTAAAACGCCAAAATGGGATTGTGATGGCTTGACTTTGGTTTGACTGGCCAATGAGAGAATAGATTGGTTTTTTTTTTGTTTAATGATTGGAAGGGGCATTATTTGGGCATTATTCCCACTACGCCACTTTTGCAATAACGCCCCATGCTGACTGGGATGACACGTGTCGAATAATGCCCCATGATGGGGGCATTATTTTTCTCTACCACTACACATGGTCTAACACAGCTAAGTAACAAGATACTAAAACACATAAATCCTCAAATTGCAAAGCAAGCAGCACCGACATACAATCCAGCACAAGAAGATGATCTGTACTGGTTTAAATCTGAATCACATATCATATAACGGCAAAATGGTTGACAAAAAAATATAAATCGGCTCATATTAAGAAATTCAACCATTTTATATCTTTTGCTTCACAGATTACACTCAGAAGCGCGGATAAACCAATCAAGTCATTGCCAATTACATTCTTATTTTTCAAAGATACAAAATAACTAAAAAAATTAACATAAGAAACAATATAGTGCTGTTATTTAACTCCAGTCTCGTGAATGTTACGAAAGAAGAAGCTGATGACAACACAATACTTTCCGAGTTTTTTCAGACTCCAAACCCGTTAAATAATCCAGGGTAAAAAGTATAGTTTAAACTCAATAATAATAATAAAAATTAATAATCCTCAGTAAAATCCATTAACATCATTTGAAATACAGCTTCAACCAAGTGGTTCTCCCTGTAAACAGGGTCTTGGAGCAGAAATGGATTATATCATCACCGGAAAATAACAACAGTAAGCTTATTAAAAACGCATTTAGTTGAGCTCAGAGTAAATAACAGCTCTATCAATCATGAATTCTCTGAAGCAGAACTGGCTTAAAGCTGTGTATTCAATCATCACTGCATATTTTCATAAAAAAAACAGTCGGCTCATATTAAGAAATTCAACCATTTTACATCCTTTACTTCATTGATTACTCTCAGAAGCGCGGATATATCATTCAAATCATTGCCGACACAAATCAATTATAAACAAAATTTATAGCGGATAATTTTAGAGGAAAAAATAATTAAAAATATAAAACCTCCACGTTAACACCGCCTAGGGTTAAGTATATGCCTCCATGACTAGACCTCTTTCCAGTTAATTTATTTAGGAAAAACGCTTAAGGTGAGGTGAGACAAAAGCAACTGAAAAAGTTAAACGTTAATTGATGACGTGTAGCCGTCAAATTGACACAGAAGCGGCCATTGAAAAGGTACAGAGGGCTGAACTGCAACACTCGACGGCAATAGATCTGATATAGCACGAGCATTGGGGCTTTCTTCTTCATACGATTATTGCTTCGGAGAAGCCCGGGGTGCTACATGCAGTATGCAGATTTATAAGCTGGAAGCGAATGAATAATTTAGAATAAATGAGAATAAAGCAATAGATTTAGAAGCTGATGAATAATTTTGTTGAATGAAAAGAGAAAGCCGATAGTTGGAGTGAGGATTGAGGCTGTGATGGTTAAACATAGGAAGATGATTTGATTAAATAGGCAGTTTGGGTGCACTTTGGAACCCTAAAAGTGCAATGTAAGTTTTTTTATTGGGTTCTAGAATCCGTTGCTAACAAGGGCCCATTGGCTAATAGTTTTAAGAATGACGGGTCATTTCGCTTTGTTTACCGGGTTTTCAGAGTCCGGTTTTCACGGTTTTTAAGTCAAATCTGGTTTTTTGTTATCGAATCTAAACAGCTTTAAATTTTAACCGATAATAACGGTTCCAATAGCATCCTCAAACAAAGCACTGTAAACATCATTCGCTTCTGCGAGAAACAACCATTTAAATTTAAACCGATAATAATGGGTTAACTTCATCTATTTTTTCTGTTAACGAGAAGGATAATTCGGTCATTTTATATGTAATTTTGTTAACTAAAGGGCAATTCGGGCATATAAAATGACCGAATTGCCCTTCTCATTAACAAAAAAAAATTGATGAAGTTAACTTAGTGGACTAAAATAGCAACGGTGAAACCTTTTGGACCCACAAACGCATAATGAATCCTTTGGACTAAACTGGCAAAATGGCTCAAACCACAAGGACTAAAATAGCATTTAACTCTTATTTTTATTTTTATTTTTTGTTAACCTTGGTTTAGGAATGCTTCATTCTAAAATTTTAATTGCTTCATTACATGGAAAATAAACTCTTTTAAGAGATATATAGTTTGATGATTGATGTATTACAAAAATACATACATTTATCATGTATAGTTTATACTTATTCCGTTTCGTTTTTGTCGGTTTTTAGTATAGATTTAGTTGTTGATAGTTTTGTAGGTCTCGGTTGCTGAAAAGATGGAAATACGCTGAAAAGGAGTAAGCAATGAGAGCCGAGTGAAACGCAGCTGAACGGGAATCAAGAAAATGAGAAATTGTTGGGAAAACACCCCGTGGCGGCACGCCACCACAATCTGATACATGTTGCGTGACTCTAAGGCTTAAAATAATAATAATAATAATTCAGTTTGACACGCCACGTTACGCGACGAGATAAGAAGACCCCCTTCGCGTGATGCGAAGGGGTTGATGTCGTGAACGATGATGTGTTGCTGTTGGGTTCTTGCATGGAAAGGTATAAAAACATAACATTCAAACATGTCCAACCCTAATACGAATTGGCAGCATTTTGGGCGAATTTTCGCACAATTGTGGAGCGTTTTCAGAGATTTTGAATCATCGGTTGAAGGTTGGAAGCTCAAGGAAACATCTGGGTCGCGATTTAACCATCCGGTTCACTTGTTCTTAACTTTCGATTATCAATCATGTTTTATTTCCTTGAAAATACTTTTGTTTTGTGTTTGATTATGAACATGTTAGGCTAAACACTTCAAACTACCTAGATTGGTTGAATGGATCGTTAAAATTTTGATTTTTATTATGGATTGTTAATTATTTATGGATTGTCTATAAAAGTAGTCGACTTGGTTATTGATTTGATGTTCATGCATGCTTAGAAGTGTTTGATTATTGTTTATTGCTTCGTATGAGTCTTGGTGGATGTCTTCTATATAATAGGTTCATTCTAGATTATGATATTACATTATGATCTTTTGGGTTAATTGGCTAATACATCTTAGAAGCAGTAATTAGTAATTAAATAAATCTGAGTGTTCTACTAATCTTCACAGTTGTGAGGTACGAGATTATTGTTAGGTCTAAGTCAGTAAAGTGTTAGGTAGGGTCTTTGTGAGGAGTCTGAACTAGTTACCTTACTGATTGTTGTCTAACAAGTCAAATTAAGAATCCAAGTCTATCATAGCTTTATAGCCTCTAGGGGAGTAGATTGAATTAGGATACTTTTGCAAACCACTTAGATAACCCGTGAGGGAGTCTAGACTAACCGGTGTCTATAACAACCTTTAGAGCTCCATAAGTGTCTTCCCGAGAAGGGTTGGGTGTCTTCTTCAGTGTCTCGATAGGTTTAGCATTAGAAGATCCTGGTTCCATAATAATTAACATCCTAATAAATCATTACTACTACAATCCAAGATTCCAGTCTAGGTAGTCTTTTCCATCATCTGAGTAAAAACCCAAGTTAGTTCGTATCTAGTTAATTAATTTAATCGAACCGCAATTTTAGGATATTTAGAAACCCCCCCCCCAATCAAATATAAAAATAGTTAGTGTCATGTGCGTGTCAGTGTCAGTCTAAATAAGTTAGTTAACGTTGTTAAATTGAGTCCTGTGAGTTTGATTTCCGGACTTACTTACTTAGCTTTACTAGAGTCAATCGGTCCGCTTACAGGTTAGTAGTTTAGTCGAGTTTAGAGAGTCTATAGTATTACTTAGTGTAAAAATTAGGGCAAATTAGGTCATTTTAATTAAACTACTTTTAGCACATCAATGATGTTATTTATATTTGTATGTTATGAATACGAAATTATCAATTAAATGTTATTACATCAGGATAGTTATATATTTGAGATGTGTCATATATTATATGGTAATAACTATATGCAAGTAGTTTATTATATTTTTATTTATTTAAGAGTTTAAAACAATGAATTATAAAATAAAGAAAAATAATATATACTTGAAAATCCCAACGTGTATTGTTTTAAATCCTAAGGGGTATACCCAATACTCGACGGGTAATTACGAGATGAGTACCTGACGAGCTTTGGGTCGGGTATTGGATATCTTTTTACAACTGGGTATGGGTATGAGATTAGTCATACTTGTCCTATATCCGACCCATTGCAATTTCTAATTGTTGCGGTAATCCCAGGAGGGGAAAAATGACAACCGACATCTAATCGCATTCCGCGAATCCCTGTTATCACACCCCAACCGATGGCGGAAACATCGGAGTGAGACGAAAACAAATCGTTCAAAGCATCATAACACTAATTGTGATAATATAATTAATTCCAAAATTTCATAAATGACTAAGTAAATACATTTTTTCAAACAAAGACCAATTGTAGCAAAACATGATAATTGTTTATTATTAAGCGAGTTTCTATGTCGATCCTAACTTGATTTCTTCACCACTTCGTCTAATCAACCTGCAACATGTATTAAAATATGATCAACAAAATGTTGGCGAGTATATAATAAAATGTTTAATTTACTAAGACTATGTGTTATCATAAAGCCTAGGGCTTTGTTGGTATGCCACATCAGCAAACAAAGCCCAAATACACCATAGCACCTTGGAGCAAATTGGGGCTTTGGGCAAATTAGTTGGGGCTAGCCACGACATTGTGTGGTGCAAAAGTAATATAGTTGGTTGTTGGTTGGTGACATAAAGATTCTTTTATGAAGTTGACTTTGGAAACCAAAATAATCAAATCCCCCACTCCCCCCCCCCCCCCATCACCCCTGTATCCAGCAAACTGTCACACCCTGACTTTTGCGGAAGCGTGGTTATTGGTGTGACTTCTTAATACCATAGCAATCAATCATAACAATGCTATATGATAAAAACCAAAAGATATTCATCCATTAATTTAGTTTAGAAAATACCACAACATACTTGTCTGAAAACATCGACACCCAAATTAAGTTACAAACCATAACATGTTTAAATGAGTTCACAAGGACTCAACAAAAGAACTTAAACAAACCCGAACTTAGAAACATGTATCCCGTCCAGGAGTAGGATACATCCCCAAAACTCTATGACCACGGATGACATCTTTTATTTATACGCAGCTTGAAAAACATGAAACACTTGCCAGATCCACTAGTTCCCTGAAATATATGTAGTTTAAAAATATCAACAAAAGTTGAGCGAGTTCATGTGTATGTGTATGAATAAACCTTTAAAGTATGTCTGTATGTATATATGTCCCTGGTATGTAGCAATATGGAAAAAGAGATCACCAATGGTTTGCAAGGCCATTGATATGTGTGAAATGGTGCAGGAAAACTCAAACCTAGCAAATTTGTACCGGGCCTCCGGCTGGAAGACATAGTCACCACTATGGGCCACCCTGGTCCCCATGGGTATGGGCTCGCTACACCCAAATAGATCTATCACTCATGTCCCTCGGTCCTACGACGAGGATTAATGGTCTTAAGTGTTATACCCACCTTTCACATGATCTAGCAGTAACACTCCTTAGCTAACCATACCATGTATAAAACGTTTGTAATAATTGTAACATGTATTTCACCCCCGAATTATAAAACTGAAAACAGTTAAAAGAAAAGGGGGACATGAACTCACATTAATGCGTCTTCAGAATGTGTAACCCAAATCTCCTCAGCAAACACGACTCCCTACAATGTACTATGTCTATTAGACGAACGGGTCGTGCCTTGGCTTAGAGTTTAACGTTTTTGAGTTACGTTTCTATTATGTCTCTAATATTATTCTGTACAATACTTCTCAAGTATTTATTTTCGTATTTCCTTCCCAAGGATGGGGGTATTTTATACATGTATTTTCGTATTCTTGTATTTGAAGTTCCAAATTAATATATTTTCAAGTCTCACTTTAGAAAATATATAATAACGTATTTTATTCCAAAAATAATGTATTGTCCAGAATATATATATTTTTTTCCCAAAAATCATATATCTTCTAAATATACTAAGAAAATATATTTTTACTTCTAATAATAATATATTTTCTCCTTGTCAAAAATATGATACAACTTTGTAATATTTAGAAAAATCATATTTTCATTTCTTGTATCCAAAATAATATTTACCAAAAATATATTTGTAACTGTATTTTCCGGAATATTTTGTATGTTATGTTCTATCGTTCGGTTCCACAATATTATGTGTGTAACTTATACATTTATTCCTTGATATTCTTGGTATTATTTTGGATTGTAAATTTCATGGTACTTTGTTAAGTTATATTATTTTACCCTAAAATAATATAACTATTTCACCAAGTATACAAATATTCACACAAGTGTCTTTAATGTAAATATATATTCTAAATACATATTTATTCATTTTTATTTATAAAACCAACCTCCAATATTTGTATTTTTGTTACAAAAATTATGGCAAAGTTTATATTGAAAACCAAAGTTAAAATACACTAGTAAATATTTGTTAGAAAATATTTCTTTAAGTGTTTATATTTTTAGAAAATTTTGCCATAGTTTCCCCTAAAAATGGAGGTGTCCATGCTATTTAAGCATATCATTTTCTTTTCAAAAATCATTACAATAATCAATAATTAATCCTTAAACAACTTACACTTCTCAAGTGCAAAAACTATACAATTTACATAACAACATGAACTTGAACTTTTATTAAAAACTTGTAGTAACTTGGTAGTGTTTTTAGTAGGTTTAGTTACCCCTTAAAGTGTGTTTACTTCTTTAAAAATCTCATTCTTGAAAGATTTGGATGTTTACAACTTGTAAACATGTTTTACAAAAACGTTTCTTTATGAGATCTTCTTGTTTCATAAGTGTTTATACACTTGTTTTACCACTAAAAATAGTGTAGGTTTTAGTAAGAATCATGATCTTCTAAAAATCATATTTTGAACTTGGTTCTTTTAGAAAAACCATTCATAAATCTTAGATCTTCTAAGTTTACCAACTCATTTGATTATCATTTTTCAAGAAATCATTTTTATTTTCAAGTTCATGCTTACACATGAGGATGGTCATCTCTTTTCATCACATAATCATCCTCTCACTTGCTAGACCATGTGTTTAGTCACAATCTAGCAAGCATCCTTATGATGATCAACATCATAATCTCAAGAAAATAACAATCAAGTGTTATTCATACCCTAAACAACATAGTTTCATCCATATTTCATCACATGTTAAGCTTATGTTCAAGATTCAAGATTATGTTCTTTAGTGTTCTTATGATTTACAACATAATGCATCTTTTAACCAACTAAAATTAGAAGTAACGAAGGTTATGAGAGTCTTACTACTAGCACTATGGCTAGGGATGAACACAAGAGAATGAAGGTGACAAAGATGGTGGATAAAGGCAAGTAAGAAAGGTCCTTGATGATCCACAAGCTCCTAACTCCTTTATGCTCATTCTAACACCTTGTGATTTCTTGGAAATGGATGAACTAGAGGTGGAAGTGGTGGTGGTGGTGGTGGTGGTGGTGGTGGTGTGTGGTGTTCTCGGCCGAGAGGGAGGGCAAGAGAGGGAGAGAGATGAAGTGTGTGTTAGTGTGTGAAATGTGATGATCTCTTGAATCCTTATGCCATACTTATAACCATCACTTCTAAATATTTTGTCAACAAGAGCAAGGCAATATCTAATATAAAAAGGAAATAAAATCTTGAGGTATGGTGGTGGTGGTATGGCCGATTACTAGCATAGGGGGGGGGTCTAAGTGTAACTTTGAGCCAATTAGTTAGTTTATAATCTAAATCCAAATATATAGTTAGCTAAGTTAGTTACTAGATATTTTAGTCGGTGTTACGGTGTTCGGGGATCATGACTAGCTCAGAAATAATTAAACAATGTTTCTAGTATAATTTTTGTGTTTCGGGTGGTGTCCGGTTGTTCGGTTAGATACCGGTTCGTTAAAGTGTCAAGCTATTCCGTTTATTTATCTGTATGTTACCTTTTGTGACACTTTTAATTCCCGACACTTAGGAAAGCATTCAGAACCATTTTGCCATATTTTTGCACATAACTAGCTTGTTAAAAAGCTGAAATTTGCTGAAATATGCAGAATTCTGCTCTTTATGTGGGTTTTAGGCACTTTCCGGCACTTAAACTATCACCTAGTGACGCAGTTTTATGGTCCTTACTTCCCTACACACCACACTAGTGTAGTACCTTGTCTCTGGCCCATACTGGGTCTCAAAACACTGTCTGTCTATGTACTGAATCCCGTCAGTATATTCCTGCTTTATCCGTTAACTGTGCTTTGTGCATCATGTATGTCAATAAAGTTTGTATGTGATAATGGTGTGACATTATGTAATATGTGATGCACATGTAAGTATGATGCAGTAATCAGAAAGCAGTTAAGTAATCCAGCACAGTTATTAAGCACTAATTAATATTAATTAATTGTACGGATACCTGGATTTATGAGGGTTGTCACATTCTCCCCCTGTTAAGAAAATTTCGTCCCGAAATTTTAGTTCTGCTACTAGTTGCAGGGGTCTTGGGGAACAAATGTGGGTATTTTGCTTTCGTGCGATCCTCACGCTCCCAAGTGAATTCTGGGCCGTGTCGCACATTCCAACAAACCTTGCCGAGTTTAACACTACTCCGTCGCGTCTTGTTAACCTTCAAATCAGTAACCCCAACAGGTTCTTCAGTAAAGTGGAGTGTGTCGTTAATATGAACTTCATCGGTAGGGATGACAACGGTTTCTTGAGTTGGACTCTTTTTCAAATTAGATACATGAAATGTATCATGAACCCCATTCAGTTCTGCGGGTAGATCCAACTTGTAAGCTACAAGACCAATCCTTTCCAGGATTTTGAATGGACCAATGTATCGCGGATTCAACTTCCCACGCTTCCCAAAGCGTGCTACCCCCTTCTAGGGTGAAACCTTTAACAAAACCATATCTCCTACCTCAAACTCCAGAGGTTTCCTTCTTTGGTCCGCATAACTCTTTTGACGATCACGAGCCGCCTTTATGTGCTCTCGGATCTGTGTAATCTTATCAGTCGTCTCTTGAACCAACTCAGGACCAACAAGCTGTCTATCACCCGCGTCTGCCCAGCATAACGGTGATCGACACTTTCGTCCATAGAGAGCTTCAAATGGTGCAGCTTGGATACTCGCATGGTAGCTGTTGTTGTACGAGAATTCTACCAAGGGTAAGTGAGTGTCCCAACTACCACCCAAATCCATCACACAAGCTTGTAACATATCTTCTAGCATTTGAATCGTTCGTTCGCTCTGGCCATCTGTCTGCGGATGGAATGCAGTACTCAGATTCAACTGAGAACCAAAGGCTTCTTAGAAGGATTGCCAAATCCTTGACACGAACCTTCCGTCTCTATCAGAAATAATTGAGAGAGGCACTCCATGTCGTGCTACTATCTCTCTCAAGTATAGCTCAGCAAGCTTACTAGTGTTGTCTTTTTCCTTGATTGGCAAAAAGTGTGTAGATTTGGTCAGACAGTCCACGATTACCCAAATCGTATCGTGACCTCTGGGTGTCCTTGGTAACTTCGTTATAAAGTCCATTGAAATCTACTCCCATTTCCACATGGGTATTTCAGGTTGTTGCAGAAGACCTGAGGGCTTCTGATATTCAGCCTTTACCTTGGCGCAAGTCAGACATTTGCCAACATACGTTGCAACATCGCCTTTTAATCTCGGCCACCAATAGAAATTCTTTAAATCTTGGTACATTTTATCCGATCCTGGATGGATCAAGTACCGTGACTTGTGAGCTTCATAAAAAATAACGTTTCGTAAACCACCGAAAAGAAGAACCCAAATTCGTTTCATGAAGCACAACGTTCCTTCATCATTGGGTACTAACTGCTTCTCCATCCCACGGAGATATTCGTTCTCAAGATTCCCTTCCTTAAGAGCTTCTCTCTGTGCAGCACGAATGCGTAATGAGAGGTCCGTTTGAACAATCATTTCCAAAGCTCGAACCCTTATGGGTTTAATTCTTTCCTTCCAACTCAAGGCATCTGCGACTACATTCGCCTTCCCTGGGTGATACTTGATTTCGCAATCATAATCATTTAACAGCTCTACCCATCGTCTATGTCTCATATTCAGCTCTTTTTGATCAAAAATGTGCTGCAGGCTCTTGTGATCAGTAAAGATTGTGCACCGCATGCCATACAAGTAATGTCGCCAGATCTTCAATGCAAACACCACAACGCCTAGTTCCAAATCATGTGTGGTGTAGTTTTTCTCGTGTACCTTTAACTGGCGTGAAGCATAAGATATAACTTTCTGTCGCTGCATCAGCACGCAGCCTAAACCTTAACGCGAGGCGTCGCAATATACCACGAAGTCGCCAGTGCCTTCGGGTAGAGATAAGATCGGTGCATCGCAAAGTTTGTTCTTCAATAACTGAAAAGCATCTTCTTGCTTGTCTCCCCATTCGTACTTCTTGTCTTTTTGAGTAAGGGAGGTCAAAGGTTGAGCGATTTTTGAGAAATCCACAATAAATCTGCGATAATACCCAGCCAAACCTAAGAACAGATGGATCTCGGTTGGCGTCTTCGGAGTCTCCCAATTCTTGATTGCCTCGATCTTTGTGGGATCCACATGGATTCCATTTCCATTCACCACGTGACCAAGGAACTGAACCTCGCGCAACCAAAATTCACACTTCGAGAATTTTGCGTACAATTTCTCTTCCTTGAGCAGCTCTAAGATAGCTCTTAGATGTTGCTTATGTTCTTCCTTCGTCTATGAGTAGATCAGAATATCGTCAATGAACACGATTACAAACTTATCGAGGTACGGCTTACAAACTCTATTCATCAAGTCCATGAAAACTGCTGGTGCGTTCGTCAGACCAAACGGCATAACCAGAAACTCGTAGTGCCCATATCGAGTTCTGAAGGCCGTATTTGGAATACTCTCCTCTTGAATTCTCAACTGGTGATAACCTGATCAAAGATCGATCTTGGAGTAAAAACTCGAACCTTGCAGTTGATCGAACAGGTCATCAATCCTTGGCAAAGGATACCGATTCTTAATGGTCAACTTGTTTAGCTCTCGGTAGTCGATACACATGCGGAAACTACCGTCTTTCTTCTTAACGAACAAAATTGGAGCTCCCCAGGGCGAGAAGCTTGGTCTGATAAATCCCTTGTCCAATAACTCCTGGAGTTGTGTTGACAGCTCTTGCATTTCTGAAGGTGCAAGTCGATAAGGTGCCTTGGCTACAGGCGCAACGCCTGGAACTAAGTCAATGTGGAACTCGACTTGTCTTTGAGGTGGCAATCATGGCAAGTCTTCGGGGAAAGGATATTCCTTCACGACTGGAATGTCTTCTAGCTTTGGCTCAGCGGCTTCTTTATCCACAATGTGTGCCAAGAAGGCGACACATCCTTTCTGCAAACACTTACGAGCCTTCAAACAACTAATGATCCTTAGGGGTGTATCGTGCTTCTCTCCATGTACCACAATTGTTTCTCCATTCGCCATCGGAATGCGAATGACCTTCTCGTGACATACAATCTCTGCTCGGCTGCTTGACAACCAATCCATCCTCACTACCATGTCGAAGCTTCCCAACTCGACCGGCTGAAGGTCAAGTGTAAACTCGTCCTCTCCCAGTTCTATCACGCAACCTCTAACCACTTCATTTGCTTCTACTAGCTTTCCATTAGCTAGCTCTATCGAGTACGGAATGTCTAGCTTACTAGCTACCAACCCAAGTATATTCTTAAATTCTAGCGATACAAAACTATAATCGGCACCACTATCAAATAGTACGGATGCAAAGCGTTGGTTGATAGGGAACGTACCAGTAACTACATTTGGATCTTGGCGAGCTTCCCTCGCACCGATGTTGAAAACCCTTCCACGAGCTTGATTGAGCTTTGGGCACTCCCTCTTGAAATGCCCCACGTCTCCACAGTTAAAACAGCCTGGTCCTCGACCATTACCGTTCCCATTGCCACCTTGATTGTTATTTGCTCCACGGTTTCCATTTCCAGTTTGATTCCCAAAATTACCACGATTTCCGTTACCGCCATTTCCTCCTTGCAGGCGGTTTCCATTACCATTTCCATAACCTCTCTGACTACCATGACCTGTACCAGCCCAGCACGTCTCCTTCGAGTGACCAACCTTCCCACAAGACTCACATTTCCTAAATCTGCACTAGCCAGAATGATGGTACTGGCATACATCACATTTGGGCAGAGCGCCCATGTAACCCTTTCCTTTGTTTTCCATACCGGTCTTGACTTCAACTGGTGAGCACACCTCCTTCTTCTTGTTGACACTGCTGGTACCCTTTTTGAAGTTTGAGAACTTCCTCTTGTTCTCACCCGATGACTCAACGTGTGTCTCTTTCTTTTTCTGGTCAGAGATCGAAAACTTGTTTAACCTGATAGCTTCTTCAGTCAGTGATACGCTTAGATCAATAGCCTCGATTATCGTTGCAGGCTTCAACGTTGTCACCATACTCATAATTTGAGGTGCCAACCCCCAAATAAAACGTTCAATGCGCTTGAATTCCGGATCCACCATATATGGAATGACGCGTGACAAGTCGTGGAATCTCTGCACATATTCAGCAATTTTCGGGCCGTCCATCTTGAGGTTCCAGAATTCAGTTTCCAGCTTTTGGATTTCAGCTCTGGAGCAGTATTTCTTCCGCATGAGCTCTTTCATTTCATCCCATGTCAAAGCATAAGCCGCATCTTCTCCCAAGGTTTGCACTTGGAGATTCCACCAAGATAACGCTCCATCTAAGAACAATCCGGAGATATAGGTGACTTGGTGTTGCGGAGCACACTTGCTCATCCTTATCACAGAATCAGTCTTCTCCGTCCATCGAACAAAAGCTACAGCACCCCTGGTGCCGTCGTAATTCAATGGCTTACAGTCTAAGAACTGTTTATAGGTACAACCTGTACAAGTAACATCATTCACATAAAGCATTAGCGATCGCACCTGGAATATCCAAACGTAACGTAATGTTTCTTTAACGACTTAAACATTACCAAGGGGTGGGTTGCTTCCCGAGGTACCTCCGCTATGCTCGGAGCGTAAGGCCTCATGTTGCGCTATCGCTCGTGAAATCCGCTCTTGTAACTCGGCCTCAGTTGTAGGCAATGTGTTGTCTCTTCGAGGAGGCATCTTCTATAAGAAGTTTGTATAGGTCAGGTCTTATGCATATAAGTATGTAGTACGCGTATGTAATAACATTCATCAACACAAGTAAACACATAACATCCCATGTCATAACACAAACAAGTAATTCAACAATGTATGTAATGAGAATGTTACGATTGAGCTTTTATATATCACTGACCACAAATACAGTTTTACAAGTTCATCAAATGTATCAAATCACAACAAAAGGGGACTATGGGGTCACATCACCCATGTCCAAAATATCCATCATACTACATCAGTCATATACAAAAGTGGACTTCAATAAGTCTTCTCAATCTGGGCTCAATAGCTACACTCTCACCAAAAGTAGTCTACCTGCATAAGACCAAAAACAGCTACGCTGATGGTGGTGGAGGAATGAAAAGCAAACCCTCAAGAGCATGAACGAGACATAACAAACAGCTAATCTGCTGCTCCATCGTAAGAAATCGAATATCAAAATCCGGGTAAGGCAATAGTGGAGCAGGTGGAGTAGCAAACTGTGATGGACCAGTACTAGGTGGAGGACGCGGGATCCTCTCTAGCTCAGTGACTCTACGACTCAACATATCCTGTTGGAGCTGTAACGACAAAAGGAGATCATCCCTCATGTATCCAATGTGGAAGGGATGGTATGGATCAGAAATAGGCATCGTGTTGGGCGGAAACCAAATCAGTGGCTCGCCCGATGGTGTAGTAGCAAAAGGAGCAGTATGTGTAGCAGGTGCAAACGGTGGCGTGAAAGGAAAGGCTGCCGACACAGGTGGTATATGACTGGGCTGCTGACTCGATGGCCCTTCCCCTGGACAGGGAGGAGGGATATCCTGTAAAAACGTGATCGGTAGATCTGTGCGGTGAATGTCAGACACATGTGGGTGAAACGGGGCGATATCAATGGGTGCATGTACATGTGCAGGTGGGGGAGTGACAGGTTTGACAAAAGGAGGAAAGTCATCATCGTCCTCGATCCACCCATTGTGGGTGAATGCATATCTGGGGTCAACCTGGGCTGCAAAAGGAGCATGATCAATAGTTGCATGTATAGGGTCAGGTAACAGTGGTGCAACAACTGGGATGTCAACGGGTACCGGGTCATGCTCAGGTAAAGGATCGTGAGCAGGTATAGGCTCGGGTGCAATCATAGGCTCAGGGTCAGCTGGGGCTAACTCAAAATCAGTAGGTATCATGTCAGGATCGACAGGTGCCTCAAAAGGCTGCTCATCAGGGACAAACTCAATCTCATGCTCAGGGTCAAAGTCGTGTGGAAAGACAGGATCCAACTCATCATCAAACTCAAAATCATGATCAACACAGTGTGGAATATCAGGTGCAACAGACATAGCCATGTCAGAATCAGTATCAGTGGGATATCACTGTAATCCCAGTGCGTGTAAAGTAGTAGATGACACAGACTCGAATGAATCAGGACCAGAATTGTCAGAAGGAGCCTTGACAACAGGAATCTCATCATGTGGAACAACAATGTCATCGGCAACTGGAATCTCAACAAGTGGAACGACAACGTCATCATCGACCGGAGCTCCAACATCCTGGGCACCCTCAGGGGGACCCTCAATAAAAAGATCGACGTCATCGTCAGACATAGCATCAAGAGGCAGATCCTCAAGAGGAAATGCAGCAAGAGGAAAAGGAGCAGAGATCTGAACAAGAGGTAGATCCTCACCAGGAAGACCATCAGCTAGCGGTATATCAACTCCAAAATCTGGTAAAGCAAATGGCTAGAAATCATCATCGTCGTCACTCGTAGTGTCAAATGTAAAAACCTCATCCTCTTGGATGATCTCATCATCCGAAACTATGGCCATAGGGTCTACTGTATCAGATACTCCACTCCCAGAGGAGGACATGATGTCGTAACAAATCAATCACAAGTATGCACATATATCAACAATCATCAAATAAGCATGTAAGTAGTAACAATGTAAGCATGTATGCAATCCTAGTCTTCCCAAGACTATCCCACCCAGCCTCTCAGACTGAACTACTTAGTCTCTCAGACTAAACCTCCCAATTTCCTAAACTGAACTACTCAGGCTAAACCTCCCAGTCTCTCAGACTGCCCCAACTAGTCTCTCAGACTACCCAGTCTCTCAGACTGAACCTCCCAGTTAGTCTCTCAGACTAACTCCCCAGTCTCTCAGACTGAACTACCCAGTTAGTCTCTCAGACTAACTCCCAGTCTCTCAGACTGCACTACCCAGCTAGTCTCTCAGACTAACTCCCCAGTCTCTCAGACTGAAACATAAATGAATTCTTTGAAATGTATTTTGTGTCTTTTATTTGTAAAAATATTTGTTTCATGGATCTGGACATTTTGTGTATGTAATGAAAACATGTTTGTGAAAACCTTTTCGTGAGAGCCCTAATGATCGTAGTCTAGACTCGAGAAAGAATCCTAGTTCGCTATGATCGAAGCTCTGGTACCAAGCTGTCACACCCTGACTTTTGCGGAAGCGTGGTTAATGGTGTGACTTCTTAATACCATAGCAATCAATCATAACAATGCTATATGATAAAAACCAAAAGATATTCATCCATTAATTTAGTTTAGAAAATACCACAACATACTTGTCTGAAAACATCGACACCCAAATTAAGTTACAAACCATAACATGTTTAAATGAGTTCACAAGGACTCAACAAAAGAACTTAAACAAACCCGAACTTAGAAACATGTATCCCGTCCAGGAGTAGGATACATCCCCTAAACTCTATGACCACGGATGACATCTTTTATTTATACGCAACTTGAAAAACATGCAACACTTTCCAGATCCACTAGTTCCCAGAAATACATGTAGTTTAAAAATATCAACAAAAGTTGAGGGAGTTCATGTGTATGTGTATGAATAAACCTTTAAAGTATGTCTGTCTGTATGTTTGTCCCTGGTATGTAGCAATAAGGAAAAAAATATCACTAATGGTTTGCAAGGCCATTGATATGTGTGAAATGGTGCAGGAAAACTCAAACCTAGCAAATTTGTACCGGGCCTCCGGCTGGAAGACATAGTCACCACTATGGGCCACCCTGGTCCCCATGGGTGTGGGCTCGCTACACCCAAATAGATCTATCACTCATGTCCCTCAGTCCTACGACGAGGATTAATGGCCTTAAGTGTTATACCCACCTTTCACATGATCTAGCAGTAACCCTCCTTAGCTAACCATACCATGTATAAAACGTTTGTAATAATTGTAACATGTATTTCACCCCCGAAGTATAAAACTGAAAACTGTTAAAAGAAAAGGGGGACATGAACTCACATTAATGCGTCTTCAGAATGTGTAACCCAAATCTCCTCAGCAAACACGACTCCCTACAATGTACTATGTCTATTAGACGAACGGGTCGTGCCTTGGATTAGAGTTTAACGTTTTTTAGTTACGTTTCTATTATGTCTCTTATATTATTCTGTACAATACTTCTCAAGTATTTATTTTCGTATCTCCTTCCCAAGGATGGGGGTATTTTATACATGTATTTTCGTATTCTTGTATTTGAAGTTCCAAATTAATATATTTTCAAGTCTCACTTTAGAAAATATATAATAACGTATTTTATTCCAAAAATAATTTATTGTCCAGAAAATATATATTTTTCCCAAAAATCATATATCTTCTAAATATACTAAGAAAATATATTTTTACTTCCAATAATAATATATTTTCTCCTTGGCAAAAATATGATACAACTTTGTAATATTTACAAAAATCATATTTTCATTTCTTGTATCCAAAATAATATTTACCAAAAATATATTTGTAACTGTATTTTCCGGAATATTTTGTATGTTACGTTCTATCGTTCGGTTTCACAATATTATGTATGTAACTTATATATTTATTCCTTGATATTCTTGGTATTATTTTGGATTGTAAATTTCATGGTACTTTGTTAAGTTATATTATTTTACCTTAAAATAATATAACTATTTCACCAAGTATACAAATATTCACACAAGTGTCTTTAATGTAAATATATATTCTAAATACATATTTATTTATAAAACCAACCTCTAATATTTGTATTTTTGTTACAAAAATTATGGCAAAGTTTATATTGAAAACCAAAGTTAAAATACACTAGTAAATATTTGTTAGAAAATATTTATTTAAGTGTTTATATTTTTAGAAAATTTTGCCATAGTTTCCCCTAAAAATGGAGGTGTCCATGCTATTTAAGCATATCATTTTCTTTTCAAAAATCATCACAACAATCAATAATCAATCCTTAAACAACTTACACTTCTCAAGTGCAAAAACTATACAATTTACATAACAACATGAACTTGAACTTTTATTAAAAACTTGTAGTAACTTGGTAGTGTTTTTAGTAGGTTTGGTTACCCCTTAAAGTGTGTTTACTTCTTTAAAAATCTCATTCTTGAAAGATTTGGATGTTTACAACTTGTAAACATGTTGTACAAAAACGTTTCTTTAAGAGATCTTCTTGTTTCATAAGTGTTTATACACTTGTTTTACCACTAAAAATAGTGTAGGTTTTAGTAAGAATCATGATCTTCTAAAAATCATATTTTGAACTTGGTTCTTTTAGAAAAACCATTCATAAATCTTAGATCTTCTAAGTTTACCAACTCATTTGATTATCATTTTTCAAGAAATCATTTTTATTTTCAAGTTCATGCTTACACATGAGGATGATCATCTCTTTTCATCACATAATCATCCTCTCACTTGCTAGACCAAGTGTTTAGTCACAATCTAGTAAGCATCCTTATGATGATCAACATCATAATCTCAAGAAAATAACAATCAAGTGTCATTCATACCCTAAACAACATAGTTTCATCCATATTTCATCACATGTTAAGCTTATGTTCAAGATTCAAGATTATGTTCTTTAGTGTTCTTATGATTTACAACATAGTGCATCTTTTAACCAACTAAAATTAGAAGTAACAAAGGTTATGAGAGTCTTACTACTAGCACTATGGCTAGGGATGAACACAAGAGAATGAAGGTGACAAAGATGGTGGATAAAAGCAAGTAAGAAAGGTCCTTGATGATCCACAAGCTCCTAACTCCTTTATGCTCCTTCTAACACCTTGTGATTTCTTGGAAATGGATGAACTAGAGGTGGAAGTGGTGGTGGTGGTGTGTGGTGTTCTTGGCCGAGAGGGAGGGCAAGAGAGGGAGAGAGATGAAGTGTGTGTTAGTGTGTGAAATGTGATGATCTCTTGAATCCTTATGCCATACTTATAACCATCACTTCTAAATATTTTGTCAAAATGAGCAAGGCAAGATCTAATATAAAAAGGAAATAAAATCTTGAGGTATGGTGGTGGTGGTATGGCCGATTACTAGCACAGGGGGGGGGGGGGTCTAAGTGTAACTTTGAGCCAATTAGTTAGTTTATAATCCAAATCCAAATATATAGTTAGCTAAGTTAGTTACTAGATATTTTAGTGGGTTTTACGGTGTTTGGGGATCATGACTAGCTCAGAAATAATTAAACAATGTTTCTAGTATAATTTTGGTGTTTCGGGTGGTGTCCGGTTGTTCGGTTAGATACCGGTTCGTTAAAGTGTCAAGCTATTCCGTTTATTTAGGCACTTTCCGGCACTTAAACTATCACCCAGTGACACAGTTTTATGGTCCTTACTTCCCTACACACCACACTAGTGTAGTACCTTGTCTCTGGCCCATACTGGGTCTCAAAACACTGTCTGTCTATGTACTGAATCCCGTCAGCATATTCCTGCTTTATCCGTTAACTGTGTTAACTGTGCTTTGTGCATCATGTATGTCAATATAGTTTGTATGTGATAATGATGTGACATTATGTAATATGTGATGCACATGTAAGTATGATGCAGTAATCAGAAAGCAGTTAAGTAATCCAGCACAGTCATTAAGCACTAATTAATATTAATTAATTGTACGGATACCTGGATTTATGAGGGTTGTCACACAAACACCACTTCTCCCTCTTTATAACAAATCCCCCACTTCCTCCCCCTATATCACCCTCAGCAAACACCATCGAGGAGAAACGTAATGGATGAGGAGAAATGCAGTGTACTGCCGAGATCGAGGAGAAACTCAACGGATGGAACCAGTGCGATGGTGATCCTAGCTGTAACACCCCAACCCGGAAGGGCTGACGTGTCACAATAACGGTAGCACAAACAAAATTCATAATTCCATTTATTTATTTGATAAGGATACAACCATACGACAACTAAACTTAAGGTTAATATACAAGCGGACATATTTGACTTGATTAACTAACATCTTCAGATTTATTCCTAGGCTTTATTCTTCTCTCTTTTCCCCGCCCAAAGTAACCTGTGAACCTGTATATACAAAAAGTTTTACGGAATGAGTCGAATGCTCAGTACGGAATAATAGGCTCAAATAACAAGTAACGCTTTATAGAAATGTTATCCGAATGGAACTTATTGCGAAAATGATACGATGCAAGAACATAATTTCATAATCATATCTTACGGATGTACCCATGAGCAAACTTAAAACGTGACAATACACAGGTAGCTACTCCTGCATAATTATCACATGAGATGGCGAGTTGGCATACCCGTTATCCACCTCCTTAACTTAAATCCTAGGATCGATCCATACGCCTCCTAATAGCCATATGTACCACACTTGTACTTAAGAGACGCCGTGAACTAATCTCTCCGTCACGGATGGAGCACATGATGTCGATGCCGCAACAACATGCTCGTGGGACACTCCACGAGAAGCGATACTCAGGGTATCAGAGTACAAATGGACTTATTCACATAACTTATAAAACTTATTTTCATAACAAGACGTAACATATATTGGAACATGCGATAATGAGTACAACTAATCATAATACTATCGCATGACATGAAAGCTAAATCCAAAGTTTAGAATAGGAATTCAACGGACTGTCAAATGAATCGATAATCAAAGATGTGTGGAGTGTACGAATTTATTGGGTTTATAACAATTTGAATATGAAGCAATAAGGAGTAAGGGTAAGGATCTGTACCTTAATAATTCCAAAGTGATGCTACCTTATGATAATATTTCAGATTTATACGGGCAGAGTTTAGACTACTGATTAGTCTTTTAACCTAATTTAAATAACATGCACACAAACTAGGTTAGTAACTTAATACAGCATTTACGATAACTCACGAGATCAACCCTCACAACGAATGACAAAGTGCTATGCTTAAACATCCATCGGATTCACAACGAAGGACAGAGTATTCCCCGAATTCGGGTGGCACTCAACATCCGGTCGGAATCACGACTAATGACAAAGCATCACCTAATGTGGGCAGCACTTAAATATCCATTGAGTACATTGATCGATCGGACAATGAATCGTAATAGCGATCGAGTTAATACCCTGATTGCAGCAGCGTTTCGTGATCGTGTGTGTGTTAATTATAGTGAACAGACGATAACTCGACGTACAATTGAAATTTTAACGTCGTTTTTGTGCCAGAATTCGAGTGCCAATGTCTGCTATTTATACACAATTTTTGGCATAGCTTACGGACCGTAACAATTAACACTTACGGTCCGTAAGGGTCATGAAATCCGTATAGGGTGGCCACGTGTGGGACTAGCTCAGCTGAGTCGATGAATTTTATTATTTTAATTTTGACAGCGAGTTAATTAGATAATCGTCAATAGGAAATACCCCCCCCCCCCCTGAGTTTTAGGGGTCCTGATCCTGATTCTGAAATTTATGAAAATTCTAGGGTTTGTGCAGAATCACTTGGGTGTCTTAATTAGGGTTTCCTATTGGATAATTTATAAATAATAATAATAGTTTTGGGTTGATATACAGAAAGATGGATCATAAGATAAATATATATTATTATTATTCTTTTATTTCTAGAATAATGATTTGTAAATTTAGGGTTATTACAACTATTACCCCCTTAAAAGAAATTTCGTCCTCGAAATTTTTCAAATAAGAATATAACATATCGCATAAGTAACGGAAACGGAACTTTCATAGCAGAGTTACTAACTTATATAACAAGAATCTCCTAAACACACATGTGTATCTGAAATTCATAATTACGTTCATGACCATAATTCTTAATTACCTTACCATCATGTCCTAATGGTTCTTCTTATAACGCATCTTAATAAAATATCTTATCGTACGAAAAGTCAATGGAGACTTACAGATAATAAAGTGACTATTGGTACTGATATTTCCTACATATATATGCTTAATCATAGTTAAAATATATTCACATAAGACAAAGCATGAATGACCATAAGCAGAAACAAATGAACATAGATCAAAGAGCAAGGTTCACCGTTATATTGACTAAAATTCTATTGCGAGAATAGATTAGGTATAGAGAACGAATTGATTCTTCATATTCCCATGTTGCTTCGCGTTCAGAGTGATTTTTCAGAGTTTTGATTTCCTTGCACTTTATGGTCTTGATGCTGTGGCGTAGTGGATGATTGGCCGATTTCCTGCTTAAATTGTCCTTCCCTATTTCTTTTCTTATTATCCTCAGTTCGAGATAAAAATTCTTTCCTCTCGAACTCAAAAGTTTTGATTGCATCGGCAACTTCAGTAATATCCTTAAATTTCATGTACATGATCGACTTCCGAATTCGATCATTGACTGCCCACTTGCATTTCTCTGCCTGGGCTTCTGCTGATCCTGCAATGTCTCCTACAATACTAGCCAACCTTGCAAATCTAGTCATGAACTCAGAGGCTGGTTCATCACTCCCCTGTCGAATCACTGCATACTCCCTGATATAAGCTTCTTTATCAGCGGTAGAAAAATACTTGTCGTAAAAGATGGTACGAAAGTCGACCCATGAAAGATTAGCGTCAAAATCATCCCCTCCTTTGACTTGTTTATATCCTTCCCACCAAGTTTGTGCGTCATCTTCAAGTTTGTAGGTAGCCAGTCTAACTTTGTATTGCTCCGGAACTCCAAGAACTCCGAAGATCTTTTCAACATGAGCTCTCCAGTTTCTTGCTTCGACTGGATTAGTAGCGTGACTAAAGGATTTCGGCTTTTGTTTTTGGAATTTAGCGATCCATATGTCTATACTATAAGTAGTATGGTTCGTGGTATTCTCACGAATTTCTTCACCAGAGATTTGATTCGTGTTATTACGTTCTGGATGACGAGTTTGTTGAATAACGGCCTCAGCTGTTTGAGCAACCAGGTTTGGAAGCAACCCGGCAACAGCCTGGTTGATAGCATTAATTACGTTTGGATCAACTGGAGTCTCATTCGAAGAAGTGTTGTTACGTACATGGTTAGTACGAGTACTCCTACGTAGCGGACGACGAGGAGGCATATCTATACGAATAGACATAGGAGTTAACCCAGATAAGAGACCAAGTTGAATCCTATCATAGATATCTACCCATTCCTCACAGGTTTTAATTACTATCTTCAAGTTTTCTACAGGAAAGAGCCTTTGCTCTGATACCATAGCTGTAACACCCCAACCCGGAAGGGCTGACGTGTCACAATAACGGTAGCATAAACAAAAGTCATAATTCCATTTATTTATTTGATAAGGATACAACCATACGACAACTAAACTTAAGGTTAATATACAAGCGGACATATTTGACTTGATTAACTAACATCTTCATATTTATTCCTAGGCTTTATTCTTCTCTCTTTTCCCCGCCCAAAGTAACCTGTGAACCTGTATATACAAAAAGTTTTACGGAATGAGCCGAATGCTCAGTACGGAATAATAGGCTCAAATAACAAGTAACGCTTTATAGAAATGTTATCCGAATGGAACTTATTGCGAAAATGATACGATGCAAGAACATAATTTCATAATCATATTTTACGGATGTACCCATGAGCAAACTTAAAACGTGACAATACACAGTTAGCTACTCCTGCATAATTATCACATGAGATGGCGAGTTGGCATACCCGTTATCCACCTCCTTAACTTAAATCCTAGGATCGATCCATACGCCTCCTAATAGCCATATGTACCACACTTGTACTTAAGAGACGCCGTGAACTAATCTCTCCGTCACGGATGGAGCACATGATGTCGATGCCGCAACAACATGCTCGTGGGACACTCCACGAGAAGCGATACTCAGGGTATCAGAGTACAAATGGACTTATTCACATAACTTATAAAACTTATTTTCATAACAAGACGTAACATATATTGGAACATGCGATAATGAGTACAACTAATCATAATACTATCGCATGACATGAAAGCTAAATCCAAAGTTTAGAATAGGAATTCAACGGACTGTCAAATGAATCGATAATCAAAGACGTGTGGAGTGTACGAATTTATTGGGTTTATAACAATTTGAATATGAAGCAATAAGGAGTAAGGGTAAGGATCCGTACCTTAATAATTCCAAAGTGATGCTACCTTATGATAATATTTCAGATTTATACGGGCAGAGTTTAGACTACTGATTAGTCTTTTAACCTAATTTAAATAACATGCACACAAACTAGGTTAGTAACTTAATACAGCATTTACGATAACTCACGAGATCAACCCTCACAACGAATGACAAAGTGCTATGCTTAAACATCCATCGGATTCACAACGAAGGACAGAGTATTCCCCGAATTCGGGTGGCACTCAACATCCGGTCGGAATCACGACTAATGACAAAGCATCACCCTAATGTGGGCAGCACTTAAATATCCATTGAGTACATTGATCGATCGGACAATGAATCGTAATAGCGATCGAGTTAATACCCTGATTGCAGCAGCGTTTCGTGATCGTGTGTGTGTTAATTATAGTGAACAGACGATAACTCGACGTACAATTGAAATTTTAACGTCGTTTTTGTGCCAGAATTCGAGTGCCAATGTCTGCTATTTATACACAATTTTTGGCATAGCTTACGGACCGTAACAATTAACACTTACGGTCCGTAAGGGTCATGAAATCCGTATAGGGTGGCCACGTGTGGGACTAGCTCAGCTGAGTCGATGAATTTTATTATTTTAATTTTGACAGCGAGTTAATTAGATAATCGTCAATAGGAAATACCCCCCCCCCCTGAGTTTTAGGGGTCCTGATCCTGATTCTGAAATTTATGAAAATTCTAGGGTTTGTGCAGAATCACTTGGGTGTCTTAATTAGGGTTTCCTATTGGATAATTTATAAATAATAATAATAGTTTTGGGTTGATATACAGAAAGATGGATCATAAGATAAATATATATTATTATTATTCTTTTATTTCTAGAATAATGATTTGTAAATTTAGGGTTATTACACTAGCGTTGTGAACAAAAGATGACAGAGAAAACCGAGAGTTTTTTAGCGATCTACAGTTGTTATTATTATTATTAATGCTGCTATTGGTGGAGCTAGGGTTAGGGTTTGGTTCGGTACTGTGGTTAAGGTGGGGGTGCTCATGGATGGAGATATTGGAGTTCCGATGGTATCATGGTCGCCGATGGTGGTTTGATCGGAAAATGGGATCTGAAGGAGGGTGTAAAGAGAGAGAGAGAGAGAGAGAGAGAGAGAGAGAGAGAGAGAGCTAAGGGAGGGGGACTGAGTTTCTAGAGAGTTTAGATTATGATTACTCTATAACTTTTATAGAGAAAAGTGCCCGAATAGTCCATGTGGTTTGCCCATTTTTCACCTTTAGTTCCTAAATTTCTAAAATTACGGCTATAGTCCCTAACTTTCTAAATTAGATTAGTAAAAGGCACAAAGTGCTCTTATATAAATAGACTTAACTAAATTATTAATCTTGTTAGTATTAAAGGACACATATAACAAGTTTCACAAATAAAGGATTTTGACTGAAATTATCCATTTATAGAGTAATTTACAAGTTTGTCCTTCATCTTTACACCAAATTACAGGCGTTGTTCTTTAGCGCAAGAGTTTACGAGTTTTGTCCTTAACGTTTCAAAATCCTGCATGTTATGTCCTTTAGGCCAAACCCGGTTAACTCTGGTCATGTGCCTTGCACATGAGGGTATTGTTGTCATTTCACCTTCTCAAGGGCTATTGTGTAAAGAACTTTTATTGAGGGACTATTTTGTAACAAACTAAAAAATAAAAGGGTTATATTATCTATGTCTCAAACTCTGCACACATCACCGGTATTTTCGATATGTAAGAGTCATCATGTTAGACCACAAACAGTCAAAATATAGATTTTGCTCAAATCCAATTAGTATACACAATCAACCAAGCCCAAATCCAATTAGTATACATAATCAACCAAGCCCAAATCCAATTAGTATACACAATCAACCAAGCCCAAATTCGGCATTCAGAATGAGGAATTTATGTTCTCATCATCGCAAAACCTAGACATTATTTGCAAGCAAAGATTCAACCACCACTGAATTATTATAAACAAGTATCGAATACGAGAGGCTCAGACACGCACAAATTCGGTCATCAAGTTCCAGTTGGTAAGAAGAAATTGGATGTTTTAACTAACCCAATATCAAATTCCAATTGTTTTTTAATCAGAATCGAGAAATGTTTTTATCATCATCGCCCACAACAAAATAAATAGATTGATAAAACAGAGGTAAGATTCAAATATTTAAGCATTGAAATCGAATGTATTGAAAGATAGATCAAAAACACTTTGAATTAGCACAAAATTGGGGATTGAGAGAGAGAATTGGAAACCTGATGATTCAGTAATTTCATGAAAAAAGCTTGACAACTAAAAAACATAACAAATAGACTATCATATATATAGGTGAACCTACATATATATATATATGTGTATGTTTATAGTTCAGGCTCCATATTAGTAATGTCAAATTTACAGTTTACACTATAAACAAGACACTTAAAAACATAATCCTCAAGTAGTGAATCCGGTAGCAGCGAGATCCACCACAAAACAAGCTACATGATCTGCGTATAGAGTACTGGCTTCAACCTTCACGTATCAGATCGTCACTGCAAAATGGCTAACAGTTTTTAAATATCACTTAAATACGACAAAACAGAACAAAAAAGTTAGAAATATGAGAGACAATTTAGTGCTGTTATTTAACTCCAGTCTCGTGAATGTTACGAAAGAAGAAGCTGATGACAACACATACTTTCTGAGTTTTTTCAGACTCCAAACCCGTTAAATAATCCAGGGTAAAAAGTATAGTTTAAACTCAATAATAATTATAAAAATTAATAATCCTCAGTAAAATCCAGTAATATCATTTGAAATACAGCTTCAACCAAGTGGTTCTCCCTGTAAACAGGGTCTCGGATCCACGTACCTCATACAATCGGATTATATCATCACCGGAAAATAATTAAATAAAAACACATTTAGTTGAGCTCAGAGTAAATAACAGCTCTATCAATCATGAATTCTCTGAAGCAGAACTGGCTTAAAGCTGTGTATTCAATCATCACTGCATATTTTCATAAAAAAAAAACAGTCGGCTCATATTAAGAAATTCAACCATTTTACATCCTTTACTTCATTGATTACTCTCAGAAGCGCGGATAAATCATTCAAATCATTGCCGACACAAATCAATTAAAAGCAAAATTTATAGCGGATAATTTTAGAGGAAAAATAAATGAAAAACATAAAACCTCCACGTTAACACCGCCTAGGGTTAAGTATATGCCTCCATGACTAGACCTCTTTCCAGTTAATTAATTATGGAAAAACGCTTAAGGTGAGGTGAGGCAAAAGCAACTGAAAACGTTAATTGATGATGTGTAGCCGTGAATTTGACACAGAAGCGGCCATTGAAAAGGTACAGAGGGTAGAGCATAAATCTGCGAGAAACAACCATTTAAAAAGATAAAAGAAGAAAGGGTAGAGCAAGTATACAAGTCCACAAGTTACATACCTTTACCGTTAGCAGCATAAATCTGGTACCGTTAGCTAAAACCCAAACTCAATCCACAACCCGGACAACTGGCAAAGACCAATCACCCCCGGGCCCACCCACCACGCCGAACACACCAGAACAGAGGAGACAAAAAGGACACTATGAAAGCGACGTGTGGCCAATGACGTCACGCGAATTATTGCATCCTTGATCTCCACTAGCGGTTATTGGGATGACAAATATACTCGAGCCCGATACCGGAGTATACCCAATACCTGATGGATATGGGACCATGTATGAGATTGAAGATACCCTACCCGATTACCCCAAACTGTATATTATTTTACCCGAACCATATACCCGAAACATATTTCCAAAAGTTATTCCTTTTTATTTTTAGAGTTAAATGTCATTTTAGTCCATATGGTTTGGACCATTTTGCCAGTTTAGTCCAAATGTTTCATTTTTCGTCTGTGGGTCCAAAAAGTTTTCACCGTTGCCATTTTAGTCCAATGGGTTAACTTCATATATTTTTTCTGTTAACGAGAAGGGTAATTCGGTAATTTTATATGTCACACCCCGATATTTTCACGTTTCACCGGTGGGCCCGGTAGGGGAGTATCATGACGTGGTTGGCAACATTACAGTCAAACAACACAATATTTAAATGCACAGCGGAAGCAAAAGATAAATATATTACAATCCGAATATAAAGTAATATCCAGTATTACAACGGAAAGTAAAGGATCCACAGGCGGATCTTAAAACATAAACATTGTTCAACAGACTTTGGACGCCTATAACTTGCAAGATTCCTTATTAACGCCCTGAGCTTCCAGCCAATTACGTTCAGTACCTGTCACTTAACCTTTTTGGAAAATACGTCAGTTTTCACTGGTAAATACACTCAACCGACTCATTTGAAAAGAGTTTAAGAAAATTGATTTAGATGCACCAGGCACAAAATATTTTGACACTTTGATTAAAATGCACAAGGCAAAATTAATCTTTTATAACTTGGGAGAATTATATTTATAATCTTGTATACAGATTTACATGTTCGTTGTACGTTCAGGGCCCGATGAAGAAACCGAGTCAAGATTAACAGACACGCCACAAGTATAAGCCCACAAGAGAGTGAGATACCGTTTCCCTTTAAGCAACTTTCAGTGTATGCCTACACCCCGTGCTTAAGGCGTGGCCATTTTATAATACAATGATGTCAAGGATATCCGGGACAGGGTCATTAACCCCTAAAGGCTTTTATTTCAAACAATACAGATTAAAACGGGTTACCTCAATAATTTAACCACAATACGATTAAACATTCAATACCCGACCAAGCGGTATTATTATAATACCGTATCCCAAGCCCGTATAGGGAAAATAAGTTAAGAGTATTTACCTGAGCTAAATATAAATTCAATCCCAGCCGTATATCAATTCAGCAAGCACAAGTACTTCTACTGGGGCTCTTAATCTGGAACGAAGGTTTTTAATAACCTATTAGATTTCTAACGGGTCTTTAATTAAGCCTATGCTTAAACCGGTTAGTTTTAAAGAGGAAGATACGGTTCAAACGCATGATAAGGCGAAGACCGGTTTAGAATGTGGTTTCGACTCGGCAAGCTTGTATGCTTGTTTAATATGGGTAACTTAAACACATTCTGGATTTTGAGACCAAAAAGATATGGTTTGACCCGTTTCGGCTAATTTATGCAAACTAGTCACATAAGCCGATCCGAACGCGACAAGCGCGTAGCGAGTAACCATAAGAGTCATATACAGGTTTCCTAAGTTAATATGCCTTAAATATGTTGTGATATCAGTAGGATACCTTCCAATATGCCCAAAACGAGTTTAATCTCAATATAAGCCCCGAAGGGGTCTTTTGGTCATTTACCTAAGGCATATATACTACCTGTCATACAACTAACTAAACGTCGTGACCATAAGGTATAGCCTCGGAAGGTTATTCCCTATATACTATGGTCACCTAATGTGTTTGGTCGGATCCTAATGATCGACCAAACGGGTCGGGTTCGAAAGTATAAGCGATTGTTTAGATCGCTTACCTTACGACCCTTTATAAGCACTATATTAGGGATAATTATGGTATGTTTATCTCATGGTCATATTCCGTAAGGTCCGATAACATACGAATCGGTATACTTTAGCAGTTTGACGCTTTAGGTCCCTCAAATGCGTAAACTTGCGTAAATCATCATTTAATAGCATTGAAGCCTCATCTAATCCATGTTAGGCATTCTTGAAATTATTATTAAACATCATAGTGCTTCGGGCTCGATAAAAGGTCATTCATAGGTATAATTAAACATATTGACACTTTTAGTCCCTTATACTTGCAAAGTTGCGCGTAACTTCACTTTTGGGCATAAAAGCCTTGGGTGGCCAATGATTGGCAATCCCGAGAGTATAATCAAATATCATGAGGCTCTCGGTTTTTTAAAAGGTCACTCAGAGGTAAGAATTAACATGTTGACGCTTTTAACCCTTTTCTGCGCAAACTTTCAATTAATTACATAAACGGCTACACTTGATTAACAAGTGGCTCATTTGTGAATATAAAACCGTAAAAGGTTATTTAGAATCTTATTTTAGGTATGATAATACTTCCAGTTCTTTCATAATCAAAGTTTTCGATTTTTCGAAAAAGTTAGTCCCTTAAATTCAACGTTTGACTTCATTAGGGTTTATTACACGTGTCAATACTTCACTGGACGTGAATTTTCGAGGTGTTACATCCTCACCCCCTTAAAAGAAATCTCGACCTCGAGATTTGTTAAAATGCTGGAAGTACTTTCTGTCGCATAATGGACTTAATTTCTAAAACATATCTGGAGTCCTTCTAAGCTCCCAAAGTGACCCCTATATTAGGTGCATGTATCATTTTGGAGCTTATTAACCTGTCGATCCTTAATCGATACAGGATGCTCATCACATCATAAATCTGCATATCATTATGTGATAGTGCTCCTTGACTTATTGGTGAAAGCACATCCTTCTGTCACTAGTGTGCAATGTATTGCGAGCTCCGCCAAGCTCCTTAAATAGATTTTAGCTTATGAGCTACTTGATCTTGATACATTCGATTTCCTCCGAATGATTCTATATATTCAGAGCTTAACTAGCCTGATAATTTAACAATTTGGCACACCCTTCCTGGGTGATATCTTTTGTTGAACCTTATTCCTTACCAAGAATTTAGGAGGGTTGCTACTTTCATTAATTCTTGATTTTCTGCCGAATACTGGCAACTTATAGATGATTAGGGATTTGTATGATCTTATTTGTTGCTTCCAATGCAACTTTCAGATCCAGATAATTGGACGTACCAGTCTATTGTCCTAACAATAGATGTTTAACATTCCACCGATACAAGGTCTCCAAAGGAGAAGCCTTGATGCTTATATATCAACTATTATAGAAAAGCTTATCTTAAGGTGAGATGGTTATTCCAACCACTGCTTAATTAATTTTTTAAGGAATAGCTAATCCTTGTCGTTAGTCGAACAAATCGACGATCCTGGGCAGCTGATGGTGAATTCTTAATTGTTGCCTAAATAGGGTTGCGGTAATCAATGCATAAGCAAAATGACCCGTCGTTCTTAGCTAACAATACTGAATTCTCAGAATATTGAGTTAGGCTATATGAACCCTCTATTTTAAAATTTAGTTAATCAGGGTTTCGATTCTTCCAATGATGGTACTAGCCGTCTTGGAGATTTCATAATAATACAGCCTTAAATGGGATATGAACCTTAACTCTACATGCCTCTCAGGGGTAAACAGGGAAATCTTAGGAAAAGGTAATCAAGATACAAGGAGGTTACAGAGAATTTCCATATCTCAGGCTCCAGTTCATCCCTCCTTGCTGGTGTCAAATGAGTGACACATTTATGCTATGAGTCCACAGATTCTTTTACCAGGGAACATTTATTTGGAAAATTCTATTTTCTAGATAGAGTAAAATGCACGGATAGTCCCTGTGGTTTGGTGAAATTTCACCTGTAGTCCCCAACTTTTCAAAATTACACTCTTAGTCCCTGTGGTTTGACGATTTGTTACTCGGATAGTCCCTGGAGTGGATGGGGTTAGTTTTCTCCGTTAAGTCTATGTGAAATTACTAAATTACCCTTGATTTTATTAAAATATAAGAAAAATTTATAAACACACATATATATAAACACAACTGTGACTCTTTCTACTCTCTCTCTATACTCTCTCTCTCTACCCTCTCTCTCAGGAAAACCCCCCACCACCTGCCGCCACCAGCGTCTAGCACCACCACCCACTCCCACACGACCACCTGCCACCACCTACCCATGCTACAACAGTGGTTTGGGTTGTAGGGTTCCGACGATGATGGGTACCTGTGGTATTGTTGTGGGTTTCCGGCGAGGTTTTAATGACCGATGCACTATCGTCCACCACCGTCATCAGATTCCATCAACCACCACCTGCAATCTAACCCCAACTCCCTCCGTCTGCTGTTCCCCTTCTAATTCCCTATCAAATTACGTAATAATCGATCTCTTCAATTTCACAATCTATTTAGCCCTAATTGCTTGTTGAGTTGTTTTCAGTTTCAATTCCGTTTATTAGCAGATAATTAAGCAGAAATCGTAGATGTAAGTGTTTGATGTTTATAACTTAAAGTGCTTACAATTGAAGTGTTGTGTTGATGATATGGTTAGTTACAGACTAGTAGCTTGCTGTAATTGCTTCTTGAGTTGTTACTCAGTTTCAGTTCAGTCGTTGATTAGCAAATGATTAAGTGGAGATTGTAGCGATTGAACTGTTTGTTCTGAATCGATTTCCTTCAATTGATATTTCACTGTTTGTAGATGACAGAGTGGAGAAGGTGAAGGGTAATTTTGTCATTTTATATCCATTTAACGGAGAAAACTAACCCCCATCCACTCTAGGGACTATCCGAGTAACAAATCGTCAAACCACAGGGACTAAGAGTGTAATTTTGAAAAGTTGGGGACTACAGGTGAAATTTCACCAAACCACAGGGACTATCCGTGCATTTTACTCTTCTAGATATCTTCTTTGAATGCCATTAGCTGACTTTAGTACCATATGATCATTGGGATATCTTTGTGGTTCCATGCATTAAACCTCCATACTGATCAGGCATGGAAGCAATCCATGGAACTTATTAAGATACATCAATTCTCATACGGCGCTTTTGCCATACAATCTGGTATTCGTAATCGATGGAGATCAAAGAGATATCAATTACATATGATGATGTACCTCATCTGGAGAGAGGATACACTAGAATTTCATGACTGAAGATTTCTGACAGTAATAGAAGAAATGGTTCCTATGATTTTCGTCTGTAAGTTTTACCTTACACTTAATATTTAGGGTTCTTATGGTAGATTTTTATGAGTCTACAATACTTTCAATTTATGAAGGATTGATTGGTATCCGAATCAAAGCAGAACTCTTTGCGTTCCAATCTACTTCATATTTTTGTGCTTAGGGTTCTAACAGGCAGATTTAAGTACTAACAAAATTTAATGAATTATCTGCACCTGACACAAACAATACCCTTGCATATACATCATGGATGAGGACGTACCAGTTATAATATTGTCATCTTGTGTGACCTCTTTTGCATCCATCTGCGAGACCTTAGCGCTGGTCTTCTTACCTCCTTTAAGCTTTTTAGCATATTTTGGGCAATTTGATTTGATATGCCCTTTCTCGTTACAGTTGTAACAAGTCGCATCTCCTATTTCCTGGCATTCCAATGTTTTATGCTCGCTAGATTTGCAGATCCCACAAGCCCTAGACTGTGGTTGGGATTTTGTTTCAAACCTGGATTTCCCAAAATGGCGCTTCTTGCAGGTCTTGCATACTGGTTTCTGGTTGGACTTTTGTTTGTTCTTCTTCTTAGAGCTCTGGGAGTTATCTTCCTCCCTTTTCCTTTTTAGCTCATCTTTTGCATTTGAGGCACGAACAAGATCCTCCTTATGCATAAGGAAATGTGGTCCTAGATAAAATTTGGAGCGAGTAGCATGGGGCTCCTTGAACTTTTTCACAGCCTTCTTCACAGCTTTTCCAACTGCTGCGTCTATCATAGTTTGAAGAACATCTTCAGAAATTCTAAGGCTCACAATTGTAGCATCATTGGCCTGTGTCGCATTACTCATAACACGATCAACGGCTGTCTTATCTGAGTTTTCCATATTCGATATTGGTTCCTAACACCAATAAAACAATTTCTTAGTTGCAATCCAACAACTGCTATTCGTCATCCTGGTGACCTAATATACTAACTGTTAGGGGTGGATTTCTAAATGACCAGTGATCCTTATTTGCTGTTGGATTTAGTGATCCTCAATTCTGTCTGAAGTAGTGATCCTCAGAAGTGTTGCAGGATCAGGATCATGGATCACTATAAGGATCCCAGTACTAACGATTGTCTACTTTGAATTCGTGAATGTTTTGCAGGAATATCAACTTGGACTTAGTCTTGGCGACATTCCTGGAGAATATTCTTAGTCTATTCCGCACGTGCTTGGCCAGAAATGGACGTTGTGGAGTCGTGGAAGACTTGCACCATTTGCGGAATGTTAGTTAGGCTTGATATTTTTCTATTTGTAAAGGGGTAGCGAGCTATATTAGAGACACTTAGCTATTTTTGGCTACACACACACACTCATACAACCGCTCTCACTGGCTCTCGACAAAACACTTAGCATTTTTCATACATTTCTACACGTTACACTATAGTGATCCTTGTACTTAGCTCGCTATCATCCGAAGTTGTAACAGATTGTTTGTTTAATTTGAGTTGGTGATCGGTAGTTTCCATCACCTGGGGTTTTTTGTGCCGGAGATCAACTCTTGATCAAGGGCTTTTTCCCCGTATAAATCTTCGTGTCATTTGTTCATTACACTTCATAGTGATCCTTATTATTGTTCATCAATTCAAGCATCATACCTCACAACAGAAAGTTTGGTTACATTGTCATTGCTTGATTTTTGACCAAAACAGTTTGGCGCCCACCGTGGGGCAATTGGTGCTTCATTCTTAGAAAGATTCGTGTTTTCGTGGTTATCTCGGTTCGCTATAACCAAACCAATGGCTTCCTCAGTGAAGAATACTTCAAGTTTGATGCCCTCATTCAGTTCCTCACAAGGCGTTCCTCCTTTGCCTCCACCACCTTCTGGATCCCAGAAGAATGCTGAGAATGTTGCGAAGAAACCAACTCCTATTTTCCAAAAACCACCTACTTCTTCTGTTTCAACTAATCCTACTACTAATGATCTCTATACCTTGATTTTGCAGATGAGGAATCATGCACAAGAGCAGGATAAGACCAACGAAAGGATCCTCCGGGAAATCGATGAAATCAAGAAACAGAAGAAATCAGTGGAGGATCACTCCCCTCTGATGCCAAGATCGCTGAACTTCGACACTCCGGTCATAACCTCACAATACTCAGCAGTTCCAGACGTGCAATACTTGGGTGAACTATCAGGAAGGCGTTATGGGACAACAACAATGAGTCAGGCATTTGGCTCTTACTTCCAGCCTCAGGGATCCTCTTCTCAACCATTAGGATCCTCTTCTCAGCATCAGGGATACTTCACGTCAGGAGGATATGTGGGAATGCATGCAGTACAAGGATCCTCCCAGGCCCAAGGATCCTCCCAGGTCCAAGGATCCTCCCAGGTCCGAGGATCCTCCCAGATCCAAGGATCCTCCCAGGTCCAAGGATCCTCCCAGATCCAAGGATCCTCCCAGGTCCAAGGATCCTCCCAGGTCCAAGGATCCTCCCAGGTCCTAGGATCCTCTCTGGTCCCAGGATTCTCCCTTGTTCAAGGATCATCCCTGGTCCCAGGATCCTTTCAGATTCAAGGATCATCACAATTCCAAGGATCCAACCCCCTTCAAAATCAAGGATCCTTGAGAAATATGCAACCTCAGAACTCAGACGTCCATCAAGGAGACTTCATACCAATGCAGACCATTACCTCCTCTGGTCTTTCAATCATGCCAGAGTCTCGACAAGATGGATTCACATCCGCAATTCCAAACTCGAATCCTGTGGGAGGTAACACTTTTAATAATTTATATAACACTAACCATGGCTTTATGCAGGATACAGGTATCAATCAGGCCATGGCTAGGGAACTGCAGAAGCTTAAGGATATGATATCCAGTGTACCAGGAGTGGTTAAACCCATTCCTGAGATCGCGGATGGTAGCCATAGGATATCTCGTTTTGCACCACCTTTGTGTGATGCTGAGATACCCAAAAGATTCCAGATACCATCAATGAAGCTATATGATGGTTCAACGGACCCAGAAGAGCATGTAGCTCAATACAGAGAGAGGATGGAGATCAATCCAATTCCGGAAAGGTTGAAAGAAGCATGTCTATGCAAGGGATTTGGGTCCACACTTACAGGACCTGCTCTTAAATGGCTGCTAAGTCTTCCCCCTTACTCTATTACTTCATTTGCTAATTTAGTTAACTTGTTCAATAGTCAATTCTCTTGTAGCAGAAAGTTTGAACGATTAACTAGTGATCTATATAGGGTAACACAAGGTCAAAATGAATGACTTAGAGATTATATCACTAAGTTTAGTAAAGAATCCTTAGATATTCCCAATTTGGATATAGCTACGGCTGTGGAAGCCTTTAAAATGGGATTGCTTAGGGATTCATTATTCTATGATGATCTTGTTATGACACCTTGCAGGAATCTTGATGAAGTAAGGACTAGGGCCCTTAGGTTCATCCGCCTAGAGGATGACAAAAGGATCCAGGACAGATTGACAGGATCCTCAAAACAGGATAAGCAAGGATCCTACTTCAGGAACAACAAATCCAAGTCCTATAACAGATCTGATAACCAGAATGTGCACGTAGTGGAACAAGAAGAGGATGATGAGAATTATCCTCCTATTTCTGAATATTGTTTCTCTGTTGATAACAATGAACTAATCCTTGCAATGCAGAATCTAGGTGAGAAAGCTAGGTGGCCAAGGAAAAGTGATAAACCAGCTGCTACAAAGGATAAATCCAAGTGGTGTGCATATCATGAGGATATTGGGCATCTCACTGAAGAATGTATTGCACTCAGAAAGGAAATTGGTTATTTGTTGAGCAAGGGGCATTTAAAGGAACTCTTGGGACGAAAAAAGTCAAGAACCCAGGATCCTGAAAGGATCCCGGAAAGGGCTCCTGCTCCTCCGGCAGATGCACAAGTCATAAATTTCATATCCGGTGGATCAGACATCTGTGGTACATCCTTCTCAGCAGCAAAAAGACACGCTAAGGAAACCAAGATGGATAACGGAGACAGACCCGTCAGGACCTCCGTTGTCACCCAGGATAAAGTCATTACTTTTGATGAGGATGATCGTGTTGACATCCAGGATCCTCACCATGACGGTCTCGTAATTACATTGTTTATTTCTAACCACTTTGTTCGCAGGATCCTTATAGATGGAGGAAGCTCTGTGAACATCATTCAGCTGGATGTTCTCAAGAAAATGAATATCCCAGAGTCCGATATTATCCCAAGATCCTCATTACTTGTGGGATTCAGTGGAGAAACAAAGAATACATTGGGGGACATCAAACTCCCAATCTATATTGAAGGATTGCATTCTTATCAAAAGTTTTGTGTTATTGATTGCTTATCGTGTTGTAACGTTATCCTTGGCAGGCCATGGATACATGATATGAAGGCAGTTCCATCCACCTATCATCAGTGTGTAAAGCTTCCAAGTCCATGGGGAGTGGTGAAAATTGAGAGTGATCAACCGGAGGCTAAGAATTGCTATACCTCATCAATGAAACCGGCCTCAAGACCAAGGGAGCAATAGCAATTAAAGTATCCTTCAAGAGACGTCTTGGAGGCAAGAGAACAGGATTTGAAAGAAATCCTCATGGATCCTGATGATCCTGAATCCAAGATCTTCATAGGGTCAGGGATCCTTAGCGATATTGAACAAGAGCTAGTATCCTTTCTCAAAAGAAGGAAGACCACCTTTGCCTGGAAACATGAAGACATGACAGGTATATCTAAGGATATAATTACTCACAAACTTGGCATTGACAGGTCATTCAAGCCAATTCATCAAAAGAGGAGGAAGTTTGCACCTGAAAGAAATGCTATTATCCAGGAAGAGGTAGATAAGCTACTTCGAGCAGGTATGATTAGAGAGGTTAAGTATCCAAGATGGTTAGCCAATGTGGTTGTTGTTCAAAAGAAAAATGGAAAGTGGAGGGTATGTGTCGATTTTACAGATTTAAACAAGGCATGTCCCAAGGATCCTTTCCCATTACCCCACATTGACTCCATGGTGGATGCTACTGCGGGTCATGAGTTGTTAACTTTTATGGATGCTTCATCTGGATTTCAACAAATTCAGATGGAACCATCCGATCAAGAGGATACAGCCTTTATGACCCCAACTGGTATATACTGTTATATTGCTATGCCATTTGGATTAAGGAATGCATGTGCTACTTACCAAAGGCTTGTCAATATGATGTTCAAAGAACAAATTGGATACACTATGGAAGTCTATATTGATGACATGGTGGTTAAGTCCAAAAGAGCTGAGGATCACCTTAAAGACTTGGAGGAAGCATTCAATATCCTTGATAAATTTAATATGAAACTAAATCCTTCTAAGTGTCATTTTGGTGTAAAGGCAGGTAAATTCTTAGGATATATGGTAACAAAGAGGGGCATTGAAGCAAGTCCAGAGCAAATTAAGGCTATCGTGAATATCAAATCTCCTGCCAATGCTAAGGACGTGCAAAGGTTGACTGGCAGGATCGCAGCCTTGAACAGATTCATATCCAAATCCTCAGAAAAGTGCAAGGAGTTCTATGACATCCTGAGGAAAAACAAGAAATTTGAATGGACTGAGAAGCATGAAAGTGCCCTTAAAGCTCTCAAAGATTACCTATCCTCAGCCCCAGCCTTAATGAAACCAGAAAAGGGAGATGTGTTATCCTTATATTTGGCGATATCCTCAAAAGCAGTAAGTGCGGTCCTTGTTAAGGATCACCAAGGTACACAACATCCTGTTTATTATGTAAGTAAGAGCTTACTTGATGCTGAATCCAGGTATTCACATTTAGAAAAACTTATCCTTGCATTAATTATGGCATCTACTAAATTAAGACATTATTTTGAGACTCATGCCATTATTGTTAAAACTAATTTCCCAATTAAGAATGTTCTCAGGAAACCTGAAATGTCAGGAAGGATGGCTAAGTGGGCAGTGAAGTTGAGTGCATATGATATAAAATATGAGCCTAGGACAGCCATTAAATCCCAAGCATTAGCTGACTTTGTGGCAGATTTCAGTAGTGATTTGCAAAAGGAAGCCGAACTAGAAGTCCAACAGCTTGAAGAAACCAAGGATCCTTGGATACTGTTTACTGATGGATCCTCCAATGTGAATGGAACAGGGCTTGGAATACTACTAAAATCGCCACAGGGGGACATAATACCCCACTCCATAGCTTGTGAATTTCAAACTACCAACAATGAGGCTGAATATGAAGCCTTGATAGCTAGTTTGCAAATTGCAAAGCATATGAGTATCAGGTATCTTGAGGTACATGTAGATTCTTTATTGATCACTAATCACTTTAATGGATCCTATGCTGTTAAAGGTGAAAAGCTAATCAAATATTTGGAGATAGTAAAAGAATTGGCACTCTCTTTTGTATCTTTTAGTTTGACACAGGTACCAAGGGAAGAGAATGCAGAAGCTGATGCATTAGCCAATCTAGGATCATCTTTGAAGATTCCCCAGGATATTGAGATCCCTATTATCCATATCCTGACCCCTGCTATGAAGGATCATGTAACTATGGAGATAGGAGAAGATTCTGCAATCATCCATAGTGGTGATACCCAATCTTATTCAGGATCATGGATACTTCCAATCATGAGATACATACAACATGGAGAAATCCCTACAGGAGAAAACCCAAGGGCTTTTAAAATTAAGGTATCTCAATTTACAATATTAAATAATATGTTGTATAAACGATCTCTTGCAGGACCGTATTTGAGATGCATTGAGGATCCTGAAATTCAAGAAGTCCTAAAGGATTTCCATGAAGGAGATTGTGGAAACCACACTGGGGGCAGGGCATTATTCTCAAGGATCCTGAGAACAGGATACTATTGGCCCACTATGAAGAAGGACGCTGTGGAATATGCCAAGAAGTGTGATCCTTGTCAGAGGCATAGTAATATCCTTCACCAACCAGCAGAGCTCTTGCATCCTATATCTTCTTCTTGGCCATTCATGAGATGGGGAATGGATATAGTTGGAAAGCTTCCTAAGGCACCAGGTGGAAAAGTATTCATGCTTGCTATGACTGATTACTTCTCTAAGTGGATAGAGGCTGAAGCCTTTGCTCAAGTCAGAGAAAAGGAAGTTATATCCTTTATTAAAAGGAATATTATTACTAGATTTGGCATCCCTTCTGAAATTATTTGTGATAATGGATCCCAATTTATTGGGAATAGAACCACTAACTTTTGTGACAGTTGGGGAATTAAGATGATAACATCAACACCAGTCCATCCACAAGCTAATGGTCAGGCAGAATCATCCAACAAGATCATCATCAACAATTTGAAGAAGAAGCTTGGATCCAAGAAAGGAAAATGGGCAGAAGAACTACCTTATGTGCTGTGGGCTGATAGAACAACTCCCAAGAATGCTACAGGCCAAACTCCATTTTCTTTGGTATTTGGGGCAGAGTCAGTGATCCCTACAGAGATGGTGGTTCCAACTGCAAGAACAAGCGTTCATGATCCTGAAGAAAATGCTGAAAACTTGATTCAAGACTTGGATACTATAGAAGAAATCAGGGATTTAGCAAGGATAAGGATGGCCAGTTATCAACAAAGGATGGCTGGAGCTTACAACAAAAATGTCAGGCTCAGGAAATTCCAAGTTGGGGATAGGGTATTAAGGAAAGCATTTCAAAACACCACCAATCCTGCTGATGGAAAGCTAGCACCAAAGTGGGAAGGACCCTATTTGATTGAAGCTGAAGCAGGAAAGGGGGCATATCGATTGCTAACAATGGAGGGTGATTTGCTACCTAGAGCTTGGAATGTTGTCCATTTGAAGAAATATTTCATGTGATCATGATCCATGATCCTTACCAGACAAGTATCCTTGAAGGATCCCCGCTGATAGATGATCCTCTTTCTGGTAACATTCCAATCTTAAACTATTTCATTCTTTTTATTCTTACAAGGATAAGGATTCTGCGTCCTTTATCCTCCTTTTACTTGATTTCTGAGTTTTGAAGGTTCAGGTATCTTCAACTGAGCATTGAGTATCCACAGAAGTATCCAGTTGTTTGGGCTAGTCCCCAGTCTGGGCCTGTCCCTAGTTTCACCAGTAGCGCACGATGATCCTGGTATAGTTCATGGCAATGGGACCAGTACCCGCTTTAGGGGCTGACAATTTCGTTGTACTGGCTATATTCAGGATCCTACGTATAATGGTAGACGTACCATACATCCGTTCCTAAGGTTTCTAATGTTTTCACGTTAGCTAAGGTTTTGGCATTTTCATGTCACTAAGTTTGGATAGTCGCCAGTAAGGGCCATACTCCAGTTTACATACGATCCTTTGGGCTTGTCCCCAGTATATTGGGCTTGTCCCCAGTTATCCTTTGGGCTTGTCCCCAGTTATCCTTTGGGCTTGTCCCCAGTATATTGGGCTTGTCCCCAGAATTGTTGGGCTTGTCCCCAGTCACTAACATTCATCTTATGATGGCTCAGTTCCAAGTAATATCTTATTTCAGGTTTGTGAAGATAAATGGCCAAAGATTCTTGACCCTTACTTTCAACTAAGGTTTGTATCTTGGGTTATCTTAATTTTAAGTGTTGAAGAATAGGATCCTAACTTGGGTTCTCAGGTATGATCCTAAACTGTTTTGATTTTATTCATTATGTATTCAAGTGACACTTATCCTTTGACAACTGAAATGATGATCCTTAAATTATTTTTTAATGTGATCCTTGATCATATCCTTAGCTCTTAAGGGATATTTTTTAAATTTTTTCCTTACTTGATAAGTTTAAACGACATGAACATCACAATAGATTGAAAAATAAAATAACAATAAGGATATCAACACAGGATATAGCCAAAAAGTTAAAGTCATTTTATTCACAAAAGCTTAAACCCTTTTAAGGTTGTCAAAATTGCCAACCCACGTTTCTACCAGCAAAACGTGGCCCGTCCACATGGGTTGGCAAAGGGTGTCCATTGTTTGTAGGTCTAACAAGTGCAGGAAATTAAAGACGATAGGATCACAATGGCTTCATCCCCCAAACAGAGGATCCCTCCACCATTTGTAATCCTACCTATTGTTCAAAGGATCATCCATGATCCTCAACCCTAATTACTATTGTTCAAATACAGACCAACCATTGTTTACCAAAACATCATCAAAACAAAAAAAACCATAACCAAACTAAAAAAAAATGGGCTCCGGCTACGTCTAGAAATGTCCATCATCGCCCATTGTTGCAGCCTATGCCTTCGCTGCATCACCATCTCCAGCTCCACTAGCTTCACCACCATGATCCTTGCCACTACCACTAGCCTCAATTGCCAGAACCTCCTCAGCCTCCTCCTCGTCATCCAGTTCAGCCAGCCTTGCCTTCCAGCCTTCCACATCCCAGTTGCTCCTGTCAAAGGCAGGATCCTGAGCTTCTTGAGCCATTTGTAGCTTGGTCTTGTACATGGCTATGGCGGCGGAGACCTTGGCATCCTCTGTGATTTCGCTCCTCTCATAATCAAAATTAATCAGGATTGTGGCTGTTTGAGCTTTGGCATCTTTGAGATCCTTTTGGAGGTCAGCAATCTTGAGATCCTTAAGCAATGCGACTTGTTGGAGGTCAGCAATCTTCTTGTCCTGCTCCTCGACATGCCCAACATAGTCTTCAATCTCAGCAAATTTCTGCAAAGAAGATAAAGAACAGTTTAGGAACAAGTGATCCTCAAATAAGCTGGATACCTAAAGCAGGGATAAGGATCCTTACCTCATTGAAGTATTCAAGGAACTGGTGGCGGATCAGGGGTAGACCTTGCAGATCCTCAGCTTCGGAGGCTTTTCTTTTCTTGCCACCCCTTCCTTTAGCGGGTGCCTTGGGGATCGAAGCAGTTGGGCTGGCAGGAAGCTTCTTCTTGGAGGATCGGACGGTGTCTAGCTCAGTGACACTAAATTTGGAAGCGGATCTTGATGATTTTCCAGCACCTACACACCCAAAACAGATAAGTGTCCTAATTCTATTCATATATAACTATTTATTCAAACATTTGAATATAAAACGAATAGGATACTTACTTGACATGGTGACAGAGCCTGAGGATACCTCTTGTGAATCCTGGGTGATTGTCTTGAATGATCTTGTTTCAGGATCAAGCTTTCTAAAGGCAGCAAGTCTCCCCTTGGTGGCAGCTGAAGGAATGATATGCGAAAATGTGATAGCTGCACAAAAAGAAACAAAAGCATATTAGTAAGCATTATCAGAATGAGCTTACTTAGTGATCCTTCTAAGGATCCTCCAATCCTACCATCAGTGTTCCATTTCTTCGGCAAATCCTTTCCATCCGGGATAGAATCCCTTCTGACGAAGAAGAACCGCCGTTTCCAGTTGGTATCGTTTTTAGTAGCCTTAAAGATGGGATGTTCTTCTCCGGGTTTACGTTTGAACAAATATCGGTGGGATCCAAATGTTGTGAGATCATACATCTCAGCCAACTCCGACATTCCTAGGTCAATTCTTTCCTGCTCGATGATCCTTTCAAGGGTATATAGGACCCTCCAGATCATCGGCATAGCTTGGATGTAGCAGATGCCGGTAAGGGAGAAAAAGGATTGAGTAAAGTCCGGAAAAGGATAGGTGTATCCTATGGTGAAAGGTGTAACTGGGAAAGCTACCCAAGTTTCAGAGATGTTGTCACTAAGAGCAGTGGGATCAAAGGATCTGATAACAGTATTTGCTGGAAAACAGTGGCGGATTCTATCAATTTGTGCATCGGTGAAACAACAGCGTTCTTTTGTGGAATCTTTGATGATCCCTTGACTTTTTAAGGGGCTGTTCTTCTTGTGATCCTTGCCCGGTGAGCTTCGGAGCATCATTTTTGAACAAGATGATGGTAAAGAAAGAAGAGCAGAATATGAGAAAGGAGAAAGGAAAAGAATTACCTGTTTGATCGTCGAAGCAGAATTTAAAGGGAGTTCTCTTGAACTTAAATGTGAAATGATCCCTATCTCTAACTCTTATTTATAATGATGATTCTGCAGGGTAGTCATCTCACTGACGTCATGATCGTAACGGCTAGTCCGTTTATAACGGCTAGTTATCCGTTGGTTAAATACGGATAAGATCGACAAAATATAACTCATTTATTTACATATTTACTCCTTATATTTTGGGGGCAATTGTTAGGGGTGGATTTCTAAATGACCAGTGATCCTTATTTGCTGTTGGACTTAGTGATCCTCAATTCTGTCTGAAGTAGTGATCCTCAGTAGTGTTGCAGGATCAGGATCATGGATCACTATAAGGATCCCAGTACTAACGATTGTCTACTTTGAATTCGTGAATGTTTTGCAGGAATATCAACTTGGACTTAGTCTTGGCGACATTCCTGGAGAATATTCTTAGTCTATTCCGCACGTGCTTGGCCAGAAATGGACGTTGTGGAGTCGTGGAAGACTTGCACCATTTGCGGAATGTTAGTTAGGCTTGATATTTTTCTATTTGTAAAGGGGTAGCGAGCTATATTAGAGACACTTAGCTATTTTTGGCTACACACACACACTCATACAACCGCTCTCACTGGCTCTCGACAAAACACTTAGCATTTTTCATACATTTCTACACGTTACACTATAGTGATCCTTGTACTTAGCTCGCTATCATCCGAAGTTGTAACAGATTGTTTGTTTAATTTGAGTTGGTGATCGGTAGTTTCCATCACCCGGGGTTTTTTGTGCCGGAGATCAACTCTTGATCAAGGGCTTTTTCCCCGTATAAATCTTCGTGTCATTTGTTCATTACACTTCATAGTGATCCTTATTATTGTTCATCAATTCAAGCATCATACCTCACAACAGAAAGTTTGGTTACATTGTCATTGCTTGATTTTTGACCAAAACACTAACCATAGTATCGTTATACCATACGGGCAAATATAGTACGAACATTCTCTATGAATGTCCTGTAGATATGTATATATATATATATCAATTATACTTAGCCTAGGTCATAGAAGACCATTAATGGCATTTAAGGTTTGGACCTAGTCCATCACCTTGTTGACAGGGGATCAATTGTCACATCTGTCTTGATCATATTGATGATTTTGGATAGCTTGAAAGCTTGACATTGGGATATCAGAAAAGAGTGATTCCTAATAGATATAAAATATCACTCTAGGATTTGTTGGAGCATTTTCTATAGTATCATCGGCCAATTACTACCTCGCATTAAATGACCGGAGTCCTAATCAGGTGGAGACCACAATTCTCAACATTTATCGCTCATTATAGAATCATATGTGCCAGCATCAAATAATTTCTGCATAAAGTGCTTGATAAGGAAAGGTACCTGCTATATAGTTATCATTCTGCACCATCTCCTGGGCGATCATCTGGAAGACTCATGCGTTTATTTTCTTGGCCTCTTCGGGCTTCTTCTGATTCCTAGGGCAGTTGGTCCTGATATGCCCCTTCTCGTTGCAACCATAACAGGTTGCGTCTTTCAACTTCTTGCAATCCAAGGTTTTATGTTCCTTAGACTTGCAAATCCCACAAGGTAGAGGATGGGATTCAAATCTGCATTTCCCGATGTGGTATTTCCGACATGTTTTGCACCTGGTCTTCTCACCCGACTGCTGGCTGTCTTTCTTAAACCCGGAACTCTCCTTATCCTCAGAGTTCTTCTTTGTCTTCCTATCGGAGCGATGAGAATTCTCATCCTCCCTTTTACGCTTTCCATCTTCAGAGGCTTTGGCAGCCTTGTTTCTGATCACATCGAGTGTGAGAGATAGCGACAGATCTGCCGCTGACCTGAATGTAGTAGGTCTCGATGCTTTCACACTGGCCTTTATTTCTGGGGCGAGACCCCTAATAAAGCGAGCTATTCGCTTTGGCTCCGGTGTGATCAAGTAAGGAACCAATCGAGACATGGTGTTGAAACTTGTAAGGTATGCTTGACAATCTAAGTTCTCCATGACTAATGTCAAGAATTCAGTCTCAATTTTCTCAACTTCATGTTGAGGACAGTAATTTTCTTTAATAAGAGTGACGAACTGATCCCAAGTCATGTTGTACAAAGGGATCTTCCCCGTAGCTTGGATCAGTGACCTCCACCAAGCTAGTGCTTCTCCTTTAAAAGATTGTGAAACAAATTTCACAACATCTTGTTTCGCACAACCGCTGATGTCAACAACAGTGTCCATCTCCTCGAGCCATGTCATGCAATCGATGGCTCCTTCTTCTCCTGTAAAGTCTATGGGCTTGCAGGAGACAAAATATTTATATGAGCAGGTCTTAACTGGTGCCTCTTGATGAAGCACAACCTGTCTAGACGGAACACTCCTCTGGTTTGACGAGTTATGAACATCGTCTTCCTTTGACTCATGTGATTTAGAAGGGGGCTTACTACGAGCCACAGATAGAGTCTTAGAGTGTGTATCACTTGATTCATCATACTGTCTGTCGAGGGCTCGTGTAACGGCATCATCTATTAGTGCCTGCAGTTCCGCACCAGTTATATTAACTCTGGTAGCATCATTATTCTCCCTCGGGTGACTGTTAACCTCGTCTGATCCAGCCATGTAGTTTGATTGCTACATACATATTGACAATTATTTATTCAGAGATTATTATGGAATCATCACTTTTGACGATTCATCAACCATGGTAATGTAAACCATATTGGTTAATTTGTTAGTTATATTTAATTAGCATTTTCATTATAATTTATCCTAGTTATAAAACATTAAGGATATTAAGGTGGCGCAAAGGCCTAGTCACAAGGAGAGTTTTAAATTTAAAAGCCATGATTTCAGAGAATCGAGGCATTAAGGTTTGAACATATTTCATTACCTTTTCTGGACAGAGAGTCAAAGACTATTACTGTCTTTAGTCCCTTAGGACAATAAGTATGGCCCGTAGGCATTTCATCACTTATGGATGTTTAAAATTTGATCATCTTCATTTGATGATATTAGTCAGGATCGCATTGATCTTACTAACTATTATGCTTGGACGTAGTTCAACATCTTTAGACGGGGGTCAAAGACCACCACGGTCGTTGTCTTATCGGACAACAAGTTTGGCCCGTAGGCACTTCATCACTAATGGATGATTATTTCAAATAAGGGAATTTAGATTAACCCCCTTTTTAAAGATGGCCTGTGTGACTTTAATGATTCACAGTTTGCCAAAAACGTTAACATACTTACAGATGTTAACAGGGATTGGAATATTTTAGATAAGTTTTACCGTCTTGGCCATGTCTACAATGACGTTTAGGCTAGGTTTTACCTTTAAGATTCTTTTAATATTTAACGCAGAACAATCCTAAATTGAAATGTTAACAATGATCTGAATCTAATTGGGGAACTACCATCTTGGCCCTGTCTTAAGTGACATATGGCTAGGTCTTGTCCTTTTTAAATTTTGCCATTTTATTATAATGGTAGATCTTATAATATAGGAATGATATTTTTAAATATAATCGTTCCATTAAAATTTAAACAAGTATATGGTTGCCCTAAACGGGACTTTAAACTGAAAATGACTTGTCCATGCAAGGGTAAATCAGAGAAATAACAAAAGAAACAATTTAAAGGACAATGAAACGAATTTGGATTAGTCCTATGTTCTTGTCTAGACTCAAGAATGTGCAACTGTGTAACTGAGATTAAACACAAAAGGCTAGTGTTTAATTCACTTAGTGTTGGCTCTGATACCAACCTGTCACACCCCGATATTTCCACGTTTCACCGGTGGGCCCGGTAGGGGAGTATCGTGACGTGGTTGGCAACATTACAGTCAAACAACACAATATTTAAATGCACAGCGGAAGCAAAAGATAAATATATTACAATCCGAATATAAAGTAATAACCAGTATTACAACGGAAAGTAAAGGATCCACAGGCGGATCTTAAAACATAAACATTGTTCAACAGAATTTGGACGCCTAGAACTTGCAAGATTCCTTATTAACGCCCTGAGCTTCCAGCCAATTACGTTCAGTACCTGTCACTTAACCTTTTTGGAAAATACGTCAGTTTTCACTGGTAAATACACTCAACCGACTCATTTGAAAAGAGTTTAAGAAAATTGATTTAGATACACCAGGCACAAAATATTTTGACACTTTGATTAAAATGCACAAGGCAAAATTAATCTTTTATAACTTGGGACAATTATATTTATAATCTTGTATACAGATTTACATGTTCGTTGTACGTTCAGGGCCCGATGTAGAAACTGAGTCAAGATTAACAGACACGCCACAAGTATAAGCCCACAAGAGAGTGAGATACCGTTTCCCTTTAAGCAACTTTCAGTGTATGCCTACACCCCGTGCTTAAGGCGTGGCCATTTTATAATACAATGATGTCAAAGATATCCGGGACATGGTCATTAACCCCTAAAGACTTTTATTTCAAACAATACAGATTAAAACGGGTTACCTCAATAATTTAACCACAATACGATTAAACATTTAATACCCGACCAAGCGGTATTATTATAATACCGTATCCCAAGCCCGTATAGGGAAAATAAGTTAAGAGTATTTACCTGAGCTAAATATAAATTCAATTCCAGCCGTATATCAATTCAGCAAGCACAAGTACTTCTACTGGGGCTCTTAATCTGGAACGAAGGTTTTTAATAACCTATTAGATTTCTAACGGATCTTTAATTAAGCCTATGCTTAAACCAGTTAGTTTTAAAGAGGAAGATACGGTTCAAACGCATGATAAGGCGAAGACCGGTTTAGAATGTGGTTTCGACCCGGCAAGCTTGTATGCTTGTTTAATATGGGTAACTTAAACACATTCTGGATTTTGAGACCAAAAAGATATGGTTTGACCCGTTTCGGCTAATTTATGCAAACTAGTCACATAAGCCGATCCGAACGCGACAAGCGCGTAGCGAGTAACCATAAGAGTCATATACAGGTTTCCTCAGTTAATATGCCTTAAATATGTTGTGATATCAGTAGGATACTGATGTGTTCAAAATGTAACATATAAATTTCATCAAATGAGGCATAAAACTAACCCTTTTTTAGTACTAATGTTGGAAAAAGTGTGCTTTTGTCTTCCTTTTGTATTTTCAGGATTAAATGAGCTCAAATTAACAAAAGAAGCAAAAAGACATCAAAATCTAACATAAATACAAGAAAAGGAACAAAACGTGACATGCCCGAACCCACAACAACATCTTCCCAAGCAAAACAAGAGATCAGAAGACTGAACACGCCCCGTGCTCAGCCAGCACGGGGGCGTGCCCAAGTGTCAGCAGAAAAGACAAAGTGGTAGAAGCTTCTATTGCCCACCACGGGGCCGTGCTCAGCGGACACGGGGCCGTGGTCAACTATAAGATTCGCACAATCCAGCAAATCTGCATAGTACAAAGATTCTTCTGCACCACGGGGTTGTGCTCAGCGGACACGGGGGCGTGGTCAACTAATAAGACAAAGCTGCATTAAATGAAGAAAGAGAAGGATGTGGACACGGGGCCGTGCCCACTGGACACGGGGTCGTGCCCGAGCTTCTGTTCAGCCTATAAATAGAAGTGCTTAGCTCAAGCTCAAACCATCCCTTGGCACACCACCTCTCTCACACTTCACCCACCACCCACCACCACCATAACACCATCATCCACCACCATCATCCATTGTCCATCGTAGAGTGTGTGAGTCATCTCGGGATCCAAGATTGATCGTAAGAGTTCTTGACAATCAAGGCCATGTTTGCCTAAGTCTCTTACATCACTTGGTGAAGACAAAGTGTCTAGTGTAATACTTTTTATTTCTAATCTTTTGCACTTTTTATTTGGTTTTGTATTAATGACTTTAATAACTAGTTGCTTATGTTGAAGGTGATCTTTCCTTATCGTTTGTCCGTGGTGTCTTGAAATTATTTTACTGTCTATATAAAATAAAAGATTTTCACCATTCATATCTCCACGGTCTATATGGAGGTATGTTGGCTACCTGGTCGGGGGTTAAGGGAACGGTTTGGTAAAGGTCTTGCCATTGTTCAGCGTTTAGAGGTCCTGCAATGGACCTGGGTCAAATTTAGTAGGACCTCCTTCAATACTTCACGGTATTGGATGGCGGGGGTCCAAACTCTTTGATCCCCTCATAAGTTAACTACTATTAATACTATAACCCGGCTATTTAGGAGTGTATCCCTGCTGACTCAGACTACTTAGTCGAGGGTAACGTCACCTCCAAAAGAGGGGCCTACCATAATATTGCATTAATAACTTAATTCATTATCTTCCAATAATCCACCCTTTTAGGATTGTATCCTTGCTGACTCAAACTACTGGGGTGAGGGTAACGTCACCTTCAAAAGAGGGGCCTACTACAATAACTAAGATAATCTCTTAATTATGTGCAAAAGTGCGGAAATAATCAAAGGTTACACTAGATACGAGTCGGAACCAAGTGATTCATCTTGTCTATCTATTTTTATTTTTATTTTATTTTCAGCATTTTAGTTAGTTTTTATTTTTCTTAGTTTAAAATATTTTTCTAAACTTTTTATTTTGATTAGACGTTGAGGATAAACCGGTACTAAAAGCTCTTGTGTCCTTGGACGACCTCGGTATCTTACCAACGCTATACTACGCTCACGATGGGTGCACTTGCCCATATGTGTGTTTAGTGTTAGTAAAATATCGTGTTTTATAAATTTAAAACTTGGCTAAAAATAAGTGTTAAAGGGGCTTAAAATATACACCTAATATATATAACACTTCACACGCATCAAATACCTTCCAATATGCCCAAAACGAGTTTAATCTCAATATAAGCCCCGAAGGGGTATTTTGGTCATTTACCTAAGGCATATATACTACCTGTCATACAACTAACTAAACGTCGTGACCATAAGGTATAACCTCGGAAGGTTATTCCCTATATACTATGGTCACCTAATGTGTTTGGTCGGATCCTAATGATCGACCAAACGGGTCGGGTTCGAAAGTATAAGCGATTGTTTAGATCGCTTACCTTACGACCCTTTATAAGCACTAAACTAAAAGTGACGAGCTAAGCATGTTAAAACATGCTTAACTAAGTTTAGAAAACAGGTTTGGTATCAAAACAACGGTTTTAATACCTAAGAGTAGTTTGGTTACAAAATACGCAAGAATACGCATTTTGGCCGAAACTACGACTCGTCACTGAGCCTAGATAACGTGGTAATCAGTAGGTATAGTCACTAAGGACTATAACCATCGTGATTACGCTCACGTTATGAAGTTCAAACGAACTTTGCATTGACCATAAACTGGTCAATGCAGAAAGTCAAACAAAGTAACGCTAAAACGAATAAAAGAACGAAGGAACACTTACAAAGGGTCCCCACAAGCAATCCCAATCCAAAACAACTCAGGTATGAAGCAAAGGCTTCAACTTAGAGCACTTTAGATCTGATTTTGTGAGGAAGAAGTGAAACATAAGGTGGGTATTTATAGGAAATAGACCACCGTTAGGATCGTTCTTCGAATACCGTGCTTTGATCTTGCCCCTACACTTGTTGCACACCTTGGTACCCAAGTTTGGCCCCCCAACATCAGGGATTAACATGTGGCATTGGCCTTTGGAGTGTTTAGAAGCTATCAACAATTGATTAAATAACTTTTGATGGTCTGAAGGGGCCTCGCGTGACGCTAAGGGGGCTAGGTGTCACGCTAAGGTCCTTCTGATCAGCAAACATTTTCCAAAGCTTCCATTTCAGTCCCCGTTGTGTATTAAGGCCATTTCCGACATGTTTAAGGCTCGTTAAATCAACTTTAAGGCCCTAAAATGATTCCTAAACATTGTGGACATGAAACATGCTCAAAAATATCCCGGATGTCGGTTCGTTTGGTCGTACGATCGCGATGTTCGCTTAATTACGACGGAATGCGCATAAGCGCGAAAAACGATCCAAATTGCGTGACGAATGGATTTTTCTCATGCCAAACACTAAAATAAAATATTTTAGTGCTTACATAAATTTTTGGGTGTCCGGGGATATTCAGAATGTGAGATATGCGCGTAAACGCAAACTTGTGCTCTTTTTGACACTTTTAGTCCCTGCATGACTTAAAAGCTTATTTTTGCGCACCAAACACCTCTAAGCCTATATCTAAGCTATATTAGGGATAATTATGGTATGTTTATCTCATGGACATATTCCGTAAGGTCCGATAACATACGAATCGGTATACTTTAGCAGTTTGACGCTTTAGGTCCCTCAAATGCGTAAACTTGCGTAAATCATCATTTAATAGCATTGAAGCCTCATCTAATCCATATTAGGCATTCTTGAAAGTATTATTAAACATCATAGTGCTTCGGGCTCGATAAAAGGTCATTCAGAGGTATAATTAAACATATTGACACTTTTAGTCCCTTATACTTGCAAAGTTGCGCGTAACTTCACTTTTGGGCATAAAAGCCTTGGGTGGCCAATGATTGGCAATCCCGAGAGTATAATCAAATATCATGAGGCTCTCGGTTTATTAAAAGGTCACTCCGAGGTAAGAATTAACATGTTGACGCTTTTAACCCTTTTCTGCGCAAACTTTCAATTAATTACATAAACGGCTACACTTTATTAACAAGTGGCTCATTTGTGAATATAAAACCGTAAAAGGTTATTTATAATCTTATTTTAGGTATGATAACACTTCCAGTTATTTCATAATCAAAGTTTTCGATTTTTCGAAAAAGTTAGTCCCTTAAATTCAACGTTTGACTTCATTAGGGTTTATTACACGTGTCAATACTTCATTGGACGTGATTTTTCGAGGTGTTACATTATATGTAGTTTTGTTAACTAAAGGGCAATTCGGCCATATAAAATGACCGAATTGCCCTTCTCATTAACAAAAAAATTGATGAAGTTAACTCAGTGGACTAAAATAGCAACGGTGAAACCTTTTTGAACCCATAGGCGCATAATGAATCCTTTGGATTAAACTGACAAAATGGGTCAAACCACAAGGACTAAAATGGCATTTAACTCTTATTTTTATTTTTTGTTAACCTTTGTTTAGGAATGCTTCATTCTAAATTTTTAATAGCTTCATTACATCGAAAATAAACTCTTTTAAGAGATATATAGTTTGATGATTGATGTATTGCAAAAATACATACATTTATCATGTATAGTTTATACTTATTCCGTTTCGTTTTTGTCGGTTTTTAGTTTAGATTTAGTTGTTGTTGATAGTTTTGTAGGTCTCGGTTGCTGAAAAGATGGAAATACGCTGAAAAGGAGTAAGCAACGAGAGCCGAGTGAAACGCAGCTGAACGGGAATCAAGAAAACAAGAAATTGCTGGGAAAACACCCCGTGGCGGCACGCCACCACAATCTGATACATGTTGCGTGACGCTAAGGCTTAAAATTAATAATAATAATTCAGTTTGACACGCCACGTTACGCGACGAGATAAGAAAACCCCATTCGCGTGATGCGAAGGGGTTGATGTCGTGAACGATGATGTGTTGCTGTTGGGTTCTTGCATGGAAAGGTATAAAAACATAACATTCAAACATGTCCAACCCTAATACGAATTGGCAGCATTTTGGGCGAATTTTCGCACGATTGTGGAGCGTTTTCGGAGATTTTAAATCATCGGTTGAAGGTTGGAAGCTCAAGGAAACATCTGGGTCGCGATTTAACCATCCGGTTCACTTGTTCTTTACTTTCGATTATCAATCACGTTTTATTTCCTTGAAACTACTTTTGTTTTGTGTTTGATTATGAACATATTAGGCTAAACACTTCAAACTACCTAGATTGGTTGAATGGATTGTTAAATTTTGATTTTTATTATGGATTGTCTATAAAAGTAGTCGACTTGGTTATTGATTTGATGTTCATGCATGCTTAGAAGTGTTTGATTATTGTTTATTGCTTCGTATGAGTCTTGGTGGATGTCTTCTATATAATAGGTTCATTCTAGATTATGATATTACATTATGATCTTTTGGGTTAATTGGCTAATACATCTTAGAAGCAGTAATTAGTAATTAAATAAATCTGAGTGTTCTACTAATCTTTACAGTTGTGAGGTACGAGATTATTGTTAGGTCTAAGTCAGTAAAGTGTTAGGTAGGGTCTTTGTGAGGAGTCTGAACTAGTTGCCTTATTGATTGTTGTCTAACAAGTCAAATTAAGAATCCAATTCTATCATAGCTTTATAGCCTCTAGGGGAGTAGATCGAATTAGGATACTTTTGCAAACCACTTAGATAACCCGTGAGGGAGTCTAGACTAACCGGTGTCTATAACAGCCTTTAGAGCCCCATAAGTGTCTTCCCGAAAAGGGTCGGGTGTCTTGTTCAGTGTCTCGATAGGTTTAGCATTAGAAGATCCCGGTTCCATAATAATTAACATCCTAATAAATCATTACTACTACAATCCAAGATTCCAGTCTAGGTAGTCTTTTCCATCATCTGAGTAAAAACCCAAGTTAGTTCGTATCTAGTTAATTAATTTAATCGAACCACAATTTTAGGATATTTAGAAACCCCCCCCCCATCAAATATAAAAACAGTTAGTGTCATGTGTGTGTCAGTGTCAGTCTAAATAAGTTAGTTAACGTTATTAAATTGAGTCATGTGAGTTCGATTTCCGGACTTACTTAGCTTTACTAGAGTCAATCGGTCCGCTTACAGGTTAGTAGTTTAGTCGAGTTTAGATAGTCTATAGTATTACTTAGTGTATAAATTAGGGCAAATTAGGTCATTTTAATTAAACTACTTTTAGCACATCAATGATGTTATTTATATTTGTATGTTATGAATACGAAATTATCAATTAAATGTTATTATATCAGGATAGTTATATATTTGAGATGTGTCATATATTATATGGTAATAACTATTCTTATGTTGAAGGTGATTCTTCCTTATCGTTTGTCCGTGGTGTCTTGGCATTATTTTACTGTCTATATAAAATAAAAGATTTTCACCATTCATATCTCCACGGTCTATATGGAGGTATGTTGGCTACCTGGTCGGGGGTTAAGGGTACGGTTTGGTAAGAGTCTTGCCTTGTTCAGTGTATAGATCCTGCAAGGACCCGGGTAAAATTTAGTAGGACCTCCTTCAATACCCACCAGTATTGGATGGCGGGGGTCCAAACTCTTTGATCCCCTCATATGTAAGCTACTATTAATACTTTAACCCGGCTACTTAGGACTGTATCCCTGCTGACTCAGACTACTTAGCCGAGGGTAACGTCACCTTCAAAAGAGGGGCCTACCATAATATGCATTAATAACTTAATTAATTATATTTCAATAATCCGACCCTTTAGGATTGTATCCTTGCTGACTCAAACTACTGGGTTGAGGGTAACGTCACCTTCAAAAGAGGGCCCTACTACAATAACTAAGAAAATCTCTTAAAAAGTGCAAAAGTGCGGAAATAATCAAAGGTTACACTAAACACGAGTCGGGGCCAAGTGATTCATCTTGTCTATCTGTTTTTACTTTTATTTTATTTTTCAGCATTTTAGTTAGTTTTTATTTTTCTTGTTCAAAACCTTTTTCTAAACTTTTGATTTGATTAGACGTTGAGGATAAACCGGTACTAAAAGCTCTTGTGTCCTTGGACGACCTCGGTATCTTGCCAACACTATACTACGCTCACGATGGGTGCATTTGCCCATATGTGTGTTTGGTGTTAGTAAACTATCGTGTTTTATAAATTTAAAACTTGACTAACGTGTAAAAAGGGGTTAAAATATACTTAAATCCATATACACACCACACCACATCAATTACACAATCTTGGTGGAAGAAGATCATAATATGGTCGCTTCGGCGATAGTTTTTGTAAGTTGCGAGTATTAGATCGCGAGCTCCGCCCTAATCTCATTTTTAGGAGAAGACCTCCTTGATTGTTTCCAAAACCTTGGCCTACCAGTGTTGCATCAAACTAGCAACAACCTTCGGTGCTCCCGTATGCCAGAAACCTAATGGCTTTTATTTGTGCTACTTAAAGTCAGATACAACCCTTGGATCGGTCCGGGTAAAGATCACTGCTTGCTGAACTATCGGGGGTCCAACTTATCCAAATTGAATATTACTAATCTAACCAGGAGAATATGGGATTGCTAGGCATAAGCATGAGGACATGCATGAAATTATGGTGGGAGAGTGTTACGGGCCAAATGTTTGAACACAACATTTGCTAAGGGTTTATGGTTGAATGTTGGCTAGTCGGTACTTCATCGGGAACGGCCTCAACAAAGTTAAAAGGTGTACGTGTCTAGTCGTTTTTACACAGTGAACGCACCACTAGTATAGAGTCGTTGTCGCTCTCCTAATGAGTCTAAGGCATGCCGAAACTAGTGACCCATGTCATAAGAGGACAGACAGGTCCAAAAACCAGGTGTGCCACATAGGGCCTCGAAAGATGACTCATGACAAAATGTCTCTTTATGTGATAAGGGGACACTTTAAAAAGAACATTACTATGTTGAATTCTATTCACATTGCAGCCTCCTTTTATTTGTTATACAAGTTGATAAAAAAACACAAAGAAAACAAAGTCGTGCTTTGGTTTAGAGTAGTTCCAAGATATAAAGAACTCACTAACCTAGTAATAAGTATTTTTATGTCAATTGTACTCACATACCCATGCGTTTTCAAATTTTACTAATCCCTACAAGTTTTGTATGGGTGTATTCAAAATTACGCTATTGATGTTTCAAGGTATTCAAAATATAATCTTGCTATATCATTTTTTCAAAAATAAAAGTTTCAACAAAAACATTACTAATCATAATTCGCACCAATACTCACATAAACATAACATTACCCTCTTCCCCAAACCCACAATTCGCTACTCCAAAATAAATTACGCTTTCCGTCCTTTATGTTTGTGCCGGATTGCAACGGATAACCTTTAACTTCAATAATTACAGTTACAATCCTTTATTTGGAAAACTCGTTACATCTTTCATCCTTTAGCACTAACAAGGTTAAAATTTTAAGTTAAGTCAGAACTAGTGCCTTGCACATGACGGTAAATTGGTAATTTCACTTTTTATATATATAACCATATCTTTTTTTCAGCCATCTCTTCTCCCTCTTTCTCTTCAACCAACCTCCACAACTACCTCCGCCATTTCCTAGTCGCCACCACCACTCCTGTATCCAGCAAACACCACTTCTCCCTCTTTATAACAAATCCCCCACTTCCTCCCCCCTCTCTCTCACCCTCAGCAAACACCATCGAGGAGAAACGCAGCGGATGAGGAGAAACGCAGTGTACTGCCGAGATCGAAGAGAAACTCAGCGGATGGAACCAGTGCGATGGTGATCCAAGCTTTGTGAACAAAAGATGACGGACAAAACCGTGAGTTTTTAGCGATCTACGGTTGTTATTATTATTATTATTATTATTACTGCTGCTGCTATTGGTGGAGCTAGGGTTAGGGTTTGGTTCGGTACTGTGGTGAAGGTGGGGGGTGCTCATGGATGGAGAGATTGGAGCTCCGGTGGTATCATGGTCACCGATGGTGGTTTGATCGGAAAATGGGATATGAGGGAGGGGGTTGTTGGTGCAAAGGCAGGGATTTGTAGAGAGAGAGAGAGCTGAGGGAGGGAGACTGAGTTTCAAGAGAGATTAGATTATGGTCACTGTAAATATTTTATGGAGAAAAGTGCCCGAATAGTCTCTGTGGTTTGCACATTTTTCACCTTTAGTCCCTAACTTTCTAAAATTACAGCAATAGTCCCTAACTTTCTAAATTAGATTGGTAAAAGGCACAACTATAGACTTAACTGAAATGAATAACCTTGTTATTATTTAAGGACAAATATAACAAGTTTTCCAAATAAATAATCTTGACTGAAATTATCCCTTTATATAATTTATAGAGTAAATTACAAGTTTTGTCCTTTATATAGGCACAGCTATAGACTTAACTGAAATGAATAACCTTGTTATTATTAAAGGACAAATATAACAAGTTTTCCAAATAAATAATTTTGACTAAAATTATCCCTTTATATAATTTATAGAGTAAATTACAAGTTTTGTCCTTTATATTTACACCAAATTGCAGGCGTTGTTTTTTAGCGCAAAAGTTAACGAGTTTTGTCCTTAACGTTTCAAAATTCTACACGTTATGTTTTTTAGGCCAAACCCAGTTAGATTATTTGGTAAAAATGGTTATGTGCTATGCACACGAGGGAATTGTTGTCATTTCACCTTCTCAAGGGCTGCTGTGTAAAGAACTTTTATTGAGGGACTATTTTGTAACAGACTAAAAAATATAAAGGTTATATAATCATTGTCTCAACCTCTGCACATCACTCCGGTTTTCAATATGTAAAAGTCATCATGTTAGATCACAAACTGTTAAAATATAGATTTTGCTCAAATCCAATTAGTATACACAATCAACCAAGCCCAAATTCAGCATTCAGAACGAGGAATTTATGTTCATTACATCACAAAACCTACACATTTGCAAACAAAGATTCAATCGCCACTGAATTATTATAAACAAGTATCGAATACGAGAGGCTCAGACACGCACAAATTCGGTCATCAAGTTACGGTTGGTAAGAAGAAATTGGATGTTTTAACTAACCCAAAATCAAATTCCAATTGTTTTTTACTCAGAATCGAGAAATTTTTTTATCATCATCGCCCCTGCTTTTAACAAAATTTTAAGAACAAAATAACAGATTGAAAAAAAATTAGAGCTAAGATTCAAATATTTAAACGTTGAAATCGAATGTCTTGAAAGATAGATAGGAAAAACTTTGAAATAGTACAAAACTGAGGATTGAGAGAGAGCATTGGGAATCTGATGGTTTAAATACAAGTTTACATAAACTCTAACTATTGCTAGACCGACCAATGTTATGAATTATGTTTCAGATATGTGTGCAGAGGTTGAGATGAGATTATGTAACCTCTTTATTTTTTAGTTTGTTATGAATAGCCCTCAAGTGAAATGACAAATATACCCTCATATGCAAGAAACATAACCAGAATTAACCAAATAATCTAAATGGAGAATTAACCAAATAATCTAAATGGGTTTAGCATAAAGGACAACGCATATAAATTGATGTAAAGGACAAAACTTGTAATTTACTCTAATTTATATTTCACCTTTAACAACGTTGCCAAATATAAAAAAATCAAACAAACAGCTAATATTACTAGTGAGTTTTCTGGGTTAGTAATTCAAATATAAAAGTCGGATTTGCTCAAGATGTATAATATAGCTCTGTTACTTAGGCCATGTGTAGTCATAACCCCCCTTTGTGGGCGTTATGCGACACCTGGCGCGCCATAGTCATAAAGCCCCAACCCATCAATACCTAATTATTAATTTTCGTTTTTATTAAATAATTATAAAAACATTAACCTTTTTTTGATTGGTCCAAGCTTGATAACCTCCCCTCCAAGCTTGATAACCCCACTATATATAGGTGAACCTAACCCTCTGTATATATGTATATGTTTTTCAGGCTCCATAGAAGTAAAGTCAAATTTACAGTTTACACTATAAACAAGATACTTAAAAACATAAAACTCAAGTAGTGAATCAGGTAGCAACGAGATCCACCACAAAACAAGCTACATGATCTGCGTATAGAGTACTGGCTTCAATCTGCACGTATCAGATCGTCACTGCAAAATGGCTAACAAAATATACGACAAAACAGAACAAAAAAGTTAGAAATATGAGAGACAATTTAGTGCTGTTATTTAACTCCAGTCTCGTGAATGTTACGAAAGAAGAAGCTGATGACAACACATACTTTCTGAGTTTTTTCAGACTCCAAACCCGTTAAATAATCCAGGGTAAAAAGTATAGTTTAAACTCAATAATAATTATAAAAATTAATAATCCTCAGTAAAATCCAGTAATATCATTTGAAATACAGCTTCAACCAAGTGGTTCTCCCTGTAAACAGGGTCTTGGATCCACGTACCTCATAAAATTGGATTATATCATCACCGGAGAAAAAAATTAAAAAAAAAACATATTTAGTTGAGCTCAGAGTAAATAACAGCTCTATCAATCATGAATTCTCTGAAGCAGAACTGGCTTAAAGCTGTGTATTCAATCATCACCGCATATTTTCATAAAAAAAAAAAAAAAAAAAAAAAAAAAAGAGTCGGCTCATATTAAGAAATTCAACCATTTTACATCCTTTACTTCATTGATTACTCTCAGAAGCGCGGATAAATCATTCAAATCATTGCCGACACAAATCCATTAAAAGCAAAATTTATAGCGGATAATTTTAGAGGAAAAATAAATGAAAAACATAAAACCTCCACGTTAACACCGCCTAGGGTTAAGTATATGCCTCCATGACTAGACCTCTTTCCAGTTAATTCATTTAGGAAAAACGCTTAAGGTGAGGTGAGGCAATAACAACTGATAAAGTTAATTGATGATGTGTAGCCGTCAATTTGACACAGAAGCGGCCATTGAAAAGATACAAAGGGCTGAACTGCAACACTCGACGGCAATAGATCTGATATAGCACGAGCATTGGGGCTTTCTTCTTCATTCAATTATTGTTTCAGAGAAGCCCGGGGTGCTACATGCAGATTTATAAACTGGAAGCGAATGCATAATTTTGAAAAATAGAGAATAAAGCTATAGATTTAGAAGCTGATATAGATCTGTGAGGCTGTGATGGTTGAGCTCAGGAAGATGATTTGATTAAATAGGCGGTTTGGGTGCGTTTTGAAACCCTAAAAAGTATAATGAACGTTTTTTACTTGGGTTCTAGGGTCGGTTGCTACCATGGGCCGGCCCATTGGCTAGTAGTTTTAAAAAATGACAAGCCATGTCCCTTGTTGAGTTGTTGATAGTTGATACGGCTTGGGTAGGTTTTTAAGCCCAAAACCCGAAACCAAACCCGAAAGGCATAGATTAAAGAATCAACTACAATATAAGCATCGTCGCGCGTTGCAGCAGGTTGTTACGGTTTGTAGGCATGTGTTATTTTAGTAGTTGTTAACAGTGGCGGATCCAGGGGGTTCTTGGGTTCTCAACAACCCCCTCGGTTTGGAAAAAATAGTAGAAACCTCGGATGATTTGGGAAAAATTAGTGAGAATCTACCAAAAGGAACCCCCTGGAAAAATTTTATGGATCTGCCACTGGTTGTTAAAGTTGTCAAAGTGAAGATATTGTAAAAGAGATCATGTTAGAATCAAGGGGGAATAATAAAGAGATTGTAATACATAAGGAAGTTGGTTTGTTTTTTTTTTTTTTTTTTTCCAATTTCGATGTCTTATTTTAAAGTCCACAAACTATATTGTGTGGGCAATCCATATAAAAACCATACTTGGGGCAAACAATTTGTGCGAAATGATAAAACCTAGTGCTGATACGCAGCTGGATGAAAAGAAGGATATGACGGCGTTCGCGTATTTATTTCAAGCACTACCGGAAGATATGATATTACAAGTTGCAAGTTGTAAATGTGAAAAAGAGATTTGGGATGCACTAAAGATCGAATGTAGAAGGCACGTCTTCAAACACTCAACAAAGAGTTTGAGATGTTGCAAATGGAGGAAGAGACTATCAATTTGTTTGCCACAAGGCTAAATAGTATTGTCATAAGGGCAAGTGGTATTGGATCAACGTTTGATCAACTTGCGTGCCTACAAGGTTCGTTCAAATTGTTGGAACCATTGAACAATTCACTATTCTAGAGACGGTAACTCTAGGTGAGACAGTTGGAAGATTGAAAACCTATGAAGAAAGAACCCATCTAAGGAAGATTGGAAACCATGGAAAAGAAATGTTCAATTCATCAATTCATTTAAAGGCATCAATCAAGTTCCAAAAGACGAAAGGACAAAAACAAAAAGTGACATGAAAAGAGAATCAGAGTCTTGGAAGATAGATATGCATATGGTTCATGACGTTGATTTGAAGAAACAAGAACTTGAGACTACGTTGAGGAAAAGGGTAACAAAGTTTGAAAGGCAGATGCATGAAGAGAGAAGTCATTTGCAGATACTATAAACAAGGAGATTGAAAAGCTTAAATCGGAAAGAGCACAATTAGATAAGGAAAAACATGAAGGTTTTTCAAATCACCATGAATATAAGCAGTGTGGTGTCTATGTTCAAGAAGAAGAGGGATGCAAGAAAAGGAGACCAGTTGAAGTTCGTGATTTACCATCCAAAGACAGATCGGTCAAAGCAAAAGAAGATGGTGTACTTGTTAAAGGTGATACTCAAAGAATGTGCGAAGGCATGAAAGGTATGTTCATGTTCAAGACAAAGTTTGTGCTGCAATTCTTGAAGACGTGGTTCAAGGAGTCAAGCAAAAGTCGCCCAAATTCAAAGAAAAGGATTTTTTTCTATAACAAGTTCGTGATAAAGATGATGAAGCACATGATGGCGATCAAGGCATGGAGGAGAATCAAAGTGCAAGCAAATAAGAACAAGAGGAAGATGAAGACTTCACTCTCTTGGAGAATGAAGATGCTTTGAAGGCATGAAGATGTTGGAGAATGAAGATGCGATCAAGGCATGAATTAAGAAATTAAGAGGGTATATTGATCTATAATTTCCTAATCCATGTGGGCCAAGTTAATGTTTCATTACCGTAAATAGTTAAAAGTCTATTATATAATTATGTGAAGTCTAGGGGTTGTGTATGTCAAAAATAAAGTTGGAAATTCAATATGAATCGATGTGTCGATTCAATAGGAGTCATGATGTTTCAAGTCTAGGATTACATACGATCATTATTCAGAAATCAAAGTGTCGATTATTGTTTATTTATTGGGTGTTCATCAAAGATCTTGGGCAGCAAAGTAGTGCCGACCCGCTAGTTGTTTTTGACATGTCTTCCGCGGCTAGAATTCTTATGGACATCCAACTGAAAAATGTGTTAAAATAAAATATATGGACATGTACACTTGTTTTACCACCACAGCTGGTTATCAGCTACACCATCAACTCCGTCACCTCCATTGCCACCACACCTACCACCTGCTGTTTGTCGTCCATGCTACCACCCAACCGCCTACTTTGGCACCGGTTGCCATTAAAACATATAAGAGGTGAACCCACTATGATCCAGTCCGTGTTGACAGGAATCTATACGGCTTGTTTTTTTTAAACCAGCCTATCTAGACCTCTTACACAACCAGACCCGCCCACTTGTTTTATACAATTATACACAAACCCAATAAAGACATACGATTATAAGAGAACCGTTCATTCATACAAAAAAAATCATTTTTTATTGATTAATTACCACTCCCTTTAATATTATCATATAAAAACTTTACTATGTACAAATCAGTTGATTATTTTGATTCAAAAACACAATAATCACACATGCAAACTTACAAATTTTGGTATATAAAGCATAACTTAGTTAGCATAGCTACAGAAACTAAAGAAAGTGATGCAGGTATTTGGTAGCAAAATCTTACCCAACAATTTGCCCCAAATGTGACTAGGATGAGGAGAAGAAATTTTGCACCAAGTCATAATACTAAAAAAACAACATATTCAGGCTTTATGCTTCATCCCAGCCTTTTTGCATTGAACAGTGTAACAAATATAATCTAATATTCTAATGAACAACTAGATCATTTACCGATGAAAAAAAATCAAAGCTTTAAGATCATAAACTCGACACATAAAATCTGTAGGAAAAATTGTTCAAACACCACGTTAACCGTTCAGACCACCATCCATGTCAGATGCCGATATGCAGTCCATCTCACAGCAACACGAACAACAATAGCCAATGCTGCACATAACAAAGCAAATGAAAGCCTCCGCATCCCTGTTGCTGTGTACCAACACATGCTTCACATTTGTCTTCTTCTGGCTGGTTCTTGAAGTACTGAACCACACCTAAAGCCATAAACCCACCCATGACTACAACCCCAACCCACGGCTCACTTACACCTGCAAGCACAGCAGCAACCGGCAAAACAGATGACACGTAATCCGTCTTGTTTATATAACAAGAAAAGGAAAATAACCCGAAAAGAACGGTCCAAAACACATGGCCACCAAATCACCAATCATTCCTTTGACAGCAAAATATCCCGTTAGGCCAGAAAACGTCAACAGATACCAGTGCCACTAATTGTCTACTGAATTCGGGATACTACTCCACTAATCACAAGTATCGCTAAGACAAGAACAATGACCGTTCAAAGAAAATCAGCATATATTTTAGCACAAATAGAAAAACAAAACTCCAATATAAGAACAATTATATCTCATAAGGGTTAAATAAAATTAGCAATATCACAACACAAAATGATAGTCCAATTATATGGAACCATACTCGTCTATCTGTAATCTGTATTTTCCCTGTTAATAAACACAATCTAAAGTTTTATATTGTCACCATCAAGGAGACCTAACAATACATCTAAGCTGCCAAATCCAAGAAGTACATCATTCCTAATGCACAATAAAATGAGATCATCATGAGGGGTAAAAACGGAAACCTATCACCGAAAACCAAAGGATGAAGAAACTGCCCCCATGCCTCCACAACCACAAAACCAACCAAATACATCTTTACTATCCATCTATTAACAAGACCACCATTTTTTGAAACGGACCCTGATTCAGAAAACCCGAACCACATTAAAGCAACGTGTAAAAGAAGTAACGTCACTTTTATCGGGTATTCTTGAGCTTCATAGAGAAGAGGGAACAATGAGTACACAGAAACTGCACCCAAACAAAAACTAAATTAAGTTAAACCGACTTGAAAATATAAATATGAGTAATATACACGGATGGTCCCCGTGGTTTACCAAAATTTTGGATTTGGTCCCTAGCTTTCCAAAAGTACACAGATGGTCCCTGTGGTTTGTACTTTGTAACGCATTTAGTCCTCAACTTTGCCAAAAGTCACATGGATGGTCCTTGTGGTTTGCACTTTGTAACGCATTTAGTCCCTAACTTGGACATGCTGAAACCTTTAGATTTGTTGGCTAGGGACTAAATGCATTACAAAGTGCAAACCACAGAGACCATCCATGTACCTAGGGGTGTGCAAAAAACCGAATTAACCGAACCATAACCGAATTAACCGAAAAACCGAACCAAATAAAAAACCGGTGGGTTGGTTAATGATTTTTTTTAAAAACCGAAATTAGCGGGTCGGTTATGGTTATCATTTTTTCCATACCCACCATAACCGAACCGAACCGACATCTAATAAATCTTTGTAGGATTTATGACTTTTCACCATATTTTTAACATTTGATGTTTTTTACTGAAGATCTTTAGTACTTATGAGTTTTTTCATATCATTTTGTGGTTTTGGTTGAATGTTTATTTAAATTTATAGAATGTATCATAACACTTTATTTAAATATCCGATAATATTGGCATTAATATTATAGATTATATGTATTCTTTAATACTATGTAATATACTAATATATACAAATATGCAATAACAATTTATTTCATGTTAAAAAAAATAAGCTATTTTTAGTTAAGCTAAATACACGGTTAACCACCCATAACCGACCCGCTATAACCATCAAAACCAAATAACCATAACCACCATAACCGATTGGTTATGGTTATGGTTATCCAATAACCGACATCGCGTTTATGGTTATGGTTTTTGGTCAAAACCGACCCAAACACACCCCTACATGTACCTTTGGAAAGCTAGAGACCAAATCCAAAATTTTGGTAAACCACAGGGACCATCCGTGTACTTTACTCTATAAATATTGAGCAAGGCTTCGAAAACCATACCTATAGATAATATGAAGTAATGGCGTGCATCCTCGATGCTTTCTACTGCAACGACTGCAAGGGGAATTAAGAAGTGAAGTGACGCCTTCTCATGCACATGCCATCCGAACAAAAAACCGCATGTGTATGCATACGCCACCTGTCTAACAATCATCTTCGGGTCGGGATTCCTCCACGCCTTGACAAGACAAGGAGATATGACAAGCAGGACGATGGCGAACGTGACTGAAGGTGTGATCTGCATATCATAATTCACAATTGATTCTATGATGCATTTTGTTAAACATCTTTATAAATGGAAGACGTTTCCACAAGGTAATAATACCGTAGGTAGTATGACAAACGGAGAAGAATCCCCAACTAGCCCACCGGTGAATGAAGCGGTTGGTGGTTGGATGTGGAACCCTAATTTTGAAAGTACGGATGCAAGCGCTTTATCGGCGAGTATGTAAAACACCCAGAAATTCGGAGCCCAATACGCGTGGCAAAGTCCCCTACCAAAAGGAAACATGCGCCTCAGAACTTCTTGTATCTACAAACACATAAGACATTAAATTATTAATCAATTAGTGAAACACTATCCTAAAATTTAATACGTTGCGGCAGCGCCAATGCGCCATACGCAACGTGATAAATTATAGACTACAATTAACCCGACTCGTTTTAGAACTAAGTTTACGTTGAAATGAAGAGTAATCCGAACTCATACCGTTGAATGTGTTTTATATTTGACCCGGCTTGTTTCCAAATAAAATTTACGTCGAAACGTAGACCAACTAAAAATGTACATAAAATAAACTCGTGCAGTGGCGTCGTATGCCGCATGATAAAGTATAGGCTACAATTGACCTGACTCGTTCTGAACTAAATTTATATCGAAACGTATAGTAACTCAAATTTATACCCTCAATGAAAATGTATTATATTTGACCCCATTTGTTTCCAAACAAAATTTACGTCGAAACGTACATAAAAATAAAACGTTTTATAATTGACCTGACTCGTTCTCAAACAAAAGTTACGTTATAGCGCAGACGAACTCGAATTTTATCGACACGTACATAAAAATAAAAACGTAAGAAATTAGTTTTAGGGTAAACTCAAAACTTTAGAAACTTGAGGGGGGCAAAATGACTTTTAGAATGTTAAAGGGTTGCTTTTGACATTGTATGAAAGCTTGGGGGTAGAATGGGTCCAACCTTTGATTTTAAGGTTATATAAATATGTTATCATCTCCATGAAAATACGTTAACATATAACAGAAACAGTAACGATTCTAGGAATCGAAATGATCACATATACGTGAAACTTTAATATGACAAAATAATAATATAGATATTTTACCTGCCCATAATATGCAAATGGTCCATAAGCCGCCATGAAAACACCAACTACCACCGTTCCCATAGTGACCAACTTGCCAAAACCTTTTACAATCCCGCCACGACAATAATGCCGAAACAAATACACAAAATAAACGGGTCCCGCCACCGCGAACAAATGTTTAAAACACAACAAAACCGCGAAAACGAACCCACCAAACAAGTCATTCCCGTTCTGAAGCGCCCCCAACGAAATCAATAAAATCCCTAATAGAAACCCGTTGTACTGAAAATGCACGTGATCCACAATCAACAACCCAGGTGACCAAACAACCAAAATCCAGATCAAAAATCGCTTCTTTAGTTCCATGTTCTTAGTCAACTTGTAAACTGAGTAAATTAATGTTGTATCTGACGCTATTACACTGAGCCTCTGGAATATGATGACCGAAGGAGCCTTGTAATTTAGGCCATTGTAGAGGTCGGTGATGGTGGGGTCCACGAGAGATGCGAAAAGGGCCAGAAAACGCTCGAAATAAGCAAAGAAAGGAGGGTAATCGAGGGTCCATGGGCTGGTCTCATCGGTGTACCATTGAGATAATGGTAAGGTGTGGGTGAGGGCTAGCCAGTTACGGTGGACCTCGAAATCCGTGCTGTGATACGCTGGGATCAGGAGAAGTTTGAAAAATGCAGCGATGAGAGAGAACCAAACGAGATCTTTGATGACATGCCGATGTGGATTTTGGAGATGGGTAAGTTTTTCTGTCGACTTTTGTGGGTTTTCTTGGTTTGGGTGTTCCATGATTTCTCTATTTGGTGTGTGTGACAAGAGATGGTCGTTTTGCGCCTCTTAATGTATTGCCACCTGCCACATCAGCTGCATTGTCAACCGACATCAGTTAGATCATACTTAGACGAAAAAGAACAAAGGCTATAGGAGAGCATTAGTTTCTATGCTGATAACAGACAATGTATCTAACAAGATGTCGGGTCGGGTCAAAACAGGTCAATTAAGAAAGGGCTGTTTTGGTTCAGGTTGAAAGGGGTCTGGGTCAGAACAGGTTTCGGGTCAGGTAGAAAAAACAAGGGATAACAAGACAATCATGCATGTACAGCTACATAGGCATCTAAAAAGCAAAAATAGATTAACATCAACAATCTCCTCCATTAAAACCTAAATTAAACCTCAAAACCACCGCCATTTAAGCCAACTATCAACCCACAATGTATTCAATCAATCAAAAACATACCAGCAAACAACAGCATACACATATCACTTAACACAACAGTTAGAAAATCAAAAGATACCTAGCGGGAATCGACCATTCATTTTAGGCTCCTTCAACCGTGAATGTTCAAGTAGTAATAACAGATGGTTAAACAGTTAAATACTCATAAAAACACCAAATCTCAACGTATCTCGTTAACAACATCAACAATCTTCCCATCTAAAACCTAATTTAAACCTCAAAATCACCGTCATATGACACAACAATCTACCTTCAATACAATGTACTCAATCAATCACAAACAAAATCTAACCAACAGCGTTTCTCACTAATCTTGTGTCACAGCCATATGTAACTAATAAAATCTGTTCATAAGAAAAACCAACCAAACCGAACTAAAACTTTCTAACACTGAGTTAAGAATGTAGTTATGACCGATCTGTAATTAGCTAAAAACAATCAACATTATGCAAAAGCTAAAGAAATACATAGACACAGACCGATACTCTATACATGTTCTAACAGCAGTATACTTTTGTAGAGGTGTGCAGGTGGTTAGAAACCGAAGATTGGATAAGGGTTCGATTTCATATTTTCCGAAAGAAGTTTTATCGGCTCACAAGTTCCCCAGGTTTATTAGAAGTTTTAAACGCTGAAACAAACATTGCACAGGTTCAATTTCTTTGTTCATACATACAAATCAAATCAAATCAAATCCAGTCCACAAACCCCCATACTTTCTAAATTCAAGGTTTCTTTCTATCTAATGTGTATGTATACTGAAGAAGATCACATTTATGTGCTCGATTATTAATGTTCAAGTTGGCCTTGAATAATCCAAGAATATCAGGGCAATACTCATAATCTAATCATATACATACAGAATCACTACAACTAACTAACAGAGGATCAAAATTGTTACCTTCGATTGGAATATATGAATTTCTCAACGGCTGCCCGTGGATTCAGACGATTTAACAGGGGCAGAGCAGAGATGTCACATATGGGTTGATATCGGGTTTCCGGGTCACCCAGAAACTGCCCCCTTTTTCTTTTGATTTCTTATTATTATATCCTGGGCTGTTTTGTGTTATGGGCTGCATCATGGATTCATGTCCCTTTTAATTCTAACGGCCCAAGTTCACAACCCATTTGAGACTTAGGTGCACAAACCGGTTAATTTTAATAACTGGTTCGGTTAACCGGTTAATTTGACTTTTTTGATTTTAACCGGTTATTTTTTTAATTGGTCCGGTTAATTATTTTAACCGGTTATTTTTCTTTTTTTTTCTTTTTGGTTTTTTTCCCGGTTAATTACAGGTTCCTAAGCTAAACACTTATAACCGGTTACTAATCTATGATTAAAAATAACCACTAACCGGTTATTGAACGGTTACGATTTCGGTTAATAACCAGTTATTTCGTGCACCTCTGCATTTGAGTCATTCTTAAAAGAAATCAATCAATGTACAACACGTGTCATACGTTAGAGGTATTTCCGCCTCTCTTTTCTATTTATCTTATATTAAATAAATAAATAAATAAATTAATAAATTAATATTAAATTTTATCCTCTTTGAAGTCGAACAGTATCCTTCTATTTTTAAATAAAATATTATCCTCAAATTTAAATTGTTAATTTAATATGTTTTTAAATAAAGAAAATTATTTATCACGAAAACCAACTTTGTATTAATATATTATTTATTTTTATTTCATTATTAAAAAAATGATATTGATTTAGTTACATAATTCATAAATCAAATTGTTGGAATATGTATCAACATTTTATCACTCAAATGCATGTTTATTTGCTTATTGAATAATGTATCTTCTTTTCAATAGCCATATCCATCACGTATCGAGTATATCCGTTAGTATTTTTAAAATTTATAATTTTTTTATTTGATATATAACATTAGATTTATTCAACCCATTTATTACACATGGTTTTTTTAATGATATAACTTTTTATTATTTACTATACAAATTACATTTATTCAATTCATGTAATACACATGATTTTTAGAGATACATTTTTTTATTATTGGCAAATTGGATTTAAATAATCTCAGCTTTCTCAATTTGGCCGGTAATAATCTCAACGCAGTTATTGGCCGATAATAATCCGAACTGGTCCACTTTTGGCCGATAATAGTCTGTGTTAAATATAACTTAATTGAGTTAAGTTTTTTTTTTCGAATTACAAACTAATGTTTTAGGGCTTTTGATTAGAACGAGGATACGAGTTGATTGATGTAAAATTTACATCGAAATACTGCCCCAAACGACGAAAACGGTGCTTCAATTCGGATGTTTAAACTTCTAATTAACAAAAATCAAGTCGTTTGAAGCATCGTTTCGAGATAAGTTTTACATAAATCGACTCATATCCTCGTTCTGATCAAAATCCATAAAACATCAGTTTGTAATTCGGAAAAAAGCTTAACTCCGTTAAGCTATATTTAACAGCGGACTATTATCGGCCAAAAGTGGACCAGTTCGGATTATTATCGGCCAATAATTGAGTTGGGATTATTATCGACCAAATTGAGAAAACTGAGATTATTTAAATCCAACTTCCCTTAATTATTTGATATATAAAATTACAATTATTCAACCCGTACAATACACGGGGTTATAAAGTATATTAACTTTTTCTTATTTAATATATAAAATTACATTTATTCAACCCGTCCAATAAACAAAGTTTCTAAATATATGTTGGAGAAAAATGCCTGGATAGTCCCTGTGGTTTGTCCATATTTCACCTTTAGTCCCTAACTTTCTAAAATTACAGCTATAGTCCCCAACTTTTGCAATTTTGTTCCCGGATAGTCCCTAGCGTGGATGGAGGTTAGTTTTTTTATGTTAAGTGGATTTGAAATTACTAAAATGCCCTTACTACAAAACAAAATAATAAAAGCAATAAAACATTTATAAGTTCAATGGGCCCCACCCAACCCCTCACCCAATCAACCACCTCCAATCTTTCTTTGTGGGACCCACCATCTCCATCTTCAACTTGTTCCACCCACCTTTGTAGCCTCACCCTTCCGCCACCACACTCCACCAGAACCACCATCACCACCACAACATCACCCTCTCACCACCACGACACCACCCTCTCCACCCAGGGGAAGAGATCTTCGAGTTTAATTTTCGGTTATCCCTGTTTCCTTCCATGGTTTCATAAGTAGGCTTCAGATGACCCAACCGAAAGCGTACAACTTTAGCAGAGTATATCAGAAAACCAAATTGAAAATACGCTGGCAGACCAACAAAATTATTATCAGTACATGGGCGCTATCTATAACAACCCTCCTAAAATATTTCCGACACCCCTAATATATTTATAACATCCCTATATGTCTTAAAACACACCCCGTATACGAAAACCGGTCCCGAATACCTCCATATAATTAAAATTAAAATAAAAACAAAATTCTGAAGTCTCTGGCGGGCCGCGAAGACTTGATCTTCGTCTTACGCGGGCCGAGACAGCTGGTCACCAGGGCGCAGCCCGGTGTTGCCACGTGTCAGGCCATCCGTCAAAGCTACACTTGTGATTCGACATAGCTAGGCCCTACTACCCCTATGTCGCGTGGCGCGAAGACCCCTTAAGGATCCTTCGCGGGCCGCGAGAAAGACCAAATCATGCCCTATAAATTGAGACGATCGGCCTTCATTCTCCGATGTTCAAAACACGAATTCTCTCTCAATTTTATGTAGTGTAGACATTATACCCGGGCATAATACCCCCTAATTAACGAATTTCTGCCTCGTTGTAAGTATTATAACCCCCGGTTACGTATTAGATACGCTGCCCGATTGATATAGTGCTCCGTAATGGCTATCGAGGTTCTGCCCGATGTAGTCATTGGAGTTCTGTCTCGGGGAGGATATAACTAATGTAAATATTGGGTTATTATACTAACGCGTGTGCATTGTTTAATTTATTAGATTACAACCAGAAAACCACCAGGAAAAGTCTAAACTAGCAATGTGAGTAATCTCCTTTTTGTAAACCTTTTTGCAAACTATTTTACAAAACCTCAATGCTTTACATTATAATTAAACAGTGATTGAGTATTTGTAATTCTACAATTATCGTCGTTATGTTGGGGTTTTGTATACAAAAATTTGTTACTACACTGTGAGTAGTAACATGACCACAAGTCGGGTCGACAGTACCGTGGGTGGTAATTAAGGTAGAATAATAAACAAATGTAATTGCTGATTGCCCTCAATACTGTACAAGGATAAAATCTGCCTTGATTAAATTGGGATTCACTCACCAGTATTTCCCACTGACAAAATGTTTTTAAACGCGTTTTAGGTAACAAAATGTGAAAGCCAAAATAGAAGCCAGCTAGAGAGCACTGAAGGCTTGGAAAAATATGGCTATAAAAGTTACCTAATAAAGAAAGATGTTTTATTCAATAAATTAGGGTTTATCCCTATAAACATGTTTGTAATGAAAACATGGGTTTTATCCCATTACATTTATTAATATAAAATGTGGTGTTTACTCTGATAAAATATTTCCTAACTACGGTCCTGATAAAATTTCCGCTGCCAAATAATTATAAACACCGATACCACCATCTCTGAGTAGGTCGCGGCCGCCCGCCTCCCGAGGCAGGGGTCGGCGGTTGCGACACTATCTATAATTTGACTATTGACAAATTCCAGTTTTAACCTTGAAACGGGTGTATGTGGATCTCAGTAATCACGCACAGATTTGCAGTCAGCTTATAAACTAGTGTTTCCGGAATCGAAGGATCAACTGCACCTTCACTTGACCAGTAAGAAGCCCTCTGGTCAAACCAGTCACCTGATTCTAACTTGTTATGGATGCACTCTGTTTTCTCGTTCCAAACATGACCAATCCATAGGAGTTTCATACCTAATTTGCAGCAGCGCTATCCTGTTGTGCATTTGTACAACAAGAGCAATACTTGATACCTCAGGAAACATTCTTATGCAAAGCTGCTTAGAAAGCCCATTCATGATGACTGCAATTGTTTATATGTTACATATAACCAGGTAAAATCTTATACTGATGCAAAGATTTGTGAACTCGCCAAAGGGACGCCAAGCGGTTGAGGCTACAAAGGTGGGTGGAGAGGGTGGTGTCGTGGTGGTGAGATGGTGATGTTGTGGTGGCAATGGTGGTTCTGGTGGAGGGTGGTGGCGGAAGGGTGAGGCTGCAAAGGTGGGTAGAATAGGTTTAAGATGTAGATGGTGGGTCCCACAAAGAAAGATTGGAGGTCTTTGATTGGGTGAGGGGTTGGGTGGAGCCCATTGAATTTATAAATGTTTTATTGTTTTTATTATTTTGTTTTGTAGTAAGGGCATTTTAGTAATTTCACATCCACTTAACACCAAAAATTAACCCCCATCTACGCCAGGGACTATCCGGGAACGAAATTGCAAAAGTTGGGGACTATAGCTGTAATTTTAGAAAGTTAGGGACTAAAGGTGAAAAATGGGCAAACCACAGGGACTATCCGGGCATTTTTCTCTATATATTATTTTATTATTTAATATATAAATAAAATTACATTTATTCAACCCGTGTAATACACAGAGTTCTAACATAGTTTAATTTATAAAGACAAATAAATAAACGAGAACCAATGTACCATTATTAACTAGGTTACATAAATCTCTAAATAGCTCTTATAACTAAAATTATGTATTACTCATGAAATAAAAAACAAAAAGTTACAGTTATGTGAAGTTGGGTGAACACAGAAACCTGAAAAACATCAAAAAACAAAAACAACTTAACATGAACAAAAATTTCAAGCTCTCCAATTTTCTTTAAACGTCATGACACTAAGACAGAAAAAAATGCCTAAAAATTGTGCCGGATCCTAACAATTCCCAGTTACCAAGTAAATAGGAAAATTAACCATTTTACCTTGACTTCTACATAATAAGTGTTTTTAATTTGTTTTTGCACAATGTCAGCAATCACACGACATGAAATTAAGCATATGGTTTTCTACCTAACACAATTTAACAATCTTTCAACACAAAATTCATAATCTATACCTTATAATAAAGGAAAACCATCTTAGGCCACTTGGCCTTCTCTTAGCCTATTATGATCCACGTGGCAATGATACGCTCCCTTAATTCTTGGTTTGAGCGGCAAAACAAACACTGAAGACAACTTTCTCCTTTACCTCTTCGGTAATACGTTTCCCTCTCATACCCTTTTCTCCAAAATATTGTTTCCAAACATAAAAACCTTTTCTTTCTACATGATTCTTCAAGTAAAAAAAAAAACCCTAGATCTAACTATATTTTCATTGCTGATTGCCGATGGCGATGCTTATCTCAAACAATTAATCTGCGGATTTCTTTCATATATTGCTTCTTGAAGTCGGTAATTTTGTGCCCTCAATCCATATTCATGTTAAATCAAGTGTTTATTTGCTTAGATGTTATGAAATTAAAATGATTTGGTTTTTGTTTATGTTCGATAATCATTATTATTCTAGAGATTTAAAACCCTAACTGTATTTTAGGTTTCGATTGACAGTTTGAGTCTCCAGCGAGGTTTCCGGCTAGCTCTGGTGAGGGGGTGCCTGGATTGAAGGAGTGTCTTTTTTTGTGTTATGATATATTATTTTTTATGTTTTGTTTTTCAGTAGTCATTTTGTGGGTATATCACCAATAGATGGATGGAATATGTACATGAATCTGGAAAAGGATGGACAGTCGCTTTTCAGTTTTATTCCCATGTTCTTAAATTCCAAAATGGAGTCCAGGGGGGTTTAGGGGGATTTGAATATATATTACAGACAATCAATAAAGTAGTTATCTCTAATTTGTATGTTCATATATATCATCTGTTATAGTTATCTCTAATTTTTGTATTGGTTTAACCTTTTTTTTCATAATGTGCCTTTTTGTTTGACTTTTCATCACAGGAAGCTAAAGAAATTTGGCTCACCACCTTGAAGTTGGAAGTTCCACTAATTAACATCACTGTCACAGTTTGTTCACTACCTTCTGCTTTAGTTACTGGTTGTTTTTGATGTTGAAGCCGCTGGTTTTGATTTTGTTAACCAGATTTACATGTTTAACCTTTTTTTTTCATAATGGCATTGTTTTGGTAATTTATTTCCGTGTTGTGATTCGTATTAGCATGTTCTAATGCCTTTAACTGATTTACTTTATAGTTTAGCAGTGGAGGGAAGGATCCCAATAGTGGCGATGTTGTCGAACAGAGGAATCCATATGCAAAATGTAGAATGCATCTTTTGCAACGGCGGGTTATCTATTAATTACCAGCAGGTTTGCGGAAGGAGTATGGTAACACATAAAAAAGTTTGTTGAATATACCCTTGGGCCAAAACAGTGATACAATTTGTGAAAAAAATGAGTATAAACGACTTGGATTTTTCAGCGGCTTGGAGAAGATTGATTCATGCAGTCTATGCTTTAACGATGTCGAGAATATGGAAAACAAGAAATGGGAAAGTGTTCAAAGCACGCTTACATGAGAAGTCATTTGTTCTTGAGGTATGTCGTTTTAAAACACACACATAACTACACCATAGACAAAATAATTTTAATACACTGGGGATATTTTGGTAATTTCTTTAAAGATATAGTTATAATATGAGACATATGCTACTCTCTATGTGCCAGGTCAAAACATGATATATGAAATCACCTGCACTTGCAGCCAAACATGATGTTGTAGTGGCTGGAACAAATATTGGGGGGCCTGAGAAGTGATTTCTGATGTCTAATTCTTATATTGATATGGATTAGAGCAAGCACATTTTTACTATTTAAAATATGGTATGACCATTGTTATATTCCTATATGCTATATTTTTTACCAAAATTTTCGCGTACCATGGTTCATGCAAAGTTATTAAAACCAAGTTTTTTTAAGAATTTTTAAAAATGTTCATTTGGAACGTACCAATGGGAGTGTTTCGAGTTTGACAAATTCATAGTTGGAACTGAGGTGTGTAACATCTATCTCATTCAACTTTCTATCTCTCAATCACATTTAAAATTACAAATGATGAAACCATACATTTGATTGCGAATTGCAGGAAACTGGAAAGAAGCTAGCTGAACTCAGTGGAAAGGGGGTAACACCATCTCATTCAACTTTTTTAGACATGTTGATAGGTTTGCATTTTGTAGAAACGGGTCAGGCCGACTTAGGAGTTACAAATGAAAGTTTTAGTTTCTTTAAAATGGCTTTATATATTTATCTAAGTTGTACTTAAATTGTTCTTTAAATTAGCATTAGAGATGAGTTAAGAGGGGAAGAAATTCATGTTGGCTGTTACATTTCATCAGATGATCATTATCCACCTCTAATTCCAGCAGCAGAAAAGTCATAATCAAGGGTACTGGTATGAAGGAAGAAACTCAATATAGAGTCGTTAAGATCGTCATTAATGTGATTAATCGTCGTTAAGACGTGAAGCCTAAGTTTGGAAAGGCCTAGAACAAAAATGATGATCTACATGGACTTCGATGTCAGTAGATATTATATGTTTGTGTTAAGCCACCCGCGAAATTCGCGGGATCTTAGACTAGTCTTCCTATATAATAAATGAAAAGTTGAGTAGGCCACGTGTCCTCACATCCAACCCCCTTTCTTCTTCCCACGTGTCAAGCTCTCCCTCTTCTAACTCGTCACTTTCTCTCTGCCCACCTTCTCTCTCCAGCTTTCCAAAAACAACTTTCTCTAATTCAAAATTTTCATTTATTACAAAATGTAAGTGAACATACCTCCATTAAGCTGATACTCCTGAAGCCCAGCACGATAGATGAAATCATTGAAAGAATCGACCGTAATATGATCAAAAATAGAATTAACCCTTTCATCCGCAGATCTAACTTCGTTGAAATCTCCGCAGATAACCCAATGACCCTCTAATTGTTCCTTCAACTGCAGAATTTCTAGCCAAAGAACTCTTCGAGCACGGGAATCGTTAGGAGCGTGAAGGTTCAGAACGAAAATTTTCTTATCCACCCCTGAGATACAACCAGCCGTAATCAGAAACCGATTCCCTTTAATCACGTCAGAGACACGGAAAACCCCTGGATCCCACAGAGACACAATGCCTCCCGACCTACCGATCGCGTCTATAGAAGCCCAGTTCAGCTGAGAGTTACCCAAAATTTACGAAGAAACTTTTCTGACAAATCCGATTTGTGCGTTTCTTGAATTGCAACAAAAGAGCAATTACCCTTCGTCGTTATGTTTCGAATCCACCCAGGCTTATTTTTCCCAGATACCCCATTCATATTTATGGATAAAAAATTCATTGAGAACCAGCTTGCTCTAGTTCCCCATTTATCAGTTTTCTCACATGGTTCCCAAAAGAATCAACTCCAATACCCAGACACTTACCAAATTCGAGGGTATTTTCCACTTCCTTTACGAACTCATCGGTGGGAGGGGAACCTCCTGGAATCGGAGAACCTACAGTCGTATGCCGATTCGCCTGATGAACCGTCCTGATCCCCCCTTTTCTGCCCTCCGAACGAGCAACCCTTTCTTCTTCCGCTATTTGTCGGATCACGTCTCCAATATTAAAAGGATCAGAGTCTTCTTCCTGGGCAATGTTATTAAGGTCAGGAGTAACAAAAGAATGGGCCTTTTTCTCTCTAAGCTTATCTAAACGTTTGGGCCTAACAGTGATGAGACTAGGCCTTTCGAAATTATTCTGGGCCTGGTTGGAATTATTGGGCTCATCACCAACTGGAGAACTAAGGTGGGCCATATTCTCTCTCTCTCCAAACGCCGCTTCTGACCTGGCCTCAATATCTTCTCTCACCTCATTAATGAAAAAAAGTCAGTTGCTCCTGTTCACCAGTAACCTCCTGGTCTTGCACGTGCTCCTCGAAAAAATGAGGTGAAGCAACTGTTCAGTCTCCATGTAAGGGTTAGGCGAATCAGCCATGCAACCTTTTGAATTCCAATTCCCGGAAGATGGCGACATGACAAACTCTGATGAACGTTCCGACGATCCCCATTCCGACTCCTTCGTCCCCAGGAACTCCGGGTACCATTGACCCGAGATCTCTTCTACCCATACATTCAAAACCTTATCCTTCCAAACTAACTGAAATTCTTCCGAGATCCCCTTTCCGGAATGCACTAAAATGGCCAACCGATCCTCGGCCATATTACCATCGGAGGCATCCGCTTTCGATTTAACCAGGAGACGACCGCACCTCTCACCGATTTTATTAAAAACATGCCTGTCCCAGAGCGACACCGGCACACCCAAAATCTTAATCCACGCGACTCTCTCGAATATAGGAGGAATCCCTTCCCATACGTACAATCTTGAAAACCATCTCTCCCACTCCTCGACCTTTTGAGTGTGGAACTCATCAGCATCGACCGCCTTACTGAAGCACAACAAAACTTTGAGACCGCCAAGATATCTCAGCTCAAGGCCATCCTCCATGATCCCGGACAGATGAGCTTTAAGGTTATTGAGGATGACAATATCTTTTACTTCTCCCACCAAGGATTTGTATTCCCATTTCTTCTTGGTCTCGACGTTCATGGGGGTAACTCGATATTATTAGCAGATGAGTCCAAAAGGTTTGGAGAAACCACAGAACGATAAGATCACTTTCCCTGAAACTGAGCGTTGGCCTTACCTGGATGCAGACTCGGATCAGGCGCTGGATCCTCCGTATTCAACCTAGAAAAAACAGACGGACGTTCCCCCTGCTTCCCGGGGGCATGATCCCTGGCACCAAGTCTAGAGAAAACATAAGGACGCACCCCCAATGAATGCTGATCAATCTTATTACCATCTCTGTTATACTTAGCTAGATTAACTTCAATCACCGCCCCATTAATTCTGATCCCTTCAGTCTCTCAATCCAGGCCGGAGGGTCGTAAACGTCAGATAGTTTAATAAATCCAAATTTGTTACCCCCTCTATCCTTCTTAAAAGGGACGAACACGTCTTCCAAATTCTCCAAATGCTCGAACGCCTTCCATAGCATCTCTCGGTTGCAAGAATCAGGAAGATTAGAAATGTAGAACGAGGTCGCATAACGAAGCCTCGATTCCTTGTCGGCAAAACGTTTCTCCTGACGAGCTTGTTTTCTACTAATAATCGTATTCCAACCATCATCTCTGTAAAACTTATTTCTGCCGAAACGACCCCTCCTATCCCTAGGCTCCATCAGCAAGGGAAGAGGAAGGGGACAACACACACACAGAAACAGCCGAGTAAACCCTTCGCCGGAAAATCACAGGACAAAGAAAGCTTAATAGGATTTGTTACACACTCTGGCTAAACTATAAAAATAGCCGCGAATGGAACAGACCTGCTAAGCAAACTAGTCCAGGAAGCAAGCAAAAGGAGGAAAAAAGAGAGAAACGAGTCCAGTACAAACCGTCCTGAATCCTGCTAACAATCTCGTTACGGGAACAGTCGAGAAGAGACCGACCTATCACAGGCTGTTATACAGAAAAAGGACAAGAAAGACAGGATGGGAATAGAAAAGCAAAGAAAAATCCGGCCGCCGGAGAGGAGGTTTGGGGGGGGGGGGGGCTGGGGGGGAGGCGCCGGATGTGTTAAACAAAGATCGATAAACAAAGAGACTCACGATCCCAAGGAAAACATACATGTTCTAAGACGTTTTATGAAATTTGACCACATTTTTATTTTTTACACAGTACTACACATGATTGGCAAATAAGTCAACACATCATAATGTCATGCGTACCCACATGTTCCACTTTTACAGCCTTATCTCATCTTACGTGTATCGTAACTAAAAAAAAGATTGTTCCATTATATAATGCTTTGTATAATTATAGTGTTTCTACTAACACTTTTTTCCCATACACTTTCTCATACTCTACTCGCCGATTGCGTTTTCTTCGTATCTCATTCGCCGATTGTTTACTAGCCAGTACGTTTTTCATATTTTCCTGTACACTTTTTACCTTCAAAAATCATCATGGGTACACTAATATTACTAATTTTAAGCGTAAAATGCACGGATAGTCCCTGTGGTTTGGTGAAATTTCACCTTTAGTCCCCAACTTTTCAAAATTACACTCTTAGTCCATGTGGTTTGACAAGTTGTTACTCGGATAGTCCCCAAAGCGGATGGAGGTTAGTTTTTCTGGTTAAGTGGGTGTGAAATGACAAGGACTATCCGAGTAACAACTTGTCAAACCACAGGGACTATCCGAGTAACAACTTGAAACCACAGGGACTATCCGAGTAACCTTCATCCGCTTTAGGGACTATCCGAGTAACAACTTGTCAAACCACAGGGACTAAGAGTGTAATTCTGAAAAGTTGGGGACTAAAGGTGAAATTTCACCAAACCACAGGGACTATCCGTGCATTTTACTCTAATTTTAATGAAATTGTTTTGGATTATCTTTTTTTACTTGCGATAATGATCCAACATGCTTCAATATCCTAATTTCTAATTGTTTTTTTCGTTAGCTAATAATAAACAGGCCTTGGTTGATTCTTGCTTCCAAGTAAGAACATTTGAAACTTCTCTTTTAAATTCAAAATGTTTGATTTTTTCTTTTTTAACTTTTGATTGCAGTTTAAACTTTTTTTATTATTATTAGAAAAAAGATTTGGAGAATTGAAGTGGTAAAGTCGAAGGCGAAAGTAGGGACTGCAAATTTTCTTATTGAACTCGCTGAAGAGCAATCAAGGTCATGCACTACATGATAAATTTATTAGCTTGAAACATGTTCACATGAGAATGTTGTGCCAAACATTTTTTGTTATGTGGGGATTTCAGGTGTTTGGGAAAAGCACTTTGGTTGGTTTGTTCACATATGTTTCTTTGCTGGAATCTGCTTCTCACTTTTCTCGCCGGCCTTTAATCTTGCAACCAATGACCAATTAAATACATTAGATGATGGTATCCCTCACTTAAGTTCAAATGGTGTCCAGACGACACTGGAAACATCAAACACATTACTTTAAACTTATCGAAAGGCAAAAATGGTATTATGTCATCAACATTGTACAGGCAAAAAGAACAAATTTGATTACAAAGGCACAAAGCATATAAGAACCTATTTGTCTGATATCAAATTGTTAGTTGTAATTAATTCTGGGCATTTATCAATATATATTGATGCATTTGATTGTGTTTACTACTGAAGTTCTACTTAATGGCATTGTAGATCCAAATTAGTGATCCAACACACGAAAGTATTTATCAGAAACCAAAAGTAAATAAATTAGTTGTAGTTAAGAAGTAAGAACAATTGAAGTTGTACCATTTAAAGATTCTTTTAACGGTTTATATATTACATAGATAAATTTGGTATAAAGAATTGGGTTGACCTAAGAAACTCCCCCACTATGTTCTCTTACATTATTATAGCATGTGGTACAACTAAACAATCTTATTCTTTGTTGTTGAAAATATTTAGAACTTTAATACACAAAGGACATGTTTGGATATGTCCGAGTCGCTTTCATTGCAGCTAACGTTTCCTATTTGTTTGCTTACTTATGATGAATGGGTCGATCTAAAGGTGCGACTCAACTTTTTGGGGACATTTTAAAACATAGGCCTGTGTAGGGGTGTGCATGGTTCGGTTCAGTTATTAGCATTAACCGTAACCGAAGTCATTGGTTAATCGGTTCGGTTGATTTGGTTAATTTGTTGGTTTTCGGTTCGGTGCGGTTAATTTTGGTTAATAACCAAATTAAACAAGGGCTCAAATTTTGCTTATAAATACATGAAATAGATGTATAAATACATGAAATAGATGAATAAATAAATGAAATGAAGGTATAATTACATGAAATAGAGGTATAAATACATGAAATATGTGAAATAGTGATATAAAAACTAGAAATATACGAAAATATAAAAGGTTCCGTTAGGTTAATTTTTGGGTAATTGATGGTACAAAAATAACTGATAACTAACTTTAGGTTAATTCGGTTTCGGTTAATTTCAACTCAGTTTTATCACTTTTCGGTTCCGTTTCGATTAACGGTTCAGTTATTGCACACCCTTAGCAGTGGCGGACCTAGAAAATATTTCAAAGGGTACGGATAAAATATGCTAATGTTTTTTTCAACGGTGCGCTCCCCCCCCCCCCCCCTTACTAGGTTTGCCCCTTACCCCCAGGCCTTTGCATAAATTTATTTTACTTTATTGCTTAGAATCCCAACATTCGAGAATAAATGAGACACATTCTTTTGTATTTGATTTCTCTAAGAGACACTCATACTTTAACTGTTTTGCACATACGAGTTTTATTGAATTCAATGAAAAATAATATAAATAATTTGATTAATATAAATTAAATTTTCCTACCCGGGAAGTTCCCGGGTTATAACCTAGTAACCTATAAACCAAAACAAAATGCAAGAAGTACAAGCATCAACAGCTCACACATTGAAGTTATACATAGGTGCAAATCTTATGCTCGTTGTTTGCAAAATTACCCTAAACCAGATTGTTGGAGTCTCATGCGTTTTGGTTGTTGGGAAACATTGTGTGAAATTGATGGTTTGTATAAAAGTTATTGATAATAGATGGTAGAAATGGTATGGTTCGGATAAAATGATAGGATATATATAGTGTGAATATTAAAAAGGGTTCTTCTATTTCCACACCCCTATAATCTTATTTTTACATCCCTATTTGTATACGGGCCGTATAGTCTGACATGGGCTGTATAGAATGTTTATGCACAGAATTTAATGTGGTGGAATGTTTTTTTTTGTTTTTATATGTATATGGGACTTATAGTTATATACGGGCCGTATACATATTTGCATAATTTTGTTTCGAAGGTTTTTTATAAGGGTTTTTAGTTTTGAAATCTGTTATCGAAAAGTTAATTTTTGTTGCAATCGGGAAACCGTTTAATAAGTTTTGTAAATTATAAAATAGTGTTGTATATATCGGATTATGTTACGAGTTTGTAGTTAAACGTATTTATTATGTTTAATAAGTTTCCACTTTGTAAAACGATAAATATGTGTAGAAAAGTTAATTTTTTGTTGCAATCGGGAAATCGTTTAATAAGTTTTGTAAATTTTAAAATAGTGTTGTATATATCGGATTATGTTACTAGTTTGTAGTTAAACGTATATATAATCTTTAATAAGTTTTCACTTTGTAAAACGATAAATATGTGATATGATTATAATAAACTACGACAACAATTATTAAACAAACAACTTAACATCTAAACATAAGATTAATATTTAGAATGTTTTACATCTAAAACAAACAAAAAGATAAATTTTTACAATGTTTCAAACGTAAAATAACAAAAAAAATACAATAAGCAGCTACGAAGGTGGTGGTGGAGGTGCAGCGCCAGCTCGTGGAGGCAGGGGCGTGCCAGAATGCATAGCCACAATCGCCTCGACCATCCACTGTACATCCCCTCTGACTGCAGCTACATCCGACTTGACCTGAATGAGTCTCGACTCGACCTGAGTGAGTCTCGACTCGACCTGAGTGAGTTTCGACTCGACCTAAACGAGTCTCTCCTCCACCCCCGGTGGAGGCATCACACGCTGTCTCACGCTCTGTCGAACGTACGGGAGATCACCCTGTAAATCCTCCGCAGCTATCTGTGATCGATCGACAGTATGATCGACCCCCTCATGTACCCCGCCTCCCTCTCCGTCGCCTCCCTCCCTCTCCATCGCCTCCCTCTCCATCGCCTCCCTCCCCATCGCTTCCCTCTCCCTCGGGTCCCTCACCCACACCATACGCCCAAACCAGCCGCCCTCCTTCGACCTCGTGAGCCAAACCCATCGATTGGGCTGTGTCCCTCCCAACCCTGTCAATCTGGAGTGTTAGGGTCATACCCATTGCCACATGCGGGGACAAGAGGCGAGGGAAATGCTTCCCCAGACGGGTGACGAAGCCCCCACAGCTGATGTGGGTAGAGGTACGCTTAAAAGCGTACTCGACGAGATATGCGGCCAACCTGTACGCTAAGTTGGCCCCCCCGCCGGTAAGTAAGTCGTGCATGTAGAATAGGTCACTTTGGGTGACCCATTCCCTGCTATCATGACGACCTGCGATCGTTATGGCGATACACCGATGTAGGTATCGGTGTAACGGGTCGTAAAAGCAAGTCGCCTGTGCCTTCGGGGATCGCGAAGTCGGTTTCGCGAACTCCCCGGACCCAATAGTGTGCCACCAAGGCCACAACACGTCACTGGACGTGCTGATGTGCTCATCAAAAAATGCCTGGGACACTGAGTACTCCTGTGAGTACAGACCCAAGGCAACGACGAACTCAGGAAGTGTCATCCTCTGAGTCTTGCCGCAAATAGTAAAAGCTACAGCGTGTGTCGTCAAAAAATGTTGTAAACCCCACCCCGGGTGTCCGTAAATGAAAAAGTAGATAAAAACTCTAAAGTAATCTCCCTATGGGCCCGCTCCGCGGCGGCATCAAATAAGCGGTCCCACGCGGAGTTAGCTGGCATGAGTTCCCGGACCCGACCGATCGATCCAATATCGGTCAAAAACTGAATATCAATGGTCCGAGGCGCATCCAGCACCATCTCTCGTAATCTGCCCAAAACCCTATAGGCAGCCGTACCTCGGGGGATTTCACAAATAAACTACCCCTTCTCAGTAAAATCGGGCACAATCTCCTCCTCCTGTCCACGTCCACGTCCCCGTCCGCGTCCACGTCCACGTCCCCGTCCGCGTCCACGTCCACGACCCCGACCCTGACCTCGACCTCTAAGGTCCGCAGCAGCTGCTGATGACTCAACCATATCGTCTGTTAAAATAACAATTACAACTTAGCAATCACTATACGATTAGCGTTAATGTATTATACGACTACTGTTCTTGTATACGAACGTATTGTACATCTCATATACGCTCTGTACACATCAAGTATAGGTTTCGTATACTCACGTGTTATACATCTCGTACACGATCCGTAAACATGAAGTATACATATCGTACGCGCAAGTATTATACGCTACGTACACCTCAGATATACGTTTCCTATACGCACGTATTATACGTCGCGGATACGCTAAAAATATAACGAATTGGGAATAAAATATAAGTTTATACGGTCGTATACAATGTTTACGATCGTATACAGCTTGAATATTCAATCTGTATACGACCGTAAATATCCTATACGGTCGTATATAGTTTGAACATTCAAACATTATACGAGCGTATATAGTGTATACGATCGTATACAGTTTGACTATTCAAATGCTATACGATCGTATAGATTGTATACGACCGTATACGCTTTGAATATTCAACCTTTATACGATCGTATAAATTGTATACGACCGTATACACTTGAATAATCAGTTTCAATTTTCAGTTTCAATTTTTTTTTCAAATTCAATCATACAATCTTAATCGTTACGCCTACCTACGCTATTCGATCCTTTACTATACAATACCATAATCTAACATGTTTCGGAATTTGAAAGTATAGTATATGAAAACGTACCGTATAGGAAGAACGAGAAGAAAACGCCACAAACGCCGAAGAACGCTATCCAAGAACGATCCGAGAGAAAACCGAGAGAATTTTTAGAGAATGTTGAGGCCGTATGGTGGAAATGATGTCGTATAAATGTTATACGACCTTTTGTTTTATGTATACGGGCCGTATATATGTATACGGCCCGTATACAATCATTTATTATATTTTAATTCAGTCGTATACTCCATATACGATCCCTGTATACGAGGCGTATACATTTATACGACCCGTATACAATTGAGTATTTTCATTTTTCTTAAATTACTAGATGCGGAGGTGACGAAGATATAATCGGTATGTGTTAACGTTGATTCGTTTTAAACGTTTTTTCAAGTTCAATTTCAACAAGTTGCCAAAACATTTAAATAACGTGTATGTTCATCATTACAAATTGTCAAAAAATGAAATAACATTTTAAACGTTTTTTCAAGTTCAATTTCAACAAGTTGCCAAAACATTTATATAATGTGTATGTTCATCATTACAATTTGTCAAAACATGCAAATAACATTTTATATTCATAGGCAACCTAAATCCACGTATGCCCTGGTCCTATATTCATCAACGATCCTATTATATTGGTCAATACGTTCCTTGTAATAGTGATACCAACTTTCTGCTGGCGTATTCCGTGTCGGTTGTCGCCAGTATCCTGATGGGGTTGGCATTGGATATTCCCCTTCTAATCTGACGTGAATAAAATGGTTCCTGTGTACATGTACAAGCGCGACTGTTCGATGCAGAATACTGTCTTCAGCTGTTCTGAACATGGGAAAAAATGAAGCACAACCACTGTCACTTAATAAGAGACAAACGACATTCCACCGGTTTGCTATCAGAAGCCCCGTGAAAGGCATTTGTAGCCACTTATGTCCAGGTGCTGCGTCTATATCAGACCAATCTAATGACTCCAGAACATTTTGATACTCAGGTTCATTTATCGTTTTCCATAAGTCATGGTACCGGTTTAACCCAGCCTGAAGGTCCTCCTGTACTAACGGCCACTGCCACTCTTTAAGCGATAAGCCGACCGCTATAGATCGAAACCCACAATTACCATCACCCTACACATTTTATATGTGACTGAGGCATGGATAGAAGCAAGGTGGAATGAACTGTTTGAAGTGCATGAACATATAAACTTGTGCGACAGGCAGCAAAGGTAAGTGTGGCTGCTCTTCTTTTGATTTTGCGACCTTCTTTTTCGTTTTCAAATTCTTAGCGCCTTTCGTAATCTCGCCGAAGAACATAGGTGTTTCAGCACAATAACTTTGTGACTCGACAAACAAGCTGTGCCTGGTAGGTTCGATAATTGACTCTTGTGTGCCAAACCCAACGGGTGAATCACTATACGCGTCCTGCGTTGTAAAAAAGCTGTGTCTTGAAGGCTCCGTAAACGAATCATCCTTCCTGCGTTGCACAACTGGCTGTTTGAGCTTCATCTTTTTAAGTTGTACCAAATCCTTCATCTTTTGAACCAGGTTTTTCTTGACTTCTCTCGGCTGGGCAATTAAATGTTGTCTGAGAAGTGCAAGTTCGTCGTCTAAGTCGAAACAGTCCACCTCGCTCGGTTTCAGTATGGAGTCCAAATTTAACTTTCTCCAAAAAGGGTCTATCAACTCCAACGGGATCATTTGACCTAAGAAACATGTCAACAAACAACATAAAACGTGAATAAGATTTTACGTGACGAAATGCTATGATTATAAAATGTGGTTGGTCGAATAATGTATTACCATTCATTGTATACGGTTCCAACCGACACGCGCACGGCAACCCACATATTGTATACAAACGGCATGCGCATGTACCGTTAGATAACTTTAAGTTTTCTATTTCTTTTACTTCGGCGGATATCAAGTCTAGGCAGGTATGTGAAACCTTCTTTCGTAGGAGATCAAATATTGGTTTTTTATATGGACCCAATGTTCGGCTCCTGCTTGTTTCAATGCGGCTTTTGATTTCTGTCACCTGGTTTCTTATGAGCTTATTAATAAGTGGTACCACTTTATCCAGCGTGTAATTAGAGTCGCCTAGGTACTGCTTCAAAAGGGCATGTTGACCCTCTGCCCTGTTCGTTGTACGTTGATTGAAGTTCAGATGTTGGTCGCTCCAGAACGAAACAAACCGGTCTCTATATGGTTGTAACCAGTTTGAATGCAAATAGTCCATAATCTCTGTAATCAAAGTCAAGTGCAGTTAAGAGAAGTCAAATAAATACGATTATTAAACAAAAATAATATAAAACTTACCATCGGTTTTTTTGCTTGGCAACTTTGATCGTATTCGCTCGTACCAGTAGTTGTAGTCAAGATCGTTCGTTGAGTTAATTAGCTTGCCCCACTTGTAAAGAAACCTTTCCCAGCTTTCTTCTATTTTAAAGCTTTGCCTGCAATGTTTGGCAATGTTTTGCTGTATGTGCCACCAACACAATGAATGTTTATGTCACACCCCAACCGAAGGCGGAAACATCGGGGCGCGACACTGAGCAAAACAGATTGTCCAAGAGAAATTCCATAACAACTAAATTACCGGATATTTAATATTATGTCCCATACCATAACCCATCAAGCATTTAATTATTACAGACATAGGTATCTCAAAAACAAGTAAAACTGTTCCGACAACTCAGATTTAAATAAGTAAATTGTTCGTTGGTTTCTAGACTCTCCTAAGCTCGATTCAATCAAATAGCAAGCAAGCTTCCTAAGCGTTCAAACACCTGTCACATACATTAAAATAGAGGTCAATACACATAGTGTAAGGGTGAGCATACAAGTTTGATAGTATAATAGGGTTCGAAAGCATTTACGCATAACTAGCATGTACAACGTATAATGTGAAGCATGTAAGTTATCGACAACGATCCTATCAATAGCAATGACTGCGATTTGACTGCGAGTAGCGAGTGCGCATCACATGTTCACCACTGCGAACACGCGAAGTAATGTCCTTAACAACCCCTGAATGAACATGTGCTGAGTCCAAACTATAGTACTATCCTTGCTAAGGCAGGTAGACAACAATCAATGTGTAAACATATCAAACAGGCATTCATCGAGTCACGTATAACATGCAGTAAAGGTCAGCGTATAAATTGTGTTTGCGTTGTGTGTCGATGTGATTTAGAATAAGTAACGTATGTAACACCTAAAAGTGCTTAAAGCAAAAATGGGATCGAGTATACTCACATCGATGGAAGTTAATGGATTGAAGGGAGCGCTAGAGTGAGATTAGCCTGATCAGAACGCTAGTATAAGCGATAAGCGGCGCGTAAAACGATGCAAGTGAAACAAGTTAGCGAGTGGTCATCCGACCGGATGGCAATCCGAACGGATGGCCATTCGGTCGGATTGACACTCGTTTGGGGATGGTTGTGTTTGTGTATGATGGCTTTGAAGTTTTCGTTGTAGCATTTTGAAAACAGAGAAGTATCTCTACCTTTCAGGTCGTTCGTTCGAACGGCAGTTCGATTGGATGGCGATCCGTCTGGCGAGGTACTTCCCAGAGAACAAGTTCATAGTAGGATTGTCACTCGATCAGATGGTCTACCGATAGGATGACAATCCGTTAGAAATTGATCATCTTTGAAAGTTGTCAAAAAGCTTAAGTGTTGAGCCTCAAGTGCAATCCGGTCGGATTGCGGTTCGTTCAGATGGCAATCCAATCGGATGGCAATCCGATTGGACAGCAATCCGATTGGACGGCAATCCATCCCGCGATCTGACCGTTTTGCAAACTTGAAATTTCGTTAGTTTTATAGTTCGATCGAGACAGTATGACCACGCATTGGACAATAGGAACCCTATCAGAACCAGGTTAGCTGACCGAACGGGAATCACCCCAATCCGAGTCAGTTAACTGTTTATGAAGAATGTTCATGTTCAACCAAGTTCGGTGGTCTCGTTGATAGGAATCAGATCTTAGGCCGACACTTTACTAGAATCAAGTAGAAGGCCTGAACTAGCTCCGAATCTATCAGTTTTGAGTGCATTGAGTGTAAAAGAGTTGAAAGAAAGTTAGAAAGGCTTCTTTCAATCCTTTTAACTTTGAAATTGTTTAGATCTAGATGAAAATACTGTTGATCCATGTGGAAATCATATAGATCTAAGTTATTCTTGGTGGAATAATGCCAAAACTTGAAGTTCATAAGAACCCCATAATGACATCATCCTAGAACACCTCAAATCTGCTGATTTCACGGTTAAAAGTGAAGTTTCAATGGTGAAAAAGATGAAGAAATGTGTGTAGATTATAGAAGTACAATATTGAGCTGAAAACTTACAAGATTCGCGAGAAATCGAGGGAAAGAAGGTCTGGAACGCTGCTGGTCGAGTGAGGGAGCTGTCACATCACAAATGATGTGACAGAGGGGTATTTATAGGGTTTCCAAAAGAGGAAAGTGCACAAGGGTCGGATTGGCCACCGATCGGATGGCGCCTCGATCGGATGGCCACTGGGTCGGTTGGCCATTCGATCCAGTTGTCCGACGTGTTGAGTTTTGTTGTTTCGATTCGCGTGTTGAGCGTTGCGATGCGTTTAGAGTGAGCGATGCGATAATGTTACCTAATAGTTACACAAATAACCTAAGTACTATATCTAACATACAATCACTATAAATAACTTGCGTTTAGCGTTGCGATTAGATTGCGATGCGATAGAATTGCGATTGCGATTAACACCTCAACATAAACATAACATGTACAAGTAACACACAATAAGCACACAGACATAAAACGATATCCATAACCTATAATTCGGGATGCGAGTGCGATTGCGATGCGATTAGCGATAAGTCGATTAGCGATTAATATGCGTTTAAGTAGCGATTTATTTACATGTACTCCATATAATACAACTAAAGCAATTTAAATACAAAACCAGTTATAAATCAAGGTGGTCAAATCCGTAGTTAAGCAAGGAGTGTTAGATCGCAATTAGCAATCTTTTCTTCCTTTGACTTTGACTTTGACTTCGACCTTGACTTTGACTTTGGCTTTAGTAGCACGGGTTGTTACATTCTCCCCTACTTAAGGAAATTTCGTTCCGAAATTTAAGAAGTATTCGTAACAAACAGTTGCGGGTACTTCGCCTTCATGTCACTTTCGAGTTCCCAGGTAAACTCGGCACCGCGTTTGCCTTCCCAGCGAACCTTCACAATGGGAATGCGTGAGCGTCTGAGTACCTTGGTTTCTCGACCCATGATCACGACAAGCTTTTCCACGGAGTGTAATGTTTCATCCACTTGTAAATCCTCGAGAGGGACATGTAATTCTTGTTCGGTTAGGCACTTTCTGAGGTTTGAAACGTGGAAAGTCGGGTGGACGTTACTCTGTTCCTCTGGTAGTTCGAGTCTGTAGGTCACTTTGCCAATTCTTTCCAGAATTTTAAAGGGTCCAACATATCAAGGCGCGAGCTTGCCTTTCTTTTCGAATCTGATCACCCCTTCCAAGGTGCAACCTTTAGGAGTACGTGATCGCCAACGTCAAATTCAAGGGGCTTGCGGCGTCTATCGGCGTAACTTTTCTGACGAATTCGAGCTTTCAGTAGATTGTCTCAAATTTGGAGGATTTTGTCAGTCGTTTCTTGTAACAGCTCAAGACCGGTAATTTGTGCGTCTCCGATCTCATGCTATACAATAGGCAATTGACATTTTCTTCCGTATAATGCCTCAAATGGTGCTATTTAGATGCTAGAGTGATAACTGTTATTGTACGAGAATTCGACTAAAGGTAAGTGCGTGTCCCAATTACCACCGAAATCTATGACACATGAGCGAAGCATGTCTTCAAGGGTACGAATCGTGCGTTCAGTCTGACCGTCGGTCTGGGGATGGAAAGCGGTACTAAGATTGAGGGTAGTACCGAGAGCAGATTGAAACGTTTCCCAAAGACGCGAAGTGAATCGACCATCGCGGTCAGAGATGATGTCACGAGGCGTCCCGTGTCGGCAGAAGACCTCATAGGTGTAGATTGGTGCTAATCGTTCTACCTTATAGTCTTCTCGTATCGGTAGAAAGTGAGCGGATTTAGTGAGACGGTCAACGATAACCCATATGTTGTCGTGACCTGATGGCATGCGCGGAAGTTTCGTTTTGAAGTCCATAGCTATACTCTCCCACTTCCACATTGGGACCTCGGGTTGTACGAGTAAGCCAGAGGGTCTTTGATGCTCAGCCTTGACTTTGGAATAAGTCAGGCACTTCGAAACATAGAGAGCGATATCCTTTTTCATACCCGGCCACCAGTACTTGTAGCGCATGTCCTGGTACATTTTGTCGGCACCGGGATGAATGGAATATTGAGATTTATGGGCTTCGTTCATCAGAAGTTGTCGTAAATTGGTGCGTTTGGGAATCCAAATTCGGTCTAAGTAATGGAATATACCATTCGATTTGTTCTCGAGTTGAGCACCGTCGTTGAGAATTCTTTCCTTCTTCAAGGTACTTCGGTAAAACATGCATGTTGCGCGTCACGTATGAGAGTTTCGAGATTATGCTGGGCTTGAGTATTACGAATGCTATGCAAATAGCTTCGTCGGCTGAGAGCATCAGCGACAACGTTTGCTTTGCCTGGATAGTAACGAATCTCACAGTCGTAATCGTTGAGAAGTTCTACCCACCGGCGTTGGTGCATGTTTAGTTCTTTCTGATCAAAGATGTGCTGTAGGCTCCTATGATCGGTGAAGATCGTACACTTAGTACCGTAAAGGTAGTGTCGCCAAATCTTTAATGCAAAAACAACTGCACCAAGCTCGAGGTCGTGTGTGGTATAGTTCTTCTCGTGGACCTTGAGTTGTCGAGAGGCGTACGCGATAACCTTGTCTCTTTGCATGAGGACAACCATGACCTAGGTTAGAGGCATCGCAGTAGACTACGAAATCGTCATTTCCGTCAGGAAGTGAGAGCATGGGAGCATTACAAAGCACTGCTTTGAGAGTTTGGAAGGCCTCCTCTTGTTTAGTTCCCCAAGCAAAAGGTTTGTCCTTGTGTGTAAGCGAGGTAAGCGGTACATCCATTCTAGAGAATCCTTCGATAAATCGGTGATAATAGCCCGCTAGTCCGAGAAAAGAGCGGATTTCAGACGGATTCTTGGGTGTAACCCAGCTCTTAACTGCTTCAATCTTCGCAGGATCGACTTGAATACCTTGACTATTAACAATGTGACCCAAGAATTGGATCTCCTCCAGCCAGAATTCACACTTGGAGAACTTGGCATAGAGACAGTTTCCCTGGAGCAACTCAAGAACCAAACGTAGATGCTGCGAGTGTTTGGCTTTTGACTTGGAATAGATCAGGATATCATCGATGAACACGATGACGAAGCGGTCAAGAAAGGGTTTGCACACGCGATTCATTAGATCCATAAAGACTGCGGGAGCGTTAGTCAAATCAAAAGGCATAACAACAAACTAGTAATGACCATAGCGGGTTCGAAATGCGGTTTTGGGTATATCTTCCTCCTGAATTCGTAGTTGGTGGTAGCCTGAGCGTAAATCAATATTCGAAAAACACGTGGCACCTTGTAATTGGTCAAACAAATCATCGATTCGGGGTAAGGGATATCGATTCTTGATGGTAAGCTTATTCAATTCCCTGTAGTCGATGCACATCCGGAACGATCCATCCTTCTTTTTGACGAAAAGGACTGGTGCGCCCAAAGGAGAGGTGCTAGGGCGAATGAAGCCTTTATTAAGTAGTTCATGAAGCTGACTCGAGAGTTCGCGCATTTCAGAAGGAGCGAGATGATAAGGCGCTCTAGCAAAAGGATTTGCTCCAGGAATGAGGTCGATTCGGAAATCGATATCACGAGTAGGAGGTAAACCAGGTAAATCATCAGGAAAAACGTTAGGAAAATCACAAACAACAGGTACTTCTTCCATCGTCTTTCCTTTCTTTTCCTTCTCCGCTACTATGATGTGTGCCAAGAAAGCTTGGTATTCCTTACAGAGATACTTGCTAGCTTGGACACACGACATGAGTTGCAATCTCTTTAAAGCGACTTCGCCATAAACACACAATTGATCACCATTCGTGAGAGAGAAACGAATAATCTTATCGAAGCAAACAATTTTAGCTTGATTCTCCTGAAGGAAATCCATGCCTACTGTGATGTCAAAGCTACCGAGTTTCATTGGAATGAGATTAATCGGGAAAACATGACCGTTGAGATCAAGAGTACAGTCACGTAGGACAGAACTGACGGTGACGGTTCTTCCAGTGGTAACTTCTACGTCGAAGGTTGATGGGAGGTTAACGCACTTATGATTTAGGAGCCTTTCGAATTCGAACGATACAAAACAGTTATCGGCTCCAGTATCAAATAAACACAAAGCATATATACCATTTACGAGAAACGTACCATTAACCATGTTGTTGTCTGCCTGAGCCTGGCGGGCGTTGATGTTAAAGACGCACCCGCGGGCTGCTTGCTGTGCTGGTTGCTGCTGCTGCTGCGGTGCTGGCTACTGCTGTTGTGGCTCTTGCTTCACCACTCGGTTTGGGCAGACATTTGTGAAATGGTTGGGATCACCGCACGCAAAGCAGGCTCTTGCTTGAGCAGGAGCTGCATGCTGTCCAGAACCAGTACGACAGTTTACGGTGAAGTGGCCGTACATGTTGCAGTGAACACAGAACCGACATGCGATACCAACCGGGTGGTGATAAGTACAAGTAGGGCAAAGTGGGTGTGGGCCAGTGTATGCACGCTTTGCTGGCTGCGCATTGACCACATGCGCCGCTACTTGGCAGTGTTGAGGTTGCGGTTGGGTTGGTACAGCTTGGAGTGGTGCAGCAGTAACCGCATAGTTCTTGTTGCTGGAACTACTGTTGTTCTTCCTCTTGCGACGTGAGAGCTTTGAAGTTTGCGGCGCGGCGGCGGTAATTTCAGCGGTAGCAGTGACTTGATGTAGACTCTTTGCAGCTTTACCAAAGTAACCAGCCTTGACTCGCTTTTCGTTTATCTCTGCAACGAGTAAGAAGGTTTCCTCAATAGTTGTCGTCTTTGCAGCGTGAACGAAATCAGCAACGCAAACCAGAAGAGCACGGATATACTTCTTGATCGTGATCTCGGGTCTAGTAACTTGACCAGGGCAGATGATCATGATACTCAACTGCTTGAAGCGAGCAGTTAAACCAGTATTATCTCCACCATCCTGCTTGATGTGCAAGAATTCATCCTCGAGCTCTTGGAGTTCATGGGGAGGACATAACTCTTGCATCATGATGTTCTTCAACTCGTCCCACGACAATCCGAAAGCTGCATCGTTTCCTCGTTTGTTCCTCTGAGCCGTCCACCAATCAAGAGCACGGGATTGGAAGACGCCGGCAGCATTGACAGTGCGGAGATCTTCAGGACAGCCACTCTGGCGCAGGGTGACTTCGATCGAATCAAACCATTGAAACATAGCCGTAGGCCCATCTTCGCGGGTAAATTCTTTCGTGCCGCAGGCTTTAAACTGCTTGAAGCTAAAAGTAGCCTTAGGATATTCTGTCCTGGATTCTTCCGAGGACTTGCTAGCGTTTTCATTTAACTCGCTGACAATTTGCGGAATTACTTTAGCGATTTGACTTGCGACGAGAGAAGCGATTCGCTTGTCAGGGTGTTTGCGTCTAGCGGCTCGGGAGTGTTGTGATCCAAATGACGACATTGTCTGTAACAGACATCGTCACAGGACTCAAACTCAATTTCGATTAATCCTAGTATAGTCTAGCGATTCACCATAAATCTTAGGAACACATCAATTCACGAAATCACGCAGGCACATATTCACAGAATCATGTAAGCACATAATCACATAAGCACATAAGCACATGAGCACATAGGCTAATCCTAAACACATATTTTGCACATATTCACCTATTTTTCACAACAGTGTATAGCGATTTAAGTACAACGATTACGATTAGTGAGTAGCGATTGCGAATAAAGACTAGCGATTTGTTAGCGTGGTGTGAGTTGTGCGTGGTTTGGAGCGAGAAGCGTGAAATCGAAACCATCAGTACCACCATACTATTTATCTCAAAATGCTAACAAACAAGCATATAAAACACATAAAATTTCCACATAAAATCGATAATTTCACAGAGTCAGCGGCGGCAAATCCAGAATCGAAACACATAAAATCGAGAATAGATTGTCTGCGGCTTGATAGACATCGACTACCTAAAGTGATTCGTCTATTCACAAGGACTCGTAGTGCATACTAGGGCCTTTAGGACTGTACTCTTGCCTCAATCCGGGCAATCAGCACGCATCCCTCCAGTTACCGTGTGACTTCAAGTCGTTGGAGTCCGTCGTGACTTTGGTGAGAGTTTTGTAAAACCACAATAAAGAGCGGAAAATAGTCATCAAGATTTGGGTTTCACCCCTAACTTAACGACTGTGTTCCCTGTTTTGATGAAGTAGAGGGGAAAATTTGCGTCGAAGTACGGATTTCACTCCTAATCCCATGCAAATTCTCGTGTTGATAGTGAAAGTAGCGAATCGAACGAGTGATCCGGTCGAGAGTTTGCGATTTTCACACCTAATCTTAACCAGATCATTCGTTTGTGTGTGTATCCAGCCTTAGGAAAGGCTGGTCTCGTGCGAAACTGTTGTATGCGATGTTCGCGCAAGAGTGTAGTGTACAGCGAGTTCGAGCGAGAATTAGTATGTAAGCTCGTACAAAACCTATGCCGGGTGTAAGGACCTCTAAAAATGTCCCAAAACGACTCGTAAGTAGAAACCCGGACCCCTAAAACCCTAATCCTTGTGAAAAACCAAGAAAATCAAATTTTATTGGTCGCTCGCGGGCCGCGTAAGGGTTAAGCCAAGCTTACGCGGGGCGTGACAGCTTGGTGACACTCTGGATAAGCTTCCAGCCACGTGTCTGACACGTGGCAGACCTACGGCGTGACACGGCAGCCCTAGCCATAGCTAGGGTGGCCCTCGCGGGCCGCGTAAGGTTCTCTTCAGGTTTACGCGGGCCGCAAGAGACTCATTTTTCAGCTATAAATTGGACGTGCATGGGGCTTTCATCTGTGTTCGAAAAATCATTCAAAACAACAAACATTCTGCTTATAAACGAGCATTTTAGGGTCGATACACTGCTACGATTACAGGGTGATAACTCGATCACTGCTACGATACAATGTCCGATCGATTGAAACCGATCCGATGGATGTTTAAGTGCTGCCCGAATTCGGGCTATACTTTGTCATTCGTCGTGAGGGTTTTCATTTCGTGAGTTTATCGTAAATGTTGTATTAAGTTACTAACCTAGTTTCGTGTGCATTAACTAGGTTACCGGGCTTAATCAGTAGGCTAAACTCTGTCCAACTAAACTTGCAATGTGAGTCATTCTCTTTTCATCAAAAATGTTTTACAATACCTAAATGTTTTCCAGTTATATTTATAGGGGGTAAGTCTTTGTTATCTTAAATTACTGGCAGTAAGTGGGGTATTGTGCACATTACTATTGTTTTCTCATTTTTAGGTGGACGAACCTAAACGGTGATGTCACACCCCGAATTTCCACGTATTACCGGTGGGCCCGGTTGGGAGTATCGTGACGTAGTTGATATTATCATAGTCAAACAACACATTTTAAATGCACAGCGGAAACAAAAGATGAATCACATTACAAACCGAATAAAAAGTAATATGAAAGTATTACAAAAGGACTGTAAAGGATCCACAGGCGGATCAAAAGATAAAAAGATCATTTGTTCAACAGACTTTAACATCTAGAGCTTGCAAGACTTGATTAATGATGCCAGGAGTAGCCAGCCTATTTCGTCTAGTACCTGCACTTAGCCTTTTTGGAAAATACGTCAGTTTACACTGGTAAATACAATTAACTGACTCATTTTGAAAAAGAGTTTAAGAAAATTAGTTTGAAAGCACACGACACAAAATATCTTTTATAACTTGGGACAATTATTTAAAAATAATCTTGTATACAGTTTTACTTATTTGTCGTCCGTCAAGACCGGTTAGAAGAGCCGGACATGATTAACTGACACGCCACATGTATAGTGCCCACAAGGTTGATTCCTTTAAGTGGATTATCAGTTTTTTACATAATGCAACTGTCAGGTGTATGCCTACATCCCGTGCTTAGGTCGTGGCCATTTCTTTGAATGATGCCAAGGATATCCGGGACATGGTCATTTAACCCCCAAAGGCCATACACCAAATAATACAGATTAAAACGAGTTATGTAAATACATTAATCACAATCCGATTTAAATGACTGCACACCCGACCAAGCGGTATTATTATAATACCGTATCCCAAGCCCGTATAGGGAAAATAAGTTAAGAGTATTTACCTGAGAAAATATTCAAATTTATCTCAACCGTATTCAATCAGCAAGTGCAAGTAGCTTTTACCAGGCTCTTAATCTGGAACGAAGGTTTTAATAACCTATTAGATTCCTAACGGGTCTTAATTAAGCCTAAACTTAGACCGGTTAGTTTTAAAAGAAGATATACGATTCAAAACGCACGATTAAGCGAAGACCGGATTAGAATGTGGTTTAGACCCAAAAAGTTTAAATACTTGTATAATATGGGTAAACTAAACACATTCTGTATTTTGAGATAGAAATGATAAGGTTTGACCCGTTTCGGTCAATTTATGCAAACTAGTTACATAAACCGAACCGAACACGAAAAAATGCATAACGGGTAACCATAAGAGTCATATACAGGTTTCCTAAGTTAATATGCCTTAAATATGTTGTGATATCAGTAGGATACCTTCCATTATGCCCAAAATGGATTTAAATTCAAACTATGCCCCGTAGGGGCATTTTGGTCATTTTAAAGCTTATAAAAGAGTTTAAACATAAATCTGAGTTTCAGGTCTGATATATTCAGTAAAAATACTTATTTTTATAAGTCATAATAGTAGGGTATGGTATATAGGTGAAATTTACCTTTTATAACTAAACTATGCACCGTATGGGCATTTTGGTAATTTCACATAAGCTTTAAAGGTCAAAATTTGAAATCTGAGTTTAAAACTTTTGCTTACTATTAAAATATAAAACTTTGCTTAAAACATAAGTAGGTATTCAGTCTTATATGAGAAAAATGGTTTTAATACATACTATGTGTTTTAAACACGTAAAAAGATGGTTTTAAGTGATTTTCGGGTTTTCAAAGAAAGGCTGATATTTTATCCTTCCAGAAGACTCAAAATATTTTATTTATTATATAAAATCAGTAGCAAAAGGTTTGGTATCAAAATATTATGTAAAACTCATTTTATGGGCCAAAAGGGCAAAACCGACAATTACCGAATCAAAGTTATAACCCTATGTTATGCTCAGCCTAAAAATAAATAAAAATCTTCAAAAATCTCAAAATATTATTTTACATTGGTGGGTAAAATTTTGGTGTAAAAAATTGGGTTTAGATAGGCTTTATGCTAATTACGCCGTTTAATTAATAAAAAGCTTTCTAATTACGCTATTGAGCATAACTCTTAATCTAGACCTCCAACTGATGTGAAAATTTAGGGACATGTTTATAAATCAGTAATAAAGATTATTGTCCTTTCACATTTTCAAAATTCTCGTTTTAAGGTCAAAAGGGCATTATGGTCAACATTTAGGCATATAACGGAAACTTGCACATGAATCGAATAACTAATGAACCAAGTTGTATAACCTCAGAGGGTTACACTAATCTATAACCTGGTCCTAATAGAGCTCTAAGGAATTTCTAAAATATGCTATATTGGGTCAGAACTGAAAGTCAAAGCAAAAGTCTACTTTTGCGACATTCGGTTCCGAACCGAGCTTAAACTGAAAATTGTCTGGTTGAACATGCTTAGACATGTTCTTACATTAATTACCAAGTTATATGAATGACAAAACAGGTTGTATGGCTTCTACATTATTAATTATGTGTTTATTTGAAAATTTGCTTTCTGTTGACTTTTTATAATCAAGTTTGACCCGACAATTGACATAGTTAGAGTGGAAATCAGAGGGTGCCCTTTTAAGGGTTTATTACCCATATAATTACCAACTCAAAACTACTTTTAATTTAACTAATGACTGGACCATTAGTGATTAATCACGAAGTCAAACCTTAATTACGATAAGTTTGACTTATGGTCATTAAGCTAATTAAAACTGAAATTAGGAAGTTAAGGACACTTACAAAGGTCCTAAGCACGATTATGGATACTAAGGAAACTTGTTGAAGACCAGAGAAGCTCCAGAGAAGTCCTTGAAGTGAGTTGAAGTGAACAAATGAAATGGTTGCAACTTGAATCCTTTATATAGGGGTTTTAGTCACATAGGATCATGCCAAAAAAGTCTACAAGTGTTGTATGATGTTCCCAGGTGTCCCTAGGCATGCAAAACTGTTGGCAATGCTTCAGGAATTCGAATACCATGCAACTAAGGCGGTGTAACCGGCTATAACAGGCAACTGCCAATTTTAACTGCCAGCGACAGTCTTACGGACCGTAAGCGAAAACCATTGCGGTCCGTATCCAACTCTTACAGACCGTAAGTCCAACCTGATACGGTCCGCAACCAGCTCTGATCTGAAATGCCCAGTTACACTGCTACGATTACAGGGCAATAACCCTTGCGATCGAAAAATCTTTCAAAACAGCAAACATTCTGCCTATAAACGAGCGTTTTAGGGTCGATACGCTGCTACGATTACAGGGCAATAACTCGATCACTGCTACGATACAATATCCGATCGATTGAAACCGATCCGATGGATGTTTAAGTGCTGCCCGAATTCGGGCTATGCTTTGTCATTCGTCGTGAGGGTTTTGATTTCGTGAGTTTATCGTAAATGTTGTATTAAGTTACTAACCTAGTTTCGTGTGCATTAACTAGGTTATCGGGCTTAATCAGTATCCAACTAAACTTGCAATGTGAGTCATTCTCTTTTCATCAAAAGTGTTTTACAATACCTAAATATTTTCAAGTTATATTTTACAGGGGGTAAGTCTTTGTTATCTTAAATTACTTGCAGTAAGTGGGGTATTGTGCACATTACTATTGTTTTCTCATTTTTAGGTGGACGAACCTAAACACTGATAATCATTACTATTGGGTGAAAGGACCCAATGGTTTTATGACCATAGTCACCAGGGTGTGACACTAGACCAGATAAATGTAAGATAGTGGCAATTGTAATCGCTCTTAATCCTGTAAATTATAACACTGTGGCGTTTTGTACAAATTGAATGACTCGCCAGCATTTCCCCGCTGATAAAATATTTTTAAACATGTTTCAGGTGATTTACTGTGAACAAGGAAAAGTGTCGTGTAGCACTACCAGCTTGGATAAAGTGGCCAGTAAATAAATAAACATGTTTTTGTAAACGGGGAATTTCCCCGTGAAATTCCTTTATTGTAAACTACGGGGTTTGTCCCAAAATGTGAAATAAAATAATTGGGCATTTTCAGTTAAACGATCCTGTTAATATTTCCGCTGCCAAATTAAATATCAAAATAAAATACCATGGGTTTTCTGTCTCGCGGCAATCGAACCAGGGAGCTGGGTCGGGGGCCGTGACCGAAAAAGGTGGTATCAGAGCCACTGATCTAAGCCAATTAAGTATTTAGAAATACTTAATTTTCCAAATTGCCATTCTGTGATTCTGTGAAAATTTAATTTAATAAATAAAATTTTAACTTGAATTTATGTATTTCTTCATGTGTGCTAACAGCATGAACTGTCGGAGGCACTCCGAAACTTTACCATCCATACCACCGATATGGATACAATAGGGAACCAATCTGGATATCAGGCGGATACTGAGGAACCACCTGTGTTCCAGGCCCAGCCCCAGGAGAAACCTAAGCCTAAAAAGAGGGGAAGAATCCTGGACTGGAAACGCGGAAGAAGGAAGAAGCCACATGCCCAACGGGTAAAGAAGACAGAGGATCCCAAAGGGAAAGGAAAGGAGATAGGGGAAAGCTCGGGTCAGGCCCAAGAGTTACCACCTTGGGAAGAGCTGGATCGAAAACTTGCAAACTGTGACCTCATCGGACCCGCAGACAAAACCCTTTTCAATTTCCCAGCCCAATCTGAACTTCCAAATAATTTGGAACCTGCAATTCCGGACCCTATTGTCAACCACCAACTTCTACCCGGAGAATTGGAGGAATGGTGGACGAGTGACTGGCAATTTCAGAATCTCATGAATAATCCTAATGTTTATTTTCCCCAGTTTGATCCTGAACCTGCACCATACCCACCTATGAGCACAGAAAACTTAGCTGAACTCCACCATTATGGCGAGGAACTGGTGGATGCAGGAAATAGGATTCGGGACGTGGGGGAGAAGATCTCATGGAAATACGACGAGAGGGAGCATCGTTTCTGAAAGACCAGCTGACTGTGGTGGTGTGTTTGTGTAATAATAATAATATAAAAACAATATAATAATAACAGTAATAATATAATATTGTATAATAATTAAAATAAAACTTTTGTAAAATAAATGGTGTGTATCGATGCATACTAATATATATAAAATATAAAAGTCGCATGTCGACAATTTTGGTTATACGTGTTGACTTGATTATGTGTGATTGCCCTGTTGTGTGTTTGGTCGCTATCTATTTTGTGGCAATAATTTGTATATATGGTTTATGATTCAGATGGAAAACGTGAAAAACCAACCGACAAACGAAGTTAACCAATCCGAACAAAATAATGAAGACTAATTTCTTAATAGGCAAGATATTGAGAATATCATTGCTCAGGGAATAGCCAATGCTATCCCAGCAATCATCGCTGCTGCTAGAAATCCCGTTGAACCTTCACAAGCTAACCAAAGCAAACGCAACCATGACGATAACTTTAGTAACAGTGTAAATGGAGGCGGCAATAATAATAATAATAATGATGTGGTTCAAGCCCCATTTCTTAAGAAAATGAAAGCTGCAACACCTGGTTGCACTTATAAAGAATTTCTTGCCTGTAAACCGGTCGAATTTGCAGGCAATGAAGGGGCAACTGCCGCACTACGATGGTTAGAGAAAACCGAAGCAGTAATTAAAATAAGTAAATGTGCCGAGGAAGACAAGGTTATGTATGTGTCCCACCTTTTTAAAGAAGGGGCGTTAGAATGGTGGAACACGGTGCTGCAAGCCAAAGGAAGTGATGTGGCTTATGCCATGAATTGGGAAGAATTTAAGAGATTGGTGGAAAGAAAATTCTGTCCTGACTATGAAAAGGAACAATTGACAAATAAGTTCCTGAACCACCAGATGGTGGATGTTGACTGTCGAGGGTATACTTCGACATTCTTCGAGTATGCTAGAATTGTACCAACTCTGGCTTCGCCATAACCGATACTTATTTCTCGCTATATTTGGCGTTTGATTAGCGAGATTCGTGATATCCTCAAAGCTACGAGACCCCGCACAATTGACGATGCGGTGGAATTAGCCAACACCTTAACCGACAGGCTGGTACGTACGTGAGAAGAAAACCGGAAGGAGTTGGCCCAAAAGATTACCCAAGGATTTCGTGTAGGTAATAACAGTAGTAATTTCATGAGAAAGGGAATTGGGCAATCCTCCACCCCGCCATTTTGCAGTACCTGTAAAAGAAAGCATTTTGCAGTACCTGTAAAAGAAAGCATTTTGGAAAATGTAAAGGGTATTGCAATTTTTGTAATAGACCGGGGTACCCAGAAGAAGAATGCAGGAGGAAGAAATCAACGTTTTGCTTCAACTGCGGAGAAGTTGGACACTTTAGACCAGAATGCCCAAAATTAGTCAAGCCAGCTGATAACAAGGCCAAACCTGCTGAAGGAACTAATAAGAAAAATGCAAGAGCCTTCCAGCTGACTACCCAGGAAGCAGATCTGATTCCAGATGTGATAGCTGGTACGTTTCTTGTACATGGCGTTTACGCAAAAGTATTATATGACTCTGGTGCAAACCAAAGTTTTATCAAAACTTCATTCTGCCAAGCTCTTAACTTACCTTTAACCAAACTTAGGCAAGTTTTTACGATAGAAATGACAGATGGTAATTCTGTAAAAATAGATAAGGTTTTGCAAGAAGGAAAAATAGAACTTTCAGGTCATAAATTTTCTGCAAACCTGTTACCTATGAATTTAGCCGGATTTGATGTCGTATTAGGAATGGATTGGTTAGTAGCCAACCATGCTCGAATCCTTTGTGATAAGAATTCCATAGAAATACATACGCCAACAGGAGAAGTAATTACGGTTACAGGAGATAAGCCGCGAAAACCAATGAAGTTCATTTCAGTAATGAAAGTTGCTAGTTATGAACGAAAACAAGGAATAGTGTATATGATTTTGGTAATCATTAAACTAAAAGTAAGGAACTTAAGGAAATTCCAATAGTATCAGAATACCCGGATGTATTCCCTGAAGAACTACCTGGATTACTACCAGATAGGGAAGTAGAGTTTAGAATTCATCTAATTCCTGGAACTACTCCAATAGCTAAGGCACCTTATCGGTTAGCACCCACCGAAATGTTAGAACTGAAAAAGCAGTTAGATGAATTATTAAGCAAATGATTTATACAACCTAGTTCATCCCCTTGGGGAGCACCGGTGTTGTTTGTGAAAAAGAAGGATGGTTCAATGAGGATGTGTATCGATTATAGGGAATTGAATAAGGTTGCAATCAAGAATCGATACCCACTACCTAGGATCGATGATCTCTTTGATCAACTCCAGGGAGCTAGATATTTCTCTAAGATAGACTTGCGGTCCGGATACCATCAGCTGAAGGTACAAGAAGAAGACATACCTAAAACTGCCTTTAGGACTAGGTATGGTCATTACGAGTTTACAGTCATGCCCTTCGGGTTAACGAATGCTCCTGCAACATTCATAGACATGATGAATAGGATCTGTAAACCGTATTTGGATAAATTCATAATTGTATTCATCGACGATATACTTATTTATTCCAAAAGCCAGGACGAACATTGTAAGCACCTGCATGCACTCTTAACCTTGTTAAGAAAGGAAAAGCTTTACGCCAAATTCTCGAATTGTGAATTTTGGCTACGAGAGGTGCACTTTTTGGGACACATGGTGAATCACGAAGGTATTCGCGTAGATCCCTCTAAAATAGAAGCGATCACCAAGTGGAAGGTCCCACAATCAACTACTGAAGTTAGAAGTTTTCTAGGATTAGCTGGATATTATAGGCGATTCATTAAAGATTTTTCAAGGATAGCTGTGCCATTAACTAAGCTAACCTGTAAAATAGTTAAGTTTGAATGGGGACCCAAGCAAGAAGAGGCCTTTAGGATTTTAAAGCAAAGACTAACAAACGCCCCAATTATAGCTTTACCAGACGGAACAGAAGATTTTGAAGTTTACTGCGATGCTTCTAAGCTAGGATTAGGATGTGTGCTAATGCAACGCAAAAAGGTAATTGCGTATGCATCAAAACAGTTAAAGAAGGACGAGGAAAATTATACGACTCATGACTTAGAATTAGGAGCAATAATTTTTGCCCTTAAGATTTGGAGACATTATCTGTACGGAAGTATGTTTACTGTCTATACGGATCATAAAAGTTTAAGATACATATTTGGGCAAAAAGAATTGAACATGAGGCAAAGGAGATGGATGGAAATTCTAAGTGACTACGATTGTGATATTTAATATCACGAAGGAAAGGCGAATGTAGTAGCAGATGCCCTAAGTCGTAAATATCAGGAGAAAAAAAGACGAGTTCGTGCTCTTAGATTAAATCTACAGATAGATTTAATGGAACTACTGAAGAACGTTCAGGAAACAACCATCAAGGATGATGCTGAAGGAATGAAAGGAAGGATAAAGGAATTGGAGCAAGGAACTGATGGAAGTTGGAGATTCCATAAGAAAAGGATTTGGGTACCTAAGCAAGGAAATTTAAGAGATAAGATTTTAGAGGAAGCCCATAAATCTCGGTATACCATGCATCCTGGTAATAACAAAATGTACCAAGATTTAAGAAATAATTTATGGTGGATAGGAATGAAGAAGGACATAGCTAGATATGTTTCTAAGTGCTTAACTTGTTCACAAGTTAAGGTAGAACACCAGAAACCCTCAGGTCTACTTCAACAGTTAGAAATGCCTGTATGGAAATGGGAACTAATAACAATGGACTTTGTTACTAAGTTGCCCAAAACCAGGAAAGGTAACGATGTAATCTGGGTAATTGTCGATCGATTAACCAAATCAGCTCATTTCCTTCCAATGAAGGAAACCTTTAGCATGGAAAGATTAGAAAAGTTGTACGTAGATGAAGTAGTATCCTTACATGGAGTCCCACTCTCCATTGTGTCAGATAGGGATAGTCGATTCACTTCACATTTCTAGACAAGTTTCCAAGAAGCAATGGGGACGCGACTAAATTTAAGTACTGCATACCATCCCCAAACAGATGGACAGAGTGAAAGGACGATCCAAACCCTGGAAGACATGCTCAGAGCATGTGTGATAGACTTCGGTGGAAACTGGGACGACCACTTACCGTTAATAGAATTCTCCTATAACAATAGTTACCATGCAAGCATCGAGACTGCCCCATTTGAAGCACTATATGGACGAAAGTGCCAAACTCCGGTATGTTGGGCAGAAATAGGAGAAAGTCAATTATCAGGTCTCGAAATTCTGCAAGAAACCACCGATAAGATAACTCAAATCAAGGAAAGACTGAAAACGGCTAGAGATCGCCAGAAAAGTTATGCAGATAATCGACGCAAGCCATTAGAATTTCAAGTCGGAGATAAGGTACTCTTGAAAGTTTCTCCTTGGAAAGGAGTAGTTCGGTTCGGTAAGAAGGGAAAGCTAAGTCCAAAGTACATAGGACCATTCCCAGCAATCCAGCGGATAGGACCAGTTGCTTATCGTTTACAACTACCAAAAGAATTAGTCGGGGTACATGATGTGTTTCATGTAACCAATCTCCAGAAATGTTTGTCTGATCAATCCCTGGTAGTACCTCTTCAAGACATAGAGGTAAATGAAAAGCTAAAATTTGTTGAGAAACCCCTTCAAATAGAAAACAGAAAGGTCAAGTTCCTCAAACACAAAAGAGTGGTACTGGTCAAAGTCAAGTGGAATTCAAAAAGAGGACTTGAGTACACATGGGAACTGGAATCAGAAATGAAGCGGAAGTACCCTTACCTGTTTCAGTAAATCTCGAGGATGAGATTTTTAAATAAGGTGGGGAGGATGTAAGGACTTGTAAAAATGTCCCAAAACGACTCGTATGTAGAAACCCGGACCCTAAAACCCTAATCCTTGTGAAAAACCAAGAAAATCAAATTTTATTGGTCGCTCGCGGGCCGCGTAAGGGATAAGCCAAGCTTACGCGGGGCGCGACAGCTTGGTGACACTCCGGATAAGCTTCCGGCCACGTGTCTGACACGTGGCAGACCTACGGCGTGACACGGCAGCCCTAGCCGTAACTAGGGTGGCCCTCGCGGGCCGCGTAAGGTTCTCTTCAGGTTTACGCGGGCCGCAAGAGACTCATTTTTCAGCTATAAATTGGACGTGCATGGGGCTTTCATCTGTGTTTGAAAAATCTTTCAAAACAACAAACATTCTGCTTATAAACGAGCATTTTAGGGTCGATACGCTGCTACCATTACAGGGTAATAACTCGATCACTGCTACAATACAATGTCCGATCGATTGAAACCGATCCGATGGATGTTTAAGTGCTGCCCGAATTCGGGCTATACTTTGTTATTCGTCGTGAGGGTTTTGATTTCGTGAGTTTATCATAAATGTTGTATTAAGTTACTAACCTAGTTTCGTGTGCATCAACTAGGTTACCAGGCTTAATCAGTAGGCTAAACTCTGTCCAACTAAACTTGCAATGTGAGTCATTCTCTTTTTATCAAAAGTTCCAGTTATATTTTACAGGGGGTAAGTCTTTGTTATCTTAAATTACTGGCAGTAAGTGGGGTATTGTACACATTACTATTGTTTTCTCACTTTTAGGTGGACGAACCTAAACAGTGATTACACACCCCGAATTTCCACGTATTACCGGTGGGGAGTATCCTGACGTAGTTGATATCATCATAGTCAAACAACACAATTTAAATGCACAGCGGAAGCAAACGATGAATCACATTACAAACCGAATAAAAAGTAATATCAAAGTATTACAAACGGACTGTAAAAGATCCACAGGCGGATCAAAAGATAAAAAGATCATTTTTTCAACAGACTTTAACATCTAGAGCTTGCAAGACTTGATTAATGATGCCAGAAGTAGCCAGCCTATTTCGTCTAGTACCTGCACTTAGCCTTTTTGGAAAATACGTCAGTTTACACTGTTAAATACAATTAACTGACTCATTTTGAAAAAGAGTTTAAGAAAATTAGTTTGAATGCACACGGCACAAAATATCTTTTATAACTTGGGACAATTATTTAAAAATAATCTTGTATACAGTTTTACTTATTTGTCGTCCGTTAGGACCGGTTAGAAGAGTCGGACATGATTAACTGACACACCACAGGTATAGTGCCCACAAGGTTGATTCCTTTAAGTGGATTACCAGTTTTTACATAATGCAACTATCAGGTGTATGCCTACACCCCGTGCTTAGGTCGTGGCCATTTCTTTGAATGATGCCAAGGATATCCGGGACATGGTCATTTAACCCCCAAAGGCCATACACCAAATAATACAGATTAAAACGAGTTATGTAAATACATTAATCACAATCCGATTTAAATGACTACACACCCGACCAAGCGGTATTATTATAATACCGTATCCCAAGCCCGTATAGGGAAAATAAGTTAAGAGTATTTACCTGAGCAAATATTCAAATTTATCTCAACCGTATTCAATCAGCAAGTGCAAGTAGCTTTTACCGGGCTCCTAATCTGGAACGAAGGTTTTAATAACCTATTAGATTCCTAACGGGTCTTAATTAAGCCTAAACTTAGACCGGTTAGTTTTAAAAGAAGATATACGGTTCAAAACGCACGATTAAGCGAAGACCAGATTAGAATGTGGTTTAGACCCGAAAAGTTTAAATACTTGTATAATATAGGTAAACTTAACACATTCTGGATTTTGAGATAGAAATGATAAGGTTTGACCCGTTTCGGTCAATTTATGCAAACTAGTTACATAAACCGAACCGAACGCGAAAAAATGCATAACGGGTAACCATAAGAGTCATATACAGGTTTCCTAAGTTAATATGCCTTAAATATGATGTGATATCAGTAGGATACTGTTTTGGTCAAAAATTACCGAAGCAATTTAGTGATCAAATTAGTAATGTGAGGTAGTGTGCTAAAAAGTTTAAGGAAAATATGCTTGCTGAGTTATTTAGAAAATCAGTATTCAGGATACGGCTCAGGATATTGAGCTGTATCTGCGATCAAACAGTGAGCAAATAATAAACAAAAAGTAAAGGAGACGACACAAGATGTACGAGGAAAGCCCTTGATCAATCTAGATCGCCGGCATAAAACCTCGGGAGCTGACAATCGCAGCTGCCTTGTTCTTCTTATTGCTTTAAACTTCAGGATACAGTGCAGGATATCAACCAGATCTCTAAGTGTTACAATGAATTCGTGTGAGAGTACAATTTGCGAGAGAGCAAGTGTTGGTGTGTAGTGAGTGTGATTGCAGTGAAAATTGCCGTGTCCTATTCGATCTGGTGTTCCTCCTATTTATAGTAACGAAATACAAACAAATATCCCTATAAATGTGGGATGCTTCGAATATTCCATCACGAACGTTGTAGACCGAGTAATAAGGCTTCAACGTCTTTCTTTGAACGGTTTGGACCGAGTCTTCCGCAGAACAAGTCTTTGTGAACGTTGCTAGCTTCCAGCCCACGTACCTGCACATAATCCGTTAGTGATCCTGAGGATACCATTCAGGATATTACCAGTACCCTGAATCCGCACCCCGGATATAAACAGATATTATTTAATCAAGATATAAGCTAAGATATTTCTCAGGATATGAGCTCAGAAATTAGCCCACAACAATTGTCCCCAAAAATGTTACCGTTTAGTATCCTCATTACTAACGGTTACATTTTTACGCAAACCGAGGCAATTAAGAGATAAGACCTGTGATGTGACCGTTTGCAACTACCCAGCCTATATCTACTCATCATACCCTATATCTTCTCATCCTCATCTTCTTTTTTTTAATAATCATCGACAAGGAAAAAGGTACATTTTCTCTCTATCTTTTTTACTTTCCTTCATCTCTTCTCTCCGGCGAAAAATCCAACCGATCAAATGCCGCGCCAAACAAGATCCAGTTCAGGTGACTCGGCCCCTACGTTCTACCAACAAAACCTTCTCCAAGAACCGGAGAAGGAAGCCTGTACCTTTGATAGTGCCCACTTGTCTGCTTTAAAATCCTCCGGTATCTTCCCGGAAGGAACCATATTTAGACCTTTTGACCGTGAAATCCGGTCAGATATGGTCTCCAACGAGTGGATTTGCTTTAGTGCTTTCCCTTTTACCCTAGGGCTTCGATTCCCTTTTCCGGATTTCATCACCGAGTTCTTTAATATCACAAAAATCTCTTTTAGCCAAACAATGCCAATGCTCTGGCGTGTCTTAACTGTTCTTGACCAGATCAAGAGAAACCACATTCCTGAGCTTTCCATCAATGATCTCCCCCTGGCTTACAAGCTTAGATGCCACGGATCATGCAGATTTCTGTTTTATTCTACTTCCGGTGACCCACTGATACTTCGTGCCACCAAGAACGAGGATGGTTGGCAATCCAAGTTTTTCTTTGTAAAAAGGGACTCAATCCCTGGTGGGACGGAATATCCGTTACAGTGGTTGAGAAAGGGTAGGATTTAGGGTTTAAGAATGATCCTGTCGCTTATCTTGTTCCATATCCTGAACTAACTTATCTTCTTTGTTATGCAGCTGATTTCAGGAAGATTGCTCCTCCTCTTGCCAATTCTCAAGAAAGAATAGACGCCATTAGACTTCTCCCAGAAGCAGAAAGAAGTTTCAATCCTTCTCCACCAACTCCAAGTCCTCTTTCAAGCGCCAACATGTCTGGTAAGGATCCTGCAAGATATCCTGCACACATATGCTTCTTATCTGTTATTTATAGGAGGGATTTAGAATTTACTCCCTGTGTGCAGACTCCAGCAAAGTCCCAGTCTATCTAGACCTGGATGAACTTGACAGCTATCCAACTCCAGCCATAGTCAAGAAGGAGACTCCTGCTACCACCAGCTCCAAGCCACTCCCGGCTCCCAAGACCAATCCAAGAACCCGTGCTTCCGCAGCGAAAAAGAGAAAGGGTCTTGAGGTCAGCGCTCCAGGCTCTGAAGGGTTCTCCTATGATGAACTCAGCTTCTCCGACTCCTTAGAGCCAATGACATCCTTCCTCAACAAGGTAATATCCTGCCGCATATCCTTCATGTATATCCTGCACATATATCCTGCACGTATATCCTAACAGGATATCCTGGTAGGACGTCTTAGTCAGCATATATTCTAACCCCATACCTGTGATCAATGTGCAGGGCCTCCAGCATTTGCTCCACTTGTACAATGACGCTTGTGGTACTGTGGCACTTCATGAAGCCAGGATCAAGCAGCTAGAGAGCACCGTTGCTGACCAAGGTGCTATTGCCGAAGCAAAGAGCCGGCACTATGAAAGCTTGCTAAAGAAGGTCACCCAAGATGCTGAGGTCAAACTTGCCAGCGTTCAAATGGACCATGATCAGGCCTTGATCAGCTTCCGAGAGGGAATCAAGGCTTCTGCTATCGTCTCCCTGCTACAAGCACGCATCAAGATGGCCTATGAGGCCAAGGAGACGGGCCTTGTTTGTCCATCTTGGCCAGTTGAATCCTGGGTGGCCAAGTTGAAGGAGCTCGGAGGCAAAGCTGTGCCCCTTCCTGCTGAAGCTGGCGAGTCTTCTAAGTCAGCAGAGGTGGTGGTCCAGGCTGGAGAGAAGAAGGATGCTGGAGGTGATGCTGAGATGGATGTTGGCAAGGATGCTGCGCAGGATGCTGGTCAGGATGCTGGTGCTGAGAAGCCTGAGAAGGTTGGAGGTGATGCCGCTGTGTGAGGGCATTTAGGTGGGCGATGACGGATATACGTGCCAAGGCCAGAGCCCACCTTTTTGAATTTGAATGTTGGTTTGTAGTCCCATAAACAATTTTACTTTTCTGCATTTTACTTTCCCGTACCTGGACAATTTACATTTCCTGCATGCTTTTTGAACAATACAACAGTTGAAGGTGGATGGGTCTCGGTTTGAGATGAATCCTTCAACTGTTGGGTAAATATGGTTATGAACTACTAGTGCTCTTAGTGGATGGGCCTTGTTTTGAGGTGAAACTAAGAGCACATCTTTTGGTATGTCAATAATATAACTACTCTTTTGACTTTATTATTGTTGTTATTAGTGCACAAATTTTACTTATGAAAACTGTTGTGTTTAAATATTTTTGGGAATATCATGGGAAAATATCCTGACAAGTATTCTGAGAGATATCCTGGTCAGGATATTGTCATATATCTTAGAAGACTTAAATCATTTGAAAAAGGAGAGATCATACCAGAGATTCTTAGAGAATCAGTTCCAATCCTTTATCATGAATTTGTCCCCAGTGCATACTTATAAACTTGGATCCATCCTTCGGATTAGAATAATGTATGTCCCCTGTGTGTGACACAGAAATGCAAATGTATTCACACTTTGGTTTGAATAAATTTCAAACACTCCGAAGCAAAAATCTTGATATCCTGAAATGAATCATTAGCATACTGGGGATAAACCCTTAATATCCTGGGGATAAACCCTGATATCCTGGGGATAAACCCTGAGTTTCATGCGCTACAGGCGAGAGTGTATAAACTCCAAATCTTAGAAAGGTGAAAACCTTTAAACCTTTGAGAGTATGAAAATACTCTTTCGTGAGAGAGGGTGATCAATCCTCATATACCTTTAGAATCCAGGATATAGCCAACAGTAACGAAATTGTCAGCCACTTTTACATGAACTGGTCCCGCTACCTTGAACTACACCTAGATAACTTGCGCTCCAGGCGAGGTGTTTAAACCCAATTCGAAAGAAAGGTGAATACCTTTAAACCTGTGAAGGGATCAGGATCCCTTAAACGTGAGAGAGGGGGCCAATCCTCTAATCTTTCGATTTATCCTGAGCATATATCCTGGAGCTATATCCTGAAACATATCCTGCAAAACAGTTCTAAACTAAGGTGGGTGTTAGCTTGGCTAACACCCCTCCGATGCTTAAGTCAGTATTGGGTTCAAGATAATAAACAAATATATTTTAAAGAGATAGAACACATACCATTCCGAGATAGAAAACAAATTCTACTCTTACTTGAAATAGAGCTTCAAATGTATTGCATTCCAGGATCTTGGTAACATATCCCCTTCCATATTCCTGAGTCGATATGCTCCTTTCCCTGCTTCTGACTCAACTTCATAAGGTCCTTCCCATTTCGGAGCTAGCTTACCATCGGCAGGATTAGTGGTGTTTTGAAAAGCCTTTCTCAGCACCCAATCACCAACTCGAAATCTTCTAGTCCTTATGTTCTTATTGTATGCCCTGGATATTCTTTGTTGATATGCTGCTATCCTCAGCCTTGCTGCATCTCTTCTTTCATCTATAGTATCTAGATCTTGACATAAGACTTCAGGATTCTGTTCAGGATCCTGTAGCATAGATCTTGCAGTAGGTATCGTCATTTCTGTTGGAATCATTGCCTCTGCTCCAAATACCAAGGAAAACGGGGTTTGGCCAGTTGCATTCTTCACCGTTGTCCTATCAGCCCACAAAACAAAGGGTAACTCTTCCGCCCATCTTCCTTTCTTGGCTCCAAGTCTCTTCTTTAAGTTATTAACTATTATCTTGTTCGAGGATTCGGCTTGTCCATTCTCTTGAGGATGTACCGGAGTAGATGTGATCATTTTGATTCCCCAACTTTTGCAGAAGTCAGTAGTCCTTTTGCTTATAAACTGGGACCCATTATCACAAATGATCTCAGCTGGTACTCCAAACCTAGTCAGGATATTCCTCTTTATGAAAGATACTACTTCTTGGTCTCTCACTTGAACGAATGCTTCAGCCTCGACCCACTTAGAGAAATAATCCGTCATTGCTAACATAAATACTTTTCCTCCCGGAGCCTTTGGTAACTTCCCTACTATATCCATCCCCCACTTCATGAATGGCCAAGGGGAAACTACAGGATATAGTGGTTCAGCTGGTTGATGTAGTATGTTACTATGCCTTTGACATGCATCACATCTTCGAGCAAATTCTGCAGCATCTTTTCTCATTGTTGGCCAAAAGTATCCTGTCCTCAATACTTTCGAGAATAGTGATCTACCTCCAGTGTGATTACCACAGTCCCCTTCATGTATATCCTGAAGTACTTCTCTGGCTTCATGATCCTCCAAGCACCTTAAATATGGTCCTGCAAGAGATTTCTTATATAGGATATTATTTATAATAGTGAATCGTGATACCTTCATCCTAAATGCCTTAGGATTTTCATTTTCGGGGATGTGTCCATCTTTAAGATATTTCAGAATTGGAGTTGTCCAGGATTCAGGATCCTGTTCAGGATATTCCACTTCAGGATCCCGAATATCCGCTACTTCTTTATCCTGGGGATTCGTTGCAGGATATAAAACATGTATTATTGGTATTTGGGTCCCTTCCGGTATCCTGACTGATGATCCCAGATTTGCTAAGGCATCCGCTTCAGCATTATCCTCTCTTGGTACCTGTTCAAGTGTAAAAACATCGAAATATCCTGCTAATTCTTTGAGAATATCGAGGTATTCGATTAACTTCTCACCCTTAACTGCATAGGATCCATTAAAATGATTAGTAATTAACAAGGAGTCAACATATACTTGCAAATTCTTAATACTCATGCTCTTAGCTAGTTCTAATCCTGCAATTAAAGCTTCATATTCTGCCTCATTATTGGTAGCAGGAAATTCACACCTAATAGCCTGGGGTAATATGTCCCCCTGTGGCGATTTTAGTAGTATTCCCAATCCTACTCCTCTTATATTAGATGCACCATCAGTATATAATGTCCAGAATCCTGAGGATTCTCCTAATTGCTGAACTTCTAGGTCTGCCTCGTCCTGGATGTCACTACTAAAATCAGCCACAAAGTCAGCTAAAGCCTGAGACTTTATGGCATTCCTAGGTTCATATACTAAATCATAGGCACTTAACTTTACCGACCACTTAGCCATCCTGCCTGACATCTCTGGTTTTCTAAGCACATTCTTGACAGGATAATTAGTTTTAACATGAATCCTATGAGTCTCAAAATAATGTCTAAGTTTTGTTGATGCCATGACCAATGCTAGTATTAATTTCTCTAAGTGAGAATACCTAGTTTCAGCATCTAACAAACTTTTGCTAACATAATAAACAGGATATTGCTGACCTTCATGGTCTTTTATAAGAACGGCACTTACAGCATTCCCTGATACAGCAAGGTACAGGGATAGTGGTTCACCATTTTCAGGTTTCATCAGTAGAGGTGCGGTTGAGAGATATTGCTTCAAATCCTGTAGGGCTGCTTCATGCTTCTCACCCCACTCGAATTTTTTGTTCTTCTTCAGGATATCATAAAAATCCTTGCATTTTTCTGAAGACCTTGAGATAAATCTGTTCAATGCTGCCACTCGCCCCGTTAATCGTTGAACATCTTTCATATTTGAGGGTGATTTAATATCCAAGATGGCTTTGATCTGCTCCGGGCTTGCTTCTATTCCTCTTTTGGTCACCATATATCCTAGAAATTTTCCTGCCCCCACTCCGAAATGGCACTTAGCAGGATTCAGCTTCATATTATATTGATCCAGGATATCAAACGCTCCTTTAATATCCTGAAGGTGATCCTGAGCTTTCTTTGACTTTACCACCATATCGTCAATGTACACCTCCATGGTGTCCCCCAGTTTGTCTTTGAACATCATGTTTACCAATCTTTGGTATGTTGCACCTGCATTTTTCAAACCAAAAGGCATAGCTGTATAACAATAAATACCTGTCGGTGTCATGAAGGCAGTATCCTCCTGGTCAGAAGGCTCCATTTGGATCTGTTGAAATCCTGAGGATGCATCCATGAAAGTCAGCATTTCATGCCCAGCAGTGGCATCTACCATTGCATCAATGTGGGGGAGAGGAAATGGGTCTTTAGGACAAGCTTTATTCAAGTCTGTGTAATCCACACAGACTCTCCATTTTCCGTTCTTCTTCTGTACCACTACCACGTTTGCCAGCCACCTTGGGAATTTGACTTCTCTAATCATCTTGGACTTCAATAATCTTTCAACTTCTTCTTGAATAATTGTATTGCGTTCAGGAGCAAACTTCCTTCTCTTTTGTTGCACTGGCTTGAATGATTTATCAATTCCAAGCTTGTGATTGATAATATCTTTGGATATGCCTGTCATATCCTCATGCTTCCATGCAAACGTCGACATCCTGCATTTTAAAAAGTTAATTAATTGTTCTTCAATATCCTGAGGGATATTGGTTCCCACGAGCACCGAAATATCGGGATTATCCTGGTCCAGGACAATTTTCTTCACATCCTGCTCCGGATCCTCCGCAATATCCTGGGCCCGCGTCTTTAATTGCTATGCTGCACTAGGTTTAGTTGAAGATTTCATTGAGGATGAGTAGCATTCTTTTGCTTCCTGCTGATCGCTATCAACTTTAACAACTCCCCAAGGGGTAGGTATCTTGATGCATTGGTGATATGTTGATGGCACGGCCTTCATATCGTGAATCCATGGTCTTCCCAGTATAATGTTATAGCAGGATAGAGAGTCCATTACACAGAAACGTTGTATCGAGTTGAGTCCTTCAACGTACACCGGCAACTTTATCTCTCCCACTGTGTTTCTGGCCTCTCCACTGAACCCAACAAGCACGGTGGACTTCGAAGTGATATCCATTGGAGATACATTCATCATTTTAAGTGTCTCTAGTTGGATTATGTTGACGGAGCTGCCATTATCAACCAATATCCTGCGTACAAAATGGTTAGCCACATATAACGTTATTACCAGAGCATCATGGTGAGGATCCTGGACAGTATCCCTGTCATCAGCATCAAATGTGATCACTTTGTCAGTTGTGAGTGTAGTCATCCTGACAGGTTTGTCTCCCCTTTCGGCTTTAGCTTCCTTTGCATGTCTCTTTGCTGCCGAATATGAAGTCCCACAAATGTCGGATCCCCCCGAAATGAAGTTGATTACTTTGGCATCCGGGGGAGGTGAGGCTGCTCGTTCAGGATCCTTCTCAGTATCCTGACCCTTATTCTTCTTTCTTCCTAAGAGATCTTTCAAATATCCCTTGCTTAGAAGATAGCTTATCTCTTTCCTCAAAGCAATGCAATCCTCGGTCATATGTCCGAAATCTTCGTGGAAAGCACACCATTTTGATTTGTCTTTCCAATCCGCTTTTTGTTGATTTTTCCGAGGCCATCTTGCCTTGTCCCCTAGACCCTGCATAGCATACATCAATTCAGGAATGTTAACAGAAAAGCAATATTCAGATAATTCAGGATATTCTTCAGGATCCTCATCTTCGACAGCATTCACTCTCTTATTCTCATTTCTGCCATATGGCTTAGGCCGATACGACTTAAATGAGGATTCTGACTTCCTGTTGGTTGACTCATAAGTGTTGGATGAGTTCATCCTTTCTTGCATCTTTCTGTCATCTTCCAACCGAATGTATCTCAGGGCCCTGTTCCGAGCTTCATCCAGGTTCCTGCATGGGTTCATTACAAGGTCTTGGTAAAATTGAGAATCTTTTTGCAACCCCATCTTGAAAGCTTGCACAGCTGTTGCAACATCGAGATGAGGAATGTCTAGTGATTCTCGGCTAAACTTGTTCACATAATCCCTAAGGGATTCCTGAGGCCCTTGTGTTATCCTGTAGAGATCACTTGTTAATTTTTCAAAGCTCCTACTACAAGAAAACTGACTATTAAATAAATTTACTAAATGAGCAAAAGATGTGATTGAATGCGGAGGAACATTCAAGAGCCACTTCAAAGCTGATCCTGTCAAGGTTGAACCAAAACCCTTGCACAAGCATGCTTCTTTGAGATCCGGAGGGATAGGGTTGATCTCCATCCTCTCCCTATACTGAGCAATATGCTCTTCAGGATCCGTCGTTCCGTCGTAAAGCTTCATGTTGGGGGTTTGGAACCTCTTTGGAATCTCAGCATCACAGATAGGATATGCAAAGCGAGATATCTTATGGCTATCTTGAGACACTTCCGGGATTGGCTGGACCACCCCGGGTACACTTGATATCATGTCCTTCAATTTTTGAAGTTCCCTGGTAAGTGCTGACGTCACACCTGTATCCTGCAAGGATCCACTATTGTTAGTAGCATGAGTATTATTATTATTTAATATGTTACTCGTTGGAGGATTCTGCCCATATCCTGAGGCATATCCTGAGCTCCTTATGGTCGATATCCTGACCGAGGAGGGTATTTCAGGAGTATGATTCTGAGGAAGACTGGGCACAATATTCCCCCTGTTATCCTCTGTATACACGGCTGAACTGAAGTTCAAAGCTCTGGGTTGTAATGGAGTGACAATATCCTCAGCGGATCTGCTCGAGCCAGACTTCAGGAGTTGTATTTCCCTTAAAAGCATTTGGTTTGTTTCTTGCTGCTGCCTCATTTGTTCCTGCACACTTCCAAACAAGGTTAAAATTTCATCATTAGATGCTAAAACAGGGGCAGATTCTTGAACAGTGCGAGTAGGGATAATATCCTGAGGCCGTGTAGAGGCTGGCATTCTTGGAGGAGGTGGTGGAAGCACCGAACCTGTAGTAACAGAAGTCGTAGCAGACATAGTAGAGGAACTCATGTTTGATCGTGAGGCCATTGTGGACAATGTGGCAAAAAGTTTTGAAAATAAAAAACCGATTAGCGATTTAACAAAAAATTTTAGTAAAGATAGCACCACTTGCCCCACGGTGGGCGCCAAATTGTTTTGGTCAAAAATTACCGAAGCAATTTAGTGATCAAATTAGTAATGTGAGGTAGTGTGCTAAAAAGTTTAAGGAAAATATGCTTGCTGAGTTATTTAGAAAATCAGTATTCAGGATACGGCTCAGGATATTGAGCTGTATCTGCGATCAAACAGTGAGCAAATAATAAACAAAAAGTAAAGGAGACGACACAAGATGTACGAGGAAAGCCCTTGATCAATCTAGATCGCCGGCATAAAACCTCGGGAGCTGACAATCGCAGCTGCCTTGTTCTTCTTATTGCTTTAAACTTCAGGATACAGTGCAGGATATCAACCAGATCTCTAAGTGTTACAATGAATTCGTGTGAGAGTACAATTTGCGAGAGAGCAAGTGTTGGTGTGTAGTGAGTGTGATTGCAGTGAAAATTGCCGTGTCCTATTCGATCTGGTGTTCCTCCTATTTATAGTAACGAAATACAAACAAATATCCCTATAAATGTGGGATGCTCCGAATATTCCATCACGAACGTTGTAGACCGAGTAATAAGGCTTCAACGTCTTTCTTTGAACGGTTTGGACCGAGTCTTCCGCAGAACAAGTCTTTGTGAACGTTGCTAGCTTCCAGCCCACGTACCTGCACATAATCCGTTAGTGATCCTGAGGATACCATTCAGGATATTACCAGTACCCTGAATCCGCACCCCGGATATAAACAGATATTATTTAATCAAGATATAAGCTAAGATATTTCTCAGGATATGAGCTCAGAAATTATCCCACAACAGATACCTTCCATTATGCCCAAAATGGATTTAAATTCAAACTATGCCCCGTAGGGGCATTTTGGTCATTTTAAAGCTTATAAAAGAGTTTAAACATAAATCTGAGTTTCAGGTCTGATATATTCAGTAAAAATACTTATTTTTATATGTCATAATAGTAGGGTATGGTATATAGGTGAAATTTACCTTTTATAACTAAACTATGCACCGTAGGGGCATTTTGGTAATTTCACATAAGCTTTAAAGGTCAAAATTTGAAATCTGAGTTTAAAACTTTTGCTTACTATGAAAATATAAAACTTTGCTTAAAACATCAGTAGGTATTAAGTCTTATATGAGAAAAATGGTTTTAATACATACTATGTGTTTTAAACGCGTAAAAAGACGGTTTTAAGCGATTTTCGGGTTTTTAAAGAAAGGCTGATATTTTTATCCTTCCAGAAGACTCAAAATATTTTATTTATTATATAAAATCAGTAGCAAAAGGTTTGGTATCAAAATATTATGTAAAACTCATTTTATGGGCCAAAAGGGCAAAACCGACAATTACCGAATCAAAGTTATAACCCTATGTTATGCTCAGCCTAAAAATAAATAAAAATCTTCAAAAATCTCAAAATATTATTTTACATTGGTGGGTAAAATTTTGGTGTAAAAAATTGGGTTTAGATAGGCTTTATGCTAATTACGCCGTTTAATTAATAAAAGCTTTCTAATTACGCTATTGAGCATAACTCTTAATCTAGACCTCCAACTGATGTGAAAATTTAGGGACATGTTTATAAATCAGTAATAAAGATTATTGTCCTTTCACATTTTCAAAATTCTCGTTTTAAGGTCAAAAGGGCATTATGGTCAACACTTAGGCATATAACGGAAACTTGCACATGAATCGAATAACTAATGAACCAAGTTGTATAACCTCAGAGGGTTACACTAATCTATAACCTGGTCCTAATAGAGCTCTAAGGCATTTCTAAAATATGCTATATTGGGTCAGAACTGAAAGTCAAAGCAAAAGTCTACTTTTGCGACATTCGGTTCCGAACCGAGCTTAAACTGAAAATTGTCGGGTTAAACATGCTTAGACATGTTCTTACATTAATTACCAAGTTATATGAATGACAAAACAGGTTGTATGGCTTCTACATTGTTAATTATGTGTTTATTTGAAAAATTGCTTTCTGTTGACTTTTTATAATCAAGTTTGACCCGACAATTGACATAGTTAGAGTGGAAATCAGAGGGTGCCCTTTTAAGGGTTTTTTACCCATATAATTACCAACTCAAAACTACTTTTAATTTAACTAATGACTGGACCATTAGTGATTAATCATGAAGTCAAACCTTAATTACGATAAGTTTGACTTATGGTCATTAAGCTAATTAAAACTTAAATTAGGAAGTTAAGGACACTTACAAAGGTCCTAAGCACGATTATGGATCCTAAGGAAACTTGTTGAAGACCAGAGAAGCTCCAGAGAAGTCCTTGAAGTGAGTTGAAGTGAACAAATGAAATGGTTGCAACTTGAATCCTTTATATAGGGGTTTTAGTCACATAGGATCATGCCAAACAAGTCTACAAGTGTTGTATGATGTTCCCAGGTGTCCCTAGGCATGCAAAACTGTTGGCCATGCTTCAGGAATTCGAATACCATGCAACTAAGGCGGTGTAACCGGCTATAACAGGCAACTGCCAATTTTAACTGCCAACGACAGTCTTACGGACCGTAAGCGAAAACCCTTGCGGTCCGTATCCAACTCTTACGGATCGTAAGTCCAACCTGATACGGTCCGCAACCAGCTCTGATCTGAAATGCCCAGTTACAGTCCTTGCGGACCGTAAGCCTTATGCCATACGATCCGTAACCGATACTCTGAAGACAAAAATTTTGCAAACTTTTATGCTTTGGCCATGCAACTTTGCTAATACGAGTCCAAGGTCTTTAACATCAGAATGGGACCACTTGGTTAGTTCTGAAAAGCCATGAAAACCTTGCCATGCACTTATGTTGTCTTGGATTCTTTTGAAAGAGTCTTGAATGTAAGATTTGTCGTAACCACTCATAGGATCCAATTCTTGTGCAAATTTGAATTATGCATTTATCAGAATTAACCGGATTTAAATATCAGTTGTTTATAAAACAGATTAAGGTTTGGGATTTATAAATGGGTCGCTCAGAGGTAATTGTTAACATGTCGATGCTTTCAAATCCTACCATACATCTTTCAACTTGATCCGGGTCTATAGCATGTTTTACCTTCCATGTCACGTGTCTTTATTTTCTTGGGCATGATTTTTACGAGGTGTTACAAGTGATAATCATCACTATTGGGTGAAAGGACCCAATGGTGGTATGACCATAGTCATCAGGGTGTGACACTAGACCAGATAATTGTAAGATAGTGGCAAATGTAATCGCTCTTAATCCTGTAAATTATAACACTGTGTCATTTTGTACAAATTGAATTACTCGCCAGTATTTCCCCGCTGATAAAATCTTTTTAAACATGTTTCAGGTGATTTACTGTGAACAAGGAAAAGTGCCGTGTAGCATTACCAGCTTGGATAAAGTGGCCAGTAAATAAATAAACATGTTTTTGTAAACAGGTAATTTCGCCGTGAAATTCCTTTATTGTAAACTACGGGGGTTTTCCCAAAAATATGAAATAAAATAATTGGGCATTTTCAGTTAAACGATCCTGTTAATATTTCCGCTGCCAAATTAAATATCAAAATAAAATACCACGGGTTTTCTGTCTCGCGGCAATCGAACCAGGGAACTGGGTCGGGGGCCGTGACACCGGGTATGCACAAGTCGATCTGTTGGTATTTAGATTGTAGACTAGGTCGTTTCTAAGACATCGACCCGGACTAGGTCGAGTCTTGCCTAATTCCCTATAGTTATGGCTATGATACCAATCTGTCACACCCCAACCGAAGGTGGAAACATCGGGGCGCGTCACTGAGCGAAACAGATTGTCCAAGAGAAATTCCATAACAACTAAATTACCGGATAGTTAATATTATGTCCCATACCATAACCCATCAAGCATTTAATTATTACAGACATAGGTATCTCAAAAACAAGTAAAACTGTTCCGACAACTCAGATTTAAATAAGTAAATTGTTTGTTGGTTTCTAGACTCTCCTAAGTTCGATTCCATCAAATAGCAAGCAAGCTTCCTAAGCATTCAAATACCTGTCACATACGTTAAAATAGAGGTCAATACACACAGTGTAAGGGTGAGCATACAAGTTTGATAGTACAATAGGGTTCGAAAGCATTTACGCATAACCAACATGTACAACGTATAATGTGAAGCATGTAAGTTATCAACAAAGATCCTATTAATACCAACGACTGCGAGTAGCGAGTGCGCATCACATGGTCACCACTGCGAACACGTGAAGCAATGTCCTTAACAACCCCTGAATGAACAGGTGCTTAGTCCAAACTATAGTACTATCCTTGCTAAGGCAGGTAGACAACAATCAATGTGTAAACATATCAAACAAGCATTCTTCCAGTCACGTATAACATGCAGTAAAGGTCAGCGTATAAATAGTGTTTGCGTTGTGTGTCGATATGATTTAGAATAAGTAACGTATGTAACACCCAAAAGTGCTTAAAGCAAAAAAGGGATCGAGTATACTCACAACGATGGAAGTTAATGGATTGAAGGGAGCGCTAGAGTGAGATTATCCTGATTAGAACGATAGTATAAGCGATAAGCAGCACGTAAAACGATGCAAGTGAAACAAGTTAGCGAGTGCTCATCCGGCCGGATGGCGATCCGAACGGATGGCCATTCGATCGGATGGTCATCCGCTCGGATGGCCATTCGGTAGGATTGACACTCGTTTGGGGATGGACGTGTTTGTGTATGATGGCTTTGAAGTTTTCGTTGTAGCATTTTGAAAACAGAGAAGTATCTCTACCTTTCAGGTCGTTCGATCGGATGGCGATCCGTCCGGCGAGGTACTTCCCAGAGAACAAGTTCACAGCAGGATTGTCACTCGATCGGATGGTCTATCGATAGGATGACAATCCGTTAGAAATTGATCATCTTTGAAAGTTGTCAAAAAGCTTAAGTGTTGAGCCTCAAGTGCAATCTAGTCGGATTGCGGTTCATTCGGATGGCAATCCGATTGGAAGGGAATCCGATCGAATGACAATCCGTCCCGTGATCTGACCGTTTTGCAAACTTGAAATTTCGTTAGTTTTATAGTTCGATCGAGACAGTATGACCACACATTGGACAATAGGAACCCTATTAGAACCAGGTTAGCCGACTGGACGGGAATCACCCCAATCTGAGTCAGTTAACTGTTTGTGACGAATGTTCATGTTCAACCGAGATCGGTGGTCTCGTTGATAGGAATCAGATCTTGGACCGACACTTTACTAGAATCAAGTAGAAGGCCTGAACTAGCTCCGATTCTATCAGTTTTGAGTGCATTGAGTGTAAAAGAGTTGAAAGAAAGTTAGAAAGGCTTCTTTCAATCATTTTAACTTTGAAATTGTTTAGATCTAGATGAAAATAGTATTGATCCATGTGGAAATCATATAGATCTAAGTTATTCTTGGAATAATGCCAAAACTTGAAGTTCATAAGAACTCCATGATGACATCATCTTAGAACACCTCAAATCTGCTGATTTCACGGTTACAAGTGAAGATTAAATGGTGAAAAATATGAAGAAATGTGTGTAGATTATAGAAGTATAAGATTTGAGCTGAAAACTTACAAGAATCACGAGAAATCAAGAGAAAGAAGGTCTGGAACGCTGCTGGTCGAGTGAGGGAGCTCTCACATCCCAAATGATGTGACAGAGGGGTATTTATAGGGTTTCCAAAAGAGGAAAGTGCACAAGGGTCGGATTGGCCACCGATCGGATGGCGCCTCGATTGGATGGCAATCCGATCGGATGGCCATTGTGTTGGTTGGCCATTCGATCCAGGTGTCCGACGTGTTGAGTTTTGTTGTTTCGATTCGCGTGTTGAGCGTTGTGATGCGTTTCGTTCGAGCGATGCGATAGTGTTACCCAATAGTTACACAAATAACCTAACTACTATATCTAACATACAATCACTATAAATAACTTACGCTTGGCGTTGCGATTAGATTGCGATGCGATAGAATTGCGATTGCGATTGCGACTAAAACCTCAACATAAACATAACATGCACAAGTAACACACAATAAGCACACACACGTAAAACAATATCCATAACCTATAATTTGGGTTGCGAGTGCGATTAGCGATAAGTCGATTAGCGATTAATATGCGTTTAAGTAGCGATTTATAAACATGTACTCCACATAATACAACTAAAGCAATTTAAATACAAAACTGGTTATAAGTCAAGGTGGTCAAATCCGTAGTTAAGCAAGGAGTGTCAGATTGCAATTAGCAATCTTTTCTTCCTTTGACTTCGACCTTGACTTTGACTTTGGCTTCAGTAGCACGGGTTGTTACAGTCTAGCCCTGGGAAACACGGTTGCACATGCGTTCATTAGGGCGCGATCTCTACCTGTTACTATTACACGGGGTTCCATAACACTGTCTAATGAGTGTTTCAACCTCTGTAGAACCCATGTGAAGTTTTCCTGTTTCTCGTTGCTTACGAACGCATGAGTAATGCAAAACGACATCAACGTGGATGTAACACCGATAATCTGGACTAGCGGCATTTTGTACCGATTCGTCTTGTAGGTGGAGTCTATAAGCAACACATGCGGGAAGGCGCGCCACAACATGTTCGACTCCAGGTGGATGAAGAAAACATCTTCGACCCGTTCGCCATTTTCAGATGTTCTATGGTAAAAAACAAACCCAACCTTCTCCAACTGGTCGAAAAGTATCTGCATTGGAGTCTCGCCGACTTGTTCCATTCGACCCAATTTGGCCCGAGCGTTGTACATGGTGTTTCTTGTTGAGACATTATGGAGGTTCTGTTCTTTAATGGCAGCAAGAATGTCTCGTGGTTTTATGTTCTGATGCGTCATTTGCTCCACCGTCCTCTCTTCCGATGGAGTCAGCCTCATTAAGGACGGATGACCCTCTGGATACAGAAATGGTTCGTGGTTATGTTTAGCTTCCTCAACCCTTAGATCCCAATAACCAAACCTCTTTCTGTATGTCCCGATCACTTGGAACTTGCAACCGGTTTTCCTGGTCCCGCTGCGTCTGATCGTGGCTGTTGATTTGTGCTCGCCGGCACAATCGCACGTAAGCCAAATTTTAACAGCTGACCGCTTGGGGGTTTATCGTAGATGGTGAGTTTGGTGACAATGGCGTAACCATTTTCGCGTCCGACGTCTCTACACCACTCTACCAATTCATCCATACTAGCGAATTTCTAACGAAAACACTTATATGTGTCAATTAATGATTAACTCAAATGATTAACCCATCGGTTTAGTTTTAGTATAAACGGGTTCGGGTCAGTTTCAGGTTGAACCCGCAAACCCGTTTGGGTTAACGGGTCGGGTTCGGGTCAACATGGTCGGTCTGGCGGGTTGACCCGTTACACATTTATACTATATTATATTTTTTTACAATATATTTTACGTCATAAATTAAATGCGGTGTGTATTTTTATGCCATGATTATAACTAAAAAAGAGAAATTAACATAAATTTTATAATTTAAATATGATATTATTATATATATATTTGTGTTTTTTAAGTAAATTTTAATTTTAATATATTAATTTCAGAAAAAAAATCGGGTTGAACGGGTCGTGTTCGGGTCAACCCATGAAACTTCGGGTCGTCTTCGGGTTCTTATGTATGATACGATTTTCGGGTTCGGGTCGGGTTCGGGTCTGTGTAAAATTTGCAGGTTCAGGTCGGGTTGAACCCACCAACCCGCGAACACGACCCGTTTAGCACCCCTAATCTAAGATTTTAATAAAAACAACATCAAACGTAAAAACACTAAAATAGTTAACGTACAACAAATAAACGTATAATTAAATGTTATACCTGCTTGTTTTGAAACTCACTAGGTTCCTGGTCAGCATTTAGACCCTCGGGCGGTCCACCACTTATGGGAGGAGAATGAGAACTATCAGTCGGCGGTCCAACACTAACAGGAGGGGCTTCAAAATTAACAGGGTGTTGCCATGGATAATAACCAGCATAATTAGGCTGAAAGCCATCGAAACCCCAAGTATCCTGGCCTGCATCAGACGTAAGACTGGGATCGAACGAAGCATTCAGATCAAACACGCCCGGACTGTTATCTTGATTGTTATCATAACTCCCCTGATTCGCCTCGTTATCAAACACACCGAAAAAGTCACGCAAACCCGACATTATAGCGTAAATAATTTGAATACAGAGAAAAAGAGAAGAAACGAATAGAAGTTGAATGAAAATGAATGAAATTAGTGTCGTTTATATAGAAAATTTTACGGAATATTACATCGTTTCAAATGATTAACACGCGAGTCGTGGAATCTAACGTCGAATCAAATAACTCGCACAAATATCGAGGAATCTAACGTCTAATCACATAACTCACACGAGAATTGAGGAATATAACATCGAATCAGAGAATCTTACGTCTACTCGCATGTGAATCGAGGAATAATACGTCGCATCAAATAGTAATAAAACAATAAAATAAACAAAATTCATTGTATACGGGCCATATAGATATATACGACCCGTATAACATCGTCGTATAATATATATACGACCACACTATAATCTTATTCCAACATGGTTGATAACCTTATACGGCCCGTATCAACCATGTTAGAATAAGATGATTCCATGTGGATTTATTAGGACCCTATTAAAAATTAAAAGTATTTTTTTTATATTTTACCGTTGTACAACAATATAATATGAGAGGGCCCCACCAAAAGAAGCCGTTAGCGGTCGTTAGTGTGCCAACGATCCATCAATGGCGCCTAGGAAATAGGGTGTGGGGCGCTATAGGGGCTTAGGTGGCGGGGTCGCTAGGCCACACCAGGTGGTCTAATGAATGGTTGTGGGTGGTTTTTGAGTGGTTGTGGGTGGTAGATAGAGAAAATATATAGAAATGTTACTGTTTATCTGTAGATATATGAGAAACACTGTTCATTCTTAAAAAAAATTGAGTTAAATGTCATTTTCGTCCATGTGGTTGGGTCATTTTGCCAATTTAGTCCAAAGGTTTGAAACGTTGTCATTTTAGTCCAAATAGTTTCAAGCGTTGTCATTCAGGTCAACTGGGCTAACTCTGTCATTTTTTATTTTGGTCCCATGGGTCACCAATAAAATGTTAGGCCATCATATATATATATATATATATATATATATATTGTCCGAAGATTGTTCCATGTCGCGTCTTGGCGGATTCTTACTCTTGTGTATACTTGAGGGATGAAAAAGTACAAGTTCATTTTTTTATAAAATAAAAAAGTAAATGTTTAAGTTTTTGTAAAATTTGGCTGGTCTATTATTATTATCATTATTATTATTATTATTATTATTATTATTATTATTATTATTATTATTATTATTATACATATTAACTGAAACTTATGATGAATAGTAAATTCCATTTTCTAAGTATTTATTTGTTATTTTTAGTAATAAATACTAACCAATAAGATTTTTTAGTGTTTACTTTTATTGCTTATTTAATATGAGTTCTTAGTGTTAACTTTTTTATAAAATCCGGATCTATGTTTATTAATTTTTTTTAACATTCCAAGTTAGTTGCTTGCGCGTTGTGATGGTACGTTATTGCGCGCATTAGATCGGTATCAGTTCGGTTCTTTACAATACCGGTATGATACATGCACTTGGTATAGAAATCAACACATGTTTTACATAACCGAAAACGATAAAAACGAACACAGTACTAGCACCAATGTTGTTCGTACGGCCCCGACCGGTTCAGAGTGTCACAGTACTGGTAACGTTGTTCATTTTTCATCATAGATAGAGATGTATAAATGATTTTTTTTCAAAAACAAAGGCCATAAAAATGATTGTAGGTACCGATATCAATGTTCATGTTCGGTATGGTATGGTACCACTAAGTTGTCAGTTTATCAAAAGAAAAAACAATATAATCAAACTCATGTACCGAAAACGATGTTGTTCGGTACGATATGGTAGCGATACGGTGTCAATTTATTGAAAGAAAACAATAAAAAAATAATACTAGTACCGATACAGATGTTGTTCAGTCGGTTTCGGTTCAGTTTGGTATGATAGCACACGACACAATATTCGTTATCAATAAAATTTATGTCGCAATGTCGAAAAAAGATAAACACAGAATGCAAACCAACTGAACCAATATTACTGAACAACATCAGTACCGGTATCAATATTCGTTTTTATTGAAGTTCCGGTGTCGATATCTGTTTTTGTTGTTTTCGATCGATATAAGGTTTTCTCTTCCGATTGATATCGAAACAAACATATACCGACATAATTCCCATGAATTCCCGCCGCGAAGCGAAGGGGGAATCTAACTATACATATTAAACTAAACTTGTGATGAACAGTAAATAACAATTTTTTAATATTTATGTGCTATTTTTAATAATAAATAGTAATGGATAAGTTTTAAGTATTTTTATTAGTAATATTTTATTGATTAGTTAGTTTTCTTTTTAGTGTTAAGTTTAACAAAAAATTCCGTATGTATGTTTATTTATTTTTTTAACATTTCAAGTTATTTGCCCACGCGTTATGATGGTATGTTACTGTAACATCCCGAAAATATAAAACTTTATATTAGAATTATAAAGTTTAAATAAACGAGAATTTACTAACTAGGAATTTTAACCTAGTTAACTACAAGTCTAGAAATAACTTGAAATAGGGTTAAAATAACCAAAGTTATTAAAGAAACAAAAGTGGAGGGACCTAAGTTGTAGAACTTGAAACTAGAATTTATTAAAACAAATTAAATAAAAACCAAACACACAAAATTAGTGTGCTTGGTCGATCAAAAACGCAGGGGAGCGACCAGGAGTTCTCACCAAACCCTAACTCCGCAAATTTGATCAATTGAAGGCTAATTCCTGTCCCAAATCGAAATCTGAACATAGATTCGTGATCCTCATCACAAGGGGGTTACAAGGTATGTGAAATTTGGTGCTAATTCTCTGTTTGAAATTCTCATGAAATTGGGAAAATCTGAAATTCATGGTTGCATGTTCGCTTTATGATGAATTAGGAACCATATAGTGTCTAGGGACAAACCCTAGACAATTACAAGTTGAAATCCCGTGAAATTTTAGTGAAACCTATGAACACCATTGTAGGTGATTAGTGGGTTATGTGTAATTTGATGAACACTAGGAAATAGAGTGTTGATCTAGTGTAACTTGACAATTTTGAAGTGATTTCAGAAATTGTGAAGTTAACAATCATGTAAAATGGTTGATTGAGGGTGAAATTAGGGCTAAGTAATGAGCTAGGAATTTGCTATATAATCATGAAAAAATTCCGCCCTTAAAGTGTTTATTGAAATGCCTCAAAGAAGGCTCGAAATTGAAATTTAAAGTTAGACGCATGATTGTGATGATTTGACAAAATTATGCGATATATGGTTGAAAAGGAGTTCTAAACAAGTCGTGATTGAACTCTATAGGAAAAGATACCGGAGCGTCGAGTGGACAAGCCGGTGGCGATTCGGGTTGAAGGGCGTGCACTAAAGGTACGTAACTTCCGGTTTCGTTATAATATGAATAAACAATAGTCTTAGAAATGTTGATGAGATTGTAGTGTCAAATGTGAGTTTGGTATGTCATAGAAGTGACGAAGTTCACTTGACAAACCAAGCGGGTCAAAAGGTTAGTTAGATATATTGGTTGACAATATGATTAATTGGTCATTTTGGAATGTAAATAAGGTGATGTAGCTCACTAGATAAAGAAACGGGTTAGAATATTCGTGGTAAGAAGTTTGGTATGTTGATGAAATGGTGAATTCCATTAGACAACCAAACGGGTTAAATGACGATCGAAATGTTATTACTTGAAGCGACTTAAACGTCACTAATTAAATTGGAATTATTAGAGCGTAAATCATGGAATGATGTGATATGCATAAGGTTGACAAGCCCGGGAATGGGTAATTAGGGTTAGAAGCCAATTTTGATAAATTATACAAGTATGTAACTTGACCCGTTACATTTAATGAATTATTGTTTAGCTATGCGTTGTTGATAAAAAAATTGTGTTGATTGTAGCGACTTTGTTTGTTACTTAATTCATAGGTTAAGAATTGGTTTGTAGTCGTTTGGTAGTCATCAAAATGGAGGATTTCCGTAGATGAACCAAACGGGTCAAATAACGATACATTGTAGTAATAATATTATAAGTAGATAGAGATGGCGAAAATGATCACAAGAGCACGAAGCCATAGTGTTGGTAATGAAATGCCGGTGATCATAAGCCCCGGAAGTTGGGTAACAAGCGCCTTAGGCTTACTAGTCAAATGGTAGTAAAATAAGTAGAATTATAATGGGTCGAATAAATGCATAGCGACATTTAGTGGTTCGGTCCGTAAGTTAAAATTTCGGTATCAAAATTTTATTGGTTATGTCGGTAATGAATTTACAGATGTATAGCAAAAAGAATCACTTAAAACGGACAACCGAGCGGAAAGTTACGGCTGTTTAAGTCAAAAATATGAATTTTTCGGAGCTGGCAGCAATTGCAGGCTGAAAACCTGCACCTGCTGGAAAAACGTTTCCTCCGCGCCACGCAGAAGGATCCTTTAGATCAAAATGAATGACGCATATGTCATAAATGAAATGTTTAACAATTAGTGTAAACATTTCAATTTCAAGATGATGGAAAGATGGGAGGAGTGTATGAATACGCTCGAACCCGGGAAAATACACTAAGTAAGAAAGGTAAGGCAAGATATATACTTGACCAAACTGAAAAAGAATAACACGTTATTTATGATTAAGCGATAGTGATATAAATTTCCGTATAATAAGATGGAAATGAATTAAATAATTATTGATAAATCGTGATGGATGTTTCAGTTAAAGAAATCTCTGGAGTAACCGGAGATGATTCGACATCTCAATTGATTGAACAAATGAAAGCTAAGATTTCCGAGGAGGTCGGAAAAGCTCTAGAAAATAGTCTATCATAGTATATTGATAGATTACAAACCACAATCGTGCCGGTGGTGAACGATATGATGGCTGGATTGAAAGACAGCATACTACAAGAAATAGAAGAAAGGAGGGTGTTGGATATGAATCCAAGATCCATAAAGAAATCCAAGTTTAATAAAGTTCCCAAGAGGGGAGTTACAAAAAGTGTGTTACATCAGTGCAGAGTTTGTGGAAAAGTTCACAAGAGCACATGTGGTAAGCCAAGACATAAAAAGTCTAATTGTTCAGAGAGGCTCAGAACCAAGAACACAGCTGACACAAGGTCTGATGCCCAGAAATCAAGGACAAAGTTGTTTTATATGACAGCCACGGAGGCTAAAGCTGAACCTGATGTCGTTTCAGGTATACTCTTGTAGATTAAACTTCAGTATGAATTTTTAATTATTACGAGTGCAAATAAATCGTTTGTTTTATACAGATTTATTTAACATCCTACATTAGTGTTAACAAAATTACCAACACTTAATATATATATATAGAAATAGATAATAATAAAAGTTCTATTGTTTATAAGAGGTGCTGAAACTGTACGTTGAGCATCGAGGTAAAAGTAATATCGATAGACATTGCAATGAGAAGGAGTGCGTGTACACTCGAACCCGGAAATTAATGAAGTGAATAAACCTTGTGTTGGGAAGGAGTGTAATTACACTTAAACCCGGAAATTGCAATAATAATAAATGGCGAAGACAAGGTTATAGACTTGGCTGAACTAAATAAAACGCGTAGGAGTGTCATTTACATCAACAAATGATGTGGATAAATTTCATGCAACGATAAACAATAATAAAATTAAATGAATTAATTTTGTTATTATTGCAATAGGATTAAGGTTAAAGATAAGAAATTAAGACTCGGACCGAGAATATCCGCGAAAAAGAAGTTAAATGAATGATACGTATTATTCGCTATTATGAATAATAAAGTGTCAATAAATGCAAATTTAGAAACTTGGGTAGGGGTAACCATCCAAGTAATACATTATTAATCGAACCCTCATGAGGAAGAACATTGATTGCAGTAATGGATGTGATTATATAAAAGCCTAGTAAAATAAACTTTATGAAAGTGTTAGAATAGGAACGGGTAAACCCCAAAAGCCGTATAACCATGACAGTGGTTTTACCAAATAAGACTTGAGAAATGGGCCTTCAGAACATTAGCAAAAGAAATAGACCTAAGGGTCGCTAACAACAGAAAGGTGGTGTTCGAATCAAATAAGCAAAATGCTTGATAATTAAGATAAACGGAAGCCGGATAATGGGAGCATATTACATTAAGGTAATAAGCCCAAGGGAAGGGATAAGAATCAAGGTAATTAAAATTATAAACTAACAAACAAGAATGTTAAGGCACAAGGATAAATGTTTGACTATTATAAGTAATAAAGTTCACCAGAACAAGTCAAACAAAATAAATGGAAGAATTAAGGAATCGGTGGAATAAAGGCGACAGGTTACGCTAATACCACTGAATAAATCAAAACGAAATCTTAATGCATGTCAGAATGATGACTCTAATAATGACTTCGGTAAAATAACCGATAGATGGGTAGGACTACGGATATATGCGTAAATCAAGAGACGGTGACCCAGATTAAAAGTCAAAAGACTCGGATTAAGAGCTATAACTAAGAGACGATGAAATTTCGCAAAACAGAAATTTCGATAGTTAGGTCCAACTATTTTAATATTGGACGGGCTGAATAAAGTATAACGCCTGATATTCCGAGTAAGCGCGAAACGAATAATGAAAGTGTGAAATATTACGGAACCTATGTGATAGGTCGTAAAAGAATATGGAAATGAAAACTAATAAAACCGGAGTGTTAAAACCATTAAGATGAAGAACCCAAGTAACGGGTTGAGAGGAAATAAAGGCATAAACCAAATAAAGATGTGAGTAAAATAAACCGACGCGAAGGACACATAAGAAGTCATAGAGTCGGAAAGATAATCCGAAAGAAAATGAATGTAGCCTTAGACTACGGTCAAGGTCAAACGAATAGAAGATGATCCATGGGATCACCATAACCTCCAAATTATAAACAATGTAAAGGCCTACAGGAACAAAATGACCTTAGGGTCGCAAATACAAATGGAACATTCTAGGGGGGGTCTCACCCTAAAAAGGTGAAGACCTAATAGAATAGTCTACAAAGCTAAGTAAAGGAACCTACGGGTTGATAATATAAAGCGTGGAGAACCAATTATGATCTCTCGCGTAAAATGATAATCCCGAAGAATAATTGTCACGGCCCCCGACCCGGTTTGACCCGTTTCAGGAACCGCGGGACAGAAATCCCGTGGTATTTAATTAATTGAGTTTAACAGCGGAAGTTTATCATCAGGATCTTTTTAAAACTGAAATATTTCCCGATTATTTTATTTCACAATTCGGGATAAAACCTGATAATTTACAATCTTGAGATTTCACGGAGAAATCTTTTATTTTACAAAACATGTTTCTTTATTTTATCCTGAGCCACTTTCTCAAGCTTGTAGTGCTTCACGGCACTTTTCCTGGATCATAATAGATCACCTGAAACATGTTTGAAAAAGGTTTTGTCAGCGGGAAATACTGAGTGAATCATTATATTTACATAAAATGATGCATAGTTATTAATTACAGCATAAGAGCGATTACAATGGCTTCTATCTTATTTTTATCTGGGGCTGTGTCATAATGGTGACATGTCACAATGGTGACATGTCACAATGGTGACGATGGTCATACCACTATTAGATCAATGAACCTAAATAGTCATGATTATCCCTGTAGGTCAATGAACCTAACAGTGATTATCCCGAGTAGGTCAATGAACCTAACTGTGAGAAAATTAGTAATGTGCACAATACCCCACTAGCCAGTGATTCAAGATATCCACGACTTAGTCCCTGTAATTATAACTTTTGAAAATAATTTGAGGTATTGTAAAATAGTTGATAAAAAGAGAATGACTCACATTGCAGATTTAATTTGAGCAGAGCCTAGCCTACTGATTAGCCATTTTAACCTAAATTTAATAACAGGCATACAATTCTGGGTTAGTAATCAATACAGTATTTACGATAACTCACGAGATCAAACCCTCACAACGAAAGACAAAGTGCAATCACTTAAACATCCATCGGATTCACAACGAATGACAGAGTATTCCCCGAGTTCAGGTGGTACTCAAACATCCTGTCAGAATCACAACGAATGACAAAGGATAACCCTAATGTGGGCAGCACTTAAACATCAATTGGATATATTGATCGATCGGACAATGAATCGTAATAGCGATCGAGTTAATACCCTGATTGCGGCGTCGATTAGTGATCCGTGTGTGTTAATTGTGGTAAACAGAACGTAACTCAGTGCCTAAAACGAATTTCTTCGTCGAACGAACAACAGAATGCAAGTGCCAGGCCCTTCTATTTATACCCAAAATTTGCACCTCCCGCTAGTCGCGGAAGAATCCGTGGCACGTGCCGCGTATCGCCTGGGATGTCAAAATAGGGTAGGCCTGCTTCGTCACCTATCTAGCCCTGATGAGTCGACAACTTCGTAAAATTCGAATTTGACAGCGTTTTATAAGGATAATCGTTAGTAGGGTTTTACCCCCCTGAGTTTTAGGGGCCCTAATTCTAATTCCAATTATTCTAAAAATTTTAGGGTTTATACATAATCACTTGGGTTTCTTAATTAGGGTTTCCTATTGAATAAAATAATATAATAAATAAGACTTTTGATAAGAGTTGTTACATTCTCCCCACCTTAATAAAAATCTCGTCCTCGAGATTTACTAGAATAATTGAGGATACTTTCGCTTCTTTTCTGATTCCAGTTCCCAAGTGTATTAGGGGTCCTATCTTTGAATCCCACTTTACTTGAACTAACACTAATCGTTTGTTTTTTTTTTTAGAAATTCGATCTTTCTATCTTTTATCTGAAGAGGTTTCGCCACAAATTTTAACTTTTCGTTTACCTCTATATCTTGGAGAGGTACTACCAAAGATTCGTCAGATAGACATTTCTTGAGATTGGATACATAAAATACATCATGTACTCCAACTAACTCTCCTGGTAATTGTAAACGATAAGCAACTAGTCCTATACGTTGGATCACTGGAAATGGTCCTACGTACCTTGGATTTAGCTTTCCTTTCTTACCGAATCTAACAACTCCTTTTTAAAGGAGATATTTTCAATAGCTTTTTGTCTCCAACTTGAAACTCCAACGGCTTTCGTCTATTATCTGTATAACTCTTCTGGCAATCTCTAGCCGTCTTCAGCCTTTCCTTCGTGATACTAAATATCACAGTCGTAGTCCCTTAGGATTTTCATCCATCTCCTTTGCCTCATGTTTAATTCTTTTTGCCCAAATATATATATCTTAAATTCTTATGATTCGTATAAATAGTAAACTTTCTTCCATACAGATAATGTCTCTAAATCTTAAGGGCAAAATTATGACTCCTAATTCTAAGTCATGAGTGGTATAGTTTTCTTTGTGCTTTTTCAATTGCCTTGATGCATACGCAATTACATTTTTGCGTTGCATTCACACACATCCAAATCCTAGCTTTGAAACATCACCGTATACTTTTAAAATCTTTTGTTCCTTCTGGTAAGGCTAGGATTGGGGCATTTGTTAATTTATGCTTTAAGATCCTAAAGGCTTCTTCTTGTTTAAGTTCTCATTCAAACTTAACTGTTTTACAGGTTATCTTAGTTAATGGTATAGCTATCTTGGAAAAATCCTTAATAAACCGTCTATAGTATCCGGCTAAACCTACAAAACTCCTAATTTCCATTGCGAATTGCGGAATCTTCCATTTGGTAATTGCCTCTATCTTAGCAGAATCTACATGAATACCTTCATGATTTATCATATGACTTAGAAATTGCACTTCTGGCAGCCAAAATTCACACTTCGAGAATTTGGTGTAAAGCTTCTCTTTTCTTAACAAAGTTAAGAGTGCATGCAAGTGCTGACAATGTTCTTCCTGACTTTTGGAATAAATAAGTATATCGTCGATGAAGATAATTACAAATTTATCCAATATAGTTTACAGATCCTATTCATCATTTCCATGAATGCTGCAGGGCATTCATTAATCCGAAGGGCATGATTGTAAACTCGTAATGACCATACCTATTCCTGAAAGCAGTTTTAGGTATGTCTTCCTCTTGTACTTTTAATTGATGATATCCGGAACGTAAGTCGATCTTAGAAAAATATCTATTTCCCTGGAATTGATCGAATAAATCATCAATTCTAGGTAATGGGTATCGATTCTTAATTGTAACTTTATTCAATTCCCTATAATCAATCAAACCATCCTTTTTCTTAATAAACAACACTGGTGCCCCATACGGGGATAAACTAAGTTGTATGAAAACTTCACTTAATAATTCATCTAATTGCTTTCTTAGTTTTAATATTTCTGCGAGTGCTAACCGATAAGGTGCCTTGGCTATTGGTATAGTTCCTGGAATTAGATGAATCCTAAACTCTACTTCCCTATCTGGTGGTAATCCTAGTAACTTTTCTGGGAATACATCTGGGTATTCTGAAACTACAGAAATTTCCTTAAGTTCTTTATCTTTAGTATTAATGATTACTGAAATCATATATACTGTTCCTTGCTTTCGTTCATAATTAGCAACTTTCATTACTGATATGAACTTTATGGTTTTACATGGCTTATCTCCTGTAATCATTATTACTTTTCCAGTGGATGCACAATTTCTATGGAATTCTTATCACAGATAATTCGAGCATGGTTGTTTACTAACCAGTCCATTTCTAACACAACATCAAATTTAACTAATTTCATAGATAATAGGGTTGCAGAAAATTTATGACTTAAAAGTTTTATTTCTACATTTTGCAGAACCTTATTTATTTTAACTGAATTCCCATCTGCCGTTTCTACTGTAGAAATTTGCCTAATGCTGATTAAAGGTAGATTAAGAGTTTGGCAGAATGAAGTATTTATAAAACTTTGGTTTGCACCAGAGTCAAATAATACTTTTGTGTAAACGTTGTGAACTAAGAACGTACCGGCTATCACATCTGGAATGAGCTCTGCTTCCTTAGCAGTCAGTTGGAAGGCTCTTACATTCCTTTTTGCTCCTTCTGCAGGTTTGGCTTTATTGTCAGATGGTTTGTTCAGTTTTGGACAATCTGGCCTAAGATTTCCAGCGTCTCCACAGTTGTAGCAGACTGAAAATTTCTTCCTCCTGCAGTCTTCTTCTTGATGCCCCAGAATTTTGCAAAAATTGCAATATCCTTTGCATCTTCAAAAATGCTTCCTTTTGCAAGAATTGCAAAATGGACTAGTGGAAGATTGCCCATTCCCTTCTTTCTTGAAATTGTTATGGTTACCCGGACGGAATCCTTGGGTAATCTTTTGGGCTACTTCCTTCCTTCTATTTTCTTCTCTTGTCCGTACTAGTTCGTCAGTCAGAGTATTGGCTAAATCTACCGCATCATCAATCGTGCGAGGTTTCGCAGCTTTGACGATATTACGGATTTCGGCAATCAATCCCCAAATATAACGAGAAATAAGTACCGGCTCTGGCGAAGCCAGGGTTGGTACTACTCGAGCATACTCGAAGAATGTCGAAGTATACCCTCGACAATCTACATCTACCATCCGGTGGGTTAGAAACTTATTTGTCATTTGTTCCTTTTCATACTCGGGACAGAATTTTCTTTCTACAAAGCTCTTAAATTCTTCCCAGTTCATAGCATACGCCATCCTTCTTCCTTTTGCTTGTAACACCGTATTCCACCATTCTAGCGCCCCTTCTTTGAAAAGGTTTGACGCATACATGACCTGATCATCCTGAGCACATTTACTTATGGCAATTACTGCCTCGGTTTTCTCTAACCAACGCAGTGCCGCAGTTGCTCCTTCATTGCCTGCAAACTCAGTGGGTTTACAAGCAAGAAATTCTTTGTAAGTGCAACCAGGCATTGCAGCTTTTATTTTCTTAGGAGGAGGAGCTTGCCGTGGTTCATTCTCATGATTAGTATGATTATTGCCTCCGTTTACGCTATTACTGAAGTTATCTTCAGAAATACGTTTGCTAGGAACGATTTGTTGCGGTTCGATTGGATTTTTAATAGCAGCAACGATTGATGGAATAGCGTTGGCTATCCCTTGAGTAACTATTGCTGGAATAGCGTTGGCTATCCCTTGAGCAACGATATTTTCTATATCCTGCCTAGTCATATATTGATCCCCCGGTTGTTGCTCAGATTGGTTAATCTCATTAACTGGTTCATTATTAGCGTTTTCCATCTGATATCTAATTTATAGTTAAATAATTAGTATAAAAGAAATAATCCAATGTCACAATTAATTGCACATAATCACATAAACGAATATACAAACAAAATTTGTAAATTTTCTAAAATTTTATTTGTTTTATAGATTATAACATGCTTCTATATACAACCATTGTATTATTTATTTTACAAATACTGATTTTACTATTACTATTACACCACCATAGTTCCATAAATCCTCTATCCTTTGTCAGATGATATTCTAGTAACGGCGTTCACTCTCATCGTATTTCCAGGAGATCTGTCCCCCAATCTCTTGCATCCTATTCCCAGTATCCATTAGTTCTTCACCAAAGTGGTGGAATTCAGCCATATTCTCGTTACTCATTGGTGGATTTGGTAAAGGTTCTGGATTGAACTTAGGAAAAAGCTTATAGGGATTGTTTTGTAACTGTATTTCATTAGTCAACCATTCGTCTATTTGCGAGTGGATTGAAAGGTTTGGAATAGCTGGTTCTAAGTTCAGTGGTAGTTGTGTTTCAAGAGATTGAATTAAAAACATTTTCATTAACAGGTTTAATAGTATTATAGCTTGCCATTATAAAATCTAGCTCTTCCTGAGATGGTAACCCCTTAATTTGTCCAGAGCTTTCCCCAATTTCCATTTTCTTAGGCTTGGGTTTCTCAAGAGGTAAAGCGTTGAATTCTATAGGTTCTTCTATGTCTGGTATATACCTATTGAAATCTCTGGAAACCTCTATTCTTACTGGATAGAGATTTAAATTCTGAAGGGCTTCCGACAAATCACTCATGCTGTTATGCAAAGTACACACAAATACTAAGTTAAAAATTATATCAAATTTCATAGAAAACCTTTAAATATTATTTCATATTGGGTAACTATGAAACAACCGAATATGAAAACATACTAGGTTTTATTTGTAAATTTATTTATTTACTGAATCAGGTTTCTGACTTATATTTAATAAGGGTGCTAAAACTTAAATCAAAATATTTAAAGATTTGTATTTATTGCTACAGTGGTTAACTTATAAAGATTTGCCCATACTGTACAAAATTAGTCAGATAATAAAACACATAATCACAAAATAGCAATTAATAAAAATTATTAAGTATTTCTAAATACTTAATTGGCTTAAATCAGTGGCTCGATAAGTGGCTCTGATACCACCTTTTTCTGTCACGGCCCCCGACCCGGTTTGACCCGTTTCAGGAGCCGCGTGACAGAAATCCCGTGGTATTTAATTAATTGAGTTTAACAGCGGAAGTTTATCATCAGGATCTTTTTAAAACTGAAATATTTCCCGATTATTTTATTTCACAATTCGGGATAAAACCTGATAATTTACAATCTTGAGATTTCAAGGAGAAATCTTTTATTTTACAAAACATGTTTCTTTATTTTATCCTGAGCCACTTTCTCAAGCTTGTAGTGCTTCACGGCACTTTTCCTGGATCATAATAGATCACCTGAAACATGTTTGAAAAAGGTTTTGTCAGCGGGAAATACTGAGTGAATCATTCCATTTACATAAAATGATGCATAGTTATTAATTACAGCATAAGAGCGATTACAATGGCTTCTATCTTATTTTTATCTGGCGCTGTGTCACAATGGTGACGATGGTCTGTAACACCCCAAAAGTCGTATATGAAAATATGACGAAATAAGTAATTATGAATGTAATTGTCGTTAGAATGGTAAGTAGAATTATGAACATTGTTAAAGGGGTAAATAAGATTTTAACCTAAAAGAATGCATTTTGGCCATAATAATATAAACATCCAAACATGAGGGCTTAAATTGTAATGAATGGAAAGATTAAATGTAACACCCCAATTTCTAAGTCTTGACGTGCTGCATTAGGTTCCGGATTAAATCATGACAAAAATAAAATGACTTATTTATTAGAGAAGTGTTTGTCAAAAGTGTGAATGCACATTTAAAGAGACTCGTACAAAACATCTCAAGAAACGCTCGTTTTATACAAATCTGGAAGTTTCGGGTTGAAAATGTCAAAACTATTGAACTAAGAGGGACCAAGGGTGATAAGTGGTAAACTTTAATACCCTAAAACATGTTAGGGCCGCCTCCATCTCCCTCACATTGATAATTTTCGGTTTTGGGAGCTAAGGAAGAGAGAGAAGGGAGAAATCTCGTTTTTGAAGTTTATAGCAGCAAAGTTCAGATGATTCCCGAAGATCTAACCGTTGGATCGAGCTCAAATTTGGATCGAGTCTTCTGCACATATAAACGAAGATTTTGACCGTTGGGATCGTCATTTAGAGGCTTGGAGGTCGGATATTTACTGCCCTGAACAGAACAGCTTGCTGGAAGGGTTTCCGGCGGCTGTTTGGTCTTTCCGGCAACAATAGTGACAGTTTCCAGCTGAAACAACAAGTGTTATGTTTAGATCTTGAAAATAGGGTTCCATGGACACCTGAATCACCCAGATCGGAGTCCGGATGACCAAGTTATGGGCTCGACAAATTTGTGTCGCATTTCGTTACATGATTTTCTTACAAACCGGTTTAGGACAGCGTGTCCGCAAAGGTATGACCCCCTACAAATGTTGACTCGGTAATATTTAATGTTATGAGACGTACAAATAATATCGGGGATGAAGTTCTAAACTATTTCTCGATAACTCATTATTTGGTGGATTGAGGTGAAACCTTAGAGAATGTGATGAAGATGGCGACATGGGTGAAAACCCATGTCCAAATCTTGGTTTAGCATGTTGCATGAGCATAACGAATATGTATTCTTGCTATTTGAATTATCTTGGAATGCATGAAACATGATTTTATGCAAGAACTAGGAAGACTATGTATAAAATACTTGTACATTGTGTTTAAATGATTTTGTGCACACTAAGTGTTAATGAAAAGCCAATTTTATCCTACTAGATGAAATTGTATGCTATCTTATGGTAATAGACATGAAATGTGATGTTGTATGATATCTCCGGATGATACTTGAATGATTACTTAACTAGAATGAAATGACGAAATTGTTCTAAGTAAAGGTAGTTGAACCTACTAGTAATGGTCTATGGCATTATGAATTGTAAATTGTATGTATTCTTATGTAATCATTGGTAATTATGCATGTATGAATGTATTTAATTTAATGTATGGTGGAATGTGTACTATAACACACGTATGTGGTATATAGAACCATGTGTAGAATTTCTTGATGTATGAATAAAGTAACTGATAATATGAGTTATAACGTTTGCTAATAATGACATGTAAACGTGGACATGAAAGGACAGGTACATGCCATTTTGGGCGCGAACTTGGTAGGCAACGGGACGGACATATGGAATACGTATCAACTACTTACGGGTCAAGGTAAGTGCTTCTGGCACTTAATAGTTGTATGCAGGAATATAGATTTATTGTTTGCAGGTTCTTGTACTAGTATACGTAGAACATCTTGTGGTTTAATGTATAACTTATATGAGAATATTAAAGTATGAAATGTTAAATTGGAAGTATTCATAGGAGAATACCATGGACAAGGGAATCATAACCCATGAGTATGGTAAGTATCTATATTATAGATTTGAAACTATTTAATTGGTAAGATGAATTCAAGTCATGGGTACATGACTTGCCCAATGATTATTATGTTTTTTTTACTAAGGGTAGAATTTTAGATGTGTTGATAACGATTAATCTAATAAAGGGTTGTTGACTTATTAAAAGTCAAATTAGTACGTGGCTTTCAAACCACAATCTTAATAAATGGGATGCTTTGAATTAAATAAGTACATATGCACATGATTCCAAGTTGTGTACAAATATCATAACCATGATGTTTATTTAGTAAGTGGATTAGATTACAGTGGTAACTGGTTAAACTATTGTCTCAAATTATTTAACTTGGGGTAAGCAAGTTGATTTGGGTCACTTGATCCACATGAATGAAAAAGATTTGGATTCTGGCTAAGTAAAGCTTTAATGAAATCTTTGGATCTGTTAGAAATGAATTTTAATGGTCTAATAGTTGAATGAGATTTTTATCACAGGTGCCTTGATTGTGAATTCTATTGGAGTTTGATTCACAAGTTGGAAGCGATAGTGGACTATGAAATTAAAGGAGTCGAGTTCGTTGGAAGTTTGTGCAAAATATAGATCAGAATCCACCTATTTGAGTTATCTAATATATATTATATATAGAACTCATAACGTGCATGTTGGGTTTCAGGTATAATGGGAACTAGAGGTTCGCGGACTGATGAATGGAACAAGGTTTGGTGACAAATCTGAGATCGGGTAAGCAATGTCAGTTAATCCATCCGTCAGGTTATATCGCCGACTTAGATGGGTCATCATGTTTTACTTGCCTTTTACGGCATTCGGTAGTTTTAAATCGTGTAAGCTTCATGAGTCAGACGTAGTGTCTTGTTTTGTTTATGTTCAAGTTTAGAGTTGTAAAATGGATTGTAAACAGGTTTTGTTATCGTAACGGTTATCCGTAATACGAACGGGTCATGCCGAAATTTTATAAAAATTGGAATGGAATATGTAAGTTTTTAAATGATGGTAACTATCAAATGAAAGTCATGACACTATAATTGTTTCTAGAAATTGAAGCTAAATACAAATGGGCCTACATTCCGCAAATCATAGTAAGATTGTTTAGAAAATTTATGGGCGTTACAAGTTGGTATCAGAGCCCTGGTTTGAGGGAAATCAAGTATGAGAAGGTAAATACTTGAACTCAAACTTGTGTGCTCTTATGACAAGGAACCCGTACAATCCGAGACTCGATCAAGATCTAAGGGTAGAGGCAAAGGTAAGTATGTACTTAAGTATGTATTTGAAGGAAACTAATAGTATGTTATGTGTAAGGTAAGCATAGTTGCTTGGGGTGGATGACCCGTGAATGCGGTCTAGGACCGGCATCAAGGCACGTAACAAGATAAATTGGTCCCAGGTACGTAAATTTAACATGTGGGCGCATGAACTGGTAATGTCAAGTTAAGGAAAATTTTAAATGAAAAATAATAATAGAATGGTAATGAAGTTTTGAAAATGTCACACGTGCCGAAACCTAATTCTTCGGACATAAGGTGACGATCACACGAAGACACGAAACTAGTATGTGGATTGTGTACCTGGCCAGTACACAAGAAACATATGACGTTCGTGAGACCGTGGTAATTGTTACAAGTATGTCCGTTAGAATTAGGGAGTAGGTGTACGTGAGGGTGAAAGGAAATGTAAGACTCTCAAGAAATTGAAAGTACCAAACACGAAAGAGAAGTATGAATGATATGTTAGAATCCGCAAGACTGATTCGAAACATAGAAGGAATGAGAAAGTATGAATAATATGCTAGAATCCGCGAGACGGATTCGAAACATGAAAGGAATGAAAGCATGAATGATATGTTAGAATCTGCGAGACGGATTCGAAATATGAAAGAATGAATGATATGTTAGAATCCACGAGACGGATTCAAAACATAGAAGGAGTGACGAATATGAATGAGATGTTTGAATCCGTGAGACGGATTCAAAACATAGAAAGGAATGGAAAGTGGAATGAAAAGTCCGAATTCGTAAGTAAATGCGGACCGAAGAGGTAATTATTTTAAGGCAGATATTGACCAAGTTATGTTTTAAAATTTTTTACTATATATAAATATAATTATGCAAATGCGTTGTGTGCAAGATGGTTAAGAGGGACAAATGAGTTATGCGGGTCAAATGGTGCTTGCCATTTGTACCCGGTATTTAATGTTTAAAATGGTCAAGTCATATATTTGTAGGTGAGCATAATGTATGGTCATGTAATGTCACAAATTGGAAGGAAATAGTCAATGCAAGGCATGGATAATGAGTCAATGGATTTGACTTGCGCCAAGTATGTATAAAGGTTATGCTTTTAATAGGATCTTGTGGCTCGACTAGAGAGTGATGTGTCAGAATAAGATAACTAATACGTATATGTAAGGATGTATTTACAAATTAAACTTCCAAAAAGTCAAACGGAGTGAAATAAAAATTAAGAAGGCAAGTGATAGAAAAATAGAAAGAAAATTTTCGCCCCCCTAAATAAGTGAGTATAACCGTTGAAAACGGTTGTTGTAGCAAAATATAGTTGGAAGAAAGAAACTTTGAAACAAGTTACGTATTAGACATATTACTAAATGACTCTTGAGGGTAAGAATGAATGACGGGTTACGACTTAGACAATAACTTAAGAGTGGATGGGAAGGGTAGGTTTTGACAAGGATACTGAAATAATGTAATGCAGTCTTTACAAGTATGCATGAATGGAAAAGAAGGATGAACGTGTACTTCGATACGTCTGCGATAAGTAAGAAGTGCCAGTTTGACCTTGAAAAGTCAAACTGCAAAGGTTGATGAAATAACCAATAAAATGAAAAGACTGTATGCAAGAAATGGAATGCGATATGTTTAAAACATGTACGTAAGAAATTGTGAAATAGTTATAGGCGAACAAACACCATGTGGAATGCAAATATGAAAAGTTATGTGCTAACCGTTAATTTTTACAGATACGAATGATGAAATTATTAGTATAATGATAGTAATAAAGATGTTGGAAGGATGCTCACGAGTGGGAGCATATTTCACGAATGAATGAGACCAAATTCTGGTACGGAAGGTACCTGTAAAGAAGCAGAACGATCTGGCTCCCGGATCACTGATCTACGCGATGAAGGCGAGGTTAGTAAAATGTTTAATTCCTTATTGATAAGCAAGAATCTGTAAATTTATTGGTACGAGTGAGTGAAATAAATGGTAGGTTAATTATGGTATGGTATGAAATAATCGACTTGTAATGGTCAGCCTAAGGAAGTACTTATGTCACTAAGAGGAAGATCTAAAGGCCTTGAATGAAAATTTGGACTAATTGGTTAATGCTCGTATGGTGCCCTCGCACGACATACCAGATTAGTATAATAAAGTAATGCGAATGATTAAATCTGAGGTTAGACATAAAGTTGTAAGTAGTTCAAGTGACGGTAGAAATGTAGCTTAATGTCTAAACCACGTGACGAGTATGGATTAGGGAGTATGAAAATGATAGTTATGTTAGTGTATTAATATCCGAATGTTTACATTAATGTGTATTAGTATATGCTCACCTCCTATGAAGATATGAAAGAAATTAGGAGCAACGTTAGTAATGGAATGTAGCGGTTGCCCTAGATAAGCGGGAATGGAATAATAATAAGTATCCAGTGATAGCGTTAAATTCAAAATGAATGCAGGTAAAAAGATTGAGTAAGTAAATGGTCCAAATTATTATATGTTAACGGAAATGCCTAGAAAGGTTAATAAAGATAGAACATCGAGTTCAAAACCACAATAAGTATTGGTAGGGCAAATGTTAGAATGTAATATTTTCTTTATTATATGAGTGAGTTTGAAATAGTATGACCCATTACGAATGGTAGATGCATGAAAGTTCAATGCCTGACTCATAGAGCGAGAACAAGATATCCACTTATGGTTGAAAATGAAACCCACCCCTTATATAAGTCGCAAGTGTTTTTGGAATGTAATGAGCATCATGAATGAAGAGATGAATGGATTAAAGGTAGAATTGTCCAAGTAGGAATGAGCAAGGTTTCAGGGACGAAACCTCTTTTAAGGGGGGTAGACTTGTAACACCCAAAAGTCGTATATGAAAATATGACGAAATAAGTAATTATGAATGTAATTGTCGTTAGAATGGTAAGTAGAATTATGAACATTGTTAAAGGGGTAAATAAGATTTTAACCTAAAAGAATGCATTTTGGCCATAATAATATAAACATCCAAACATGAGGGCTTAAATTGTAATGAATGGAAAGATTAAATGTAACACCCCAATTTTTAAGTCTTGACGTGCTGCATTAGGTTCCGGATTAAATCATGACAAAAATAAAATGACTTATTTATTAGAGAAGTGTTTGTCAAAAGTGTGAATGCACATTTAAAGAGACTCGTACAAAACATCTCAAGAAACGCTCGTTTTATGCAAATCTGGAAGTTTCGGGTTGAAAATGTCAAAACTATTGAACTAAGAGGGACCAAGGGTGATAAGTGGTAAACTTTAATACCCTAAAACATGTTAGGGCCGCCTCCATCTCCCTCACATTGATAATTTTCGGTTTTGGGAGCTAAGGAAGAAAGAGAAGGGAGAAATCCCGTTTTTGAAGTTTATAGCAGCAAAGATCAGATGATTCCCGAAGATCTAACCGTTGGATCGAGCTCAAATTTGGATCGAGTCTTCTGCACATATAAACGAAGATTTTGACCGCTGGGATCGTCATTTAGAGGCTTGGAGGTCGGATATTTACTGCCCTGAACAGAACAGCTTGCTGGAAGGGTTTCCGGCGGCTGTTTGGTCTTTCCGGCAACAATAGCGACAGTTTCCAGCTGAAACAACAAGTGTTATGTTTAGATCTTGAAAATAGGGTTCCATGGACACCTGAATCACCCAGATCGGAGTCCGGATGACCAAGTTATGGGCTCGACAAGTTTGTGTCGCATTTCGTTACATGATTTTCTTACAAACCGGTTTAGGACAGCGTGTCCGCAAAGGTATGACCCCGTACAAATGTTGACTCGGTAATATTTAATGTTATGAGACGAAGTTCTAAACTATTTCTCGGTAACTCATTATTTGGTGGATTGAGGTGAAACCTTAGAGAATGTGATGAAGATGGCGACATGGGTGAAAACCCATGTCCAAATCTTGGTTTAGCATATTGCATGAGCATAACGAATATGTATTCTTGCTATTTGAATTATCTTGGAATGCATGAAACATGATTTTATGCAAGAACTAGGAAGGCTATGTATAAAATACTTGTACATTGTGTTTAAATGATTTTGTGCACACTAAGTGTTAATGAAAAGCCAATTTTATCCTACTAGATGAAATTGTATGCTATCTTATGGTAATAGACATGAAATGTGATGTTGTATGATATCTCCGGATGATACTTGAATGATTACTTAACTAGAATGAAATGACGAAATTGTTCTAAGTAAAGGTAGTTGAACCTACTAGTAATGGTCTATGGCATTATGAATTGTAAATTGTATGTATTCTTATGTAATCATTGGTAATTATGCATGTATGAATGTATTTAATTTAATGTATGGTGGAATGTGTACTATAACACACGTATGTGGTATATAGAACCATGTGTAGAATTTCTTGATGTATGAATAAAGTAACTGATAATATGAGTTATAACGTTTGCTAATAATGACATGTAAACGTGGACATGAAAGGACAGGTACATGCCATTTTGGGCGCGAACTTGGTAGGCAACGGGACGGACATATGGAATACGTATCAACTACTTACGGGTCAAGGTAAGTGCTTCTGGCACTTAATAGTTGTATGCAGGAATATAGATTTATTGTTTGCAGGTTCTTGTACTAGTATACGTAGAACATCTTGTGGTTTAATGTAGAACTTATATGAGAATATTAAAGTATGAAATGTTAAATTGGAAGTATTCATAGGAGAATACCATGGACAAGGGAATCATAACCCATGAGTATGGTAAGTATCTATATTATAGATTTGAAACTATTTAATTGGTAAGATGAATTCAAGTCATGGGTACATGACTTGCCCAATGATTATTATGTTTTTTTACTAAGGGTAGAATTTTAGATGTGTTGATAACGATTAATCTAATAAAGGGTTGTTGACTTATTAAAAGTCAAATTAGTACGTGGCTTTCAAACCACAATCTTAATAAATGGGATGCTTTGAATTAAATAAGTACATATGCACATGATTCCAAGTTGTGTACAAATATCATAACCATGATGTTTATTTAGTAAGTGGATTAGATTATAGTGGTAAATGGTTAAACTATTGTCTCAAATTATTTAACTTGGGGTAAGCAAGTTGATTTGGGTCACTTGATCCACATGAATGAAAAAGATTTGGATTCTGGCTAAGTAAAGCTTTAATGAAATCTTTGGATCTGTTAGAAATGAATTTTAATGGTCTAATAGTTGAATGAGATTTTTATCACAGGTGCCTTGATTGTGAATTCTATTGGAGTTTGATTCACAAGTTGGAAGCGATAGTGGACTATGAAATTAAAGGAGTCGAGTTCGTTGGAAGTTTGTGCAAAATATAGATCAGAATCCACCTATTTGAGTTATCTAATATATATTATATATAGAACTCATAACGTGCATGTTGGGTTTCAGGTATAATGGGAACTAGAGGTTCGCGGACTGATGAATGGAACAAGGTTTGGTGACAAATCTGAGATCGGGTAAGCAATGTCAGTTAATCCATCCGTCAGGTTATATCGCCGACTTAGATGGGTCATCATGTTTTACTTGCCTTTTACGGCATTCGGTAGTTTTAAATAGTGTAAGCTTCATGAGTCAGACGTAGTGTCTTGTTTTGTTTATGTTCAAATTTAGAGTTGTAAAATGGATTGTAAACAGGTTTTGTTACCGTAACGGTTATCTGTAATATGAACGGGTCATGCCGAAATTTTATAAAAATTGTAATGGAATATGTAAGTTTTTAAATGATGGTAACTATCAAATGAAAGTCATGACACTATAATTGTTTCTAGAAATTGAAGCTAAATACAAATGGGCCTACATTCCGCAAATCATAGTAAGATTGTTTAGAAAATTTATGGGCGTTACATGGTCATACCACTATTAGATCAAAGAACCTAAATAGTGATGATTATCCCTGTAGGTCAATGAACCTAACAGTGACTATCCCGAGTAGGTCAATGAACCTAACTGGGAGAAAATTTGTAATGTGCACAATACCCCACTAGCCAGTGTTTCAAGATATCCACGACTTAGTCCCTGTAATTATAACTTTTGAAAATAATTTGAGGTATTGTAAAATAGTTGAAAAAAAGAGAATGACTCACATTGCAGATTTAATTTGAGCAGAGCCTAGCCTACTGATTAGCCTTTTTAACCTAAATTTAATAACAGGCACACAATTCTGGGTTAGTAATCAATACAGCATTTACGATAACTCACGAGATCAAACCCTCACAACGAATGACAAAGTGCAATCACTTAAACATCCATCGGATTCACAACGAATGACAGAGTATTCCCCGAGTTCAGGTGGTACTCAAACATCCTATCGGAATCACAACGAATGACAAAGGATAACCCTAATGTGGGCAGCACTTAAACATCCATTGGATATATTGATCGATCGGACAATGAATCGTAATAGCGATCGAGTTAATACCCTGATTGCGGCGTCTATTAGTGATCCGTGTGTGTTAATTGTGGTAAACAGAACGTAACTCAGTGCCTAAAACGAATTTCTTCGTCGAACGAACAACAGAATGCAAGTGCCAGGCCCTTCTATTTATACCCAAAATTTGCACCTCCCGCTAGTCGCGGAAGAATCCGTGGCACGTGCCGCGTATCGCCTGGGATGTCAAAATAGGGTAGGCCTGCTTCGTCACCTATCTAGCCCTGATGAGTCGACAACTTCGTAAAATTCGAATTTGACAGCGTTTTATAAGGATAATCGTTAGTAGGGTTTTACCCCCCTTGAGTTTTAGGGGCCCTGATTCTAATTCCAATTATTCTGAAAATTTTAGGGTTTATACATAATCACTTGGGTTTATTAATTAGGGTTTCCTATTGAATAAAATAATATAATAAATAAGACTTTTGATAAGAGTTGTTACAATAATCCTTGTCGTCAATTCCTTGATATGATTAATCGACATGGTTAAAGAGAAAAACATTAAACTAAAATTCAGTTTTAGTAAGGAAACAATGTTCTAACACCTATGAATATAGAGAGAGAAATTAAAAAATGGTTAGTACTAAAGAATATAGGTCTAACGCCGAAAGCTGTAAGATGATGCATTCGGAGGAAAGATTTTTTTTTAGAATGAAAAGTCGAAGTAAAACTAAACATGGCGTGATGTGATCACGGACACAAAAGTAATATAGAATGTAATCATGTTATAGTGTGAATGACTAGATATGAGATTATAAGCACGCAAGGGGGCGATGACGGCAATATTGCATACCCGAATGACGAGGTATGAGGTAAAATGGTGACCAATTAGTTTAGGAAATAAAACAAGTTGTAGCCTAAATAACACTGTGACCTATGTAGAGCGCTTGTTAATATAAAACTAGCGTCAAGTAAGTATGCTGACGGACTCAGTGACTGAATGGTCAAATGACAACCCGATCAAAAGGGCGACAAAGGATAGGAAATAGGTGATATAGTTATGCTAAAAGTTTTCCCAAAGGGGGGCGGGGGTGTTATTCCGATTCAGGAAAAGAGAGAAACTAAGCCGAGGTTTATCGGGCCATTTAAAATCATCGAGCGGGTTGGTAAAGTAGCATATCGCCTCGAATTACCCGAGGAGTTGAGTGGGATTCATAGCACATTCCACGTGTCACATCTCCGAAAATGTTTAGCGGACGAAACTGCTCGTATCCACTACGATGATATCGAGGTAGATAACAGCCTCAACTATGCAGTAAAACCAATTGCGATTTTAGATCGTAAGGAGAAAAGTTTGAGAAACAAAGTAATTAAGCAAGTCAAGGTCAAATGGGAGCATCAGAAAGGTTCGGACACTACGTGAGAGTCCGAAGGGGAGATGCGACGTCTCCACCCTACATTATTTGGTACGTACTTTGGTTTCGGGGACGAAACCCTTTTTAAGGGGGGTGGACTTGTAACATCCCGAAAATATAAAACTTTATATTAGAATTATAAAGTTTAAATAAACGAGAATTTACTAACTTGGAATTTTAACCTAGTTAACTACAAGTCTAGAAATAACTTGAAATAGGGTTAAAATAACCAAAGTTATTAAAGAAACAAAAGTGGAGGGACCTAAGTTGTAGAACTTGAAACTAGAATTTATTAAAACAAATTAAATAAAAACCAAACACACAAAATTAGTGTGCTTGGTCGATCAAAAACGCAGGGGAGCGACCAGGAGTTCTCACCAAACCCTAACTCCACAAATTTGATCAATTGAAGGCTAATTCCTGTCCCAAATCGAAATCTGAACATAGATTCGTGATCCTCATCACAAGGGGGTTACAAGGTATGTGAAATTTGGTGCTAATTCTCTGTTTGAAATTCTCATGAAATTGGGAAAATCTGAAATTCATGGTTGCATGTTCGCTTTATGATGAATTAGGAACCATATAGTGTCTAGGGACAAACCCTAGACAATTACAAGTTGAAATCACGTGAAAGTTTAGTGAAACCTATGAACACCATTGTAGGTGATTAGTGGGTTATGTGTAATTTGATGAACACTAGGAAATAGAGTGTTGATCTAGTGTAACTTAACAATTTTGAAGTGATTTCAGAAATTGTGAAGTTAACAATCATGTAAAATGGTTGATTGAGGGTGAAATTAGGGCTAAGTAATGAGCTAGGAATTTGCTATATAATCATGAAAAAATTCCGCCCTTAAAGTGTTTGTTGAAATGCCTCAAAGAAGGCTCGAAATTGAAATTTAAAGTTAGACGCATGATTGTGATGATTTGACAAAATTATGCGATATATGGTTGAAAAGGAGTTATAAACAAGTCGTGATTGAACTCTATAGGAAAAGATACCGGAGCGTCGAGTGGACAAGCCGGTGGCGATTCGCGTTGAAGGGCGTGCACTAAAGGTACGTAACTTCCGGTTTCGTTATAATATGCATAAACAATAGTCTTAGAAATGTTGATGAGATTGTAGTGTCAAATGTGAGTTTGGTATGTCATAGAAGTGACGAAGTTCACTTGACAAACCAAGCGGGTCAAAAGGTTAGTTAGATATGTTGGTTGACAATATGATTAATTGGTCATTTTGGAATGTAAATAAGGTGATGTAGCTCACTAGATAAAGAAACGGGTTAGAATATTCGTGGTAAGAAGTTTGGTATGTTGATGAAATGGTGAATTCCATTAGACAACCAAACGGGTTAAATGACGATCGAAATGTTATTACTTGAAGCGACTTAAACGTCACTAATTAAATTGGAATTATTAGAGCGTAAATCATGGAATGATGTGATATGCATAAGGTTGACAAGCCCGGGAATGGGTAATTATGGTTAGAAGCCAATTTTGATAAATTATACAAGTATGTAACTTGACCCGTTACATTTAATGAATTATTGTTTAGCTATGCGTTGTTGATAAAAAAATTGTGTTGATTGTAGCGACTTTGTTCGTTACTTAATTCATAGGTTAAGAATTGGTTTGTAGTCGTTTGGTAGTCATCAAAATGGAGGATTTCCGTAGATGAACCAAACGGGTCAAATAACAATGCATTGTAGTAATAATATTGTAAGTAGATAGAGATGGCGAAAATGATCACAAGAGCACGAAGCCATAGTGTTGGTAAAGAAATGCCGGTGATCATAAGCCCCGGAAGTTGGGTAACAAGCGCCTTAGGCTTACTAGTCAAATTATAGTAAAATAAGTAGAATTATAATGGGTCGAATAAATGCATAGCGACATTTAGTGGTTCGGTCCGTAAGTTAAAATTTCGGTATCAAAATTTTATTGGTTATGTCGGTAATGAATTTACAGATGTATAGCAAAAAGAATCACTTAAAACGGACAACCGAGCGGAAAGTTACGGCTGTTTAAGTCAAAAATCTGAATTTTTTGAAGCTGGCAGCAATTGCAGGCTGAAAACCTGCACCTGCTGGAAAAACGTTTCCTCCGCGCCACGCGGAAGGATCCTTTAGATCTTCCGTGACACGCGATGGTCTCCGCGACACGCGAAAGAACCAAGGGAACCTGCCGCGACTCGCGGCAGGACTTCTTTTGAAATTTTATTTTATTTGTTATGTTTTGATGCTAAGGCTTGCTTATATAGTTTAAATTGTTGTCAAAACTAACGTTTTGGATGGTTTTGACCTTAGGTAAAAGTGGGAACTATCCGGATGGCGATCAAGCTAATGTCAAAGAACCGAACACTCATTTTGAAGCTTCCGCAATGTTTTAAATCTTTGATAGACTTTGTATATGGGTTGTAAACAATTTCTAAACAACTTTTGAAACGTTTTACCTTAGTCGTTAGTTGACTAAGGTTGATGCTATTTATGAACTTCTTTAATGAAAGTATGTTACTTAAGCAATATTTATTTGAAATAGTATAATCTATTATTAAAATTAAATGAAAATTTAAGGGTGTTACAGTTACCGCGTACATTAGATCGAAATCGGTTCGGTTCGTTATTGTACCAAAAAGATACATACACTTCGTATAGAAATCAATACATGTTTTACATGGCCGAAAACGATAAAAACAAACACCGGTACTAGCATTTATGTTGTTCGTACGACACCGATCGGTTTAGAGTGTCACGGTACTGGTAACGTTATTGACGTTCGGCATGGTAAGGTAGCAATACGATGTCAGTTTATAGAAAGAAAAAATATATAAATAAACTCCTAAACCGAAAATGATGTTCTTCGGTTGGGTACAATATTGTAGCAATACGGTGTCAATTAATCGGAAAGAAAATGAAAATAAATAAATGTTGGTACTGATACAGATGTTGTTTAGTCGGTTCCGATTCGGTTTGGTATGATTGCGGCACAATATTCGTTATAAAAAAAATTATATCGCAATGTTGAAAAAAAATAAACATAGAACGCAAACCAATCGAATCGATATTATTTGAACAACATAGGTCCCGTCGTCCCGGTATCGATATTCATTTTTTGTTTTTTGTTTTCGAACGATGTAAGGTTTTCTCTTTTGATCACTATAGGCTATTGTGAGTACAAGTACAAGTACTGTAACGAAACAAACAGATACCGACCAAACTCTCGCCGCGAAGCGCGAAAGGAATCTTACTAGTTATTATTATTGCATAAGCAAAAAAGATACATTTGATTTTAGGGCAAGTATTCAAGATAAAATAAAATATATTCAAAGTACTGTAACGAAACAAACAGATACCGACCAAACTCTCGCCGCGAAGCGCGAAAGGAATCTTACTAGTTATTACTAGTGGGGAACCCGTGCGTTGCAGCGGGGTCGTCAATACTGGGAGAGAACATAATTCAGACCATAAAGCGATTTAAAGAATCATATACAAGTGTGTATATAAATAAAAGCACTCGCGCTTCGCGGCTGGTTAACACTCGCCAGCGCAATCCCTGTTGATTGAACTGGTGCTTTGACTTCCCATCTGGAGCAACTCCTTATTAGATCCATAGTCCCACTTCATTTTGCTAAAAAAACATTGAAATTACCACCTGAGGTACCTCTGCTCATATATAGTCCATTCTGCAAATTTTAGAAATAAAAAAAATTACTTCTTTAATTTAGTGTAAGTGATACATGAAATTCGAGTGGTATACCATAATATGTTTCAACAAATAACAAAATAAAGAAAAGTCATAATTTGAGAACTTCTTGCCTTTTAATCATACTTGAAAGAAAGAAGAATAAATGCTCGAAATTAAAAAAATATTGTAAAGAATAAAATTTGAACTTCCAACCTGTCTAAAATTTCATTTAGTAAAGCTAATTCTTTTTATTTGACCAGATCGTGTACATCATACCTTGAATAATTGGCAAAAATTATCACTTCCATAACCAAAGTTACCGATACACAAACTGACAAACATGTATGTAACAAAGTATTTGCAAACACTTGGTCCACTACTGGAAAACAAGACTTTTCAAACATATCAAACCAAATAACTTCTTTTTACTTCACTTGATGTACTAAGAGACCCCACTTAAACCCATCACCATAACCCATTTTCCTTACAATGCTACACATGAACACCTCGAGGGGCCTTTCAAGATTTACCTTACCCGTGCCCATGGTCAAACCAGTTAGGCCCATAAGTGTCGAAGCTCATCTTCTGAGGCAGCATAAGGGATGTCAATCTTGTTGCCAAGAATCAAGAAAGGTACCGTAGCTAATGATTCGTCGGACAAAAGTGCGTCCAGTTCTTTTTTTGATTCTGCAAATCTTTCCTTGTCATATGCATCCACCAGGTGACTACAACATCCACCTTTAAAATCAAGAATTGCATTATCGTTTTATTTACATGTTAAAACATTATTTATTAATACAATTTAAAGAAAAAGAAAGAGTAAAGAAAGTGTTAACGTGTTAACCTAACCCGATTTCACCTACAAATTGTTGAGCGCTTTTTTGCGTTCTAGCCAACAGATTAACATAAAAGGGACCCATAGATCGTCTTCTTTGTATATTTTATTTTAGAGTAAATTACAAGTTTTGTCCTTTATGTTTGTCCCAAATTTCAGGCCCTGACCTTTATTTTTAAAATTGATGAGTTTTGTCGTTAACGTTTCAAAATCTTGCAAGTTATGTCCTTTAAGGCAAACCCAGTTAATTTTCAATGTTAAATCTGATCATGTGCAAGGCACATGAGGGCATTTTTGTAAGTGTAATCACTCTTGATAAATACATACAAAGCACTTCAACCTCCCATAATATAACTCTAAACACATGTATTCAAGCAGGTCAATTTAGACTGTAGTAAAGCGAGAACACGGCAAACACATAATATACAAAAAATAAGCTAAACGTGTAACGGATAAAAGGTCGCCTGATATGAATTAAAGGCGTAAAACATAATAAACAGTTTCATTTAAAGTGTGGCATCATTTATATGATATGGAGTATGAATATTAGGTTGACTCGTGAACTGTCAGAAACCTGATTACAGATGGATATAACAATTCTGGTGCCTGCGATTTTTAAGGTAATGAAAACATAACATAATAGGTCAGGTTCATATTAGAGCAACTATTGTTCGAGTTGTATTATAGCTGGTAATTCCTATGGAAAATTAACTAAAAATAACATGTTTTGACCATGTTAAAAGTCAACAAATTGTATATAGTGTTTACAACCTCTTAAATTTGTTTTCTAAAAAAGCAGATCATTATTAGGGTGGCAAAATGGTAATTTCTTGGTACAAGTTACACAAGACACTTTGTCCGACTTTTGTGAATATTTACTGTCAGGCATAATTACGAAAATAGACATGGCAAAATGAGCAGGTTAGATAACGCTCCAAGGTTGGTAAGTCAAAAACCAAATCGGGTCGGTATGGGTTGCCTGGCAAACACTCGGTAGAAATTAAAAATATTAACAAAAAAAACTTTAGTATTACGATTAACATTGATTTTATATATGAAGCCGTTTGAGAGGTTGTATGCCTAAAAAATATACTCCGAACTATTTTCGATCCGTTTAAGCACTGTATGCCACAAATTCAGTAGCATATTTATTTGACCAATGAAACATAAAACATAACTCAAATCGACCCATATTGGCACCTTAACAAGATCTAGCATAGGGAAAAGATAATGGATGACATACCAAACAACCTCCGACAAGATCATAGTGAGCATAGCGTGGCCCACCTGGCTAACCAAAAACTGTGTACTTGGCTAGATGCTTAGGAAGAATTTGATCGTATCTGTTTTCATTAGTCCAAGAGACTCAAGTCAGTAAAAAAGATTACAAATTCGAAAACAGAAAGATAAAGAAACATAGATTATTAGTGATAAAAAGACTTTTTCCAAAGTTCTGTGAATGATTTCAGAACCTACAAAGCTTAAGATGAATAAATAGCATGTTTAGTTAGTCATATGATTAGGTCAGAGATTCAAATAACAAATATAGCATGTAAATACAATATCCACTTTAAAAACATACAAAGTGGCATAGAATCCTTTAGTTTCGAGCAATTATTATGGATTACCATAAGTTGCATATCAATAATAAGCATCAGGAGAAACTTGCATCCGTCAAGCATTGACCTGTAGTTTCAAATCCTTGTTTCGCTGTTATAAATAAAACTCAAATCACTCTAAGAACGACCGATTCAAAAATATCGTATAACGCGTAGTAGAGGAAGAAGAAGCGAACCTGATAATGTTGATATGCAGACCCAATTGTGGAGCAACATCTAGAAACTGGACCATATGAACACACACCTAATGAATCTTAAACCCTAACATAAATTTCAACAAAATAAAAAAAAAACACAAAAATTAGGTTTAAAATAAAAAATAAACTTCCAAACCAACACCAACCATTATCATTCATCCCTAACAAATAAACACATAACCACACAAGTTCAATTACCCGATTCATCCACTGGTTAAACAACAACAAATCTCGAACAAACAACACGATAGAAAAAAAAAACAAATAACACCAGGACATATGTAACTAAACGTCCGGATAACTAACCTGTGAGATTACGAGATTATTCCGGTGACGGTAACGGTGGCTCTGCCTCCTTCAAGATTGCCGTTGTGATGTTTAGTAGACGAAATATGCAATTGAAACCCTAGGTGGATGACGAGGCTCTCCCACCGCCACCGTCTTCGCTACCATTTATGGTGTTACCCATTGAACATATCCCATTTGCCATTTCAAGCGTCGCGGGTGATTTAAGTTCGCATTAATTTGATGTTGTGGGTAAACAAACAGTTTTGTTGAAAGTCGATTTCAATCAAAAAGAAAACTCATAACAAATTTCAATCATAAAACCTAATTGATTATACATATAATTGCTCGGAAGGTTTGGGCGACTGGCATTGAATTAGGGGCAAATATGGGAGAAAGGGATGGAGATTAGGGTAAGAAGGCGTGATGGTTCGGCTGCCGTCTTAAGAATTGTGCCAGAAATTACCATTTTGCCCAAAGGAAATGCTTAATATAGGTTTATAGATTATTGCATAAGCAAAAAAGATACATTTGATTTTAGGGCAAGTATCTATACTATATAATAAAAGAAACCAATTTTGGGACACATGTCATTTATTGGAGCCATATATAGTTTTCTTATCTTTATCTCCTACTTAATTATAGATAATTAATATTAATTAAAAGATAATTATAAAATTAAATTTAAACAATTCGTATAGGAGATAATATAATCTTTTGAAATATTTATTACATTTCAAAATTATTTATCTTGACATTAACAAAAGACGTACACTAAATATAAATTAATATAATGTAAAGAGTTAAATGTCATTTTAGTCCCTGTAGTTTAGGTTATTTTGTCAGTTTAGTCCAAAAGTTTTATAATACACAGGGTTTATAAAGATATAATAAGATATAACTTTTTATTGATTGGTATATAAAATTACATGTGCTCAACCCATACAATACATGAGGTTCTTAAAAATGTAATTTTTTTCATTATTAATATATAAAATAAAATTTACTCAACCCGTACAATACACAGAGTTCTTAAAGATATAACTTTTTATTATATAATATATAAAATTACATTTATTCAACCCATGTAATAAATGGGATTTTTAAAGATATATTTTTTTATTGTTTGGTATGTAAAATTACATTTATTTAACCTGTGTAATAAACGAGGTTTCAAAAATATATTTTTTATTATTTGATATATAAAATTATATTTATTCACCCCGTGTATTACACGGGGTTCTAACCTAGTTTAATATAAATTAAAACAATTTATATAGAAGATAATATAATATTTTGAAATATCTATTAGATTTCAAAATTATTTATCTAAATCTGACCTCTCGATTTGATTACGAATATTAAAAAAAAACAATTTGTACACAAAACAAGTCGTGGAGATTTACTTACCAGCAAATGTTATAAATCAATATAATGTAATTGATTTATTTATTTTATTAATTCAAAGTAGTTAAGGGTATGAACTATTTTAAAAATGTTTATAAGGAGTAAATAAAAACATTAATCAATGTTTATTGGTTCTATACTTTTATTTTCGTGTTCAACTCTCAACTCAAATACGATATTCACTATGTTTACATGACATTTATAAGAACCGTCACCGCAATCACACCATCCATCATATATCGAGTATATCCGTTAGTTTTTTCAGATATAATTTTTTATTAAATTCGTTCAACCCATGTAAGAAATGAGGTTTTTTAAAGATATAATATTTTTATTATTTACTATACAAAATTTTGAAATATCAATTAGATTTCAAAATTATTTATCTAAATCTGACCTCTCGATTTGATTACGAATATTAAAAGAAAAAAACAATTTGTACACAAAACAAGTCGTGGAGATTTACTTACCAGCAAATGTTATAAATCAACAATATAATCTAATTGATTTATTTATTTTATTAATTCAAAGTAGCTAAGGGTATAACATATTTTAAAAATGTTTATAAGGAGTAAACAAAAACATTAATCAATGTTTATTGGTTCTATACTTTTATTTTCGTGTTCAACTCTCAACTCATATACGGTATTCACTATGTTTACGTGACATTCATAAGAACCGTCACCGCAATCACCCCATCCATCATATATCGAGTATATCCGTTAGTTTTTTCAGATATAATTTTTTATTAGATTCGTTCAACCCATGTAATAAATGGGGTTTTTTAAAGATACACTATTTTTATTATTTACTATACAAAATTACATTTATGCAAATCGTGTAATACACCGAGTTTCTAAAAATATAACTTTTTTTATTTTGTGGTATACAAAATTAGATTTATTCAATTCGTATAATACACAAAGTATATAAAGATATAACAAGATATAACTTTTTATTGATTGGTATATAAAACTAAATGTGCTCAACCCATATAATACATAGGCTTTTTAAAAATGTAACTTTTTTCATTATTTAATATATAAAATTAAATTTACTCAACCCGTACAATACACGGGTTTCTTAAAGATATAACTTTTTTATCATTTAATATATAAAATTATATTTATTCAACCCGTGTATTACACGGGGTTCTAACCTAGTTCAAGATAAAATAAAATATATTCTTAAAATAAATCTAAATACTTTGTGCCCAAAGGAAAACCAAAATTATATCATCTAATTTAACCTAATATTTTATTTGATTATCAACAACCGGGATCTGAATTTGAGAAAGATTCGGGCTGCAATCTCACCATATATATATAATGTTCCCATGACCTAAAAAGCCCAACACCAACAAATCGAGGTACTACTTCATTCGCACAAGCATCGAGGGTTCTTCTTCTTCTTCCCATACTACAAACAACAAGGTGACGACGCTCTTAGCTACGATCATATGACAAACAAGAGATTACAAACAATGGACCCGATTAATATATCCGATCTACCCGAACCCATCGTCCACCACATCATGTCTTTCCTCACAACAACAGACGTCACAAGGCTTTCCATCTTGTCCAAGAAATTCTTCTCTCTTTGGGGCTCGTATCCGGTAATCGAATTCGATCAAAAAAGGTTTGCTAGAACATATCACGGTACGTTGGCCTCCATGACAAAAGATTTCATCCAACATGTTCTTAACTCGATTAGGCAACGTGAAATCAATGCCGTTTTATCTGAATTTAGGGTCAATGCCAATTTTGAATTGATATCGGTTGATAGTAGATTTGATACAGCAATCTTGATGGTTCTTAAGAATGGTGTTACATGTATGGAACTTAATTTAGGGTTTGCTGATTACGTGTTGCCGAATATGTTTGCTTCCAAAACATTACATGTTCTGAGGTTAAAAGGGTTACATTTAGATTTATGTGGCCTGATTAAAGTCTGTCCTTTGTTAACTACTGTGTTATTAAAATCATGTGTGATTCTAAAAGACGCCAAGTTTTCGAGCAAAACCCTAAGGGAAATTGAGCTACATTCTTGTGATGTTAAGTGCATTAAGATAGACGGTCCGAATCTTCATTCGTTCTTCTTCTCTTCAGATAAGAGTGACCCTAAGCCTTGTGACATTGATGTTTTGAAGTGTCGAAATATCAAGTATTTGTCGTTAAACAATGTGGTGAATGGGGGCTATTGGATTGAAGAACATGTCTATACTTTAAGTGAACTTAAAACCTTTATTCTCAATGGATGTCAAGACATTGGACACATTAGGATTTGTAATGACAAACTAGTAAGAGTTGAGTTTCGCCATTGTCATGCACTAACTTCTATTGAAGTTAGAGCGACATCCCTTGAATCTTTTGCGTTTGAAGGGATTGAATCGGCTCATGGAGGTATGCCTTGCAACATTACTTTCTTTTCTTCAAAATTTATCAAAGATCTCTCACTAAAGAATGCAGCCTTAGTAACTGATCAATGGTTAGAGACCCAACTTGCTATAATGACCCGTCTTAAGAGATTAAAGCTTGAGGCTTGTAACGCGTTAAGGAAGATAAAAGTTATTCATGAAAAGCTTCAGATTTTGGAGTTATGTAGCTGCCTTAGCTTGGTAGAAGCCGAGATCCATACACCACAACTGATTTCTTTCACGTATCAATATGGGAATGCAAATATTATGGAACGTGACAAGATGGTTACTGATCAATGGTTAGAGGCCCAACTTGTTAAGATGACTCGTCTCGAGAGATTAAGGCTCAAGCGTTGTGATTTGTTAAAGAAGATTAAGGTTTGGCATGAAAAGCTACAGATTTTGGAATTATGTAGCTGCAATGGCTTGGAAGAGGCGGATATCGACACACCACAATTGATTTCTTTCATGTATCATGGGAATGTGATAGAGTTTGGCAAGATGGTTACTCGAGGTAGTTGTATCGCAACCCTGTCTATGATCCAATGGACTACTTACGACAATGCGTCATTTTGTAAATGGCGGAATATGCTTTCATTCTTTGGTCACTGCAAAGCTTTGAGATTGATTTGCAACTCCCCCAAGGTATACTCTTTTTTCTTCTTCTTTGCAATACAACACAAGTGCAATTTCACAAGTTATCTAAATGCATAGAAGTAATACAAATGTAGAGATTTAGATAATTTGTCCATAGTTGTAAGCATAAAGTTTTTAACATTTCTCTCCACATGTTCTAAAAGTGAATCTAGGCCATCCAATCATTACTATTTTGATTATGAGCTGATTGTATATGAAAAATGTTAAAAGTGATGATCAGTTTACATAGTTTATATAGGGTAGGGAGGGGATGAAATACTATGCTGGCCATGGCAACATTATGTAACATTTTGCAGAAACACTTTATCATTTTTTTTAATAAAATGCCTAAATTTTGTCACTGTAGAAGACACAAATTATTTTGGATATCTTGAACTTAAAAACAAAAAGCACTCCTTTATCAATAAATAAACATTAAGATTAACTTGTTTGATACTTTAAGTGGCTAATTAAGTTTCTTTTTGTGTGTGTATGATCATGGATGATTAGGAAATGATGATGCCTGAATTACATAGGGAGAGATTAATTTCACCATTATTTGGTTTGCAACACTTGGAGGTACAAATAAAATTTTTAGACAAGATTGATGGAGATCTGGTGGATGGCTTGCTATGGCTTTCGCCTCTTCCATACACTCTACATGTATCTTCTTCTTATTCACGGCTGCAAATGATTATAAAGGTACCATATTCTCATATTTGGTTCTCTCTTTTAGTTGATCATTAGTTGTAAGTTAATTGTGGTTTTGCTAAAGCACAAATTTTATAGTAAGTATATATTAACCTGTAAAGTTGTCAAGTGCTTAATTTAAAAGAACTGGTGGAGGAACCGATTAAAAGCATAAACTTAATTTTTTTTTAATCTTTTGTCCCCTCTCTAAGCATATGACTAACAACATTGAGATAAACTCAATCCGTTGTGTTTATGAAACGGTTGTTGGTTTGTTTGAGAGAAAAGATACAGTAAGCATCCAAAAATTTTAACAAATGGTTATTTTGTTTAAACAAATTACAAATGCCATTTTTTGGTACACAAAATTGACATCATTTTTTTCCTTACAAAACCTGCAGTTTGTGTACAACCATTATATTGAAGGGGAAGAAGATGGAAACCCGTGTTGTGCAACTAGACCTGTAAAATGCTGGAAGCATCACTTAAAGAGGTTGGAGATTCAAAGCAGTGATGTCTCTCTTAAGAATGGATCAAACGAGTTGCAGAAATATTTTCTTTCAAATGCAAAGATAGCAGATTTGATTGTTTCAGTTTAGGTTTGAAATGAGGGTGAAGAACTGAAGATGTGACCATGTTATTTCAGTTTACTGATGCATTTGGATGTTCTATCATTTCATTTGGATCCTTGAAGATTTGAACATGTTATTTTCCATTTGATGTAATTTTAGGCTGGTTTGAGATTTAAGACTAGTTATGTTGTTGAAGATTTGAACATGTTATTTTCCATTTGATGTAATTTTAGACTGGTTTGAGATTAAAGACTAGTTATGTTCATGAATCTTTATTTATAATAGACTATGCCAAGAAATATGCAACTGGCATACATATATATAACACGTCAATATGCTCTTGTTTTGATTTATGAATAAAAGTACACTTTTAAAAAAGATAAAATAATATCGGACAGGACTTATCTTGATATATACAGCTTAATGAAAATGTTTGACTAACATTCAATTAGATTAAGTGTCTTTAACAAAATAATATTAGGGAGATGTTATATCAGAAAATTTGTATTTATCCTCTCTAATATTAATTTTAAGTAGAAAAAAGGATAAACTTTAGACCATGTGTAGTATAATAGAAAAGTGGGTGTGAGGCGCTTCATGTGGGTGATATGGGCGTGGAACACCATATCGGGTGAGCGTGGGAGTGGCATGACCAGGTGGGTTGGGCGTGAGTGCGGCCTTAAGAAACTTGGTCAAAATGATAATATTGTTGGGAGTGAGTGTGGCCAATAAAATAATTAATAAGTATATTTCAAGTTAAAAATAATTAATACACAATCTTTACACCGTACCTATATGGTCACTACACCCCATCAAGCAACCAAATGAGTGTGAATTTCCTGCCTGCCTACGTGACGCTGAAATAACAACACTTTTTTTACACCCACAAGACTGCTGTGGATGGACTTAGCATAAAACAAATTTATATTATCTAATTTAGTGTTGTTCATGAGCCGAGCCAGGGTAAGCTTGGGCTTGGCTCGATTATAAACAGAGCTGGCTCGACTCGAATTTGAAATCGAGCTGAAAATCTAAGCTCGGGATCAACTTGGTTTTAAACCGTGTTGGCTCGACTCGACTTGGTTTAGCTCGATTTAAAAAAATATATATATATATAGCTCTCAAAATTAGTATGCTAAAATATTATTCAATAGTTTAATAGTTTAAAAGAACATATCCAAAATAAGCTCAACCTAATACATTACAAACCAAAATCAAGTTCAACTACAAAAAATAAGTTTTAAATTTCAACGAAATACAATATTACTTCATTAGATTTGTAATCAATTTTCAAATATGTCGTAGATGTCAAATTACAATTCTTAATAATGTAAATAATAATTAGGTTTTGTAATATATTATAACTAGTCTAAGTTCCCGTGTGATACACGGGTGGCTAATAAGAAAAAGAACTACTTTAATATACAAATTCAAACTCATTAAAACAAAGTGATCATTATTTACTTTAAAAGGACTTAGCGCATTCAACTAATTATCTAATACTAACCGCATGAGCGCGACCGGTTCATGACTCGAGTAAACGGAGTTATATTGATGGATCAACTTTATCAAACACAACATAATTTCATGTCCAAAACTGAATAGAATTACTACAAACACATATACACCAAATCACAAATGTAAACAACTATACCATTGTTTTACGGTTTCAGGTCTGATTTTAGTTGATACACAACCCTTTGACCAATTTTGTTATTCCAGTCTCTCGCCAAATTCTCTGTCTCCCGCCAACTTCTCCGTCTCCTTCATCCCATCCTCCCTCCACCACCTCCGGTTGTTCTTTAAACAAAACACCTACAACAAAATAAAAGAATTGGAAAAGTGATTAAAAAAAACATGGTTGATAAACTGCCAAACAAAACCGTAGGCCGCCACTCTGTTAACAAAAACCAAAAAAGAAAAAACTCTAACTTTAAACACAAATCATATAATGAGGAACAAAACAATAGATTATGATACCGAAATTAAGGCATAGAAACCCGTCGCTAACCTGAACAAAGAAAACCGCAGAAGAAGTGCCCAAAACCATCGTAGGCGGCCATAGGAACACGAATAGACTACTAAAGAAAAATAAGCGCCACATAAAAGTAAACATCAAGATAAGTCACGCGTCACACACAAGAGGCACAACGGGGCTGGGTGTTTTCAGCGGTGAATGTAAGTATTGAAGACCGACAGATGCCGGTCACGATAAACCTAGAAACGCAAATTGTTGATAAGTCCTTTCAACATTTGTTATTATATCAAGCAAATTATTTTGATAAAAAGAATAGTTCAAGAGACAATCAAACAAACCTGATTGCAATTGACGGTGGTAAAGCGGGTAGCTTGTTTTTCTTAGGTTTGGACACGATCTGAGAGGATATCTAAAAACCTTAGACGATTTGCCCCCTTTGCTTCCTAAAATAACAAAATTAGTAGGTTTTAAAACGGAATTGGGACGTCGAGTGAAATAACAGGAGTTAAATTGATTACAGGAAGCAAAATGATATTGTTTTACCCGAATCCATTTGAGCACAACCCATCAAATCTCGACCAACTCAAAAAATGGTTGAGTGTATAATCAAATCTGGTGCTTGGAATTGACATAAATCTATAAATAAAGTAAGAAACAATCCCTCGCCTCATCAAGAGCATGTAGAAAAACTAAAATCTCTTATTTAATACAAAAACCACGAAAATCCATTACAATAAAATGGATGTAAGGTTAACTGGATGTAACAGGTTGTAACTAAAAGGCTAAGTACGAACCAAAAACAATTAAAACAAAGAAAACCTAATTCCGGGTACTTACTCTTTGCCTATTATTGACAGTTGCTGCTGCACGATCATGATGAAACAATGGTTGATAGACTGCCAAACAAAACCGTAGTCCGCCACTCTGTTAACAAAAACCCACAAAAGAACCCTAACTCTAAACACAAATCATATAATGGGGAACAAAACAATAGATTATGATACCGAAATGAAGGCATAGAAACCCGTCGCTAACCTGAACAAAGAAAACAACAGAAGAAGCGCCCAAAACCATCGTAGGCGGCCATCGGAACACAAATAGACTACCCAAGAAAAATAAGCGCCACATAAAACTAATCATCTAGATAAGTCACGCGTCACACACAAGAGGCACAATGGGGCTGAGTGTTTTCAGCGATGAATGTAAGTAATGAAGACCGACAGATGCCGGTCACGAGAAACCTAGAAACGCAAATTGTTGATAAGTCCTTTCAACATTTGTTATTATATAAAGCAAATTATTTTGATAAAAAGCATAGTTCAAGAGACAATCAAACAAACCTGAATGCAATTGACGGTGGTAAAGCGGGTAGCTTATCGTTCTTAGGTTTGGACACGATCTGAGAGGATATCTAAAAAGCTTAGACGATTTGCCCCATTTGCTTCCTAAAATAACAAAATTAGTAGGTTTTAATACGGAATTGGGACGTCGAGTGAAATAACAGGAGTTAAATTGATTACTGGAAGCAAAATGCTATTGTTTTACCCGAATCCATTTGAGCACAACCCATCAAATCTTGACCAACTAAAAAAATGGTTGAGTGTATAATCAAATCTGGTGATTGGAATTGACATAAATCTATAAATAAAGTAAGAAACAATCCCTCGCCTCATCAAAAGCATGTAGAATAACTAAAATCTCTTATTTAATATAAAAACCACGAAAATCCATTACAATAAAATGGATGTAAGGTTAAATGGATGTAACAGGTTGTAACTGAAAGGCGAAGTACGAACCAAAAACAATTAAAACAAAGAAAAACCTAATTCCGGGTACTTACTCTTTGCCTCTTATTGACAGTTTCTGCTGCACGATCATGATGAAACAATTGATGCTATAATAAATCTGCATCAAAATACAAAAACATTACTTCAATTTTTAACAAATATCTTAACCTCATCCTTGAGCGAAAAAGCAAATCAGATTTAAAACATGTAAACGCACATCTAGTTCGCATAAAACAACACCATTGAAGCTTTGACCAAACTTCATGCCAATAGATCAGCCCAACCTTGAACTTCTTTTCTCTCAAATATGTAACCTGCACCACATATATCTGCCAACAAATCCTAAACAGAGATCACACAACAATATGGCCAATAAACAATGAGCAACAAAGATGGTTTAAACATTGAAGCATTTTGAAGTCTACTTATGCTCATACAAAATCTTAATTGCAGATGTTCTTACCAATTAACAAAGTAAATGACATCAGATATTAGAAAACAAACCTTCAAATTAGTTTTTGTGAGGCAATAAACCTTCAAGCATGTGAAGTACAATAAACACACAAACCTGACTTATAAAAATCATCCAAAAGCAATGACACTCCAAAACAGCTAAGTAGCCTCGTTAAAACCAATAATTAGGCAGTCCCAATCAGCATACATAACCACAAATAAATTATACTATCACCAATCAAAGTGGCATTCAAACCCATACTCATATGCAGCTTTTAAACTATCATCATGCAAAAATTCAGAATAATTTATACCAAAACCAAATAGAATTACTACAAACAAACACAAACACAAATCATATCCAAAGTACCATGAGAACTGCACCATCATGAAGCCAGTGATTCTCATTTGGTGCAATTTGAGCTGATGTAGTAAGCAAAAATTTCATGGTTTTTTGTCAACTTGCACGATTTGCTTGATATCTACTGAAGTAACTGAGAAAAAAAAGTAACAAAGAGATAAGTTTAGTGGGACTACTTTTGTATATGTAATCAGTAATAATAACCTCTAAGATCAATTAAGCCACCTTTATTATCCTAACATTAAAAAACAAAAAGGAACTATAGTTGGTAGTTTTGCCATTTACTATGAATGGGTTAGCACCAAATAAAAACAGTTTTTGTGACATCAAACTTAAGAAAACCTTCAAACATGTTTTTGTGACATCAGACTTAAGAAAACAAACCTTCAACTCAGTTTTTGTGAGGCAGTAAACCTTCAAACATGTGAAGTACAATAAACACACAAACCTGACTTATAAAAAGCCTCTATAAGCAATGACCAGCAATCAAACACAAACCCTAATCAATGAATTGCAACAAAACATCAATCAAATAGACGCAATAAAGATAATCGGCATAAAAATGGAAATCCCCAAACCTGTGAAAAATACTCGTCGGCATTAAGGGTTTTCAGCATCTGTATTCATTCAGCGACATCATGTAATCGTAAAATCAATCATGCGGATAATACATGTACTCAGGTATCTCATATGACATGAAAAAACCACATGAAAAAGTCTAATTTAAGGGTCTTTAGTTAACTACCACTTATAAGTTTAAAAGCTAAAATAAAAATTATGGAACCACAATGACCTTTCTCTAGTGTGTCAAAGATAGATTAGGGTTGGAGCATGACTACCGTTTTCATCACAATCATCTTCTTCGTCTCATCTTCAATTATCTTCTTCATCTCATCTTCCTAATAATGATCCATCAACCTATATGGAACAAAGTATTAATCACATACCGGATTATTTAAAAAAAATAAAAGAGATTTGCATAGCACATTATTTTGCTTTAATATAAGAGATAAGTTTGGTGGGACTACTTTTGTATTTGTAATCAGTAATAATAAACCTCTAAGATCAATTAAGCCACCTTTATTAACCTAACATTAAAAAACAAAAAGGAACTATAGTTTGTAGATTTGCCATTTACTATGAATGGGTCAGCACCAAATAAAAACAGTTTTTGTGACATCAAACTTAAGAAAACCTTCAAACATGTTTTTGTGACATCAGACTTAAGAAAACAAACCTTCAACTCAGTTTTTGTGAGGCAGTAAACCTTCAAACATGTGAAGTACAATAAACCCACAAACCTGACTTCTATGTAGCACGGGGACTCCATTTATGTGGCCGTACCCGTATCGGGTACTTTTCGGGGACGGAAACAGCATGGGTACTTGTCGGGGACGTATCTGGTAGAAGTATCCAGCCCGTTTCCATTTAATTTTAGGGTTTTAACCCTTTCAAATTCCACAACCGGTCATTAAATAAATAGACCTATCATATTCGGCTTCTCTAATCTCTAAACTCTCAAGTCTCATCATCTCTAATTCTCTATCGATTGCCGATCTCTCACTAGATGAACCAGAATTTGAAAATGATTTGATTATTGATAATTAATTACCTTTGGAAGATGTAGTATTTTTGGAATTTGTTTAATATATTTTTATTTTTTATATTTTTTATTGCCGTACCCGTATCTTGAAACTTTGAGTTTTGCCGTTCCTCGTTCCCGTATCGTCCCCGTACCCCGATCCCGTACCCGTTCCAGTGCAACTTAGCCTGACTTATAAAAAGCCTCTATAAGCAATGACCAGCAATCAAACACAAACCCTAATCAATGAATTGCAACAAAACAACAATCAAATAGACGCAATAAAGAAAATCGGCATAAAAATTGAAATCCCCAAACCTGTGAAAAATACTCGTCGGCATTAAGGGTTTTCAGCATCTGTATTCATTCAGCGACATCGTAAAATCAATCATGTGGATAATACATGTACTCGTAAGCAAGTAATCTCGAACCACCATCTGCACAATATCCTAGCATCTCAACAACATTATCATGATTATGCCTCGATGCCATAGAAACCTGCAATGATACACCAATATGTATCATATTGATTTTCAATTGACATTATTATATAAAGATGTTAGCAACAATAAGTCAGACTTAAGCCAAAAAATTGGTCTGGTTGTTCACTTGATTATAAAATTTTGATGGCTGTAGCTTGGCCACTTCTTAAGACACCATGGTACACTTTCCCAATCAATATAATTCTGTGTCAAATTCATTAACTGTAACCCCAAAACATGACCTTTTTTTAACTTTTTTTACTTTGTAATCAAGCTAACATAATCACAACCTATTTGCAATAATTATAATCCAGGTTATTTCTATACATTAGGTTTATTTATGAACAGAGACCAATCACATACCTTCTTGCACTGACACAAAAGCTAAGATCCCCACTATGCATTCACACCTTGTAAACCCTAATTTGCCATGTCAACGCGAGTTTATCAAGGTCCAAATCAAGCATAAACATGAGATTAAAAAACAAACAGCAACAACATGATTGTAGCACCTGAATCGTAATCATCAGATCTGAAGACGACTACGGCCACAGTTTGATTATTATAAAAAATTATTAAAAAAATCAAACAACAAAACAAAACTTAAATTCAAAAGATTACTAACCTGAATCAGATATGGAACAACAATGATAAAGATGGGAGGTAGCTTATATGAGAATAAACAAATTAACATCAGAAAAAGCAATCGAAAGACTAAAATAAAAACCTATAATACATACCGATCGATTGTAGCACCCGAATCTTAGAAGAATCAAGAAGAAGGAACACGGCAAGGGTTTTAGAAAGAATACATACCGATCAATTGCAGCACTCGACGTAGAAGAAGTAACACAGGTAGATTTAGGGTTTCTCAAAGAAGAAGGAAATGAGCGCCGAATCATAGAAAGGTATTCATAAATTTAGGGAAGAATTCAACTGATTGAGAATTGATTGGGGGTTTCCATATTGAAGAAGAACATAATAGGCGGTTTACAAATGAAAGAGAATTGAGGAAAAACATTTTGCCGCCCAAAAAAACAATTCTCTGGCCAAAGAGCATTGCCACATCAAGGTCAAAAAGTCAAACATTATTTTGCTTTAATCTAAGAGATAGATGAATATAAAAATAAAGAGTAAACTGCCATTTTGGTCCCTGTGGTTTGGCCAGTTTTGCCACTTTAGTCCAAATCTCAAACTTATTACATCCAGGGCCCTGTGGTTTGCATTTTGTTGCCATTTTAGTCCAAAACTCAAATCAGGTCAGATTTCTCAAAAAAAACCCTGCTATTTTGTCCTTTTCTGAAGGGCATTTTGGTCATTTTGCCACCCACCCCCACCCACACCCCTCTCTCCTTTTCTTCTTTCACTCTCCTCTGCATTCTGCATTCTTCATTCTTCACTTTCATGTTTCCTGCTCCAAATCAAACAACAACATCAATACCCTACGAAGACTTGATCGACATAATCATCATCGTCTCGAACAGATCATCATCGCCTCCACCCTTCACTTTCCTCCACCACCATACCTTACGAAATAAGCACAAAAGTCTGCTCCACCTCCGGCCACCGCACATGCCGCCGTTACATCTCCTCCGCCATCACCGTCCTCCTCGCCGCCGCCGCCGCCATCTACTTCCTCTGTTTAGGTTTTGTTTTGTTTCATCTAGGGTTTCAGTTTTTAGGGTTTTTTATTTTGGTATGTAGTTTTGTTAATTGATGTTGTTAGAGTGTTTGTGCTTACAGATTTTATATTGTTTTGAAGTTAATTTGGTTCTAGAGACTGATTTTTGTGATTTCTGTTGTTTAAGACGATGATGATTTATGTGATTTCTGTTGTTGAAGACAATGATGGTAGGTAGTTTTGTTAATTTATGTTGTTTGATTGAAGATGATAGTGATTTCAGTTGTTGAAGACGATGATGATTTATGTGATTTCTGTTGTTGAAGACGATGATGGTAGGTAGTTTTGTTAATTTATGTTGTTTGATTGAAGATGATGGTGATTTCTGTTGTTGAAGACGATGATGATTATGTATATGATGGTGATTTCTGTTGTTGAATACGATGAACGAGATGGTTGCAGGTTGAATGAAGGTGATAAAGATGACTGGGAACAGGTTGCAGGTTGATGATCGGTGGATGGTGAAACGGAGATGAAGATGATTTCTGTTGTTGAAGATGATTGTTGAAGATTTTAACAATGATCTGCAGATAGAGAGAGGAGAGAGAGAGACAGGGTTTTTTTTAAATGACCATTTTGCCCCTTCAGAAAAGGACAAAATAGCAGGGTTTTTTTTAGAAATCTGACCTGATTTGAGTTTTGGACTAAAATGGCAACAAAATGCAAACCACAGGACCCTGGATGTAATAAGTTTGAGATTTGGACTAAAGTGGCAAAACTGACCAAACCACAGGGACCAAAATGGCAGTTTACTCAAAAATAAAATATATTACAAGTAAAATGATCCGAGTTAAGCCGAGCCGAACTACCAAGCGAGTCAAATCAAGCTGAGCCGAGCTAGGCTCACTTTCTAACCGGGCTAAATCCAAACGAGCTTTGAGCGAGCTCCAAAACACGTGCTTTTTGCACAACCTTAATCTAATTTATACAATCTCCCTACAAAGCCCATCCCTAGTGGAGGTACTACTTTATTTGCACAAGTACAGACTTTGTAAACGTATCTTGGGTGGTTTTCCATGCTAAAAAAGGAAGGTGACGATGATTGTTACGACGAAGAAATGAAGAAAGACAGACTACACACAACGGATCTGATCTATGATCTACCCGACCCGATCGTCCACCATATCATGTCTTTCCTCACAACCTCGGACGTCACAAGGCTTTCAATCTTGTCCAAGATGTTCTTCTTTCTATGGGCCTTGTTTCCCATCATTGAGTTCGACCAAACAAGGTTTTCTCGGAGATATCAAGGTACACCAGCCTCCATAACCAATGCTTTTCTCGATCATGTTTTTAGTTCGGTTCTACGTAGAACCAATACTGTTTTATCTGAATTTAGGGTTAACGTCAATCTAGTTGGAATATATGGTGATCCTAGACAGGCCCGGCTTTGTGGGCTGGGCAGCCCGGGCAGACGCCAAGGCCCAAAAGGTTTATAGGGCCCAACAAAGATTTAGGGTCAAGATTTTTAAATGAGCATTGTTATCTTAAATGTTTAATAAATGACTTCAGTAATAAAAAATGAAGCTAGTTCAATGGTTAAGATACTCAAATTTGAAAACCAAGGTCATGAGTTCTAAACCCTTCCTTTACATTTTTATTTACTAAACAATTTTCAGTTAATCCCATGCATTTTTTATTTCCTAAACTGTTTTGAACTATCAATTCATTTAATTAATTGACTCTTCGATCTTGTTAACAAGATGATTTTATGATTAATTGGTTAATCTTTTGGGTTATAATCTTGAGGTCATGAGTTCAAACCCCATGATTAGCATGTCATATTGTGGTTTCTTGATATATATTTGATGAGTTTATATTATACCAATTTTTTTTGTTTCGCCCAGGGCCCAATTTTTTTTATCATTCTCGGAGACGGCCCTGATCCTAGATTTGATCAGGCAATCTTGACTGTTCTTGCAAATGGTGTTAGACTTATGGAACTTAATTTAGGGTCTGCGGGGTACCTGTTGTCGAATAAGTTTGCTTCGAAAACGGTTAATGTTTTGAAGTTAAAATAGTTGCAGTTAGATCTATGTAACTTGATTCAACTTTGTCCTCCATTAACAAATGTGTCATTAACATCATGTGTGATAATAAAAAACGTCAAGTTTTCGAGCAAAACCCTAATGGAAATTGAGCTTCATTCTTGTGATGTAAAGTTTATCAAGATCATTGCGCCGAATCTTCACTTGTTTCGCTTTCATGCAAGTAAAAAAGACCCTAAGTATTGTCAGATTGATGTTTTGGAGTGTCAAAATATTATGTATTTATCATTGAACAATGTGGTAAATGGGCGTGATTGGATTGAAGAACATGTTTATAGTTTGAGAGAACTTAAAACCTTCATTCTTAATTGATGTCAAGATATTGAACATTTTAGGGTTTGGAATGACAAACTAGAAAGAGTTGTGCTTTGCCAATGTAATGTCCTGGACTAACTTCTATTGAAGTTAACGCGACATCCCTCGAATCTTTCATGTTCGAAAGGGCTCATCGAGGTAAGGTTTGCAATATTAAGTTCTTGAACTCAAAATATATAAGAGATCTTTCAATAATAAAGGGTGCGGATTTGATTACTGATCAATGGTTATAGGCCCAACTTGTTAAGATGGCTCGTCTCGAGAGATTGAGGCTCAAGGATTGTAATTCGTTTAGGAAGATTAAGGTTTATCATGAAAAACTTCAAATTTTGGAGTTAAATAGCTGCCATGGCTTGGTAGAAGCCGACATCGACACACCACATTTGGTTTCTTTTATGTATCATGAGGATATGATAGATTTTGGCAAGATGGTTACTCGAACTAGTTGTTCCGCAATACTGTCTATGAACCAATGGATTACATACGACAATGAATTGTTTTGTAAATGGCGGAATCTGCTTTCATTCTTTGGTCACTGCAAAGTCTTGAAATTGATTTGCAACAGTCACAAGGTATACTCTTTTCTTCTTTGCACTACAACAAATATGCAATTTTCAAATGTCATTCAAACGCCTAGCTAGTGTAATATAATTGTAAAGATTAATTTGAGTAATTAAGGTCCAAAGTTTCAAAGTATAAAGTGTTTAACATGTCTCCAGTATTTTATAAATGTGTAGGTTAAGAATCAATTTGTGGCACATTTCTTCTGCTTAATTTTAAGCTTGTGAGTATGTTTGAAAGGGTATGCATAATGGATTATTTGATTGATTTGTTGTATATACTTTAGTTGGAAGCAATCATCTTGTGGAATACAACATCTATACTATATAGAGGTAACTTTGCCGAAAATAGTTAAAATAAATAATAGTCATAAGAAACAAAAAAATAAAAATATACAAAGGATAGAAGATGTTTTTTATACAATCTATACTATATAATAAAAGAAACCACTTTCGGGACATTTGTCATCATATTAGGCCATGTCTTATGAATAATTATTATTTAGTTTAATCTCTTACGGATAATTACTATTTATTTTAATCTATTCTAATTAATTATAGATAACTCTCCTACTAAATATTATTTAGTTTAATCACCAAAACCAAACTTTGTGAAAATATATTATTTATTTTTATTTTCATTATTAAAAAAATTATTATATTGATTTTATTACATAATTTTTAAACAAATTGTATATAACTTTTAATATTACTTTATATATAAAATTATATTTTTTATTATTTGGTATATAAAATAATATTTATTCAACCCGTGTAATACACGAGGGTTTTTAAAGATATAACTTTTTTTATTATTTGGTAAACAATATTACATTTATTCAACCTGTGTAATACACATGGTTTAAAAGATATAACTTTTTTTATTTGGTATATAAAATTACATTAATTCAACCCGTACAATACATATGGTTCTTATAGATATATCTTTTTATTATTTAATATATATATAATTAAATTTATTCAAACCATGCAATAAAGGAGGTTTTTAAAGATATATTGTTTTATTATTTAGTATATAAAATTTATTTATTCAACCCGTGTAATACACAGGGTTATAACCTAGTGTAAACATAAATTAATGATCAAGAAAAGGGTTTGGGGAACCTAATTAATATTTGAGACACGATTTAATTGAATCGGTTGTTTAATCCATATTTTAATTACCTTTTTAGTAAATAAAGGGGTAGGCTAAATGTACCCCCACTTATTACTTTTTATACCCCTTTCCATAAAAACTTGTAATATTTACCCCCTATACAAATTATCATTTTAAAAAATATTCTCTTTGTTACAAAACAAATTTAAAAGTGTAAAAAAAGATTACAAACGTTTTTTTTAAATTGTTTTTTAATTTTTATTGAAAAACATATTTCTTTTAAAAGTTCTCGAATATTGTTTTTAAAGACACTTTCTCAAATAGTATTTTGAGTATGCTTTTTTATTGAACACCTTTATAAATAAATACTAACATTTTTATAAAAACAATAGAAAAGGTTTTGAACTCTCTTTTTAAAAAAAGTCTATATTATGTTTTTCCCTCATCTAGTTTATATTTTAAAGATCTTACTTTTATAATTTTTAATACTTTAAATGTGTGTATAAAATAATTAACAATTTTTATTTATTAAAAAGTAATAAAGTTTTTTCTTTTAAAATTGTGTTTATAGCCATATTACATATTAATCATTCAAACCATCTATGTAAGTGAAAAAATAAACAATAGGTACTAAAATAATTTTATCAAACTATTAATTAACAATCTATATAAGTTCAAATTTAATTAGTGTAAGAAGTATGTTATAAGCAAGTTAAAACCAGGTTAGGACTTTCGATCGAAGTGAACACTTTAAAAAAATATGTTTTTTAAATTAATATAAAAAACAAACAAAAAATTTGAAAAAAAAACATCTATAATATTTTTTTACACTTTTGAATTTGTTTTGTAACAAAAAGAATACTTTTAAAAAATATGACATGTATAGTGGGTAAATATAATAAGTTTAAATATGATTTTATAGAAAGGGGGTATGAAAAGTAACAAGAGGGGGTACATTTAGTAACCCCCATCACTAGACATTAATTATAAACTCCACAATACGCTTAAAAAATTAAATAAAAGAGTAAAATGCACGGATAGTCCCTGTGGTTTGGTGAAATTTCACCTTTAGTCCCCAACTTTTCAGAATTACACTCTTAGTCCCTGTGGTTTGACAAGTTGTTACTCGGATAGTCCCTAAAGCGGATGAAGGTTACTCGGATAGTCCCTGTGGTTTCAAGTTGTTACTCGGATAGTCCCTGTGGTTTGACAAGTTGTTACTCGGATAGTCCTTGTCATTTCACACCCACTTAACCAGAAAAACTTACCTCCATCCGCTTTGGGGACTATCCGAGTAACAACTTGTCAAACCACAGAGACTAAGAGTGTAATTTTGAAAAGTTGGGGACTAAAGGTGAAATTTCACCAAACCACAGGGACTATCCGTGCATTTTACTCTAAATAAAAAGTGATAACCTGATAATTACACAATAATGAAACAACAAACTGTAAGATTAAATATTTATTTATTTATATTTAATCTTGTAGCCATCATTATCATTTATATAATATAGATCAAAATAATATTAATAACCTATTAATAATTAGTTGGTGATTGTTGATGGACCATATTACCCTTATTAACTAATTGGGTTTCCTCTTGGGTGTATATATAAGGAGATTATTAGAGAGGTAAAGGGTTAGACAGTTACACAAGACACACAACCCTAACAACATAACATCAAATTCGTCTCTCTCTCCCTCAACCGAAACTAACCCTACTTTCGGTTTCATCACCATCATAACTTTACACCCTAAGGAGGAACCAGATCAAACTGACAACTATGTCGAACTCCGTTGCTGCGTCTCTGACTGGATTCTCTACTGATGCAATCAAAGGTATGTTATTTCATGTTTTCCATTTAGTTTAAACAGAACTGATCAACATGTGGTATCAGAGCATATGTTGATAAATCAGTTCTGTTTTTCGTATCCATTATTATCGGATCAAAAATCTGGAAAACGGAAGTTTTAAAGCATTAAAATCAAAAACTGTTTTCGGGTTTCATTATGGCCGAAATCCCTGTTTTCGGAAATTATTACTTGATATATTGACCCGAAATCATAAAAGGATTAAGCTTATTGTCACGAAATCCATTACAAAACCATTAAAATCAGGTTTCGGATTTCCAGATTATGTTCTTATTATTTTAGGGTTCATCATTTATGTTCTAAGAAACTCGAAAAATTCATAAGATTTGGAATATAATTTTGGATTAGTAAGTGTTTTACTGTTTTGATCTAAATTTTATCTATTAAATTTTCGAAAATTGTTAAAGAGATAATCAGTTATTATTTTCGAAATCCTTGATAAGTTTAGATCATGATTAAAACAGGAAATACTATCCCAAATCCCTTAAATTTCGAGTTTCAGTTTTATCACAAACAGCAGCTGTTAACAGAGATCACGACTCGAGACTAAGGTTGCGACTCGCAACCACGATCATCATAACTCGAGACTAAGGTTGCGACTCGCAATCACAATCATCACAACTCGAGACTAAGGTTGCGACTCGCAACCACAATCATCACAACTCGAGACTAAGATTGCGACTCGCAACCACGATCATCATAACTCGAGACTAAGATTGCGACTCGCAACCGCACTCATCACAACTCGAGACTGAGATTGCGACTCGCAACCATAATCATCACAACTCGAGACTGAGATTGCGACTCGAAACTAAGATTGCGACTCGATCCGCGCTAACAGGTGGTTTGCTATTAAATACTTGGTTTTGTTTATACTTAATTAATTAATAAGGATCAAATAATGTTTTACAAAACCAAACTAGCTTAACTTGAATGAGCTTCTGATGTATTAATTCTGGCCAAAGCTGATTTAATACATCTATTTATTGTTCAAGTATTATAAAAAGCTATGTTAAGTATGCATTACAAACGTGAAATGTCTTAATTCTGGCCAAAGCTGATTTAATTCATTTATGTTTAGCATGCTTGACAAGTGCATAACTAAAGTGATTGTCTCATTTCTGGCCAAAGCTGATTTGTCATGATTACTTTGCACACATACTTAAATGATTACACTTCTGGCCAAAGCTGATTTGTCTTTGTTTAAGTAGAATTTTACTAAGTCTATTATTTTGATGTTAGTAATAGACATATCACAATTTCTTCATATACTGATCCTTATATTAATGATCCTTAATTAATTTATGATCATTTTGTCTGTCTTAATTTTTAGTACCCATAATTTTTACTCACTATAATTTACTTCTACATATATCTCATCCACTTTAATTCCTAAACCTAACATGTTTGCTTTATTTAAAGTTTCTTTTAGAATTAGCTCTTAAATTAAATCCTTGATTATTTCTTAAGACACGATAATTCTATTGCTCTCTTCTGATAAAGATTATAAAGAAGAAAATTAGAGCATAATGATTAGGACAAATCGAACATGATGTCTCTTATGATAATCAAGAACTCTCTAACATAACGCTATCACTAAAGTTATTTCAGATTAAGTTTTTCCTAAAGCTAATCTCTTATATATGGGATAATCACTAGAACTCCTAAGATGCATGCCTTCTTTTAAAATTCTAAGCTATAAAGTTAAGTGGTATATGTGAATACATTATAATGTACAAAACCATGACCCATAAAGTTAAGGGCTTACGCATGGAAATAAGTACATTTTCCAGTACATTACATATTAAGACTTTCACTTGTACAATTTGATGCCTTATAAATCAACTATAACACTCAAACATACCAAAGTATAATGAGTGTGTTGATAAGCAACATATGTACAAAGAAATAAATGTTTGAAGCTGGAAAATAAATTGTTACTCGCCTTACAACCACTTAAACCAATTACAACTGTTAATTCTACCTCTAAGGTTCTTCAAGGGAAAAATCTCACTGTATCATTATGTCATTAGACTAGACATAAGCAACGAGACTATCCATTATTCTAAAGAACAGTTGGATGAATTAATTAAATAGTCACTTATTAAAGATATTTAAGTCTACTAATTATAATATTCCTATTAATACATGATTAGTTGACTCTAGTTTTTTAAACGTTTCCTTACCAGAAGTTAACAAATAACTAACATGAGAGTTAGTGACAAAATTAAATGTTAAGGCTATAAGAACAATAATAAGCAGTCTTCTAACAACGTTTTCGATACCGTACATATATTCTGAGTATTAATCAGAATATAGTATCATAATTAAGCAATGTTATGAAGGTTGTGAGGTTTGCATAGTCAACATAAAGTCACAATTATCTTAAACTCTCATTTTTATTTGTTCTAAATATCTGGATTGAAACATTATTAAGATAAAAACTAGATGATACCTTACACTTTCACAATTTTGTCATCATGCAAATGAAAAATTTGACAAAAAGGAAAATGAGACTTATAAATTTCATCCATTATAACCGAAATTCATGAGAAATCATGACATGGTTAATGAGGATGATTATTCAATTAATCTCATTCTAAGTGATTTTAAATCATGATGTTAAAGCCCTAAGTATGACTTTGCTTAAGGAATAAGTATGGGTCCATCTTAAGCCATTCATTGACATTCGTGGAACTTATTCCAAATGGAATATTTAGACATAATTCATTTATCATTTAAAGACTATTTGCTTGTATCTAAATTTTGTCGTATATGGCCCACGGTCTTATAAGAAATCTACTCATATATGTGCTTAACATGATTTCTATTAAATATGTCCCTAAGTTTTTATGACATCTGGACATTAAGGAAATCAAGTAAAGTCTAACATATATATATATGATAGGTTCCCACGTCACATACCTAATTGAAACTTCTCTTATAGCATTCTAGAGATATTAAAGATCAGTGGGAGCATTAAATGTCTTAATCATAACTTGCAATAGTTGCAAGAGGTGGGGGAGTGAAAATTTTACATTACCTAAATTTACACCTCTTGTACAAGACACTGCTCCATCTTGACACTGTTCTATCAAAACTTATCTCCTTAAAATCTAATGCTACTATTACAAAAGTTTCATTGTTGCTTAATTGTGGGCACACTTAGATTTCTTATCTAAACTAACATAATCCTCAACAAGAGAAACTACAATGACTAACGTCATTAATTTGTGTTTCTCTATTAGATTTTGTTGGTCGTTACATATTGACCCCAAGCATGCTGAGTTCATAAAGTTTTCTAAGGTTAGTGGGAGCAGTCAAAGTCCTTATCATGACTTGCAAAGAATACAAGAGGCGGGGGGAAGAGTGTCATTAAATTTCACTCAAAATTTAACTCCGATTACACCTCTTGTACACCATACTGCACCAACTCTTACAAACTTAGAATCCTGAAAATGATAGCAACTTAAACAAGAGCTAATCCATAAAACTGAAACTTCTAATAAACCCAATAATCAACTCAGGAGGTCATCTAGGTTTAAAAGCCTACTAACTTTGATGATTACATAACCTCCCTAACTAAAGTTGAAATGGATTTTGGGAAAGTTTACTGATCCTATCTCTTCAAATTAAGCCATTAGCGTCAATCAATCTTCTAAATGGAATAAAACAGTTTTCTAGTAAAACTGATTTTATGTGTTCGAATAACGTTTGGGATTTGATTGAATTACCTAAGAGTGTTCATAACTAAACCAAATCCTAATATAAGCGTTAAGACACTCAAAAGCATGATTGATTGTCAAAGGTTATACTTAGGAAGAGATAAATTAACAAAGATTTCTTTGAGGATCATCACTGTTCTAGTAGCTTATAATAGTTTAAAGCTACATTAGATGAACATTAAAAGAATTTTCCCCAACAATGGCTGACACATTTACATGTTCATTAGATAACAACCTAAAGTTTCAAACTGAAGGTTAAAGAACACTTTATTTGTAAGCCAATAATATCCATGTATGGGTTAATGCAAACATCATCATGTGATTAAAAGCTAACGTAATTAGTTTCATCAAGAATCAAGTGGATTAATGTACCTACCTCAAAATGAGTGGGAGCAACTAAGATAAACTTGTCTATATAGATGACATTCTTTTGACAAGTATGTGTTATATAAGTCAAAGCATTGTTAACACAAACTTTGATATAATATATCTCAGAGATATCTCTTACGTGATAGATATCATAACATACCGAGATAGACCCAGTGGGACATTAGTTCTGTTCCGTAAGTTTAACATTAAATGGGTCCTTACGTATGTAACAAACAATACTGCTCTCCTTCAGAGGATAATATGGTAAGTGAGATTATTTATTTATGCTTCATTAATTAGAAGCCTTATGTAAGTTCAAGTCTATACTCGTTTAGATATTACTCACATTGCAACACACTAGATATGTCTAGATTAATGTGAAGCATCTAATGGAGTATTACAATATCTTTAAAAGAAACGAGAGACTATAATTTTAAAGAAGAAGTGAGAACTCAAACCGGTTTATTACTCTAACTTTGAAATATTCAAAGATGACAAAATGTAATTTCGGGTATATCTTTATGTCAGCAGACAAAACCTATTTCATGGAGGAGTCATAATAAACTGATAACAACATAAGTTATAACGACATAATATATTGTTGATCACAAAGCAATAGTTACTAAATGTTGTTGCAAATTTATCAGTGGACTCATAAGTTTATTAACTCCATATAATTAATATTTTGAAGACTTATTGTGATAAAGTCAGCTACCATGTCTCCTTGAACAGTAACAGTTCGAGAGGTGCTGCATTAAATTTCGATACACAATTAATTATTCGTTTATGAACGAATTGAGGAAACTAAATCTTTGTATCGAATGCATTCGTGATATGCTTAAGGATCCTATAACTAAAGGTCTATTACCCATAAGTCTTATTAAGAGTGCACATAAAAGAGACGGGTTTTAATTGATGACCATGTACAACTGCATATCGTACTATGAATGACTAACTATTAATCAATTTTCCTCATCAGTTTGATTTTGTATGTCTCTTACATATGTTCTGCCGGTGTAATGACATATAGACAACTATAAATACAAATCAAACGCTAAAGGGCTTACATATTTTGATCATAACTGTTAGGTTTTAAATTAAGGCTATAGTATGATTAATGGGGGTCCTGAGTCGCATAATGATTCAACGGCTGTATTTCTCTGCTATAGTACTTGTTTAAGGCTAAAATGAGTATTAACTTCTGATCAGACTTATCTAATACTCATGATAAATGATTATTCGGCTAAGTGGGAGAATGTAAGATTAAATATTTATTTATTTATATTTAATCTTGTAGCCATCATTATCATTTATATAATATAGATCAAAATAATATTAATAACCTATTAATAATTAGTTGATGATTGTTGATGGACCATATTACCCTTATTAACTAATTGGGTTTCCTCTTGGGTGTATATATAAGGAGATTATTAGAGAGGTAAAGGGTTAGACAGTTACACAAGACACACAACCCTAACAACATAACATCAAATTCGTCTCTCTCTCCCTCAACCGAAACTAACCCTACTTTCGGTTTCATCACCATCATAACTTTACACCCTAAGGAGGAACCAGATCAAACTGACAACTATGTCGAACTACGTTGCTGCGTCTCTGACTGGATTCTCTACTGATGCAATCAAAGGTATGTTATTTCATGTTTTCCATTTAGTTTAAACAGAACTGATCAACACAAACGAAATATGAGCAACTTTAAAGAGAAAAGAAAGTTCAGCAACTTTGATGTAATATATAAGAAACTTGGTTACTAGTTATTCCTTATATTAAGAGTTAATTACATAGTTAGTCCATGTGGTTTGCACAAAGTAACATACTTAGGTACTAATAGTTTAAAATAACTTTCTAGAGTATTAACTTTTCATTTTGTAACGTTTGGGGGTATTAAGCTTATTTGTAGGCTTAAAATCACATTCTGTTAGTACCTAAGTGTGTTATTTTGTGCAAACCACAGGGACTGCCTATGTTACTACCTTAGAAGTTAATACCTCCAAACGTTACAAAATGAAAAGTTAATACCGTAGAAGGTGATTTTAAACTATTAGTACCTAAGTATGTTATTTTGTGCAAACCACAGGGACTAACTATGTAATTAACTCTTATATTAATTATAAAGAGTAAAGTTTTCGTACAAATAACTTTAACGTATTAAACGTATGAATAGCATGAAAAAGGCAAAAAAAATGCAGTGACATTTTCGTAATGATTTGTTCGTAGGGTAATTATCAAAATTACTCTACAAATGATCCTGTAGAGTAATTTTGAACTTGTAGAGTAATTTTATAAAATGTTCTTGTAGAGTAATTTTGTAAAATGTTCTTATAGAGTAATTTTTATCAAAAAACTATACCTCACCAAAAACCCCCCAAAAAACCTAATTTTCAGCAAAACATTCAGTTCGTACGTTTTGTACGTTAAAGTTATTTGTATTTGATCTTTTGTCTAATTATAAAACATTGGGTAAATTACTTTTTGAGTCCCTGTGTTTTATAGGTTTTAACCACTTGAGTCCAAAAGCAAAAAGTTTAACGACCTGAGTACCTATAAGCATTTTCACTAACCATTTGAGTCCAAATTTCTAACTCCATCCATCAAGTCTGTTAACTATGAGGGTAATTTGGTCATTTACACACAAAGTACAAGTCTTATATGCACATCGGTACAAGTCTTCTCTCTCTCTCTCTCTCTCTCTCTGTAAACACCACCGCATAACCACCATCCCCACCACTGCCCCACCATCATCGCACTACCGCCACCTCCAAACACCCACCATCACCGTCTCACCCCCACCACCGTGACGGAGTTCCTCGCTAGCTGAACTTTGTGAATGTGATCTAACAGACAATGAGTCAATGAGACATACGTAAAGGATATTCAGTAGTTGCATAGAGATCTGTTTAATCAGATAACCAATGAAGCATTCGCAAAACTGTTGTGAACCTAGAAGTGAACCTTAATTTAGTCAAATAATTTATTTCAACAAATTAAACATCCAATTTTCACTAATCAAAGTCAATTACGCACAAAACAAAAATTCAGAAAACATAGATATAAAAAAAAAATCACATAGTACCTATCCACTGACATCAATGGAGTGTAAGACAAAGATTTAGAGATCCCGGCGCCGGAAATTATAAATAAGTCCGATGAAGATAAGCAGACAATGAACTTTCTGGGGAAGTCAAAAGCGTTGACCATCTGAGATTGAAACGCAACTTTTGACCTTCCGAAACCTAGCACACTTTTGGCACTGTTGACCGAGCCTTTGACTAAATATTCCGGCGAACACGAAAACAAAAAGATTTCAGGGGTCATACCATCGACGGAGACTATATCCTCGGCGAGATCTCCGAAAGTGGTGTCTCCGGTGATGGGGTCTGGGTTTTGTTGGGGAACCTGACAACTGGGAGACGGACCAGCCATCAAGCATTGGAGGGAGCCATGGCTGACGGTGGTGTTGATGATGAAGGTGAGGTGGTGGGATAGAGGTGGTGAGAGAGAGAATGAAAGATGAAGAAATGAAGATCTGAGAAAGATTATAGAGAGAAAGAGAAAATTAAAAATAAATTAGTTTTTTTTTATTTTTTTAATTATAAGGGTATTTTGGTCATTTAACAATACTTAACCAAAAAATTTTAACAATGTTAGAAATTTGGACTCAAATGGTTAAAGAAAATGCTTATGGGGACTCAGGTCGTTAAACTTTTTGCTTTTGGACTCAAGTGGTTAAAACCACTAAAACACAGGGAGTCAAAAAGTAATTTACCCTAAAACATTTAGGTATTCATTTTAATATCAAGAGTTTTCATCTGAAATCATGCTTGTTGAGTTGAGTAAGATAGTTTCATCTCCATGCCTTTTTCTTTTGATTTTTGTTTTCCTGATTGAGTTTTACAAACTATGGAGTTTTCAGTTTTAAGCTTTGCAGAAACTCATTATCATTTTTATCATAATGCCTAAAACATTTTACTCTAATAAAACACACATTATTTGGATATTATGAACCAAAACTTAAAAAAAAAACATCACAAAAAAATTTGTAAAAAAAAAAAAAACAATTTAACTGTTCATATAAATTAGATGTGTTTTTGTTCCCTCATTTACACAAGAACACATGCAAGTAGGGTGTAAACGAGCTGGGTGTAGCCAAGCTCACCTAAGCTCTAGTTCGGTTCTTTAACTTATGAGAGCAAGTTCTATTTCTAAAATTAGAGCACGGCTCATGCGATTTTGTTCAAGTTCGAGCTCAACTTGTTATGTGTGTATTTATAGTCATAAAGTTTATATTAAGGGGACTGGGGTCCGTGATGGCACCTCTATCATGGGAACACCCCCGCCACCACAGTTTTCCACGCGTGAAACTTAAAACGCGTGGAAAACTTCACGCGTTGTAAAAATTCGATTGTATGTGTATGACTTGTACGTTGTGTATTAATACTTGTACGTTGACCCCAAAAGAATATAAAAATTTGTTGGCTTCGCCGGAATTTCGCCAGAAAAACCGGTCGAGAAGACGAAGTGGAGATGGGGTGTTGTTTTAAAAGTTTGGATGTTTTAACATGAATGGTCCCTGGACTTGTATTATATTTACACAACATATTTCAAACTTTAATTTAATTTGCTTTGGTCATAGAAACAACACAGCCGAAGCCATGGCTGATTTGTTGTTAATTTAATTTAAAAAAAAAAAAATAGGTTGTGAGTGATGGATAAATTGTTAATTTCTTAAAAAAAAGGAAATTAAAAAAAGTAGTGAGTGATGGAATTTCATCACTAGTGATGACCACCGTCACTAAAAAATGGTTGTGAGTGATGGAATAATGGTTGATGACATGACGGAACTTGATTGGATGTTTGTGAGTGATGGAATTTTTGCAAGTGATACCACCCCCACTCCCCTAACATAACATTTTTTTTTTTGAACGGCAAATTTGGATCACTGACGGACCACTGGAGTATCATCGTGCCACCAGCGGAACCACCCGATCATACATAATATATCTAATGTTTAAAATAAATGTTACATATATAACCGTACAATAGACTTGTTTAAGCTCGCGAGCCTACCATGAGCTCAATAAGTACTGTATCTTTGACTCGTTTACTAAACAAGCTTTCTTAGGCACAAGCTCATTTAAACGCGCCTCGGTTTATACTTTTAGTGAGCCGAACTAGCTCACGAGCGAAATATTTTATTTAAAGGTATAATGATTAGAAAACCAGTTATTATTTTCTTTTTCCTTGACTGTAAAAACCAATTTCTCTAAAATTTTATCACCAGTTGATTTTATATCATGATAGTGGTTATGAAGTTTAGGTGTTATTTTGATTAATCTAGATGAATAATTAAAGGTTACTCTTGTTAATAATATAACTAATTGTTTGATACTTTTAAAAGGGGTAAACTTATGAAATCTTGTAGCTAATAACGTTTATTTTTGTGTGTGTATGATCATGAATTAGGAACTGATGATACCTGAATTACACAGAGAGAGATTAGTATCACCTTTATATGATCTGCAACACTTGGAGATACAAATAAAATCACTAGAGAAGATTGACAGAGATCTGGTGGATGCCTTGCTATGGCTTTCACCTCTTCCAAAGACTCTAAATGTATCATCTGGTCCTCGTTCGCAGCTACAAATGATTATAAAGGTAGCGCATTCTCATTATTTGATTATCTTTTTTAATTAGTTGATCTTTAGTTGTAAGTCAATTGTGGTTTTGGCATACATAAAATCATCTCACTTTTTACGTTACAAAACCGGCCTGCAGTTTGTGTACAATGATATGAGTGAAGCGGAAGAAGATAAAAACCCGAGTTGTTGTGTAACTAAACCTATAAAATGCTGGAAGCATCAGTTAAAGGGATTGGAGATTCAAAGCAGTGATGTCTTTCTAAAGAATGGATCAAGCGAATTGCAGGATTATTTTCTTATGAACGCGAAGATATCAGATTCACTTTGTTTCAGCTTAGGTTTGAAGTGAGGGTGAAGATTTGGATGTTTTTTCATTCCATTTAGTTCCTTGATGTTGCTTTTTCGATCTTATTTCGCATTTGATGTCGTGAACTTCTAGACAAGTTTGAGATGAAAAGACTAGTTGTGTTGTTTTTGAATCTTCATAAAATAAAGACTTATGTTAAGAAATATGCAATTGGTACATGATTGGCGTTGGTGACCCAATCAAAGATAAAAAGAGTTTATGACCCGATAACATCATACTAGCTAAGGTAAGTATGTTGACGATCCCAAGTACCATATACCTGAAATGCTAACATTTGAGAGCCGATCAAATGTTAACACATGGACAAATATAGTATCTATTACGGCCAAGCGAGATGGGGGCGCTAATGGTGCTTCCGCCATTGGAATGGCCAGCACAAAAGGTAAAGGCGTGAGGCCAAGGGGGTGCTTCAACCAATCAAGCTTTTTCTTATTTCTTTTTATTTTTTTCTACATTTATTTTTTAGATAAACCACTACACCATAGTTATTTTTTTTTTTTTTGAGTGAATTGCAAGTTTTGTCCTTTATCTTTAGGCCACTTTGCAGGCGGTGTCCTTTATGTTTAAATTTGACGAGTTTTGTCCTTTATGTTTAAAAATCAAGCACGTTTTACCCTTTTGGCCTATCCCAATCTGTTTTCCCAGTTAAAATTGATCACGTGCATGTCATGTGAGGGGTAGTTGTGTCATTTAATGTGCACCCTAAGCATTTACCCCCAATTTAAATAACCCCAAACCCTAATTCTTCCCATTCCTCCAAATTGTTCATCATCAAGACATGCACGTGATCAATTTTAACTGGGAAAACAGACTGGGTTAGGCCCAAAGGGTAAAACGTGCTTGATTTTTAAACATAAAGGACAAAACTCGTCAAATCTAATTCTAATAAAAGACTCTCAATAATGCCATATGGCATTTTCTCCATCCATTCATTAATATTAATGATATTATCAATTAATTAATATCTAATTCTAATTTATAATTAAAAAATATATAAATTATCTATAATTTTAAAACCTTTAATTTTATTACTTCTTAAAATGGATAAGCATAATCCCACATGATATTTCTCCATCAATTCATTAATATTAATGATATTATTAATTAATATCTAATTCCAATTTATGATTAAAAAATATATAAATTATCTATAATTTTAAAACCTATGATTTTTTTGTTTCTTAAAATGGATAAGCATATGGTTTAGTTTACGTTATCTGTTTTGCGTAAATCAAGTTTGAGAAAAAATAATTGCTATTATCTAAGAAAGATGGTGTTACGCTATTAAAATGTTATTTTTTATAGTTTTACGTCATTAAAAATGTTATTTTTTTAATTATATGCATCAATATTTCATATCAACACCATAAAAAATATGTAAAATAATATCACTCGGATTTGAGTTTATATATTAGAAATAAAGTAGTGAAGTGATTATTTCAACTAAATATTTTGTGATGAATTTATCTATTAATTCAAACAAAATTAATTAATTAATAATATTATTAATGAATTGAAAGAGAGAATATTATATGACATTAACCGAAATTTTTTATTAGAATTAGATATACCATTACCCATCACAATCCATCTCCAGCACCACCATTTTCAGCCACCAATTCTATCTCAATTAAGATTTAAGAGCTTTCTCATTATCATCCCAAAATTTTAAAGAAACCTTTATGTGTTCATCGGTTTTTTTCTACTTCGTCTCATTCCCCAAGATAAGGATGAGATTTAAGAATTTTCTTCACATTCTTTACGTATCGTATCATAACATAATATAGAAATTTAATTGTTATATAAATATATATTTTATGTATATCTAATTATTACTAAAGTAACAAATAAATATAAAGTATTTGCTTAAACGCGTCATTTATAGTGAGTAATATTATATTGTCTTTAACTTGGTATGGATAGTTCATGTTAGGGTAATATGTGTTTATATCAAAACTTATTTTTAACATGTGCAATATCAAGAATGATTCAAATTTCTTAATTAGTATGTTCTTCGAATACAACCAATCTTATCATTCTACCCGTGTAAGACACGGGACTATAAACTAGTTTAAATATAAAGGACACCGCCTGCAAAGTGGCCTAAAGATAAAGGACAAAACTTGCAATTCACTCTTTTTTTTTTTTTAAGCTGGCAGTATTTTAAAAAAGAACAAAGCTTAAGCAAGGTGCTCAAGCCATAAAGTACAATACAGGAAGGAAAAACGGAAACAAAAACGAGTTACAGATTACAATTTCAACTTGAATTCACGCCATTCAGCCCATTCTAAATTAACTGCAGCCGCCCTTGATGAAACCCATAGGAACGAAAGTGTTTTGATCTCCCCGAGTACTTTGAAGACCTGAACCGCTTTGTTTCTGAATATTGTTTCATTGCGAGCCAGCCATAATGACCAGCACACCGCTGCCACCACCGAGTAGATCGCTTTTCTTTTGTTGCCCGACACTCCAAGGTTTCCGACAAAATCTAAAAGTTCCACTACGCTTACCATGTAGCGCGGTAGTGAAATTTTTATCCACAACGAGATTGCCGTCCAAACCTGCTGAGCAAAATCACACGATACAAGAAGATGGTCATCTGACTCGAGCCTATCATTGCACATCACACAGCGATCAGAAGGAATCGGAATTCTGCGCTTGATTAAAGCCTCCCTCGTCGGTATTCGATCCAAAACGACCCGCCATAAGAAACAATTAATCTTTTTTTGGAATCCAGTTTATCCACAGCAGATTTTTTGTTTCCGGAATGATTGGAATTGTATCTAACTCATGTCGTAGATCGCAGACCTGAAATTCCGTCACCTGACCACCCGAAATCCACCTCCATTCATCCGGTTTGTCATCTAACTTCATATTTTCCAACAGCTGCATCAGTACAACATGTTCAGCAGCAGCGAGTGTGTTTAGTGTACCCCCGAAGTCGCAGACCCACGAGTTTGTTTCCAGGTGTTTTCTAAATTTCTGTTGTATCGTACAATAGTTAATTGATAGTATAGTTATTGCCCTCAGCCTATAAACCACTACACCATAGTTAATTGATAGTTTAGCTATTGCCCTCAGCCTACGTGGAGCTGACGTGGCATCACCTTTTGAGTGGTTTAGTTATTTCACTACACATGGTCTAAATTTGTTTGGTTTATTTATCCAAAAAACAATAAGCGATCAGATCATCACATAACTAACTAACAATCAAACAAATTATGAATACCATCTTCTAAATGCAAGTAACCATCAACAAAGTTGTTAAGTAACAAATAACAATCATCATCATCAACATCTTCCAAGTGACACAAAAAATCTGATTATTCACCTCAAAAATGAAAATCATCTCATCAAAGGAAATATAACCAACCATCCACCACCAAATCTCACGAAGTTTAATCTTCATTATCTTGTGGCATGTCGTCTCCTTCTCCTGTTTCATAATCAACCCATGGCATCATAGCCTCTAACAAAACCGCCAATGCATTTTGGTCTGTAACCTCAAGACGTACAACACCATCACCGTTTTCTTGGTTATGGTTACCGTCATTATTATGCATTTCTAACAACCTTGGATCCACCATAAAATTGTGCAAATTTTCTGGTGGGATGGTCGGTGTTGAATCCGAAAAATCAGACACCATCAAGTGTGAATACCTGTAAAAACAATCATAATCATCAAACATATTTTTTTTAATGTAGCATTCATAATCAAGAATGAAGAATGGATACTCATAACTCACTCATTCTTATTGGATGTGAATGCTTCTTCTCTCACACATGCCCAATCCCGAGCTTCACTTTGATTAATTTCCATCTTTTCGATTACTGATAACGCTGTATCTTTTAAAAAGTTATGCAGCTCGGGGAGTCTCCATATGATATAACTCTTCTCCACGTATATATTAATCAAATGATCCAATGATTCACTTCCCGTTTCATCTTTTCCGAAAAAGCTATGGTTGACTATCTTTGACCATACCTGTTCTTTTAAAGGAGCTTTGACCACCAACTTCTTTACAACCGAAGGGTGAAGCATTAAAGCCTGTTTCATGAGATCACTTGAAGTCGCCTTCGTTTCTGTTTCTTTCAAACGTTCTTCACGTTCAAGATAAAACCGACAAATCGCAAGAGAATACGAAAAGTTTGGATATAACCACATAGAATTATCGCTATTATATTCTTCGGAAAACCTTTCTAACCATTTATACTCCTCAGATCTTAACGCGAAATAATCAACGCAAAATAAACCACCCATCGGATCATCTGAATCAAGAGAGATTAATAACTTGCAGAGTTCGAGCGCAGAGCGATGGCAACCACGTCTATCCATGTTCTTCATGTGAGCAAAAAGGGTAGTGAAAAATGGTTTATTTGTGTCGTGTTCGTATTTCAGTTGACAGTTACCCTGTAACGGGGTGAATAAAGGGTGCCATGCACATTCTAATGCATATAGAGCTTTTGCGGTTGAATCTGCCGACATTTGAAGTTCACCAGAAAATTTAAAGTATTCGGCTAGAGTTATGAGTGAATCTATATGATATGGATAGCGTAGCAGAATACTTGCTATGGTATTAAGATCGTGCGATGATTTGGCAGCTTCAAATTGTTGTTGAGCCAGGCCATAGGTAGATGAATGCACATATCTATATGAAATGACACGTTGGCACCGAAACAAAAGGTCAGATTACAGAAATATGTACCAATGAAATTATGGATATAACAAAAAGAGTAAAATGCAATTTCATCTCTAAGGTTTGGCCAGTTTTGCGACGTTCGTTCAAAGGTTTGTTTTTCCGCATCTAGATCCAAAAGGTTGAAATCTTGACATTTTCATTCGGCTCGTTAAATCCATCCATTTTTCTCCGTTAAGTCAGAGGTATTACCGTCTTTTTTGCTAACTTAAAGGGCAACTCGATCTTTTTCACTTTATGTAGAAAGACCGAATACCCCTGAAAAATACTAAATTGCCCTTTAAGCTAGTAAAAAAGATGGAAATACCCCTGACTTAACGGAGAAAAATGGATGGAGTTAACGAGCCGGATGAAAATGACAAGATTTTAAACCTTTTGGATCCAGAAGTGGAAAAACAAACCTTTGGATGAAAGTCGCAAAAACTAGCCAAACCTTAGGGACGAAAATGGCATTTTACTCTAACAAATAAAACTTGCCTGAAATAATTGCATCCATTTTTGTTTTCAAGTAGCTCCATGGATAGAGATCCATCCCATCGAGGCCAATGACCCGAAGGAGATATAATAATTGTTTTTTTATATTTTTGAATTACACGTCTCCTCGTACGACCCAGTTGTCTAGAACTTCCCGCTTGATTACTTTTTTCAAACGAATTAACTACTTTTGACCCGAATATTCTCCTTAACTCGTTATCTGCACTAAGAAATTTTGGATCCACTTGCAGTATGTTTGTCGTGCATCTATTCCCTGCACCATTTACACTTTCCGGTTTCCCATTTGAAGGCTGATTTCGACCACCGGATGAATCAACTCCAAAAGATAAATCGTTTAATATAGAATCTAACGAGTCCACGTCGTCTGTATTTGAAGATAACTCCTTTGTTTTGTTTTTCTTCTTTTTCTTTTTCTTTGATTTTTTATTTGACGGTGCGGCATTGGTAGCAGTGTTTTTCTTATCATCGTCTTCTTTTTTCACTGTAGAGGATGTTTCAACATCACTCGGCTCACTTTCCTGCAATGGATATTGATTATATAATAGCATGAACAAACAATACATATGTTGAAAAAAAAGTTCAAACAAGATGTGACGAATTCCTTCTTGTAACATATAAGTTCAATGATAAATAATATGAAGTAATCAAGAACCTTAAATGTGTAACTAGAGTGGATTATTGTAAATCTTGATACTTTGATAATAAAAATTAAAAACCAAGAGAAAAGGCACACAATTGTTAACAAAGAACTCAAGGGCATAGTTACCTAATTCGCGGTTCGCTCCGGTACGGGTACGCGGTTCGGGTACGCGATTCGCTAGAGGTGACGTTTTCGGTACGGAGGGGGGTAGGTTCATTTCGGTACGAACCGGTACGGTGTACCATGGAGTCCGGTTCAGTGTACACAAATTAAAACATAAATTATCAAATTCCAAAATTCAAATTACCAAACATAAACATTGAAGGTTGAACATAAAATTTGATATTGAATAAGAGTAGAAACTTATGTAATTTGGTTCAATGTTATATATTTATAATCTTAATTTATACTTTTTATGTATAAATTTATTAGTTTAAGGACCAAATGTAAATTAGTAAGGATAGAGAGGGTTAAATGTTTAAATACACAAACTTTCACACTTTTTATGTAAAAAAACTATAAGGTTTAGGGTTTAAATGTAAACTAGTAAAAATAGAGGGGTTAAATATTGTAATAACTAAACTTATTTAAACCCTAAAAACCTAAAACATATATACAGCCGCTTTTCCTCTTCTTCCCCTTCGTTTCTTCTTCTTCTTCCCCTTCTTACTGGTTTCTTCTGGCTGAAAACAAGATTGAGGTTTGAATTCGGCTAAGGATCTTTGTACCCAATCGATTTGGAACGTCCACCTTGTCTATTTGGTTCGCCGAACCGGATCAGTTTGGATCGTCGTACCTCCGCAATCAGGAACACCGTACCGAAGCAACTCGGTTCGCCGGACCATGGCGTTCCGGTACGCTTACGATTTCCGATTGGGTACACCACGATCCAATACGTGGATCGTGGCTACCCTAGCGATTTAGGTAACTATGCTCAAGGGTGTCAGCATCTACACAAGCATAAAGACGAACACAAAACGAAGTACATCTCCAAATTCGTGAACAAAGATAATAGAACAATAATTTTCCAGATATGCTCTTTAAACAATATAAGAAAACTAACAATCCTAGAACAAGTAAACTACTTTTAATATAATGAAACCAAATAAAATCAAATAAGAAAACCAGCTAAAATCCTATTATTTAGCCCTTTTCTCCAAGGCATATCTTTATGTCACTTTCTTGATCAATACTCATCCAAAACTTGCTAAACTTTAATAACATGTTTTAGCTTGTTCTACAAGTAATTATGATCCGAAACTTGAAAAAAACAATATATAACTTGAAATACATGTTAGATATTTTAGTGTAATCGGGGATTGACTTGGTGATCAAAGTGAATAATAATACACATCAAGCAAGTTAGGAGGTGCGGGAGTGCACACTTGTTTGAGTTATTATTATTCGAAGTGTACGGGCGGAGCCCGTACTATACCGGGGTTCCAAGGGGGCAGCGCCCCCTTGGCGGGCGGGGGTCCGGGGGCAGCGCCCCTGGGAGCAGGGTCCAAGGGGCGGCAGCCCCTGGCGGGGTCCAAGGGGCAGAGCCCCTGGCTGGGGTCTTTTTAATTAAATTGCCTTGCTAAAATTGCATCAGGAAAATTATTTTTCTGGAAAATGCAACAATTTTCGGAACATAAAAATTGGCAGTTTTCGAAGGGCAATTTGTCTTAAAATTAAACTAACTGCCATTAGGCAGTTGTCCATCCCTAACCCCAATTTTCGTATACAGTTTTTGGACACATTTTCTGGTTCAGACAATTTTGCAGCAACATACACTGGTTCATTTCTCAAATCAGAGTTGTATCCGATTAAATTTTTCGGGTGAACCACCGAAATAATTTGATCTGAGAGTGATTACACGCCTCTCTGATCATCCGGCAAAACGAAATTCCCCAACAATACACAAGTAACACAATTACTAACAACATGATTCTTATATGAAATCTTGTAATTTCTCATGTCTCAAACCAATGAACACAAACCGAAAACACAGAAAAACAAATCTTGTAATAAGCTCCCCAAACTTAATCAATCAAGAAAAATTACTCAAAACCTCAATTACATCATATTTAACCACATCATAGGCTCGATGCGTTTTTGTAACCATAACTCGGTAATTAACTAATTATAATCATACCAAGACTCTAAATCTATTCTAGATAAATACAAATCAACTCATTTACATTATCTATCATAATCCAATAATAATTAGATTAGTCACACATAGTGTAGAACTGATTAATGACTCTAACCGGCCATACCCGACCCAACCCGACTTGGTGAGTGAAGTCCTTCGGCCCAACAATTTCTTCTATGTGATTATTCTTCTTGTTCACTTTATACTCCATAATATTTAACCATAGTTTTCTAGGGTTTATCCATCCAAATTTGAGCTGGGCAGAGTCCTTAATTAGGACAGAAGAACAAGTAATTTATAAAATTGATATCACTAGCAATTAATAATATTATAGCAAGTGATATTACTAATAAACTTGATATTCTTAATATCTCACACAAGAACCCTATCTATTCAAAAGATAATAAAACAGAACAAATACTTACTACACCAAAGATTAACCACCAAATAATAATAATAATAATAATAATAACAAAAATTTAATTATTATAGATAGGATAAAGAACTAAAAACATTCATTGAATTAAACGAACCTGTTCTTGTTGGTCTTGGTCGTTGAGGAGATCGAAGGGATTAGAAAAGGGTTGAGGTGAACCCAGGGGAGATTCGGACTCATCAACGTCCGACAAATCGTTGTTAAGATTGTTTGCTGATTCTTGTTGTTTGAGGACTTTTCTTAAAGCTCTAGCGGACATCGTTATTGGTTGACCTTGATTTGCGATGGATGCCTAGAACTTGCTTGAGTTATTAAAGCTTAAAAAATAAAAACCCATTGTAGTCACCTTCTTTTATACAACTTTTTTTACCCCTAGTGATTTAGAAAATTATGCAAACCGCACCTTGGTTTTAAAATTTATCTTTTTATCCTCATAATTTTGAAAAAGCTTAAGTGCAAAGTAGGGGGGGGGGGGGGGGGGGGGGGTTAATTGTTGGTAAAATTTATCATTAATCATCTGTGTAAGATACAGAGTAAATTACTTTCTAAGTCGATGTTTTTATTGATTTTAACTATTTGAGTTCAAATCAAAAAATTTAACGCCCTGAGTCCTAGCCATTTATTTTATAACGTTTTGAGTCCAATTTTGTTCATTTTATAACAGTTTGAGTCCAATTTTGTTAAAAAAAAATTGGAATCAAAAGGTTAAAATTTGGACTCAAAAGAACTCAAATGATTACAAAAAAAAAAAAGTCTAGAGACTCAGGGCGTTAAACATTTTGATTTTTTACTCAAATGGTTAAAACCAATAAAACACAATAACTCAAAAAGTAATTTACTCTAAGATAAATAAGTAACTGATCATATTACATGTCATAGTTCTGCATGCCTAATATTTTTTTTTTCATAATAAGATAAATAGGTAACTGATTGTGTTACGGGTCACAATTCTACATGCCCGGTATTATTTTTTTCAGTTATTTTATTTCACATCTTCGTATTCTATTTCTTGATTAAAAAAGTCAGTTATATCTTCTTTCAAAATATCGTTTTAAAATTCATATTCCTTTATTACTAACTATTTAATATAAATTTCATTTATTCAACCCATGTAATGTAATACATGAGTTTCTAACATCGATCTTTTTAAGAACAAAGATGAAATATTATAAAGCAAATGCATCTAGCAAATTGCTAGAGAAACAGAATACAAAGTTTTAGATTTTTTTTGAAAGATGTGAATTATTCATGAATGTCAGGAAGTCTAGTATACGTTGTTTTAACTGGGTCCGCGCTAGAGAGCCCCACTCGCACAATAGATCCCCAATTTAAACCCCTCAATGAGAAACCCCTGTCACCCAGACTCGAACTTGAGACATGGAGGGTAAAACTCACCCGGGGCCACCATAGGTGGAACTTAAGTACTCGTGGCCACCACTAGAGCACTAGTGATGCAAATATCAAAATGACACCATATTCGATTCGAAACTCATCTGTTGTTGAACCATGTTAGGAAATATGAAACTAGGGTAAAAACTAGAAATTTCAAACGATCATAAGTCCAAATTCATACAAATCACATATTGGTTGATGGTAAATGTGAAATTTACATGGCAAGGAGCCTAGACGGCCTATAGGTTGGTCTCCCACTCAAAAACAAAATGCATAAAGAAATTCACAACTATGGAGAAAGCCTTTGCAGCAGTCATAAAAGCGCTTTCAGGTTCAGTTATGTAACTTAAATTTTTTCAGGCAAGCCGACTAAGCAAGCAAATTTGTTCTACGATCGGGCTTGTGCATATTGGATTAGTTGCTAGTGTGAATCTAATTTGTATTATAGCTTTCTCTTCCTTTTTTTTTTGTCAAACAAATTAATTTACTGTTTTCATATCATCAGGGCAAATTACATAAGAATAGCGGGTAGACGAGCAACAAACTGCGCCGCCATCCCTTTTAGTCACACGTCCATGAATGTGACTCCCTTGCTAGAAGGTCTCCCATGTATTATTTCGCTCTCTTGCTATAGTTAAACGATCCTCTTCGGATAATTCATCTAATCCAAGAAGCCCAATGTGAGTCGGATCGCTTAACCATGCTTCATAAGCGAAAAAAACGAGCACAGTGGGAGCTTAGTTTATGTCTGAGTATTCGACTTTGGATTGTTGTTGCTTATTTAGCTTATGTTGCAGTTGCAACTGCAGTTTTCTTGTTATTTGATCATAGTAACATGTCTTGATGTGTGTTTTTTATGGTAATGCACTTATTTTTCATTCTTCAGTTTGAACTTTGAAGGAGTTGGGCCAACACTATACATTCATTCAGTTTTACTAACATAGTAACATGTCTTGATGTGTGTGGTTTAATGAAAAATTGCATATAGTATCTGAGAACACAAAGAAAACAACTGTATTTATGTATTATGTGTTTGTCTGTAAGCCAAATTATTGCCTCCTCATTGCTATGAGAATCAACTTGTACATCTACTGATCCAGCTGATTGATCAAAATCAGGGATTCCATGTATGATCCAACAAAGAACGAGCGTATATTCGCATAAATACCAAGACTCTTCACATTCCCCGTGCATTCAACATAAACCAGCTCATGATTCTTCAATGCCAACACCATATCCCCATTCGTCCTAAACCCGACAACCCTTCTTAACATCCCTGGTAACCGAATAACGTACATCTCTTCCCATGATCCCGGCACACCATACTCTTTCATCACCCACACACCACACGCTTCTTTCCCCTTTTCCATATCATACTCGAGCATCGTAAGTTGTCCTTTACGACTACTGATAGCCAAGTTTCCGATATTTTGACTCGCTAAACCATCCGGCAGTGGCATTTCATCAAACACCTCATGTACCAAATCAAACGACATGATTATACACCGTCCGCTTGCCTCAATTCGCTTATCATAAGCAACCCAATGTATTGCCCCATTAAAGAACACTTGAGACCAAGTGATATTAATCATGTTACATGGACGATTGCGATTATGACCAAAAGGCTTTCTCCAGCCACCCGATGTAACCGAAAACACCTCGGCCAACGGTCGATCTTCAACCGTAATTTGACCCGGTACCGAAAAGGCATTAACAAACACAATTTTAACAACCTTAGGATCATGAGTCACCGGACAAACGCCAAACCCTAACACAGTAAATTGCGGCCAGACACAATTCTGTTGATAATCCGGAACCAAAACCCGTACCGATTTACGAATGGACGGGTTCCATAAAACAACCATACGCATGGAATCAAATAAATCATCACTCAAACAAACAACACCGTTGCAACAACCAACAACCCTAAAATATGCAGTTTTGCTAGCGTGTTGGAAGTCGATGTTGGAAAAGTGGATCCCGAATGTTTGATCGTCTTTTGTTGTGATGTATTGCTCGATTTTGCGTGTTGGATCAAAGTACCTGATGAATAGGGATTGAGGATTGTTGTGGGTGATTGATTGGAGGTGTGAAGAGATGAAATGGTTGCCTGTGATGAGGGAGTTCCAGGATTTGGAGACTGTACGGAATTTGAGAAGGGAATTAAGAGGGAGACGTTTGAGGATTTGGAGTTGCAGGTCGTGAGGAAAGTGATCTGACATTGTTTTATTTTGGGTGATGATTTTGCAAGGTGGTGTGAAAGAGGAGATGATATAAACTTTTGCAAAACAGTCGGTATCTGCGTGGCGGTTGGATGAAGCAGCATCTGTACTGGCGTGTTTTTTATATAGTTTTTGTCTCTGGCTCACCCAAGCACGCACAGGATCAGCCCAGCCTTCTTAGGGTGTCCGGGGCGTACTCGGGGAGGGGAATCGGTGACCCCATTCACCTAAGGGGAACACCGCCGCCATCACTTAGGTGAGTGGTTTGGGGGAGTGAAATAGGTGGGAAGTCACCGAAGAGGGAGAGGTGTGATGGTGGGGCCAGCCGTAATTTAGACCAATCAAACCATTTTCTTCTTCTTTTTTTTTTTTTTTGAATAAAAAAACAAGGGGAGTTAAGAGGGGAGTGGCGCCATCAAATTGGGGTGTTAGGGGAGTTTAAGAGGGGAGTTGACGTGGCACACGAGGATTGGGTGTGCGTAAGAGAGGGGACTCCCCTCTTAGGGGAGCGCCCCGAGTACCCTTATTTTGCTTTAAAAGTCTCACTTTTAGGCATAGTATTTTCAGGCCAAATTCTATTCTAACGAAATTACGGTAAAAAATGGTTTGAATAGGTCCGAACATGTTTGAAACAATTATAAGAATTCTAAACAAGCCTTGAAAACAACATAAACTAGCCCAAAAAAAGCCTAAAACATGTCTAGAATCCCTAAAACAATATCTTATACTGTACGACTTGTCTAAAAAGACCCTTACTTTTTAAGCGCCTCTGACAAATATGGTTTATGTACGATGTGTGATTCATTTGTGTTTTTTATGGTAAACCAAATCGGTTTGGTACTTTGGTCATATATTATGTGACATTTTTTTTTGTGAATGACTAACGTTACTCTCCCAAACTACTATATTTACAAATAACTCACCCTTGCTTGGGATTGAACCTAAGACCTTTCACTAAGAGACAAGACCTCCCACTTATGTGATATGATGTGTGATTCAATATAAATTTTCTTTGTGAAATCAAGATGATATCTGTAGTTTTTACGTGTTAATTTATTATATTATATCATTCTATATATTAAATAGCATTATTAGCTAGAGTACATATAATATTTACTATTTTGAATTTAATTACATAAATATCATTGTGTATTTTTTTTAACGACCAACAAAAAAAGAAATTTTATTAGAAATCTAGTCAGCAGCTAGCACCAAACTTAAATATCCGCTCTTTTGAATTTATTTATAGAAGGGTAAATTACATGTTTCGTCCTTTATGTTTGTAGCGGGTTGCAATGGATGACCTTTAACTTTAATAATTACAGTCACAGTCCTTTATTTGCAAAACTTGTTACACCTTAGGTCCTTTGACCCTAACCTGGTTAAAACTTTCAGTTAAGTGAGGTCATGTGCAACCCATGTGAGGGCAAAACAGTCATTTAATACAAAATAAAAGAATATCAAAATTTAAAAATTATAAATCTAAACTCATCATCTACCCTGTACTCTCTCTCTACAACCCACTTCTGCCACTACCACCACCATCATCAGGCCATCACCAGTCCACCACCTACACCGTCGACCACCGACATCATCACCATCACCACTGACCTCTATAGTCCCGCCACCATCGCCACGAATTAATTACTAAAACAAATACCCAAATTCCGACATGAATTTATTACTCAAACAAATACACGAATTCCGACGGGATATTATGCAAGCTTGAACAATATCAACATCAATAAGATTAGGAAAACGAAAACCGAGTTGACCCAAATCAAGAAAATCCCAATCCAATAATCTCAATGACTTTTTGTAAGATTTGACCACCTTTTACAAACTAAGCAGCTAGAAAGTTGCTGACTTTTTGTAAGATTTGAGGGTATTACACTCAAAACCTGATCTGAAACCAAAAGGGTGTAATCTTGAGCTACGAAAATGGGGCTATTTCTATCTAGAGTTAGGGTTTCATCAGGTTCAGAAGGGGGTGTGTTTGAATTTGAATTTGAATTTGAGAGAGAATTAAACCTCATTTTGATAATAAATTAATAATATCATTCTTGAGAGCTTGTTGTGGGTCTTGCAGACATATGCTTAATCTTTTCTTCAATGGGTATGAAGGTATCAATCAATTTGATTTGGGGGAATCTAGGGTTAGGGCTTGAAATGAAAGACTCACCAAGATTGAAACTTTATTGCCGCATTTGCCCTTCTGAATCTTCAAGATTGTTGATAGATGAAACTGTTGAAGCCTCAAAATGTGAATTCGATTTTGAGAAATTTTCAGAAAGTAAGCTCTCAATGTCTATGAAATTTTTGTCTTACCTTCTTTGTTTGGATGTATGTATATGTATCTATATATGGGTGTGTGTTTGGAGGTCAATGGTGATGGTGATGATGCCTGATGATCGGTTGTAGAAGTGGGTTGTAGAGAGAGAGTACATCGGAGAGAGAGTACAGTGGAGATGATGATTAGATTTATAATTTTTAAATTTTGACATTCTTTTTTTTTATTAAATGATTGTTTTGCCCTCACATGAGTTGTATATGATCTCACTTAATGTAAGACCCTAAATTCTATTAGACAAAAAGTCGCAGCGGAAATTCGTGCCTTAAAATTTTTTTCATTACAAACGTCTTGACTTACTTGAAGGTTCGTTTTAATATGTATCTTTTACAAAAATAAGGCATAAGTCCTGTTTACTAATAATACATACTCAATTATTCCCGTACAATCTATCCTGTGACTCGGTCTTCGATCTCTATTCCTTGTGATAATCACCCGTGATCCGTATCACCTGCACTCACACATTCATTCATAACATTAGCACACATTATATAAACAAGATTCATTCACACACACTTCACTTTACTTCATTTTCCAAACTTTAAGCATTTCATCTGCGTATCCATTTCCTGGTGAGGCTTCAATAATGTACCTGCATTACTTTTCATTCTCAAGGTACACCATTAATAATGTTAACACTCAACGTCTCTAAAACAGGCATACATACGTACTTACATACAACATACATACACATCTACATCTACATCCATACATATCTTTCCTACAGCTTTACATATGTGCATACACTCATATATGTCTTTATGCATACATACATTCATAACTACATACGTACCTGCCTTTCCTACATCTTTAAATACATGCATACAATCGTACATCTCTTTATATATACATACATACATACATACATACATACGTACGTACGTACCTACCTTTACGAACACGTACTAGATCACACGTACCTCTTACATACACATACATTATTTACATGGAGTTTAGGTTTAGATTTATAGCCCATAAACATCTAAGGATTGATCAAAATCATGTTTAGAAAGTCCGTCGTAGTCCACGGATAACAAACCGAAGCCTACGACACATAAATCAACCTAAATCACAAATTTCAGACTTTTGGAGTTGGGGAGGTCGTCGGCGACGGCCTCTCTAAAATGCATTTTCCTGCAGATCTGTTTCGACGTCCGAACGCACTAAAACGCGCATAACTTTCGAACCGTTTACCCGTTTAACCTCCCGTTTCCTCCTACATGCTTGTAAATTCACATTCTATCATATAAACTTAAAATCCCACATCCAGATTAAGGAAATTCTTATCTTACGCTCTATCGGCTTATTATCATTTCCTAATTATTCGACCCGTTATGGGTATTTGCACATTAATTGGTCTAAGACTAGCAAGACCATACTTCCCACCTCCATACTTGTCCAAAGCATTACACCAATCGTATAGCTTGTTTCTAAACCACTTATTAAGATCGTTTGCCCAAAATACCCATCAAGGGCATTTTGGTCAACTTTAAATCCAATCCTTCACGACGTAAGACTACGACACATAATTGACCTCAACCATCATGTTTAGTTAATTAAAACACCATATAACTTAATCGAACATAAGAAGTGATTACAGAAATCACTTACCTTACGCGTCCGTGCTCGTATCCAATTCCTTGCCTCTTCTTGACCCGTTAGCCTTTCTCGCTTGAGTCCGTCTTGACATGATTCCTATACTTTCATGTCACCATCACATTCTCGTTAGTATACCCAATTGTACGCGTTAACGATCATACCAATCACATAATCCACACTTAACTTCCCTTAGTCATTTCTAACAAGCATACTACACAAAAATCAACTTCATATCCTTTCCAACTCATGTAATTCAACATGTAATCACAAATAACACATATTAACATAACATGTACCAAACGACTTCCTATAATCCTACCTTTACGACAACGAGTCAAATCACGTTACTTATACTTAGTTGACTTTTGAGAGTCAACTATTAACCATATGTAATTATCGACTTATCATCATATACCCGTAACATCATAGTCGACTATACGGACGATACTATAAACATTTGATCATACACTTGGTGTGAGTACCACCTTCTAAGCATAACGTACAACTAGCTTATACATAAATCTTCTAAGTTCATATATAATTCATCAAATCCTACTACTAATCAACATATAACATTCACACATGAACATCAAACATATCACCACCACATTTCTCTCAATTCAACTTACAAGAATTCATCATATCCATCATAATTCATCAACAATCAACAAGAATTGAACATGGATGATCATTCAAGTCATCATCCTTACTTTAATAAGTGGGTTTCACCTCTAAACATCAAATTAACACAAACCATACATAACCTATGTTCTATATGATGATTCTAACACTTATACATGATCAATTTCACCTTAACTTACGGATTAGAACATAACCCACTTCACACATGATCACCAATCTTTGATTTAAGACATACCTTACGATCCCCTTGTGAAGGTGATCACTAATTCATGCTCGGTTGTGAATTTGGGCCTTGATTCATTCTTCAATTTGAAACTTTTGATGAACTAGGGTTTGGGGCTCTTGAGAGCCCCTGATCGATCTATCCAGAACACACACGAAGGTGTGTGTGTGTGTGATCTTTTCCTTTTAATAACTAAACTTTCATTTGTTCCACTTTAGCCCCCTCGGGTTTACCTTTAAAGCATAACTAACACTACCCTCATCATTTAATACTTTTGACCATACCCTTAACTAGGTTAAATAACCTAGTTATTTATTTCATGACATGTCAACTAAGAACATACGACAAATATTAACATTCAGATTTTGGGGCGTTACACTTAACTGAAAGTTTTAACTAGGTTAGGGTCAAAGGACCTAAGGTGTAACAAATTTTGCAAATAAAGGACTGTGACTGTAATTATTAAAGCTAAAGGTCATCCATTGCAACCCACTACAAACATAAAGGACGAAAAATGTAATTTACCCTTTATAGAAATGCCACAATGTATTGTGAATGCTTTTGTATTTATATATAATCTTAAAAAGTGAATGCCGGTTGACATTTCACTATTTGCCCCCAATTTTGTCTAAATCACATTTTTACCTCTTAGACATTTACTTTTATCCCAACTTTTTTCTTTTTTAATAGGGTTAATGGATTTAAACACCCCCAACTATGGTCATTTGGCCGATGACACTCTCAACTTTGACTTTGGCTCACACCACTCCCAACTTAACAAATTGATTGTCATGGCACCCCCTCGTTAAATATTCACTAACCAGGTTAGTAAATTTAGCCTGTGGCAATTTTATCTGATGTGGCATGTATGATGTGTCATTTATATCTGATGTGGCCAATTATTATTTTTAAAGAAATCTATATATTAATTATTATATTTAATAATATATATATATATATATATATATAATATGTGTATCTCTAGTTCTCCCCTTCTGTACATCTCCATCTCCCTCTCTCCACCAACAACTGCCACCATCAACCATCACCGCCACCACTTCCTCACCTTCTAACATCCACCCCAGATCTGAAACAGCCACACTACAACCGCCCCATCAGCATGTATATAAGCTCCATGTCCGCTCAAAACAACCACACTATATGAATCTGTCTCTGGCTAGCGTTGACCCGGACCCAAAGCAAAATAGAATCGAACAAGGCTCCACCTCCACCACCGCCATACGTCGCTGCCGCTACTGCCTTCGTCGCCGTCGTCGGCCGACATCTCCGTCGGCCACCACCACCACCACCGCAGCGGCTCCACCTCCACCACCGCCATACGTCGCTTGTGTCTTCACCGTTTAAATGTTCTGCAACAGGAGTGTCACACCCCAACCAATGGCGGAAACATCAGGATGAGACGAAGTGTGAAGATTGCTAGAGACATCATAACGCTATTTGTGATGATAATTAAATAATTCTCATTTCATTTCATAACTTCAAATTGTCAACATTACATAAACTCAAATAACAACAAGTTCAAAAGAAATACATAACAACATAAGCAAAATTGATACAACATATTAAACCTAAACGTCTATATGTGTATCTAGGCATCAACGCTACTTCTTTTCATATCATCGCCATCATCAACCTGTAACATGTTTAAAATACAATTCAATGCAAAAGCAATGGCGAGTATACAAGTTTGGTACGTACATAACAAAAGATAAGTTTTAAACAATTCCTCATAGCAAGCATGTGATTCAAGATAAACAATAAATATGTCATGTGTCTAACATATCAAACCAAGGAAACGCAACATGCTCATGACATAACCACAAGTTTACGGGCGGGTCGTTAATCCTATAGCGCTACATATGTCACGGTTTGGCTCGTACGAAGTTAATGATAAGTTCAACACATAAGTTTCACCCAAGTTTAAAGTATCAAGCAATCACGTATACAAGCATGTTATAGGAATGTTCATGTGTTTAAGCAAAATGTTCATGTGTAAGTTTTGATAAGTAAACATGTTACACCCCAAAAGTGGTAAAAGTAAAGAGGGGAATACGAGTATACTCACGGTGGTTGCAAGCTTTCCTACTTGAAATCCCGCGAGTGAGTTGGTGGATGGATTAGTTTGGAGCACCTAGTCCTTCTACACGAGGAAACATAGGTGTGTGAGTTTGGCGTTTAACGGAAGATTATAAGTTCGGAGTTTTGTAAAGCATAAAGTATAAAATATGATACGAAAAATAATCATCTTCAACTTAGTAACCCTTGTATGACACTATGTAACCACTAGGGTTATATTATATTTCATGGGTAGTACACCAATTAGGATCATATCATGGTTTTAAAGTCTTAGATGGTATTCTACTACTCTTAACATATAAACACAAGTTCAACATTAAAACGTTCGAATGAGTGTATACATATATTTAAGTATTATGTGCTATTTAGTCCAATAATTCAAGTAGGAGGTAGAATATTAGAATCCTCATTTAGGCACCTCGAGTTATCATAAATGTCATGTATGGGGTAGGAAGAACATGCTTCCATTTAGGACCCCTTGAATGTTCACCACTTCACTTGATGTAAAAACAACCAAGGAGGGTCACGAACTAGGATTAGTACAATAATATAAATAATCTAATCTATGAGAAATCATCAAATCATGTGAGGATTGTATGTAGGACAACCCAAGTTGTTCCATAATCACTCATTCATCAAGATCTAAGCTTGACATGATTTATGGGTTAAATACCCTAACAAAACAGAAAGTATTTGAGGTTTAATCCTCTGATTTCAAGTGTCTCAACCTTGTTTTTAAGCTTAACCAACCATAAGAGAGGTTGTAAGCATTAGGACATAGGTGTGAGATATGTTTGACACAAGTTGGATGAGTTTAAACAAACTTTTGAAGAACATGAAACAAAACAGAAAGTTTGTGGACAATTTCGGAGAAATTCCAGGTCTGATTTCTCCCAGGAGAAGTCAAGGAATCGAACTCCATGATTATCCAAGCAAGTAGGAAGAAGAATCGAGTGATTTCGTTAAGAAATGAGCAAGTTATACTCACTTTAGTGCAAGAGTATGAATCTGCCCAAATTCTGAGTTTGCAAGTGATTTTGAGAGTGAATTTGTGAGATGAATTGAGTTGTGAAAGTGTAAAATGGTGAGGAGAAGGGTTGTATTTATAGTGGAAGAGGTTGGTGGTGATTGGAGGTGTTTAGAGGTGGATTAGAGGTGATTGGGTGAGTTTAGATGTTGGGATTTTGTGCCAAATTCGCGTAGATATGCAGCTGATGTGTTTTCTGCGAATCTGATGGCCATGCGGGCCGCGTAAGGGACCAAGGTAAGTCCACGCGGGCCGCGCGCCTGGTGGAACCGAATTTTGAGTTTATTGCAATCAGGCCCCTCCACTTTGTAATTTAGGCATTTTTATGTGCTTAAGGGACTAGTTTTGCTATTTAAGCATAGTTTAAGGGTAATACAAGCATGATGAGTATAAACTAAGTATAATTAATCGTGTAAGCATCAAAATCAAGTGTCGTCACGTTCAAAACACGTCTTATGCATATGTTTCATGTATTTACAAGTTTAGCACATAGTTTCCAAGAGTTACGAATAAGTATCAATTGTTCCACGAAATTGAATGTATGAGCATATATAAAGTGTGTATAACATATTTGTAACAAAATACGAGTTTTATTAATGATCCAAGTCTCGGTTTTCGCAACGATTACAAAGAAAGAACGATTACAAGAATACAAAGTTTTCCAAAAATAGAAATACGAACAAAACTTTCTATAAATGGAAAGTACAAAAGAGTCGGGCGTTACAGTCTCCCCTCCTTTAGGAAATTTCATCCCGAAATTTAGGAAGACGTAGGGAAAAGATGAGGATACTTCTCCTTCATATCACTCTCGAGTTCCCAAGTAAATTCAGCGCCACGTTTTCCTTCCCATCGAACCTTGACAATAGGAATTCGACTGCGCCTCAATTGCTTGGCTCCTCGGTCCATGATTTCGACCGGTTTTTCCAAAAAATGAAGTGTCTCGTTGACTTGTAAGTGTAGATCCCCTTTACTTATGGATCTTTCACAGAATTGCCTTTCCAATCAAGAGTGCGGAATCCTCTTGATCAGAATATCACAGAAACAAGTAGAAGAACAGAAACAGCAATTCACTTTCAAACCGGATCTTTATTGATTATCTATCAGAGTGATTACAATCAATCAAGATCCCTAACCACACCCAATTTCGTCCAAGCACAAGCTCTCACGAAATTCTGCCTCTCAAACTCTGTTTTTGGCTGATTAACCTAAACCCTAAAGCCTAACCTTGTTTATATAACACAAGGTTTGCTACTTGGGCTTGGTTAAACATCATGGACTGCGAATTGGACAGGCCCAATTCGCCCCCACACACCCAATTCGTTGGGTTTAGTTAGCCCAAACATTACAACTAACTATTACAAAGCTAAACCCGCTAACTGTTTATCGTTTATCTAATTACAAGATATCCAAAGACCAAATCTAAGCTGTTGTCACAAACATGCACCAACAAACTCCCCCTTGACAATAGCTTCATAAAATAACTTTGTCTTCAGTCATCTTGCAATATTATTGTAGTCTTGCACTGTCTTTGGTCTTTGGATAGCTTTAGCTTCAATAGCTTCTGTCAGCAACAGACTCCCCCTAGGCTGATGCATCCAATCACCAAATCTTCAAAAACTTTAGCGTTTGAGTAAACTCCAGTTCAGCATTTGAATAGCAATCTTCAAACTCTTCAACTTTGTCTGCAATATAGAAAGGAGGTTCTACCATGCATCCAATCAAACTCTCATCTTCTCAGCAACTCATCACTTTAACCTATCAGCAACACACTGCTTCAATTTGTTTACTATAAAACAAACATCTCGAGAAACCATAAGAATTTTTCAACAAAGTTAAATAAATTATTATTTTTCAAGAGATAGTTAAACTGTATTACAGATTAAGCATTTTCAACTTATCACCAACACGCAAAACTTTTTAATCACACACCCTATAACCCGCATAATTTAAAATTTTGAACTCACTTTCTAACACCGTCTCCCCCTATCAGTAACAATTCCTCCAAGAATAACAGTTTTCCGTACGTTAAGAATTTTAAACAGAAAAAAACACTATTTTTGTATTTATTGTATTTTCTGAAAGCAAATAAATAACAAAAGCAATAAACACTCTATTTTTGTGAGAATCACTGGTAAGAAGATCATATCAACAAAATCAAACTGTTTCACACTATTAGATAATTCTTTGTTTAATTTTTCGTGAAAAGCAGTCCAAGACGATTACCAGTATGTTTGTCCACTTAAACAAAATGCATGAACATTTCAAGTACCATTACCATATGATACATTAAGGTAATTTTATTTACTGATATACTAGTGTGTCCCACTTCAGGATATACCCCTGCGATCAAGGTATGCACAAAGATTCATCGTAGTAGGTGAGTATACTGATGTCATCCTTTAAGATATCCTTACAGTGTCTAGGTCTGCATATAATCTGTTTTATCATGTTTTGATTGCTTAACAATGAACACCCAAATAAATACTAATCAAATCCTGGAAATATAAACAACACACTCTATCATGCAAGTATCTTCCCTACCACATATTTCACAAGTCCAATCCAGATTTCTGAAATCTTAACTGGGAATAGGTTGAGAAGAGAACAGAATAGATCTTTAGCAGAGATGGTATAATATACAGATCAAATGAGTTTTTCTCAGTTTGATATAGGTTTCTTGAGTTTCATTTGGGCACTTGAGGGCCTCTTTCGGGTGTATTAGATCTATAGCGCGACAACGTACAGCTAGGTCAGCATGTATCTGGATGCAGCAGAAGCTGTCGTTGCCTAGCACCTCCAGGTCAGCATATATCTGGATGCAACAGAGGAGGTACACGACTTTTTTCAGAGAAGATTTCAGAATCAGATCAAAATTGTGTGTATCGGGACAACATACAGACATTCAAATAGAAATGAGCTAATTCCAAGTGACTTTCTTTCCTGGGGTCATGTACAATTTTAGTTCTGAACAGAAGGACAGCCAAGATATCCCCAGATGAAATAACAGTATAAAGACTCAAAACTTCAGATTTTGGCAATCTATCAACGCAAGATTTAAGGTCATTAAACCATACACCACTGATGTGTTCCCCACTCATACTCAGTTCATTTATGTTTATATCACATTGGTAAGTTGATTATTTCATGCTTTTTGCCTACTGGTATATCATATGATGAAGCTGCTCTCACACTTAAGCAATTTAATTTCAGTTTCAGTGTGACAGTCTAACTTGCCGATGTACTATCATTTCTCCTTTTTCACACAGTGATAACTCATTTTTAATTTTCTATTTTTTTATGTTTTTGATTTTTCAATGTTTTTGTATTTTTTTATTTTTAAGAAAACAGTAAACTATTTACAAAAATTCTTATGAAAAACCAGTTATTCAGGATTCCTCATCCCGTTGAGTTCGACTAAATGTTCAAAGCGAGCCCTGTCAAAAGCTTTAGTATAAAGATCTGCCAGGTTATCTAGTGTGTCGACTCAACACTTTGAACTTCAATTTAAATCACTCGATATAAATATATCAACAATCTCACATCCCCCTTCATATGCCTAGAGCAGCCACTATCAACATAAGTTGATAATCCTCCTTAGTAGCTCCTGCACAAACCAACTAAGAAATTAGTTAGATTAGGGGACCCAAGCCTTAATGGTCTTGGGTCGTCTAAATTCACCAACTACTGGAACATCCATCCAATATCCATTACTCCTAACTGGAGTCTTGGATCTCAGACCTGTTGATGGAATTTGATTTTGATTTCCATAAGGTCTCTGGTCCTGAGGGTTCCTATATGTATTTGGACTATTTGACCTTTGAAAATTTTGATTTTGAAACCTTGAGTTTTGATTCCAAGAAGCATGATTGTTATAATTTCTAAAGCCATTGTTATAAAAAGTTCGACCACCATTATTTTGGTATCGATTTTGATATTGACCTTGACTTCTGAAATTATTAGCATTATAATTGTTCATTCTAGGGGAACTGCTTCTAGGTCTCTCATATCTGCCTGATGGAGATCTAGACTGAAATCTTTGTTGATTACTTTGAAAACGAGGAACTTGTGGAGTTCCTTTTTCAGCCTTATCTACACCAACAGCAACATTTTCTGGTTGCTTAGCAGCAGATTTCTTTGGAGAATTCGTAACTTTCTCCTCATTATCACCTATCTTCTCAGGTAATTTCCCTCTTTGTTTTTCACTAAGTTGTGCTTCACTCTTTTTGTTAGGACAGCAGCTTGCTACATGTCCCTTTGTGTGACATTTGAAGCACGATCTCCTTTTCAAAGACTTCTTAGCTAGAGTCTCTGAGGTAGATCCCTTATCAGATGGTGATGATCCTTTGGATGAACCTTGTTTAGTTTGCTTGGATTCAGATTTTTCTTTGTTTTTATTTTTAGCAAACTCTACATTTGATTCATTTTCAATAACAGTTGTTTCATTTTTCATATCACTACCTTGAACAAAGTTAATCTTTTTAACAAAAGCTTGATTTTTATGCTTAGGCGGTGAATTTTTCCTTTTCAAATCATCACTCTCAGATCCATCACCTTGACTTGATGTGGATGCGAAACTACTTGGTGTAGATGCCATAAAGTCTGCTAGCTCATCTTCACTGGGCAGGAATGAATAGTTATGACTAAGAGGAGGTGGAACTTCATTAAAGCCCTGGAAGCCCACACTGGTCTTGTCATTACTCTTCTTTAACCCACCCATCATGTGTTTCATAACAAAAGTAGAGTCCCTGAATTGACCTAATTTCTTTTCAAGTTCAACAATTTTGAGTTGTGCATCTGACAACTCTTTGCATTTTTCAGAAATCTCTTTTGTTTTCTCAGCCATCATGTCATGAGCTAAGTCTATGACTTGAAGTTTTTCATTTAGTTTGCAAGTTAAAGCTTCAATTTTAGCTTCATAACCTTTTATCTTCTTCAAGTATGACGATTCATTTCTTTTAGCAAAAAAATTTGATTCTTTAATGTTAGACATCTCACTTACCAGACTTTGGTTTTGTGTTGACAACCTGTCAACCTCACCCTGTAGTTCACGACATCTCAAACATACAGAATTAGATTGTACCTCTTTCTCATGAACTTCTGAGGTTTCATCAGCAACAACCTGTTCAGCTTCACTCTCTTTCTCTACTTCAGCATCCACTTTTGCTTCAACATTCTCCACTTGAGCTTCAGCATTTTTCACTTCAGATTCAACATCACTCACAGTAGTTTCAGCCTCATCAACCGACACTATCTCTGCCATGAATGCCTGAGTGGCACTCTCATTTCCCTGATATCGCTTTTGTAATGCATCCCACATATCCTTTGAATTATTGTACTTTGTGAAGGTATGCTTGATGCTATCAGGTAAAGACATCTTTATCGCAGCCAAGGCTCTCTTTTCAGCCTCATACATCTTTTTATCATCCTCTTTCATGTTCACATAGTCTGTTCTACGTGGTCTACCCTCATAATCGTGTGTTGGGTTTATGTACCCATCTTCAATACAGATCCACATGCGTGCATCCTGAGATTCAATGAATGATTGGAAGCTGGCCTTCCATGTAAGATAATTCTCCACCTTCATCATCTTAGGTGCATTAAGATTCAACATGTGTGACATTTTAAACGTTGCCGACTGAGAAAACCGTACAAAATATATCCGAAAACAATGGTTACCAAATTACACCTTTAGAATCGTCTCGAAAAGACAAATCCAATGATATATAATGTCGAAAACCGTATTCGGGATTTTCTAGAGGTTTTTTTTACCCTAAAAATGCAAGTAATCTAACGGTGCAGACGGTTCTGTCAAACGAGCTACGGATCAATTTCTATTTGCAAAACACTGAAATTTCACCGACGCTTGCCAACTGAAATTCCACCCTTTTAAATTCGCTGGTTTTTAAATTTGCTGATAATTTCGCTGACAAATCAGATAATTTCGCTGGTAAATCAGTCAAATTCGCTGGTCAAGTATGCTGCTTAATTTCGCTGGGAATGCAGTTAATTTCGCTGGACTATTATGCTGTTAATTTCACAGATCAATTTCGCTAGTTATATTCGCTGTCTCAATTTCGCGATTACGACGACCTGTAAAGTCACCGAAAACCGTAATAATTTCGCTGAGGAAAATTATACGGTTACCAAAGTCGCCTTTGGATTTTAAATTCGCCGATAACTTCACTGGACTGTTAATTTCGCTAGTACAGTTTATTTCGCTGATCTGTAACTTTGGAAACTTAATCTTTTCGAAACTTTTGATGATTTTCCAGAATCCTTAAACAGTTCCTGCAAAATCAAAACACCAAAATCAGTCCAATTTTTCGAAAATTATGAAGAACACGAAGAACAATCTTCGAATCTTCGAATCTTCAAATCTGTCCAGCCGAATTTCTCAACCAAATAGCCAGGACAATCCTGAAAACCTGTAAATCAGCCAAATCAAGCACACAGATTGATCAAACACAAACAAATTCGCTGAAAATTATCAAAACTCAAGAAACTTCGAAACCCTAATTTCAGGTTTAAAAAATTTCGAAAATTTTAAACCCTTCCACCCGAAATCTGCAGATCACAATTCTGAACCGAGCCTTCAAGAGCCTAATGCTCTGATACCAATTGTAGATCCCCTTTACTTATGGATCTTTCACAGAATTGTCTTTCCAATCAAGAGTGCAGAATCCTCTTGATCAGAATATCATAGAAACAAGTAGAAGAACAGAAACAACAATTCACTTTCAAACCGGATCTTTATTGATTATCTATCAGAGTGATTACAATCAATCAAGATCCCTAACCACACTCAATTTCGTCCAAGCACAAGCTCTCACGAAATTCTGCCTCTCAAACTCTGTTTTTGGCTGATTAACCTAAACCCTAAAGCCTAACCTTGTTTATATAACACAAGGTTTGCTACTTGAGCTTGGTTAAACATCATGGACTGCGAATTGGACAGGCCCAATTCGCCCCCACACACCCAATTCGTTGGGTTTAGTTAGCCCAAACATTACAACTAACTATTACAAAGCTAAACCCGCTAACTGTTTATCGTTTATCTAATTACAAGATATCCAAAGACCAAATCTAAGCTGTTGTCACAAACATGCACCAACAGTAAGTCTTCGAGAGGGACGTGTAGTCCTTCGTCAGCTAGGCACCTCTTCAAATTGGATACGTGGAAGACAGGGTGTACATTGTTGAGTTCTTCAGGAAGGTCCAGTTTATACGCAACCTTGCCAATCCTCTCGAGAATTTTGAAAGGACCAACGTAGCGAGGTGCGAGTTTCCCTTTCTTGCCAAATCGAACCACGCCCTTCCAAGGGGATACCTTGAGAAGCACGAAGTCACCTGTCTCGAATTCCATCGGTTTGCGATCCTCATCGGCGTAGATCTTTTGTCGGAGTCTGGCTTTCAGTAAGTTGTCTCGAACCTGTAAGATCTTGTCCGTCGTCTCTTGTATGAGCTCGGGACCCGTGATTTGAGCGTCACCAATCTCGTGCCAACAAATAGGCGAACGGCACTTGCGACCATACAATGCTTCAAAAGGTGCCATTTTAATACTCGTGTGATAACTGTTATTGTACGAGAATTCGACCAAGGGCAAGTGTTTATTCCAGTTGCCACCAAAATCTATTACGCATGAACGAAGCATATCCTCTAAGGTTTGGATAGTACGCTCGGTTTGACCGTCTGTCTGAGGATGGAAGGCAGTACTAAGGTTAAGTTCAGTACCCATAGCATATTGAAAAGTTTGCCAAAGGCGAGACGTAAAACGAGCGTCACGGTCGGAAATGATGTCAACGGGAATACCATGGCGGCAGATGATCTCATCAGTGTAGATTTGAGCCAATTTAGCGACTTTGAAATCTTCACGGATGGGAAGAAAGTGAGCCGACTTGGTTAATCGATCAACGATCACCCAAATACTGTCATGGCCAGAAGAAGTGCGGGGGAGCTTAGTGATAAAATCCATGGAAATGCTCTCCCATTTCCAGATAGGAATCCTTGGTTGTTCAAGTAAGCCAGAGGGACGTTGATGTTCAGCTTTCACCTTCGAACACGTGAGACATTTCGAGACGAAAGTGGCTATATCCTTCTTCATTCCAGGCCACCAATAGGACGTACGCATATCATGGTACATCTTGTCGGCACCAGGGTGAATAGAATACTCCGTGTTATGTGCCTCCTTCATCAGGAATTTGCGAAGATTATCGCGATTAGGAATCCAGATACGATTGAGATAGTATAAAATACCATCAGGTTTGGACACGAGACTGTTTTCAGCACCACATTGCATTTCGTTGTAGAGGTTACCCTCGTTAACAGATGAATATTGGGCGTTACGTATGCGATTCTGAAGATCGTGGATGAGTTGGAAACAACGAATACTTTTGACATGAGTTTTACGACTAAGGGCGTCTGCTACTATGTTAGCTTTACCTGGGTGGTATTTGATTTCGCAGTCGTAGTCGTTTAATAGTTCCACCCAACGACGTTGAGGCATGTTCAGTTCTTTTTTATCGAAGATGTGTTGAAGGCTCCTATGGTCGGTGATGACCACACACTTAGTACCATAAAGGTAGTGTCGCCAAATCTTCAACGCAAAAACAACTGCTCCAAGTTCAAGGTCGTGAGTAGTATAATTTTTCTCATGTATTTTGAGTTGCCTTGACGCATAAGCGATGACCTTGTCTCGTTGCATAAGCACACAACCAAGACCAAGGCGGGAAGCATCGCAATATACGACAAAGTCGTCGTTTCCATCAGGAAGTGTGAGGATAGGAGCATGGCACAGCATGTCCTTGAGCGTTTGAAAAGACTCCTCTTGCTCGGGACCCCAAACAAAAGGTTTCTCTTTTTGAGTCAAAGAGGTCAAAGGGACGGCGATCTTCGAAAAGTTGGAGATGAAGCGACGATAGTAACCAGCAAGACCAAGAAACGAACGAATTTCGGATGGAGATTTAGGTGTGATCCAATTCTTCACAGCTTCGATTTTAGCGGGGTCAACGTGTATACCAAGTTCGTTGACAGTATGACCAAGGAATTGAACCTCTTTTAACCAAAATTCACACTTGGAGAATTTGGCGTATAGACGTTCAGCACGAAGAAGTTCGAGGATAAGACGCAAATGTCGTTGATGTTCTTCTTGTGTCTTGGAGTAGATGAGGATATCGTCAATGAAAACGATCACGAAACGGTCCAAATACGCTTTGCACACGCGGTTCATCAAGTCCATGAATACAGCAGGTGCGTTGGTCAAACCAAAGGGCATGACCACGAACTCGTAGTGACCATAACGTGTACGGAAGGAGGTTTTAGGTACATCTTCTTCGAGAACTCGAAGTTGATGATACCCAGAACGAAGATCGATTTTTGAAAAGCAGGTCGCGCCTTGCAACTGGTCGAAGAGATCATCGATGCGCGGAAGAGGGTATCGGTTTTTTATGGTAAGTTTGTTGAGCTCACGATAGTCAATGCACATTCGGAATGACCCATCTTTCTTTTTGACGAACAAAATGGGAGCACCCCAAGGAGAAGTACTAGGGCGTATAAAGCCTTTATCAAGAAGCTCTTGAAGTTGACTTGAGAGCTCTTGCATCTCAGAGGGTGCTAAACGGTAAGGAGATTTAGCGCCAGGCGTTGCGCCAGGCACTAAGTCGATTCGAAAGTCGACAGAACGAGCAGGAGGCGGACCAGGAAGATCGTCGGGAAAAACATCAGGAAAGTCACGTACAACGGGAACGTCGCTTATGCTTATGCTTGGGCCTTTGTCTCTCTTTTCCACAATGTGGGCGAGAAAGGCGAAGGTACCCTTGCGTAAGCATTTGTTTGCTTTGATACACGACATAAGCTTAAGGCCTTGAGAAGGCTTTTCACCATAGACGTGTAGGGAGTCACCGTTTGGAAGAGGTAGGCGTATAAACTTTTCAGAACAGACAACTTCAGCACGAACTCGCCTAAGCCAGTCCATACCTACTATGACGTCGAAACTACCCATTTGCATAGGTATGAGATCGATTGAAAACGTATGATTGTTAAGGATTAAAGAACAATTAGAGAGAACGGAATCAACAGCGACGGTTTTACCATTAGCGACTTCGACGGCGAAAGATTTTGGCAACTTAGAGCGTTTACACTTGAGCAAAGACTCGAATTCTATCGATACAAAACTTTTATCGGCGCCAGTATCAAATAGGCATGAAGCATAAACATGGTTAACAAGAAACGTACCAGTAATGACGTCGTTCGCGTTTTGAGCCTTAGCAGTAGTGAGAAGAAAAGCTCGACCTCGAGCGGGTTGTAGAGCCTGTTGCTGCTGCTGTGGCTGGGGTTGTGGCTGTGGTTGTTGCTGTCGAGGCTGTTGCGGTTGGTATCGTTGAGGGCACAAGTTGGCCATATGGTTGGTATCACCACACGTGAAACATGCTCGCACAGGGGCGACTTGATTTGGAGCTAAAAGGGCTTGGTTTTGGTAGGCCTGTGGGGTGATGCGGCAGTATGGAGAAGTATGCCCATTTCGGCCGCACTTGTCGCACTTTCGACAATGAGCGTTTGGAGGGTGATGATACTGGCATTTACCACACTTAGGTTGCGTTCCAGTATAAACCTTGCGTGGAGTCTCATCGTTGGTAAAAGCAGGCACGGCTTGTAGGGGTTGTGGGTTTGGCGGAGTGACAACCGCATAATTTTGGCTTGAAGCCTTCCGCTTCTTGCCCTGGTTTTTCTTGGACGATCGGGAGGGTAAGGGCTCATCAGTAGTAGTGTCAATTGTAGCTTGGCGTGCACTCTTTGTTGAAACCTTGTCAAAGGTTCCATGAAGAACGCAGTTGTTGTTAAGTTCGGTGGCTATACGAAAAGCATCTTCAATGGTTTGGGGGTTGGCGGAGGCAAGGTGGTTAGTCAGGGAAGGTGCAACACAACGAACAAATTTGGCTATTGTCTTGGGGACGGTCTCAACTTGTCCAGGACAGAGGACACTGAGTTGTTTAAAGCGCGTAATCAGGCCATCCATGTCACTCCCTTTCTGAGTAAGGTTCCAAAATTTGTTCTCCAGTTATTGGAGTTCGTGGGGAGGACAGAAGTGGTCTTTCATAAGTTGTTTGAAATCTCCCCAAGGCATAGCATGTGCAACCTCGTTTCCCCTTTTGTTGCGTTCTGTCGTCCACCATTCGAGTGCCTTTTCACGAAACACCCCAGTGGCATTCAAGGTTCTTAGTTCATCAGGGCAGCCACTTTGCAGGAAAGTAAGCTCGATTGCATCAATCCAGTTCATCATGGCGGTAGCGCCATTTTTGCCAGTAAACTCTAAGGGTTTACAAGCCATGAATTGATTAAACTGGAAGGTCGATTTGGGTTTGTCTGCCTTTGAGTCGACGGAGCCATGTGGTGAATCGGGGTTTGTATGAATCTTGCTAACAATGTCGGGTAGGGCCTTAGCAAATTGCTTGGCCATGAATCTCATGCAATCCTTTTGTGACATGGTGTTGGAAGTCGAACCCTTCTTTGACTTGGTTTTCTTTTATGCACCGCTGGACGACATCTAAGGATGGAAAGAGGAGGAAAGGATGAGACTTGATCATAATTTTAAAACAAGGTTTTTGCATGTAAAAACAAGTAAGTGTGCATGTTTCATGTAAAGTTCACATAAAGCATAAGTTTCCAACATGTATTCAACAGGTACAACACATATGATTGCGTAAAGAGGGGGTATAAATTTAGTTTGTTCACGAGAATTATTATTTTTTTTGGTTGCGATGACGTGCGAAACGAGTTTAAAAGTTTGAAATGAAGAACGTTCAAGTATAAAATCACACATAAATTGAGATACACAAAAGAGAGGCTCAATAAAACATTGGATTGTTTCGGGTAGAGAAATGTCGACTATTCCAAAGTGGGTCGAAAGTCCTTTCGAATTAGAGAAAGCGTGCTTTGGCCTATAGGTAAGATACTCTCATCGAGAAGTGATTAACGGTATCTTACCCTTCCAGTTACTACACGTCTCTAATCGATTGAAACAATCGGGACTTTGGCGAGATCGAAAATCGAGGAGTGGGACTTAATCGACAAGGTGCGGGTTTCACCCCTAACTTGATGATTTCGTACCCTAAATGTGGTTGGTACTTGTCGGGTCAAAATAAAATTTCGACACTTTGACAAGGGTCCACTAGAGTTGAAAAGGAAATTACCATTAAGTTGTGGATTTCACTCCTAGCTTAATGGTGAAATTTCGTGCAAAAAAATAGTTTAAGGTAGAATGAGAGTCGTTCACCAAATTGTGGGTTTCACGCCTATTTTGGTAAAGTTGTCTCGTTTATGTTACAAGAGTATACAATTAAACAAAAGTGTGTTTGTATTAGCCTTAGGAAAGGCATGTAAATTTAACAACAAGAAGTGTAGCTAGGAAGCATGTAAGGTAGAATGCAAAAGTTTTAAACAACAAATAAGAGACAAAGTTCCTAAAACTATAGACTAGGGCAAAAGCATAGCAATTTTCCTAATTCCCTATAGTTATGGCTCTGATACCAATCTGTCACACCCCAACCAATGGCGGAAACATCGAGATGAGACAAAGTGTGAAGATTGCTAGAGACATCATAGCGCTATTTGTGACGATAATTAAATAATTCACATTTCATTTCATAACTTCAAATTGTCAACATTACATAAACTCAAATAACAACAAGTTCAAAAGAAATACATAACAACATAAGCAAAATTGATACAACATATTAAACCTAAACGTCTATATGTGTATCTAGGCATCAACGCTACTTCTTTTCATATCATCGTCATCATCAACCTGTAACATGTTTAAAATACAATTCAATGCAAAAGCAATGGCGAGTATACAAGTTTGGTACGTACATAACAAAAGATAAGTTTTAAACAATTCCTCATAGCAAGCATGTGATTCAAGATAAACAATAAATATGGCATGTGTCTAACATATCAAACCAAGGAAACGCAACATGCTCATGACATAACCACAAGTTTACGGGCGGGTCGTTAATCCTATAGCGCTACATATGTCATGGTTTGGCTCGTACGAAGTTAATGATAAGTTCAACACATAAGTTTCACCCAAGTTTAAAGTATCAAGCAATCACGTATACAAGCATGTTATAGGAATGTTCATGTGTTTAAGCAAAATGTTCATGTGTAAGTTTTGATAAGTAAACATGTTACACCCCAAAAGTGGTAAAAGTAAAGAGGGGAATACGAGTATACTCACGGTGGTTGCAAGCTTTCCTACTTGAAATCCCGCGAGTGAGTTGGTGGATGGATTAGTTTGGAGCACCTAGTCCTTCTACACGAGGAAACATAGGTGTGTGAGTTTGGCGTTTAACGGAAGATTATAAGTTCGGAGTTTTGTAAAGCATAAAGTATAAAATATGATACGAAAAATAATCATCTTCAACTTAGTAACCCTTGTATGACACTATGTAACCACTAGGGTTATATTGTATTTCATGGGTAGTACACCCATTAGAATCATATCATGGTTTTAAAGTCTTTGATGATATTCTACTACTCTTAACATATAAACACAAGTTCAACATTAAAACGTTCGAATGAGTGTATACATATATTTAAGTATTATGTGCTATTTGGTCCAATAATTCAAGTAGGAGGTAGAAGATTAGAATCCTCATTTAGGCACCTCGAGTTATCATAAATGTCATGTATGGGGTAGGAAGAACATGCTTCCAATAATATAAATAATCTAATCTATGAGAAATCATCAAATCATGTGAGGATTGTATGTAGGACAACCCAAGTTGTTCCATAATCACTCATTCATCAAGATCTAAGCTTGACATGATTTGTGGGTTAAATACCCTAACAAAACAGAAAGTATTTGAGGTTTAATCCTCTGATTTCAAGTGTCTCAACCTTGTTTTTAAGCTTAACCAACCATAAGAGAGGTTGTAAGCATTAGGACATAGGTGTGAGATGTGTTTGACACAAGTTGGATGAGTTTAAACAAACTTTTGAAGAACATGAAACAAAACAGAAAGTTTGTGGACAATTTCAGAGCAATTCCATGTCTGATTTCTCCCAGGAGAAGTCAAGGAATCGAACTCCATGATTATCCAAGCAAGTAGGAAGAAGAATCGAGTGATTTCGTTAAGAAATGAGCAAGTTATACTCACTTTAGTGCAAGAGTAAGAATCTGCCCGAATTCTGAGTTTGCAAGTGATTTTGAGAGTGAATTTGTGAGATGAATTGAGTTGTGAAAGTGTAAAATGGTGAGGAGAAGGGTTGTATTTATAGTGGAAGAGGTTGGTGGTGATTGGAGGTGATTGGAGGTGTTTAGAGGTGGATTAGAGGTGATTGGGTGAGTTTAGATGTTGGGATTTTGTGCCAAATTCGCGTAGATATGCAGCTGATGTGTTTTCTGCGAATCTGATGGCCATGCGGGCCGTGTAAGGGACCAAGGTAAGTCCACGCGGGCCGCGCGCCTGGTGGAACCGAATTTTGAGTTTATTGCAATCAGGCCCCTCCACTTTGTAATTTAGACATTTTTATGTGCTTAAGGGACTAGTTTTGCTATTTAAGCATAGTTTAAGGGTAATACAAGCATGATGAGTATAAACTAAGTATAATTAATCGTGTAAGCATCAAAATCAAGTGTCGTCACGTTCAAAACACGTCTTATGCATATGTTTCATGTATTTACAAGTTTAGCACATAGTTTCCAAGAATTACGAATATGTATCAGTTGTTCCACGAAATTGAATGTACGAGAATATATAAAGTGTGTATAACATATTTATAACAAAATACGAGTTTTATTAATGATCCAAGTCTCGGTTTTCGCAACGATTACAAAGAAAGAACGATTACAAGAATACAAAGTTTTCCAAAAATAGAAATACGAACAAAACTTTCTATAAATGGAAAGTACAAAAGAGTCGGGCGTTACAAGGAGGGTGTCGGAAGGGGGGTATGGTCGGCTGGTTAGTCGAAGTAGAGAGAGAGAACGAGGGGTGTTGTGTGGGGGTTACATCGGAGGATGAAAGCCGACCGGTAATTAGCTCCGGTCGCCGACTACCAGACACGAGAGAGGGGTGCTTGTTCTGAGTGTTTTGCCTGATTTGGGGTTCAATTTAATGATTTGGGGATTGATTTAGGTTTTATAGGTGGGTGGGTGTGGTGGTGATGTAGAGGTGCAGCGGTGGTGGGCGGTGTTGTGGTGAAGGTGGAGCTGTGGTGGTGACGGTGGGTGCAACGGTTGTGGTGGTGAAGGTGATGAAGGTGGAGGCGTTAAATAATCACTAACCTGTTGAAGGTGGAGCTGTGGTGGTGACGGTGGGTTGCAACTTAAGAAAGGGAGAAAGGGAGGTGGTGGTTGGGTTGATGTTGGCGGTGGTGAGAAAGGGAGAAGGATGTGGTGGTTGGGTTGATTGTGGCGGTGGTGAGAGAGGGAGAATGGAGATGATGTTGGCTGGGTTTATGTTGGAGGTAGTGAGAAAGGGAGAAGGAAATGTTGGGAGAAGGAGATGATCTATTTTTTTTTTTGGATTAGATTAAAAAAAATAACAATACACATCAACATGTTATCTCATAAAAACAGGCCATGTCAGCATGCCACGTTGGACAAAATGGTCACGTCAGCAAAAATAACTAACCCAGTTAGTGTTTATTTAACGACGGGGTGACACAGCAACCCAAGTGTTAAGTTGGGAGTGGTGGGAGCCAAAGTCAAAGTTGAGAGTGCCATCGGCCAAATGGCCATAGTTGGGGGTGTTTAAATCCAGTAACCCTTTTTAATACATATCTAAAATGTCACTCTGAGTTTAGAAATGTGATTCTAATGGTAATATTTTTAAGGTGATTTCAACTTTTTTCTTAATAACTACATAAACCCCTTTGTATGTTTCCTACGTACGAGTCAGCTCACATATAATACATTATGTTTGTACGGGTATATATTCGTACAATATGTTTCCTAGGTATGAGCCGGGTCGCATATAATATGTTTGGACGTAACGGTATGAATTCGAGTTAGTCAGGCCGCATATAATACGTTATGATTGGTTCAAGGTCTTAAGCAAGATACGGCACGAGTCGTGTCATCTTAAACTTAAATCAAGAAATGACGTGTGAGATACCATCTTGGCTAATGATGATACTTGGTTATATTTAAATAGTTTCATGTACTCTTTGAATGTGTATTTTTTTATTTTATTTGAATTAGTGTTTAGAAACTGGTCATTGTTATATAGGAGAAGTTGGTTTTTATGTCTTATAATAGCTTAAAAGAAACTGGTATTTACCATTTGGTTCGTATGTAATTTCTCGCCGCAATGTGTGTCGGGAAAATCCTAGTATATATTAACACACATCACATTAGCTACAAGAGACTTTTTGTTTTTAGGTTTTTGACACTAGGCTTTAATAATTCATTATCAAACAATATACCTTTTCTTTTTTTAAACACCAATGTTTTCTTACTTTTTACTTCCACCCATATTTATTTTCATATAAAGAAATCTTAAAATTACCGCGATATCTAGTTTTTGGGAATATCTCTTTCAGTTGCTTTTAAGGAGTGCTGGTAACGTAAAACACCAAACTGGCACAAACAAAAATTCCTCTTTCATGGCGTGGGGTATCCTGCTAGTTTTGTTTTAAGTGTTTACTTATTCTCGGTTTCCTCAAGTTCCTTTTACTTCTCTTGTTAAATTAGACTCGAGAACATATCAAGTCAGCAACTCCAATAGGTAGAGGTGTACAAACCGTGATTTTTACACTAAACCAATACGGTTTGGTCAACTCTGGTCAAAACTGGTTTAAGGAGAAAATGGTTCGGATCATAAACAGTTTTGGGTGAAAAACATTCGAACCCATTCAAATTGATTTGGGTCGGATTGAATATAATAATAACTAGTCTAACATTTCTTTTAAAGCACCAACTAATTTCAAGAACAATGATCATACAAACAACTTTCATCACCATTCACAACTCACATAAACATGACAAAACTTTACGACACACTTCTTATGTAAGAATCCCAGATCATCATCCTAATTACCGTGGTCATTCTCTAAAAATTTTATCAACAGCTAACAATTATACTCAAAAACTCTCAAAAATGTGAGAAACACAAAGGTAGCCACATACATTCTATAATACCTACTACACTAAACTGTTTACAACTACCTGAGTAAATAACATTATATTCTAAAAAACAAATAACAACTATCACACTAAACACAAGATAACCAAAATGAAAGCATAAGATTAGACAACACCATTCGCACAGTGTACAAAACAACTATCCAAAAATCACAAGGTATGCTGGTGAATCAGAGGTGAATATATATATATATATATATATATATATATATATATATACACTAACCGACAATTTATGAAGTGGACATGTGTGTGTGCTGCCAATGCCCCTTCTCGCACCGAAACCCGAACCCGAGAAGAACCATCATCATTCTGTCTGATCCGAAAACACTACTCAACGTGCAGCCACCCCTATCACCGTGTTGTTCCGTCCTTGCCGCTGTCGTCGTCGTACGCCGCAAACCATTAAGAGGGTGTTTGTTTTTTAGATGTAAAAGGTATGGAAGCCAGTGGAGAGAAAGGATTTAAGAAGCTGTGGGTAGTTAACACCATGGTTGAAATCGTAGCCGTTGATTTTAGTGTAAACACCTTGTAAATTCTCTGATTCTTTGAATACAACTGATCTCAAATTCTGAATCAGGTCTGCTGCTTCTTCCCCCATTTCCTAAGGGGTAGATGGGGGTAATTGAAGTCGGTAGTTGGAGGATTAATGGTGCTAGATGAAGATGAAACCGAAACCTGAACCCGAGAAGAACCATCATCATTCTGTCTGACCCGAAAACACTACTCGCCGTGCAGCCACCCCTATCATTGTGTTGTTCCGTCCTTGCCGCTATCGCCGTCGTACGCCGCAGACCCTTAAGAGGGTGTTTGTTTTTTCAGATGTAAAAGGTATGGAAGCCAGTGGAGACAAAGGAATTAAGAAGCTGTGGGTAGTTAACACCATGGTTGAAATCGTAGCCGTTGATTTTAGTGTAAACACCTTGTAAATTCTATGATTCTTTGAATACAACTGATCTCAAATTCTGAATCAGGTCTGTTGCTTCTTCCCCCATTTCCTAAGGGGTAGATGTCACACCCTGACTTTCCACGTGTCACCGGTGGGCCCGGTGGGGGAGTATCGTGACGTGGTTGGCAACATAATAGTCAAACAACACAATATATAAATGCACAGCGGAAGCAAAAGATAAATATTATTACAATCCGAATATAAAGTAATATCCAGTATTACAACAGAAAGTAAAGGATCCACAGGCGGATCTTAAAACATATCATTTGTTCAACAGACTTTAGACGCCTAGGACTTGCAAGATTCCTTATTAGCGCCCTGAGCTTCCAACCAATTTCGTACAGTACCTGTCACTTAACCTTTTTGGAAAAATACGTCAGTTTTCACTGGTAAATACACTCAACTGACTCATTTGAAAAGAGTTTAAGAAAATTGATTTGGATGCACATGGCACAAAATATCTTTTGTAATTTGATTAAAATGTACAGAGGCAAAATTAACCTTTTATACTTGGGAAAATTATTTGTATATAATCTTGTATACAGTTTTACTTATTTGTCGTCCGTTAGGGCCGGTTTGTAGGGCCGGACTAGATTAACTGACACGCCACAGGTATAATGCCCACGGGCTATGTCACACCCCAAATTTCCACGTGTTACCGGTGGGCCCGGTAGGGGAGTAACGTGACGTGGTTGGCAACATCATAGTCAAACAACACAATATATAAATGCACAGCGGAAGCAAAAGGATAAATATATTACAATCCGTAATACTGTAACATCGAAGTATTACAACGGAAGTAAAGGATCCACAGGCGGATCAAATAAAATAACATGGTTCAACAGACTTTAGGCATCTAAGCTTGCGAGACTCTTTATTGATGCTAGGAGTAGCCAGCCAATTCCGATTAGTACCTGCACTTAGCCTTTTTGGGAAAATACGTCAGTTTACACTGGTAAATACAATCAACTGACTCATTTTGAAAAGGGTTTAAGAAAATGATTGATTTGAATGCACATGGCACAAATAATATTTTATAACTTGGGATAATTATGTAAATATAATCCTTGTAAACGAATTACATGTTTCTTATGCGTTCAGTAGCCCGATCCGTAGACCGGGTCAAAGATCAATAGACACACCACATTATTTGGTTAGGCACTGACAGGTGTACGCCTACACCCCGTGCTAAGGTCGTGGCCATCTCGTAAGATGATGCCAGGGATATCCGGGACAACGGTCATTAACCCCCCAAAGGCTTTAAGCAAACAAAACATTTCAAAACAGAGCATATCAATGATTTAACCTCTATTCGATTAAAGATTCAATGCTGGACCAAGCGGTATTTTATATACCGTACCCCAAGCCCGTATAGGGAAATAAGTTAAAAGTATTTACCTGAGCTAAATATAAATTCAATCCCAGCCGTATCGAATCAGCAAGTACAGATAGCTTTTACTGGGCTCCTAAATCTGGAACGAAGGTTTATAATAACCTATTAGAATCCTAACGGGTCTTTAATTAAGCCTTGACTTAGACCGGTTAGTTTTCCAGAAGAAGATATGGTTCAAACGCATGATAAAACGAAGACCGGAAAAATGTGATTTAGACCCGACAAGTCTGAAGACTTGTATAATATGGGTAATCTAAATACATTCTGGATTTTGAGATAATAACGATAAGGTTTGACCCGTTTCGGCTAATTTATGCAAACTAGTTACATAAACCGAACCGAACGCGTATGAAGCGTAACGGGTAACCGTAAGAGTCCTTAAACAGGTTTCCTAAGTTAACATGCCTTAAATATGTTGTGATATCATTGGGATACCTTCCGTTATGCCCAAAACGAGTTTAATCTCATAAAAAGCCCCGTAGGGGTATTTTGGTCATTTTAAAGATTATAAAAGGAGTTAATTAAGTTCCTGTGAACCGGGTCTGAATACATCAGTAAAATAGTTTATTTTAACAGGTTATAACATTTGGTTATAAGTCTTTTATGTCAAAATAGTTTTAAATCCAAACTATGCGTATAATACGCGTATAAAGCCGTTTTAAGCGACGTACGGTTTAAAATAGTATTCTGAGTTTTCTGATTATTTAAACAAGTTCAAAACACTACATTTATTATTTAAAATCAGTAGCAATTGGATTGGCGTTAAAAGGATTTGTAAAACTCATTTTATGGCCTAAAAGGGCATATTCGGTATTTACCGAATTAAGGCGCTAATCCAAGCTTATGATCAGTTTAAAAATAATTAAAAATCTTCAAAAATCCTAGAATATTATTTAACATCAGTGGGTAAAAGATTTGGTGTCAAAACTGAGTTTAGATAGGTTTTATGCTAATGGCGCCGTTTAATTAATAAACATGTTTATAAATACGCCATTAAGCATAACTCCTAATCTAGACTTCCGATTGACGTGAAATTTTGCAGACATGTTCAATCGTCAGTATTAAAGACTTTTGCACTTTTACATTTTCTAAAATCTCGTTCTGCGGTCATAAGGGCATTATGGTCATTATTTAGGCATTTAACGGAAACGTCGGATAGTTACGGATTCGGGTAGTATAAACGCAGAGGATTATACTAACCTGTAACTAGGTCCTAATGGAACTTTAAGGCATGTCTAAACCTATCAAAAATGGGTCAGAATCGAGGTCAAAGCAGAAAGTCAAACTATGCGACTTTCGGCTCCGAATCGGTTCAAAACAGAGAGTTGTCGAATCAAACAAGCTTAGACAATTTTTTATACTTATTTTCAAGTTATATGCCTGTTAAAACAGATTACACGCCCTCTATATCGTTAATTACATGTTTAATGGTTCTGTTGACTTTTTCGGAAGAAGTTTGACTCGACAACGACATAGTTAGGATTGTTATCAGTGGGTGTTCTTTTAGGGGTTAATTACCCACATAAATACCAACTTGTAACTACTTTCGTTTCGACAAAACTCTGATCCGTTTCTGATCTATCTCTAAGTCAAACCGTAGTTACGACGGTTTGATTTCTAGGCTATAAACTAACCAAGACTTAATGTAAAAGAGTTTAGCATACTTACTCGTGTCTAAGGATGATTAGGAAGGTCTTGGGATCGGCTGATATGCACCAGAAATGATCAGGAAGTGAAGTGTGGTTGCATGTTGCAACTTTGACTTTATATAAGAACTTGGATCCTTATCAAATGAGTCTAGGGATGTTGTTAGATGTCCAACATGTGTCCTACAAGCTATAAACCACCTTAGGCAAGCCCATAGAATCGAAACTTGCCATTTAAGTCGGTTAAAACACAACAGGCAGCTGTCTGTTCAATTTTTCGCAACTGGGCAAGCCTTGCGCATCGTATGGGTTTAAGCCCTGCGATGCGCAAAGGACCCATACGATGCGCAGCCATAAATGGGCTACGGTGCGCAGCCATAAATGGGCTACGGTGCGCAAGCCTACCATCAGACTTCTAAAATTTGCAATTTAGTCCCTGGTCCCCCGAAACATCGCTTTCATAGTTTTTCTTGCATTTTAAGGCTTTGATATTAACATATAGGGGCTTTAATACTTATACCCACTTTGTCAAGTCCCCGGGTAACTTTGTGATCACCCGAAAAGCCCTAAATTCCAATGTTAACGATTCTAACCCTCATACACGAATTTTATCACAACTTTCTCATACGGTAACGAAACTTGGTGAAATTTTTATGGTACATTCTAGTGAGCATATTTAATCGTTACAAGGCTTCGGGTTTGCTATAAGGTCACTCAGAGGTATATCTTTAACATGTTGACACATTTAACCCATGCAGTTTGTAAACTCTCACTTTCTTTCACAATTCTCTTTGTATGATCCATGATCCATTCGTTTAAGGTTATAAACATCATGTAGGGTTATTGTGAAGTAAAATCATTCATTGTTGACACTTTGAACCCTTGTATTTACATAGTTTCATTGTTTGTCAACTTTAGTCCTTCAAGAACATTCTTGCACGCGTTCAAAACTTATGACACGTGTCAATACATTATAGGACGTAAATTTTCGGGGTGTTACATCCTCACCCCCTTAAAAGAAATCTCGACCCCGAGATTTACTGAAATAGATGAGGGTACTTTTCTTTCATCGTGGGCTCAACCTCCCACGTATACTTGGGATCTCTACAGGCATCCCATTTGAACTTTACAATTGGTACTTGCTTCTTTCGAAGCTTCTGAACCTGTCGATCCTCAATCGGCACAGGTTGCTTATCATATCATAAATCTGCATATCATTATGTGATAGTGCTTCTTGACTTATTGGCGGAACACATCCTCCAGTCACTATTGTGCAATGTATTGCGAGCTCCGTCAAACTCCTTAAGTAGGTTTTAGCTTACAAGCTACTTGATCTTGATACATTCAATTTCCTTCGAATGCTTTCCATATATTCAGAGATTAACTAGCCTGATAATTTCACAATTTTGTTACACCCTTCCTGGGTGATATCTTTTGTTAAACCATGTTCCTTAACAAGAACTTAGGAAGTTTGCTATTTTCATAACTCCTCGATTCTTGCCATATACTGGCAACCTACAATCGATTATGGATTTGTATAATCTTATTTGTTGTTCCCCAGGCAACTTTCAGATCTTGATAATTGGACTTACCAATCTATTGTCCTAACAACAGAGGTTTAACATTTCATTTATACAAGGTCTCTAAAGGAGTAACCTTGATACTTCTATACCAACTATTATAGAAAAGCTTCTCTTGAGGTGGTTATTCCAACCACTTTTTAACAAATCTTAAGGAGTAGCTAATCCTTACAGCTAGTCGAACAATTCGACGATCCTGGGTAGTTGATGGCGATTTTAACCGCTGTCTAAATAGGGTTGCGGTAATGAGTGCATGAGCAAAATGAACCGTCTTTCTTATCTAACAACTATCTTGTTCTGAAATATCGAGCTAGGCTATATGAATCTCCTATTTTAAAATTTACTTAATCAGGTTTTCGGTTATTCCATAATTAATATGGAGTTCTTACAACATTCTAACCCAAAGCGGGATGTTAATCATAACTCTACTTGCCTCTAGGGAGGTAAACAGTGTAAACTTAGGAGAATATAATCAAAGTACAAGGAGGTTACAGAGATTTCCATATCTCAGGCTCCAGTTCGCTCATCAACGCTTGTGTCTAATAAGTGACACGTTCATGTTATGATTCCCCATATTCCTTTACCGAGGAATATTTATTTGGATAGTTCTATTCCGGATATCTCCTTTGAATACTACTAGTCGACGGAAGTACAATACGATCATTGGGATATCTTAGGGGTTCCATGTATTAAACCTCCATGTTGATCAGACATGGAAATAATCTATGGGACACACTAGGATACGCCAATCCTCATATGACACTTTTATCAAACATAGTTTGGCATTCGCAGGCGATAGAAAACAATGAGAAAATAATTAAAATAACATATGTTGCCGTACTCTATGCGAAGAAAGAGTGGTCTAAGATTTTCGGAAGGATTCCTTGTCGATACTATAAGAATTGGTTACTATGGTTTCCTTGGTAATTTATACCTTGTCGATGATAAAAATTTGCTAAGTTTATGGTTCATGAAGATTTGTTATTGCCTGTATTAAAAGAAAACAGGACACTTAGTAGAAATTATTATTGATAAATGATAAGGAAGTTTATTGTACAAGTGCTTATATCTAATAAATAATGGAAGTTTCACAAACTAGGCACCTAGCTCAGTTGGCTAGGCGCGCGAAAGGGTGCGGCCGGCCTAGACCCAGGTTCGATTCCGGGGACGGCCAGTTCCACCATTTTTTTATGTTTAATATTAATTACTCGTACGAATACGTGTAATTATGAGAGTGGTCTCATACGGAGTCTTGATAATTAATTGCTTCTTAACACACACAATATGGGCTTGATTTTTAAGGCAACCAAACCTTTCCTAATACTATATAAAGTCCTCTTATTAACGCAACAAGGACAGCGGAGAAGAGTAATTCCTAATGGATATTAAATATCCATTTAATATTGCTGCAGTAGTCTCTAAGGTATTATCGACCAAAATTTTTTTTTTTTTACTTCATACTTAACGCTTAGAGTTTTAGCAGGCAGATTTAAAGATTTAAAATATCTATTGTCTACAAGAGACTTATCTGAACCTGTATAAAAAGTACTCTAGTTTATACATCATTTACAAAAAGGTACCTGTGCTAACGTTGTCATCCTGAACGGCTTCCCTTGCATCCATTCTGAAGACCCTCGCATTGGTCTTCTTGCCTTCCTCAGGCTTTTTAGCGTACTTAGGGCAGTTGGTCTTAATGTGCCCCTTATCATGGCAGTTGAAGCATGTTGCATCCTTTATCTTCTTGCACTCTATCGTCTTGTGGTCTTTAGACTTGCATAACCCACATGCAGGTGATCCTGATTGAGACTGGGTCTCAAGCCTGCATTTTCCAAAGTGGCGTTTTTGGCAAGTCGAGCACCTTGGCTTTCCCTCTGTTCGCTGGTTAGCCTTGTTAGATCCAGACTTAATTGCTTTTCCCTTGGCAGTCGTAGGGCAATTAGTACTGATATGGCCCTTTTTGCCACAGCCATGACAGGTCGCATCTTCCAATTTCTTGCAATCCAAGGCCTTGTGACCCTTGGTTTTGCAAATTCCACATAAATTAGTACGTGGGTCGATTGTGCATTTTCCAACATGTTGCTTCCTGCAGATCTTACATCTGGGTTTTTCACCTGACTGTTGGTTGTTTTTCAATCCCTTGCATTCATGGGTCTTGTGATTCCTCTCTTTACAGATACCACATCCCCTGATCTGTTCATATATACATTTACTGAAGTGTCTCTTCTTCCCACAAATCTTACATTCGGGTTTAGCCTCCTTTGCCTTAGACTGGTTATAGTTTAAACCGGTCTTACCCTTTTTACAAATTTGCATTGGGGTATTATTGCCCTTTCGCTTGTGATCCTTCAGTACACGATCTACAACGTTATTTATGGCTGTATTTAACACAGCCTTTAACTCGGTGCTCGTTATGTTCAGTCTTACATCATCATTCTGATTAACTGGATGATGGTGAGCTTCAGAGGAGTCAGCCATGGTGAAGCTTTGAAGGCTACTATCCAAGTAGAAAACAATATGTTTAATCATATAGGGAATTGTCGAATTTGATGAATAAATAGCCATGGCGTAATTAAACCATATAGGCCAATAGATAAAATTAAATTTTTATTTGATTATGTTTTGCCTAAGTTTAAATAACCATCTTTGGCATTTAAGCGGAATATAATCCTTCATATTTATTAGACAGGGGACATAAGTCACGACTGCCAATGTCATACTGACATCTTTTATATATAGCACAAGGGCTTGTTCCAAAGGACTTATAATGGCTCAGAGACCTTGTCACTAGGGAAATTTTAAAACATAATCGATGATTCCTTTGGGTCGGAACATTTCATAGTTCATTGTCTTGACAAGAAGTTATGAAATAAAAACTATATTTTCATATCTACACCTTTTCCCATAGGTACACATCCCAAATGGATGTTTTGATGCGTACATCATGCTCGACGTTTACCAGTCATGATTCCTATTGATCACTTACACTAGCTAAGAGAAAAAAAAATCTTAATATAGGGATGACAAGTGTGATTTTATCATATCACTGTTGTCGGGAGTGTCAACACATTTTAAAGTGTTAACAATGATCTGAATCTCTTTTTAACCAAGTTTTACCATCTTAGCAAGGTCTACAATAACATTCAGGCTAGGTCAAACCTTTTAAGATTCTCTTTTAATATTTAAACTGACAGGAAGAGAATGATATTTATCTTATTCAGGATGTTCACTTAGTAATCCTAAAATATAAGTTAGTAATAGTACAAAAGGCTTAGTCAAGTAGACGAGTTTAATTTATAAGCCATGATTTCAGAGAATCAAAGCATTTAGGTTTGAACATAGTTCATTATCTTTCCTGGACAGAGAGTCAAAGACTACTACTGTCGTTGTCAAATTGACAATACAATATGGCCCGTAGGCGGATCAATTGACATTACAAATTAGAAATTAATAATCATCACACTGGTGATAGTAGTCATGATAATATTGATCATATTGACTATGAGGCTTGGGCATAGCCCACTGCCTTAGACAAGAACCCTAAGATTTACTACTGTCATTGTCGTAGTGACAATATTATAAAGTATAGCCAGTAGGCACTTCATCACTAAGGATGTCGATATTATGATCATCATATTGATGATATTAGTCATGATCACATTGATCATATAGACTAATAGGCTTGAGCATAGCTCACCACCATAGACAAGGAATCATAAAGATCACAATGTCAGAGACATATTAGTCATGATTACATTGATCATTTAGTCTAATAGGCTTGAGCAGAGCTCACCACCATAGACAAGGAATCATAAAAATCACAATGTCAGTATCTCAGATGGACAATACGTTATAGCCCGTAGGCACTTCCCTTCTAAGGGATGTTATTTTCCATTCATTTCATATTTCATGTTTAGAATGAAAACTTAATTTAATCAATCCATTATATGGAAAATAGAAGTACAGAGTTGCCCTAAGCGGGACTTGAAAGGAATAATGTTGTCCTCGAAGGAACTGAAAGGTAATTATGTCCTTATAAGGACTATTAAGGAAACGATTTTTCGCCAAGGGAGTTTCTTCTTCATTTTATTTCTGAATGCCTTCTCCTTGTTTGCATGTTTCGTCCTAGCCGTTTTACGAAGGTCAGCAATTTAAGGCTCCTGGTGTGGAGAATTATTATTATGGCTTCTTCGCTCGGCGACGTATCCAATATATAAAAATTTTTGGAAGCAGAATTTCCAGATAAGGATTGAGAATATTCCTATGTTAAGTCTAGACTCAGAAGATTTAGGAATGTGCTAATGTGTCATTGAGATTAAACACAGAAGGTAGTGTTTAATTCACTCAATGTTGGCTCTGATACCAACCTGTCACACCCCAAATTTCCACGTGTTACCGGTGGGCCCGGTAGGGGAGTAACGTGACGTGGTTGGCAACATCATAGTCAAACAACACAATATATAAATGCACAGCGGAAGCAAAAGGATAAATATATTACAATCCGTAATACTGTAACATCGAAGTATTACAACGGAAGTAAAGGATCCACAGGCGGATCAAATAAAATAACATGGTTCAACAGACTTTAGGCATCTAAGCTTGCGAGACTCTTTATTGATGCTAGGAGTAGCCAGCCAATTCCGATTAGTACCTGCACTTAGCCTTTTTGGGAAAATACGTCAGTTTACACTGGTAAATACAATCAACTGACTCATTTTGAAAAGGGTTTAAGAAAATGATTGATTTGAATGCACATGGCACAAATAATATTTTATAACTTGGGATAATTATGTAAATATAATCCTTGTAAACGAATTACATGTTTCTTATGCGTTCAGTAGCCCGATCCGTAGACCGGGTCAAAGATCAATAGACATACCACATTATTTGGTTAGGCACTGACAGGTGTACGCCTACACCCCGTGCTAAGGTCGTGGCCATCTCGTAAGATGATGCCAGGGATATCCGGGACAACGGTCATTAACCCCCCAAAGGCTTTAAGCAAACAAAACATTTCAAAACAGAGCATATCAATGATTTAACCTCTATTCGATTAAAGATTCAATGCTGGACCAAGCGGTATTTTATATACCGTACCCCAAGCCCGTATAGGGAAATAAGTTAAAAGTATTTACCTGAGCTAAATATAAATTCAATCCCAGCCGTATCGAATCAGCAAGTACAGATAGCTTTTACTGGGCTCCTAAATCTAGAACGAAGGTTTATAATAACCTATTAGAATCCTAACGGGTCTTTAATTAAGCCTTGACTTAGACCGGTTAGTTTTCCAGAAGAAGATATGGTTCAAACGCATGATAAAACGAAGACCGGAAAAATGTGATTTAGACCCGACAAGTCTGAAGACTTGTATAATATGGGTAATCTAAATACATTCTGGATTTTGAGATAATAACGATAAGGTTTGACCCGTTTCGGCTAATTTATGCAAACTAGTTACATAAACCGAACCGAACGCGTATGAAGCGTAACGGGTAACCGTAAGAGTCCTTAAACAGGTTTCCTAAGTTAACATGCCTTAAATATGTTGTGATATCATTGGGATACCTTCCGTTATGCCCAAAACGAGTTTAATCTCATAAAAAGCCCCGTAGGGGTATTTTGGTCATTTTAAAGATTATAAAAGGAGTTAATTAAGTTCCTGTGAACCGGGTCTGAATACATCAGTAAAATAGTTTATTTTAACAGGTTATAACATTTGGTTATAAGTCTTTTATGTCAAAATAGTTTTAAATCCAAACTATGCGTATAATACGCGTATAAAGCCGTTTTAAGCGACGTACGGTTTAAAATAGTATTCTGAGTTTTCTGATTATTTAAACAAGTTCAAAACACTACATTTATTATTTAAAATCAGTAGCAATTGGATTGGCGTTAAAAGGATTTGTAAAACTCATTTTATGGCCTAAAAGGGCATATTCGGTATTTACCGAATTAAGGCGCTAATCCAAGCTTATGATCAGTTTAAAAATAATTAAAAATCTTCAAAAATCCTAGAATATTATTTAACATCAGTGGGTAAAAGATTTGGTGTCAAAACTGAGTTTAGATAGGTTTTATGCTAATGGCGCCGTTTAATTAATAAACATGTTTATAAATACGCCATTAAGCATAACTCCTAATCTAGACTTCCGATTGACGTGAAATTTTGCAGACATGTTCAATCGTCAGTATTAAAGACTTTTGCACTTTTACATTTTCTAAAATCTCGTTCTGCGGTCATAAGGGCATTATGGTCATTATTTAGGCATTTAACGGAAACGTCGGATAGTTACGGATTCGGGTAGTATAAACGCAGAGGATTATACTAACCTGTAACTAGGTCCTAATGGAACTTTAAGGCATGTCTAAACCTATCAAAAATGGGTCAGAATCGAGGTCAAAGCAGAAAGTCAAACTATGCGACTTTCGGCTCCGAATCGGTTCAAAACAGAGAGTTGTCGAATCAAACAAGCTTAGACAAGTTTTTATACTTATTTTCAAGTTATATGCCTGTTAAAACAGATTACACGCCCTCTATATCGTTAATTACATGTTTAATGGTTCTGTTGACTTTTTCGGAAGAAGTTTGACTCGACAACGACATAGTTAGGATTGTTATCAGTGGGTGTTCTTTTAGGGGTTAATTACCCACATAAATACCAACTTGTAACTACTTTCGTTTCGACAAAACTCTGATCCGTTTCTGATCTATCTCTAAGTCAAACCGTAGTTACGACGGTTTGATTTCTAGGCTATAAACTAACCAAGACTTAATGTAAAAGAGTTTAGCATACTTACTCGTGTCTAAGGATGATTAGGAAGGTCTTGGGATCGGCTGATATGCACCAGAAATGATCAGGAAGTGAAGTGTGGTTGCATGTTGCAACTTTGACTTTATATAAGAACTTGGATCCTTATCAAATGAGTCTAGGGATGTTGTTAGATGTCCAACATGTGTCCTACAAGCTATAAACCACCTTAGGCAAGCCCATAGAATCGAAACTTGCCATTTAAGTCGGTTAAAACACAACAGGCAGCTGTCTGTTCAATTTTTCGCAACTGGGCAAGCCTTGCGCATCGTATGGGTTTAAGCCCTGCGATGCGCAAAGGACCCATACGATGCGCAGCCATAAATGGGCTACGGTGCGCAAGCCTACCATCAGACTTCTAAAATTTGCAATTTAGTCCCTGGTCCCCCGAAACATCGCTTTCATAGTTTTTCTTGCATTTTAAGGCTTTGATATTAACATATAGGGGCTTTAATACTTATACCCACTTTGTCAAGTCCCCGGGTAACTTTGTGATCACCCGAAAAGCCCTAAATTCCAATGTTAACGATTCTAACCCTCATACACGAATTTTATCACAACTTTCTCATACGGTAACGAAACTTGGTGAAATTTTTATGGTACATTCTAGTGAGCATATTCAATCGTTACAAGGCTTCGGGTTTGCTATAAGGTCACTCAGAGGTATATCTTTAACATGTTGACACATTTAACCCATGCAGTTTGTAAACTCTCACTTTCTTTCACAATTCTCTTTGTATGATCCATGATCCATTCGTTTAAGGTTATAAACATCATGTAGGGTTATTGTGAAGTAAAATCATTCATTGTTGACACTTTGAACCCTTGTATTTACATAGTTTCATTGTTTGTCAACTTTAGTCCTTCAAGAACATTCTTGCACGCGTTCAAAACTTATGACACGTGTCAATACATTATAGGACGTAAATTTTCGGGGTGTTACAGGCTATCATCCTCTAAGTGGATTACCAGTTCCGGTATAATGCCCACAAGGATGATACCTCGGAGTGGATTACCAGTTTTTACATAATGCAGCTGTCAGGTGTATGCCTACACCCCGTGCTTAGGTCGTGGCCATTTCTTAAAATGATGCCAAGGATATCCGGGACATGGTCATTAACCCCCAAGGGCCATACATCAAATAATACAGAATAAAACGAGTTATGTAATACATTAATCACAATCCGATTTAAATGTCTACATACTCGACCAAGCGGTACTTTTATAGTACCGTATCCCAAGCCCGTATAGGGAAAATAAGTTAAGAGTATTTACCTGAGCTAGCTCCTGTCTTAAATAGCAAGAATCTAATAACTCAGCCGTAGTCACTTAAGTAAGCGTAGGTACAATTTACCGGAAAGCTCTAGTCTGGAATGATGGTACAAATAATTAATTAGAATGCTAACGGGTCTTTAATTAAGCCTAAGCTTAGACCGGTTAGTCTTAAGGGAATTTACGGTTCTTACGCACGATTAAGCGAAGACCGGAATAGAATGTGATTTAGACCCGACAAGTTTGGAGACTTGTATAATATGGGTAAACTCAACACATTCTGGATTTTGAGATAAAACCGATAAGGTTTGACCCGTTTCGGCTAATTTATGTAAACTTGTTACATAAACCGAACCGATCGCGTAATAAGCGTAACGGGTAACCGAATGGATCACGAACAGGTTTCCTAAGTTAATATGCCTTAAATATGTTGTGGTATCAGTAGGATACCTTCCATTATGCCCAAAACGAGTTTAATCTCAATTCAAGCCCCGTAGGGGTATTTTGGTCATTTACCTAAGGCATATATACTACCTGTCATACAACTACATAAACGATGTGACCATAAGGTATAACCTCGAAAGGTTATTCCCTACATACTATGGTCACCTAATGTATTTGTTCGGATCCTAATGATCGACTAAACTGGGTCGGGTTCGAAGGTATAGGCGATTTATTAGATCGCCTACCCTACGACCCTAGACAACGTGGTAATCAGTGGGCATAGTCCCAAGGGACTATGACCAACGTGATTACACTCACGTTGCGAAGTTCAAACGAACTTCGCATTGACCATTACTGGTCAACGCTGAAAGTCAAACAAAGTTTGACTTTTTGACTCGAAAAGCAATAAAATAAGGAAAAGAACGAAAGAATACTTACGAAGGGTCCCCGAATGCTAAACTCGATTCAAAAATCTCAGGTATGAAACAAATGTTTCAACTTAGAGTTTCTCAAATCAAGTTTCTAGTGATTTTAGCAATGGGAGGTATGGGGTATTTATAGGAATACCCGAACCGTTAAGATCGTTTCATGGAAAACGTGCCTTAATCCCATCCGTACATGTGTTGCAAAGTTATGGTGTTTAGGTGTTTAAATTCCATCCATACATGTGTTGCAAAGTTATGGTGTTTAGGTGTTTAAATTCCATCCATACATGTGTTGCAAAGTTATGGTGTTTAGGTGTTTAAATTCCATCCATACATGTGTCGCAAAGTTATGGTGTTTAGGTGTTTAAATTCCATCCATACATGTGTCGCAAAGTTATGGTGTTTAGGTGTTTAAATTCCATCCATACATGTGTTGCAAAGTTATGGTGTTTAGGTGTTTAAATTCCATCCATACATGTGTTGCAAAGTCATGGTGCCTAAATTCCATCCTTATCCGCTGACTAAGCATGTTAGAATGTGTGGTTGTGAATTAAACAACGGCTAATACATCGAATCTGGTCCCGAAAGTGGAATAACGAACCAAATGACGCGATGAATGGATTTTTCTTAAGGCGAACACTAAAATATAATGTAGTCATGCTTACATAAATTTTTGGATGTCCGGATGTATTCAGAACGTAGGTTATGCGCGAAAATGCAAACTTATGCACTTTTTGACACTTTTAGTCCCTGATCCTTCTACACTTGATCTTAACATGCTTTCTTGCACTTCGAGTCCTCTAACTTGACTTTTATGGGCCTTAAGACATAACCATACTTTGTTAAGTCCTTGGGTAACTTTATGGTTACCCGATAAGTCTTAATTTCCAATGTTTACGCTTTAACCCCTCGCACACGAATTTGATCACAACTTTCTCATACGATAACGAAACTTTATGAAATTTTAATCGTGCATTCTAGTGAGCATAATTTACATTTACAAAGCTTCGGGTTTGTCAAAAGGTCACTCAGAGGTATATCTTTAACATGTTGACACATTAACCCCTGTAGTTTGTAATCTCTCACTTTTAGCTTCGTATGATCCATGATTCATTCGTTTGAAGGTATGAACATTGTGTAGGGTTAATGTTCATTATATTTATTCACAGTTGACACTTAGAATCCGTATAAACACATACTTTCCATGTTTGTCAACTTTAGTCCTTTTATAACATTCTTTCACACGTTCAAACTTTATGACACGTGTCAACACATTATAGGACGTGAATTTTCGAGGTGTTACATCCTCACCCCCTTAAAATAAATCTCGACCCGAGATTTACTGAAATAAAGGAAGTATTCTCTGCCTAATAATGGCAACTTACAATCGAGTACGGATTTATATGATCTTATTTGTTGTTTCCTGGGCAACGTTCAGATCCTTATAATTGGACTTACCAATCTATTGTCCTAACAATAAACGTTTAACATGCCATTTATACAAGGTCTCCAAGGAGCCACCTTGATACTTATATGGCAGTTATTATAGGAAAGCTTATCTTAAGGTGAGGTGATTATTCCAACCATTTCTCCAAATTAATCTTACGGAATAGCTAATCTTTACAGTTAGTCGAACAATTCGACGATTTTGGGCAGCTGATGGCGATTCTTAATCGTCGCCTAATTAAGGTTGCGGTAAACAATGCCTTAGCAAAATGAACCGTCTTTCAAAATTTCCTATACCGAATTCTCAAGATATTGAGTTAGGCTATGAATCTTCTATCTTAAAATTTACTTGATCAGGTTTTCGGTTATTCCATAATCAACATGGAGTTCTTACAACACTCTAACCCAAAGTGGGATGTTAATCTTAACTCCACCTGTCTCCAGGGGGCAAACAGGGTAAACTTAGAAGAAGATGACCAACATACAGGGAGGTTACAGAGATTTTCCATATCTCAAGCTCCAGTTCATCCATCATTGCTTTTGAAAAATGACATATTTATGTTACTAGTCCACGAATTCCTTAATCGGGAATATTTACTTGGACAATTATATTATGGATATCTTCTTTGAATGCCATTAGTTGACTTTAGTACCATATGATCATTGGGATATCTTTGTGGTTCCATGCATTAAACCTCCATACTGATCAGGCATGGAAGCAATCTATGGAATTTATTAAGATACACCAATCCTCATATAGCGCTTTTGTCATACCATTTGGTATTCGAAATCGATAGAGATTAAAGAGATATCAACTATATGTGCTTATATTTAATTAGAATGGAAATATTCACAAACTAGGCACCTAGCTCGGTTGGCTGGGCGCGCGAAAGGGTGCGGCCGGCCTAGACCCGGGTTCGATTCCGGGGACGGTCAGTTCCACCATTTTTTTTTTATGTTTAATTTTAATTAATCGTACGGACACGTGTAATTACGAGGGTTGTCTCATAAGGAGTCTTGATAATTAATTGCTTCTTATCACTCACAATATGGACTTGATTTTTAAGGCAACCACTCGATTTTTATATTGAGTCCTTAAGTATGCAACCAAAAGTTTGCTATGAGGATATTAGAAAAAGTGATTTCTAATAGATATTAATATCAATATAGGATTTGTTGGAGCATTTTCGACGTAACATCGTCACTTTCTACCGGGCATTAAACGACCGGAGTCTTAATCAGGTGGAGACAACAGTTCTCAACCTTTATCATTCATAATATATTTATATGTGCCAAAATCAAATAAGTTTCTGCATAAACTGCTTGATAAGGAAAGGTACATATTATACTATTATTATTCTGCATCATCTCTTGGGCGTTCATCCTGACAACTCGTGCGTTTGTTCCCTCGGCTTACTCGGGCTTCCTCGCGTACTTAGGGCAGTTGGTCTTTATGTGCCCTTTCTCGTTGCAGTTGTAGCATGTAGCATCTTTGATCTTCCCGCAATCAACAGCCTTGTGCTCCCTAGACTTGCATATCCCACATGCAGGTGGTCCTGATTTAGAATTGGACTCCATTCTGCATTTTCCAAAGTGGCGTTTTTGGCAAGTCGAGCACCTTGGCTTATCCTCTGTCCGCTGACCATTCTTTCCAGACCCAGACCTCTCAGAGTCAGTTTTTCCCTTGTGTTTCTTCTCAGATCCTCGTGAGTTATCATCCTCACGCTTCTTCTTACTTTCTTCAGATTTCTTTAGCGACCTTAGCCTGACCGCATCTAAAGTAAGGGACAGAGAGAGGTCAGTTACTGACCTAAATGTAGTAGGTCTTGAAGCCTTAACACTGGCTTTGATTTCTGGGGGTAAACCCCCAATGAAGCGTGCAATTCGCTTGGGCTCTGGTGTTACAAGGTAAGGGACCAGTCTGGACAGGGTATTAAAACTGGTGAGGTAAGCTTGACAATCTAAGTTTGTCATCACCAAAGATAAGAAATCTGACTCAATCCCCTCAACCTCGTGTTGAGGGCAGTAATTCTCCTTAATGAGAATAACAAACTGTTCCCATGACATGCTGTAGAGCGGAATCTTCCCAGCAGCTTGAATGAGAGACTTCCACCATGCCAGTGCCTCTCCTTTGAACGATTGGGATACGTACTTCACGACATCCCTTTCAGCGCAACCGCTGATATCGACAACTGTGTCCATTTCATCCAACCAAATCATACAATCAACTGCCCCTTTTTCCCCAGTAAAATCTCGGGGCTTGCAGGAAACAAAGTACTTATAGTTACAGGATTTGGTATGCGGTTCATTATCGAACACTATTCTCTTGGATGGAACACTGTGTTCATTAGACGAATGTCGATCGTCATCTTTCTTTGAGGGCGGCTTGTTATCAGGCTCTGGAGGAGTTTTAGGGATGGATTTAGGGTGGGGTACAGATGAGGCTTTACTATATGTCTCACTATACTCCTGGAATTGCTCCTTCACAGCTTTAGATACAGCCGAGTCAATCAATGTACGAAGTTCTCCTCTGGTTATATTAATCCTTTCATCATCGTGATTTTCCAGAGGGTGACTATTCCCTTCTTCCGACCCCGCTATGTAGTTTTAATTGCTACATAAAAATTAAACAAGGACAAGGTTTTTACGGAAGTTTAAACAGTTTTATCTTTTTGAACGATTTATTAACCATGTTTCTAATATACATATTGGTTAATTTGATAAATATATAATTATTCAGGATATTTATTATACTCCTAAATTATAAGTTAATAATAGCACAAAAGGCCTAGTCACTTAGACAAGTTTAATTTGTAGGCCTTGATTTTATAGAATCGAGGCTTCAAGGTTTGAATCAAAGTTCATTACCTTTTTCTTGACAGGGAGTTGTAGGCTACCACTGTCTTTAGTCCCAGAGGACGTTAGTTATAGCCCGTGGGCACTTCATCCATAAGGGATGATTATATAAATAAGGAATTTTAGTATATCCCAAAATGACTTATGTGATTTTATCATATCACATTTTGTCGAGCATGTTAATATGCTTTCATATGTTTAATAAGGATTTGAATCTCTTGAATAGGTTCTACCATCTTGGCCTTGTATGCCGTGACATTTAGGCTAGGTTTTTCCTTTAAGATTCTTTTAATAATTAACGCAGAGCAATCCTAAATTGAATTGTTAACAAGGATCTGAATCTAATTATGGAACTACCATCTAGGCCCTGTCTTAATGTGACACATGGCTAGGTTTTGTCCTTTTTAAATTTTGCCATTTTATTATAATGGTAGATCTTATAATATAGGAATGATACTTTAAATATAATCGTTCCTTTAAAATTTAACAAGTATATGGTTGCCCTAAACGGGACTTCTATAGCAATTGACTTGCCCATGCAAGGGCTAATCAGAAAAATAACAAAGGAACCAAATAAGGTAAAATGAAACAAATTTGGATTTTTCCTATGTTCTTGTCTAGACTCAAGAATGTGCAATTGTGTAACTGAGATTAAACACAAAAGACTAGTGTTTAATTCACTCAGTGTTGGCTCTGATACCAACCTGTCACACCCTGACTTTCCACGTGTCACCGGTGGGCCCGGTGGGGGAGTATCGTGACGTGGTTGGCAACATAATAGTCAAACAACACAATATATAAATGCACAGCGGAAGCAAAAGATAAATATTATTACAATCCGAATATAAAGTAATATCCAGTATTACAACGGAAAGTAAAGGATCCACAGGCGGATCTTAAAACATATCATTTGTTCAACAGACTTTAGACGCCTAGGACTTGCAAGATTCCTTATTAGCGCCCTGAGCTTCCAACCAATTTCGTACAGTACCTGTCACTTAACCTTTTTGGAAAAATACGTCAGTTTTCACTGGTAAATACACTCAACTGACTCATTTGAAAAGAGTTTAAGAAAATTGATTTGGATGCACATGGCACAAAATATCTTTTGTAATTTGATTAAAATGTACAGAGGCAAAATTAACCTTTTATACTTGGGAAAATTATTTGTATATAATCTTGTATACAGTTTTACTTATTTGTCGTCCGTTAGGGCCGGTTTGTAGGGCCGGACTAGATTAACTGACACGCCACAGGTATAATGCCCACGGGCTATCATCCTCTAAGTGGATTACCAGTTCCGGTATAATGCCCACAAGGATGATACCTCGGAGTGGATTACCAGTTTTTACATAATGCAGCTGTCAGGTGTATGCCTACACCCCGTGCTTAGGTCGTGGCCATTTCTTAAAATGATGCCAAGGATATCCGGGACATGGTCATTAACCCCCAAGGGCCATACATCAAATAATACAGAATAAAACGAGTTATGTAATACATTAATCACAATCCGATTTAAATGTCTACATACTCGACCAAGCGGTACTTTTATAGTACCGTATCCCAAGCCCGTATAGGGAAAATAAGTTAAGAGTATTTACCTGAGCTAGCTCCTGTCTTAAATAGCAAGAATCTAATAACTCAGCCGTAGTCACTTAAGTAAGCGTAGGTACAATTTACCGGAAAGCTCTAGTCTGGAATGATGGTACAAATAATTAATTAGAATGCTAACGGGTCTTTAATTAAGCCTAAGCTTAGACCGGTTAGTCTTAAGGGAATTTACGGTTCTTACGCACGATTAAGCGAAGACCGGAATAGAATGTGATTTAGACCCGACAAGTTTGGAGACTTGTATAATATGGGTAAACTCAACACATTCTGGATTTTGAGATAAAACCGATAAGGTTTGACCCGTTTCGGCTAATTTATGTAAACTTGTTACATAAACCGAACCGATCGCGTAATAAGCGTAACGGGTAACCGAATGGATCACGAACAGGTTTCCTAAGTTAATATGCCTTAAATATGTTGTGGTATCAGTAGGATACCTTCCATTATGCCCAAAACGAGTTTAATCTCAATTCAAGCCCCGTAGGGGTATTTTGGTCATTTACCTAAGGCATATATACTACCTGTCATACAACTACATAAACGATGTGACCATAAGGTATAACCTCGGAAGGTTATTCCCTACATACTATGGTCACCTAATGTATTTGGTCGGATCCTAATGATCGACTAAACTGGGTCGGGTTCGAAGGTATAGGCGATTTATTAGATCGCCTACCCTACGACCCTAGACAACGTGGTAATCAGTGGGCATAGTCCCAAGGGACTATGACCAACGTGATTACACTCACGTTGCGAAGTTCAAACGAACTTCGCATTGACCATTACTGGTCAACGCTGAAAGTCAAACAAAGTTTGACTTTCTGACTCGAAAAGCAATAAAATAAGGAAAAGAACGAAAGAATACTTACGAAGGGTCCCCGAATGCTAAACTCGATTCAAAAATCTCAGGTATGAAACAAATGTTTCAACTTAGAGTTTCTCAAATCAAGTTTCTAGTGATTTTAGCAATGGGAGGTATGGGGTATTTATAGGAATACCCGAACCGTTAAGATCGTTTCATGGAAAACGTGCCTTAATCCCATCCGTACATGTGTTGCAAAGTTATGGTGTTTAGGTGTTTAAATTCCATCCATACATGTGTTGCAAAGTTATGGTGTTTAGGTGTTTAAATTCCATCCATACATGTGTTGCAAAGTTATGGTGTTTAGGTGTTTAAATTCCATCCATACATGTGTCGCAAAGTTATGGTGTTTAGGTGTTTAAATTCCATCCATACATGTGTTGCAAAGTTATGGTGTTTAGGTGTTTAAATTCCATCCATACATGTGTTGCAAAGTCATGGTGCCTAAATTCCATCCTTATCCGCTGACTAAGCATGTTAGAATGTGTGGTTGTGAATTAAACAACGGCTAATACATCGAATCTGGTCCCGAAAGTGGAATAACGAACCAAATGACGCGATGAATGGATTTTTCTTAAGGCGAACACTAAAATATAATGTAGTCATGCTTACATAAATTTTTGGATGTCCGGATGTATTCAGAACGTAGGTTATGCGCGAAAATGCAAACTTATGCACTTTTTGACACTTTTAGTCCCTGATCCTTCTACACTTGATCTTAACATGCTTTCTTGCACTTCGAGTCCTCTAACTTGACTTTTATGGGCCTTAAGACATAACCATACTTTGTTAAGTCCTTGGGTAACTTTATGGTTACCCGATAAGTCTTAATTTCCAATGTTTACGCTTTAACCCCTCGCACACGAATTTGATCACAACTTTCTCATACGATAACGAAACTTTATGAAATTTTAATCGTGCATTCTAGTGAGCATAATTTACATTTACAAAGCTTCGGGTTTGTCAAAAGGTCACTCAGAGGTATATCTTTAACATGTTGACACATTAACCCCTGTAGTTTGTAATCTCTCACTTTTAGCTTCGTATGATCCATGATTCATTCGTTTGAAGGTATGAACATTGTGTAGGGTTAATGTTCATTATATTTATTCACAGTTGACACTTAGAATCCGTATAAACACATACTTTCCATGTTTGTCAACTTTAGTCCTTTTATAACATTCTTTCACACGTTCAAACTTTATGACACGTGTCAACACATTATAGGACGTGAATTTTCGAGGTGTTACAGTAGATGGGGGTAATTGAAGTCGGTAGTTGGAGGATTAATGGTGCTAGATGAAGATGAAACCGAAACCCGAACCCGAGAAGAACCATCATCATTCTGTCTGACCCGAAAACACTACTCGTCGTGCAGCCACCCCTATCACTGTGTTGTTCCGTCCTTGCCGCTGTCGCCGTCGTACGCCGCAGACCCTTAAGAGGGTGTTTGTTTTTTCAGATGTAAAAGGTATGGAAGCCATTGGAGACAAAGGATTTAAGAAGCTGTGGGTAGTTAACACCATGGTTGAAATCGTAGCCGTTGATTTTAGTGTAAACACCTTGTAAATTCTCTGATTCTTTGAATACAACTGATCTCAAATTCTGAATCAGGTCTGCTGCTTCTTCCCCCATTTCCTAAGGGGTAGATGGGGGTAATTGAAGTCGGTAGTTGGAGGATTAATGGTGCTAGATGAAGATGTGTGTCAGGTTAATTGATGAACAGACCTTAATTGATGAACAGAAGGAGGGGAAGTTGGAAAGAATGAGGAGAGAAAGCCGGTAACCTTAATTGTTGGGTAGTTGGAGGATGAATGAAGAGCAAGAAAAAACTAGGGTTTACGAAATTATTATCATTTGGCGGGAAAAAACAAGACAGGAAGTCAAAGGTTCCTATGTTTCTTGATAAGTTACCGTAGTGGTCGGGAAAAGTTGTCGGATATTGATTGGAGGAGAAATTGTACGGCCGTAGATTCCGGTGACCGGAATTACGATTCTGATGAAGGAGATGTGATAGTCCCTTCGTCTGCACCGGTGGTGATACGAAATCCGTTAGGGTTTGATGATAAGTTGATACGAAATCCGGTGTTAATACTCTTCATTCATCCTCCAACTACCCAACAATTAAGGTTACCAGCTTTCTCTCCTCATTCTTTCCAACTTTCCCTCCTTCTGTTCATCAATTAATGTCTGTTCATCAATTAACCTGACGCACATCTTCATCTAGCACCATTAATCCTCCAACTACCGACTTCAATTACCCCCATCTACCCCTTAGGAAATGGGGGAAGAAGCAGCAGACCTGATTCAGAATTTGAGATCAGTTGTATTCAAAGAATCAGAGAATTTACAAGGTGTTTACACTAAAATCAACGGCTACGATTTCAACCATGGTGTTAACTACCCACAGCTTCTTAAATCCTTTGTCTCCACTAGCTTCCATACCTTTTACATCTGAAAAAACAAACACCCTCTTAAGGGTCTGCGGCGTACGACGACGACAGCAGCAAGGACGGAACAACACGGTGATAGGGGTGGCTGCACGGTGAGTAGTGTTTTCGGGTCAGACAGAATGATGATGGTTCTTCTCGGGTTTCGGTTTCGGGGCTCGGTGCGAGAAGGGGCAGTGGCAGCACACACACATGTCCACTTCATAAATTGTCGGTTAGTATATATATATATATATATATATATATATATATTCACCTCCGATTCACCTGCATATCTTGTGATTTTTGGATAGTTGTTTTGTACACTGTGCGAATGGTGTTGTCTAATCTTATGCTTTCATTTTGGTTGTCTTGTGTTTAGTGTGATAGTTGCTATTTGTTTTTTAGAATATAATGTTATTTACTCAGGTAGTTGTAAACAGTTTAGTGTAGTAGGTATTATAGAATGTATGTTGCTACCTTTGTGTTTCTCACATTTTTGAGAGTTTTTGAGTATAATTGTTAGCTGTTGATATAATTTTTAGAGAATGACCACGGTAATTAGGATGATGATCTGGGATTCTTATATAAGAAGTGTGTCGTAAAGGTTTGTCATGTTTATGTGAGTTGTGAATGGTGATGAAAGTTGTTTGTATGATCATTGTTCTTGAAATTAGTTGGTGCTTTAAAATAATGGTAATAGATCAAATCTAGCTTCGGTTAAAGGCTGTGTTCCAGAGATCCACTTAACAGGGGGAGGTGAGGGGAGGGGAGGGGAGGGAAAATGAGGTTTTTTTTGCCTGAAAATAGTCTTTCCAATTTGGAAAAACATGGAGGGGAGGGGAGGGATTTTTAACTCGGGAACACACCGAAAATGTTCCGGGCAGAGTTTGAGATAGATACCTTTTAAATATAATAATAACTAGTCTAACATTTCTTGTTATAATGGATTAGGTCATGGCGGAATTACCTACGATCGATCTACACATTTTTTCGTTGACAACAAATTTGTTAAATGCGATTTTATCACAAATATAACTTTTCTCTAAAGTTACTCGTGTATTTTTGGTTCTGGTCTTATTTGGGTGTTTGTTACAAGTGACTTTTGATTGTATCCCAATAACGTAGCTTGATTTACAATATGTTTGTGGTTGTTAAAACTTTTTTCTTTTTACCAGCCAAAACTAACTATCATTAAAAAAACAACGATTACAATTAGATATCCTGGCAAGTTGCTGGCTGCAAGCGAAACCACAAAACAAAGACCAAAAACTCCATAAACACAACATACCGGAATGAGATGAGCCTAAACGAATGTCATTGTAACATTGTTGTGGGTCTCTCATTCTCTAGCTGAATACAGATAGATGGCCTTTTGCATTAGCTGTGTTTGTTTCAGTTGGTAACATAACATACGAAAAAAATATATGTAAAAAGTGGGAGTTCATTAGAAGGAACCAAGATGGTTAACTGAGCCAAGGGTGCACCGACATGTAATCCTTCCACTGTCTAGAGCGTGAGGTTCTCGCAGCTCTGTGAAACCAGCCTAACGCATTGCCCTCAACTTTAGGAGCCAAGTAGCCCAAGCCTTCGCCTAAACCACATGACCCAACTACTCCAAACTTGGAACGGGCAAGCCAGATATTGCACCAACTTGACCCAACCAATCTAAGCTCAATCACAGTCCATCCCACTTTAAAGCCCTCACTTGAGTCACAGGCTCGCGTTACCAAGCCCGGCGACAATCAGATACCTTTCTCTTCTTATAAACAAGAACTCATTGTGTCTGTATATCGATGTGGGATAAACAAAAGTTTCTGGTACAGTCATTCACGTACTCCATAATTTGTTTCACCAGACATTTGCTTATTGATTTCGTAATTGTAAATTGAAAAGAAGATTGAGTTTCTCATAACTATGTAACTAAATTAGATTATCCCACATCTATGATTGTGGTTGGTTAGTCATCTGTCAATGCAACATCAACATTTGATATCGCTTTTCACTCTTGGAAGCGACATCTTTTATAAGTCACATGACTCCAACCTAAATATCAATTGTGTGTTGTTGATGCATAACTCTTATCAATTGTGGTTAGGCATCATGAATATTTGTTTATGATGGTTTGTCAATGCTCAAATTGCTCATTTATTATGTATGTAGACATACATGAGAGGTTCAATAAAAATTTAAGAACCGTCGAAAGTGACATTTGACTCACATAAGCTGATCAATTTACAAGATTTATATATCTTGATTAATTTGTTAAAGCTTTGAAGCATTCTCTATTCGAAAAGAAGAAAATTGGACATATTCACTTTTGCTTTCACATTCACAAGTCTTGGAAACAAAACAAATGTTTTAAAAACCAGAAAGTATGAATTTTGTGATTTAATCCATTTTATATATGGGTGCAATATCAAATGTTAGTTTTATAAGTTCTTAATTTATCTTAGTATATATTTAGACACACTGAAACACATGTTTTAATACATGATTTGTGACTATTGTCTTGAACATGAGATGGTTAGACCGGCAGTAGCACTCCTGACTCCACACCCAAGGGCATGGAGAAAGCCGATTTAGCAGGCTGGGTCACGTGTGACAACACTTTTGTAGGTTTTGAGTATGGAGGGGGAATGTACACAGCGCCAGTGCACGTGGTCCTAGAAATCAATAGTCTAAAATGCTTTTTCTAGCAAAAAAAATATAAAAATTGTTACCACTTATATACAGTTATTATGGCTACTATGAAAGAAACAAGGTAAAATCTTCCATTTTCATAAAAGTCAATAGTCTAAAATGCTCTTCTAGAAAAAAAAAAAAAAAAAGATTATTCCAACTTTTTTTAACAACAATAAATTTATTGTAAAAACAAGCTAGTGGGGTGCTGGACCTAACCATACAAACATGAACCGACTAAAGCAAAAATGCAATGATCATGACCGACACAAACTAGGTCCAGAGTAAGTACACCCTTAACAATTGGCGAATGCATCAACATCTACCTACCAAAATATCATCAATCAATTTAAACCATTAAGTGTTATAAATGACATTTAATCCCTGCATTTTCGTAATATTTTGTGTACAGTATATAATAAAAGAAAATTTCATACGAAAAAAAGTGAAATGGAAGGTAGGACTAAAAGTGTAAGGTTTTAAAGTGAAAATCCACCGCCCCTTACCATTCATGAACCTGACTTCATCGCTGATTTCAATATTTCATCACATATGGGTTTTGATTGCACCCCATGACCGTTGTTTTTGGATTTCAATTTCATCATGTCTGCTAACGACGAGGTTCAAGGTTTGTTCAATCTTCCATTGCTAGGGTTTTAGTTTAACAATTACAAATGAGTCTTTGTTTACGGTGATGGTTTTTACCAGTATGGGTTTAGAAGTGATATTGAGACGTTCTAGAGTTTCTCATGGAGTTTGGAACCATGGCTTTCTGACTCTTTTGCTATTAGAGTTTAACAACGTGCAACTAAAAAGTAACAAGAACGCACATGACACAAACATACAGGACAATAATAAGTGATCAATTCAAGTTTTGGTTTGATAAAAGTAACAAGTAACTCTCAATGAAACAAAAATGCTAATCTCTACATATACATAATTCTTGATTACTCTAATTTCTTAGCTACTATTGGGACGATCGACACAGGAACTAACTACCAATTGTTCATTTTCCTAATAAGTTATCTAAAGTTGGAAATGGTACAATTGTATGGCTATCAAGGTTCGTTTTTCAAACAACACAAGGAGTGAATAATTAAACACATCCAAACTAACGAGTTCTAGCTAACCACATTCACAAAAAATCAAACAATGATCTTGATTATGATCACATGGAAACAAACTACTCAACAATAAAAAAAGTAAATGATACTAACGTTGTCACTTTATCAATATCTTAAAACATTTGTAGAGAACCTAATCGTTGTAATATAAAACCTAATAACAGTTCAATTAATTTATCTTTCGGTTATAAATTATTAGGGTCGAGCTCAGACTCATTTAAGTTTAATTTAATTCAAACTTTTAAAACATCAATTTAAGTAGTATGGCTCGTTTACACCTATACGACGATACTATAAATATACTAAACCACAAGTCTATGATAATAGTTTGAGACACTAATTATTTGTACTAATAAATCTACAACATAAAATAAAATCAAATAAACAAGTCTAATTCTCTAAATTTAAATAGATTAAAAAAAACCAATAGAGTAAACAAATACTTTTTTTGAACGACAAAGATTATATCATTCCTACTCCTACCCCTAAGCTACACAATAAATACTAAATTACATCCAATGCCAGAATTGAACCATGATCTTTTCTTCAAAAGGCAAGAGTCTGGGATGGCGAATAAACAAATACTATGAAGGAAAATTATATAAAATCTTGTTAATGCCAAAGGTGTAACATGTAAGATAAACCAAGGGCCAAAACTCACAACTCATTCACAAAAATAAATTGTCGGTGCATAACCTCCAACACATTCTCCATCAATCCATTTATACCTTTCTGTCACCGCGTTTTTCGCTACCCACAATATACCACCCACCGGAAAATATCTCCGGCAACCCAATCGCCACCACTCACCACCAATCACCCCATCAAAAAACCCCAAAACCATGGGATCTCTCCCTCATTTCCTATCAGACCCACCGTCACAAAAACAACAACAACCCAATCTCATCGACCCAATCAAACTCAAAACCCTCTTCAAATCCCAACAAAAATACCTCAACAACTTCTTCGACAAACTCGACCATTCCCAAGCCCACTTATTCACCCAAACCCTCTTAAACTCCACCGGCACCATCTTCATCACCGGCGTCGGCAAATCCGGTTTCGTTTCCAAAAACATTTCACAAACCCTCGTCTCCTTAGGCATCAAATCCCAATTCTTATCCCCAACAGACGCCCTTCACGGCGACATTGGGATATTAACCGAACAGGATGTGTTAGTTATGTTCAGCAAGAGTGGGAATACGGAAGAATTGTTAAGGTTGGTGCCGTGTGCGAGAGCGAAAGGGGCGTTTTTGATATCGGTTACGTCGGTTGAAGGGAATTCGTTGATGGGGTTGTGTGATTTGAATGTGCATTTGCCGTTGGAACGGGAATTGTGTCCGTTTGATTTGGCGCCCACGACTTCTACGGCGATTCAGATGGTGTTTGGGTGTACGGTGGCGATTGCGATGATGGATGCAAAGTGTTTGACGAAAGAAGGGTATGCTGCGAATCATCCTGCTGGAAGGATTGGCAAGAGTTTGATCTTTAAGGTTAGGGTTTGAATTAAAGTTTCTTTTTTTGTTGTTTTGTGTTTTTGATGATGAATTTTTGTGGTGATGTGGGAAAGATTTGATCTTGAACATGGGTTCTTGATTATGAAACTACAGTGGGTTGAGTTTTAGACTTTTAGGTTAGTTTTAGTAGTTTATGGTTTCTCAGTTTTGCTGCATCTTAAGTTTTTAGGGGTGTGTAGATCTCAGGTAAGACCGAGTATGACTGAAACCAGAGCGATCCATATATCTCAGTCAGATCATTGTTCTGCGCGATTTTGGTCTTCGGCTCAGACTTGGGCTGGTTCTACAATGAACTGTTTTGTATTCATGTAGTTGCTTACTTGCTTATGTGTCTTATAACCCCTCTATGTATTCATTTAGTTGTACTAATCTCAGTGTGTACTTTTAAGGTGATTAACCTAATTTGGAGTGAATTGATGCTCATACTTTACAGTAAACGAAGTTGTAGAGAAAAGGGGATCACAAGTTTTAATGAAAAATTGCACAAAATATCCGAAAACATAAAGAATACAGGATTGTAATATGCGGTACCTGTTTTATCCTCTTTGCGATGCAAAGATAAGGTTTATAATGAAGATTTTTAGATTTGTCAGTTGTCACTTTAGGGAAAATGATGACCAGATAAGCCCTTCAATCATTTAGTATTTAGGATTGCTTATCAGACTTTTTTAAAGTGAATATAAAATCAGAAGGAACAATAAGATTAGAATTAAAAAAAGGATTAAAAACAGGATGCAAGTACAATAAACTAAAATTTAAAAAAAAGGGTAATTGCCCGGTACCCCTGACCGTGGGAGACTTGCTCCCGAGGCTAGCAGCCCGACAGTGCCGCCTCGCGGTGAATACCCTGCCAACCCTAGGGGTTCGAAGAGCCTGGGGTTGCCAGGTTTCGAACCCGAGACCTCAAGGATCCTAGAGTTGGTTTAAAGCGGGTGTCGGTGGCCAACTGAGCTAGCCCAGTTACAGCTAATTTGACCTTAAAGGGTAACCAAACCATAATAACTGATTACTTGTAGGTCTCTTTTATTTGAAGTATATGCACAGGTGATTTGTTGAGTTTAAACTTTAAACCATTTGTCCACATAAATGCCTAACATTGACAGTAAACCATTTGATAAAACATATGATAGAATAGAGCTTAAACACTGTGAATTCACATGCATAGAGTAAATCTCAATATGTGTTTCTTGATTAGATGTGGCCTTTGGAACGAAAAAAACTTCACTGTGAATTAACGCATTACTATTTATATTTAGTACTGACGGGAAATTACTTATTTTCCCACCTGTGATTAGCTAGCTTTTGAGAATTGGGTTAGATCTGGTTTCATGTAGTCAATTTCGATTCGGTTCTTTTTTTTGCTTTTAAACATTAATCCATGTTTTAGATCAAACTGGTTTATACTTTTCATTGATTTGAAGGTTTTTCTTAGTTGTACAACTAATACGTCATGTTTTCCTATAGACCTTTAAATATTGATAGCACTAATGAGTATTTGATAAATATGGATTTGCAGGTGAAGGATGTGATGAAGAAGCAAGAAGAACTTCCAGTTTGTAAAGAAGGAGATCTAATAATGGATCAATTAGTCGAGCTTACAAGTAAAGGATGCGGGTGCCTTCTGGTGATCGATGACGATTACCACCTCATTGGCACATTCACCGATGGCGATCTCAGGCGAACACTCAAAGCCAGCAAAGAGGGCATCTTCAAACTCACCGTCGGTGAAATGTGCAACAGGTATTCAATCTTCACTAGATTCCATATTTTCTTGTTGAGTTGATTCCGGTTTAAACGACATTACAAATAATATCCTTGTTGTGTGTGTGACTAATAATAATAACAGGAACCCGAGAACTATAACTGCAGAAAGAATGGCGGTTGAAGCAATGCAGAAGATGGAGGCTCCTCCATCCCCTGTTCAATTCTTGCCTGTGATTAATGAAGATAACACATTAATAGGTATTGTGACGCTGCATGGACTGGTGTCTGCCGGTCTTTGAAGCTGCTATCGGTTCATTTCTGTTATGGTTTTACTGTGTAGCCTATAAGAAAGAATATTCATGTTCATCATATACATCATAACGGTTGTATTACTATTCGCTTCATTTTTTCATTGTTCCCCTAGGATTGTATGTTATCCCATGTAGATCAATATTGTTTATGTATAAGGCTCGTGTTGCTTTTTGGTGGTTGTACGCCTTGTACGCCGCTTATCTTTATGCTAAAAGAACTGTGAGAACCATATAAATATACGTGTGTACTGCTTTATGTGTTATACATTATATAACTGTATGAGCGCCTCTTCTCTCTCTTATTATGTTCAAACAGCATTATGTAGATTGTCTATATGGTTTTTAAGGTTTTTCGCATAAAATGATTTTGTATTGAACGCGCTCCTCTCTATTTGAACAAAATAGAACTCTTTCTAGGTGGTATGCTTGCAATCATAAAGCTAACATTGATTGGTATGAGGATTTAAATTTAGGGATTAAGAAGGGACAAGGGTTGTAATTGGTTATTTTGGAACTTGGTGCACATGTATGCAAATTATCATATTACTGAGAAAGTAACAAAACACTTCAGCACAGCCACATCACAGGCATGTGATAGGAACCAAAAGATAATAACAGGTGTGAGGGAATGCATGTGCTACATTAACTATGATTATTACTCCAAATGATATCAATTAGGTGTTCCTATTGGCACACCCAAGTCACTATCTACACACCAAAAAGGTGTTTTTTGTACTATATGCATATCCTGCAGCGTCGAGCCGTGGCCAAAGCGCGGCGTTTTGGTCCGATCAGCCCGACAAAAGACTGACGTGTGTCTGACGGGTCTGTTAACCGGACCAAAACGCCGAGCTTTGGCCGCATTTTGGTCCTGTCAACCAGAAAAAAGACTGATCGGGTGTCAATCTTTTGTCTGGTTAACGCAGCCAAAGCTCGGTGTTTTGGTCCGGTCAACAGACCCGTCAGTCTTTGTCTGGTTGACCGGACCAAAACGTCACGCTTTGGTCATAGCTCGACACTGCAGGGGTGTACATATAAGACAAAAAACAACTTTTGGATGGTGGCTATCTACACACTTGGTGTGTAGATAGTTTGTGCCTATCAATTTAAAAAAAAAGGTTTTCTTCACAATTTGTTTTAAATGAAATGGATTTATGCGAAAGTATCACTTGAAATAGTATCGGTAACGCCAATGATCTTTAGATCTTTAGGATGTATTAACAGCCCTATGACCTTCCAATGTGGTGCTAATGGCTTCAGGATGTTGAGGTCCAAAATTCGAAGTGGCTCATTTCGTACCAGAAAAGCCCGACTTTCTCTGGTTTCCGCAACAGTAACCCTTTGACCGACGAACTACGTGGGAAAATAGACCTAAGTCTTGCCTGAAGCAAAATTCACAGGTCTGGGTGACCTTTTGCCATTGAAACGTTCAAAAAAAATATTATCGGTAAGTACTAATAAGTGATGTTATTTTTTTTTTACCAAAATATCATACACATTCTTAATGTGGGATGTTGGTGATGGTGATGGCAGTGGAGGTTGTCATTTGTACAAGGTAAACGATAAAATCTTTTCATACACACAAGTTGACGGTTCAATTTTTTTTAATATTTTTATGTTAGTAAGTTGGATTTTTTTTTTCAATTTTTTTTAATATTTTTATGTTAATATTTTTAATATTTGTTTGTTTGTTTTTTTTTGCAACAATGCGGCATATTAATTTCAATCATGCATCCCACTTTTGAGCTTTGATTCACTGTTGTAACTAAATTTTACACGTATGAGTAACAATGTGTCTAACCCATTATAATAGTGTGCCTAACTTATTAGATTTGATTCAGTGTTGTAATCAATTTTGACGCACATGCATATTACAATAAGTCATATCTATTACAACTTTGCATGTTTGATTTGTTGTTGCAATGGGTTTTAATGCAGATATACATATAACGCAACGCCTAACTACACAAGTTTTATTCACATGCCCACACTTGGTTTATCAATCAGTATGGCATGGCTTAACTTTAGCACTCGAAAAAAAAAGAAAAACAAAGGAGCTTTAAGAACAGAGTAAACTGCCAAAATGGTCCTGAAGGTTTGTTCATTTTTGTCAGTTTAGTCCAAAACTCAAACCTTTTAAATCTGTGTCCCTGTGGTTTCAATTTTGTTGTCTTTTTCATCCAAAATCAAAATATGGTTAGATTTTTTCAGTTAATATCTAGTTTTTTTTTTCTCCCTTTTAATGAAGGGCAAAATGGTCTTTTAACGTTTTATTATAACAAATTAAAAAAATCTGACCATTTTGCCCTTCATTAAAAGGGAGGAAAAAGAAAAAAAAAACTGGATGTTAACTGAAAAGTTTAACCAGATTTTGCTGTTGGATGAAAATGGTAACAAAATTGAAACCACGGGGACCCAGATTCAAAATGTTTGAGTTTTAGACTAAAGTGACAAAAGTGACCAAACCTCAGGGACCATCTTCGCAGTTTACTCTTAAGAACAACTCAATACAAACCACCCTCAAAATCTCTTACTTATAATTTATTTTATTTTATTTTGTATTGAACTTGGGCCTCTTTGATCCAAAATTACCAATTCTCTCTCTTTGAACAGCCACTTTCATTTTGTAAATAAACTCAAAATATAAAACTATAAATAAAGGTTATAATTTTATGAATCCAATAGTGGCTATAAACCACCCAAAGTGACCGGTATGCATGAAACTATGAAAGTTTTAAGGCTTTGTAACATGATTTGATTCTGAGCTTGACTTCATGAGTCATGACTCATGACTCGTTGATGTTAACCGAGGTTTCTTGAGCCCTTAAAAATCCACCTACTTACTTTTTAATACAGTAAACTTACTCCAACAGTTACTGCTAAAATCATATATTAATATTTTAATATAAAAGCAGAGAACGGGCTTCTACGTTGCATCAGAATATAATCTCATATTTTAACTGAGTGATATGTAGCCGAGGTCTCACTGGAAGCACTCTCTCTATTCCTTCGGAGTAGAGGTAAGATTGTCTACATCTTACCCTCCTTAGACCCTATCTAAGTTTTGCTATTGGTGAGATTTACCGAGTATGATGATGATGATGATGATTTTAACTGACTGATAAGTGTCACCCTCCCAAACTTTACTAATAGCTTTGCTATTGTGGGATTTACTGAGTTTAGTGATTGTTATAAGCGCCAATCAAAATTGATTTTTATATAACAAAGGGCTTGTATCCGAGCGGTATCAAAGTGTCTTAGGCGGGTCATGGGTGATTCTCCTTAAATGGTTGAGGGTTCTAGTCGGAATGAAAATTATATATAGGAGCTATTGGAGGTAGCTAGTGTTATTAATTAAAGGTGATAAAGAAAATAAAAGTTTGTAGGCACCAATTAGATGACATGCAGAACTGCAAGGCATTCAAACCCTAACTTCAATTTCATATTTTAAAAAGAAAAAAAAAAACAACAAAACTCAGAACTTTAGTTGGGGCACAATTCCCATGCAGCATCTCCCTACTCACTCACTCACCCTACACCTTTTAACCTTGTGTAATCCGCCACCCATCCACCACAAACACACACAATGGGGATGAAGGGACACCCACAGAACAACGGCACCGGAGGCGGTAGCAGCGGCGGTGGCGGGTGGATGATGAAAAACAAAATGGCCATGGTGGCAGTGGTCATTTTGATGGGAGTAATTGGAGTGATGGTGGTTCAAAAGGTGAAAGACAGAAGATTGTTTAACCTTGTTATTAAAGATAAAGATCGCCAAATATTCTCTCTTAACCTTCTCTTGCAGGTTAGTAACTTCATAGTTCATACTCACTTTCATGTTGATTAACCTTGTGAATTTTAAACAAATATGTAATATGATTGTGTAGAAGGAAAGACAATTTGCAAAAGAAAACAAAAGGAAGAATCAAGATTTGAATGCAAAGCTATACTCCCTTAGAACCCAAAAGATTGAACTCACCAACAAGATGATGGAAATGAGATCAATTATTGGTTCCATGAAAGATGAACACCGAGCGTTGGAGTTGGCGATTGACGAGAAGCAGAATGAGATCAACCAGAAAGAATCTGAAATCAAGGATTTGAAAAACAGCCGGCAAATGCCACCAAAAATCTGGTCAGTCGGTTCTAATGGCACGTTGAATTATCGACACAACGTAACCAGTAAGGTTAAAGAAAGAAGTGTGTCGTCTGGTCAGTTGAGCAATGAGAAAAAACCGAATCATCAAGAGAATAAAAACCCAGATGTCAAAGTTCAAAAGCCGAAAGATGGAGCTTCAGAAACACTTCAAAAAGAGCATAATGGCGATGCGAAGATTGATACGTCCAACGTAAATGGTACACTAGCCACAAAGGAGAAGTGGGATTATGAAGAAAATGGTGACGGTTTAACCATGAAAGGAAGAAGATTCTTTATAGGGGTAACTGAAAGCCAAAGGGACAAGAGTAACGGTCAAGATGAAAAAGGTCAAGTGAAAGCAAACACAGAAGAGGGTCCGACAGAAGTCGCACGATTCAAGTCTGGTAGACCAAACGATGAAACTGACAGGATGGATGAAGATGAAGCAGAGACAAAAGTGGATATGGATTCTGCTAGAAATGGCTCAGCAGAAGATCAAGATTACAAGGAAGCAAAAGAAGAGTGATTTAATCATATCTTTAGATAGTTTTTCGATTAAAAGTAATTTATTTGTTGTGTTTATCTGATTTCATATAGTCATGAGAGTTGAACTTGAATGTAATTTGCTGTCGTTCGAAACTAATTATCAAATCTACCAACTGAAATTCAATATAATTCATAATTAGGAGCATGAGCTGCACAAATACTCGCAACTGAAGTTGGTTGTTATTCAAATATGTGATGTCTTTATGCAAAATGTAAGATTGAAAGGCATAATATAAAACTAGAAACTAGAAAACACTTGAGAAACTCAAACTGCCCCCAAATAGGATAGTTGGATTTCAAGTAAACCTTACATTGAACCATTCAAAAAATTTATTAGCAAAACGCTTCCACAGCAAATTTCAACCTCTTAGTTCACTGCTTCCGCCTTTTTCTGCCACACAAACAAGAAGTATATGTAAAGTAAGATCCTTTAAAATAAAAAACTCATTCGTGAGAAAGTTGATTTTATTATTTGCCGGGTCGATGAACATACAATTAGCACTTTAGCAGCAGATGAGTTCCTAAGGAAACTGTATAACATATAAACAAACTTAGCCAACATATTGATCAGATCTGGGGAGGGTTTGAAGAAGCTAAGACCCCCGACTCCAAAAAACTTTTTTTTTAATTTTAAGTATATTAATTCATGTAACTTAAAATGTAGATAAAGAAAATCAGAGAATGCAACCATTCAAAAGTACTAATAATACAGTGATGAGTAAACTACAGTAGCAACATAAGAGCGCAAAAACCCAGTACCTATTAAACACTCCTCTAAAAAGGTCTGTATGCTCATATTGCACTAAGGCAAGACCATAGTTATCGTCTTATCGATAGCGAATAGCGGCCAATAGCAACAGCTACCTATATGCTACGTAGCGATAGCGACGAAATAGCGCCCGCTGTTTCGTGTTTAGCGATAAGGCAGTAGAAAATTTTAAAAATAAAAATATAGCTATTTATAATCATATACATATATTATAATGCTAATTTTGTACTTTATATGTCTAGATTTGTAAGTTTAAGAACTAAATGTAAACTAGTGAAGATATAGGAGGTTAAATGTTAAAATACACAAACTAATTTCACTCTTTTTATGTTAAAATTTACAAGTTTAGAGAAGAATGTAAACTACAGAAAGACAGAGGGGTTAAATTGTAAAACTACACACATAAAGTTACACCTAATCGTCACCCCCATTTACCTCCGCCGTCCGGATCCCATATACAACTACCACCGCCGTGAAATTACAGAAAAGCAGTGGGAAAACTTCTATAAACGCCATCAAAACAAGGTACTTGCTTCTTTCTTTCCATCAATTTGAGACTTTGGTTCGCTCTTCCTCGTTTCCGGCAGAAGTTGCAGCACCATCGCCGGAATCTGCCATCGGACGTCGATATGTGGTCGCATAGCACCTTGTAGCGGCATATGGCCGCGTCGCTACGCTATTCGAGATAGCATCCACCATGGACGCTATGGATAACTATTGGCAAGACTAAAACAAACAAATATATGGAAAAAGCTAAAGCCCCAAAACAAATCTAAGGGGCTGTTTGGTAGCCTCTTAATGACTATTCAGATTCTACCTCTTAATGGTTTAAAACCTCTAAATGAATAAGAGGTAACCTCAAGTCTGAATGGTTAAGAGGTAACCTCTGAATGGTAAATCATCACATGTCACATTCTTCTACCTTCTCATTGGTAAAATTCTTAATGGTTCCATTAAGAGATAGCCTCTTAATGACCATTCAGAGGCTACCAAACCGATCTATACACTACTAAAGAAGTCCACAACCCTAATACGACATCTCCAAGAACTCTCAAAAAACTGTATGACTGTAAAAAACAACCCGAGAAACATGTGGTATTTAACAAAATAAATTTCTATCATGTTCTACAACATTTCAGCACAAAAACAATATCACCATTCCGATGAACAATTTAAGTTACTAGCATAATAAAATAAAGCAACAAATGAATTCAAGCAAACTAAACTATACCTCATCTTTCTTCTTCCCTCCCGAAAACGCCTTGTATCCACCGAATATCGCCAATCCCCAGCCAGTTAAAGAAATAATAACAAACTACAAAAAAAGCATTCACATAATCAGCAAAACACATTTAAAAAAGCTAAAAAATCAACCATCTAAATACTCTCAAATCACAACGATCACACAAAACCTAACCCTAACCCTAGCCAAAAAAACAACTCACAATACAACCCAACAAACAGCCCTAGCCAAACAAATCATTCTCCAAAATCATTAAAAAACCCTAATTATTAAGACAACACATTTATTAACAATAATAATAATAACAGGAGACTAACATGCTCTTCCTTCCACCTAGACGGGCTCATCGGATCTTTCCAGAAGTCCACCTTTGCCGGTCCATGATGATCTGCAATTAAACAAATTACATAGATTATACATATATGTATATATATAATGACGATTATTGTGGTATAGATTTGTGAAAACAATTTAATCTTACCGGCGGCGCCAGCGAGGCCGCGGCGCGGGATGAGAGAAGCAGCTTGAGGAGCCGATCTAGAAGAAGAGAGGCGTAGGATGTTAGCCGCTTGACGAGCCGCTAAGGTTGTAGCCATTTTGCAGGTGTGAGTGAGGGTTTGTTTTTGGATGGATGGATCAAAATGTGTTTGGGGAAGAAAGTGGAAGTGTCTGCTGGTGGAATAGAAGAAAGAAGGGGCGGATGGATGCCTAAACATAAACGGTGTCGTATGGTTTTTGGTTGCCGAAAGTTGCGAGTTGTGTCCTTTGAGTTTTTGGATTGTCTCTGAAGGCCCTTTAACAATCAGGTGATATAAAAATGAGGGTTACTAAATTGTAATAATCATAACTTTGGCGGAACTAATTCCAACTAAGGTCACATTTATAAATTGTCCTACCTTTGAACGTAGTTTTCTCTAACGATCCAATCCAAATTGAACGGTTAACTCAATTAGTTCGTTGATGACGTGGTGATGCTTATGTGGCAAAACTCTAATTTTTGATGACGTGTCATGTTTATTTGGCAAAAAAAAACTTAATTTTCTATTATATGGAATGCTTATGTGACTAAAACTTTTTTTTTTTTTTTTTGCTGATGTGGTGGTGCAACATCATCAAAAACTGAAGAAAACACATTCAATGTTAAGATTGTCTTTAAACAATTTGTGGGTTAACATTTAGGTAGTATGAAATCGTTGAAGGAAATTACATTTAAAGTTAGGACTATTTTTAAACATTTTGTTAGTTAAAATTAATCTCGGGCAATAAATGAAAGTTAGAACTATAAAAATTCAATAACCTTAAAAAAGATTTTAACAACCCATGAAGAAGATACATATGTGAAGAAACACCAAGTTAATCTGGTGATTAGCTTGTGGTTAGCGTCTCGTCCAAATAAGGTTAATTTTCTGCTGAACTCGATAACAACTACGTCGATCCTGCAAAACAATCAACACACCGTGAAGCTCGTTACAAGGAGGAGAATAGGGGGTTCTCCTTGTAATCACCTTCCGGCGTGAGAATAAGAACTTGCTTTAAGGATAAAGTGGTTGTATAAAGTGAGAGAGCAAGAGAGCGATCCTTAAACCTGGAGGTGAAGTTCTCTATTTATAGCCGAGGTGATTTGTGAATGAGATGTGCTGATGGGCCTTGGGCATGAGGTTGACAACAAGGAATCTCCATTTTGTCTCCTCTGCCACAACCGTTAGTGATTCTAGGCGAGAGGGTAGTTGGTGCACACTGAATGGATCCACGTGTCCTGATGGTTGTCTTTGTTGTCTGGTCTGTCATCAGCAGCTATGTGGAGATCATGGGGCAGTGGTCGGCGCAAGCTGATTGGTGCCACGTATGTGTCCTTGTGTACTTCATCGTCCAGCATGATCAGATACAGCCTGTTGAGCACATATTGGTCCACTGTTCTGCCACTCGTACTTTTTGTACTTGTCCAACGTTTCCCTGCGCTTCGTGTCTCGTGCGACTTGGGTACATCCGTGCGTCGGCGCAAGTTCAAGGAAGCCAGGTCCTTTGTTAAAGGAACTAAGTGTCAGAAATGATTTTATCCTGGTCTTGACCTCGCGTGCGACTTCGGACACACCTTTGTAGTCGGCGCAAAGTCGGGAAAGTCATCATTTTGGTTTACTTTGAGTATGGTCTTGTATGCGACCTGAGGTTAACTCATGTGGCCGGCGGAAGATTTGGGACCATACCCTTCAATATGTGATGACAATAGTGACAATCTAATGTTGATACCACTACTATGGATTACCTTACTTGGTAATAAAAACATCTTATATAAATGGTGCATGAGTGTTTAAATGTCACAGATTGAATGGGGGTGCAAGTGGTGACCAGAACGTGGTTAAACAAATAAACAAAGTGATCTATACAATTAAGTAAAAAACACAAGCTTACATATCTTTTTTTCTTTAACGGCAAAATTCTCTATTTTTAGCTACCACAAGACTCGAACTCCCATCACTTCGAAGAGAGGAGCACACCTTTATCCCTTTATCACTCCACTGTTCTTATTGGGACATAAGCTTACACATCTATCTTGAATTCCTGATATATTTTAAAGGCTTTGTATTTGCCAACAGACCACCACCCCATTAAATCTCAAGGTTCTTTACTTGTTCTTTGAAGAGTTAACTTCCGTTTTGCTCCCTATGGTTTGATCGTTCCAATGGTTTAAAAAGTGTCGTTTTCTTTCCTCCCTGAGGTTTCGACTTTGTTCCCAGTTTACTCACCGGTTTTAACTTAGTTAAAAGTAGAGGTATTTTAGTAACTATATAGATAAAATAAGGGCATTTTTGTCTTTATCGTATATATCTTTATATTTACACTAGATTAGAACCCCGTGTATTACACGGGTTGAATAAATGTAATTTTATATATTAAATAATAAAAAGTTATATTTTTATGAACCCTGCATATTGTACGGGTTAAATAAATGTAATTTTATATATCAAGTAATAAAAAAAGTTATATCTTTAAAATACATGTGTATTACACATATTAAATAAATATAATTTTGTATACTAAATACTAAAACGTTGTATCTTACAAAAAGCCGTGTATAATCGGGTTGAATAAATCTACCAAATAATAAAAAATTACGTCCTTAAAAACCCCGTATGTTACACGTGTTGAATAGATCTATAAAAGAGTTATATTTTTAAAAACCATGTGTATTACACATATTAAATAAATGTAATTTTGTATATTAAATACTAAAAACGTCGTATCTTTAAAAAACCCGTGTATAGTTGGGTCGAAAAATCTACTAAATAATAAAAACATTATATCCTTAAAAACCTTTTGTATTATACATGTTGAATAAATCTAATTTTACACAGCAAATGATAAAAAGTTATATCTTTAAAAACTTCGTGTATTACACGGGTTATATAAATGTAACTTTGTATAGTAAAAAATAAAAAAAAAGTTAGACTTGTTGAATAAATATAATTTTGTATATCAAATAATTAAAAAGTTATATTTTTAACAAATTAGGATAACATTTAATATTAATTTATTATTTATATATTAAATTTAAGATAAGTAGAAAAGAGAGGTGCTTGTTTTAAAAATATATTAAATTAACAATTTAGATTTGAGGATAATATTTTATTAAAGTATGATAAGATTTAATATTAACTAGTGTGATTACCCCGCGCGATGCGCGGATACTCAATCATTGTATGTTCGGTTGGTTAAGCAAGAGTAACTTAGCCCGTATCATTTCAGTTTGATATATAGGAAATATCTAATGAAAGAGCAGGGGGCTTCTTTATAGATATAGCAAGAGATGAGTTATTAATTAACAATTTTATATTTTCTCATGTCTTGGGTTACAGCTTTGTACTTTTGTTGATCATAATGAAGAGCAAGTAATTTGACATAGTTGATATACTAAAAGGACAGGTGCCGAATTCACAACGATGGAATAAAAGTTACCATTTATCGTCTTTAACAAATCATATATACCCGAATTAAACCACAGCGCATTGCGGCAGGTTAAACCTCAAAATAATTAACCAAAGTTCACATGAACTTTTAAAAAGTAGCTGCTTATTTACAGCAAGCGAAATGCATGAACTGTGTATGGGCTTCATTATAAAACCTAGATGTCACAAAAATATAATGGTATGTCACAAAAACCCAAACTGTTTATTTCACCTTCAAATAAGCAAATAACTACAACATCCATTTAAATAACTTCCAAACTGCTTATTGTGGTTCTATCCAAACACACAAGTAAAACTCGTTATCCGCAACACTATATCAGCAGTTTTAATCTGCAATCCCAGACAGATCTAAAATAAACCAATAATTTATAAAGAAACAAAAAGACTGATAGTGAGAACCTGCAGAGAGACTTCATTTCATCTTTCCAACCACACTCATTAAGCATTTCTGTAACACCCGTCTTATATTTGCTTGAATTTAATAATGATTCATTCCATTATATATAAAAGATATCTAAGTTATAACAAAAATATCATAAGCAAGGTTCAAAAGTAGCAAAGACATTAGTCAACTAACGACTAATTCGAAAACATTCAGAAAGTTGTTTAACAATTTGTTTACATTTCATAAACATAGTCTACTAAAAGTTAAGATATTGCGGAAGCTTCAAAAGAAATTGTGTTCGGTTCTTCAAACATGCTCGATCATCGTCCACATCCTTGCCAAACCTGAAAACTAAAGATTTTAACAAATCTTAATGTTAAAGTTTCTTAGAAATATTACATAATCAAAACTACGCTTAAAAACGGATTTGATTTAACAAAATATGCAAAGTTCAACATGCATTTCAAGGCTCTACTGCAACTTACGGTAGTCACCGTAAGTTACGGTAGCTTCTGGGAAACTTTGGTTCCACCGTAACACAGGGGTAAACCACCGTAGCTCTCTGGCCTCTACCGTAAATTACGGTACATACCGTAATTTACGGTAGACTCTGCAAATATATGTTTTGACTGATTTGTTGGTTTTGCCCAAACAAATCTCTCGGATCTTTCATTCTAACAACCCAAAATACTAAATTCTTGTAATTTGATATGTCAATTATCAATCAATAAACAAAGACAATCAATCATATTACGAAGCAATACTCATGCTTTATTTGATTATTCGACCCGTTTGGCTCATCTATGGAATCCTCCATTTTGATGACTACCAACGCGATCTAAACAATTCTTTATCTATTATTCAACATAGCGATCATTATCACTTTATTTCAACTCGACTTCTATTCTACAATTCAACTACATATATGCTAGTTATCAAAATACCAAATGTAACGAGTTAAGTTACATACCTTCAAAGTAGGCCTTTCAAACGTGATTCGCCACCCGCTTGTCCGGTTGACGCTCATGCGTCCTTTCCTATAGAGTTCATTAGTGACATGCTTAGAACTCTCTTTAAACCATATATCGCATAATATACCGAAACATCATAATTATGCGTTTGAACTTTTAAATTTAAATTTTTAAGCCTTCTTTGAGGCATTTTCACAAACACTTTAAGGGCAGATTTTTACATGATTATATAACAAGTTTCTAGCTTATCACTTAACCCTAATTTCACATCAATCGGCCATTTTACATGATTGTTAGCTTCACAATTTCTGAAATCACTTCAAAATTGTCAAATTACACTAGAACAACACCCAATTTCCTAGTGTTCATCAATTTACACATAACCCACTAATCACCTAAAATGGTGTTCATAGTTTTCACTAAAATCTCACATGATTTCAACTTGCATTTGTCTAGGGTTTGTCCCTAGACACTATATTGTTCTTAGCTCATCATAAAACAAACATGCAACCCTAATTTCAGATTTTTCCCAATTTCATGAGAATTTCGAGTTGAGAGTTTTCATCAAATTTTACATACCTTGTAATCCTCTTGTGATGAGGATCAGTAATCTATACTCAATTTTTGTTTTTGATCAGATTTGGACCTTCAATTTGGTTGTTTAGTGGATGTTAGGGTTCTTGAAGAGCTCTGGTCGCCCCCCCCCCCTGTGACAACTGGCCCAAACCGGTAATTTCCGTACACATTAATTATTGCTTAATGACTGCAATTATGAGTTTAAGTGTCAGCAATGTCTGAACACATGATTAAACAAGTGAATTCATGCATGTTGTATACTACAAAATATTGCTTTATGCATAAACGAGAGCGTTGCGTCAGAATAATAGTAAACTCACCGGTAAGACACACTGTGTCGACTGAACTGCAGAAAGCAGACAGACAATAAAATTGGAGCCTAGGTGTAGGTCCGACAACAAGAATGCATTAAAACCCAAGAGTACATACAAGGGTTAATATATATGCAATGCGAAAGCAAAAATAAGCACTAAAAAGCACCCGAAACGCACTTTAAGTGCAGAATTTATATAATTCAGCAATAAATCAGCATTTAGACATATAAATATTATGCAGAAATGTCGTTTTATTATCCAGAATATTTCCCTAAGTGTTGGGAATTGAAAGAGTACAAGAAAGGTACTTAAACGACACTAAAAAGTGTAATTTAGCACTTTAACGAATCGGTATGTAACCGAACAACCGGACTATACCCGGAACATGAAAATATTATTATTTTCATTATTTATCTTTTTCTGAGCCAGTTAGGGTCCCCGTGTACCCTAGCACCCATTGTAACACACTAAACATAACTAACCAAGTAAACTCTTAACTAACTTGGTTTAACATAACTAACACCTAACTAATACTTGGTTTCGAACTAGACCCCCCCCCCCCCTTGCTAACCGGCCCCAAACTAAGAGGGGACACACTTGTCCTTGTTGATTTGTTTAAATCCCCTTGCCTAATATCTAAGTAGCACAAGAACCCTTGGATAATACACAAGCTAATTATCTATAAGTTCACACCATTACACATCATAATCATTCCATCTCACAAATCAACTTCAACCTCTCTCTTCTCTCTCAAGAACTCACGGCCAAGCACCCCTTTGAGCATCCATCATTTTCGAATTTGTTTCAAGCCATTCCAAGCATCTACAAGTGCTAAGGGTCTCGTATTAGGAAGCTTGGAGCAAACGGAGTTCGAAGGACCTCTTTATCTAGCTTTTATCCACCTCTTTTGCGCATAGATTCTTCCCTAGCCTCGAGCTAGAGGTATAATGCTTAAAACACCTTCTTGAACTAATCTAAAGTGGTTAAAAGGATTTTTATCGGATAAAACTCGTTAACATGCAAAATGATGCTTTAAAGTCTACTAAAAATGCTATAAGTGTTGGATAAAAGCTCATAAGTTGTGTAAATGATGTAGTATTCGAAATGTATGATTATTGAGACCCGATCTATGATTGTGGTAGCTCGGACCACCATTTAACCCGATGTAGTCATGTTCTTGGATCATGACATAAGGTTATGTTAGAAGATATAAGGGTTAAAAGGTGAAACTCTACCACACATGAAACATGAACTTGTGTAAAAGTATTTTTACTTGCAAAATATTGTTCAAAACTAGTAGATCTAAAGATCTACAAGTGGTTTTTCGGAAGAACCAAGCAAAAATATTAGTCTTGTTTAAAACCCGGATCTTATCCGAACTAAAAGCATTTTTAGTAAATAAACAAGTGTGTAGACACTTGTGTCACAAGAAAATTTAACAAAGAAGTATTTTTGCGAATCTTGACTAGAAGTTGTGAAACTTCATATTCTTTAAAAATAAAGTTTTTAAGAAACTAAAATTATTTTTAAAGATGGAAAGATTTACTAAATGTGCTAGTGAGTTACTACACATTTTTGTAAAAATTCAAGTTCATGAAATGGAGAAATTAGTGACTATTGTTGATGATTATTGTTGATAATTGTTGTTGATGATCGATGACGATTTAAAAGAAAATAAACACATGTTTTGAAAACATGGGAAACGTCCATTTTTAGGGGAAACTCTGTCAAAATTTTTATAAATTTTGACACTTAGAAAAATATAAGTTTTTGAGAAACTTATTCCCTAAAAATGTATTTAAAAGTATTACCAAGGTTTCCCTAATTTTTGGTGATGAGAAATGGTGATTTTTCAAGAATAAAAATGGATATTAAGTATATATTTTTGAAAGAAAAATATATATTATTTGATCACCAACTTTTGTGCTAAGTGTTTATAGTATATGTTATACGTGCTAGTGTATTAAGACTTAAAAATACACTAATTACTCATGAGGAGTAGAAATATAAAAATACACATACAACATACAAGATACATAATTCGGGTGCAAAGTGCAAAACACAAAAGACTTATATTTATTTTTGGAGAAAATAATATAAGTAAGATACGTAGTTAAAAATATAGAATATTTTTAACACAAGAATATATACAAAAGAGAGTGACTGAACTTGTGCGACGCAAGTCTAGTGACTAACGTTAAGAAAACGCGTATAGGGTACGACGTTAATTAAGCAAATCCGGTGGAGTTTACGACGCTAGGAACGCAAAGTTGTGAGTTCATGCTCCCCCTTTTCTCTTTAACTGTTTTCAGTTTTTATAACTTCGGGGGTGAAATACATGTACAAATGTACAAAATTTATAATTGGTATGATATAAATACAAGAAGTACACTTGGTGAGAACGAGAACCAAGTGTGACGAAATATAAGAATATGAGAAGCGCACTTGGTGAGAACGAGAACCAAGTATGAGGCGCTATGAGAAATGATAACAAAAAACGCGCTTGGTGAGGACGAGAACCAAGTAGGATGCGTTATGAGAAATAGTGTCACGAATAGGGTACAGAAGCACCATTAATCGTGTACATACTTAGACCGCAGAACAAAAGGTTAGATCTAACGGGTGCCTGGCAGCCACACTACCGATCGGGGCGAGAATCGAGTAGTGCTTTTGTGTCTCAGAATATACCAATTAAATGCCTTAGGTTTGGTGACTTCCTATGTCGTGCCACAGGTTAATGGCTTTGCAACCCATTAACAATCTGATAATTACAGAAATACTGTATTTACATAAAATTCATACCATACAAAAATTGATATATAACTTGAAGTACGTGGGGTACTCAAGAGAATTGATATATAACTTGAAGTACGTGGGGTACTCAAGAGGATTGATATATAACTTGAAGTACGTGGGGTACTCAAGAGGATTGATATATAACTTGAAGTACGTGGGGTGCTCAAGAAAAACTTGATTTATTCACAACTATGTTTTTATACAAAGTATACAAACGTGAAATACAAAACCGCATGAATTCACACCAACTTTATGTTGACGTTTTTCCAAAAACTCACATGTATTTCAGGTAACTAGGATGGATGTGCGCGTGGTCTTGCTTATGCTCGTGGATGTCGCTTGTGTTTAACTTTAAATAAAGTTGTAAACTTTTAAGACAATGCTTTATGCGACTTAGCGATGTAAACGCTAACGTATGTTTTCAAATTATGGTATTTGAAGTTATTTTCTTGAGCATGTAGCATGTTTACTCTTCGTATGCAATGAGAACCTTTCATGATCACACCTCGTGCTTCCGCCGTAGAAAGGGGTGTGACAGATTGGTATCAGAGCTGCGATTGTAGTGAACCAGGATTCCTTCTCGAGTCTAGTCTACAATCTCTAGGATCCATACACGAAAACAATTTTCAAAGAGTTTTCATTGCATAAAACGTCCCGCGACATCCACTACCTGAAACTGTCTACATGAGTCTAGAAAAGACACTATGAGACTTAGAGTGCACTTGAGTAGCACTTGTTGTTGACTAAGAAATTACTTGCAATTATGTGTGATAATTAGCTTGTACTAGAAGTAGAATGTCACGAGTATACGTGATTTTACCGGAAAGCAGTGGCCTACCTGAAGGAAGAAATACGAGGATGAAACTAACTGTGCGGACTGTGCAAGGAGTTACGTAATTATGGATGCATACATAATTATGGAATTCAGTGCACAGGAATCACAGCAAGTCTTGTCACGTATAGATTCCCTCAGTGCAAGCCTACCAAGTACTCTGCTAGAGTAATAATTGTTTGATGTCACTTATGTGATATATACCTGCGAATATATATATACTACTACTGCCTAGTAGGACGATATCAAACAAATGTGTAACCCTGTTGTGTTATGTTCTGTCAGAACATGGCACCCAGGAAAGCTGTGAATGCTCGCAATGACGATCAACCTCCTCCTCCCCTACTGCCAAGAACTGCTGAGGAGCTGAACGCTCTACTGGAGGAAAGGATCTCCGCTGCTATCGCCCAGTACGAGGCGAACCGTACTCAAGACAGTGGAGGACCAAGCAACGCTAGGCGTAATGGGAATGGAGATTCGTCTGGAGGAAACGCAGCTCAAGGCTGCACTTTCAAGCAGTTCCTCGACTGCAAGCCGATGAACTATGATGGCACAGGAGGTGCAGTAGCATTTGTGCGCTGGACGGAGAAGACTGAAGCTACTTTCCGCATGAGCAAGTGTACCGCGGATCAACAAGTCACTTTTGCTACTGGGTTATTCGTCGATGAAGCTCTGACTTGGTGGAACCTGCAAGCCCAAACTTTGGGTGACGACGCCGCTTATGGCCTCACTTGGGAGGAACTGAAGGAAAGGATGAGAGAGAAGTCCTGCTCTCGTGCGGAACTCCAAAGGCTGGAAACAGAGTTCTGGCACTTGACTATGGAAGGTGCTGACATCAATGGTTACACTCGAAGGTTCCACGACCTGTCGAGAGTGCTTCCCTACATGGTGACTCCCGAATTCAAGCGTGTGGAACGCTACATTTGGGGACTGGCCTCAGAGTTTCGTGGCATGGTGACGTCGGCCAAACCACAAACAATCACCGAGGCTGTAACTCTGGCTGTCAGCATGACTGAAGATTGTGTTCGTATGAAGAAGTTATCACTGAACCCAACAGAAAAGACCGAGACACATGCTGAGTCGTCCGGTGACAAAAAGAGAAAGCATACAAGTTTGAACCAAGCTACTCGCAACAACAAGGGTTTCAACAGGAAGCGCGACACTAATCCGCCTCAGGAGACGAAAACCCATGCAACCAAAGCATACCAAGGCTCCATGCCTAGATGCCAAAAATGTAAGTATCATCATGATGGAGCTTGTCGCATTCCAAGGTGCGACAAATGTGGTAAATTGGGTCATCAAACAGAAGACTGTTGGGGAAAAGGAAAGAACCGAAATGGGAACGGTACTGGTAACAAGAATGGTAACGGGAAAGGGCAAGGATGCTTCAAGTGTGGAAGCAATGATCATTTCATGAAGAACTGCCCAGAGAGAAACAACGCTCCGGCTCGAGCATTTGTGATTGGAGCAAGAGACGCACGCGAGGACCCTAACGTGGTCACCGGTACGTTTCTCATTAACAATCACTTTGCATCCATATTATTCGACACTGGCGCCGATTATAGCTTCATGTCTGTGGAATTTAAACGCATACTTGGAATAGAATCTAGTAGATTAGAAATTCCTTATTCCATAGAGCTAGCCAATGGTAAACTCGTTGAATCGGGCGAAGTTGTTAGAGGCTGCACACTGGAACTTGGCGAGCGAATTTTTAGCATCGACCTCCTACCTATTCAATTGGGTAGCTTCGATGTAGTAGTCGGGATGGACTGGTTGTCCAAGAACAAAGCTGAAGTTATTTGCCATGAGAAAATCATTCGTATCCCTTTAGCGAATGGTGAAACTCTCATCGTGCATGGAGAAAAACGAGACGCGCCACTTCGAATCATCAGTTGTATGAAGGCACAGAAGTGCTTGAGGAAAGGATGTGTCGCTTTCCTAGCACACGTTATAGACAAGAAGGCTGTGGAGCCAAAACTCGAAGACATTCCTGTGGTGAAGGAATTTCCTTATGTGTTCCCTGAAGATCTGCCAGGACTACCTCCGCAACGACAAGTCGAATTCCGTATAGACTTGGTTCCAGGAGCTGCTCCTGTAGCCAAGGCACCCTATCGACTTGCACCATCCGAAATGCAAGAGTTATCTACACAACTCTAGGAGTTGTTGGATAAAGGATTCATAAGGCCAAGCTTCTCACCTTGGGGAGCTCCAGTGTTATTCGTGAAGAAGAAGGATGGATCACTGCGGATGTGTATCGATTATAGGGAACTGAACAAGCTCACAATCAAGAATCGGTATCCGCTACCGAGGATTGATGACTTGTTTGATCAACTGCAAGGATCAAGCTACTATTCCAAGATCGACCTTCGATCTGGATACCATCAGCTGAGAATCCAAGATGAAAGTGTGCCAAAGACTGCATTCAGAATGCGCTATGGGCACTACGAGTTTCTTGTGATGCCGTTTGGGCTGACGAATGCACCAGCGGTCTTTATGGATCTAATGAACCGCGTATGCAAACCATATCTCGATAAATTCGTGATTGTATTTATCGATGATATCCTGATTTACTCGCGAACGAAAGAAGAGTATGAGCAACATCTCAGAACCATCTTGGAGCTACTGAAGAAAGAGAAACTTTATGCAAAGTTCTCGAAATGCGAATTCTGGATTCGCGAAGTACAATTTCTTGGTCACGTGGTGAATGAGAAGGGCATTCATGTAGACCCGTCCAAGATAGAAGCAATAAAGAATTGGGAAGCTCCCAAGACCCCAACTGAAGTTCGACAATTTTTGGGTTTAGCGGGCTATTATCGGCGATTCATCGAGAATTTCTCAAAGATAGCTCAACCGTTAACGACCCTTACCCAGAAAGACAAGAAGTACGACTGGGGTCACAAACAAGAAGAAGCCTTCCAGTTACTGAAGAGCAAGCTATGCGATGCACCGATACTATCGTTACCCGAAGGCACTGAAGACTTCGTGGTATACTGCGACGCCTCACGACAAGGCTTGGGTTGCGTGCTCATGCAACGCCAAAAAGTCATCGCTTATGCTTCAAGACAACTGAAGGTTCACGAGAGAAATTATACCACTCACGACCTGGAGCTGGGCGCAGTGGTATTCGCCTTGAAGATTTGGCGACATTATTTATATGGTACTCGATGTACAATCTTCGCAGATCACAAAAGCTTACAACACATATTTGATCAGAAGGAATTGAATATGTGTCAGCGACGTTAGGTCGAGCTGCTGAACGATTATGACTGTGAGATTAAGTACCATCCTGGAAAGGCAAACGTTGTAGCGGACGCGTTGAGCCGAAAAGAAAGGGTTAAGACCCTAAGGGTTCGAGCATTGGAAATGACCATTCGAACGAACCTCACTGCACGCATTCGAGATGCACAACAAGAAGCCCTTAAAGAAGAGAACCGTAAAGCTGAATACCTACGGGGTATGTTGAAGTACATGGTGCCAAACGAAGAGGGAGCCTTATACTTCAAGAAGCGCATTTGGGTTCCGCTCTATGGCGGCCTACGAGAAGTCATCCATGATGAAGCGCACAAGTCAAGATACTCGATCCACCCAGGGTCGGACAAGATGTATCAAGACTTGAAGGAGTACTATTGGTGGCCGAGACTCAAAAGCGACGTTGCTGTCCATGTTGGAAAATGCCTAACCTGTGCTAAGGTTAAGGCAGAATATCAGAAACCGTCCGGCCTACTACAACAACCAGAGATTCCCGTGTGGAAGTGGGAACAAATCTCGATGGACTTCATAACGAAATTACCCAGGACCCCGAGAGGGCACGATATGATATGGGTAATAGTTGATCGATTGACGAAGTCTGCGCATTTCCTACCAATCCGAGAGAAGGATAGCACTGGAAAGCTTGCAGAGATATACTTAAGAGAAATTGTGGCACGTCATGGAGTGCCAATCTCAATCATTTCAGACAGAGATGGACGCTTTGTCTCAAGAATCTGGCAATCATTTCAGGAAGCCTTTGGATCTCAGTTAGATCTGAGCACGACATTCCATCCGCAAACAGACGGCCAGAGCGAACGGACTATACAAACATTAGAAGATATGCTTCGCGCATGTGTCATGGATCTAGGCGGCAGCTGGGATACTCATCTACCTTTAGTTGAGTTTTCCTACAATAACAGTTATCATACGAGCATAAAAGCCGCGCCGTTCGAAGCTCTGTATGGCCGCAAATGCCGATCGCCCTTATGTTGGGCAGATGCCGGAGATAAACGTATGGTTGGTCCTGAACTTGTACAAGAGACAACCGACAAGATTGCACAGATCCGAGAGCGCATTAAGGCGGCTCGAGAGCGACAAAAGAGCTACGCTGATCCGAATAGAAAATCGGTAGATTTCAAGGTGGGAGACAAAGTGTTGTTAAAAGTCTCACCATGGAAGGGCGTAGTCAGGTTTGGAAAGCGTGGAAAGCTGAATCCACGATACATCGGACCATTCAGAATTTTGAAGAGAATTGGTACCGTGGCATACAAGTTGGAGTTACCGGAAGAACTTAATGGAGTACATGATACGTTTCATGTATCCAACCTGAAGAAGAGTCCAACACAAGAAAACGTGATCATCCCGATGGATGAAGTGCATATTGATGAAGCCCTCCGATTTACAGAGCAACCCGTTGAGGTTACTGACTGGAAAGTCAACAAGACCAGGAGGAGCAGTGTGAAGCTTGTCAAAGTACGTTGGAGCTCTAAGCACGGACCCGAGTACACATGGGAACGTGAAGACCAGTTCAAGAAAAAGTATCCCCACCTATTCAAGAAGACTCCAGCGAGAGTGAGTTCAGTCTGAATTTCGGGACGAAATTCTTTTAACGGGGGGAGACTGTGACAACTGGCCCAAACCGGTAATTTCCGTACACATTAATTATTGCTTAATGACTGCAATTATGAGTTTAAGTGTCAGCAATGTCTGAACACATGATTAAACAAGTGAATTCATGCATGTTGTATACTACAAAATATTGCTTTATGCATAAACGAGAGCGTTGCGTCAGAATAATAGTAAACTCACCGGTAAGACACACTGTGTCGACTGAACTGCAGAAAGCAGACAGACAATAAAATTGGAGCCTAGGTGTAGGTCCGACAACAAGAATGCATTAAAATCCAAGAGTACATACAAGGGTTAATATATATGCAATGCGAAAGAAAAAATAAGCACTAAAAAGCACCCGAAACGCACTTTAAGTGCAGAATTTATATAATTCAGCATTTAGACATATAAATATTATGCAGAAATGTCGTTTTATTATCCAGAATATTTCCCTAAGTGTTGGGAATTGAAAGAGTACAAGAAAGGTACTTAAACGACACTAAAAAATGTAATTTAGCACTTTAACGAATCGGTATGTAACCGAACAACCGGACTATACCCGGAACATGAAAATATTATTATTTTCATTATTTATCTTTTTCTGAGCCAGTTAGGGTCCCCGTGTACCCTAGCACCCATTGTAACACACTAAACATAACTAACCAAGTAAACTCTTAACTAACTTGGTTTAACATAACTAACACCTAACTAATACTTGGTTTCGAACTAGACCCCCCCCCTTGCTAACCGGCCCCAAACTAAGAGGGGACACACTTGTCCTTGTTGATTTGTTTAAATCCCCTTGCCTAATATCTAAGTAGCACAAGAACCCTTGGATAATACACAAGCTAATTATCTATAAGTTCACACCATTACACATCATAATCATTCCATCTCACAAATCAACTTCAACCTCTCTCTTCTCTCTCAAGAACTCACGGCCAAGCACCCCTTTGAGCATCCATCATTTTCGAATTTGTTTCAAGCCATTCCAAGCATCTACAAGTGCTAAGGGTCTCGTATTAGGAAGCTTGGAGCAAACGGAGTTCGAAGGACCTCTTTATCTAGCTTTTATCCACCTCTTTTGCGCATAGATTCTTCCCTAGCCTCGAGCTAGAGGTATAATGCTTAAAACACCTTCTTGAACTAATCTAAAGTGGTTAAAAGGATTTTTATCGGATAAAACTCGTTAACATGCAAAATGATGCTTTAAAGTCTACTAAAAATGCTATAAGTGTTGGATAAAAGCTCATAAGTTGTGTAAATGATGTAGTATTCGAAATGTATGATTATTGAGACCCGATCTATGATTGTGGTAGCTCGGACCACCATTTAACCCGATGTAGTCATGTTCTTGGATCATGACATAAGGTTATGTTAGAAGATATAAGGGTTAAAAGGTGAAACTCTACCACACATGAAACATGAACTTGTGTAAAAGTATTTTTACTTGCAAAATATTGTTCAAAACTAGTAGATCTAAAGATCTACAAGTGGTTTTTCGGAAGAACCAAGCAAAAATATTAGTCTTGTTTAAAACCCGGATCTTATCCGAACTAAAAGCATTTTTAGTAAATAAACAAGTGTGTAGACACTTGTGTCACAAGAAAATTTAACAAAGAAGTATTTTTGCGAATCTTGACTAGAAGTTGTGAAACTTCATATTCTTTAAAAATAAAGTTTTTAAGAAACTAAAATTATTTTTAAAGATGGAAAGATTTACTAAATGTGCTAGTGAGTTACTACACATTTTTGTAAAAATTCAAGTTCATGAAATGGAGAAATTAGTGACTATTGTTGATGATTATTGTTGATAATTGTTGTTGATGATCGATGACGATTTAAAAGAAAATAAACACATGTTTTGAAAACATGGGAAACGTCCATTTTTAGGGGAAACTCTGTCAAAATTTTTATAAATTTTGACACTTAGAAAAATATAAGTTTTTGAGAAACTTATTCCCTAAAAATGTATTTAAAAGTATTACCAAGGTTTCCCTAATTTTTGGTGATGAGAAATGGTGATTTTTCAAGAATAAAAATGGATATTAAGTATATATTTTTGAAAGAAAAATATATATTATTTGATCACCAACTTTTGTGCTAAGTGTTTATAGTATATGTTATACGTGCTAGTGTATTAAGACTTAAAAATACACTAATTACTCATGAGGAGTAGAAATATAAAAATACACATACAACATACAAGATACATAATTCGGGTGCAAAGTGCAAAACACAAAAGACTTATATTTATTTTTGGAGAAAATAATATAAGTAAGATACGTAGTTAAAAATATAGAATATTTTTAACACAAGAATATATACAAAAGAGAGTGACTGAACTTGTGCGACGCAAGTCTAGTGACTAACGTTAAGAAAACGCGTATAGGGTACGACGTTAATTAAGCAAATCCGGTGGAGTTTACGACGCTAGGAACGCAAAGTTGTGAGTTCATGCTCCCCCTTTTCTCTTTAACTGTTTTCAGTTTTTATAACTTCGGGGTTGAAATACATGTACAAATGTACAAAATTTATAATTGGTATGATATAAATACAAGAAGTACACTTGGTGAGAACGAGAACCAAGTGTGACGAAATATAAGAATATGAGAAGCGCACTTGGTGAGAACGAGAACCAAGTATGAGGCGCTATGAGAAATGATAACAAAAAACGCGCTTGGTGAGGACGAGAACCAAGTAGGATGCGTTATGAGAAATAGTGTCACGAATAGGGTACAGAAGCACCATTAATCGTGTACATACTTAGACCGCAGAACAAAAGGTTAGATCTAACGGGTGCCTGGCAGCCACACTACCGATCGGGGCGAGAATCGAGTAGTGCTTTTGTGTCTCAGAATATACCAATTAAATGCCTTAGGTTTGGTGACTTCCTATGTCGTGCCACAGGTTAATGGCTTTGCAACCCATTAACAATCTGATAATTACAGAAATACTGTATTTACATAAAATTCATACCATACAAAAATTGATATATAACTTGAAGTACGTGGGGTACTCAAGAGAATTGATATATAACTTGAAGTACGTGGGGTACTCAAGAGGATTGATATATAACTTGAAGTACGTGGGGTGCTCAAGAAAAACTTGATTTATTCACAACTATGTTTTTATACAAAGTATACAAACGTGAAATACAAAACCGCATGAATTCACACCAACTTTATGTTGACGTTTTTCCAAAAACTCACATGTATTTCAGGTAACTAGGATGGATGTGCGCGTGGTCTTGCTTATGCTCGTGGATGTCGCTTGTGTTTAACTTTAAATAAAGTTGTAAACTTTTAAGACAATGCTTTATGCGACTTAGCGATGTAAACGCTAACGTATGTTTTCAAATTATGGTATTTGAAGTTATTTTCTTGAGCATGTAGCATGTTTACTCTTCGTATGCAATGAGAACCTTTCATGATCACACCTCGTGCTTCCGCCGTAGAAAGGGGTGTGACAGATTGGTATCAGAGCTGCGATTGTAGTGAACCAGGATTCCTTCTCGAGTCTAGTCTACAATCTCTAGGATCCATACACGAAAACAATTTTCAAAGAGTTTTCATTGCATAAAACGTCCCGCGACATCCACTACCTGAAACTGTCTACATGAGTCTAGAAAAGACACTATGAGACTTAGAGTGCACTTGAGTAGCACTTGTTGTTGACTAAGAAATTACTTGCAATTATGTGTGATAATTAGCTTGTACTAGAAGTAGAATGTCACGAGTATACGTGATTTTACCTGAAAGCAGTGGCCTACCTGAAGGAAGAAATACGAGGATGAAACTAACTGTGCGGACTGTGCAAGGAGTTACGTAATTATGGATGCATACATAATTATGGAATTCAGTGCACAGGAATCACAGCAAGTCTTGTCACGTATAGATTCCCTCAGTGCAAGCCTACCAAGTACTCTGCTAGAGTAATAATTGTGTGATGTCACTTATGTGATATATACCTGCGAATATATATATACTACTACTGCCTAGTAGGACGATATCAAACAAATGTGTAACCCTGTTGTGTTATGTTCTGTCAGAACATGGCACCCAGGAAAGCTGTGAATGCTCGCAATGACGATCAACCTCCTCCTCCCCTACTGCCAAGAACTGCTGAGGAGCTGAACGCTCTACTGGAGGAAAGGATCTCCGCTGCTATCGCCCAGTACGAGGCGAACCGTACTCAAGACAGTGGAGGACCAAGCAACGCTAGGCGTAATGGGAATGGAGATTCGTCTGGAGGAAACGCAGCTCAAGGCTGCACTTTCAAGCAGTTCCTCGACTGCAAGCCGATGAACTATGATGGCACAGGAGGTGCAGTAGCATTTGTGCGCTGGACGGAGAAGACTGAAGCTACTTTCCGCATGAGCAAGTGTACCGCGGATCAACAAGTCACTTTTGCTACTGGGTTATTCGTCGATGAAGCTCTGACTTGGTGGAACCTGCAAGCCCAAACTTTGGGTGACGACGCCGCTTATGGCCTCACTTGGGAGGAACTGAAGGAAAGGATGAGAGAGAAGTCCTGCTCTCGTGCGGAACTCCAAAGGCTGGAAACAGAGTTCTGGCACTTGACTATGGAAGGTGCTGACATCAATGGTTACACTCGAAGGTTCCACGACCTGTCGAGAGTGCTTCCCTACATGGTGACTCCCGAATTCAAGCGTGTGGAACGCTACATTTGGGGACTGGCCTCAGAGTTTCGTGGCATGGTGACGTCGGCCAAACCACAAACAATCACCGAGGCTGTAACTCTGGCTGTCAGCATGACTGAAGATTGTGTTCGTATGAAGAAGTTATCACTGAACCCAACAGAAAAGACCGAGACACATGCTGAGTCGTCCGGTGACAAAAAGAGAAAGCATACAAGTTTGAACCAAGCTACTCGCAACAACAAGGGTTTCAACAGGAAGCGCGACACTAATCCGCCTCAGGAGACGAAAACCCATGCAACCAAAGCATACCAAGGCTCCATGCCTAGATGCCAAAAATGTAAGTATCATCATGATGGAGCTTGTCGCATTCCAAGGTGCGACAAATGTGGTAAATTGGGTCATCAAACAGAAGACTGTTGGGGAAAAGGAAAGAACCGAAATGGGAACGGTACTGGTAACAAGAATGGTAACGGGAAAGGGCAAGGATGCTTCAAGTGTGGAAGCAATGATCATTTCATGAAGAACTGCCCAGAGAGAAACAACGCTCCGGCTCGAGCATTTGTGATTGGAGCAAGAGACGCACGCGAGGACCCTAACGTGGTCACCGGTACGTTTCTCATTAACAATCACTTTGCATCCATATTATTCGACACTGGCGCCGATTATAGCTTCATGTCTGTGGAATTTAAACGCATACTTGGAATAGAATCTAGTAGATTAGAAATTCCTTATTCCATAGAGCTAGCCAATGGTAAACTCGTTGAATCGGGCGAAGTTGTTAGAGGCTGCACACTGGAACTTGGCGAGCGAAGTTTTAGCATCGACCTCCTACCTATTCAATTGGGTAGCTTCGATGTAGTAGTCGGGATGGACTGGTTGTCCAAGAACAAAGCTGAAGTTATTTGCCATGAGAAAATCATTCGTATCCCTTTAGCGAATGGTGAAACTCTCATCGTGCATGGAGAAAAACGAGACGCGCCACTTCGAATCATCAGTTGTATGAAGGCACAGAAGTGCTTGAGGAAAGGATGTGTCGCTTTCCTAGCACACGTTATAGACAAGAAGGCTGTGGAGCCAAAACTCGAAGACATTCCTGTGGTGAAGGAATTTCCTTATGTGTTCCCTGAAGATCTGCCAGGACTACCTCCGCAACGACAAGTCGAATTCCGTATAGACTTGGTTCCAGGAGCTGCTCCTGTAGCCAAGGCACCCTATCGACTTGCACCATCCGAAATGCAAGAGTTATCTACACAACTCTAGGAGTTGTTGGATAAAGGATTCATAAGGCCAAGCTTCTCACCTTGGGGAGCTCCAGTGTTATTCGTGAAGAAGAAGGATGGATCACTGCGGATGTGTATCGATTATAGGGAACTGAACAAGCTCACAATCAAGAATCGGTATCCGCTACCGAGGATTGATGACTTGTTTGATCAACTGCAAGGATCAAGCTACTATTCCAAGATCGACCTTCGATCTGGATACCATCAGCTGAGAATCCAAGATGAAAGTGTGCCAAAGACTGCATTCAGAACCAAGTATGAGGCGCTATGAGAAATGATAACAAAAAACGCGCTTGGTGAGGACGAGAACCAAGTAGGATGCGTTATGAGAAATAGTGTCACGAATAGGGTACAGAAGCACCATTAATCGTGTACATACTTAGACCGCAGAACAAAAGGTTAGATCTAACGGGTGCCTGGCAGCCACACTACCGATCGGGGCGAGAATCGAGTAGTGCTTTTGTGTCTCAGAATATACCAATTAAATGCCTTAGGTTTGGTGACTTCCTATGTCGTGCCACAGGTTAATGGCTTTGCAACCCATTAACAATCTGATAATTACAGAAATACTGTATTTACATAAAATTCATACCATACAAAAATTGATATATAACTTGAAGTACGTGGGGTACTCAAGAGAATTGATATATAACTTGAAGTACGTGGGGTACTCAAGAGGATTGATATATAACTTGAAGTACGTGGGGTACTCAAGAGGATTGATAAATAACTTGAAGTACGTGGGGTGCTCAAGAAAAACTTGATTTATTCACAACTATGTTTTTATACAAAGTATACAAACGTGAAATACAAAACCGCATGAATTCACACCAACTTTATGTTGACGTTTTTCCAAAAACTCACATGTATTTCAGGTAACTAGGATGGATGTGCGCGTGGTCTTGCTTATGCTCGTGGATGTCGCTTGTGTTTAACTTTAAATAAAGTTGTAAACTTTTAAGACAATGCTTTATGCGACTTAGCGATGTAAACGCTAACGTATGTTTTCAAATTATGGTATTTGAAGTTATTTTCTTGAGCATGTAGCATGTTTACTCTTCGTATGCAATGAGAACCTTTCATGATCACACCTCGTGCTTCCGCCGTAGAAAGGGGTGTGACAGATTGGTATCAGAGCTGCGATTGTAGTGAACCAGGATTCCTTCTCGAGTCTAGTCTACAATCTCTAGGATCCATACACGAAAACAATTTTCAAAGAGTTTTCATTGCATAAAACGTCCCTAAGTGTTGGGAATTGAAAGAGTACAAGAAAGGTACTTAAACGACACTAAAAAGTGTAATTTAGCACTTTAACGAATCGGTATGTAACCGAACAACCGGACTATACCCGGAACATGAAAATATTATTATTTTCATTATTTATCTTTTTCTGAGCCAGTTAGGGTCCCCGTGTACCCTAGCACCCATTGTAACACACTAAACATAACTAACCAAGTAAACTCTTAACTAACTTGGTTTAACATAACTAACACCTAACTAATACTTGGTTTCGAACTAGACCCCCCCCCCCCCTTGCTAACCGGCCCCAAACTAAGAGGGGACACACTTGTCCTTGTTGATTTGTTTAAATCCCCTTGCCTAATATCTAAGTAGCACAAGAACCCTTGGATAATACACAAGCTAATTATCTATAAGTTCACACCATTACACATCATAATCATTCCATCTCACAAATCAACTTCAACCTCTCTCTTCTCTCTCAAGAACTCACGGCCAAGCACCCCTTTGAGCATCCATCATTTTCGAATTTGTTTCAAGCCATTCCAAGCATCTACAAGTGCTAAGGGTCTCGTATTAGGAAGCTTGGAGCAAACGGAGTTCGAAGGACCTCTTTATCTAGCTTTTATCCACCTCTTTTGCGCATAGATTCTTCCCTAGCCTCGAGCTAGAGGTATAATGCTTAAAACACCTTCTTGAACTAATCTAAAGTGGTTAAAAGGATTTTTATCGGATAAAACTCGTTAACATGCAAAATGATGCTTTAAAGTCTACTAAAAATGCTATAAGTGTTGGATAAAAGCTCATAAGTTGTGTAAATGATGTAGTATTCGAAATGTATGATTATTGAGACCCGATCTATGATTGTGGTAGCTCGGACCACCATTTAACCCGATGTAGTCATGTTCTTGGATCATGACATAAGGTTATGTTAGAAGATATAAGGGTTAAAAGGTGAAACTCTACCACACATGAAACATGAACTTGTGTAAAAGTATTTTTACTTGCAAAATATTGTTCAAAACTAGTAGATCTAAAGATCTACAAGTGGTTTTTCGGAAGAACCAAGCAAAAATATTAGTCTTGTTTAAAACCCGGATCTTATCCGAACTAAAAGCATTTTTAGTAAATAAACAAGTGTGTAGACACTTGTGTCACAAGAAAATTTAACAAAGAAGTATTTTTGCGAATCTTGACTAGAAGTTGTGAAACTTCATATTCTTTAAAAATAAAGTTTTTAAGAAACTAAAATTATTTTTAAAGATGGAAAGATTTACTAAATGTGCTAGTGAGTTACTACACATTTTTGTAAAAATTCAAGTTCATGAAATGGAGAAATTAGTGACTATTGTTGATGATTATTGTTGATAATTGTTGTTGATGATCGATGACGATTTAAAAGAAAATAAACACATGTTTTGAAAACATGGGAAACGTCCATTTTTAGGGGAAACTCTGTCAAAATTTTTATAAATTTTGACACTTAGAAAAATATAAGTTTTTGAGAAACTTATTCCCTAAAAATGTATTTAAAAGTATTACCAAGGTTTCCCTAATTTTTGGTGATGAGAAATGGTGATTTTTCAAGAATAAAAATGGATATTAAGTATATATTTTTGAAAGAAAAATATATATTATTTGATCACCAACTTTTGTGCTAAGTGTTTATAGTATATGTTATACGTGCTAGTGTATTAAGACTTAAAAATACACTAATTACTCATGAGGAGTAGAAATATAAAAATACACATACAACATACAAGATACATAATTCGGGTGCAAAGTGCAAAACACAAAAGACTTATATTTATTTTTGGAGAAAATAATATAAGTAAGATACGTAGTTAAAAATATAGAATATTTTTAACACAAGAATATATACAAAAGAGAGTGACTGAACTTGTGCGACGCAAGTCTAGTGACTAACGTTAAGAAAACGCGTATAGGGTACGACGTTAATTAAGCAAATCCGGTGGAGTTTACGACGCTAGGAACGCAAAGTTGTGAGTTCATGCTCCCCCTTTTCTCTTTAACTGTTTTCAGTTTTTATAACTTCGGGGGTGAAATACATGTACAAATGTACAAAATTTATAATTGGTATGATATAAATACAAGAAGTACACTTGGTGAGAACGAGAACCAAGTGTGACGAAATATAAGAATATGAGAAGCGCACTTGGTGAGAACGAGAACCAAGTATGAGGCGCTATGAGAAATGATAACAAAAAACGCGCTTGGTGAGGACGAGAACCAAGTAGGATGCGTTATGAGAAATAGTGTCACGAATAGGGTACAGAAGCACCATTAATCGTGTACATACTTAGACCGCAGAACAAAAGGTTAGATCTAACGGGTGCCTGGCAGCCACACTACCGATCGGGGCGAGAATCGAGTAGTGCTTTTGTGTCTCAGAATATACCAATTAAATGCCTTAGGTTTGGTGACTTCCTATGTCGTGCCACAGGTTAATGGCTTTGCAACCCATTAACAATCTGATAATTACAGAAATACTGTATTTACATAAAATTCATACCATACAAAAATTGATATATAACTTGAAGTACGTGGGGTACTCAAGAGAATTGATATATAACTTGAAGTACGTGGGGTACTCAAGAGGATTGATATATAACTTGAAGTACGTGGGGTACTCAAGAGGATTGATATATAACTTGAAGTACGTGGGGTGCTCAAGAAAAACTTGATTTATTCACAACTATGTTTTTATACAAAGTATACAAACGTGAAATACAAAACCGCATGAATTCACACCAACTTTATGTTGACGTTTTTCCAAAAACTCACATGTATTTCAGGTAACTAGGATGGATGTGCGCGTGGTCTTGCTTATGCTCGTGGATGTCGCTTGTGTTTAACTTTAAATAAAGTTGTAAACTTTTAAGACAATGCTTTATGCGACTTAGCGATGTAAACGCTAACGTATGTTTTCAAATTATGGTATTTGAAGTTATTTTCTTGAGCATGTAGCATGTTTACTCTTCGTATGCAATGAGAACCTTTCATGATCACACCTCGTGCTTCCGCCGTAGAAAGGGGTGTGACACCCCCCCCCCCTATTGTCTGGTCGACCTCAACACACCAAAGTGTGTTTGAGTTTTTAATTTTTTTGTTTTATCAATTATTAGTTTCAAATTAGGCACTTTTGGTCCCTTGCCTTTTGTTTTTTATTTTATTTTAACCCTTAACTACTCATATGTCTTACACTAACTTGGTTAGTGTCATTCCTAGTTAGTTTATTTTACTAGTTTATTTGCAACCTAATTGCAAATCTACGAACTCGCATTTTCGGGATGTTACAAGTCCATCCCCCTTAAAAGGGTTTCGTCCCCGAAACCGAAGTACGTACCAAATAAAGTAGGGTAGAGACGTCGCATTTCCTCTTCGGACTCCCACGTAGTGTCCGAGCCTTTCCTGTGCTCCCACTTGATCTTGACTTGATCGATTTGTTTATTTCGTAAGTGCTTGACCTTTCGATCTAAAATCTCCACTGGTTTCACCGCATAATTCAGGCTATTATCCACTTCGATATCATCATAGTGGATACGAGCAGTTTCGTCTGCTAAACATTTTCGGAGATGTGACACGTGGAAGGTGCTATGAATCCCACTCAATTCATCGGGTAGTTCGAGACGATATGCTACCTTACCAACCCGTTCGGTGATTCTGAATGGCCCAATAAATCTTGGGCTCAACTTTCCTCTTTTTCTGAACCGTATTATTCCTTTCCACGGCGATATTTTCAGCATTACTTTATCGCCCACTTCAAATTCGATCGGCCTCTTTCGTTTATCCGCGTATGACTTTTGTCGATCCTGAGCCGCTTTTAGGTGAGTTCGGACCATGTCGATCTTCTCATTCGTAGTTTGGATTATATCAGTAGGTGCTAGTCCTCGTGGACCCACCTCTCCCCAACATACCGGGGTTCGACACTTTCTACCATATAACATTTCATACGGGGCCATCTTAATGCTCGCGTGATAGCTATTGTTATATGAAAATTCGACCAAGGGTAGATAGACATCCCAACTACCCCCGAAGTCAATAATGCAAGCCCGCAACATATCTTCCAATGTTTGTATTGTTCTTTCACTCTGCCCATCCGTTTGTGGATGGTAAGCGGTGCTAATGAACAATTTAGTTCCCATTTGCTCTTGGAATTCAAGCCAAAAATTTGAAGTAAACCGAGTATCTCTGTCTGACACAATGGATATCGGTACCCCATGACGTGCTATGATTTCATTTGTGTACACCTCCGACATCTTTTTGGATGTATAAGTCTCACGAATCGGAATGAAGTGAGCACAACACACAATAACGTACACGATAACATCAAGAAAGGACCTATACTACCCTCCTTGATGGCCGTGAAACGTCGCTAATAATCGCATACTCGAATCGAAAACCGATTGTTAACTATCGAGACTTTGGAAAATGGATACGTAAATACGACCCTTAGTGATATATATACATATATAATATAGATATAAATCAACCATAGGGAGCGCGTTCTTCAAAAACTATCGAAAAAGGAGAAAACTCACCGCGCCGGAGTATCCATCCGGATGGGCCTCATCCGAACGAATGGCCATTCGACCCAGTCACTCCCTTCTTCTCTCTGTTGCCTATAAATAGCCTGTCACACCACTGTTTAAGTGATGTGACAGCTCCCACTCGACCAGACACGCTTCAAGACCCTTTTCTCTCGATTCCTTGCGATTCCGGTAAGATTTCAACCTAAAACTCGTACTTCTATGATCTACACTCAATTCTACACCATTCTATCTTTCAAAACTCAATTTCCAACCGTGAAATCTACTGATTTGAGGTGTTTTAAGGTGATGTCACCAAGAGTTCATATGAACTTCAAGTTGTGACCTCACCCCACCATAAACGACTCAGATCTGAGCGATTTCCACATATTTTGATGGCAAATTTCACATAATTCTATGTTTTTAACCAAGAAACTATGCGATTTCGAGTTAACCATGATAAACCATCAAGAACGGCCAAATCTGATGGAACGGGGTGACCCCCGTCCGTTAGAACGGGTCGGAACTGATAGAATTTCAGTGGTTAATGCGAGATTACACCGTCCCAACAAGACCGCATCGTATTTCTTCCGAAAACACTCGAAAACAGTTGACCAGACGTGCCATTCGAACGAGTCAGCACATATTCGAACGGATGACAAGTCAAACGAGTCAACCATATTAGAACGAATGACAATTCGAACGAGTCAGCACATATTCGAACGGATGACAAGTCAAACGAGTCAACCATATTCGAACGGATGACAAGTCAAACGAGTCAACCATATTCGAACGGATGACAATTCGAACGAGTCAGCACATGTTCGATCGGATGACAAGTCAAACGAGTCAGCACATATTCGAACGGATGACAATTCGAACGAGTCAAACATGTTATTCGATCGGATGATCACCCGACTCAGTTAAACCTGTTATTCGATCGGATGACCATTCGACCCATTAACCGGTTATTCGTTCGGATGAGCTCATCCGAACGGATGAACACCATCTGACCAGATAACTAACTGTTCGACGATAATCTCGCTTAACCGTGCATCGTTTACAATACTACTCTATGATTAACGCAGACGTACTCGCAACCGACCCTGTCAAGCTGTATTCCCGCTAAATACGCATTGTGAGTATACTTGGCCCCTTTTTAATCGTATTTTGGGTGTAACATACGTTTCTAGCAAATCGAACTTAACAAACGAATTATTCAATCAATCGAACTATCACTTGCGAATAACTGTTATGCATAGATATACGTGATGCTAGTTGCATATGTGCTAGGGCTTATACTCGCGACGTCCCACCATGACTAGTATAGTACTATTGCGCCCGACGGGGTCTAGTTTGCCATCGCATATTCGAGCATCGAGGACTTAGTTGGTAGTATCAGCTTTGTGAGTATATATGTCGTGTGTTACGTTTATGCATGTGGAAATTCGCTACATTTTTTTACCTTTTTTTTTTAATGACTAAACTTGCACACCATGGGGATTGAACCCATGACCTCCTACTATTCTACACCTTATCTAACTCACCAACACCATTGGGCTGGGAATAGCCCAAAATAGGTAAGTTATACATATCAAACCTGTATACTCGCCAATACTTTTGTATTGACAAATATTTTAACGTATGTTGCAGGTTAGATCGCAGACTATTTCGAATCAAGCTAGGAAGTCTAGAAACTCAACTAAAATCTAGGTTGTCGAATTGTATTATTCGAGAGGACAAGAAGTCTGTGATAACTTATGTGATTGTATTATTTGTTAGTATGGGAAAACGAATGTATTAAATATTATCGCAACATAGTTGTTATGGATTCTCTTGAGCAATCTGATTCGCCTAGTGCCGCGCCCCGATGATTCCGCCATCGGTTGGGGTGTGACAGATTGGTATCAGAGCCATAACTATAGGGAATTAGGCAAGACTCGACCTAGTCCGGGTCGACGTCTTAGAAATTGACCTAGTCTATAGTCTAAGTACCAACAGGCCGACTCGTATGAACCTAGTAGGGTTTGATTCGGGCCTACTTGATACTCTCGATCGAAATTGCTAAAAGCTACAACTTTGTGTGAACACCGCTTACTACAACATCACACAAAGAAGCCTTTCCTAAGGCTGGAATACTACTTAGCCTTTCCTAAGGCCGACACAATACACATGTTTTCGAAAATGCTCGCATAACGAAACCGAGCGATCCAGTCGAGATCAGGTGTGAAAACCAAGAACTCTCGATAGGATTGCTCACTCAGCGCATTTTTCTAGCACGAGAACCTTTCATCGAGTTAGGAGTGACATCCACATCTCGACAAAAGTCTCCATTTCGAAATCTAGTGAAACTCGCGAATTTATTCGAAGAGCATAACCACAATTAGGAACGAAACTGTTAAGACAGGGGTGAAACCCGTACCTTAATAGGCCGTTCCACTCTCTAAATTGATTTTCAAAAGCTCTCACCAAGGACTCGACTATCATGATAACTCGAGCCACGTGATGACTAGGAAGACGAATGCCGTGAGCTGCATCCCAGTTGAAGCATGAAGTCCTATAGGTCAACGCGCATGCTCGAGCTTGTTAGATATAGTTGGGTTACTTTGGTTAGTCAACGCCTAAACACCCAAGGCACTCTAGTATACGATCCGCCAATTTTATAACTGGCTGAAACTTAATTACATGTTGAAACTTTACGCGTTATCGATTTCTCGATTTAACGATTTTCACTACCTGCTGTATAAACGCACAATTCGCACAGCCATCGCAAACTAAAACGCAATCCGAATGTTCGCAACAAAACTGATGCACAATCTATCGTCTTCGCTCTCGCTTTCTCACTTCAACGCGTCCTCGCATATTCTAAACCGACCTGTATATGTATGAATACAAATTACAGTTATATAAATACCTATATATACGTATAAACAACAAGTCATTGTGTGAGAACTCGGGAACTTTGTGTCTCCTATGTGGCTCCTATGTGATTCATATTACTACTATACTATTGCACCAAGTTTTGGAACGCGCTTAATCGCATCACGAAACTCAAAAATCATTATGATCGAATCTCATTCCTAGTCTCTTCCCGTCTAGATGCCTTCCAACGATTCTACCTCGAGACGAACAGCTAGGAGGAGAGCCAAACGAAGCGCCAATAAGAGGATTGCATCACTTGTGACCAAAGAAGTAGTAAAGCTTATTCCTCGAATTGCCGCTCAAGTGCACTCTCTCAGCAACTCTCGAACTCCGGAAGACGTTAAGACATAAGAGCCGCAGTCTACTTTTCTCTACAAAGACTTCAAAGCCTGTGACCCGATGGAATTCCCGGGTGAAGGAGGTGTGACTCAACTACTCCAGTGGTTCGATTCTATCGAAGTTACCCTTCGTCAAAGTGGGTGTCCCGATAGTTTCTGTACTACTTGCGCTACCGGAGTATTTCAATCGCAGGCACTCGACTGGTGGACCACCGAACGTAACAAACGTGGGATCTCTACAGCATATGCTCTCTCTTGGGATGAGCTGAAAGAGCTTATGAAGAAAGAGTACTGCCCTCCCCAAGAAATCCAGAAACTAGAAAACGAATTTTGGGAAATCAAGCAAACCAAAGGTGACAACGCTGGCTACACCGCAAGGTTCAAACAGCTTAGCATAATCTGCCCGAGCCAAGTCAACACTTCAGAAAGAGCCATTTCGAAGTATATTCGCGGCTTGCCTGAGTGTGTGGGTGATTTTGTCGAAGCTGCAAGACCTGCTACTATCGAAGAAACCTACCGCTTAGCTGCAGAAATCAACAAATGACTTATGGAAGGGTTATTCTCAAGGAGTCCTGTCAAGCAAGCTCATCAAGCAATCGCCATTAATCCTTCAGGCGAGCATGTTAATGAATCTTCTAATGAATCTACTGACGAATCTTCTGACAAATCTGCTGGCGATTCTTCCAACGAATCAGCTAACGATTCTTCTAACGAATCTGCTAACGATTCTTCGGACGAATCTGCTGCCGATTCTTCTGACGAATCTGCCAGCGGATCTTCCGACAAATCAGCCAAAGACTCTGCAAGTGAGTCCTCAGACGAACCCTCCAATAACGACACCTCTTCGCAAGACACCGACAAACCCAGCCGCAAACGAAAGACCTCAAGCCCGAACTCATCAACAACCGAACTGCTGCAACCGAAACCTCTTCGAACGGTCCCGATGTTTCCAAAATGAGCCTACACTGGAGCTCATCCTCAGTGTTACTCATCTACCTATCATCATCCAGTTGGGGCTGACTGTCGCTGTTGCAATAACTGCAATCGTTACGGTCACTTCACCCACAACTGCCGCATCGAACCGTCAACTTGAGTACAACAACAACAGCTCCAGCAAAAGCCTTCAGCATCAGACATCTAGCGAGCATAAGATAAAGTTGTAATGATACGATTTTCGACGTTAATTTCTAAGTTTTGAACCTACTCTATTAGTCGATGTTGCCACTATGCGTAACATTAACTCTCGTATTCGTTTCTCTATCACACTCTAGTCGTCGCACTTAGACTAGATTCACACACATACTATATACTATATCACGAAATAATGTGTTTTACCCTCACTACACTCTTAGAACGAGATGCGATAAACGTGCAAGGAACGATTAATCACGGGTGCACACGGGATTATTTGGGTCAGTGCACGGAGATCGTAGTGAATTCTAAGGTGCCATAAGCGTTTCGACGAAATATGACACCAAATCACGGGATCTAAGTAGTAGGGGTCAAGCGAGGTGTGCTTTATCATACTACCAAAGTTCCGTGAAGAAAGTGCCACGTGGAGTTGGACGTTATTAGACCTATTATACTACTGTGATTACTTTCAACACACTACACTCAATCGCAAGGCGTAACAACTAAATCGCATCATCGCGAGACTTGTCGCAAGTCTGCAAACGTAGTGTAATCGCTTCATCGATGGACTCTGGGAGTCTACCTCGCAGGGCAATTGCATCAACGCACGACTGGTCGTAAGACTGTGGCAATCAATCTCATCAAGCACATTAATGCTCACGATGTTGTCAGAGTGAGGACCTATTCTACCCTCCTCGATAACTGTGATGCGTCGCATCGTAACGTAAAGCTTATTCGAAACGAAACTCGACAAATCGCAATCGTTCATCATGTGTATCTCGCAATCTCTATCGCTTATTAAGTCAACCTATATCGTTTACCGCGTATCAATCTATCGCTATACCGTTATCTGTGATATTTGTGTGAAGTTAGCACACATGACCTCGCTTCACGAGATGAAGCTCATATGGATAAAACAAGGTGTTTTAGCCATATCGGTGGACTTTTGTGGAAAAGGGCCATGTGGGGTCTAATGTAGGTAAATTTGTGGCGTAAATCAATCGAATCGAACCGCATAAATCGCGCATGCCTCCATCGCTTGCAACGCAACAACTACCGCATATCGTAATTCGTCCACCATCGCCGTCATTGTTGATCGCTTATCGCTTATCGTGTATAGTCTACCGTTTATTCGCTCATGGTGTTCGTTACAATCTGTGTGGTACTAATACGCATGACATCGCTTCACGAGGCAAAACTAACCTGGTAAACGTGGTGTTTCACCATGTTAGCAAACTCTCGTGGGAACGTGCCGTGCAGGTTCAATATGGAATCTAATCGACATCGCGGTAACCACTTATCGTCTACCGCTCGACGCCTATCCAGACACGACACGTAAGCGTTTCGTGTCATCAGGCTACTCGCGCACGCTGTCGTAGCTACGTTCGCAACTCGACTCGCCGACTTAACCTATCCGATTCTATCTTATACTCGGTCCGACTTCCTATCGATTGGGCCAAGTAAGCGCAAATTCTATCCGTGTCATATCGGCACACCTGACACCGCCTCACGAAACAGAAGTAATATGGACAAAACATGGTGGATACGCCGCTGGTACTTCCTATATATAAATGTTTTAATCATATTAACGAACTTCCGTGGGAAGGTGCCAAGCGGGGCTCGATGCTAAATTGTCTTTTTCAAAAAGGTTAAAAACTGATTTTTATAAAACTTTTATTAAAACCATGGGACAAGTAAAACCCCTCACAATGTGGAGGTGACATCAAACCAGCTTAAGTCCATGTCCAAGGGGAGCTTTCACGAGTCCAATTTTTCCTTAAAGCCTTTTCAAATACCAAAAAAACGAGACTTTCTAGAGACGTTGGTTCAGCATCAAGTTCAGCTGAACCTATATCATAGGAGAGTTTTCGTAACCTCAGTTTTCACCTTCATATGTAAAACTTAAAGTTCCTTGCAACATTGGTTAACATCGAACCAGTTGACCTCATGTCAAAAGGAAAATTTTCAAGGTTTCCACCCAAAATATTCTTTTAAATGTCTAAAATGAACGTTTCTTGTAACGTTGGTTAACGATCGACTCAGTTAGTTCCACGTCATGAGAAACCTTTCAAGTCCTTTAAAAATTGCAGTCGTATTGAACTAACGAATTCTTCGCAACACGAGGTGCTTTGTAACGACAACTCGTGGGATATTATTTTTGTCGTTTACGTCGCCTTCTTGCTATCGCAATCGATCTCACTTATTTGAAACACTCTCGCCGGTCAACTCACAGTCAAATCACTCGCTAAATCGTTATTTTATGCAGGATCAACCCTCCAAAGTCTACCTGTTAGATTAATTTCGGGACGAAATTTCCTAAAGCAGGGGAGACTGTAACAACCCGCACTTTTGTGCGTTGTTACTACCAGATATACTCGTTACGCCTAGCACCAGAGACTCGGATCATAATGTAACTATACCGCATACTTCGCTATTCGAAGGATAAATCACATATTTTCGCAATACACTATTATCACCAACACTAACACTCACGGAGGCATTGAGTGAGGACCTATTCTACCCTCCTCAGTGGCCGTGAAGTGTCGAACGTAAAACAATTAACACTAACAAAGACTCTCGGGTGAGCGCTACAGCTCCACTCGTCGTGACGATGATGACAATACGAGTGAATGGTACCCCGTCAGTCATTGAGGCACAACGCACAATAACGTACACGATAACATCAAGAAAGGACCTATACAACCCTCCTTGATGGCCGTGAAACGTAGCTAATAATCGCATACTCGAATCGAAAACCGACTGTAAACTATCGAGACTTTGGAAAATGGATACGTAAATACGACCCTTAGTGATATATATACATATATAATATAAATATAAATCAACCATAGGGAGCGCGTACTTCAAAAACTATCGAAACGATCGAAAAAGGAGAAAACTCACCGCGCCGGAGTATCCATCCGGATGGGCCTCATCCGAACGGATGGTCCATCCGAACGGATAGCCATTCGAGCGAATGGCCATCCGAACGAATGGCCATTCGACCCAGTCACTCCCTTCTCCTCTCTGTTGCCTATAAATAGCCTGTCACACCACTGTTTAACTGATGTGACAGCTCCCACTCGACCAGACACGCTTCAAGACCCTTTTCTCTCGATTCCTCGCGATTCCGGTAAGATTTCAACCTAAAACTCGTACTTCTATGATCTACACTCAATTCTACACCATTCTATCTTTCAAAACTCAATTTCCAATCGTGAAATCTACTGATTTGAGGTGTTTTAAGGTGATGTCACCAAGAGTTCATATGAACTTCAAGTTGTGACCTCACCCCACCATAAACGACTCAGATCTGAGCGATTTCCACATATTTTGATGGAAAATTTCACATAATTCTATGTTTTTAACCAAGAAACTGTGCGATTTCGAGTTAACCATGAGAAACCGTCAAGAACGGCCAAATCTGATGGAACGGGGTGACCCCCGGCCGTTAGAACGGGTCGGAACTGATAGAATTTCAGTGGTTAATGCGAGATTACACCGTCCCAACAAGACCGCATCGTATTTCTTCCGGAAACACTCGAAAACAGTTGACCAGACGTGCCATTCGAACGAGTCAGCACATATTCGAACGGATGACAAGTCAAACGAGTCAACCATATTAGAACGAATGACAATTCGAACGAGTCAGCACATATTCGAACGGATGACAAGTCAAACGAGTCAACCATATTCGAACGGATGGCTAGTCAAACGAGTGAACCATATTCGAACGGATGACAATTCGAACGAGTCAGCACATGTTCGATCGGATGACAAGTCAAACGAGTCAGCACATATTCGAACGGATGACAATTCGAACGAGTCAAACATGTTATTCGACCGGATGATCACCCGACTCAGTTAAACCTGTTATTCGATCGGATGACCATTCGACCCATTAACCGGTTATTCGTTCGAATGAGCTCATCCGAACGGATGAACACCATCCGACCAGATAACTAACTGTTCGACGATAATCTCGCTTAACCGTGCATCGTTTACAATACTACTCTATGATTAACGCAGACGTACTCGCAACCGACCCTGTCAAGCTGTATTCCCGCTAAATACGCATTGTGAGTATACTTGACCCCTTTTTAATCGTATTTTGGGTGTAACATACGTTTCTAGCAAATCGAACTTAACAAACGAATTATTCAATCAATCGAACTATCACTTGCGAATAACTGTTATGCATAGATATACGTGATGCTAGTTGCATATGTGCTAGGGCTTATACTCGCGACGTCCCACCATGACTAGTATAGTACTATTGAGCCCGACGGGGTCTAGTTTGCCATCGCATATTCGAGCATCGAGGACTTAGTTGGTAGTATCAGCTTTGTGAGTATATATGGCGTGTGTTACGTTTATGCATCTAGTGGAAGCATGAAGTCCTATAGGTCAACGCGCATGCTCGAGCTTGTTAGATATAGTTGGGTTACTTTGGTTAGTCGACGCCTAAACACCCAAGGCACTCTAGTATACGTGTAACACCCCAAAACCCGAATGTTTATGTTCGTTAAATGTTATGCTATGGTACATTAAGAAATAAATGACTAGGTTATTTAACCTAATAAAGTGTATGATAAAAACTATTTAGAAGATGAAAGTGGTGCCAATTGTGTTTTAGAGGTAAACACGAGGGACTAAAGTGGTATGGAATGAAAGTTATGTTAATGAATAAAAGATCACACACACACACACTTTCGTGTGTGTTCTGGATAGATCGATCAGGGGCTCTCAAGAGCCCCAAACCCTAGTTCATGCAAAAGCTTCAAATTGAAGAATGAATGAAGGCCCAAATTCACAACCGAGCATGAATTAGTGATCACCTTCACAAGGGGATCGTAAGGTATGTCTTGAATCAAAGATTGGTGATCATGTGTGAAGTGGGTTATGTTCTAATCCGTAAGTTAATGTGAAATTGATCATGTATAAGTGTTAGAATCATCATATAGAACATGTGTTATGTATGGGTTGTGTTAATTTGATGTGTAAAGGTGAAACCCAATTGTTAGGGTGAAGATGATAGCATGGATATATCATCAAGGTCCAATTCTTGTCCAAAATTGATGTATCATGTTATGTATGATGGATTCTTGTTAGAAGGATTGGAAGAAATGTGATGATTATATGTTTGATGATTATGCATGTATGATTCATGTTGATTGGAAGGAAGAAATTGATGAATTATGTATGAAGTTAGAAGATTGTGCATGAATTAGTTGTACGTTAAGCTTAGAAGGTAGTACGCACACCAAGTGTTTGATGAAATGCCTAGGTGAGCTTAATAGATGAAATTGTATGTAAGTAAAAGATGATATGTATATAGTGATGTCCGTATAGTCGATTATAATGTTACGGGTATATAATGAAAAGTCAAAAGTTAAAATAAATGGACCGTTGACTTCTAAAAGTCAACTGTCATGTTGTCATAATTGTAAGACTAAAGTAAGTTATATGATGCGTGTTAGACGTATGTGTGTCTAATGCGATGACATTACGGACTCCACGAGTTGGAAATGATATGAATTTGGTTACATGTATTATGCTTGTTAGAAGTGACTATGAACGTCAAATATGAATTATACGATCGATATGATCGTTAGCTTGTACAATTATGTATGCTAATAAGAATGTGATTTGGCGACATGAAAGTATAGGAATCATGTCGAGAAGGACTCAAGCATGAAAGGCTAACTGGTCAAAAAGAGACAAGATAACGGACACGAACTCGGACGCATGAGGTAAGTGATTTCTGCAATCACTTCTTATGTTCGTTTAAGTTATAAGGTGTTTTAATTAACTAAGCATAATGGTTGAAGTCAATTATGTGTCGTAGTCTTTCGTCGTAAAGGATGGGATTAAAGTTGACCAAAATGCCCTTGATGGGTATTTTGGGCAAATGATCTTAATAAGTGGTTTAAGAACAAGTTATACGATTAGTTTAATGTTTTGGACAAGTATGGAAATGGGAAGTATGGTTTTGTTGTCATAAACCGTTTAATGCGCAAATACCCATAACGGGTCAAATAGTTAGAAAATGATAATAAGCCGATAGAGCGTAAAGTTAAGAATTTCCGTAATCCGGATGTGGGATTTTATGTTCATATGATAGAATGTGAGTTTACAAGCATGTAGGAAGAAACGGGAGGTTAAAGCGGGATCCCATAGCCCAGGTGAGAATCCCACCTCAGGTTCTTGAACCTTAAAGCGGGATCCCATAGCCCAGGTAAGAATCCCACCTCAGGTTCCTGAACCTTAAAGCGGGATCCCATAGCCCAGGTAAGAATCCCACCTCAGGTTCCTGAACCTTAAAGCGGGATCCCATAGCCCAGGTAAGAATCCCACCTCAGGTTCCTGAACCTTAAAGCGGGATCCCATAGCCCAGGCAAGAATCCCACCTTAGGTTCCATTTAGGAACCTTAAAGTGGGATCCCGTACCCCAGGTAAGAATTATTAATTTAATTCTCATTGGCAAACATGCAATGATGTGGGAAAGGTTTGTATGCATGTAGATGTGTATGTATGTATGTGTAAAGATATGTACGAGGGTATGTATGTATGCAATGATGTGGGAAAGGTTTGTATGCATGTAGATGTGTATGTATGTATGCGTAAAGATATGTACGAGGGTATGTATGTATGCAATGATGTGGGAAAGGTTTGTATGCATGTAGATGTGTATGTATGTATGTGTAAAGATATGTACGAGGGTATGTATGTATGCAATGATGTGGGAAAGGTTTTTATGCATGTAGATGTGTATGTATGTATGCGTAAAGATATGTACGAGGGTATGTATGTATGCAATGATGTGGGAAAGGTTTGTATGCATGTAGATGTGTATGTATGTATGTGTAAAGATATGTACGAGGGTAGGTATGTATGCAATGATGTGGGAAAGGTTTCTATGCATGTAGATGTGTATGTATGTATGTATGTGTAAAGATATGTACGAGGGTATGTGATGTGTGCTAAACAGACTATAAAAACTAACTAAATTAGACTCTCTATTCTAGACACTATAAAGCTTTAAATTTATAGACTAGGACTCTCTAAAACCTAAACCACACAACCGGCAAGTGTACCGGTCAATGTAGTATAACCTAAGAAAGTCCGAGTATCGAACCCAAAGACTCTATGTATTACGTAAACTAGACTCTAATAAACTCTGACAGACGCGACTTAAACTGTTTATTTATTTTGGGGGGGGGGGGTTACGGAAAACTAAGGAAATCTATATTAAACTACTAAATTAACTAGAACTAGACTAAAGACGAACTAAGACTGTGAACTTTTCTTATGAGAGAACTGGACCACCTAGACAAGAATCCTGGATTGTTTTTAAGAGATTACCAATTAAGTTAAATGCACGAATTATGGAACCGGGATCGTATGATACTAAACCTATTAAGAACCATCGAGGCCCCTCGACCCTTCTCAAGGAGAAACCTGTGGACCTACCTAGGCCGTTAATCCTACCGGTTATTAGATTTCTTCCCAGTCCTCTAATTATTGTGTAAGTACCCTAATGTTGACCTATTTCTTCCCAGTCCTAGGTCTAGGGTAGTTTGAAGCAATAGATTTGACTTGATAGACTAATAAGACCGACAGGTAAACCAAGACATAACCTTTCCCAAGGCCTATCTAAAGCAATTCGCCGGGTAAGACCTACCAATAGCCCCTCACTTCCCAGGTATTAGAACTAGCAGAACACTAAGATCTAGCAAATTATTACCACTTACTTCTAGAGGTTATCGGCCGATTCTCCCTAAAGAGTGAAGGTTTTCTTATGTGATATAGACACTCACCGAAACCCTAAACCCTAATATGACTCTACGTTGTGATAAAGACCGTCACTAAGAATCATATGAAGCAAATAACAATAACAAACCAAATCAAAGCACGCATACACATCAAACCATTAAATCAAACCTTTTACAAATCACAATCAATCCATAAACAACGTGCAAATAACAAAACCGGTAAAAACTTTATTCAATCCATTCAACTAGTCTAGGTGGTTTAAAGGTTTAGCCAAGCATACTAAAATATGAAATCAAAACGAAGATGTCTAAACATGAATTCATTGTAACAAGTTTCAAGAAAGGAAATCGACAAAACAAGGGATTAGAAAACCCGATGGATCCTTCGATTCTTTGCCTCTGACTTGTACCGATGATTCTCGTGCTTCGAAAACTCCGATTCAGCTCCAAGAACGCTCAACAATTGCCTCCAATGTTCTCTAATTCGTAACTAGGGTTTTAATTGATTTTTCTTGGCTTTTTATATCAAACCCTAGCTGCCAACTGATCATACGTAACTTTACTACCAGTCGCATAGCGCGACTGGTCTTGATCTTACTCTCGCGCTACGCTAGTGAGTCCAAATTCCGCAAATCCATGTTTAAGGGTCGCGTAGCGCGACTGATATGACCTTTCACCCTAGCGCTACGCGACTGGCTCTTTTTCCACAGAAGGTTTGCTCCGAAATTCAGCTTTAACACCCCAAAACTCCTCAAAAATAATTCTAACTCTTTGTGACTCATTCCAATGCATACGATTTCAGCGTAAAGCTCGTTTCCACTCAATTTCCAACCAATTATCGTATCAAGACCTGGAAAAACGAACTTTCATCAATAGTACGTAATTCTAAATAAAACTAAACTAAAAATAACGAAAGAACGTACAAACTATACACGATAAAAGTATGTATTTCGCAATACATCAGTATGTATGTATGCAATGATGTGGGAAAGGTTTGTATGCATGTAGATGTGTATGTATGTATGTATGTATAAAGGCATGTATGAGTGTATGCACGTATGTAAAGTTGTAGGGAAAAGATATACGTATGTAAATATGTATGTGAGTACGTATGTAAGCATGATTTAGAGACGATGAGGGTTAACGTTATTAATGGTGTACCTCGAGAATGAAAAGTAATGCAGGTACATTATTGAAGCCTCACCAGGAAATGGATATGCAGATGAAATGCTTAAAGCTTAAAAGATGACGAAGTGTGAAGTGTACGCGAATGAACTTTGTTTCTTTAATGTGTGCTAATGTTATGAATGTATGTGGTGAATGCAGGTTGTACGGATAATGAGCGATTATCACAAGGATTAGGGATTGAAGACCGAGCCACTAGAGAGATTGTACGGGGACGTTGAATGTAAAATGTAGTAAACGTAAGCTATGTTTTTAATTAGTAAATAAGAGGATGACGGATTTATGAATAAGAATTATGTTAAAGTTAGATTTTAAATAAGTTGAGGTATTTTTAATGAAAGAAATTTTATGGTTCGTGTTTCCGCTGTGACTTTTTTGTCAAATACGAATTAGGGTGTAACAAGTTGGTATCAGAGCCCTGGTTTGAGAGAATCAAGTGTAAGAAGGTAAGTGCTTGAACTCAAACCTGTGTGCTCTTGTGATAAGAAACCCGTACAATCCAAGACTCGGTCAAGATCCAATGGTAAAAGAGAATGTAAGTATGTACTTATGTATACGCATAAAGAAACTGACGGTTTTGTATATGCAAGGTAAGTATAAGCGTTTGAAGAGGATGATCCGCGAGTGCGGTCAAGTACCGACACCAATGCATGAAATAAGATAAAATTGAACCCAGGTACGTAAATTCAATATGTCGGTATATGAAATGGTAAAATGCATTAAGGGAAGAAAAATGCTAAATGAAGGACCATGATGGTATAGTAAACATGTTTTGAAAAATGATACACGTGCCGAAACCTAATTCTTCGGACATAAGGTGACAATTACACGAAGACACGAAACTAGTATGTGGATTGTGTACCTGGCCAGTACACGTGAAGCATATGACGTTCGTGGGACCGTGATAATTAATACAGGTATGTCCGTTAGAATTAAGTAGTAGGTGGACGTGAGGGTGAAGAGAAATGTAGGACTCTCAAGAATGAGAGTGTGAAATGCTATGCTAGAATCCGCGAGACGGATTCGAAATATGAAATGCTATGTTAGAATCCGCGAGACGGATTCGAAACATGAAATGCTATGCTAGAATCCGCGAGACGGATTCGAAACATGAAATGCTATGCTAGAATCCGCGAGACGGATTCGAAATATGAAATGCTATGTTAGAATCCGCGAGACGGATTCGAAACATGAAATGCTATGCTAGAATCCGCGAGACGGATTCGAAATATGAAATGCTATGTTAGAATCCGCAAGACGGATTCGAAACATGAAATGCTATGCTAGAATCCGCGAGACGGATTCGAAGCATGAAATGCTATGCTAGAATCCGCGAGACGGATTCGAAATATGAAATGCTATGTTAGAATCCGCGAGACGGATTCGAAACATGAAATGCTATGCTAGAATCCGCGAGACGGATTCGAAACATGAAATGCTATGCTAGAATCCGCGAGACGGATTCGAAACATGAAATGCAATGCTTGAACCCGCGAGACGGATTCAAGGGATGAAAAGCGTATATGCAATGTTTGAATCCGCGAGACGGATTCAAAGAATGAAAGATATGAATGCAATGCTTGAATCCGCGAGACGGATTCAAGGGATGAAAAGCGTATATGCAATGTTTGAATCCGCAAGACGGATTCAAAGAATGAAAGATATGAATGCAATGCTTGAATCCGCGAGACGGATTCAAGGGATGAAAAGTGTATATGCAATGTTTGAATCCGCAAGACGGATTCAAAGAATGAAAGGCGTAAATGCAATGTTTGAATCCGCGAGACGGATTCAAAACATAGAAGGTACGAAAGGTATGAATAATGTGTTCGAATCCGCGAAACGGATTTAAGATATAAAAGACGGAACTAGTCTACATAAGAAGAAGTCAATAGCTTGACCATGTATGCGTCAAACAAGTCATAAAAGTAATGTAAAGCAAAAGAACAAAAGAATGATAGGAATGAAAATATCCGAATGTGCAAGTAACGTGAGGATATGTATGGTACAAAAGATTATAGAAGCGTAGAATGATGTTAGCTACGGAGTTAAGCACGTAGGTGTGACTATGAAATGGTAGTTTTGTTGTGATAACAAAACAAGGGTTAAATGTTATGCAATGCGTCTATAGAATGAAATCTTAAAGGATGAGATGAAGGTATTTAATCTGTTATAAAATGATCATATGAGTGTAAGCATTATTATAAGCTTGAATAAGAATGTATATTAACCTGTTTTAACGGGTCAAAGGAAATGAGAATGTTATATGAAAGTATGCCATGGAGAGTATAGACTTGTTAAGAAGAAGAAGTCAATTGATTGAATAATTATGAATTGAGATAGGATGGTTACTTATGATTATGATGCGACTATGAAGTCAAACATGAATGTGTGTGTGTAAGAGGAAATGAGAAAGGTTTCGGGGACGAAACCTTATTTAAGGGGGGTAGACTTGTAACACCCCAAAACCCGAATGTTTATGTTCGTTAAATGTTATGCTATGGTACATTAAGAAATAAATGACTAGGTTATTTAACCTAATAAAGTGTATGATAAAAACTATTTAGAAGATGAAAGTGGTGCCAATTGTGTTTTAGAGGTAAACACGAGGGACTAAAGTGGTATGGAATGAAAGTTATGTTAATGAATAAAAGATCACACACACACACACACACACACTTTCGTGTGTGTTCTGGATAGATCGATCAGGGGCTCTCAAGAGCCCCAAACCCTAGTTCATGCAAAAGCTTCAAATTGAAGAATGAATCAAGGCCCAAATTCACAACCGAGCATGAATTAGTGATCACCTTCACAAGGGGATCGTAAGGTATGTCTTGAATCAAAGATTGGTGATCATGTGTGAAGTGGGTTATGTTCTAATCCGTAAGTTAATGTGAAATTGATCATGTATAAGTGTTAGAATCATCATATAGAACATGTGTTATGTATGGGTTGTGTTAATTTGATGTGTAAAGGTGAAACCCAATTGTTAGGGTGAAGATGATAGCATGGATATATCATCAAGGTCCAATTCTTGTCCAAAATTGATGTATCATGTTATGTATGATGGATTCTTGTTAGAAGGATTGGAAGAAATGTGATGATTATATGTTTGATGATTATGCATGTATGATTCATGTTGATTGGAAGGAAGAAATTGACGAATTATGTATGAAGTTAGAAGATTGTGCATGAATTAGTTGTACGTTAAGCTTAGAAGGTAGTACGCACACCAAGTGTTTGATGAAATGCCTAGGTGAGCTTAATAGATGAAATTGTATGTAAGTAAAAGATGATATGTATATAGTGATGTCCGTATAGTCGATTATAATGTTACGGGTATATAATGAAAAGTCAAAAGTTAAAGTAAATGGATCGTTGACTTCTAAAAGTCAACTGTCATGTTGTCATAATTGTAAGACTAAAGTAAGTTATATGATGCGTGTTAGACGTATGTGTGTCTAATGCGATGACATTACGGACTCCACGAGTTGGAAATGATATGAATTTGGTTACATGTATTATGCTTGTTAGAAGTGACTATGAATGTCAAATATGAATTATACGATCGATATGATCGTTAGCTTGTACAATTATGTATGCTAATAAGAATGTGATTTGGCGACATGAAAGTATAGGAATCATGTCGAGAAGGACTCAAGCATGAAAGGCTAACGGGTCAAAAAGAGACAAGATAACGGACACGAACTCGGACGCATGAGGTAAGTGATTTCTGCAATCACTTCTTATGTTCGTTTAAGTTATAAGGCGTTTTAATTAACTAAGCATAATGGTTGAAGTCAATTATGTGTCGTAGTCTTTCGTCGTAAAGGATGGGATTAAAGTTGACCAAAATGCCCTTGATGGGTATTTTGGGCAAATGATCTTAATAAGTGGTTTAAGAACAAGTTATACGATTAGTTTAATGTTTTGGACAAGTATGGAAATGGGAAGTATGGTTTTGTTGTCATAAACCGTTTAATGCGCAAATACCCATAACGGGTCAAATAGTTAGAAAATGATAATAAGCCGATAGAGCGTAAAGTTAAGAATTTCCGTAATCCGGATGTGGGATTTTATGTTCATATGATAGAATGTGAGTTTACAAGCATGTAGGAAGAAACGGGAGGTTAAAGCGGGATCCCATAGCCCAGGTGAGAATCCCACCTCAGGTTCCTGAACCTTAAAGCGGGATCCCATAGCCCAGGTAAGAATCCCACCTCAGGTTCCTGAACCTTAAAGCGGGATCCCATAGCCCAGGTAAGAATCCCACCTTAGGTTCCTGAACCTTAAAGCGGGATCCCATAGCCCAGGTAAGAATCCCACCTCAGGTTCCTGAACCTTAAAGCGGGATCCCATAGCCCAGGCAAGAATCCCACCTTAGGTTCCATTTAGGAACCTTAAAGTGGGATCCCGTACCCCAGGTAAGAATTATTAATTTAATTCTCATTGGCAAACATGCAATGATGTGGGAAAGGTTTGTATGCATGTAGATGTGTATGTATGTATGTGTAAAGATATGTACGAGGGTATGTATGTATGCAATGATGTGGGAAAGGTTTGTATGCATGTAGATGTGTATGTATGTATGTATGCGTAAAGATATGTACGAGGGTATGTATGTATGCAATGATGTGGGAAAGGTTTGTATGCATGTAGATGTGTATGTATGTATGTGTAAAGATATGTACGAGGGTATGTATGTATGCAATGATGTGGGAAAGGTTTGTATGCATGTAGATGTGTATGTATGTATGCGTAAAGATATGTACGAGGGTATGTATGTATGCAATGATGTGGGAAAGGTTTGTATGCATGTAGATGTGTATGTATGTATGTGTAAAGATATGTACGAGGGTAGGTATGTATGCAATGATGTGGGAAAGGTTTCTATGCATGTAGATGTGTATGTATGTATGTGTAAAGATATGTACGAGGGTATGTATGTATGCAATGATGTGGGAAAGGTTTGTATGCATGTAGATGTGTATGTATGTATGTATAAAGGCATGTATGAGTGTATGCACGTATGTAAAGTTGTAGGGAAAAGATATACGTATGTAAATATGTATGTGAGTACGTATGTAAGCATGATTTAGAGACGATGAGGGTTAACGTTATTAATGGTGTACCTCGAGAATGAAAAGTAATGCAGGTACATTATTGAAGCCTCACCAGGAAATGGATATGCAGATGAAATGCTTAAAGCTTAAAAGATGACGAAGTGTGAAGTGTACGCGAATGAACTTTGTTTCTTTAATGTGTGCTAATGTTATGAATGTATGTGGTGAATGCAGGTTGTACGGATAATGAGCGATTATCACAAGGATTAGGGATTGAAGACCGAGCCACTAGAGAGATTGTACGGGGACGTTGAATGTAAAATGTAGTAAACGTAAGCTATGTTTTTAATTAGTAAATAAGAGGATGACGGATTTATGAATAAGAATTATGTTAAAGTTAGATTTTAAATAAGTTGAGGTATTTTTAATGAAAGAAATTTTATGGTTCGTGTTTCCGCTGCGACTTTTTTGTCAAATACGAATTAGGGTGTAACAATACGATCCGCCAATTTTATAACTGGCTGAAACTTAATTACATGTTGAAACTTTACGCGTTATCGATTTCTCGATTTAACGATTTTCACTACCTGCTTTATAAACGCACAATTCGCACAGCCATCGCAAACTAAAACGCAATCCGAATGTTCGCAACAAAACTGATGCACAATCTATCGTCTTCGCTATCGCTTTCTCACTTCAACGCGTCCTCGCATATTCTAAACCGACCTGTACATGTATGAATACAAATTACAGTTATATAAATACCTATATATACGTATAAACAACAAGTCATTGTGTGAGAACTCAGGAACTTTGTGTCTCCTATGTGGCTCCTATGTGATTCATATTACTACTATACTATTGCACCAAGTTTTGGAACGCGCTTAATCGCATCACGAAACTCAAAAATCATTATGATCGAATCTCATTCCTAGTCTCTTCCCGTCTAGATGCCTTCCAACGATTCTACCTCGAGACGAACAGCTAGGAGGAGAGCCAAACGAAGCGCCAATAAGAGGATTGCATCACTTGTGACCAAAAAAGTGGTAAAGCTTATTCCTCGAATTGCCGCTCAAGTGCACTCTCTCAACAACTCTCGAACTCCGGAAGACGTTAAGACATAAGAGCCGCAGTCTACTTTTCTCTACAAAGACTTCAAAGCCTGTGACCCAATGGAATTCACGGGTGAAGGAGGTGCGACTCAACTACTCCAGTTGTTCGATTCTATCGAAGTTACCCTTCGTCAAAGTGGGTGTCCCGATAGTTTCTGTACTACTTGAGCTACCGGAGTATTTCAATCGCGAGCACTCGACTGGTGGACCGCCGAACGTAACAAACGTGGGATCTCTGCAGCATATGCTCTCTCTTGGGATGAGCTGAAAGAGCTTATGAAGAAAGAGTACTGCCCTCCCCACGAAATCCAGAAACTAGAAAACGAATTTTGGGAAATCAAGCAAACCAAAGGTGACAACGCTGGCTACACCGCAAGGTTCAAACAACTTAGCATAATCTGCCCGAGCCAAGTCAACACTTCAGAAAGAGCCATTTCGAAGTATATTCGCGGCTTGCCTGAGTGTGTGGGTGATTTTGTCGAAGCTGCAAGACCTGCTACTATCGAAGAAACCTACCGCTTAGCTGCAGAAATCAACAACAAACGACTTATGGAAGGGTTATTCTCAAGGAGTCCTGTCAAGCAAGCTCATCAAGCAATCGCCATTAATCCTTCAGGCAAGCATGTTAATGAATCTTCTAATGAATCTACTGACGAATCTTCTGACAAATCTGCTGGAGATTCTTCCAACGAATCAGCTAACGATTCTTCTAACGAATCTGCTAACGATTCTTCGGACGAATCTGCTGCCGATTCTTCTGACGAATCTGCCGGCGGATCTTCCGACAAATCAGCCAAAGACTCTGCAAGTGAGTCCTCAGACGAACCCTCCAATAACGACACCTCTTCGCAAGACACCGACAAACCCAGCCGCAAACGAAAGACCTCAAGCCCGAACTCATCAACAACCGAACTGCTGCAACCGAAACCTCTTCGAACGGTCCCGATGTTTCCAAAATGAGCCTACACTGGAGCTCATCCTCAGTGTTACTCATCTACCTATCATCATCCAGTTGGGGCTGACTGTCGCTGTTGCAATAACTGCAATCGTTACGGTCACTTCACCCACAACTGCCGCATCGAACCGTCAACTTGAGTACAACAACAACAGCTCCAGCAAAAGCCTTCAGCATCAGACATCTAGCGAGCATAAGATAAAGTTGTAATGATACGATTTTCGACGTTAATTTCTAAGTTTTGAACCTACTCTATTAGTCGATGTTGCCACTATGCGTAACATTAACTCTCGTATTCGTTTCTCTATCACACTCTAGTCGTCGCACTTAGACTAGATTCACACACATACTATATACTATATCACGAAATAATGTGTTTTACCCTCACTACACTCTTAGAACGAGATGCGATAAACGTGCAAGGAACGATTAATCACGGGTGCACACGGGATTATTTGGGTCAGTGCACGGAGATCGTAGTGAATTCTAAGGTGCCATAAGCGTTTCGACGAAATATGACACCAAATCACGGGATCTAAGTAGTAGGGGTCAAGCGAGGTGTGCTTTATCATACTACCAAAGTTCCGTGAAGAAAGTGCCACGTGGAGTTGGACGTTATTAGACCTATTATACTACTGTGATTACTTTCAACACACTACACTCAATCGCAAGGCGTAACAACTAAATCGCATCATCGCGAGACTTGCCGCAAGTCTGCAAACGTAGTGTAATCGCTTCATCGATGGACTCTGGGAGTCTACCTCGCAGGGCAATTGCATCAACGCACGACTGGTCGTAAGACTGTGGCAATCAATCTCATCAAGCACATTAACGCTCACGATGTTGTCAGAGTGAGGACCTATTCTACCCTCCTCGATAACTGTGATGCGTCGCATCGTAACGTAAAGCTTATTCGAAACGAAACTCGACAAATCGCAATCGTTCATCATGTGTATCTCGCAATCTCTATCGCTTATTAAGTCAACCTATATCGTTTACCGCGTATCAATCTATCGCTATACCGTTATCTGTGATATTTGTGTGAAGTTAGCACACATGACCTCGCTTCACGAGATGAAGCTCATATGGATAAAACAAGGTGTTTTAGCCATATCGGTGGACTTTTGTGGAAAAGGGCCATGTGGGGTCTAATGTAGGTAAATTTGTGGCGTAAATCAATCGAATCGAACCGCATAAATCGCGCATGCCTCCATCGCTTGCAACGCAACAACTACCGCATATCGTAATTCGTCCACCATCGCCGTCATTGTTGATCGCTTATCGCTTATCGTGTATAGTCTACCGTTTATTCGCTCGTGGTGTTCGTTACAATCTGTGTGGTACTAATACGCATGACATCGCTTCATGAGGCAAAACTAACCTGGTAAACGTGGTGTTTCACCATGTTAGCAAACTCTCGTGGGAACGTGCCGTGCAGGTTCAATATGGAATCTAATCGACATCGCGGTAACCACTTATCGTCTACCGCTCGACGCCTATCCAGACACGACACGTAAGCGTTTCGTGTCATCAGGCTACTCGCGCACGCTGTCGAAGCTACATTCGCAACTCGACTCGCCGACTTAACCTATCTGATTCTATCTTATACTCGGTCCGACTTCCTATCGATTGGGCCAAGTAAGCGCAAATTCTATCCGTGTCATATCGGCACACCTGACACCGCCTCACGAAACAGAAGTAATATGGACAAAACATGGTGGATACGCCGCTGGTACTTCCTATATATAAATGTTTTAATCATATTAACGAACTTCCGTGGGAAGGTGCCAAGCGGGGCTCGATGCTAAATTGTCTTTTTCAAAAAGGTTAAAAACTGATTTTTATAAAACTTTTATTAAAACCATGGGACAAGTGAAACCCCTCACAATGTGGAGGTGACATCAAACCAGCTTAACTCCATGTCCAAGGGGAGCTTTCACGAGTCCAATTTTTCCTTAAAGCCTTTTCAAATACCAAAAAAACGAGACTTTCTAGAGACGTTGGTTCAGCATCAAGTTCAGCTGAACCTATATCATAGGAGAGTTTTCGTAACCTCAGTTTTCACCTTCATATGTAAAACTTAAAGTTCCTTGCAACATTGGTTAACATCGAACCAGTTGACCTCATGTCAAAAGGAAAATTTTCAAGGTTTCCACCCAAAATATTCTTTTAAATGTCTAAAATGAACGTTTCTTGTAACGTTGGTTAACGATCGACTCAGTTAGTTCCACGTCATGAGAAACCTTTCAAGTCCTTTAAAAATTGCAGTCGTATTGAACTAACGAATTCTTTGCAACACGAGGTGCTTTGTAACGACAACTCGTGGGATATTATTTTTATCGTTTACGTCGCCTTCTTGCTATCGCAATCGATCTCACTTATTTGAAACACTCTCGCCGGTCAACTCACAGTCAAATCACTCGCTAAATCGTTATTTTATGCAGGATCAACCCTCCAAAGTCTACCTGTTAGATTAATTTCGGGACGAAATTTCCTAAAGCAGGGGAGACTGTAACAACCCGCACTTTTGTGCGTTGTTACTACCAGATATACTCGTTACGCCTAGCACCAGAGACTCGGATCATAATGTAACTATACCGCATACTTCGCTATTCGAAGGATAAATCACATATTTTCGCAATACACTATTATCACCAACACTAACACTCACGGAGGCATTGAGTGAGGACCTATTCTACCCTCCTCAGTGGCCGTGAAGTGTCGAACGTAAAACAATTAACACTAACAAAGACTCTCGGGTGAGCGCTACAGCTCCACTCGTCGTGACGATGATGACAATATGAGTGAATGGTACCCCGTCAGTCATTGAGGCACAACGCACAATAACGTACACGATAACATCAAGAAAGGACCTATACTACCCTCCTTGATGGCCGTGAAACGTCGCTAATAATCGCATACTCGAATCGAAAACCGATTGTTAACTATCGAGACTTTGGAAAATGGATACGTAAATACGACCCTTAGTGATATATATACATATATAATATAAATATAAATCAACCATAGGGAGCACGTACTTCAAAAACTATCGAAACGATCGAAAAAGGAGAAAACTCACCGCGCCGGAGTATCCATCCGGATGGGCCTCATCCGAACGGATGGTCCATCCGAACGGATAGCCATTCGAACGAATGGCCATCCGAACGAATGGCCATTCGACCCAATCACTCCCTTCTCCTCTCTGTTGCCTATAAATAGCCTGTCACACCACTGTTTAACTGATGTGACAGCTCCCACTCGACCAGACACGCTTCAAGACCCTTTTCTCTCGATTCCTCGCGATTCCGGTAAGATTTCAACCTAAAACTCGTACTTCTATGATCTACACTCAATTCTACACCATTCTATCTTTCAAAACTCAATTTCCAATCGTGAAATCTACTGATTTGAGGTGTTTTAAGGTGATGTCACCAAGAGTTCATATGAACTTCAAGTTGTGACCTCACCCCACCATAAACGACTCAGATCTGAGCGATTTCCACATATTTTGATGGAAAATTTCACATAATTCTATGTTTTTAACCAAGAAACTGTGCGATTTCGAGTTAACCATGAGAAACCGTCAAGAACGGCCAAATCTGATGGAACGGGGTGACCCCCGGCCGTTAGAACGGGTCGGAACTGATAGAATTTCAGTGGTTAAAGCGAGATTACACCGTCCCAACAAGACTGCATCGTATTTCTTCCGAAAACACTCGAAAACAGTTGACCAGACGTGCCATTCGAACGAGTCAGCACATATTCGAACGGATGACAAGTCAAACGAGTCAACCATATTAGAACGAATGACAATTCGAACGAGTCAGCACATATTCGAACGGATGACAAGTCAAACGAGTCAACCATATTCGAACGGATGACAAGTCAAACGAGTCAACCATATTCGAACGGATGACAATTCGAACGAGTCAGCACATGTTCGATCGGATGACAAGTCAAACGAGTCAGCACATATTCGAACGGATGACAATTCGAACGAGTCAAACATGTTATTCGATCGGATGATCACCCGACTCAGTTAAACCTGTTATTCGATCGGATGACCATTCGACCCATTAACCGGTTATTCGTTCGGATGAGCTCATCCGAACGGATGAACACCATCCGACCAGATAACTAACTGTTCGATGATAATCTAGCTTAACCGTGCATCGTTTACAATACTACTCTATGATTAACGCAGACGTACTCGCAACCGACCCTGTCAAGCTGTATTCCCGCTAAATACGCATTGTGAGTATACTTGACCCCTTTTTAATCGTATTTTGGGTGTAACATATGTTTCTAGCAAATCGAACTTAACAAACGAATTATTCAATCAATCGAACTATCACTTGCGAATAACTGTTATGCATAGATATACGTGATGCTAGTTGCATATGTGCTAGGGCTTATACTCGCGACGTCCCACCATGACTAGTATAGTACTATTGCGCCCGACGGGGTCTAGTTTGCCATCGCATATTCGAGCATCGAGGACTTAGTTGGTAGTATCAGCTTTGTGAGTATATATGTCGTGTGTTACGTTTATGCATGTGGAAATTCGCTACATTTTTTTTACCTATTAAGTTATTCATATCAAACCTGTATACTCGCCAATACTTTTGTATTGACAAATATTTTAACGTATGTTGCAGGTTAGATCGCAGACTATTTCGAATCAAGCTAGGAAGTCTAGAAACACAACTAAAATCTAGGTTGTCGAATTTGTATTGTTCGAGAGGACAAGAAATCTGTGATAACTTATCTGATTCGCCTAGTGCCGCGCCCCGATGATTCCGCCATCAGTTGGGGTGTGACAGATTTAGCCACGGGTTTTGCGCCCGAAGTCAATTCGATCCCGAACTCTACTTCCCGTTCAGGCGGTATCCCCGGTAAATCCTCCGGAAACATATCTTCATAGTCTCGTACTACCGGTACATCTTCAATCTTTCGTGATTCTTTCTCGGGCTCATTTGCGTATATCATGAATGCCTTGCATCCTCGCTTCATAAGCTTGTGAGCTTTCAACATTGAGCATACTACTGGGTTGCCTCCTTTTTCGCCATAGATAGTGACGTGTTTCCCGCTCGGAGATATTAGCTTTATCTCCTTACGAAAACACACGACCTTAGCGTGGTGCTGAGATAGCCAATCCATCCAAACGACTACTTGAAATTCCCCCATTGACATCGGGATTAGAGCTATGAAGTATTCCTCATTACGAAAACAAACGTCACAAACTTTAAAACTTTTGTTGTCCCCTATTTCTACTTCTAAGGGCACATATAACTTTGTCAATACAAAAGAAGGATGTCGAATAAATCCATGCAAAACGAAGGATTTATTCGCACCCATATCAAACAGTACACGTGCTGGAATTGAGTTAATTGTGAATATACCTGAGACCACATCGGGTTCGGTTTTTGCTTCAGCCACGGTAAGTTGGAAGGACCAAGCCTTCGCTTTGGGAGCTTCTACTGGAGACTCTTTTGTGTCTCTCTTTCCAACCAACTCGGGACATTCAGACTTTTTGTGGCCGGGTTGATAACATTTGTAACAAACAGAAACTTTTCCGGGACATAGCGATGCAGTGTGCCCCGTCTTCCCACATACCGGACACGACTTGTCTTTGAAGCGGCACTCACCTTTGTGCCCCTTTCCGCATACTTTGTAACTTGGCGACCCGCCTTTAGCCTCCACTTTCTTCCCTGATTCAGCAGTTCTAGCTTTCTTTGTAGGGCTTGGATTCACATCTTGTGCTCTCCGCTCACCCCTTTTAACTTGTTTCTTTAACTCGATTTCCCGCTCCCGGGCGGTGTTGATGATTTATGTGAGAGTTTCATATTTTGTGGGAGTCATAAACTCCCGGTATTCAGCACTCAACATGTTGTAATAGTAGTATATCTTCTGCTCTTCAGTGGTGACTAACTCGTCACAAAATCTCAGCTTATCCATGAAGATGCCCGTGATCTTATCAATTGGTTCTCCCTTTTGTCTTAACTGAATAAATTCCTCTTTGATCCTGTTGATAACTGCTTTGGGACTATGGTGTTTAAGGAACGGCACCTTAAACTCATCCCAAGTCATGACCCTTGCCGCTTCGGCTCACATTTCCTTCTTTTTATTGTCCCACCAATCCTTGGCTTGATTTCTCAATTGACCCGTTCCGTAAGCAACAAAGTCACCTACGTTGCAGTGGGTTCGTTCAAACACTCCTTCGACGTCACTTATCCATCTTTGGCAGATTATCGGGTTAACTTCCCCGTTATAGATTGGCGGTTTGCACGCCATAAATTCTTTATAAGAGCACCCTTTATGTTCTCCCGTTTTATCTTTCATAAGGTTGACACTATCCTCCGACCTTTTAACTCGCTCTTCGACAAGCGACAACACCGTGCTTTGAATTTTGTCTATAAACCCAGATAGACTACCTTCAATTGCCTTCCCTACTTCTTCGGCAATTATCTCTATCATTTGTTCGGTGCTTGTTTGCACCAGATTATCATTGTTTCCATCAGACATCTTGAAACTGAAATGTTTAGATTTAAACGTTAAACATTTCATTTATAACATTGCTTCTATTGTTTCGGTTTAGCCAAGTTCCCAACTTGCTTTAACCGTTCACATTTGGTGCACTTTCCGGGTTTGAGTGTGTTAACACGCTCTTCCTATGCACATCAATTCCTTTCGCATTCTTACATAAGACATAATTTGTTAACATAATAAGTAAATTCTTACCGGACGATTGATCAAGCTTGAACCGAACACTTTGTTGACAACCTTAAGCTCTGATTACCAACTTGTAACACCCGTCTAATATTTGCTTGAATTTAATAATGATTCATTCCATTATATATAAAAGATATCTAAGTTATAACAAAAATATCATAAGCAAGGTTCAAAAGTAGCAAAGACATTAGTCAACTAACGACTAATTCGAAAACATTCAGAAAGTTGTTTAACAATTTGTTTACATTTCAAAAACATAGTCTACTAAAAGTTAAGATATTGCGGAAGCTTCAAAAGAAATTGTGTTCGGTTCTTCAAACATGCTCGATCATCGTCCACATCCTTGCCAAACCTGAAAACTAAAGATTTTAACAAATCTTAATGTTAAAGTTTCTTAGAAATATTACATAATCAAAACTACGCTTAAAAACGGATTTGATTTAACAAAATATGCAAAGTTCAACATGCATTTCAAGGCTCTACCATAACTTACGGTATTCACCGTAAGTTACGGTAGCTTCTGGGAAACTTTGGTTCCACCGTAACACAGGGGTAAACCACCGTAGCTCTCTGGCCTCTACCGTAAATTACGGTACATACCGTAATTTACGGTAGACTCTGCAAATATATGTTTTGACTGATTTGTTGGTTTTGCCCAAACAAATCTCTCGGATCTTTCATTCTAACAACCCAAAATACTAAATTCTAGTAATTTGATATGTCAATTATCAATCAATAAACAAAGACAATCAATCATATTACGAAGCAATACTCATGCTTTATTTGATTATTCGACCCGTTTGGCTCATCTATGGAATCCTCCATTTTGATGACTACCAACGCGATCTAAACAATTCTTTATCTATTATTCAACATAGCGATCATTATCACTTTATTTCAACTCGACTTCTATTCTACAATTCAACTACATATATGCTAGTTATCAAAATACCAAATGTAACGAGTTAAGTTACATACCTTCAAAGTAGGCCTTTCAAACGTGATTCGCCACCCGCTTGTCCGCTTGACGCCCCTGCGTCCTTTCCTATAGAGTTCATTAGTGACATGCTTAGAACTCTCTTTAAACCATATATTGCATAATATACCGAAACATCATAATTATGCGTTTGAACTTTTAAATTTAAATTTTTAAGCCTTCTTTGAGGCATTTTCACAAACACTTTAAGGGCAGATTTTTACATGATTATATAACAAGTTTCTAGCTTATCACTTAGCCCTAATTTCACATCAATCGACCATTTTACATGATTGTTAGCTTCACAATTTCTGAAATCACTTCAAAATTGTCAAATTACACTAGAACAACACCCAATTTCCTAGTGTTCATCAATTTACACGTAACCCACTAATCACCTACAATGGTGTTCATAGTTTTCACTAAAATCTCACATGATTTCAACTTGCATTTGTCTAGGGTTTGTCCCTAGACACTATATTGTTCTTAGCTCATCATAAAACAAACATGCAACCCTAATTTCAGATTTTTCCCAATTTCATGAGAATTTCGAGTTGAGAGTTTTCATCAAATTTTACATACCTTGTAATCCTCTTATGATGAGGATCAGTAATCTATGCTCAATTTTTGTTTTTTATCAGATTTGGACCTTCAATTTGGTTGTTTAGTGGATGTTAGGGTTCTTGAAGAGCTCTGGTCGCCCCCCTGTTGTCTGGTCAACCTCAACACACCAAAGTGTGTTTGAGTTTTTAATTTTTTTGTTTTATCAATTATTAGTTTCAAATTAGGCACTTTTGGTCCCTTGCCTTTTGTTTTTTTATTTTATTTTCACCCTTAACTACTCATATGTCTTACACTAACTTGGTTAGTGTCATTCCTAGTTAGTTTATTTGCAACCTAATTGCAAATCTTCGAACTCGCATTTTCGGGATGTTACAATTTCCCTCAAAAGCTCCTTCAATCGCTCTTTCTCTACACTCTCAATCAACTACCACAATCAAAACCAAACCCTAAGTACAACAATAAATCGTCCTACTTTAATATTGATAATTCAATAGCATAATGTTGAGTTGCCATACCGTACAGCAAGCTACCATCATCGTTGAGTAGGCGGCAGCTAGGGTTTTACGTTGAAATAGCGATGCCACCAAGGCGTCCCAAATCCGGTGCTTTATGCAGTGACTATAGTCTGCTGGCGCCCCACTGTTATGACTTCCAAGTTAAGATCGCATACAATGGAGGTTGTCCTTCGAAGAAGTTCCGGCAGCGGCAATGAGCGGCGATCAATGGTCGTATGCTATTTTGACAGTCTATGAAGTTCCGGTGGCCTAGGGTTTCTGGCGGTAACCACTTCATTGGTGTTGCAAGTACCAGTTTCGGACGGATCTAGCACCAACAGGGGTGAACACGAACCCTAGATGGGCTATCAGACTTCCTGCAGACCATCGTCGACGATTCACTGGGTTCGAATGGTGATATGGCGAAATTTTAATTTATGGCACCGAGTTCTTCTAACGCCGTTACCGTTAATTCCCTGTTCTTCAGTTATGTTATCAATTAATATAGTATATCAATTTATTATTTATTTATTTAATTAATATAAGATAAGTATAAATTTGAGGATGCCTTCAATGAATGACACGTGTCCAAAACTTGGTTTCTTTTATTATAGTAGATAGATAAGAGTTAATCTTTCTTTTTCACCCATCTCTTTACCTCTTTATACCAACACCACCATTAACCCTAATAGCCACTACCACTTGCCACCTGCACTGACATCCACCAACACCAACTCCTACAACCTGCACCACCTAATCAATCACAACACCTACAAATGGATACCACCACCATTAGCACCAACACTTCTCCGATTGCTTGAGTTGAGCTCTAACTGTCGTTATCATCGGGTTTCTTGATGAAACCGCTAAAACTTAACCGATGTCGTTTGATACTTGAACCACCCGGTGGCTAGGGTAGGTTGGTGGTGCTAACCGTCGTTTGGATCTGAGCGAAACAGGTGGATGGTTTCTCATGGTGAGGGGGGTGTCTGATGGTGGTGAATGTTTAGATTTGAGATATTGGGATGATGATGAAGTGAATGTTTTTTCATGTATTTGTATAAAATATAGGGTCAGGATATAATAGGAAGTTTTTTTTGCAAGGAAAGCTAAGAAGTAATCTTGACAATCAATGACTAAGATTAAATGAGTGAAATTGAACAAAAAAAAAAGAGGCGCATGGGTTTGTGTAAGGGCATTCTAGTCAATCCAGGGCAATAGTTTCTCTCTCCTCCACCCCCCCCCCCCAATTTTTTAAACGTTAATAACTCTTTCATGCGATATTATTTTTTTTATAATAATTGCACAAAAAAAAAGCGTTTTTTATCTTTAAAACGAGTATATTATTGTTATATTTTCAAAAAAAAATTCGAAAAACCAGTTGCGTAAAACGCAATGGACAAAAAGGGTAAAAAATGACTTTTTTTTTCTAAGACGCAATGGACCAAAAACAGAAAGAAATGTCTTATTTTTAAAACGCAATGGCCTAAAAACACAAAAGAAAGTGTTCTTTCTTAAACGCAATGGACTAAAAACACATAAAATGTGTTTTAGCTAAACGTAATGGACTAAAAACACTTCAAAATGTGTTTTTGTAAAACGAAATGGACCAAAAAACACATAAAATGTCTTATTTCTAAAACGCAATAGCCTAAAACACAAAAGAAAGTGTTCTTTCTAAAACGGAATGGACTGAAAACACATAAAAATGTGTTTTACCTAAAACGTAATTGACTAAAAACACTTCAAAATGTGTTTTTCTAAAACGCAATGGACCAAAAAGCACATAAAAATGTCTTATTTCTAAAACGCGATGGCCTAAAAACATAAAAGAAAGTGTTCTTTCTAAAACGCAATGGACTGAAAACACATAAAGATGTGTTTTACCTAAAACGCAATGGACTAAAAACACTTCAAAATATGTTTTTTTCTAAAATGCATTGAACCAGTGTATGTTTTGTCTGTGAATTGTCTGAACCAGGAAATAGTAGATAAAAAACTGTCTACAAATTTTTGTTTTTTTGGGGGTGTAACTGCTTAGTGGCAGTTATCTCAGTTTTTAAGACAAAACTACCAAATAAAACTGTCAATGTCTTAATATTTCGAAATGAGGCAATTTCCAGCTCGACCCCAGCCAGGGGCTCTGCTCCTTGGACCCCGCGGGGGGCGTTGCCCCCTTGGAACTCCCGTAGAATGCAATGACTCAATTCAAAAACCCAGATCATAAAAATACAATTAAAATTTTTCTTAGGGGCCGTTTGTTTACCTCTTAACGAGGCTCTGAATGGTTCAGACATCTTACTGGTTCAACACTTAATGGTTTAGACTGTTTGTTTCACGAGCAGATGTCTGAATGGTTCAGACATTTGCCTCTTAATGGTTAAGATTTATACAGAGTCTGAATGGTTAAGACCTCTAATCTGAATTGGTCAGGCATTTGCCTCTGAACAGTTAAGCATTATACATGCGCTTAATGGTTCAGACCTCTTACTGGTTCAGCACTTAATGGTTCAGACCTCTTACTAGTTCAGCACTTAACCATTCAGGTGTTGCCAAACAGCCCCTTACATAGATCGAAGCCGATTTCTTCAACGATTGACAAAATTTGAATGTTAGAAACACTTATCAGCGATCAAATCAAACGAATATAGTGATTCATTTCAAAATCACATGAAAAATCAGATATTGTATGAAATTAAACTAAGTTTCTTTAAAAAAGTTGAAGAACACCTTGATTGGGTGTTTGAATAATTGATTGGTGATGAAAATCGCTCTATAATGTAGTGATTATTGAGATAGAAAGGTTGAAGATGGTGGGTTTTGGAAATGGTGGGTTTTGAAGTTACATACAGGGAAGAAGGGAGAAGACCGGACAAAATTGACTAAAATATCCTTCCTCTTTATTTTAAAATTTGCCACATGTCATAATCATATTGTTTTCTATCCTTAGTAGTCAAAATAAACATCATATTTGATCATCTCCCATAAAATATATACATATGTATTAATAATAAACAGTTATGTTTTTTTTTACTATCAATAAAAAAATTGATTTTTAGGAATTACTAATAAATAATTAAATACTTATATGTTAAATTCCTGAAATACCCTTAGTTTTAACTGAGTTAGAGCGGGGGAGCAAACTGACGACCAAATCGAAACATTAGGGAGGAAAATGACACCTTTTAAACCATTACGGTAAAACCGTTAAAATGACCAAATCACAGTGAACAAAACAGAAGTTAACTCTTCTTTTAATTATTGGTTGTGTTATCTAGAAAAATATACAGCAACACACATTAATAAAACTAAATAATTAGTATATAAAAGATTAAAAAATTTAAACCAAATTGGAAATATACAAACCGAAATTTACAAGTTCACATCACACGGCTATCCGTTCTTCTACATAGTCGTGTGACTAAGGGGATACGGAGTGGGCGGCAAACCATGACCGGCAAATGGGTTTGCCGAGCGGGAACACCGCCGCCGACCCATTTTGCCGCTCGGTGAAGATGGTGATTCGGTGACAAGTTGCCAAAGTGGTGAAGAGTGGGAATGAGAGAGAGGGGGTGTTTGTGGTGAGGTCCATGTCATCTCAACCAAATTACACCTTTTTCCTTTTTTTTTAAATTGTTTGTCAATTTATGAATTGTCTAACAATTGCCAACATTTTTTAGCATAGTTTAAACAATTTTCATTGAATGACATGGCATACTCTCATTGATTGATTTTAAAGTTTACCACTTTTAAGTGTCTAACCACTCTCTACACCTTAAGGTGCTTTAAACCCTTTAGATGACAAAAATGTACACATCTATTTATTCTTGATTTATACAATCATGTGATGCTATGCCTCAAACTTTAAATGTTAATTTTGGAGGACACAATTTTCAATACATAAAGAAGAAAGTGGTCAGGGAATAGTTTTCTTATGTGGTTGGCCAAAAGTGGAAGCCACTTTTGTTTGTTTTTTTTTCTTTTTTTATATAATAGTTATTTATAGGTTATGCCAAATTACAATTTTATTCCAAGTGTAAAGTTACGATTTTGCTTCCGGTTCAAAATAAAATTTTGCTTTTGCCCCGTGCTTAAATTTACGATTTTGCTCTCAATTAAAAAAATTACAATTTTGCCCCCATTTCAAAATAAAATTATGGTTTTGCTCTCAGCTAGGGTCCTGCCAAATTACGATTTGGTTCACAGTTTAAAATTACGATTTTGCCCTCAGCTAAAATATACGATTTTGCCGCAGTTAAAATATTACGGTTTTGCCCCTAATTGAAAATAAAAAAAATGGTTTTGCTTTCAGTTCAAAATATTATTTTATCTCCATTTTAAAATTGCGATTTTACTTCAGCTAAAAATTGTAATCTTGTCATGGTTTTTTTTTATTTATTTATTTTTTTTTTGCAAAACCATGGTAGTGTTTAATTTAATTCGTTGACTCAATTTTGTTTTTATTCATGCCAAACAGCTGCCTAGCACTCGCTAATTAGTCCTGACAAGTTATTGTTTTACACAGACTCTAAATTACACGCTTGCCATCGTTTTAGTTATTTTTTTTTATCATAACTATGCTACTGTTTTTCTTTAATTGGTTAACTTGATGTAACTTTTTTGATATCGTAATATAAGTACCATGTATAACTAACCCACATAAAGACGTACATGTTATTAAACTAAGAAATACTCGGTTTAGCGCCCCGCAACGCGGGCGGCGCATAACTCTAGTTATATGACATAATGCAAATAACTGATGTGATGTTTAATCTTACTTTACTGTCGTGCCTCCGGACGACGGGCTTCGGCCCTAGGTGAGGGTTTTTCCTGGTTCGGAGACGAGTATATCCCGATGTGGTGATTTTCACCAGCACCCATTTGAAGAATTCGTTGACTGTTTAAAAAAAAAAGATAAAAACATGATTGGAAGGTTGGTTTCCATTAGATTTTCTTTATAAGTGAAAATAAATAAAACAAAGATTTTGACAAGCAAGAATCCATTCATTTCACATTTATGCAATGATTTGCTTAAAAAAATTTCATAAGATTTCAGATCTAGTTTAATATACTATGCGAAAAAAAAAGCAAACAAAAGGTAAAATTGTTTTCAAGACCTAACCCGACAAAATGAAACCTAGAAACGATACATTCAATCATGTTTTATAAAACAAAATTTGAGATCCAAGTTCACCGTAACCTTTGAAGATAAGAACATAAACGAAAATCAAATCAAAATTCAAAAATTTTTACTCTAAATTTAAAAATTTTGGTAACAAAAGAAAGAAAAACATAATACAAATTACAATAGCAAGGATGAGGATCACGGCGATGCAAGTACATTTTCTCGAGCTCTTTTGCAACTCTTTAGCTTCTACTATTTGCTCGGCCCCAAGTCGTACAAAAGAACTTGCATGCGCCACATGACTTTCAATGTCATTCAGTTGTTGTCCTTGGGCCTCTACTAGCACGGCCATGTCTAAGAAGATTTGGTGTAGTTCAATTAGATTCTTCTCGATATGAATTATAGCATCATGTCTTTCTTGAATTTCAGAAATCGTGTCCATAATTTGTCCCCGACCTTGTTCTTGGATTGCTTTTTGAAGCAAATCTTCTCCATTCCCACTAGATATTAAGCTCTCGATTAACTCATCGTTGGCTTTCTCACCAGTGATGGTAAAGTATCTTCTTCCGATAGTCTCCTTGTACTCATCATTTATGCGGGTCCGTAATTCTTGAAAGTCATCCATCATGGTCTTAAGCTTCTTACCCAAACCACTAACAACTGAAGTGCGCGTTCGATCAGCTGATGATCCAGGCCCACAACCTGGGATCTTGCGATGTTCAATGTTAGACTTTTCAAGGGCCTCTAGCTTGCCCTTGATGACCTTCATTGTCTTCAACAAGTGTGTAAAATCCGAATCCATCTTAGATCTAAGCAACTTCATCTTATTGGCATTTTGGGCCATCTTGCTTTCCTCATGTGACTCTTGTAGCTTCTTGTAGAGCTTGTCGACAACCATCATATCATCGTTCACGTTCTCTACATCGTGGAAAAACTTGTCGAGATTAATTGTTTCTTTTCCAACACCACCACCGGCCTCCATGTCATCAACGTATGCTTGTCTCTTTAAGTCTTGATATTGCTTAAAGGAATTGGAAAATAAATCATTCATGTTGTCTAGAAAGGGAATTGGGGAGGAGAGATTTTTGGTTTAGCTTCTTCTGAAAAGAGTTTTTAAGCAAGAACTATGGATGAAGAAAAGGAATAACATATATTTGCGTGTTGCAATGAAGATAATGGAGATCCATTAACATTGACTATATTATATAAAAAGTCAACGGATATGAACTATCTCTTTACAATAATATATATCGTATATTATGATCATGTAAGTATGTAACAACAAAAGACTTTATCAATCATAATATTCCAATTAATATTTTACTCAACATACATAGCATAATTTAATAACAACATTACATGGTTATTCAAATTGTTCTTATGTCACATTTATGGTAGCTAATTCATTTAAAACTTGATAAAAGTTGTGTAACTTCTATGGTTCAATTATAATATATAATTATACAAAAAACTGGATAGTTTTTTTTATTCAACTTTAAAGAAGTTCTATTATAAAAAAAATCATTTACAGTATAATAATATTAGCTGTCTTAAGGCCAGGCGGGGCGGTCACTTTTATGACCGTGATGGCCATTTTCAACGCGTGATGGGCCACCGCCACCATAAACGAAAACGCGCTATATCACCACGAAATCTGATTTCGTTAATTTCTTCACGGCCGTGATGGTTTTTTTGTGAGGGTAATTGTTGGTTGGGGGAAATTGTTGGGTGTGGTGGTGAGTGATGACCACCCCCACTAAAAAAAGTTGTGAGTAATGGAAAAAATAGTTGCTGACATGGAGGAACTTGATTGGTGCTTTGTGAGTGATAGAATTCTATATTCACTAATGACCACCCCCTCCTCCCTAATAGGAAGCATGTTCTTGATTTTATGCCATCATATAATTATGTAACACCAATAAACAAACATGGGTAGCACTAGTGCCTTCAAATTGTTTATTTATGATTATATGGCTCAAAGTTAATTAATATCAATTCTAATAAGATCATTACCATGAAAACTGGTCCAGACTGCACCTTTCCGTATTGAAATATATTAATTAAGTTATAATTGAACACACAACATCATTCTGAGGGATGTCTGTGCATACATTGATAAACAATCAAGTATACATCTTATACGTCTACAAGCATATATCAATGTATGAATTTTGGATTATTTATTATATACACAGGTATATGATATTCAATCTTGAAGTTATTAAGTTACATATCATAGACAATAACAACCATTTAATTTCAACACTCAGGCTTACTTTCTAATTGTAAGACCTTGAAGCTTACATAAACATCTACTCCTTTTGTTGCTGTTGTTCATCTGATGAATCCATGGTAATAATGCCACACCTTAAGTTTCTCTCTTGAATCTATATTATCACACAAAAAGAAAAATATATGAAAACATAAAATACAATTATCAAATAAGTATTTTGGTTATAATAATATATTACCTCCAATGTTGAAATGATTTCTAAATGCTCAAAGCATTCTTCTAGCAACAACTTCTCCTGAGTTACAACATCCGCTAGCTCCGAAAGCGTGACCATGGTTTCATGAGCCTACATATGTCAAACGATTCGAAATAATATGCAAATTGTGCACACAAAAACTAGTTAAAATATAGCTTACCGTCGGAGAAACTGAAGACAACATCGACTGGATAGTGGCAACCATATGTGATGTGTCTTCGAAAGCCATTGTAGCCGATTCAAGATCCACCTATACATATACAAATTTTAACTACTTTTCAGTTAAATCACAAGCTTGAAGTTACAATGTCAAAAGGGATTTTGAGCAGTTGTTAACTGAATTACCTTGGCTCCTTCGATAAGGGGTATCGTACATACAACTGCGTGTAAGTAATCTTTTATAACAGAAACATCTAACATGTGTCTCCTTTCAATTTCTCCCCATGCCTCCAACATTTTAATCTAGATAAATATATTAATATAATGGATCATGATCAGATATCATCATAGCATTAATGTGTACAATGATACAATAATTACTCACTTGAGAATGTAGGATCAAATTGAGCTTTACTTCTTGTTTCTCTTTCTGTACTTGCATCCTTTTTTGTAACACTGATTCCCTCAACTTTGCCACACATTCGTTTCCACAAAATAACTTCTTCTAAAAAAAAAAAAAAAAAAAACCCGTATATTTATAAAAAGGGAAAATATGCAAATTATCCATTTTGACCAAAATCATAGTATCACATTAACAGTCCACTTAAAACAGTCAAAATGAAATATACCTCAGATTGAGCAGCTAAGCTCTCATGAACATGTTCTGCTCTAGCATTCACATACCTCCATTGCATCAAACTATTCTGCATCAACCGCAATCGATGAACATTCTCCATATTATTCGTACCAGCATCCGAACCCAAAGGAGACTGCAACTTGGAACCCCCTTTCTTCCCCTTGATCAAATCCAAACCCATATGCAAAAGATTCTTCTTACCCTTAACTGAAGAAGTAGGCGGCTTCGAGCTAGAAAACAACGGCGATCCCAGGGATCGCGATGGGGACGACTCCCACTCCATTTCCAACGAAGTTTTCGACAACGAATTCCCCCTTTTCATTGTCCTCTTAACCTTAGAACCCTTTGGAGAATTATGCATGGATATTGATGGGCTAATGCACCTTGGAACATCAACTGCAAGCTTTCTAGAACTCAATGTAGGCGCCATATATGAAGCCAAAGAGTTTCTTCCAGTGGCATACGGAGAACTAATATCACTTGCTTCCGAATTATCCGAAAATGAATCCGATCTTCGACGAAGAGCGTTTTCGTCTACAGATAACCTTCCAGGAAGTATACTTTGATCTGGGTCAAAGATGTTTGATGATTTCATCGATGACATGGATGGTCTACCGGGAAATAAAAATTTCCCTGTAAACCGCATCGACCGGTTACCAAAAACCGGAGTGTTATGCTCCTTCAAGCTGTTTCTTGTGTTCCTTATTTTCTCCGAGTGCCTGAACTCCGTACAGCTTTTTTGTTTACTAAGAACCGGCGTGTTTTCGGATCTTTTGAGGTCATTTTTGGAAGCGGAAGAAGGCCAAAGTCCGCGGATAAAACCTGTGTGTTTGTGTTTTTGTTTTGGTTTTGGGTTGTGATGGTTAGGAGAAGTTACAGGGTGGTTGTTGTGGTTGAACCCTAGTGGTGGTGAGGGTGGTGCTACGGTGGTATAAAGGTAGCGAGAGCTTACTTCTCTAGACTTTTTCCGGCGAGTTTGATCGGAGATCATGGTGGTGAGAGTGTGAATATTTTGTTAGTTTGAGGAAAAATGACAATAAAAGTTATAGTTTTTACTATGAGAAAGTTGAGAAGAAAAACAAAGTAACAAACGTTCCACTTAAGAAGTGCCGGCTATACGGATATTACGCCGGCGGGTGGTAAATTTACTAGATTGTCCTTGTTGCTGATGCATGTTTGTTTTAGTGTGAGGGGTAGTATTGGAATTTTTGGTTGGTTTGAATGTGACAATTATATATAATGCTAACGTCTTATTATTATTGTTGTTATTTTCAAATTCAAATTTATGAGTTTTGTTGTGTTTATCCGAATTATACTCAACAGAGCGGCATTTAAAGTATAGTTTGAAATGAATGAATTTTTCCTTAAATATACATATATGAAAAAGGTAATTGGATTCGAATGTTTAGTTAAAACCTTGGTATAATGGTCACCTAAAAAGTGTTGGCATGTCTGTTCATGCATACATCGTATTCTGTTTCTTTGTGTGATGGAATTGGAGTGAAGCTTTCAAGGTTCTAAAAGGGTGACAAGCATAAATCAGTGGAGGATATCATATGAGCTAACTATTAATGCTTTGATGCTAACTATGTATATGTTGGAAAAGCTAGTCATAACTTTAGACGGTAATATAATTGTATTTATATATGAGTTATATATTTAATAATTTACGCGGTTGTGTTCTTCTTGTTGAGAGCTTTGTAATGAGGTATAATGTGTCCCAAGTGAAGTTAAGAGAAATGAGATATCTATAGTCAAATTAGTGACTTTGATATGCATAAACTAGGAAATATACAATTTGTCTCACGGGTGGGACCGTGGGTGAACAAAGCTATATGGAAGTAGAGGTGTAGAAATCGGTTGAAAAAAACCTGTTCCAGTTGTTAACTAAACCGGTTTTTTTCATCAAAAACAAAAGCCGTGTTTTTTTATAACCGGTTTCAGTTACTAACCGGTTTTTTTTACTCAAAACAATAATCGGTCCAACCGGTTACGACCGGTTTTTTATCGGTTTAAACCGGTTTTTATAACTGGATTCGGTTTTAAAACCGGTTTCGAAGATGAATCAGGGCCGTCTCCGAAAATCACAAAAATTTTTTTGGCCCTGTTCGAGATAAAAAATTTGGGCCCTGTTCGAGATAAAAAATTTGGGCCCTATTCGCAAATCTTCATATAACATAAACCCATCAATCATTCAATCATATATATATAAATACTAAAAATTCATAATACTAGATTTAGACTATGACAACCACAAGCACTATAGAAAGCTCTAGGATTTTTTTCTAAAAATCTAGTTTGAACTCCTTTGTTTTTTCCTCTCATGTTTGCCCCATTATCGTAGCCTTGACCACGCATATCACCAATATCAAGATCAAACGACTCTAATTCCTTACATGTTACTTCAAAAAGTCCTAAACCCGTGGTATCATCAACAACCAAAAAACCTAAAAAGGATTCCTCAATGGTCACAGAACTAGAGTTAAAATTCACATACCTCACTATTATGGACATTTGCTCTTGGTGACTTGTATCAGGCGTGCAATCGAGGATGATGGAGTAATACTTTGCTTGCTTAACTTTCTTGATGATTTCGGTTCTAACTTTATCCCCTAATAATTGTATCAACTCGTTTTGAATATTGTGGCTAAGAAAGTGTACATGGCACTCTTCATTCAAAACTCGGCGCACATGTTCTTTCATAATCGGGTCAAACTCTTCCAACATCTCAACCAAACCCAAAAAGTTTCCATTTCCTTTTTGATACAACTTCTCATTTGACCCACGAAACGCTAAGCCATATTTTGCAAGAAACTTCACAAGTGCAATAATCCTTAAGATGACTTGTTTCCAATAATCTTTTTCTTTTCTAAAGTGCTCATATGCCCCTTTGTCAATTGTTTCTTTGCATTTCAACCTTTGCCGCAATTCAAACCATTCATTCATATTCTTGAAATGTTCTAAACCAACTTCATGTTCTTTAAGTCTACCACTGGCATGTCTCCAATCGTTATAACCTTCATCATCCAACCCACCTTTCGGATGCCGCGTTCTAAAAACTTTACAACAAAAACAATAGAGTTTGTCAAGTTTTTTCGAATACACTAGCCATTCTCTATCGCACGTCTCCCTATTTGATAAAATTCTAGTGTACATGGTATTAGAAAAATGTCTTCCAAATTTATCCACGGGGCCCTTAACATCCATATCTCGTTTTGGACCTTTCGTAACCAACTCTTTAATCATGTCATTACTAAGCCCACCCCAATTTCTAGGATCAAAAATATCAATATCCGGAACCGGATTAACATCATCTTCATCTACGGTATCATTAACATTATCTTCACCTACGTTCATGTTGTCTTCACCTACGGTCACATTGTCTTCGCCCACATTGCCTTCTTCACCTACGGTCACATTGTCTTCGCCCACATTAGCCTCTTGACCCACATTATCGTCACCCAAGCTAGAACTAGAATTTTGAGTTTCTTTTGAAAAAAACTTGTTTATTCGGTTTTGTTTTACGTCGTCCGCCTTTCTTTTCTCTTCTTCTAGCTTCCTCTTCAAACGTTTTTGATGGCCGGATGGGTATTTGTATTTAGGAACGGGAGGCATAATTTCTAAATATTAACAAAAAAAAAAACATTCATTCAATATTTCAATCACATTCACAAGACATCACTTAACAAAAAATATACATTCATTTAGGGCCCCTAATACTATTAAACATAAAACAAAGTTTCAATAAGATTGTTCAACAAGTTTCAAAGATTCAAAATCAAACCCTAACTAAACAAAACTGCCTAAAACATTAGCATTTAGCCATTTAGGGCCCCTAAAACATATGAATAATGTAATGAAATCACACAATTAGAATGAAGGTTCTAAAATAAAACAAGAATTTTATACCTTAATGAATAATGATGATGATCAGATGATGGATTCAGGACTTGATGTTCTCCTCTGCGTTGATGATGATGATGATATCGGCTTGTTTACTCTCTCAATTTCGAACTTACACTCCTGTTTACTGCTGCGATGATGAAGATTGAAGAAAGAACAAGGCTGGTCGCATATCATGGAACGTCGACCTTCTGCCTTCCCAGTTCCATGAAGCGTAGGTTATAGGAATAAAACAGGCCCATATCTGATTATATTACACATTGACACAGGCCCTTTAAGATAAGTAGCAGGCCAATTTGTTAAAAACATATATATATAAAAAACTTTTAAAAAAAAATTGGGCCCTATACCGGTTTGGGCCCTGAGCGCAGGCCCACCCTGCACTGCCTCATAACCGGCCCTGAGATGAATATCCCTAACTGGTCTACAACCGGCGGTTCGGTTCGGTTATAAAAAACCGGTTTCGGTTTCCCGGTTTCAGTTTTAAAACCGGTTTTTTTGTACACCTCTGTATGGAAGTAGGTCTATATAGGTAAGTTTCCTTAACTTTTAGGTGTGTTTTATTAGATATTGTACACGCTACAAACGACCAAGAGGCAAGAGGTGGGTGCAAAGTGTTGTTTGAATGGGCCTGAAATCTTCGAAGTTGTGCATGCATGCGGACACAAATGTAAGACCAAAATCCTTGGGCTTGTCAAATTGTAGCTTTTCTAAACTAAGTTTTTTTAACAACAAATTTGGATCACTAACAGACTACTGGAGTATTATTGTGTCACCAACGAAACCACCCAATCAAGTCCATCTCCACTGGGCAATAATACCTATACACCAATTCAGGAGAAAACCCAATAAAATTGAAAAAAAAAAAAAAAAAAAACCCTTGTGGAAATCGAACCCAAGACCTAATGGTCCGTGAGTCTTATCTCATCCTCAAGATGTCACTAGGGGCCTCTAACTTCTATGATATTAGTGGTCTTAGTCTCTTATGAGTTGGGCTTAGAGACCTAAGAGGTAAGAACTGTGTACAGAGACCTCGGAGCTTGAAAATTAGAGAAACAAGACCAAGAGATCTAGGTCTCTTGTTGGTTGACGTACTCCTTTACTATCTCGGACTAACGAGTTCATCTCCAACAGTTAAACTAGTGTTCCGATACCCTAAAGGATAAATGCGTCGACTAAGTAGAGACACAGAACTTGTTTTAAGAGGACAATGATCTGTAGCCAAATCTAACGCTTATTTGCTTGATTATACATTGCTTGTAATTTGTTTTGTACATGGTCAAGAAACCAATTAGGAATATACGTCTTCCCTTCTGTTTCTTTTTTACTATTAGATGAAAAGCATATTGGTTGTAAAATGAAAATAATAACAAAAAAAGGATTTAACGTTTTGATACATCACTAACAAGTAACATCCAAATGACCCATACAGTATACAAAAGTAAATGTTACACTAAACTAAATAACACAAACCTTAATAATATCAAACAAAACACCACCTCACGTGCACAAATCAGTGAAAATTACATCGTTCCAACATAGGATGACTATAATCAACATATTTCTCCCATAAAGGCTTGTACTTTTCCATTGCAATCTTCAACCAAGGTTTCGAGTTACCATTAAAGTGTAACACAGCTCCCTTTTCAATCACATGCGGATCAACATTCGTATATCCCAAACCGAGCACATGCCAGCTAGGATCTAACGGCTCAGTCAATCCATAAAACGTAAGAAGTCCAGGTGGCAGCGTCCCAAGCTTCCATAACGTCCGGTCGACGTTCTTTTCTTGCCAGTAATGGTAAATCCCGGTAACATTCCTTTTTCTCCACTCAACAAGATCGAAAACATTCATCCCGAAAGCCCACCCGCAAGCATCGGGATCGAAATGCGATCGTATTAACGGGTGAGAATAATTTAAATACTTATGGTATCTATGAAACGTCTCCATACACGTTTCCACTGCACCATTAACATTACCTTTTAAATCAATAGCAAAAAGACCCGATAAATCCTTTTGAACGACAACATCGTCGTCAAGAAACACTAGCTTCTTCAATGACGGAAATACTTCCGGAATGTAAAACCGTAAATGGTTCAACATCGATAGATACTTCGGGTTTCTAAACTTAATAGGAGTTTTCCCACCATCGTTACTTCCAGAAAAGTAATAACTCTGGGTTTCGGAATCTTGTAACTGTTTAAGAACCGGGACGTAAGACGCGTTTAACCAGGTGAAATCTTCAAACTTCTGAACATCAACCGTCACCCCGCGAAAACTGTTCATCGTAAACCATGCTTTCATCGCAGCGTAGTTGACTTCATCAGTAACAAGATGGAACACTAATCTATCAGGGTGTAACGAGTTCGACGCAGTTGAATTTATCACAACCGACGTAGCAAGAATGTTATCCGAGAAAACACAGAAATGGAAAAGATCGTTGTCTTTTAATTTCATGCTGATTTGTGCATTTCTAGAGAACTTTTTCTGTAAATCCGGTTTCTTAAACCACTCGGTTGTCAAACGGACACCGAGACAGTACAGGCTTTTCGGGACTTCTTCCGCAGCTATCTGTCCGTATTTGTTACTTTTATCAGTAACAGAACTCATTTGTTCTTCAAGATCTTGGATTCTCGCTTTCAGTCTCATGATCATAGTCGAGCTATCGTAATGAAGCTGTTGCGCTTGAAAAAGTAAAAGCGCCATGTCTCGAACAGCAGTCTCCGATTCTCTAAGCGTTAACGGGGTTCGCCTTAACGCAGCATTCAAAAGAAGAATCTGCGAGTTGCGAATCTGCGCGCTCAACTCCCAAGCGAATTGAAGGTTGTTGCTTTCTTTCGCGATCACAACAAACGCTTTCGCTAACGATATTTGATCATTTAACTGCCTTGTAATCGAATCGGGATTCAACATCTCAGCCGTCACATTAAGCCCCTCCATCGCTTTATCATGCCTATACGAACTCTGCATCGCACAAACACCAAACATAAATTTCAACTCCCCTAGTTTCTATCAAAATATCCGTATTCGTTTATTGCTTTCGTGTGCAGGTGTTCAGTTTAGGTGAGTTTAATCCTAACAAGTAACAACCAATCAGCAGCAAACCTACCTAATTCACTGTCAACATGTTTCTCTAATTATAAAATCATCAACTAACATGTGTTAATCGCCTAAATTAGCAACAATTTAGTAAATTAACTACTTTTACAACTTTATTCAATTCACAACATGCAATTTATAACAAAAAAAAACGACTGTATAAACAGAAATTCAAGATTAAAATCACCTTAGACAAAACAGATCTGGATCTAGGTTGAGTACTCTCTCGACTCAACAAAACAATCAACATCAAAACCGCTAATCCGCATAATGTCAACCAAAACACATTCGAAAACCGCCGCCGAACCGGCCGCCTGAACTCCGGCCGTTGTCTTCTCATTATGTTATATATACAGACTTATAAACCCTAAAATCACATTCAGACACAGATGAATTACAGCCGCTACTGAAGGATGATGGTATGGAATCGGATCGAGGTTTCTGAAGCAATTTGATTGAGGTTTTGGAAGCAATTTGATTGGAATTGAGAGTGGTGATTGTGAAGGTGGGATCAAGGGTTTGATTGTGTGAGATTAGGGTTGTATGGAAGCAGGCAATCTGGAGCAGTGGTGGAGGTCGAGAGAGATCTAGTTGATTGCAAGTTTTGGATTGGATTACTGAAATCGTCCCTCATGTTTTGTCAACTTTCGTTTTTTGGATCGGATGTGAATTTAATCCAATAAACTAAATAATAACCGGTTTAAAATAGATTGGATCGGTTAAATTCGGTTTGGTTAGACACGTTTCTGATTCGGATTGGTTTGGTTCGGTTCGGTTCGGTTAGGCTGAAAAAAATTCGAAATGGAATAATCGGATGTCTGAACTGATGAATGGGAGGACGATTGATTATGAAGATTATTCAGATTGCTTCATTGACAACCCAAAGTAACAAGATCAAAATTCAAAATACCATACAAAGGTTAAATTTCCCAAATTGTTCTATTATTGTTATAAGTATCATACCAAGTCCGAAAATTCTAAACAAGATAATACTAAGAGCATTGCCAACGCACCATCCGGTGCGTTGGTCTGAAATCTGAACGAAGAGGGCGGACGAGGAGTAGCGATGGATGTGCTTAGGTGGAGCGGTTTAGCTATGGTGAGGTCCGCTCCAGCAGACTAGTCCAAAAGTTGGAGGTAGGGCCCTAAGATGGGGTTTTTGCCTTTTTTGTTAATAGAAGAAAAACTTTTTTGTTTGTTAAAAAAATGAATTCTTATGTTTTTAATATAAAATTACATAAAATATATAAAATGAATTACATAAACCTAGGGCTGTAAACGAACCGAACGTTCAGCGAACAGTTCGTGAACCGTTCGGCGGGAAGTTTGTTTATGTTCGTTCGATTAGCTTAACGAACGAACACGAACAAAAAATTTTGTTCGGTTAGCTTAGCGAACGAACACGAACACAGGTCTCGTTTGTTCGACTACGTTCGTGAACGTTCGGTAATATGTTCGTTTACGTTCGTTCGTGTTCGTTTGATTATATCAAAAAAATAATAAATAATAAACCTTTTATCTAAACATATTGAAAACTTGAAACCCTATTTTTTTCTAAGTTAGCTAAAATTTGGACATTCTAAGACATTTTTTGGGATAATTATGTCTAAATTAGTTAAACTTGATTCATCGTCTAGTAAACTTCTTGTGTTTTAATTTATCATTTAATGGTTGTATTTAACCACTTATATCCAATGCTTAAGGATAACGATGTTATTATTTTTTTTTCAAGTTAAATGTTCGTTTTCGTTTGTTTTTATTTGCTTGCATTCGTTTGTGTTCGAGACCAATGTTCGTAAAATGTTCGTGAACAACTGAATTTCCTTAACAAACGAACACGAACATAAACTTATGTTCGGTATGCGTTCGTGAACAGTTCGCGAACATGTTAATTTACTTAACGAACGAACATGACCTTGTTCGTGTTCGTTCAGTTCGTTTACAACCCTACATAAACCTAATAAAACTATTACACAAGCCTAATTAAACTATTACATTAACCGTTTAAATAAAATAGTCGTTGAAATAATTAAATATTATTTATCATTTACTTATTTTATTATAAATAATAAATAAAATTTAAAATATTAAAATAAATTTATGAAATAGTATTTTATTAATATAAAAGAATAAAATTATTAATTAAATAAATAAAAAATAGATTATATAGATTATAAATAGTTTAAATATAAGAAAAAGTAGGTGATGAGATGGATAATAAGGTGGAGGTTTGGAATGATTTAGTGTTGTGGGAAAAGTATGATTTGGAAAGATGCGGTATGCTGACTAGGCTAGTATGGATTTTGGACCTACGGTAGCCTCGTGGATGCTCTAAGTTTCAACCCGAGTAAAATGTTGAAACTTCAAACAAGGAAGTACTCAATGAATATCATACCAAATACCAAAATGTAAAAAATTGAAGTAAAGATAAATGAAACCTTTGATGTGCTAGCATTTATACATATTTTTTTGTGCATATTTATCTTATTTTTTACTCTTTGAATGCATTTTCACATGATTTGATACTTAATATATTCCTTTGCGAAATTGCAGTGGCATTTGCCCTCTGGTGATAAACAAGCTGAAAATGGAAAAAAAAAAAAAAAAAAAAAAAAAAAGCAAAGAAAATCACCAAGTAAAGTCAAGTATGGCAGTGAATCACATATGCATGTTCGTAGTCCTCCAAAGAAGCCCTAGAAACCAAGGAAGAAATATGGTTCATGGGTGTGCTGAACCGTGCGTGGGTTGGTTAATGGTTATGTGATGTAAACTCGTGTCACGCATTTCTATTGTACATTTGAGTTCTTAGCCTTGTGTACATCTATGATATGTAAGCTATGATTATGTGAATATAATGTGTATCTTCTTATGTTTCATTTGTTGGTTTAATTACTTTAGTCATTTCCGTTAAGCTACTCGAGTTTCCCTACTATTTATTATACTTGTTTACCGGACTTTTAACTGAACCGTATGTTTTATTGTCCATGATAGGTAAAAAAGATCGTGATAGCTAGCGAATAATGTTTAGGAGCATAGTGTCTCACAAAAGAAAAGAAGGTGTCCACAAGTCTTTGTAGGCGTTCATCTCTACGGATGATTACAAATAGAATTGTCATTGATGAAAACGTACAATTCAATGAATGTTAATTTGACGCGAATCTACCTCATTTTCATGCTCATCCATAGAGACCATTGTGGGTGCTCTAACAAGAAATGACTTTAGGGTGCCCGGGGCTTCTCCTAGATGAGAGCCCGGGTTCACAAGATGATGCGGGAACACCGTCACAACTATCCCTAAGGTGGGCATGCGGGCTTGATCACGGGTTCTTGAACTTGTTCCAAGATGGTGGAAGGAAAGGAGAAATAACTTGATGATTTTTTTGGGAAGCATGGGGGTTCAAGTGATGGAGCTAGAACACCGCCACAAGTGATATCCAAATCAGTATCCGAAATTTCACTATCCGAATCCGTATCCGAAATTTCGGATATCTGATCGGATAGTGAATCGGATCTCCGAAATCCAACTTTTTATTTAATTTTTATTTTTTTATTATTTTTTCATATTCGGAACCGGATATTTCGTATATCTTAATATAAGTTTTCGGATATTTCAGATATTTTTTGGATATTTCGGATATTTTTCGAATACTTTCTGATATTTTTCGGATACTTCTAGATATTTTCAGATATTCGGATATCCGAAAAAATAAAAATTAAATTTTTGGATATTTCGGATATCCGAAAAATTTTAAAACACTATCAAATCCGAAAAAATCGGATATTCGAATTTCGGGTATCGGATATTTCGGATTAGATTTTCGGATACGAATAGTTTTGAAACCCCTGCCTAGTAGTATGATGGTTGTCCCCTTATAAAATGGTATGTGTTGAAATTTTTGCAACTTGCAAGTCAAAGGGTAGATGTTATTTAGATGTGTATAAAATTAGACGTTATTATTTAAATATAAAAAGTTAAAAGAATCTTGAATATTATAATACTAATGTATAAAGTAGCATCAATACACATAACGTAGGCATACATATAAAGTAGAATCTATACTTGAGCAACTTAAATAAAAGAATTAAAAGGTTTGTTATACCATACCCCAACTTTTCAAATTCATCAAACGGCACTCATTGATGATTGATCTCACAACTTTTGTAAATGAATGAACCTTCTTTGTCAAAGAGCATTAGTGCATTACCCTTGTGAGCAAGATCTTAGAGCATAAAATGTCATAAAGTCATAAAGATGGTCACATGGTTGGGACAATACTTGCCTAACAGGACAATAAAAAAGAATCCCTATTCCCTACCCACGTAACGAAAAGACAATATACTTATTTCAATGTCTTTAGTACACTTTTTAGACATATCTTATTACCAATTAAAATGGTTGTAAGTAGTCTAGCTTGGATAGTTAGATCATTTAACCTTTTAATTCATCCGATCACCAACAATCCAAAAGACGCGGTCAATAATCAATATCAATATCGAACATCATATCCCAGTGTGTTCCAAAGTACATGAATTGAAATGCAAAACCAAGTGAAAGTTAACGTGAGTGATGATTAAATAATGCCGAACTAAAAAATGTGATTTAAAGGCTGGCTTCAAGTTGGTTTAGTCAAGCTTTAGAATTGGTCGTGAAGTCGATGCACGTCTGACAGCCACAGTCAGAAAAACGACATGTAACACACCCAAAACAAACACATGTTGTACAACCTTTGCATGTAGTCGACCGGACACAACCTCTATACACTCTCCGGCTTCCTCTTTCCTCATCATCATCACATGTTACTCTGAAACACACACACAACAGACTTAATACATAACAATAATAATAATAAGTAAAGAGACATGCAATGCACATTATGCAACACAAAGACATACTTGTCATAAGGCATATCAGAACACTTCCACTCATCATCAATAAAGGCGTCATGGTAAGTGCGGCATTCATCTTTTGTGCGAAGGCGGAACCTTCGTAGTTTACTGCATTGTGTGCATCTAATAAACTCGTCACGATGGCAAACGCGACCAGTTTGGGAGTTGTTGGCCGTCTTGGTCAAAGTCAAAGCGCGGTTGTAGTACTTGAGGAGTGCGGTTTTAAATAAGGGAACTTTTTCTCCATCGACGATCACCCAAATGTTATTCTTCCATTTCCTGGCTGTTTCTCTGCCTGAGTGCTTCTCAAAAGCAGCTGGGCTCAATTTGTCTGAACATAACACAACTACATGTTAACTGTGAATAAAAAGGTACACTAATGTATTCTAACCATAATAATCTGTTTGAATATATTAATTGCATTATAGAATTCAAAGTATATCAGGCAAGAAGACAATCTAAATGCCAAGTTGCAGGGAATCATGCAAACAGTTGGTAGAAACATTGATCACATTAATGATAAAAACATATATCAACATTAAAAAAATAACAAAGGAGCATGTTATTCTTCATAATACAAGTAGAATAACAAAATGTTTAACATCTACCAAATCAAAAGCGGAAAGTCGGCAAAACTCGAGTGTTCATAATCCGGTTTTGACGGTTTTTTACGGTATTTTATCAGAAAACCAAAAACGAAATGATAGAAACATAAAACCTATGCCTATGGGTTGATATATGCAAAATGGAAAAAAAGTAAAAAAAACACAAACTTTGATGTGAGGAGATTATCATGTTATACAGTATGTAACAGAAGACAACTTAACCAAATTCAGATTATCAAGCAACACAGGAACCATGATTCTCAAACACACACAATAGTCAAGATCATGTAAAATAATGTACAACTAGCAAGTACATCACCCTTAAACACAACTCAAAGAATGTATTAGAAGAAGAAAGAAAAACCATTTTGAATATAAGAAAGAAACAAAAAGTCATACATACAGACGTTGTAAGTTGTCAAGTGACCATTGTTAATTCTGTTTGTAACATTATCATCATATACTTGATGTTTAAAACTTATATAACTTTCAATCTAGAAATCATGAACCAAGACGATCGCATTAACCTATTCTTAGCCAAAAATCATATTCAAAAACAAATTTCACATACATATCACACACAAGCAACTTAACATGCAAACAGGTCTAGCAAAACAGCAACAAAAAAAAAAAACAAAAAAACAACAATAATAATAGTAATAACCTTCTTGACAACCAGGGGTACAATCACATTTAATTTCAAGATCACCAGTAGCAAACACCCTAAGTGTACCAACAGCATCACCATAGCAGTAGCTAGTGCACCCACACGTGACCTCCACGTGCCCACCGGCGTCAACCTTAAACCCACTCATCTCTCTCACCTCTTCCTCGCTAAACATCACAACCTCTTCCTCACCACCATTGGCCATCACTCTCTGCCACCACACATAAAAACAATATTTAAAAACCAATAACAAACAACATTAAACACATAGAATCCAAATGGGTATCTAATCTTACAACAAACTGTTTTAGTCTTCGTATATGCTATAATATGTAGAATGCAAATGTGTATACGAACAAAAGAAAGAAATGCTGTTCAACAATCACTAGGCATCTTTCTTCAAGATCTGGCAGAGGAGAAAAAGGGGTGAATAATGATAAATAATAATATTGTGGAGATGGAAAGCTAAAGGGTTTCGTGAGTGCGTGTATTTAGCGTTTATTTTCGGTGCCAATTAATATTACCAGATAATATATTTCAAACTCACAATTTCCAAAAAAAGTTGGAATATAATATGTGCATTAAATAGAGTAAGGTGGTCAGGTTTTAGAAATTCGGGATCTGGAAGAACGAAACGGGTGAGCTGGCTGGGGGTAAAAGTGTAAATAAAAGTGTGTTGTGGGGTGATAGGTTAAGGGGTAAATGTGTAAATTTGTGTGCAGTTGCAGTGCATGACATGACCTATATAGATGATGCTGAACCCAATACAGTTCCTTTGAGATCTTCATAAGACTAAGCGGTATGGGGGCTGGCTGAGACCCGGCTTGGCCCGACGCCGGTCCCCCACACCGCCCCCCTCAAAACGGCCCGGCGAATCCAGCAACCCACAGCCGAAGTCGACGGCCCAAAGTTCAAATATATATCCGTTGCATAACGGATAGTTTTAATAAAAAAAAAATATCTTTTTCACTTTAAATATATGTCAACTTCATCCATTTTTTTATACCATTCACATCTATTTCTTCCATTCTTCTCCCATTCTCTCATCCTTTTTTTGTAAAAAACAATCCCATTTTTTATACAATCATGAATCCCTTCAACCCAAACAACCCCAACCCGAACAATCCCAACCCGAACAATCCTAACTTTTTTTCGAGTCCCGCTTACACTCTGGCTATGGATCCTTCGTAGGGGAATCCACAATTTACGTTTTCGGGTTTTCAACAATCACCTAACGCCTTCTCCCAAATGTCCCAAGTTCAACAAATGCAACAATACCAAGCACTCCAACAATTCATGCAACGCAACTCGGTTCAACTTGATCAATTTCAATCGCAACCGCCAACTTCCCAACCGCAACCCTCGGTGGAGCTTGACGATGATGATGAAGTCGTCCCCGAATCGCCACCTAAAGAACTCAAGCGCAAAAAAAACACGGGGAAGGGGAAGGCGGTTGAAACCGAACCCGACACCACAAAAAAAGCGGTTCGAGAGCAAAGGCGAGACAGTGGACAAAAGTAGAGGAGGAGGCGCTAGCAATTGCGTATGTTAAGGCCTCAACTTGCCCGATTGTCGTTATGAACCAAAGTTAATTTTTTTTAATTTAAATTTAAAAAGAATTATTTTTTAGTTTTACTAATGCAATTTTTTTTAATTTTAGGGAACAATCAAACGGGTTCTGGTTTTTGGAAGGCATGTACGGATAGATTTAACGAGCTTATGGGGCAAGGCCCGACCCATGATCTCGATTCCGTATCGGGCATGTACGGATAGATTTAACGAGATTTATAAAGTTTTTATTAAGTTAATAAAAAAAACTTAAAAAATTATAAAATATTAAAGTGGGGTAGCCCCATCCTCCACCCCCCCCCCCCCCCCCCTCAAAAGTGAAGGAGGTCCATCCCCCATGAGCCGGTGATGTGGCGCCTACGTGGCGGCCGATCCTCATGGGAATGGGCCTCACCATACCCTCTAGTCTAATCTGTGTATTTGTACTTTCTTTTGTGATTTTCTATAACCTTTAGGCTATGGGGGTGTGTGATAAAGCCTACAGTGGCTTTATCAGAATACATCAGCGGTACGTCAGCCATGGGCTTTCTCACGCCCCTTCTTAATTTGTACGGTGACTCCCTCCATACCCTCCGGTCTTATGCTTATTTATATTGGGATTTAAAGGTTAAAAAGTGTAGAAGTTTCTATAAAAATTAAGAAATATGATAATACGTTAAAGGTAATTTAAAAAGCGTAGAAGTTTTTATAAAAACTAAGAAATATGATAATATATTAAAGGTAATACTTGTGGGTTAAGTCAACAAGTTTGGTTTAGTATGACTTTTAAAATTTCTGTAAAATATATTAGCATGTGTTACAATAAAAAATTGATTGGATTTTTTTGTTGTTTGTAGTGGTGGGGCTTGGGTTGGGGCTTGGGTTGGGCATTTGGTGACACGTGTAAAGGGAGCCAGCCCACTGCCAGGTTACGTGTCCGCGGGGTATGGCGGGGCGTGGGTTGGGTGCACCGCGTGGCATAAATGTTTAAAAAAAAAATACAAAAAATTTATAAAAAATCACACAACATTTATAAAAAAAACCTACAACTTCATTAAAATTTTAAAAATTACATAATCCTACAAATTACATAATTTCTAAAAATTACAAAATAAAAAAACCTAGAGCGTTAAAAAAATTTCAAAAAGGTCGATCTTGTCGAACGCCTTGTTTTCCTTGCCTCGAAACTCTATGTTCGACACCGCCACCCGGTCCTCGTGGCTTAACTCGCCACCGGGAACCGCTTCGTAGTAAGCCTTGAAACGCTCGAGCTTGGGCCGTAGCTCGCGCCATTTATGTTGGCACGCGTTGAGGTTGTGGCGGTTGTTACCGACGTTACGTCGGTAGGCCGCGAATGCTTCCGCCCAATATTTTGTTTGGCCCGGTGGCCGCCCCTTCATAGCGTCGACGACGCTAGTTACGAGTGCCATTTCTTCTTGACGGGTCCAGGATGCCATAGTGGTGTTGGGTTCGTGGGATGGGGGGGACCAGCGGGGTAGCGGGTTCAAGACAGTGGGTGTAGCCGGTGGGGTTTTGGTTCGTGGGATGGGGGATGGGGGACCGGTGGGGTTGGGGTTGCAATATATAGGGCCTTTGGGGTCCCGGGTGGCGGTTATAGAAGATGGGGGGATGGGGGGAACCAGTTTGAATTTTAAATTTCAAAATTTTAAAACAACCGCCTGACGTGGCGGGGTGACCCAATGAGAATAAGCCAGCTCGCTTCGCCATACCGCCCCACGCCCGGCTTGAAAGCCAAGCCCCAAGGGGCCACGCCACAATCCAAGCCCACCCGGGGTGGTGACTTGGGCGTTTTCCCCCCAACCCACGCCCAAACTCCCGCCCCATACCCCACGGCCTAAATGACAAAAGGAGTTGCTGCCTATGGAGATTGTCTAACTTTTGGGCATGGCCTTGAAATTCTCATTATTAGGTAGGTGGCTTCCTTTTTTAGTTTTTTATAACAATGGAATCCAATAATGTTTTGTTTATTTATAAATTTTTATAAACGGCATACGGTTAAAATGATGCTAACCGGGTTAGTAGTTAGTATCACTTTCTTTATGCGAATGATGTGTTGTTTGTGAGCGAATGGGAGGACGGGGACTTGGTAAATCTTGCTAGAATTCTTAGATGTTTTTTTTCTTGCATCAAGCTTAAAGGTGAATTTCTATAAAAGCAAGGTTTTTGGGGTTGGGGTGGATTATGCGGAAGTGGTTTCTATGGCATTGATACTTAGGTGTGAATCGGCGTGTCTTCTGTTTTGCTTCCTAGGGTTGTCTATCGGAGCCAATATGGGGTTGGCTAAGCACTGGGGAACCATTATAGACAAGGTTAAAAAGAGGCTTAACTCATGGAAGGAAAAAGTCTTCTTGTCTTTCAGGAGAAGACTCACGCTCATAAAATCGATTCTTCGAAGTATTTCGCTTTATTTTCTTTCGATGTTTAGAGCTCCTAAAGGGGTTATCGAAGCTTTGGAAAGGGACGAGGAAATTTCTTTAGGGTAGTGTGGGAGATAAAAATAAAATTTGTTGGGCGGCGTGGGACACGGTTGTTAAACCGATGTATTTAGGTTGATTGGGTGTGGGCCGGTTAGGTGTAATAAACGTGGCTTTACTACTCAAATGGTGGTGGAGATGGAAGTATGAAGAAGGAGCTCTGTGGGCCAAGTGTGTTTCATATACATAACAAGAGGTTCAGATCTAGTGATATTTTGGCTAATAAATCAGCTTTTGGTACTAGGGCCAACATTGCTAAGATTGATAAGGTTTTATAAAGGTGGGGGATGTTGTGTAACGTTTTGTTTTGAAGAACATTGGAAAGGGGCGACAAAACTCGTTTTTGGAAGGACGCGTGGTTTGGTACGTTACCTTTAAAAAACTATTTCCCTTTGTTGTTTGACTTGGAGGTTGACAAGGACTCTTTGGTGCAAGATAAGGTGAAGCGCGAGGAGGATGGGAACTTCACGTTGGAGGCAACTTTGATGTGAGGAGATTATCATGTTGTACAGTATGTAACAGAAGACAACTTAACCAAATTCAGATAATCAAGCAACACAGGAACCATGATTCTCATACACACAATAGTCAAGATCATGTAAAATCATGTACAAGTACATCACCCTTAAACACAACTCAAAGAATGTCTTAGAAGAAGAAAGAAAAACCATTTTGAATATAAAAGAAAGAAACAAGAAGTCATACATACAGACGTTGTAAGTTTTCAAGTGACCATTGTTAATTCTGTTTGTAACATCATCATCATCATATACTTGATGTTTAAAACTTATAAAAACTTTCAACCTAGAATGTGCTAAAATCATGAACCAATACCATAATATAGACCTGTTGTTCACCAAATATCAAATTCAAAATCCAATATCACATATATATCACACACAAGCAACTTAACATGCAAATAGGTCTAGCAAAACAACAACAAACCTTCTTGACAACCAGGGGTACAATCACATTTAATTTCAAGATCACCAGTAGCAAACACCCTAAGTGTACCAACAGCATCACCATAGCAGTAGCTAGTGCACCCGCACGTGACCTCCACGTGCCCACCGGCGTCAATCTTAAACCCACTCATCTCTCTCACCTCTTCCTCACTAAACATCACAACCTCTTCCTCACCACCATTCGCCATCACTCTCTGCCACCACACATAAAAACAATATTTAAAAACCAATAGCAAACAACATTAAACACACAGAATCCAAATGGAATTTTTTTTAGAAATGGTGTATTTTGAATATATTTTTAGGATAATGGGGAAGTAAAAAAAAAAAAAAGGTTTTTGGTGTATCCGCTATTAGGAATAGCGGATTAGGAAGGAAATTAAATTGTGTTGCAGCAATGCTCAGGTAGGTGTCAGGTGGGTGTCAGATGTTTTTCTAATCCTCTATTCTCAATAGAGGATTAGGAGGAAACACTTAACCATGGTTCAAGCCTGGGTGTCAGATGTTTTTCTAATCCTCTATTCTCAATAGAGGATTAGGAGGAAACACTTAACCACCTGACACCTACCTGAGCATTGCTGCAACACAATTTAATTTCCTTCCTAATCCGCTATTCCTAATAGCGGATACACCAAAAACCTTTTTTTTTTTTTGACTTCCCCGTTATCCTAAAAATATATTCAAAATACACCATTTCTAAAAAAAATTCAATCCAAATGGGTATCTAATCTTACAACAAACTGTTTTAGTCTTCGTATATGTTATAATATGTTGAATGCAAATGTGTATGCAAAACAAAAGAAAGAGATGTTGTTCAACAATCACTAGGCATCTTTCTTCAAGATCTGGCAGAGGAGAAAAAGGGTTGAATAATACTAATAATAATATTGTGGAGATGGAAAGCAAAAGGGTTTCGTGAGTGCGTGTATTTAGCGTTTATTTTCGGTGCCAATTAATATTACCAGAAAACATATTTCAAACTCACAATTTCCAAAAATGGTTGGAATATAATATGTGCATTAAATAGAGTAAGGTGGTCAGGTTTTAGAAATTCGGGATCTGGAAAAACGAAACGGGTGAGCTGGCTAAGGGTAAGGCTGCACGGTATGGTCCCGTCCCCCCGTCCTCAGCGTCGCTTCCTGGACGTTGACGACGAACCAAAAGTGTGGGCCCCCTTTTTGAAAGTTACCGTTAGATAAAAAAAAATTAAATTTCCATTTTCAAAAAAAAAAAAAAAAACAAACGGTCAAAAATCTCAAATATATATATTTCAAATCCATTTTCACATCCATTCACAAATTTAACCCCAAAATTTCATCCCTCTCACTTAATTTTTATAAATCTTCTTCCACTTTTATAAACCTTATACTCTATCATGGATCCCTTCAACAACCCGAACAAATCGACATCATGAAAAAAATCAAATTATTTAACTCTATGTTTTTTTATTAAGTTTATGTTTTTTTTATTAAGTGTATGTTTTTTTTTATGTTTATGTAATGTCTTTTTTTTATGTTTATGTAATGTTTTTTTTATTAAATGTTAAAAAAAGGTAGAAGATTAAAAAAAAGTAGAACATTAAAAAAAAAACATAAAAGTGGTGGGGAGGACTATGACTAGGACTATCCTCCCATACCCTCTAATTTTGTGGGATGGATCATCCTTGGGAGGACTATGACGTGGCGCCTACGTGGCGGATCATCCTCCCTTGGAGGACTATCACCGTACCTTCTAGCCTAAAAGTGTAAATAAAAGTGTGTTGTGGGGTGATAGGTTAAGGGGTAAATGTGTAAATTTGTGTGCAGTTGCAGTGCATGACATGACCTATGTAGATATAAGAGCATACGTAGTGGGGCGGTATAACCCCCCATAGCGCCGCCAAAACGCCGGCCACACCAAAACTCCGGGCGCTATGTTTCAAAAATGGGGGAGGGCGCCAGATTTTTCGCGGCGTTATTTTTGTTTGGTTAATTCATTTGGCCAATCAAAAAATAGAAGAGTTTTTTATATTAATTAATAAAACTTAAAATTATTAAATAGGTAATGATGGGTAGGGGCTTTATGACTACGGCCTCAAATTGCATAACGCCCCATAAAGCCCCTTGCTGACGTGGCACGACACGTGTCGCATAACGCCCCCAAAAGGGCGTTATGACTACACATGGCCTAAGATATAGACGATGCTGAACCCCATACGGTTCCTTTGAGATCTTCATAATCTGTGTATATTTGTACTTTCTTTTTGGGATTTTCTATAAGGGTGTACCTATTGGCACACCACATTGGCTGTCTACACACCAAAATGTGTTTTTTGTCTTATATGCACACCCTGCAGTGTCGAGCTGTGGTCAAAGCGCGGCGTTTTGGTTTGGTCAACCAGACAAAAGACTGACGGGTGTCTGACGGGTCTGTTGACCTGACCAAAACGCCGAGCTTTGGCTGCGTTTTGGTCCTATCAACCAGACAAAAGACTGACAGGGTATCTGGTTGACAGGACCAAAACGCGGTCAAAGCTCGGCATTTTGGTCCGGTCAACAGACCCGTCAGACACCCGTCAGTCTTTTGTCTGGTTGACCGGACCAAAACGCCACGCTTTGAACAGAGCTCGACACTGCAGGGTGTCCATATAGGACAAAAAACACCTTTTGGAGGTGGCTATCGTTTGAGCCGGCTCTTCTATAACCTTTATGCTTATTATATTGGGATTTAAAGGTTAAAAAGTGTTGAAGTTTCTATAAAAATTAAGAAATACGTTAAAGGTAATTTAAAAAGCGTAGAAGTTTTTATAAAAATAAAGAAATATGATGATAGGGGAAGGTTTTATAAACATATGATGATAATATGTTAAAGGTAATGCTTGTGGGTTAAGTCAACATGTTTGGTTTAGTATGACTTTTAAAATTTCTGTAAAATGTATTAGCATGTGTTACAAGAAAAAATTGATTGGATTTTTTGTTGTTTGTAGGCGTTTGAAGTACAGACATCACCCACCATACCTACGCTGTGTCTGGCGCTGTAAATGACAAAAGGAGTTGCTGCCTATGGAGATTGTCTAACACCGGTGGGTATGGGGAGCTCTTTGGAGACTACCCGCCACGTAATCACAGGAGGAGGATAGTCTCTTTGGGGACTACCCAACGGTGTGGGGACTAGCCAAGACTACCCCACCATTAATAATATATTAATATATATATATAAAGGAGGAGAGAAAAGTCAGATGGGGGGCCCACCACTTAGCCCCGTCTCCATCGTCACAATTGTGACGGAAGTGCCGTGCCGAGCCCCTTGGGGGCGGTGTGTGACTGGCCTAAAGGGGGGGGGGGGGGGGGGGGGGCGGCCCTATGCCGATCCCCATACCCATTGGTCTAACTTTTGGGCATGGCCTTGAAATTCTCATTATTAGGTAGGTGGCTTCCTTTTTTTAGTTTTTTATAACAATGATATCCAATAATGTTTTGTTTATATATTAATTTTTTAAACGGCGTACGATTAGGATGTTGTTAACCAGGTTAGTAGTTAGTATCACCTTGTTTATGCGGATAATGTGTTGTTTGTAAGCGAATGGGAGGGAGGGGACTTGGTAAATCTTGCTAGAATTCTTTGATTTTTTTCTTGCATCGAGCTTAATAGTGAAATTCCATAAAAGTAAGGTTTTAGGGGTTGGGGTGGATTGTGCGGAAGTGGTTTCTATGGCATTGATACTTAGGTGTGAAGCGGCGTGTCTTTCGTTTTGCTTCCTAGGTCTGCCTATCGGAGCCAATATGGGGTTGGCTAAGCACCGGGGAACCATTATAGACAAGGTTCAAAAGAGGCTTAACTCATGTAAGGAAAAAGTTTTTTTGTCTTTCGGGAGAAGACTCACGCTCATAAAATCGGATTTTGGAAGAATTTCGCTTTATTTTCTTTCGATGTTTAGAGCTCCTAAAGGGGTGATCGAAGCTTTGGAAAGGGACGAGGAAATTTCTTTAGGGTAGTGTGGGAGATAAAAATAAAATTTGTTGGGCGGCGTGGGACTCGGTTGTTAAACAGATGCATTTAGGTTGATTGGGTATGGGCGGGTTAGGTGTAATAAACGTGGCTTTACTACTCAAATGGTGGTGGAGATGGAAGTTTGAAGAAGGAGCTATGTGGGCCAAGTGTGTTTCGGCTATACATAACAAGAGGTTCGGGTCGAGTGATATTTTGGCTAATAAATCAGCTTTTGGTACTTGGGCCAACATTGCTAAGATTGACAAGGTTTTAGAAAAGTGGGGGCAGTTGTGTAACGTTTTGTTTAGAAGAACATTGGAAAGGGGCGACAAAACTCGTTTCTGGAAGGACGCGTGCTTTGGTACGTTACCTTTAAAAAACTATTTCCCGTTGTTGTTTGACTTGGAGGTTGACAAGGACTCTTTGGTGCAGGATAAGGTGAAGCACTAGGAGGATGAGAACTTCACGTTGGAGGCGGTCGGCTCTCTCAGACTTGGAGAAGGGCGAGGTAAAGGACATATCTCCCATGGTCACTTCCTACTGTTTTCATAATAATTCGGATAGCTGGGTATGGGCGGGGAAATTCGATGGGGTTTTCTCGGTTGCGTCGGCAAGGGCAGTACTGGCCGAGGCGAGGTTCGGCCCGGGAAACGCCTTTTTGGTATGGAAGTATTGGCTACCGATTAAAGTAAACGGTTTCATTTGGAGACTGTTGCAAAAAAAAATTCCAGTTAGTTCCAATCTGAGAGCGAGCGGTGTAGTTTTGGATTATTATGATTGCAAAGTTTGTCAAGGAGAGGAAGAATCAGTTTCGCATGTGTTTCTGAACTGCAACATCGTAAAAGATGTTTGGGGAAAGGTTTCCATGTGTCACACCCCTTTCTTAGGCGGAAGCACGAGGTGTGATCATGAAAGGTTTTCATTGCATACGATTGGTAAACATACTACATGCTCATAAAAATAACTTCGAATGCCAAACATTACATTACTGAAAACGTAGATTAAGTGTTTACATCACGAGACAACACATTGTCTGATAGTTTACAACTTTATTTAAGGTTAAACATAAACAACATCCAGGACCATGAGTAAGACCGCGCGCACATCCACTTTAGTTACCTGAAATACATGTGAGTTTTTGGAAAAACGTCAACATAATGTTGGTGTGAATTCATGCAGTTCTTGTATTGAACGTTTGTATACTTTGTATGAAAAACATGGTATGTATCTTGTATAAATCAAGTATTCTCGTATAAATCAAGTATTCTTGTATAAATCAAGTATTCTCGTATAAATCAAATATTCTTGTATAAATTAAGTATTCTCGTATAAATCAAGTATTTCTGTATAAATCAAGTATTCTCGTATAAATCAAGTATTTCTGTATGTATCATGTTGTTAATGGGTTGCAAGGCCATTAACATGTGACACGACATAGGAAGCATCCAAACCATAGGCATTTTTCTAGTTGTCGATTCACGACTGAGACACAAAAGCACTACTCGATACTAGTTTTCACCAAGAGTGTGGCTGCCCGAAAACCCATTAGATCTAACCTTTTGTTCTGCGGTCTTAGTATGTACACGATTAATGGTGCTTATGGTACCCTATTCGTGACACGATTTCTCGTATCATTTCTCGTATCATTCCTTAAAACGCATCATACTTGGTACTAGTTATCACCAAGAGTGCTTCTTGTTTTTGTATCATACCATTTATAAACATTGTAACATTTGTAACATGTATTTCACCCCGAAGTTATAAAACTGAAAACAATTAAAAGAAAAGGGGGAGCATGAACTCACAACTTTGCGTTCCTGCGTCGTAAACTTCACCGGATTTGCTTATCTAGCGTCGTGACCTAAACGTGTTTTATTAACGTTAGTCACTAGACTTGTATCGCACAAGTACAAGTCACTATCCTTTGTATATGTGTTCTTGTGTTAAAAATAATTTATATTTTTAACTATGCATCTTACTTATATTATTTTCATAAATATATTTTCGTGTATTTGCCTAAGCATGTTGTATGTGTATTTTTGTATTTCCACTCCTTAGGAGTATTTAGTGTATTTTCAAGTCCTGATACACTATTACATGTAATACATACTACATACACTTAGCACAAAATTTGGTGATCAATAAATATATATATATATATATATATATATATATTTTTTTCTCAAAAATATACATACTTAATATCAATTTTAATCTTGAAGAAATCATCATTTCTTAACACAAAAATTAGGGAAACCTTACTAAATATTTTTAGATACATTTTTAGGGAATAAGTTTCTCAAAAACTTATATTTTTCTAAGTGTCAAAATTTATAAAAATTTTGGCATAGTTTCCCCTAAAAATGGAGGTTTCCCATATTTTCAAAACATGTGTTTATTTTCTTTTAAATCATCATCAAGCATCAACAACACAATCAAGTCTTTCCATAAGCCTAGATCATGTAAATCATACTACATCATGAACTTGAAGTTCTTGTAAAAACTTGTAGTAACTTACCATGTTATTTACTAGGTTTAGTTACCCCTAAAAACATGGTTATTTGTTTGTAAATAACTTTATTAAAAGATTTGGTTCTTTACAACTTGTAGGATGATTTTTCTAAAAATATATCTTTTGTATTTTTCTTGTTTCACACATGTTTCTACTCTTGTTTTTCTAATATAAATTGTGTAGGTTCAAGTAAAAACCAAGATCTTCTAAAAATCATATTTTAAACTTGGTTTTCTTGGAAAATCCTTCATAAATCTTGGATTTACAAGTTCACTAGTTTACTTTGTTTAAAATCATTTTACTTTCAAGTTCACGTTTAATCAAGAAGATGATCATCTTTGTGTAAACACATAATCATCTCTTAACCTTGCTAGATCATGTGTTTAATCACAATCTAGCAAGCTTTATATGAAGATTAACATCATCATCTCTAGTAAACAACTATCAAATATCATTCATGCACCAAACAATATCATTTCAACACTATTTCATCATATTACAAGCTTTATGTTTCAAGATTCATGTGTATGTTCATTAGTGTTCTTGAGTTAATCATTAAACAACAACTTTTAACCACTAAAATATGAAGTAAACAAGGGTGTTCAAGAGTCTTACAACTAGCTTAAAGCTAGGGAAGAACAAGAAGAAGATCGAGTGGATAAAAGCACACAAGAGAGGTCCTTCAAGTTCCGTGAGCACCGAGCCTCCTTAATCACCCTTGATCACCTTTGTGAGTATGAAGATTGGATGAAGCTTGAAGGATGAAGATGGTGGTGTGTGGAAGGGGGTTCGGCTGAGCACAAGGGGAGAAGAAGGAAGGAAAATGGTGAGTGGTATGTGTCACACCCTGGCTTTGCGGAAGCGTGGTTAATTTGGTGTGACTTCTTAATACCGTAGCTTAACCATAACAAAGCTATATGAAATAAAACCATGCAAGATCATCCATTCGATTAAGTTTTAAAAACCAAATACAACAACATTGTCTCAACGGAAACACATCCTAACAACATTGTTCAACAAACACAAACATCAACATGACATAAACACAGTTTAAGGACTGTGACTTGTCCAGGAAAGAGTCACATTCCCCAAACCCGGATGACCTCGTAACTAGTGCAGCGGGAAAACGTGTCATACCGCGCCAGATCCTTTAATTCCCTGAAATACATGTAAGTTGAAAAATCAACAATAATGTTGAGCGAGTTCATGTGTAGGTGCGTAAATAAACCTTTGTAAGTATAAAAATCCCTGGTATGTAGCAAATAAGGAAAAAGAGATCACCAATGGTTTGCAAGGCCATTGATATGTGTGAAGTGCAAGTAGGAAGACTCAAACCTAGCAGATTTTGCGATGGGTACAAAGGGTGTCCCCCCTCTTGGGGACGGTTTGGTTAAGGGGGGGGGGGGTAGCTAGTTCAAATCCAACCATCTAGTTAGTTAATAGTTAGGTTAATCTAGGTTAGTTAAGTGATTAACCCGGTTAGTGGTGTGTTGTGCTCTATTGCGGGTGTTAGGGTATTCAGGGACCCTAACTGGCTCAGAAAAAGATAAGTAATGTTATTAACAATATTTTCATGTTCCGGGTATAGTCCGGTTGTTCGGTTGGATAGTAATTCGTTAAAGCGTTAAACAAAGCTTTAAAGTGTCGTTAATACCATTTTTAGTGACGCAATTTATTCCACCAAAGCGTCGGGAATATTTTCCTCATGTTTTGGCACTTTATTATTTAGCTAAAAGCTGAATTATTATGTAAAGTGCTGAATTTTGTACTTAGGGTACGTTTTAGGCACATCCAGTCATTGTAACTTATTCCTAGAGACGCATTTCTACAACCCTTATATCCCTACACTCACCACTAGTGTAGCAAAATATTTCTGGCTCATACAGGCCTTAGAGGCAGTGTCTGCCTGATGCTGGCTTTATCAGCATGTTCAATAGGTTATCCGCTTATAGTGCTACTGTGCTTTTTGTGCATCATGTTTGTCACTAAGGTTCAGCTTGTAAATAATGTAGTGACAGCAAGTAAAGTATGATGTAAGTAAGTACATGCATTAGTATTCAAGTAGCAGTTTATCCACAAGTTCAAGCAAGCACAGTAATTAAGCAGTAATTAATTATTAATTAAGTCGTACGGATACCTGGTTTAGTGAGGGTTGTCACATTCTCCCCCCGTTAGAAAAATTTCGTCCCGAAATTTTAAGTTCTGCTTGTAGATGCAGGGTTCTTAGGAAATAAATGGGGGTATTTCTCTTTCATCCGGTCCTCACGCTCCCAGGTGTATTCAGGACCATGTCTGGCATTCCAACGAACTTTGACGAGCTTGACACTGCTCCGGCGGGTCTTGTTTACTTTCCAATCCGTAACCTCAACCGGTTCTTCAACGAAATGGAGCGTGTCGTCAACATGAATCTCGTCGATGGGAATGGCAATGGTATCTTGAGTTGGACTTTTCTTCAGGTTGGATACATGGAATGTATCGTGAACTGAATGGAGTTCAGCAGGTAAGTCCAGCTTGTATGCTACTAGTCCTATTCTTTCCAAAATTCGGAAAGGACCAATGTAGCGCGGATTTAACTTCCCACGCTTTCCGAAGCGTGCCACACCCTTCCAGGGTGAAACTTTCAATAGAACCATCTCTCCAACTTGGAATTCCAAGTGTTTCCGGTTTGGATCCGCATAGGCTTTCTGTCTGTGGCGAGCAGCTTCGATGCGTTTTCGAATCTGCGCAATCTTGTCTGTCGTCTCTTGGACGATTTCGGGACCAGCAAGCTGTCTATCACCTGCGTCAGCCCAACATAGGGGTGATCGACACTTGCGTCCGTAAAGAGCTTCGAATGGCGCGGCACCAATACTGGTGTGGTAGCTGTTGTTGTATGAAAATTCAACCAAAGGCAAATGCTTGTCCCAGCTACCGCCCAAATCCATTACACATGCTCTCAGCATATCTTCTAACGTCTGAATCGTTCGCTCGCTTTGACCGTCTGTTTGCGGATGAAACGCAGTGCTCAGATTTAATTGTGAGCCAAAAGCTTCTTGGAAGGATTGCCATATCCTTGACACAAACCTTCCGTCTCTATCAGAGATGATCGAGAGAGGCACTCCATAACGTGCGACGATCTCTCTCATGTAAATTTCGGCCAACTTGCTCGTATTATCCTTCTCTCTGATAGGTAAGAAGTGTGCTGACTTCGTTAATCGATCCACCATTACCCAAATAGTGTCATGGCCTCTTGGCATTCTTGGCAACTTTGTAATAAAATCCATGGAGATTTGTTCCCATTTCCACTTGGGAATCTCAGGTTGTTGCAGAAGTCCTGAAGGCTTCTGGTATTCCGCTTTCACCTTAGCACACGTTAGACACTTGCTCACATAAACAGCAACATCGCCTTTCATCCTAGGCCACCAATAATAATCTTTGAGATCCTGGTACATCTTATCCGCTCCAGGGTGGATAGAGTACCGCGACTTGTGAGCTTCATCGAAAATAACCTTCCTTAAACCACCAAACAGAGGAACCCAAATCCTTTTCTCAAAACATAACGTTCCTTCCTCGTTTGGTACCAGTAGCTTCTCCATCCCACGGAGATATTCTTCTTCAAGGTTTCCTTCCTTGAGAGCTTCTTTCTGCGCGGCACGAATGCGCAAGGAAAGATCGGTTCGAATAATCATTTCTAAAGCCCTAACCCTTATGGGCTTGATCCTCTCTTTTCGGCTTAGGGCGTCGGCAACCACATTTGCCTTCCCTGGATGATACTTTATCTCGCAGTCGTAATCATTCAACAACTCAACCCATCGTCTCTGCCTCATATTCAGCTCCTTCTGATTGAATATGTGCTGTAGGCTCTTGTGATCTGTGAAGATTGTACACTTTGTACCATAAAGGTAGTGTCTCCAGATCTTTAGTGCAAATACCACTGTGCCTAGCTCCAAATCATGTGTGGTATAGTTCTTTTCGTGCACTTTCAATTGACGTGATGCGTAAGCAATAACCTTTTGGCGTTGCATCAACACACAACCCAATCCTTGACGTGAGGTGTCACAGTATACCACGAAATCATCTGTACCTTCTGGTAGTGCTAAGATTGGCGCATTGCAGAGCTTATCCTTCAACAGCTGAAACTCTTCTTCCTGTTTGATTCCCCAATCAAACTTTTTATCTTTCTGGGTGAGGAGCGTCAATGGTTGAGTGATCTTCGAAAAATCCTCAATGAACCTTCGATAGTAGCCAGCCAAACCCAAGAATTGTCGAATCTCGGTTGGCGTCTTTGGCGTTTCCCAATCCTTGATCGCTTCGATCTTGGTTGGATCCACGTGGATTCCATCTCCATTCACCACGTGTCCAAGAAATTGTACTTTACGTAGCCAAAACTCGCACTTAGAGAACTTGGCATACAACTGCTCTTTCTTCAGCAGCTCCAAAATAGCTCTTAGATGCTGTTCGTGCTCAGCCTTTGTTCTTGAATAAATCAAGATGTCGTCGATAAACACAATCACGAATTTGTCCAAGTACGGCTTGCAAACTCTATTCATCAAGTCCATAAAGACTGCGGGTGCGTTTGTCAAACCAAACGGCATAACAAGGAACTCGTAGTGTCCATAACGAGTTCTGAAGGCTGTCTTCGGGATACTTTCCTCTTGTATCCTTAACTGATGGTATCCAGATCGAAGATCGATCTTTGAATAAAAGCTTGAGCCTTGCAGTTGGTTGAATAGATCATCGATTCTTGGCAGAGGATATCTATTCTTGATCGTCAGCTTGTTCAACTCCCGGTAGTCACTACACATACGAAAACTACCGTCCTTCTTCTTGACAAACAGGACCGGAGCTCCCCAAGGCGAGAAGCTTGGTCGGATAAATCCCTTGTCTAACAACTCTTGAAGTTGTGTCGACAATTCTTGCATCTCAGACGGGGCAAGTCTATGAGGTGCCTTAGCCACAGGCGCGGCGCCTGGAACTAAGTCAATGCGGAACTCTACTTGTCTCTGAGGTGGCAGTCCAGGTAAGTCCTCTAGGAAGACTTCTGGATATTCCCTCACGACAGGGATGTCTTCTATTCTTGGCTCAGCAGCTTTCTTGTCTACAATGTGTGCCAGGAAGGCAACACATCCTTTCTGCAAACACTTTCGCGCTTTCAGGCAGCTGATAATTCTTAACGGCGTATCACGCTTTTCACCATGAACCACAATTGTTTCGCCATCTTCGGTTGGGATACGAACGACCTTTTCGTGACAAACTATTTCAGCCTTGTTGCCTGATAACCAATCCATTCCTACCACCACGTCGAAGCTTCCCAACTGGACTGGTAGTAGATCCAAAGCAAACTCACGCTCTCCCAATTCGATCACACAACCTCTGATCACTTCATTGGCTTCTACTAACTTCCCATTAGCCAATTCGATTGAGTAGGGAATATCTAACTTACTAGCGGCTAAACCAAGCATGTTCTTAAATTCTAATGATACGAAGCTATAGTCGGCACCATTATCAAATAAAACAGATGCATAGCGTTGGTTTACAGGGAACGTACCAGTGACAACATTGGGATCCTGGCGCGCTTCCCTTGCTTCAATATGGAACACTCTTCCACGGGCTTGGTTCAACTCTGGGCAGTTCCTCTTAAAATGCCCAATATCACCACAGTTAAAGCATCCAAGTCTTTGCCCGTTTCCACCTCCATTTCCAGCTTGGTTGTTGTTTTGGTTCGCATTACCAGCTTGATTCACATTGTTGCCTCGATTCCCGTTTCCTCCATTGTTTCCTTGTGGGCGATTTCCATTCCCACCCCGGTTGTTATTTCTATTCCCAAATCCTCCTTGGCCTCCCCGGCCAGCACTAGCCCAGCAAGAATCCTTCAAGTGACCAGTCTTTCCACAAGCTTCACATACTTTTGGCCCGCATCGGCCAGAATGGTGACGCTGGCAGGTGTTGCACTTGGGCTGGGTGCCCATATATCCCTTTCCTTTCTTCCCACCACCAGCTGTAACCTGAGCTGGCGCGTTTGGCTCTCCTTTCTTAACAACACCACTAGTGCCTTGTTTGAAATTCGAGAACTTTCGTTTGTTACCTCCTGATGACTCGACGTGAGTCTCTTTCTTCTTAGGCTCAGCATCATCGAACTTGTTCAGGCGAATAGCCTCCTCAGTGAGAGCCATGCTCAAATCAATTGCCTCAGTAATTGTCGCAGGCTTGGATGAGGTCACCATGCTTATGATTTGAGGAGCTAATCCCCAAATGAAACGTTCAATCCGCTTGAACTCCGGAGTGACCATGTAGGGTACCACATGCGATAAGTCATGGAACCTCTGAACGTATTCTGCGATCTTTGGACCTTCCATTTTCAAATGCCAGAACTCAGTTTCCAATCTTTGGATTTCCGCGCGAGAGCAGTACTTTTTGCGCATAAGTTCCTTCAGTTCGGTCCATGTTAGCGCGTAGGCAGCAGCTTCACCAAGTGTCTGTACTTGCAAATTCCACCAAGAGAGGGCTCCATCCAAGAATAGCCCCGAGATATAGGTGACTTGCTGATCTAGTGCGCATTTGCTCATGCGAAGAACAGATTCTGTTTTCTCAGCCCAACGAACAAAGGCGACAGCACCTCCTGTGCCATCAAAGTTGACCGGTTTGCAGTCTAGAAACTGCTTGTAGGTGCACCCTGCACATACATTGTAACATGTGAACGACATTAGCATCTTTGCTAAAGATATCCAATTAGGTCATGGTATGTCTAAATGTCTTAGTATTACCATGAGGTGGATTGTTGTTGCCATTGTTGTTTGAGCTGCTTCCGCTGGGTCCTCCTTGCGAGGCGGCGTATTGCGCGATGGCAGCAGCGATGACTTGTTGGAGTTCTGCCTCATTGGTAGGCATGCGTGTCTCACGTCTTGGTGGCATCTTCTAAAAGATGGTTTACGTTGGTCAGGCCATAGTAAAGATCCCATGTTATAATACGTAAGTCAGGTCATAATATAGCGTACGTATATAATGATAGTAATAGTACATAACATCTCATGTTATAATCATATCAATCACACAACATCCCATGTTACAAACATCAATCACACAACATCCCATGTCATAGAATATAAATAACCAAATCAAGCATCAAATATGATGAGAATACTGCGATTGCCATATATCGAGACCACATAGTAAGCGTGCAAGTACATCACAGTGTCATACAACATCAGTCGACTAAGGGCTACATCACCCTAGTCCAAAAACTATATCAAATCAGTGTCAATACATCAAATACATGTCAACAAAAGTCAGAATCAAAATGTAGTCTCCAAAAATGCTGTGCAGTCAAAAGCAATCGCCGTCTTCTCACCAGCGTCTACCCATACGGTACTAAAGAGCTCTACACGGATGGCGGTGGAGGAGGGGGAAAGTGAGTGTAAAACAAGCGACGCAAATGGAGCCAGTCCTCCTCCATGGCTCTCTGGGTACGCAACCAAGAAGCAACCTGCTGCTCAAGTGCCAAAAGGCGTGCAGCATAGTCTGGTGGTAAAGGTCGAGAGGGCTGCAAAGGAGAGTGGGTCTGACCCTGGCACTGACACGGCGGCGGCTGGGCTCTCTCAAGCTCCTGAATGCGCTGCGTGCGTGCCTCGTGCTGGGCGACAAAAGACATCAAAACGTCCTCAATAGTATACCCCATATGGAAACGATGGTAAGGGTCGGTCGGTGTCATGGCAGGTGGTGATGACCAGAGAAACGGCTCACTGGTGGGATCGAAAGGTGCCACATGAAATGGTGAAACAGGGGGAAAAGTATCAGACGGTGGTATAGCAGGGATAGATACCGGTACATGTCCAAAAGGGTGAGCCGAAGAACCCTCTCCAGGTCGCGCTGGAGGTGTAAACCGAGGAAATGAAAAGGAGGTATCAATGTGACGGGTATCAGTGATCTGAGGGGGAATAGGTGGAACCTCATCATCCGTAGGAATCCACCCACACTGGGCGTGCTCATCTCGTGGGTCAATCTGTGCCTCAAAAAGTGTACGATCAAACTGAACTGGCATAGGATCATGGTGAGGTGCAACAAGAGGGTCAACTGGTGCATCAGCAATAAGTGGGGGATCAACATGATCAGCAGCAATGACATGATCGTCCTCCAACAACGGAGCATCCACTGGGTGATCATCAATAGGCGGGTCAGCAATGACAGGCTCAATAAACATGCCAGCATGAGTAGGGTCATGCTCAAGCACTGGGTCAGGAGCAGGGTCCAGTGGCTGCTCGGGCTCATCAAAGGCCATCTCAAAATCAAACTCAGGGTCGATGGGATCAACTGGGTCGACCGGATCCTCCATAGGCTGATCCATGGGTATAAACTCTATATCCTCATCTGGGTCGAATCCTGGGGGAATGACAAGATCGGAATCCTCCACATCATCGTGGTCGAAAGCAAAACTAGGAATAGGGGCAACAGAGGATGCCTGGTCGGGATCTGATCCATGAGAAAAGTGCTGCGCACTCTGAGTGTGTGAAGGTGCGGAGGCCACAGACTCGAAAGAGTCTGGGACCGGAGAGTGAGCAGGTGACTCCTCAGCGGGAGCATCTGCGATCATCAAAAGATCTCCAGCAGCAAGAAGGGCCTCGCCCTGAACCTCATCCTCTAAGGGCTCGTCATCAAACAGATCGACGTCGGGAAGCAAATCGTAAGCAGGATATGAAGCAAGTGGTATGGGTGCAGGGATCTCCACTAACGGTAGGTCCCCGGCCAAAAGGCCATCAGCGAGCTCATCAGCACCATCAGGTAAAGCAAAGGGCTGAAAGTCATCCTCGTCTGTGCTAGTAACGTCGGATGTGTGAACCTCGCGCTCTGAAGACTCTAGGTCGTCTGATACTATAGGTCTAGGGCCTGTGGTGTCTGAATCACCAGTGCCGGTCGAGTCCATGTGTCTGTAACATAAACACAAATGTGCATAAATAATCAGTCATACAATCAGATAAGCACATTAGTCACCAAGTAAGCAATCAAATAATTCTCCTAGTCCCACTAGCCTCCCAGCCTCCCAGACTGCTCTTCCTAGTCCCACTAGCCAATTCTCCTAGTCCTACTAGCCAATTCTCCCAGCCTCTCAGACTGCTCTTCCTAGTCCCACTAGCCAATTCTCCCAGCCTCTCAGACTGCTTTTCCTAGTCCCACTAGCCAATTCTCCTAGTCCCACTAGCCAACTACCTCGGCCTCCCAGACCGAGCCTCAGCCTCCCAGACTGAGCCTATAAATAATAAATAAATGTGCTCAACATTTGTTTGTAAAAAGTTTTGGATCTGGACTTAAATGGTATGCAATAAAAATGTTTTCGTGAGAGCCCTAGTGATCATAGTCTAGACTCGAGAAGGAATCCTAGTTCGCTATGATCAGAGCTCTGATACCAAGCTGTCACACCCTGGCTTTGCGGAAGCGTGGTTAATTTGGTGTGACTTCTTAATACCGTAGCTTAACCATAACAAAGCTATATGAAATAAAACCATGCAAGATCATCCATTCGATTAAGTTTTAAAAACCAAATACAACAACATTGTCTCAACGGAAACACATACTAACGACATTGTTCAACAAACACAAACATCAACATGACATAAACACAGTTTAAGGACTGTGACTTGTCCAGGAAAGAGTCACATTCCCCAAACCCGGATGACCTCGTAACTAGTGCAGCGGGAAAACGTGTCATACCGCGCCAGATCCTTTAATTCCCTGAAATACATGTAAGTTGAAAAATCAACAATAATGTTGAGCGAGTTCATGTGTAGGTGAGTAAATAAACCTTTGTAAGTATAAAAATCCCTGGTATGTAGCAAATAAGGAAAAAGAGATCACCAATGGTTTGCAAGGCCATTGATATGTGTGAAGTGCAAGTAGGAAGACTCAAACCTAGCAGATTTTGCGATGGGTACAAAGGGTGTCCCCCCTCTTGGGGACGGTTTGGTTAAGGGGGGGGGGGGGGGTAGCTAGTTCAAATCCAACCATCTAGTTAGTTAATAGTTAGGTTAATCTAGGTTAGTTAAGTGATTAACCCGGTTAGTGGTGTGTTGTGCTCTATTGCGGGTGTTAGGGTATTCAGGGACCCTAACTGGCTCAGAAAAAGATAAGTAATGTTATTAACAATATTTTCATGTTCCGGGTATAGTCCGGTTGTTCGGTTGGATAGTAATTCGTTAAAGCGTTAAACAAAGCTTTAAAGTGTCGTTAATACCATTTTTAGTGACGCAACTTATTCCACCAAAGCGTCGGGAATATTTTCCTCATGTTTTGGCACTTTATTAGTTAGCTAAAAGCTGAATTATTATGTAAAGTGCTGAATTTTGTACTTAGGGTACGTTTTAGGCACATCCAGTCATTGTAACTTATTCCTAGAGACGCATTTCTACAACCCTTATATCCCTACACTCACCACTAGTGTAGCAAAATATTTCTGGCTCATACAGGCCTTAGAGGCAGTGTCTGCCTGATGCTGGCTTTATCAGCATGTTCAATAGGTTATCCGCTTATAGTGCTACTGTGCTTTTTGTGCATCATGTTTGTCACTAAGGTTCAGCTTGTAAATAATGTAGTGACAGCAAGTAAAGTATGATGTAAGTAAGTACATGCATTAGTATTCAAGTAGCAGTTTATCCACAAGTTCAAGCAAGCACAGTAATTAAGCAGTAATTAATTATTAATTAAGTCCTACGGATACCTGGTTTAGTGAGGGTTGTCACAGTATGTGTGAAGTTATGAACTACAAGTCCTTACTTATAACCAACCTTGAGCTCTTAACCAATGGATCTTGTGTTCTTGAAAGTACATGCATAATCTTTACTAAATCTTCACAATCTTTGGCAAGATCATACAAGATCAAATGGGATCCATGGTGGGGTCCCGAAGACCGTCCACTTTACATGGGGGGGGGGGTAAATGTAATTTTTTGATGGTAAGTAGGTAATTAGTGGAAGGTTAAATGTAATATCTAGTATTTAATGTGTAGGATGTATTGTGTAGTATGTTAAAGTGTTCTGGAGCCATAACTAGCTCAGAAAATGTAAGACAATGCTTCTAGCAATATTTTGGTGTTCCGGGTAATGTCCGGTTGTTTGGTTAAGTACCGGTTCGTTAAAGTGCTAACTTGCACTGTTTAGCGTCCTTTAAGTGCCCTTTTGTGATACTTTCAATTCCCGACACTTAGGAAAGTATTCTGGATCAATTTTTCATATTTTTACATGTCATTAACTCATCACAATGCTGAATTTTGCTGAATTGTATGAAATTCAGCATTTAAAGTGTGTTTCGGGTGCTTTTTAGTGCGTATTTTAGCTTCCGGAACGTCTATATGTTAACCCTTGTATGTTCTCTTGGGTTTTAATGTGTTCTTGTCGTTGGACCTACACCTAGGCCCCAATTCTAGTGTCTGACTGCTTTCTGCAGAATTGTTGACACAATGTGTCTTACCGGTGAGTTTACTAGTATTTCTGACGCAACGCTGTTCATTAATGCATAAAGTAATTCTTGTAGTATAAAACGTGCATGAATTCACTTGTATAGTATGTAATTAGACAATGTTGACATTTAAGCACATAATTGCAGTCATTAAATAATAATTAAAGTGTACGGAAATTACCGGTTTGGTGCCAGTTGTCACACCATGTGGACTTGAGTGGACTTAACAGGCTGGGATGATTTGGATCAGGTTTTAGATGTGGTGGCGGAGATGGATTCGAGTCGCAAAAGGGATGTGTTGCTTTCTATTATTTACCCGATGTTTTGGTTTCTTATGGAAAGGTAGAAACGCATAGATTTTCAGAAGGGATATGATGACCTCACAGGAGTCGATGGAAGAGATCAAGACAGTGCTTTTGGGTTGGATCATGAACATGTCGAAACACGGGGAGGTTAATTAGAATGTTTGGGTCAATAACCCATTGTTATGTTTGTTATTTGATCTCAGCCCTTCTGTTGTCTTTTTTTTTTCTGTCTGTTGTACTAGCTTCTTGCTAGTCTCGGTTGGTTTTTGTTTCTTATGTTATATTTCCTCTGCTTGCTTTTCAAAAAAAGGCAAAAAAAAAAAAAAAAACATAGTATTAAAATCCTTACTTGCCTGGATTTGAACCCAAGACCTCCAAGAGAAGCAAAGTTTTTCACCTTCCCCTTAACCACTAGACCAAGAGATCATTGGTTAATAACGTTTTGTATATATGGTTGGCATTATTATCAAACATCTTCCTTGTGACTACTTGTAGTCATGGTTGTAAAACATGGTTTCCAGGTTCGAGTACTCTCCGAGTAATCGCTTAAAGGTAGGTTGCCGATGCGACTTTCTTCAACTCCGCCTAATTACTCAGGATCAAACAAATGCAGTCAACCTCGGCTAGAATCGGATCTAGTAGGTTAACTCTGGCCTAAAGTGTTCTGGAGCCATAACTAGCTCAGAAAATGTAAGACAATGCTTCTAGCAATATTTTGGTGTTCCGGGTAATGTCCGGTTGTTCGGTTAAGTACCGGTTCGTTAAAGTGCTAACTTGCACCGTTTAGCGTCCTTTAAGTGCCCTTTTGTGATACTTTCAATTCCCGACACTTAGGAAAGTATTCTGGATCAATTTTTCATATTTTTACATGTCATTAACTCGTCACAATGCTGAATTTTGCTGAATTGTATGAAATTCCGCATTTAAAGTGTGTTTCGGGTGCTTTTTAGTGCGTATTTTAGCTTCTGGAACGTCTATATGTTAACCCTTGTATGTTATCCTGGGTTTTAATGTGTTCTTGTCATTGGAGCTACACCTAGGCCCCAATTCTAGTGTCTGACTGCTTTCTGCAGAATTGTTGACACAATGTGTCTTACCGGTGAATTTACTAGTATTTCTGACGCAACGCTGTTAATTAATGCATAAAGTAATTCTTGTAGTATAAAACGTGCTTGAATTCACTTGTATAGTATGTAATCAGACAATGTTGACATTTAAGCACATAATTGTAGTCATTAAATAATAATTAAAGTGTACGGAAATTACCGGTTTGGTGCCAGTTGTCACAGTCTCCCCCCATTAAAAGAATTTCGTCCCGAAATTCAGGCTGATCTATCTCTCGCAGGAGTCTTCTTGAACAGGTGGGGGTACTTTTCTTTAAACTGGTCTTCACGTTCCCTCGTGTACTCGGGTCCGTGCTTAGAGTTCCAACGTACTTTGACAAGCTTGACACTGCTCCTCCTGGTCTTGTTGACTTTCCAGTCGGTAACCTCAACGGGTTGTTCTGTAAATCGGATGGCGTCATCAATATGCACTTCATCCGCAGGGATGATCAAGTTTTCTTGTGTTGGACTCTTCTTGAGGTTGGATACATGGAACGTATCATGTACTCCATTAAGTTCTTCCGACAATTCCTACTTGTATGCCACGGTACCAATTCTTTGCAAAATCTTGAATGGTCCGATGTATCGGGGATTCAGCTTCCCACGTTTTCCGAATCTTACTACGCCCTTCCAAGGTGAGACTTTCAACAAAACTTTGTCTCCCACCTCGAATTCTAATGGTTTTCGTCTTCGATCAGCGTAGCTCTTTTGTCGATCTCGAGCCGCCTTAATGCGCTCTCGGATCTGCATAATCTTGTCGGTTGTCTCTTGTACAAGTTCAGGACCAACCATACGTTTATCTCCAGCGTCTGCCCAACATAAGGGCGATCGGCACTTGCAGCCATACAGAGCTTCGAACGGTGCGGCTTTTATGCTTGTATGATAACTGTTATTGTAGGAAAACTCAACTAAAGGTAGATGAGTATCCCAGCTGCCGCCTAGGTCCATAACACATGCGCGAAGCATATCTTCTAACGTTTGTATGGTTCGTTCGCTCTGGCCGTCTGTTTGCGGATGGAAGGCCGTGCTTAGATCTAATTGAGATCCAAAGGCTTCCTGAAAGGATTGCTAGATTCTTGAGACAAAGCGTCCATCTCTGTCTGAAATTATTGAGATCGGCACTCCATGACGTGCCACGATTTCTTTTAAGTATATTTCAGCAAGCTTTCCAGTGCTATCCTTCTCTCGGATTGGTAGGAAATGCGCAGATTTCGTCAATCGATCAACTATCACCCATATCATGTCGTGCCCTCTCGGGGTCCTTGGTAATTTCGTTATGAACTCCATCGAGATTTGCTCCCACTTCCACATGGGTATCTCTGGTTGTTGCAGTAGGCCAGATGGTTTCTGATATTCAGCCTTAACCTTAGCACAGGTTAGGCACTTTCCAACATAAATAGCAACGTCGCTCTTGAGTCTCGGCCACCAAAAATAATCCTTTAAGTCTTGATACATTTTGTCCGATCCTGGATGGATCGAGTATATTGATGTGTGAGCTTCATTAAGGATGACTTCTCGAATACCGCCATAGAGCGGAACCCAAATACGCTTCTTAAAGTATAAGGTCCCCTCTTCATTTGGCACCATATATTTCAACATACCTCGGAGGTATTCAGTTTTACGGTTTTCTCCCTTAAGGGCTTCTTGTTGCGCGTCACGAATGCGTGCAGTGAGGTTCGTTCGAATAGTCATTTCTAATGCTCGAACCCTTAGGGTCTTAACCCTTTCTTTTTTACTTAATGCGTCCGCTACAACGTTTGCCTTTCCAGGATGGTACTTAATCTCACAGTCATAATCGTTTAGCAGCTCAACCCATCGTCGATGTCGCATGTTTAATTCCTTCTGATCAAATATGTGTTGTAGACTTTTGTGATCTGTGAAGATTGTGCATCGAATACCATATAAATAGTGTCGCCAGATCTTCAAGGCGAATACCACTGCGCCGAGTTCCAAGTCGTGAGTGGTATAGTTTCTTTCATGTACCTTCAATTGTCTTGAAGCATAAGTGATGACTTTCTGGCGTTGCATGAGCACGCAACCCAAACCTTGTCGTGAAGCGTCGCAGTATACCACGAAGTCTTCAGTGCCTTCGGGTAATGATAGTATTGGTGCATCGCATAGCTTATTTTTAAGCAGTTGGAAGGCTTCTTCCTGCTTGTCACCCCAGTCGTGCTTCTTATCTTTCTGGGTAAGGGTAGTTAGCGGTTGAGCTATCTTTGAGAAATTCTCAATAAACCGTCGGTAATAGCCCGCTAAGCCCAAAAATTGTCGAACTTCAGTTGGGGTTTTGGGGGCTTCCCAATTCTTTATGGCTTCTATCTTGGATGGGTCTACATGAATGCCCTTCTCGTTCATAACGTAACCAAGAAATTTTACTTCACGAATCCAAAATTCGCACTTTGAGAACTTTGCATAAAGTTTCTCTTTCTTTAGTAGTTCCTCGTGCTCTTCTTTTGTTCGTGAGTAAATCAGGATATCATCGATAAATACAATCACGAATTTATCGAGATATGGTTTGCATACGCGGTTCATCAGATCCATAAATACCGCTAACGCGTTCGTCAGCCCGAATGGAATCACAAGAAACTCGTAATGCCCATAGCGTGTTCTGAATGCAGTCTTTGGTACGCTTTCCTCTTGTATCCTTAACTGATGGTATCCAGATCGAAGATCGATCTTGGAATAGTAGCTTGATCCTTGAAACTGATCAAATAAGTCATCAATCCTCGGTAATGGATACCGATTCTTGATAGTGAGCTTGTTCAGTTCTCTGTAATCGATACACATCCGCAGAGTTCCATCCTTTTTCTTCACGAATAATACTGGAGCTCCCCAAGGTGAGAAGCTTGGCCTTATGAATCCTTTATCCAACAACTCCTGGAGTTGCGTAGATAATTCCTGCATTTCGGATGGTGCAAGCCGATAGGGTGCCTTGGCTACAGGAGCGGCTCCTGGAACCAAGTCTATACGGAATTCGACTTGTCGTTGCGGAGGTAGTCCTGGCAGATCTTCAGGAAAAACATCAGGGAATTCCTTCACCACAGGAATGTCGTCGTGTTTCAGCTCCACAGCCTTCTTATCTACAACGTGTGCTAGGAAAGCAACACATCCTTTCCTTAAGCACTTCTGTGCCTTCATACAACTGATGATTCGCAGAGGCGCGTCTCGTTTTTCTCCATGTACGATGAGAGTTTCATCATTCGCCAGAGGGATGCAAATGATTTTCTCATGACAAATAACTTCAGCTTTGTTTTTGGACAACCAGTCCATTCCGACCACTACATCGAAGCTACCCAATTGAATAGGTAAGAGGTCGATGCTAAATCTTTGTTCACCAAGTTCTAATGTGCAACCTCTAACAACTTCGCCCGATTCAACAAGTTTGTCATTGGCTAGTTCTATAGAATAAGGAATATCTAATCTACTAGATCCTATTCCAAGCATGCGTTTAAATTCCACAGACATGAAGCTATAGTCGGCACCAGTGTCAAATAATATGGATGCAAAGTGATTGTTAACGAGAAACGTACTGGTGACCACATTAGGGTCCTCGCGTGCGTTCTTTGCTCCAATCACAAATGCTCGAGCCTGAGCGTTGTTCCCCTTTGGGCAGTCTTTCATGAAATGCTCTTTGCTTCCACAACTGAAGCATCCTTGGTTCTGCCCCTTTCCGTTACCATTCCTGTTACCAGCACCATTTCCATTCTGGTTCTTTCCTTTTCCCCAACAATCCTCAGCATAGTGACCCAACTTTCCACACTTGTCGCATCTTGGAATGCGACAAACCCCTTCGTGATGACGCTTGCAATTGTTGCAAGTGGGCAGAGTGCCCAGGTACCTTTTGGCAGGAGCGTCATTCATGGTTGCAAGGGTTTTCGCCTCCTGAGGCGGGTTAGTGTCGCGCTTCTTGTTGTTGAAACCCTTGTTGTTACGTGTCACTTGATTCAGGTTCGCATGCTTTCTCTTCTTGTCACCAGACGACTCAGCATGCGTCTCGGTCTTTTATGTTGGGTTCAGCGATAGCTTCTTCATGCGAACATCATCTTCAGTAAGGCTGACAGCCAGAGTTACAGCCTTAGTGATTGTTGCAGGTTTGGCCGCAGTTACCATGCAACGAAATTCTGAGGCCAATCCCCAAATGTAGCGTTCAACGCGCTTAAATTCGGGAGTCACCATGTAGGGAATCACTCTAGACAAATCGTGGAACCTTCGAGTATAACCAGTAATGTCTGCACCTTCCATGGTCAAATGCCAAAACTCAGTCTCCAACCTTTGGACTTCAGCATGAGAGCAATACTTCTCTCTCATTTTCTCCGCTCATCCCAAGACATGCCATACGTGGCATCATCACCCAGAGTTTGGACTTGCAAATTCCACCAAGTCAAAGCTTCATCGACAAACAACCCAGTAGCAAAAGTGATTTGCTGATCTGCGGTACACTTGCTCATACGGATGGTAGCATCAGTCTTCTCTGTCCAGCATACAAACGCCACTGCACCTCCAGTGCCATCGTAGTTCAGTGGTTTGCAGTCGAGGAACTGCTTGAAAGTACAGCCCTGAGCTGCGTTTCCTCCAGATGAATCTCAATTCCCATTCCCATTGCGCCTTGCATTGCTTGGTCCAACACTTTGTTCAGTATGGTTTGCCTCGTACTGGGCGATAGCTGCGGATATTCTTTCCTCCAGTAGAGCGTCCAGCTCTTCAGCAGTCCTTGGCAGTGGGGGAGGAGGAGGTTGACTGTGAAAACTGTGCTCAGTAATCGATGAACAATGCATTACAATGTTAATTATTAATAAAACAATGTGCTTTGGTCTATTTATATGTGTATTTGTGTATTTGTGTTGATGATTTTACGATTTGATTCGATTCCGATTTCAAGCTTTAAATCGCTTTCTGAAAGGTTATACGCAAACTGGTGCGTAAACGCAGTCATTTTAATGCAACAAACACTCCGGAATAGTGACATAGGCTTAACATACCTTAAATAACCTAAACATAACTTAGAAATAAGTTTTGGAAGGTTTGGTGTGTTGAAAACAAGTCTATTCGATCGCAGGGACTATTTGTGTCAAACTGCGAAACTATACCGATTCGTATGGTATCGAAGAGTCCGGAACTTGATCATAAGCTAAACATACCATAAATAACCTAAACATAGCTTAGAAATAAGCTTTGAGTGGTTCGGTGTGCGAAAACATGCTTATTTGATCTTACAGGGACTAAAAGTGTCAAAAATGACGTAAGTTTGCTTTTTCGCGCATATCTTACGTTCTGACCACATCTGGACATCCAAAATTTTTGTACACACTAAAATATTTTTATTTTAGTGATCGGCATGCAAAAATTTCATTCTTCGCTTAATTTGGTTCGTTTTCGCGTCCGTTTGAGTTTCGTCGTAATTTAACGAACAACGCGACCGTACGACCAAACGAGCCGACATCCGAGAGTGTTCCAAGCATATTTTGAGTCCTCTAAACTTTATTGACCTTGTAGAGCCTTGAAAATGGCTTAACGGGGGTCAAAAAGGCCTGAAATGAGCTCAAAACAAGTGCAGGGACCTGAACTGTCAATTTTGAAACTTATGCTGATCTGGGGAGGCCAGGCGGGGCGCGTAAGGTTACCCCCATACCTTACGCGGGTCGTGTGAAGTGCCCAGTTCCAGAAAACTCAGTTTCAGCAATCTGTTGCAACTTCAGGGGCTGTTTACGCAAATTCTTGGTGTGGTAGCCAAGTTAACACCTCTCCAAGGCTTCTAAGCTGCTCATAACAAGTGTATGGCCATGATTTAATGCTTGGAAGCTACACAAACATGTGTAATGATCCTATGAACTTGCTACAACTATAAATAGCCAAGCAAATTCATTCATTCATTGCTCATTTCTCTCATTCTCTCCTCTACATCTGATTTGGGAGCTCCCTCAAGTGTTTGGAGCTTTCTAATCTGATTATTCTTTGTAGAAAAGTTAGCTAGGACCTATTGTAAGTCTTCTTTCATGCTTATTCTTTATGTTTAAGCAGAAAGTCAAACAGTTTGGCCAACAGTTTGACTTTCGGTTTTGACCATCAATTGGTCAAGTCAAAGTTCAATTGAACTTTGCAACATGATTGTAATCACGATGGTTATAATCCTCAGCGATTATACCTACTGATTACCACGTTAACTAGGTGTAGTGACGAGTCAAAATTTCGGTCAAAATGCGTTTTAGCACGCATTTTGCAACGGAACTATTTTCGGGTATCAAAACCCATTGTTTTGATACCAAATCAGTTTTATAAGCTAGTTAAACATGTTTTGACATGTTTAACTCGTCACTAATAGTTTAGTGCTTGTTTAGGGTCGTAAGTTAAGCGGTCTAAACAACCGCTTAGACTTTCGAACCCGACCCGTTTGGTCGATCTTTAGGATCCGATCAAGCTCGATTAGTGATCATAGTTGCATAGGGAATAACCACTGAGGTTATACCTTATGATCACATAAGATTGGTTAGTTATTTGTTAAGTAGCTTGTATGCCCATAGGAAATGACCAAAACGCCCTTTTTAAGCATAAATCCGTATTTTACATATGTGAACATGTTTTTGACATATAATCTGATTTAGTAACATGTTTAGGTATTATTGGGCATGTAAGACTTGACATAGCACATAGTTAACCATCCGAACATAATTTCGCGCGAACGACGCGTTAAAGTAGCATAAGCTACCTTAATGGGTCGTAACGGGTCGAAAGCACTTAGGCTAAGTTCCGATTTAGAATGTAGGCTTTGTTAAACCATATCACATGAGTTCCAACACTCATTTGGTTTACAAGTCCTCATTCTATCCGATCTTCCGATTTAGGTGTCGAGTTATTTACTAGTGATCCGATTACTAGGTACTACTTGAATTTCCTTGGTTTGTCTGAGCTTCGCTAAGTTCTTTAGATCAAGGATACCCTTTCATTCAATGTGAGTACATAGTTCCCCTATTTTACTGTTTTCAATTGTTTTGGGGTGATTCATATGTATTAAAACGATTTCGATATTTTCACGATGTTTTAAAAAACGATTAAGATGGTTTATATTAAACTAATAACGATTTTGATAATGTGAACGAAACTTGTTGGTTGTAACTACATAACGAATGACATTCATTAGCATTGATCAAGCCGACCAGTATTAGGTTATGGTACCATAGGATCTGAAAAATCCCGTTATCAGACTACACCCATGGTTATGTGTGGGGGTTATGTAGGTAACGACCGAATCTGATGATTGTTAACTTACCCTTTGGTGGTTTGTTAATACGAGAAATGAGGTAGTCAAGTCACGAAGGTTTGAATGTTATTAGCGAGGCGACCAAAAGTAGTTTCACAATTAAAACGAATATGATTTTGGGACGAATAAAACGATTTGGAACGACTTAAACGAGATAAGACGATTTAAACGAACGATTGGTTTGTGTTGTGATTAGGTAATGGGATGGGTGTAACATGATAAAAGCATGGTAGATACGCCGCTGGTACATCTTATATATAAGTGCTTTTATCATATTACATTTCAGGTCATTATTTTGTTCACTTGGGAAACGATTTGAAACGATGTCACACAACGAGGTTTTCAAAAGGATATAAACCATACGAGATTTATTAACGAGTTTTAACGAGATGTTTTACGAATTGGTTTACTAAAACAAATGTTTTGGGGTTAAAAATCATGGCTACGAGATTTTATAAATTTTAACCATCTCGATTTGAGTTGGTTAATCATGTTGCAATATTATATACTTTTCAAACAAGGTTTTCGAGGTATTGCAATATATACATAAACGAGCTATGATTCCGATACTCTTATAAAACCTATGTGCTCGCCAGCATTTCTTTGCTGACTTTATTTTTACATATGTTTTAGGTGATGTTGCGTGATGATTGCTAGGGAGCATGTTCAGTTAGGATCTGGACAAGGCCTTAGTGACATAAAAATGATAGTAGACAATGTTTAATTTGTTTGTTTGGTTTTAAGACAATGTAAATTACTTAATGAATCTATAAAATGAAACTTTTAATTACTATGGTTGTTGAAACGATGATTCTGTTACAACACTCCCCGACGTTTCCGCCACGGTTTTGTTGTTTTAACGTGGTCGGGGTGTGACAGAAGAGTTGGTATCAGAGCCAATGGTTATAGGGAATTAGGTTATTAGTAATGCTTTGACCTAGACTATAACTTTCTAGGACCCTAACGCGAGTTATCTTGCGCTTAGATTTTAAAACAATACCGTCACCTATCCTTAGGTGATAACCATAACGAGAACACAATAACAAATCCGCTTCGAAAATTAATCATCTATCCTTGGATGATTAATTGTAAGGTTTTAAACCCTTCCAGTTTGATTCATCTTCGGCTTTATTCCCTTCGAATTTTCAAAATCTCGTCAAAGTTTGGGTCTAAATAATGTGAACACATGCAAACTGGAAGAGTGAATGCCTGTTCCCTGAGTTTTCTGTCTAAGGCTAGAGTGTTCGTATAAATCCGTAGTATCGGACCAGTCACTCTTACCTGGGAACTCTTGGGGTGAGTGTTCACTTATAGGCGATCATGTCTTCAGTGATACATTATTATGACCTATTTACTTTGATTAGTCATTGCGTGTCGTTTGTTTGTTCGAGGTAATGAACAAATGATCGCACTCCTTGAGTTTTGTCGATGTTTTCAATACCTCTTTTGTTTCTCCAATTGTCGACCTCACTCGTTTCTCATGTTTCCTTGGTAGACAATGCCTCCTCGACGCGAAGCTCGAACTTTTACTGCTGAAGAAGTCGCAACCCTTGTCTCTCAGCAAATGGCTGCTGTACTTCCAGGCGTTGTGACCCAAATCCATGAGTTATACAACAATAATAATAATAACAACAATAACGCACAGTGCAATTTCAAGAATTTTAATTCTGCGAAACCGCTTAAGTTTTCTGGGTCACAAGGAGCAACTGCGCTCCTGCAGTGGTTCAAGAGTATCGAGAGCACATTCAGACATGTGCAGTGTCCGAATGCGCGTAAGGTTGAATTTGCTTCAAGTGTGTTTGAGAAGCGAGCTCTTACCTGGTGGAACGGTATTATGCGCGATAGGGGTGCCGATGTGGCATTAGCACAAACTTGGGAAGAGCTCCGAGCTCTCATAATGAGAGAGTTCTGTCCCCGTCACGAGATTCGAGCTTTGGAACGAGAATTCGATGATTTGAAACAAGACGGGGGAGAACACCGTGCTTATACGGATCGATTTGAGGAACTCAGTTTGTTGTGTCCCACTATGGTTACCCCACTGGATAAAGCAATCGAAAGGTATATCGATGGTTTACCCGATTCCATTCAGGATATTGTGACCGGTGTTAATCCTACTACCGTCCGTCATGCGATCGAGTTGTCTGCTACCCTGACTGAGTCCCAAGTTAGGAAGGGTAAACTCACCCGTAAGGGTGATAAAAAGAAGTCAACCGATTCTAAAAAGGAAAAAAGTAAGGGTAAGAAGCAAGGTGAGTTGTCGAAGAAGTCGAGAAAGCGAAAGGGTGCTCAGAACTTTGCTGTTACAGTACAAACTGCTCAGAACCCACCGACTCAACCTCCTACAAAGACAGCGTATGCTGGTACCACACCTCACTGTGCTCGATGTAATGGTCACCATGTTGCCCAACAGGCCTGTAAACAGTGTGCTACGTGTGGTAGACTTGGGCATTTGGCCAACATTTGTCGTTTTGGACAAAATCAGGCTGCTCAGGTTCCAGCACAAGTTCAGGGGAATGCTGTGAGATTCCCACCTGGTTCATGTTTTAATTGCGGAGAAATGGGTCATTTCCGCAACAACTGCCCGAGGTTGGTAAATGCGAATGCAAATCCGAATGCAATCGCGAATGTAAATCCCGCTCGGGGACGAGCATTCAATCTGAATGCTAACGAGGCTCGTGCGGACAACGAGGTTGTTAACGGTACGTTCCTTGTTAACAATCAACTTGCATCTGTTCTTTTTTATTCTGGTGCCGATAGGAGTTTTGTTTCGTTATCCTTTGAGCCTTTACTTGCGATACCTAGAACTAAACTAAGGAAACCATTATCTGTCGAAGTTGCTACTGGTAAACCTCTTGTACTCGATTCTGTTCTTCATGGTTGTCAATTGAACCTCGATAACCATCTTTTTCCTATTGATCTCGTACCGATGCAACTTGGGAGTTTCGACATTATTGTGGGGATGGATTGGTTAACCAAACACCATGCTGAGGTGGTTTGTTTTGATAAGATCATTCGTATTCCTCTTTTGTCTGGCGATGTCCTAGAGGTTCGTGGTGAGAAGCCATCTGGTGGATTGAAACTCATGTCGTGTACGAAGGCCCAAGGTTACTTACGAATGGGATATGTTGCCTTCCTGGCACATGTCACCGAGGAGAAAGGCAAAAACAAGAGTATTCAGGATATTCCGATTGTTCGGGATTATCCAGAGGTGTTTCCTGATGAACTGCCTGGTTTGCCTCCAGTTCGTCAAGTCGAGTTTCATATTGATCTTGTACCCAATGCCAACCCAATTGCGAAAGCACCTTATCGTCTTGCACCATCCGAGATGCAAGAGTTATCGAAACAGCTTCAAGAGTTATCTGATAAAGGATTCATCCGTCCGAGTTATTCACCTTGGGGCGCTCCTGTCCTCTTTGTGAAAAAGAAAGATGGATCTTTTCGAATGTGTATCGATTATCGTGAGCTTAACAAGCTTACCATCAAGAATCGATATCCCCTACCTCGAATTGATGATCTCTTTGATCAGCTGCAAGGTGCTACCTATTTCTCTAAGATCGATCTGCGTTCTGGGTATCATCAGCTTCGTGTATTCGAAGAAGATATTCCCAAAACTGCATTCCGCACGAGATATGGGCATTACGAGTTCACTGTCATGCCTTTTGGTTTGACGAATGCCCCAGCTATCTTTATGGACTTAATGAATAGGGTCTGTAAACCTTATTTAGACAAGTTCATCATTGTGTTCATCGACGATATCCTCATTTATTCGAAGTCTCGAGCTGATCACGAGCAACACCTTCGTTTGACATTGGAACTCCTTAAGAAGGAACAACTTTTTGCTAAATTCTCCAAGTGTGAATTTTGGCTTAAAGAAGTTCAGTTTTTGGGACATATTGTCAACGAGCAAGGTATTCATATGGATCCATCCAAGATTGTAGCAATCAAGGATTGGAATACACCAACGACACCTACAGAGATTCATTCTTTTCTTGGTCTAGCTGGATATTATCGTCGATTCATTTCTAATTTCTCGAAGATTGCGGTTCCACTCACTGCTTTGACTCAAAAGAATAAGACTTTTGGGTGGGGACCCAAGCAAGAAGAAGCGTTCCAAACGCTGAAACGGAAGCTCTGTGTCCTGTTTTATCTCTGCCCGAGGGAAACGATGATTTCGTTGTCTACTGTGATGCGTCCAACTTAGGCCTTGGTTGTGTTCTTATGCAACGAGGTAAAGTTATAGCATATGCATCTAGACAATTGAAAGTTCACGAGAAGAACTACACGACTCATGATCTTGAGTTAGGAGCTGTGGTTTTCGCACTTAAAATCTGGAGACACTACCTTTATGGAACGAAGTGTGTGGTTTTCACAGACCACAAAAGTCTCCAGCATATTCTCAATCAGAAGGAGTTGAACATGAGGCAACAACGTTGGGTTGAACTCTTAAGTGACTACGATTGCGAGATTCGCTACCATCCTGGTAAGGCGAATGTCGTAGCCAATGCGCTTAGTCGAAAAGAGCGTGTCAAGCTTTATTCTGTTCGAACTCTATCTGATCTCCAAACTCGTGTTCTTCAAGCTCAGCAATTTTGTGTTTCACAAAATTTGATGGGTAAGGAATTACCACGTCAACTTGAGCTTAAGCTCGAAGCGAAGGACGATGGTTTACTCTATTTCAAGGATCGTTTGTGGATTCCGAAACAAGACGATTTTCGCACTTAGTGATGGACGAATCTCATAAGTCTCGATATTCTATCCATCCTGGTGCTGATAAAATGTACAAGGATCTTCGTACTAAGTTCTGGTGGCCTGGTATGAAGAAAGATGTTGCCTTGTATGTATCGAAATGCCTAACTTGTCTCAAAGTCAAGGCAGAACATCAACGACCTTCTGGTTTGCTTGTACAACCAGAGATACCGGTTTGGAAGTGGGAGAACATTGCTATGGATCTCATCACTAAGTTACCGCGTACATCTAAAGGTCATGATGCTATTTGGGTTGTTATCGATCGATTGACGAAGTCAGCTCATTTTATTGCAATTCGCGAGGATCTATCTGCTGATAAACTTGCAAAGATTTATGTTGATGAGATTGTATCCCGACATGGTGTTCCTTTGGACATCATATCCGATCGTGATGCTCGATTTTCATCTCATTTTTGGAAAACCAGGCAATCTGCTATGGGAACCTAACTAAATCTAAGCACAGCTTATCATCCCCAAACAGATGGACAATCTGAGAGAACGATTCAAACTTTGGAGGATATGCTTAGAGCATGCGTGATAGACTTTGGTGGTAATTGGGATTCTCATCTGCCATTGATCGAGTTCTCTTACAACAATAGTTATCATGCTAGCATTAATATGGCACCATTCGAAGCTCTCTACGGTCAAAAATGTCGTTCACCTGTCTGTTGGAATGAGATCGGTGAAGCTCAGCTTACTGGACCTGAGCTCATTCTGGAAACAACAGACAAAATCAAGAAAATTCGTGATAATCTTGTGACAGCTAGATGCCGTCAAAAGAGTTATGCGGATTTACGACGCAAGCCCTTAGAATTTCAAGTCGGAGACCATGTCCTACTCAAGGTGTCACCTTGGAAGGGAGTGGTGAGATTTGGAAAGAAAGGAAAACTTGCACCACGATATGTTGGACCATTTAAGATTGTTGAAAGAGTTGGAAAGGTTGCCTATCGACTAGAGCTACCTCCAGAGCTTGGAAATATTCATCCGACTTTTCACGTGTCCAATTTGCGAAAGTGTTTAGCTGACGCTGATCTTCACATTCCTCTTGACGAGATCCAAATCGATGAAACGATGCACTTTGTCGAGAAACCTGTGGAGATAGTGGACCGTACATACAAACAGTTGAAGAACAAATAAAATCATTTGGTCAAGATTCGCTGGGAATCCAAACGTGGCCCAGAGTTTACTTGGGAACGTGAGGACCAAATGAAGGAGAAATATCCGCAATTGTTCTCACAAGTTTCCTCTAGTTAAAATTTCGGGACGGAATTTTCTAAAGTAGGGGAGACTGTGAGAACTGTGCTCAGTAATCGATGAACAATGCATTACAATATTAATTATTAATAAAACAATGTTCTTTGGTGTATTTATAAGTGTATTTGTGTTGATGATTTTACGAATTGATTCGATTCCGATTTCAAGCTTTAAATCGCTTTCTGGAAGGTTATACGCAAACTGGTGCGTAAACGCTGTCAGTTTAATGCAACAAACACTCCGGAATAGTGACATAGGCTTAACATACCTTAAATAACCTAAACATAACTTAGAAATAAGTTTTGGAAGGTTTGGTGTGTTGAAAACAAGTCTATTCGATCGCAGGGACTATTTGTGTCAAACTGCGAAACTATACCGATTTGTATGGTATCGAAGAGTCCGGAACTTGATCATAAGCTAAACATACCATAAATAACCTAAACATAGCTTAGAAATAAGCTTTGAGTGGTTCGGTGTGCGAAAACATGCTTATTTGATCTTACAGGGCTAAAAGTGTAAAAAATGATGTAAGTTTGTTTTTCGCGCATATCTTACGTTCTGACCACATCTGGACATCCAAAATTTTTGTACACACTAAAATACTTTTATTTTAGTGATCGGCATGCAAAAATTTCATTTGTCGCTTAATTTGGTTCGTTTTCGCGTCCGTTTGAGTTTCGTCGTAATTTAACGAACACCGCGACCGTACGACCAAACGAGCTGACATCCGAGAGTTTCGGCATGCAAAACGCCATTTTTAAGCATAAATCCGTATTTTACATATGTGAACATGTTTTTGACATATAATCTGATTTAGTAACATGTTTAGGTATTATTGGGCATGTAAGACTTGACATAGCACATAGTTAACCATCCGAACAGAATTTTGCGCGAACGACGCGTTAAAGTAGCATAAGCTACCTTAATGGGTCGTAACGGGTCGAAAGCACTTAGGCTAAGTTCCGATTTAGAATGTAGGCTTTGTTAAACCATATCACATGAGTTCCAACACTCATTTGGTTTACAAGACCTCATTCTATCCGATCTTCCGATTTAGGTGTCGATTTATTTACTAGTGATCCGATTACTAGGTACTACTTGAATTTCCTTGGTTTGTCTGAGCTTCGCTAAGTTCTTTAGATCAAGGATACCCTTTCATTCAATGTGAGTACATAGTTCCCCTATTTTACTGTTTTCAATTGTTTTGGGGTGATTCATATGTATTAAAACGATTTTGATATTTTAACGATGTTTTAAAAAACGATTAAGATGGTTTATATTAAACTAATAACGATTTTGATAATGTGAACGAAACTTGTTGGTTGTAACTACATAACGAATGACATTCATTAGCATTGATCAAGCCGACCAGTATTAGGTTATGGTACCATAGGATCTGAAAAATCCCGTTATCAGACTACACCCATGGTTATGTGTGGGGGTTATGTAGGTAACGACCGAATCTGATGATTGTTAACTTACCCTTTGGTGGTTTGTTAATACGAGAAACGAGGTAGTCGAGTCACGAAGGTTTGAATGTTGTTAGCGAGGCGACCAAAAGTAGTTTCACAATTAAAACGAATACGATTTTGGGACGAATAAAACGATTTGGAACGAATTAAACGAGATAAGACGATTTAAACGAACGATTGGTTTGGGTTGTGATTAGGTAATGGGATGGGTGTAACATGATAAAAGCATGGTAGATACGCCGCTGGTACATCTTATATATAAGTGCTTTTATCATATTACATTTCATGTCATTATTTAGTTCACTTGGGAAACGATTTGAAACGATGTCACACACGAGGTTTTCGAAAGGATATAAACCATACGAGATTTATTAACGAGTTTTAACGAGATGTTTTACGAATTGGTTTACTAAAACAAATGTTTTGGGGTTAAGAATCATTGCTACGAGATTTTATAAATTTTAACCATCTCGATTTGAGTTGGTTAATCATGTTGCAATATTATATACTTTCCAAACAAGGTTTTCGAGGTATTGCAATATATACATAAACGAGCCATGATTCCGATACTCTTATAAAACCTATGTGCTCGCCAGCATTTCTTTGCTGACTTTATTTTTACATATGTTTCAGGTGATGTTGCGTGATGATTGCTAGGGAGCATGTTCACTTAGGATCTGGACAAGGCCTTAGTGACATAAAAACGATAGTAGACAATGTTTAATTTGTTTGTTTGGTTTTAAGACAATGTAAATTACTTAATGAATCAATAAGACGAAACTTTTAATTACCATGGTTGTTGAAACGATGATTCTGTTACAACACTCCCCGACGTTTCCGCCACGGTTTTGTTGTTTTAACGTGGTCTGGGTGTGACATTGATCATGAGCGTTCACAGCTCTTCTGGGTGCCATGTTCTGAAAGAACACAACACAATAGGGTTAGACATTTGTTTGATATCGTCATGCGAGACAGTAGTAGTATATATATACACAGGCATATACCACATAAGTGACATCAAACAATCCGCCGAACGTATCAATTCATACAACAACATGCATGCATAAATAGATAAATACTGTTGTGTCATAAGATATTCACATTGGCGGTCCTTGTCTTTATACCCTAATTCATTACTCCAAAAGAGTATTTGGGGAAAGGGTGTTCACTTTTGACCCTTTTCTTGTACTGAGGGAATCTATACGTGACAAGACTTGTTGTGGTTTCTGTGCACTGAATTCCATAATTATGTATGCATCCATAATTACGTAACTCCATGCACAGTCTGCACAGTTCGTTTCATCCTCGTATTTCTTCCTTCAGATAGGTCACTGTTTTCAGGTAATGTCACGTATACCTGTGACATTCTACTTCTAGTACATGTATATATCAATTATCACACATAATTGCAAGTAAATCTTATTCACAGACAAGTGCTACTCCAGTGCACCTTAAGTCTTGTAGTGTCCTTTCTTGACTCTTTGTAAACAGTTTCAGGTAGTGGATGTCGCGGAAGTTTTATGCAACGAAAAACTTTTGAAAAATTGTTTTCGTGAAAGGATCCTAGAGATTGTAGTCTAGACGCGGAAGTTTTCACCCCCGAAGTTATAAAACTGAAAACAGTTAAAAGAAAAGGGGGAGCATGAACTCACAACTTTGCGTTCCTGCGTCGTAAACTTCACCGGATTTGCTTATCTAGCGTCGTGACCTAAACGTGTTTTATTAACGTTAGTCACTAGACTTGTATCGCACAAGTACAAGTCACTATCCTTTGTATATGTGTTCTTGTGTTAAAAATAATTTATATTTTTAACTATGCATCTTACTTATATTATTTTCATAAATATATTTTCTTGTATTTGCCTAAGCATGTTGTATGTGTATTTTTGTATTTCCACTCCTTAGGAGTATTTAGTGTATTTTCAAGTCCTAATACACTATTACATGTAATACATACTACATACACTTAGCACAAAATTTGGTGATCAATAAGTATATATATATATTTTTCTCAAAAATATACATACTTAATATCAATTTTAATCTTGAAGAAATCATCATTTCTTAACACAAAAATCAGGGAAACCTTACTAAATATTTTTAGATACATTTTTAGGGAATAAGTTTCTCAAAAAATTATATTTTTCTAAGTGTCAAAATTTATAAAATTTTTGGCATAGTTTCCCCTAAAAATGGAGGTTTCCCATGTTTTCAAAACATGTGTTTATTTTCTTTTAAATCATCATCAAGCATCAACAACACAATCAAGTCTTTCCATAAGCCTAGATCATGTAAATCATACTACATCATGAACTTGAAGTTCTTGTAAAAACTTGTAGTAACTTACCATGTTATTTACTAGGTTTAGTTACCCCTAAAAACATGGTTATTTGTTTGTAAATAACTTTATTAAAAGATTTGGTTCTTTACAACTTGTAGGATGATTTTTCTAAAAATATTTCTTTTGTATTTTTCTTGTTTCACACATGTTTCTACTCTTGTTTTTCTAATATAAATTGTGTAGGTTCAAGTAAAAACCAAGATCTTCTAAAAATCATATTTAAAACTTGGTTTTCTTGGAAAATCATTCATAAATCTGGGATTTACAAGTTCACTAGTTTACTTTGTTTAAAATCATTTTACTTTCAAGTTCATGTTTAATCAAGAAGATGATCATCTTTGTGTAAACACATAATCATCTCTTAACCTTGCTAGATCATGTGTTTAATCACAATCTAGCAAGCTTCATATGAAGATTAACATCATCATCTCTAGTAAACAACTATCAAATATCATTCATGCACCAAACAATATCATTTCAACACTATTTCATCATATTACAAGCTTTATGTTTCAAGATTCATGTGTATGTTCATTAGTGTTCTTGAGTTAATCATTAAACAACAACTTTTAACCACTAAAATATGAAGTAAACAAGGGTGTTCAAGAGTCTTACAACTAGCTTAAAGCTAGGGAAGAACAAGAAGAAGATCGAGTGGATAAAAGCACACAAGAGAGGTCCTTCAAGTTCCGTGAGCACCGAGCCTCCTTAATCACCCTTGATCACCTTTGTGAGTATGAAGATTGGATGAAGCTTGAAGGATGAAGATGGTGGTGTGTGGAATGGGGTTCGGCTGAGCACAAGGGGAGAAGAAGGAAGGAAAATGGTGAGTGGTATGTGTGAAGTTATGAACTACAAGTCCCTACTTATAACCAACCTTGAGCTCTTAACCAATGGATCTTGTGTTCTTGAAAGTACATGCATAATCTTTACTAAATCCTCACAATCTTTGGTAAGATCATACAAGATCAAATGGGATCCATGGTGGGGTCCCCATGACCGTCCACTTTACATGGGGGGGGGGGTAAAATGTAATTTTTTGATGGTAAGTAGGTAATTAGTGGAAGGTTAAATGTAATATCTAGTGTTTAATGTGTAGGATGTATTGTGTAGTATGTTAAAGTGTTCTGGAGCCATAACTAGCTCAGAAAATGTAAGACAGTGCTTCTAGCAATATTTTGGTGTTCCGGGTAATGTCCGGTTGTTCGGTTAAGTACCGGTTAGTTAAAGTGCTAACTTGCACCGTTTAGCGTCCTTTAAGTGCCCTTTTGTGATACTTTGAATTCCCGACACTTAGGAAAGTATTCTGGATCAATTTGTCATATTTTTACATGTCATTAACTCGTCACAATGCTGAATTTTGCTGAATTGTATGAATTTCAGCATTTAAAGTGTGTTTCGGGTGCTTTTTAGTGCGTATTTTAGCTTCCGGAACGTCTATATGTTAACCCTTGTATGTTCTCTTGGGTTTTAATGTGTTCTTGTCGTTGGACCTACACCTAGGCCCCAATTCTAGTGTCTGACTGCTTTCTGCAGAATTGTTGACAAAATGTGTCTTACCGGTGAGTTTACTAGTATTTTTGACGCAACGCTGTTCATTAATGCATAAAGTAATTCTTGTAGTATAAAACGTGCATGAATTCACTTGTATAGTATGTAATCAGACATTGTTGACATTTAAGCACATAATTGTAGTCATTAAATAATAATTAAAGTGTACGGAAATTACCGGTTTGGTGCCAGTTGTCACACCATGTGGACTGGATTGGACTTAACAGGCTGGGATGATTTGGATCAGGTTTTAGATGTGGTGGCGGAGATGGATTCGAGTCGCAAAAGGGACGTGTTGCTTTCTATTATTTACACGATGTTTTGGTTTCTTATGGAAAGGTAGAAACACATAGATTTTCAGAAGGGATATGATGACCTCACAGGAGTCGATGGAAGAGATCAAGACAGTGCTTTTGGGTTGGATCATGAACATGTCGAAACACAGGGAGGTTAATTAGAATGTTTGGGTCAATAACCCATTGTTATGTTTGTTATTTGATCTCAGCCCTTCTGTTGTCTTTTTTTCCGTCTGTTGTACTAGCTTCTTGCTAGTCTCAGTTGGTTTTTGTTTCTTATGTTATATTTCCTCTGCTTGCTTTTCAAAAAAAGGCAAAAAAAAAAAAACATAGTATTAAAATCCTTACTTGCCTGGATTTGAACCCAAGACCTCCAAGAGAAGCAAAGTTTTTCACCTTCCCCTTAACCACTAGGCCAAGAGATCATTGGTTAATAACGTTTTGTATATATGGTTGGCATTATTATCAAACATCTTCCTTGTGACTACTTGTAGTCATGGTTGTAAAACATGGTTTCCAGGTCCGAGTACTCTCTGAGTAATCGCTTAAAGGTAGGTTGCCGATGCGACTTTCTTCAACTCCACCTAATTACTCAGGATCAATCAAATGCAGTCAACCTCGGCTAGAATCGGATCTAGTAGGTTAACTCTGGCCAAGTTTGACTTTAAAAGGATAAAACATAATTTCTATGCCTATCATATTAAAGAATGAATATCATTTTCACGTATTTTGTTATAAACTAGTTGGTTTCCGAACCACGCATTGCGGTGGAGATCCAACATGTGTAAAATACGTAGCAATGACGATAGTTCACGGACCATATGATAATCATTAAAGTTTAGATGTAGCAAAGTAAATTAGTAGCGGGTAATTAGTCACGCTCACGGTAGATTGAAAACGTAAATAAAAATAAGCAAGGCGTAAGGATATGAGGACACATTTTTTAAATCGACCAAAACCATAAAAATGAATATCAGTAACGGTTCTGATAGCACCAATGCCGGTACCTATGTTCGGTCGGATTCGACGTTGTACTCGATATTGTTGGAACAATTCTATTGTAAAGTACATTTATAAAAGCTGAAAATTACAATATAGTAAATTGATAAATCAACGAAAAATCCAATATCTTCACCAATAGTGTAACAAAGATCTCAAACATTTAAATCAGGGAAGCTTTACAATTTTACATTGTTTTTCAATTTATTCCCCCACTTTTATCTCTCTTAACCAAACCTACCCATCTTCTATCTGTTACTGACTTCATATGCATACCACGACCGCCACTATCTCGTCACCATCTCCGACCAGGAACGGTCCTCTCCTCCGATAACAAATAACACCATCTCCTCCAGAACCAACAAAAAATGTCTAAACCAGATCCGACGGCCGAAACCAACCACCATCGCTCCATCAAATCTGCAACTTCTCTATTGTTCTGCCCTAGTACCCATTGTTGAGGTGGAGAGAATGTAACCATCGCTGAACCAACAGTTTTCTGAGCACAACACAACCACTGATGTTGGTTCGTGTTTTCTCACCACCGCCACCAGCACACTCTACCTCTATTTCTTTGAAGACAGACCCATCTCCTTCCATCGCCTAGCGACTGAACCCTAGCCACCGCCTATGTTGCTCTCTTTCTCTCTCTACTTCACTCCTATCTCCCTCTCTCTCAACCAACATTGGCTGTAGTTGTGTGGTTGTGGTTTTCCGGCAAGAGGTCAAAGAAAGAAGTAAAGAAAAATTAAAACACCTACAGAGCACACATGCCCACTCATAGATTGGTGTTTTGAAAATGAGGAAGACCGATAGATGTCGATTATGTAAAACCTGGAGATGGGCACTATTCATAAGGCATTTCATCCTTTGTTATTATATAAATATTAGCAAATTTATGTTATTTGACATATATTTAATTTCTGAAAATTAATTTCTTTATAATTTAGCATGTTCGAGTACTCCCAGAGTACTCTCCGCCTAGGCCTAGTACTCTCAACTCCCTGCTCGACCGACTAGGAAGAGCATAACGACTTTTCCAACCATGCTTGTAGTCGAGTAATGCTCCAAGCCATGCCTGGGGAGTTAATATCGCTTCGATGAAGTTGATTAGGGGCCCTAAGAGGGCCGACGTTAGGCTGGTAGACGAGGTTGATTAGTGTCACACCCCGATATTTTCCACATAATCCGGTGGGCCTGGTGGGGAGTATCATGGCGTAGTTGATATCATCATAGATAATTAAACACAGTTATAGCACAACGGAAGGCTTGGAAGGAAATTACAATTACAAATCGAATGTTCAAAGTTCAAAATAATAATTATACAGACGGTTGTAGAAACGGATCCACAGGCGGATCTAAATAATATACAAAACGATGTTTACAGACTTTAATGCATCTTAAGGACTTGCAAGATCCTCTATTAGACACCAAGCAGCTGCCAGCCTAATTGCGTGTAGTACCTGTCACTTAGTCTTTTGAAAATACGTCAGTTTACATTGGTAAATACAATTAACTGACACATTTGAAAATGTTTCGAAAATTGGTTTAGGTGCACAAGGCACGAAAAATCTTTTATAACTTGGGACAATTAAGAATTTTAATCTTGTACACAGTTTTACATGTTTATCAATACATATGGGGCTGAGTATAGAAACCGAGACATGATTAAACGACACACCACTTTTATAAACCCACAAAGGAGTTATCCCCAACCTTGTGGGAATAATTATATTTTAGCATTTGCATCTGTCAGGTGTATGCCTACACCCTGTGCATAGGTCATGGCCATTTGCAATTAAATGAGCCGAGGATATCCAGGACACGGCCGTGTTAACCCCCAATGTTTAAGTTATCAAACAAAACAGGATAAAACGGGTTATGCAAATTTAAAATCCACAGTCCGGATAAGTGATCCCATACCCGACCAAGCGGTAATAATTTACCGTATCCCAAGCCCGTATAAGGGAAAATAAGTTAAAAGTATTTACCTGAGCTAATACTCGATTCACAACAAGGTTTAAATAACTCAGTCGTATGATTCACTAGTTAAGTATATATAGCTTTTACCGGGAGGCTCTATTCTGGAATGATGGTAATATTAACCTATTAGAATGCTAACGGGTTTTATTTAAGTCATAGACTTAGACCGTTAGCTTAAAGAACGATTTACGGTATAATACGCTAGATTAAGCGATGACCGGAATGGAATGTTATTTAGACCCAACAAGTATGAAGACTTGTATAATATGGGTAAACTAAATACATTCTGGATTTTGAAGTCTAAATGATAAGGCTAAACCCGTTTTGGTTACATTATGCAAACTAGTCACATAAGTTGAACCGAACGCGTATAAGCATTAACGGGTAACCGGATGAGTCATATACAAGTTCCATAAGTTATTATGCTTAAAATATGTTATGATATCAGTAAGATATCAACATGTATGCCTATAAAGGTTTTAAAATCGAATTAAGCCCCATAAGGGCATTTTGGTCATTTTACAATTTATAAAAGGAGCTTGCAAGTAAACTAAATTTTTGGTTATAAACATTCTATAAAAATATTTAATTTATGTTATAATATCAGTAGGATATCAAATATATGTGTGATTTATGCTTTATGCCCAAGCTATGCACCGTAGGGGTATTTTGGTCATTTCACACATAGTTTTAAGGACTTATTCTGGATTCTGAGTTCATGACTTATACCTACTTGTAAAAATATTTGAAATGGTTTATAAAATCAGTAGGTAACAAGTTTTGGGTGCTAAGTATGGTTTTAAACCATAGCACTTAATTAGCGTAAACGTTGTTAAATGACGATAATTTCGATGTTTATGTAATTCTGATGTTATGACCAGCTTTGAATAGTCAAAATATTTTATTTATCATAACATATCAGTAGCAAAAAAGGTTTTTCATGATTATTTTGTTTAAAACCTATTTTAAATGCAAAAAGGGTATTATCGTCATTTAAAAACATTGTACAAGAACTTGAAGTTAAAGTCAGTATATAATCTGACTTGATAGCCCAAATAATCTGACTTGATACCCCAAATAATCTTAAATATGATATCACAACAATAGGTAATGAGTTTTATGTTAGAATTATGTTTAAAACCCAATTTACATGTAAAAGGGCTTTTTAGTCCTTTTAAAAGCTTAAATTACGATTAGTTAAGTAATCTCAGTTTATGACCAGATTATAATTATCGAAATATGCTACTCATGTTAACATATCAGAATGTAACTCATTTGCATGCTTATTTATATTTAAAACCTTATTTTTAAACAAAAGGGCATATTAGTCAATATTAAGTATAATAACGGAAACATGTAAATGAACTCAGATTACTATGTGACCATGTAATATAACCTCAGAGGGTTATACTATAACATAATATGGTCACAAAGGAAGCTTAATACATAAAGAAACTATGCTAATTCGGGTCAGAACTGAAAGTGATGTGGAAATAAGTAGTTCAAATAATTAAACTTAAATAACCCTAAACTTAGACTCAAGTAATAAAAACCTAGACTCTCTAACTTGACTAAACTACTCACCGGCAAGTGAACCGGTCGACTCTAGCAAAGAAAAGTAAGTCCGGATGTCGAACCCACAAGGACTCTAATTAATTACGTTAACGACTTTATTTAGACTAGACACTGACACGACTTAACAATTGTTGTGTTTTAAGGGGGGGTTTTACTAAAATACTAAAATTGAAATTGAAATTAAACTAGACTAAGGCACGAACGAAAACTAAGGTTTGATTCAGATGAGATTAACGACTACCTAGGTTTGAATCTAGTTTAACTATGAATGGATTTCTAACGGTATTATTGTTGTATGGAGTCGGGATTGTAAAATACTAAACCTTAAGGTATTTCAAGCTAAGACCTCCCGACCCTTCTCAGGAAGAAACCTAGGAAACCCTACAAGGCTGTTATAAACACCGACTATTAGACTTCCTCTCAGTCCTCTAACGACTCTAAAAGTGCCCTAATTCGACTATCTACCTCTCAGCGCGATAATTTAAGGTAATCCTAGATTCTAATTTGGTTTATTAGACACAAATGCAATTAGGGAACTAAGATTGACTTCTCTCAAAACCTATCTTAGATATATACTGCACCGCGACCTAACAACTAACTCGAGCCTCTCTGCGACAAGTTAAGCAGAATACCTAATTCTAATTGTATTTTAATTACTGTTTCTAAGGCTATTGGCCAATTTACCCAAAGATTACCCGAACCCGCGAAGAATCGAACAATCAACACAAATTTATTATGTGAAAGACATTCACCAAAATCTATGTGAAACAGTAATAATCAATAATCAAAAGTAAATACGCACATGCACCAAATCAGAAGTTCTAGAACAATTTACTTTCAAAGATCAATCCATAACAAATCAATAAGAACCGTTAAAAATCCAAACTTGATCAAACTATAATCTTGCCTAGGTAGTTTCAAAGGTTTTAGCCAAGATACATGTTGTCTAACATAAACAAATCAAGTTCAAAACAAGAATTCATTGGAAAAAAAATATTGAAACACGAAATTAAAGAAAACCGGGAGATAAGACCCGAACAATCTTTGTTTCCACGCTCCACGCTTCAACCGCATGATTCCCGCAAGCTAAAGCACTTCGAAATACTCAAAATCTGCTCCAAAAGTCGCCTAGGGTTTCCTTGGTTCGTAAGTAGAGTTGTGTTATTATTTTCTTGGACATTTTATTCGAAAACCCTAGCTGCTAATCAGCTTTTCTGCGAATCAGGGGGCTAGGGGGCTAGGTGTAGCGCCTAGGGCCTAGACGTACGGCGGCGCCCCCCTGATGAAACTTTATTATTTTCTTGTTTTTCCAGTTTTCTGACTCGCATTCGAAACCCGTTTCTCCTCAAAACTACTCGTTTTTCATCACTTTAGGCAACGGGACCTGAAACCATAGAAGCCCTTCAATCAATGCCAAAATATGCAAAATTTTTAAAGGACCTTCTAAAACGTAAGGATAGGTTAGGAGAGGTTTCTAACATCCCCCTTAGTGGAGGGTGTTCAGCCGTAGTCTTGAACAAGGTCCCGGAAAAATTGACGGATCCGGGCCTTTTTACCATCCCGTGCTTGTTTAGGAGTGACACCGAGTGTAGGGCCCTAGCCTATCTAGGAGTAAGTATAAACTTAATGCCATATTCCATGTATGAGAGGTTAGGACTAGGAGAGTTGTCCCCTACACGTATGTCTTTGTCTCTAGCCGATAGGTCAGTGAAGTATCCACGTGGCATAATTGAAAACCTTCTAGTCAAAGTGGATAAATTCGTCTTTCCCGTAGACTTTGTCGTTCTTGATATGGAATGTAACAACCATAAATGTATTTAGAGATTTCCGTAAATAATCACAAATTACTGAGTTTTTATGTTTAAACATTCACGCTCAAATACGGGTTTATTAAAACTTTTCTAAACTTGAAAGAAAAACAACATAGTGTAATTTAATTCATCGTTTTAGAATAACGACGAAACAACTTGCGGAAGCTTCATTTAACGTGTGTTCGGTTCTTGCTCGACGCTTGATCTTCATTCGGGACCCTTGACATTCACCTACGATCAATACCAGCTTAAATGTTAGTATTGATAGTTTAAATAACGGTACAAGACAAGACAACGATAATGGAAGGAAATCCCAACGTTAATCTCTTGATCCAAAAACAAGAACTTCAAACTGGCCTCCACCGTAACTTACGGTGGGCACCGTAAGTTACGGTGGCCTCTGTTTTAAAAATCCCCCACCGTAACACTGTAGGCAACTAGAGTAACGATTTCAGCCCCACCGTAACTTACGGTGGGCACCGTAAGTTACGGTGGTCCCTGTATCAAACCTTTCCATTTTTGTCGTTTTTGACACGAAAGCTTTCGTATCTTTCAATCCGCGTATCCGTTTGACCTCCCGTTTCTTCCTACCTGATCTTAATTTGATTCTCCATCTCATGGAGTTTAAATCCGACATTCAAACTAATAAGATTCTAAATTTTTAAACATTCGGCTTATTATTAAAAAAAATCCCCATTTTGACCCGTTTAGGGGATCTTGTATGCATTTTGGTCTAAAACTAGCTCTTTTCTTTTCAATACTTCGTAATGCCACATCTAAATATCTGCTTATGTTCCACCACAATTATTTTTGTGGTGGATTTAGCATAACTAACCTATTATCCCAAATTTACCCATCGGTTGGTCATTTTACGCAAATGACCATTTTTGCGCATTTGACCCACAAATGTGTATTCCTATAACTTTTATTCATATTTAATGATTCCATAATCTTAATGCAAGTTCCTAAACAACCCCTATGGGTCGTTTGCCCAATGTACCCCTTCAAGGGTGTTTTGGTCAACTTTAGTCCCTCACTTTACGACGAAGGACTTTCGCTAAATATTTAACCAAAAATTGTATGTTTAACTAAAAGCTTATTTATGCGTACCTGGCTCGGGTCAAGGTATTGACCCGTTTACATAACTTTTGCTTTAAATCTTTCTAGTTAAAGCAACGCATGCTTATGTTATTTCCTGTGATTACAAAACTCAACAAGCGATTGTCAAATGTAATTGTCAAATGGTGTTAACAACACCATTTGACCCATTTAGTCTAATTGACCATTTATCCATATGAGATGGTATTTAGTTACCATTTCATCCCTTTAAACCTATCCCGGTTTTCCCTTAAACTTGTTTTACTTAAAACTAATTTTTTATTTGTTCGTCATTACATGACTAATTTACCTTTTTACCCCTTTACCATAATTCATGATTTCTTACCATTTTCCCTTGTCCCGACTCTCATTGAATCGTGTCGAAACATCATATACCAACCACTTAGTAGCATTCACATACAATACTTGTAATTAAGTAATTTGTAAATAATGTAAAGGGGCGTAAGCTCTACTTACCTCGCATCCAAGCAACTTTTTCTCTTCGTACTTGCTCCGTTTAACCCGCTTCCTCCCAAGCCTCCATCTAGCTTGTCAAGAGTCAAACTATCATATAGTAATCACAAGGTGATTAGGTTAGTCGTTCTCGATCATAACCTTTACGCCTTATGACACTTTATACTACTTTTCTTACCGAACTCTATTATAGGTCGGTTTGACTTTTAAGAGTCAAGCCGCCTTATAGCATATGAAATCGAGAATCTACATTTGACAAACTTATGTTGGCGTTCCGCCCTTTACTCGATGGCTCTATTCTTAGGCCACCAATTGAACTAATATTTAATCCGAGTTCATGCTATTTTTAATACTAAGTTATCTTAGCTCTCAATTGTTAACGTTACATTATTCTTTCTTTACACAAAATCTACGGGTGTTCATCTATAGATGACACCCGTTTCATCATGTTATTAGGCATTCATCCAAATATCTATTCTAATCAAGTTCTATCTACGAACTAGTAGGTACCCAATTTCACTTAGGCATTACATCGAACACCTTATGGGCATGAAATTTTTACTACTAGCAATCAAGCTCATGACTAACTACTTAGCCAAGATTAACATTATTTTCAAGTTCCTTACATCTAGCATGCATAACAACACATAGATTTGTTTCAAAAAAATCAATAACACCCGTTTCATGATCAAGATTCTAGTATTCTTAATCTCTCTACAAAACCCATCTAACACATATGTGGGTGATTCTCAATTTCATGTATATGTACATCAATACATCAAATTATTGATTAGGTTTCATTCCTAATCATGTATTTATCATAGTTTCACTCAAACATCTAACATTCAAGCTCCAATTTCGACTTCATATGTTCATCAAGAAATCAAAACATCTCCAAATTACAAAATTTTACATACCTTTAGATCCCCACGACTAGGTGATCACGAATTTGTAATCATGCAGACGATTCGGGCTTGATTTGAGCTTCAATTTGGAGGATTTTATGAGAATTAGGGTTTGTGGAGAAACCCCTGGTCGCCCCCCCTTGGTTCTGTTCGATCCCCACACCAGTGTGTGGTATTATATATATATTTTTTTTTGTTTTAAATAAAAACTAGTTTGCTTTTTAACACCTTTGGCCCCTCAATTATTGTCAGGTTCTTACTCTAGGTGTTTTTAACCCACTCACATACCATTTTGAGACTTTTAATTAACTAGGTTGATTATTCCTAGTTAACTTAGTTAGTTCCGGGAGTTGTAACCCGTTTATTTTATGTCCCGTTAACTCGGGTCCCCCCTTTTTTTTATAAACTTTGTATTCTCAAAGTATTTATCCTCTTTCCAGTTAATATTAAGTTTATTCATTTAATTCCTAATACATACCGGGTTAAATTTTTTTACCACTAACGATATTTTACCCGTCATTACTATTAACACGGTTTGATTACCAAACCCGTTTTTGGGGTGTTACAAGTCTACCCCCCTTAAAGAGGTTTCGTCCTCGAAACCTTGTTTACATAGTTCCTTTAATTTGGATTAAACGAACTTAGTTTCGTTTTTCAAGGCATTCATTCATTCCTTTCGATCTAACATTTCCATTTATATTGACGTATAAGTCTTTCGTGTGTAAGGCCTCGTAGGCCGTTACTTTTCAGCTTGTATCCATTATCTTTATTGTTTATTCATTTTGGCGGTTAGACTTGTTAGTCACCGGTTACTTCATACCCCGTTACCCGGGTATGCTATTTGCCATCTCCGACCTTATGTGTGTTTAAAATTCTCTAAGTCACCCCGTAACACTTATGTTTTGTTAAAACGTTACTTTTGACTAAAACTAAATTCTTAGTTTACGTTTCCTCTTTGTCGTAGATCTTTCTCTCGTTTCTAGGAATGTTACTTCCAAGAATCTAGTCCTTTCCGTTATTATTTAATGCGGGGAATTATAACAAATTCCCAAGCTTAACCCATATAACCCGTAGGTTCTTTCACTTAGCCTCGTAGGCTATTTATTTAGATTTTCACCTTTTTATCCTTTTTAAGGTGAGACCTTTACAATTTGTTTCTTTCTATTTGTGACCCGAAGGTCTTTTTGGTTCCGTAGACTTAACATTAATTAATATCCCGTAGGTTATGATGATCCCGTAGATCATCTTTTATTCGAGTTTTTATTCAAATGTGTATACGTTTATATACGCGTATGGCGTTAAGGCACCCCTTTTTATGTTTTAAAATTATTCACTTTTACTTTTTTACTTTTTTTTTACCTTGACCGTAGTCTAAGGCTACATTGTTTTCTTTCGAATTATCTTTCTGACTTCGTGACTTCTAACGTCAATTACACGTCGGTTTGCCCTACACTTACCGTTACCCGGTTCTTACCTATACTTCTTTACGTCCCATTACCCGGGTTCTTTTGTTTTAATGTTTTTAATGCCTATAACTCCTTTACATAGGTTTATTTACATTTCGCACATTTATTTATTTGGTTCGCGCTTACTTACTTTAGCAAGTGTCATCCTTTATTAAATTCATTTGACTTGTTCGTGTGAAAATTCATCACTTACGAATGTCAAACTTCAGTCTTTGTTCGACCCGTTCAGCTTTAAAATAGTTGAACGTAATTTATCAAAATTTCTATTTGCAGTATCTTATCGTCCTTTAGTCATGACCCAAAACCCGAGTCTTTTTGACATTCCATACGCGTTCCTGTTTCTCAGTCTACGCATGCGTTTAGTTCCTCACCCATCAACCGGGTGTTTTACCAAAATCGTTATCATTGCACCCCTCCCGGTATGCATTAAGACTTCGTTTCGATTTACTTGGTTATCTTAGCGAAATTCGTCGCTTTTATTCGACCATGTCTTTTATTTTTTTACGTGACCACCATTGGCGGCCTTACTAATTATGAGTGACGATTATCACCGTTATCCTTGCTTTACTACGACTAAAGTTAACAACCTTGATTATCTTTTTCGTGTGGGCAACACCTTTGTTTTTATGACCCGGCGGATCATCTATACTTTGGTTTTACTCGCCCATTTTGTTCAACATGGCCCTCTCGTCCAAGATGACTTATTTTCGTGAATTTTATTTTGATCATTCATTTATATCATCATTTACATTAATCCTTGTCCCTTCTCTCGGGCTCATTATCCTAATGTAATACGCTTCCGTCACCCGGCTGTGCGTTTACATTATTGTCAACTATTTTGTTCATTTGTTTCATTTGAGCACTTTTTAATTTGTCTCATTCACCCCGTCCTTACTACATCGGATGTAAATATGTCCATCATAAAAGTTCATGGTACCACGTGTTCACTACTTAGTTGGCCAGAGTAAGCGATCGACACCTGATATACATGACCTTTTATAATTTTCACATTACACCCCATGTAAGTAACGCCTCTATTTAATTTTCTTGGAAATAATATTCTGGATAGGTATTCTATTCAGGTTTTCCAAGCTTTTAATTTACATATGCAACAATCATTATCTACATGTTTGTTGCATATTGCTATTTCTACAATTAAATTTAAAATGTGCACCTGGTAATGCTTTCCATAACGGGCTTCTTTTGCCGTTAACCTTGTTCGCGATCGCTACGCGATTTAGGTCCTTGATGAGTATGCTCTGCTTGTCATACCTCGGACCGTTCCTACGTCATATCCGCAATTGATTCAATTCTCGTCATTTTCAGATGCGAGTGTCCTTCAATTAAAACATTCACAAAGGTTAGTAATGTCGACATCAATAATCGCCCGCATTATAATACAAGGCTTTCTGCTATACGTGTTAACGTACGTAATTTCATTAACTATATCAATCATTTTAATTGGGGTAGCGTGTATTACCCGATAACCCTATGTGTTGTTTACAACACTTTAATCATGCTAAACCTTTAACATACATGTACTTACCGGATTTGCGATCAAGCCTCGAACCGAACACATTTGTCAACAACCTTGAGCTCTGTTTACCAACTTGTAACAACCATAAATGTATTTAGCGATTTCCGTAAATAATCACAAATTACTGAGTTTTTATGTTTAAACATTCACGCTCAAATACGGGTTTATTAAAACTTTTCTAAACTTGAAAGCAAAACAGCATAGTGTAATTTAATTCATCGTTTTAGAATAACGACGAAACAACTTGCGGAAGCTTCATTTAACGTGTGTTCGGTTCTTGTTCGACGCTTGATCTTCATTCGGGACCCTCGACATTCACCTACGATCAATACCAGCTTAAATGTTAGTATTGATAGTTTAAATAACGGTACAAGACAAGATAACAATAATGGAAGGAAATTCCAACGTTAATCTCTTGATCCAAAAACAAGAACTTCAAACTGGCCTCCACCGTAACTTACGGTGGGCATCGTAAGTTACGGTGGCCTCTGTTTTAAAAATCCCCCACCGTAACACAGTAGGCAACTAGCGTAACGATTTCAGCCCCACCGTAACTTACGGTGGGCACCATAAGTTACGGTGGTCCCTGTATCAAACCTTTCCATTTTTGCTGTTTTTGACACGAAAGCTTTCGTATCTTTCAATCCGCGTATCCATTTGACCTCCCGTTTCTTCCTACCTGATCGTAATTTGATTCTCCATCTCATGGAGTTTAAATCCGACATTCAAACTAATAAGATTCTAAATTTTTAAACATTCGGCTTATTATTAAAAAAAATCCCCATTTTGACCCGTTTAGGGGATCTTGTATGCATTTTGGTCTAAAACTAGCTCTTTTCTTTTCAATACTTCGTAATGCCACATCTAAATATCTGCTTATGTTCCACCACAATTATTTTTGTGGTGGATTTAGCATAACTAACCTATTATCCCAAATTTACCCATCGGTTGGTCATTTTACGCAAATGACCATTTTTGCGCATTTGACCCAAAAATGTGTATTCCTATAACTTTTATTCATATTTAATGATTCCATAATCTTAATGCAAGTTCCTAAACAACCCCTATGGGTCGTTTGCCCAATGTACCCCTTCAAGGGTGTTTTGGTCAACTTTAGTCCCTCACTTTACGACGAATGACTTTCGCTAAATATTTGACCAAAAATTGTATGTTTAACTAAAAGCTTATTTATGCGTACCTGGCTCGGGTCAAGGTATTGACCCGTTTACATAACTTTTGCTTTAAATCTTTCTAGTTAAAGCAACGCATGCTTATGTTATTTCCTGTGATTACAAAACTCAACAAGCGATTGTCAAATGTAATTGTCAAATGGTGTTAACAACACCATTTGACCCATTTAGTCTAATTGACCATTTATCCATATGAGATGGTATTTAGTTACCATTTCATCCCTTTAAACCTATCCCGGTTTTCCTTTAAACTTGTTTTACTTAAAACTGTTTTTTTTATTTCTTCGTCATTACATGACTAATTTACCTTTTTACCCCTTTACCATAATTCATGATTTCTTACCATTTTTCCTTGTTCCGACTCTCATTGAATCGTGTCGGAACATCATATACCAACCACTTAGTAGCATTCACATACAATACTTGTAATTAAGTAATTTGTAAATAATGTAAAGGGGCGTAAGCTCTACTTACCTCGCATCCAAGCAACGTTTTCTCTTCGTACTTGCTCCGTTTGACCCGCTTCCTCCCAAGCCTCCATCTAGCTTTTCAAGAGTCAAACTATCATATAGTATTCACAAGGTGATTAGGTTAGTCGTTCTAGATCATAACCTTTACGCCTTATGACACTTTATACTACTTTTCTTACCGAACTCTATTATAGGTCGGTTTGACTTTTAAGAGTCAAGCCGCCTTATAGCATATGAAATTGAGAATCTAAGTTTGACAAACTTATGTTGGCGTTCCGCCCTTTACTAGATGGCTCTATTCTTAGGCCACCAATTGAACTAATATTTAATCCGAGTTCATGCTATTTTTAATACTAAGTTATCTTAGCTCTCAATTGTTAACGTTACATTATTCTTTCTTTACACAAAATCTACGGGTGTTCATCTATAGATGACACCCGTTTCATCATGTTATTAGGCATTCATCCAAATATCTATTATAATCAAGTTCTATCTACGAACTAGTAGGTGCCCAATTTCACTTAGGCATTACATCGAACACCTTATGGGCATGAAATTTTTACTACTAGCAATCAAACTCATGACTAACTACTTAACCAAGATTAAAATTATTTTCAAGTTCCTTACATCTAGCATGCATAACAACACATAGATTCGTTTCAAAAAAATCAATAACACCCGTTTCATGATCAAGATTCTAGTATTCTTAATCTCTCTACAAAACCCATCTAACACATATGTGGGTGATTCTCAATTTCATGTATATGTACATCAATACATCAAATTATTGATTAGGTTTCATTCCTAATCATGTATTTATCATAGTTTCACTCAAACATCTAACATTCAAGCTCCAATTTCGACTTCATATGTTCATCAAGAAATCAAAACATCTCCAAATTACAAAATTTTACAAACCATTAGATCCCCACGACTAGGTGATCACGAATTTGTAATCATGCAGACGATTCGGGCTTGATTTGAGCTTCAATTTGGTGGATTTTATGAGAATTAGGGTTTGTGGAGAAACCCCTGGTCGCCCCACCTTGGTTCTGTTCGATCCCCACACCAGTGTGTGGTATTATATTTTTTTTTGTTTTAATTAAAAACTAGTTTGCTTTTTAACACCTTTGGCCCCTCAATTATTGTCAGGTTCTTACTCTAGGTGTTTTTAACCCACTCACATACCATTTTGAGACTTTTAATTAACTAGGTTGATTATTCCTAGTTAACTTAGTTAGTTCCGGGAGTTGTAACCCGTTTATTTTATGTCCCGTTAACTCGGGTCCCCCCTTTTTTTTATAAACTTTGTCTTCTCAAAGTATTTATCCTCTTTCCAGTTAATATTAAGTTTATTTATTTAAATTCCTAATATATACCGGGTTATTTTTTTTTACCACTAACGGTATTTTACCCGTCATTACTATTAACACGGTTTGATTACCAAACCCGTTTTTGGGGTGTTACATGGAAGCCGACGAGAAGGTTCCTATCATTCTAGGACGCCCATTCTTGTGTACCGCCAAGGCTATCATCGATGTCTTCGACGGGAAAATCACACTCCAAGTCGGTGAGGAGAGAGTTACTTTCGAGATAGCACGCTCCATGGAACATTCTAGTGGTTCCCATGATCTTAGTAGTCCTTGTCATTCGGTCTATTTCATAAAGTCTTTCTTATCTTGTGTCGACCATTGCTTTGACTATATTAGTGGAGCCGATCTAGTTGAGAGTAAGTTAGATGAGGTAGTTGAGAAGGTAGTGGAGGTTGTGAGTGAGAGTGAGGAAGTAGAAGAGAACAAGTGGATCCCCGAAGTGCTAGAATTGAGTGAGGTAAAAATTGAATTTGAGAGTACACCCTTAGAGAAACCCGCCCCACTAGAACTTAAAGTTCTCCCGTCCCACTTAGAGTACGCTTTCTTAGGTGAGGGGTCCGATTTTCCCGTCAGTATTTCTTCCGAGTTAGAGGAGGGAGAGAAGGGTAGGTTGTTAGAGGTGTTGAGAGAGAATAGGGAAGCCATTGCATGGCGACTCTCGGATATCAAGGGCATAAGCCCCGCCTATTGTACCCACCGGATACTCATGGAAGATGATTATAAGCCGGTGGTGCAACCTCAACGGCGCCTAAATCCGAACATGCAAGAGGTCATTAAGAAGGAAATGCTTAAGTTGTTAGATGCCGGGGTGATATACCCTATTTCCGATTCACCATGGGTTAGCCCGACCCAAGTCATCCCAAAGAAGGGTGGGATGACGGTGATCATGAATGAAAAGAATGAGTTAATCCCTTCTCGTACCGTTACCGGTTGGCGTGTATGCATAGACTACCGAAAGTTAAACGACGCCACCCAGAAATACCATTTTCCCTTGCCATTCATTGACCAAATGTTGGAGCGTCTAGCGGGTCAACAATTCTATTGTTTTCTCGATGGATTTTCGGGTTATTTTCAGATCCCCATCGCCCCGGAGGATCAAGATAAAACGACGTTCACATGCCCTTACGACACTTATACGTATCGTCGCATGCTTTTCGGGTTATGCAACGCTCCGGCTACATTCCAAAGATGCATGGTTGCTATATTCCAAGACATGCTTGAGACTTCCATGGAGGTTTTCATGGATGACTTCTCGGTTTATGGCACCACTTTCGACCAATGTCTTCTAAATCTTGATAGGATGCTTAAGAGGTGCATAGAAACAAATCTTATGTTAAATTGGGAGAAGTGTCACTTTATGGTGACGGAGGGGATAGTTTTAGGACACAAGGTGTCTAGAGAGGGGATAGAGGTGGATAGGGCCAAGATAGATACCATAAGTATATTGCCTCCACCTACTAGTGTCAAGTCCGTTAGAAGCTTCTTAGGTCATGCGGGCTTTTATAGGCGTTTCATAAAGGATTTTTCAAAAATTACACGCCCCATGACCCGACTTTTAGAGAAAGATGTACCTTTCGTCTTCGACGAGGAGTGCATCAAGGCTTTTGATTTCTTGAAAGAGAAACTCGTTAGTGCCCCTATTCTTGTTTTGCCCGATTGGAGCTTGCCTTTTGAGCTCATGTGCGATGCAAGCGAGTATGCCGTAGGTGCGGTCCTAGGTCAAAGAGTCGATAAGCACTTTCATCCAATCTACTACGCGAGCAAAACTTTAAATGATGCTCAAGAGAACTATACCACCACGGGAAAAGAGCTCTTAGCCGTAGTGTTTGCGTTTGATAAGTTTCGCTCATATCTCGTGCTTTCCAAAACTACTGTGTTCACCGACCATGCCGCTTTGCGCTTTCTATTCCAAAAGAAAGACGCGAAGCCGCCTCTCATTAGATGGATTCTTTTGCTCTCCGAGTTCGATATAGAAATTCAGGATAAAACGGGAGCGGAAAACTTGGCCGCCGACCATTTGTCACGTTTAGAGGATCCTAAGAGAGAGGAAGTTCGTGAGGATTCCATAGGATATACTTTTCCTCATGAAACCATAGACTTTGTTAGTGTCGAGGTAGAGGGTTTGCCATGGTTCTTGGATTTGGCAATATATTTAGCGACCGGAGATCTTGTGAGGGGTATGTCATATCAACAAAAGAAAAAGCTTCTTAGGGATGCTAGGAAGTATATTTGGGATGACCCGTACCTATTTAGGATAGGTGGAGATAGAGTACTTAGAAGGTGTGTTTCAAAGGAGGATGGTTTAAACATCCTTAGACATGTGCACGAGGGTTTAACGGGAGGCCATCACGGGCCAAATGTGACGGCACAAAAGGTATTTGATAGTGGTTTCTATTGGCCAACGGTAGTTAAGGATGCCGTAGAGTTTGTTAGGACATGTGACCGTTGCCAATGTACCGGAAACATCTCATCCAAGGATGAAATGCCCCAAAATCCCATCCAAGTTCTTGAAATCTTTGATGTTTGGGGTGTTGATTTCATTGGACCTTTCCCCTCATCGAGTGGGAATAGGTACATCCTCGTGGCCATTGACTACGTCTCAAAGTGGGTGGAAGTTCAAGCTTTGCCTACTGATGATGCCCGAGTGGTGGTGAGATTTCTTAAAAAGTTATTTACACGTTTTGGAGTTCCTAAAGCCATAATAAGTGACCGTGGTATGCATTTTTGCAATTCCGCCATGGAAAAGGCACTTGCACGCTACGGTGTCACTCACCGTCTTTCCACCGCATACCACCCACAAACTAGTGGCCAAGTAGAGAATGCTAACCGAGGGGTGAAGAGAATCTTAGAAAAAACGGTAGGAAAAAGTAGAAAGGATTGGTCGGAAAAGCTCGACGACGCTTTGTGGGCATTCCGCACCGCCTACAAGACACCGTTAGGAACCACGCCCTTCATGATTGTGTATGGCAAAGCATGCCATCTTCCGGTGGAGCTAGAACATAGAGCTTTGTGGGCATTGAAAACCGTTAACCTCGACCTTACCGAAGCCGCAAGGAGGAGGTTCTTCCAAATCCATGAATTAGAGGCACTAAGGAATGCCGCCTATGAACGATCTTGGAGTATCAAGGAAAAGACTAAGGCGTTGCATGATAGGAGGTTGCAAAGGTTGAAGGAGTTTAAGGTAGGTGATAAAGTGCTCTTATTCAACTCGAGATTGAAATTAATAGCGGGGAAGTTGAAATCGAGATGGACCGGACCGTATGTGGTAAAGGAGGTGTTTCCATACGGTACCGTCGAGTTGTATGACGAAGTTGATAAAGGTGTGTGGAAGGTAAATGGTCATCGATTGAAACACTACTTGGGAGGTCCCGTTGATACCACCGAGGAGGAAGAAATTCCTCTAGAGGAGCCACCCACTTTCACCGAATAATGAGTTAAGGAAAGCTTCGTTTGTAGAGTATGTACCGTTTGTAAATTTCATTAATTTTCGTATTTTGGTAGATTCTCGGTCTTTGTTTTGTGTCGTTGAGAATCTTACAGGTTTTGTCACCGCTATGAAACGGAGAAAGCATGAGAAAAGAGGTCCAAGGTATGTTTATTTGATACTTAGAAAAATTTTTGGGTGTTTTGGATGGTTGGGAAAAAGTTTGGAAAATTTTCTAAGGCATGAAAGGCTCCAATTTTCGGAACATTCTGTGAAAAACGTAGCCAAACAATTCAAAAAAATCATTTTGGGAGGCGCCGCGTAGCGCGAGGCCCCCTGACCCTAGGCGTAGCGCGAGTCCCCCTCTGGGCGGTTCAAAGTTTGTTTTTGATCCTGTTTGCTGCATAACACTTCATCTCTTCACCATTGCGAGCCCTAGCCGCAAATTACACTAAAACCACCATATCTCACTCATTTTTCCACCAAATCACTCCATTTTTCTTCCTACATCATCACAATCACTTTCCCTACAATTCCCACCATCAATTTCACCCGAAATCGCGATAAATCTTCGCGTTTTCGACAAGCTCGAGCACCACAAGTTCAAGGCTTAATTTTTCTTGATAAATCCGACTCCAAGGTATGTTTTCTGTGATTTCTCGTTAGTAGATTACTTTATTTCTCATTTGTATTGTCGGGTCAGTTATGTTTTAGGTCTAGAGTTTAAGTGGTTCGTTAAAGTCGAGATTTTTGATGCTTTGATTATGTTAGTAGTATGTGGTTGGGTTTGTTTGGGATATCTACACAGAATGGGGCTTGCGGATGGTTCGGGTTGGTTTAATTGCGGTTGTTTGAGAATTGTGGGGTATGTTTGGACATCTAGGCTACGTATTTGAGCTTTATGGGTTTGTTTGGCTAACACTAAGAGATTTTTGCTAAAAGAAATAGGTTTTTTAACTGATTTTTGCAAATCTAATTAGTTTCTAAACGGCTTTTGTTGCACAAAACGTCGCTTTATGGTTTCAAAGTTTCAAACTCTCACTTGTTTAGCCTCAAGTGTGGGGATATTTTGGCATTTATGCTTAATTGAGGACAATTAAAGTGCCGGGAGGAGATAGTGTACATTGAGTCTTAAGTCGTTCGAGTCATTGAGTCTAGTAGTTTTCTTAGAGTAGTACTTAGAGTTTAGTGTCGGGTTTACTAATATGCATGTACAAGTTCACAACATTTTTCCCGTACTCAATCTCCATTCGGGCAAAGTGGTGTTTAACTTACGCTTTTGTAAACGGTAACCCATGTTTTCTTCAACTTTATTTTCAGAATTAGCCGCGAATGAAATGCTATACGGCTATCCTAATTTTACAGTTTTTGAAAAAAAAACAACAAAAAAATAAATATAAAAAATATAAAAAAATTAAAAATACAAAAAAATAGTTTGTGATTACTAATATTCTGCATTGCTTTCTCTTGTCAAATTTTTCATGTTTTGCAGGAACATGTCAGGCAAGGGCTCATCCTTTAACCCAAGGAAAAGGAAGATCCAATATCGAGGAAAAGATAGGAGAGTTTATTCTCGAGTTGAAAGGCTAGTTGATCACCCAGTCTTGGATTTCGAAGAAGACAGTGAAGAAAGGGAAAAACTAGTGAAATTTGTGACAACTAATATCTTGGAACATCGCACAATTGATTGGGAATGGTTGCAAGGAATGGGAGCTAGTGACCGTGTAGCGGAGTTGCTTGGGCCGAGACTGAGAGCGGCGATGGATTGCCGTTGGCCAAAGTATACGGAGCTGACACTTGAGTTTCATTGTACTTTTCATCATAAAGAGGGTACTTTTGCTGAGAAAAATGCGTTTCGTTTTCGTTGGGTAGGAATTTGTATGAGATGAGCATTGTTGAGTTTGGGGTAGCTTTGGGTTTCTACACTGAGTGGGAGGTGCGAACGGATGATTTTGTTAATGGATTGAGGGGTGTATATAATCATGCTCGGACAAATTGTTTGGGTCCGGAGGAGTTGGCTAGATTCTGGGAGACGATTGCGACGACACCGTTCTCGGGCACGAACCTTATCTCAGCGGTTCGTGATCCGATCCATAGGTATATTTTGAAGATGTTGGCAACTACGGTTGTAGCAAGAAGGTCGGGTGAGAACAAGGCTAACTGGTTGGATCTTTTTGCTTTGATGTGTATGGTTGAGAAAAGGAATTGGAATTTGGCGAGTTTCTTCGCATGGTCTTGTAATCGACCTCGTAGAGGGGGAAACAGGCGGCAATGGATCTTGGGCCATACATTTCTAGGTTAGCAACGAATTTGGGTGCTCTCACGAAATATAAGTTGGAGCAGATGAGAGAGAGTTTTCCAACGACTTACTGGAGTGTTGGGGATCTACAGTCAGCAGGTATTCTGTCATCTTCGAACCCACAGGAATGGAATTTCAGACAGGGTGCACAGGTTCAGCAGTCAGCAGGTACCGAGGCGGCTAATGTCTTATAGGGTGTTTTTCCGCCACGTCAGCAGAGACCTCGGCAGAGGCATGAGATCCCAGCTCCGCAGCACCCACTTCGCCAGCCTCGACAGCCACGACCCAACCCATTCACTCATGAAGCTACTTATGACCTGACCCAGCAACGATTCGATCAGCTAGAGGACAAAATGAGAGTTGATCACCAGTGGACGATGCAGATCCACCACCGCCAGGATGACATGCTTAGGTACATGATGTCAGGTATGCGTCTAGATGTTCTTCCACCTTTTTCTGGATTACTTCCACCACCAGTTTATGGAGGTGAGCAGCAGGCTCCGTACGTCTATGGACAGTATCCGAGGTATGATCAGTGGGGTGGACAGGGTGGTTATGGTTATGGTGGACAGTATGGATGGCAGCAGGTAGGAGGTTCAGGTGCGCAGCAGATGGATGAGCAGACAGATGAGGAGTGATGGAGATAGACTGAAGCAGCATATATCCTTTTATGATTATTTTACTTTATGCTGTTTTAGTAGTTCGATTGGGTTGTATTAGTAAGACATTATGTTTTTATTTTTCGTTTGAACTTCAGATGTTGGTAAATTAGATGTTTGGTAGTAGTTTGTTTGGTATGGTATGTTTGTTTTAGGTTGTTGATGGGAGCCGCTTTCCGTTCGTGTGAGAGAGAGTTTTAGTATTGTTTGCTGAGCACGTTCGGTATTGGAGGGCTTATGTGGAAATGACTGACACTTTGACAGTCTCACATATCAGCTAAGTCGTTTCCCTTTTTGTTGTTGTAATTTATTTATTTATTCCGTTCGTTATTTATTTAGTAGTTAGTTAGTAGTTTAGTAGTTGGTTAGTAGTTGTTTAGGTAGTTGAGTCGTTTTTCCATTCTTGCATTAGGGACAATGCAATCTTTAAGTGTGGGGATGGGATACATGTAAATAATCGAGTCTTATATTGAAAAATACAAAAAAAATAAAAAATTTGAAAAAAAAATTGAAAAATCAGAAAATGTCCTTCGATATGAGAAGTTTGCAAATAAAACGGAAAATGATAGAAAATGTGAATTTTTGCTTGGGTTAAAATAATATTAATATGAGATTATAATAAATCGAGCTTGCGTCTAGTTAGGGATATGTGGGTAGGCTCGGGTTTGGTTTTAAGTCCCTTTGAGCTAATATACCTTAATTGTCGGTCTGCTAGTGGGTTTTCGCCTGGGAGATATGGGAAATCAAAACTGCCGATAATAGTATAAGGGGCACCGTTATAAGTTAAAACTGTTAGAGTTTGTGATCATGCGAAAAAAAAATAGAATAAAAAGTGAGCTAGAAACTAAATGAAAGTAATGCATTCCTATGTAGTCTGGGTTGGGGATAGTGACTTTACAACCGGATTACCGCTAGGGTGTGTGAAATCGACCGTGCAAAGAAAAGAAAAAAATACCGAAGCTTAAGTAATCCGAGTTGGGGATAGCGACTCTACAGCCGGATTGCCTCTTGGTTAGGGAAAGCATCGTCTAAGCTCAAAAAAAAAAATTTGATTGTTAACTCTCTTGGTTTTGATATAAGACGGTTGGGAATTGGTCAGGTGATCGTTCCTTTAGTCTTATAAGCTTGAGGTGGGAGTAGGTGGACCGTAAATTCTAGTGTGAGGCCCTAGGTGGATTGACCACACTTAAATTAAATCACATGATAAGGGCTTAGGATTGGATTCGGGTTTAAAGTGGATAAGTATATTCGCAATCGCGGCTAACGCAAGCCTTGGTTTTAATAAGATATAACTAATTTTTGACCCAAGTGATTGTTTGTCTCTGATTCCGTTGCACAATTCTTTTTCGAGGACGAAAAAAGAGTAAGTGTGGGGATGTTTGATGTACTTCAAAGTACATATGTTTATAGTGTATCTTTTGGTCAGTTTTTGGTTATTTTTAGTCCAGTTTAGGTTAGAATTTCGATACTGCTGACGTTAAGCTATGGTTTCAGGTCCTGTTGCTTAAAGTCAGCAGTATCGAAATTCTAACCTAAACTGGACTAAAAATAACCAAAAACTGACCAAAAGATACACTATAAACATATGTACTTTGCAGTACATTAGAAAGTCAAAGCAAAAGTCAAGCTTTTGCTACTTTCGGTTGCGAACCGACCTTAAACCTGGAATTGTCGGGTTGAACATGTTTATACATGTTCTAATAATATTTACAAAGTTACTAAAGTGATAAAACACATTTTATAACACTTACATTATCAGTTATGAATTATTTTAAAAACTGACTCGTTTGACTTTTTGTATTAATAACTTTGACCCGACAATTGACCAAGTAAACATGATAATTAGGAGGTGCCCTTTTGAGGGATTAACACCTACCTAATTACGATCACGTAGCCATATTCGTCTCGAACAATGGCTGATCCGTTAAGGTCTAAACCGAAAGTCAAAGCCTTTTATCGAAAACTTTGACTTTCGGCTTTTAAAAGCTTATAAACCGTAAAGCAGAGGCTAGGGACACTTACAACAGGTCCTAGTTTGAAAACTTGAACTTAGGGGAGTCTCCTTATGACCAAGAAGCTCCAAGAAGTGATAGAAGTGAGAAAAGATGAGGTGCAAGGAAAACTGGCAACAAAGGAGCTCTATTTATAATGCAAGAGGGTTGTTCAAGATCATTCCAGGTGTTCTATGTTGTTCTAAGATGTCTCCAGGTGTCCCTAAACAAGTATTGAGCAAGCACACAGCCCATGGATTCATTAGAAGTGGTTTTGGAGTGTTATGTGTGGGAAACAAGCAAAAATTCGCCCAGATCAGAGGTTTACGGATCGTAAACCTGGTCCCCATACGGTCCGCAAACACCCTTATCAGCGAAAAGAGTTTTAAAAATTGACAAGTTTGGCCCCTTGACTTGTATAATCACATATATTGTCTTGTAACTTGTAAAAAGCCATATTTAGCCAATGTTAGGTATACCTGGGACATAGTTTTACAAGTTGACGCTTTTAACCCTTCTTCTTACAAACTTGCACGTTTTATCACTTAACGGCATCAAAGCCCTCCATGGCCAATATCAAGCATTACCGAGAGTATGATTGAACATTACGAAACTCTGGGTTCGTTAAAATGTCACCCAGAGGTAAGAATTAACATGTTGACACTTTTAACCCTTTTGTTACACAAACTTTCAATTGTTTCCACAAACGGCTTCTTATGTCCAATAATTGACTCGTTTGAGAATACATACATTATATAAGGTCACTCAGAGGCATAGTTTAAGCATTTTGACACTTTTAGTCCATCCACATACATCTTTTCAATGTTTGGCAACTTTAGTCCTTCTTAGTCAACTTTTGACATAAATAGGGTTTAGGACACGTGTCTTCACCTCATTGGACACGATTTTACGAGGTGTTACAATTAGGGGCACTAAGAGGGCCGACCTTAGGCTGGTAATGGGTGCCAGGGAATGGGAGAATGAGGTCCACCAAATTTTCATCAATAGTACAAATACACTTCATTTTTTATTCATTTAAAGTTAATGAGAGTCCCGCTTGTTAATTAAGTGATCAAATCACTTGCCCTTTATTATACAAGCATCTACGTTTATGATTTTTTTTTATTTTTTTTTTACAAATGTGTTTATAATACAAGCATCTACGTTTATGAAAAAAATTTGTTCCAACTCGCCCCGGATCAAAAAGTTCTCATGGTTCTTACAACTGGAGGTGGTTTTCATTTTAGCGGTCCCCTATATATATATATATATATCTTAATTCTTTTTATATAGTAAACATATACCAATTCCAATATAGGCCAATTTACAAATCATTTTTTATGGTTTAAAATTTAGCCCACTTGACACTAAGTTTATTGAGCCTAATATTAACTTGATTTTAAAAAATAAAAATAATAAAACATAATTGTAAAGGCATAAGGGCGCATTTTTCAAGCTCGAACATGGTATAAAGATTCCCAAAGACGCCACTGCACGACATAATACGAGAAAGTTGTATGACAAATCAAGACAACTAGTTTTTGCCCCGCGCGTTGCAGGGCACTAACCGAATATTTCTCTCTCATAACATATATGTGTGTGTTTTGGTTACTTATACATATTGCTCATAACACGATCTTAAAAAAAAATTACATCGTGGTTCAACCAATTAAAACAAAACACTACTAAACTTTTGATAAAAAAAACCTAAAGCGATGGAAAGACTACAATTTTAAACTGTTGGCAAAATTGTAATTTTTCAGGACAAATAAGCGTGTGCCAGGCAGCCACCTAACGCAAATAAAAATTACACATAGTCAACCAATTAAAACAAAACATTGCCATAGTTTTGTTAAAAAAACAACGATGGCATGACTAGAATTTTACACTGAGGGCAAGATCGTAATTTAACAGGAAAAAAAACAATGGCAAAACTGTAAAATTGAACTGAGGGCAAAATCGTAATTTGACTAAGAGAAAAAAACAAAACTAATGGAAAAACTGTAAATTTAAATGGGACAAAATCGTATTTTTGTTGGACCAATGGGGAAGTGTCAGGCACCTATCTGACACTATTCCCCTCCATGTAGTTTAAACACGCATATAAACAAAGTTAACTAACAAAAATAATTTTTTTCTAAAAAGAAAGGGGCTAAACATCTATATTAGCGAAGTTGAAGGTTTAAAAAAAATACAAATAACGACGAACAAGTACTAAAATTAATAAAAACAGAGGGACTAAACATGTATACTACCAAAGTTATAGCAAAGGGACTAAACACGCATATAAACAAACTGAACAAATAAAAAGAAAACTTAAAAAAAAACAAAGGGACTAAACACGTATATCAACAAAGTTGCAGATTTAAAAGTTAAATAGAAAAAGGAGTAAACTGCCAAAATGGTCTCTGAGGAGTAAACTTTTGCCACTTTAGTCCAAAACTCAAACCTTTTGAATTTAGGTCCATGTGGTTTCAATTTTATTGCCATTTTCATCCAAAATCAAAATCTGGTCAGATATTTCAGTTAACATCCAGTCTTTTTCCTCCTTTTTAATAAAGGGCAAAATGGTCAGATTTTTTTTAATTTGTTATAATAAAGCGTTAAAAGACCATTTTGTCTTTCATTAAAAGGGAGGAAAAAGACAGAAAAATTGGATGTTACCTGAAAAATCTGACGAGATTTTGATTTTGGATGAAAATGGCAACAAAATTGAAACCACAAGGACCCAGATTCAAAAGGTTTGAATTTTGGACTAAAGTGGCAAAAGTGATCAAACCTCAGGGACCATTTTGACAGTTTACTCTAGAAAAAGTAACGATCAATGAGGGGGTGACAGGAAGCTGTCGGACACTATTCCCCCTCATTCTATTTGTAATTATAGGTAACAAAGTTTGGTATAAAAAAGTTGCATACTATCATATTATTCTTTTTAAGAATTATTAAAAAAAGGAATTGGTCAGTAGCCACTTATCTTAAAAAAATAAGTAAATAAATAAATAAATAAAGTAGTTTGGTTTGGTGGTTTACCGTTTATGAATAACTTCAGAGCAAGAAATGTTTTGACTCAAGGGTTTGAATTGGGTTGATTGGTAATCCATAATCGTTAATGCCTTTTAAAGGACATTTTCCGCCACATCAATATTATAATACCTTTTAAAAAATGTATAATGGTTAACGCTTTTTAATGTTCTCATTCTATCATTACTTTCCAATTTTGTTTTTCACACTAAGCATTATAATACACACCCCGCTGCGGTGTGCACATATAATGTATATATGTGTGGGCCATCGGGAGGCAAAAGTGAAAGTGCACTAATTTTAACGTTATTTTACTAATATCATGAAAATAACGTTAAAAGCGGCGGGCGGTCAATCATGCATCATGTAGTAGCGTTGATAACCGAAAGACAAAAAGGTACATGCAGTAATCGACATTTGTCTCGATTGTTGAATGTTATGTGCCTTATGTCCAAGGCTTGATGAAAAACTACTATCGAGCCGGGAGTCTCACTGGAAGCAGCCTCTCTATTCCTACGGGGTAGAGGTAAGGCTGCCTACATCTTACCCTCTCAGACCTTACCTTAGCTTTGCTATTGGCGGGATTTACTGAGGATGATGATGATGATGATGACGCTAGACATTATAGTAGAAATTCCGCTCCTTCTTCATGCCCCTATAAAACCCACAGGGGTGGTGTTAAGGGCATTATCAATCCACTTCATTCCCATATAATGTCCATTACTCATGGTCTTATTCTGAGTTGAAGTTTATACTTGAAGATGTTAGAATGAACATATCAATAATCAGTTAAAAAAATGTACACGTCTAGATGGACCAACTTAAAAAAATGGTGTGCCAAGATGGGTAACCCTAAAAAACAGAACGAGTTAAGCGAGCAACGCTCTTTACCTCTTCTTCGGTCGCTCTGAGAGCATTCTCATCCAATCCATCAAAACTTGTGAGGGTGAGTTTTTATATTATAAAGGGTATAAAAAGTGATTGTGAGTGGAGGAGAGAGAAAATGTTACTGTTCATCTGTATATTTGGGGGGACACTGTTCACCCAGTATAATTTTTTTAATATATATTGAAAGTGGTTGTGAGTGAAGGAAAGAGAAAAATGTGATGATAATATTATTTAATTGAAAATAAGAGAGAAAAAGTATTTGCTTTTAGTGGAAATATATTGATATAGAGTTGTTTTTTAGTGGAATGTATGTATAATTTGATGGATTGGATGAGAATGCTCTGAGTTAACATCATTTTATCCTCGTGATCCAACCCGGCCCACTCATTTTGCCACGTGGAGCCATTTAAAGGGAGGTTTTATTGAAATATGAATGGGCGTTTGTGATGAGAAGAGAGGCCCAATAGAAAAACAAAACTAGTATAAGCCCAGGCCTGTTGGGCTGTTGCAATTTCAGGACTTACTGGCCCAACTTCACTGCAACCAGAAAAGTACTGCACCTCTCCTCAAGGCCGCTGCCCTCTCATCTCTCACTCTCTCTCTGCCTTTGGATCGCCCAGACCCGACCCGACCCGCTACTCCAGACGACAGTCACCACAAAATCTATACTCTCTTTTGGTAAAGCTTCTTAGATGAACTGAATTACAGATTTAGTATGTAAGAGAATGGAATTTGGTTATTTGAAAAAATTAAGTTAATTTGGTTATTGCTGTTACTGATGTTCATTATTTTATTTACCACAGGTTTGTTCTTAACTTGCACCAAATTTGTTGTTTTCTTGATGTAATCATGTTATGTACGTATGTTCATGAAGAACTTTTGGGTTTTGACTTTTGATGATAGATTATTGTGCCCTAACCAAATTGACTATTTTTAGAACGGCCCGTTTCCACCTGTACATTTTTTGGCAATAACCATTTTGACCCGAACTAAATGAGCATTTTTAAAGCGACTTGTACTGACCCGAACCCGTTCTGACCCGTGCCCATTTTTCTAGGTGTAGTGCCTCTATTTAGTTAGTTGCTGGGATTTGGTGACTTGATTTAGATTCTGGTTTTCTTGAATATTGTTCAAGTAATTCGTTGTATGAATTCGGTTTTTTTTTTTTGGCTGATGTTTGGGTTTGCTGAATCAGTGATATCACTTGTAATCCAATAAGTGAAAATATAAACACACATACTAATGCATAAACATAGCTTTATTTATCTCATTGCATCCGTTGTAATCCAAAATATCCATATAGGAAGGGCAATGATTTTTCAGGGCTGTTTGAATGTGATGTATGGGATAATGACACTGAGCATTCATAATTAAATATTTCTTTATAATGAAAATTGAAATGTGATTTGTTAGCTACTTAGATATAGTAAAGTTGTATAAACAAGTTTACTTTTGATAATCAGCTGGCTGCGGCTAGTATGTTATCTAAGCAGCCATATTTCTTGCGACCAAAATGTTGGCATCTGTATTAATTTAAATCCGAACCCATGAGATGTTAGAGAAATTAACTAACAAGTAACAACATGGCATGATTCACACATCATTATTTGGTTTCGATTACTTAGAATTATTGCATCAGCATGATGCATCGTTCTCTGACGTATTTTCTTGGACTTTCAGTTACAAGCGCCCAAAGTATTATTTATCCATCTGAATTTGTTAAAAGAGATGAATGAAAATGAAGATACTTGATACTTCTTGGGGCCACTGCTGTTGATGAATGACATTTAAACGGTGTTTGTATTAATTTTTTTATCAGGTACCTGAATGCATTGACAAACTTGGTGAAGCAAGAATCAAGATTTGGGTTCTCATATGTGATAAAATGGATATAGCAGTGAATATCGGGTAAGTTTTGTGTCTTCTCTGTTTTCTTGTTGACATTTTGTTTAAATTAAGTTTATATTCCTTAAAATTCTTGCATTAATGCATGCTTATTTTTATGCTACGGTTTAATATATTCTTTTTGACCCGACTCGTTTTGCCCCCATTGACGAAATTTTTTGGATCCACCACCGTCTCACACCAACATTACAATTTACATATGCAAAGCTGTATCTTTTGTTTCTGTTGGAGATTGAATAAATTTTGCGTTTCTTGGATTTGCGATTGTGTTGAGAGTTATATGTGCATTATTATTTAGCAAATATAAAGAGCATTGAGTAGTGAGTTGATTATGGTACAAAATCAACTGAAAAGGCCAAGTGCTACCGTTTAATTGTAATTATTTTGACCCGAACCCTCACTGAATAAATATTTCAATTGATTTTGGGTTTGGTGTCAACTTGGAGAACGGCTGTCGTGAGATTCTAGTGTCACTGATTATGTTTAAAGAGATGTACATGCCAACAATAAAAAATGCTCTATTTTACATGTGGTATAAAACTAGCTATATACATGAAAAAGCCATCAATGAATGTAAACAATTTTCTTATATAATTTTACATTAATTTCATTATATCTTCTACTACATTTACTACTTTAAGTTCAACAACTTCTCTAACCGAAGGAAATTAAAATTCTGAATGAGGCGCCATAAAGGTTGTTTGTGAGTTCAACTCCATCAACATAATAGCACTTTTAAATTTACTTATATTGGGTATTTAACAAATAAATATTATCTTTTTAAATTTACTGCCTTTTTTAATGCGTGATGGATTATAACAAAAATAATGTTTGTACTTCCTGTTTACAGAGCCATCAGCCAAGCTAACGTCTTTAAGCTCCTCAGACAAGCGAGTCTTTTATGAGCCGATCTTGATCCTACAGGCTGTGTTTTGAGCCGAACTCACTAGCGGAGCTCAAGTATTATCAGGCTCGGGCTTGGTCTCGGTCACATCTCTAATCTCAGCTCTTTTACGTGAGAATCCGGTTAGGTTTAAATCAGAAATGACAAACCTGAGATTAACGTTTCGAGGGGATCTGAAAAGCTTTCAAACTAGCTCTCTCGTTTAATCCACACCTTCATGAATATCCTCTTACGGCGCCACCACGGTTCTCTCGCCCCTTTTAACCTCCAACCCACCATCGAACACGACATCATTTCCCTCTGCAAGAACAACCTACTTTTTGACGCCATACGTCTCCTAAACTCCATTCATTCCCATAAACACGTCACCAAAAAACCCATCCTATACGCTATTCTTTTACAGACATGTACAAAGTCCAATTCTTTCAATCATGGTCTCCAGCTACACTCCCATGTTATCAAAACCGGACTCGAAACCGACCGCTTTGTCGGCAACAGTCTCCTTGCCCTTTACTTCAAGCTATGCTCTGATTTCACCGAAACCAAACGGGTTTTTGATGGACTTTATTATAAAGACGTTGTCTCCTGGACTTCTATGATTTCGGGTTTTATTCGCGTTGGAAAACCTTTGTTGTCGCTTGATTTGTTTAAAGAAATGATGGGTATTGGCGTTGAACCAAATGGGTTTACATTGTCTTCGGTGATTAAGGCGTGTGCGGAGATCGGAGACGTAAATCTCGGTCGGGGATTTCACGGGATTGTCTTTAAACGTGGTTTTGATACCAATCACGTGATTGCGAGCTCCTTGATCGATATGTATGGGAGAAGTTACGTCTCCTACGATGCACACAAGCTGTTTGATGAATTGCTTGTACCGGATCCCATTTGTTGGACTTCGGTTATTTCCGCCTTTACTAAAAACGATCGGTTCGAAGAAGCGTTGGTGATATTTGTCTCGATGCTGAGGAAGCATCGAATGTGTCCGGATGGCTTCACGTTCGGAACCGTATTGACCGCTTGTGGAAACTTAGGAAGGTTAAACCAAGGTAAAGAAGTTCATTCCAAGGTCATTACTTCCGGAATTCACGATAACGTAGTTGTCGACAGCAGCTTAGTTGACATGTACGGTAAATGCGGTTCCATGTATGAATCTCAAACGGTTTTCGACAGAATGACATCACCAAACTCAGTGAGTCGGTGTGCATTGCTTGCCGGATACTGCCAAAAGGGTGATTTCAATACCGTTGTTGAGCTATTCAGAGCGATGAATGAGGTCGATCTTTATAGTTTCGGAACCATAATCAGAGCCTGTGCGGGTTTGACAGCTGTCAGACACGGAAAAGAGGTTCATTGCCAGTATCTAAGGAAGCACGGGTGTCAATGTATCGTTATAGAGTCGGCTTTAGTCGATCTATATTCAAAGTGTGGTTGTGTAGACTTTGCTTATCGAGTTTTCAAACGTATGCAAACTCGAAATCTGATAACTTGGAACTCAATCGTTAGCGGGTTTGCTCAGAACGGGCAAGGTGCAGATGCTATTCACATGTTCAACGATATGATAAACGAGGGGGTCAAACCCGACAGCATCAGTTTCATCGGTGTGCTTTTCGCTTGTAGCCATGCCGGTTTGGTTGATGAAGGGCGCGAATACTTCATGTCAATGAAAAATAAGTACGGAATTGAAGCTAAAATTGAGCATTATAGTTGTATGGTTGATCTTTTAGGGCGTGCTGGACAGTTAGAAGAAGCTGAATGTTTGATAATGGAGTCGAGTTTTAAGGATGATAGATCTCTTTGGGCGACGCTTCTTGGTGCGTGCGCTACTAGTACTAATTTCGTTGCGGCGGAAAGAGTTGGTAAAAAGATGATGGATTTGGACCCGAGTTATCATTTGAGTTATGTTCTTTTAGCTAATGTTTATAGAGCGATCGGACGGTGGAATGAATCGGTGAAGATTATTGGGCTTATGAAAGATAGAGGAATTCATAAAACACTTGGCAAAAGTTGGATTGATATAGATGTACTACAAATCATTTAATTATTTTGTCTACGGTTTAGGGTTTAGGGATTTCGTTCAGGTGTTGCGCCATTATGAGTCATTACCCGGGTAGATTTGTTCGACTAGTTGAATATCTTGTTTGCTAATAACTACCCTGAAGAAAATCATGTGGATCAATTTGTACCTCAAGAAGCAAGAGGTACAAACTCGAATCGAGATTATATAAGCAGTTTATAATTGCTCTTAGGTTAGTGATAGAAATCAAAATGGCTGCTTAATCCAACTTCAACTCTTTTTTAACCCTTAGATAAAGACATTTGATTTAGTTTTTCCAAATCCATATTTAGCTTAGTGTATACCCATTTCATGCATTCCAACATGCTCATTTACCCATATATATATTAGTAACATTTGACATTCATCTTGAATCCTCAAGAACATCTCGAATCTATCATCGATTCTTCTCGAACGTTTAATATGTACATTTATGATATTTGTAGAGAAACAATGCATATGTACGCAAGCATGCTAATATAACACCCTAAACAAATCCTACATCAGCCGTAAATAAGAAAGATGTTAGGTTCACAATAAATGTCCCGCATAAAATGAGCATGGGTTGTGGATGAGAGTAGAAATTAATAGTTTATCGTGCTCAGGTGGAAGTAATTCAAGAATGGGTGATTTCTTGGTAAGTCTCCACTCGTGTAACCAAAAAATAAAGTCGTGAGCCCCTTGTAGGTAAAACAAACAATATCGGTTAGTGTGAGAAGAAACATGTTACAAATGGTATCACAGTCACACCTAGCCACATAGATAGTGGGGCAAACCTAATCAAGGAGGATGAGTCCAACGGGGTCTTTGCTATGCCTTAGACGAATCTCACACCCCTCATTGGGATGATGTGCAAACCTTATCGAAAGTGATGGATCCATATGAGGGAGGTCTAGGAAAATCCTGCACCGGTTGCGTTCATGGCGGATGTGGGGTTTATAAGGAATGCATCGTCTCAAATATAACTAATATATTTTGGGCGTATTGGTTGTGGATGATAGGAGAGCTCCATAATTAAGCATGCATTGTTAAGAGTTATTCTAGAAGCAGTGACCATCTCGGAAATCTCCACTTATGTAGCAAAAGAAAGGCTGAGATCCTTATGGGTAAAATGGTATGTGACTATGGGGCTGTTTGGCAACATCTGAATGGTTAAGTGCTGAACCAGTAAAAGGTCTGAACCATTAAGTGCTGAACCAGTAAGAGGTCTGAACCATTAAGAACATGTATAATGCTTAACCGTTCAGAGGCAAATGTCTGACCAATTCAGATTAGAGGTCTTAACCATTCAGACTCTGTATAAATCTTAACCATTCAGAGACAAATGTCTGAACCATTCAGACATCTGCTCGTGAAACAAACAGTCTGAACCATTAAGTGCTGAACCAGTAAGAGGTCTGAACCATTAAGAGCCTCATTAAGAGGTAAACAAACAGCCCCTATGAGTGTTATGTCACAAATAGTATTAGAGCACTTTTGTGCCGTACGAGATGGTGGAGAAAACCTATCAAGGATGATGAGTCCCTACTCGTGGGACGGTAGGATACGGATACATTCTGTCTAGCCTTGTGCAAAAAAACACGTGATGGTGACAATTTGAACAAAATCATACTTCACACATTTATAATGATTAATCGTTTTCTTTTTCTTTTTGGAATAGAGAAAATAACACAAACAAAGAAAAACGAGTAGCAAGATACTAGTAAGAACACATACCGGATATAATTAGGGAAAGAAAAAAAAAGGGATCGATATCATTTTAACCAATTTAAACTACTAAACTTAGGTACATTTTTAATCCAATTAAACAAAACCAACTTTATAATTATATATATCTACCGTTGAGACGGGAACTAAGTATAACTTTTTTTCTGAAACCTTGGGTTGTCTTTGTTGGTAATTAATTAAGTTAAAGTAATTTGTGTTTTAAAATAGAAGTCAAAGGGGGAGTTTTTGTTTGTACAGAACCACACATTGTTTTCATAGTTTCAGATTTTGCAGAAGAGGTCAAAGAGGCTCACATGCCTGTCACCTTTTGCTTTAAGGACGGCAGCCACAGTTAACGCACGTTTCTTAATTTTTTAGCCGTAAATTTGGAAATGATGTGTTCTTTCATATATATTTTTTTAACGACAAATTTTCATCACTGACGGACCACTATAGTATTATCGTGTCATCAATAGAACCACCCGATCATATTAATTTCCACTAGGCATAATGTCTATACACCAATTCAGAAGGGAACCCAATAAATATGAAAAAAACTCCTCTTGTGAGATTCGAACCCAAGACCTATTGGTCTTAAAACCTTATCCCACACTCAGAAAACTTGGTTACAACCGGTTGCCTCTTCAAAGCCATCTCAGTTTCCTAGCCGAAGAACAACATCATCATCGCGTACACAACTTAAGACACAGGTCAAAAGTACAATACAACTATGCATAAAGAAAGCAACCATCATAACGGGTGAGGTAGTGGGACAAATGTAAGGCAGTGCACAAATGTGGGTTTCACCTTTCATACCCAACAATCGTACAACTAAACAACAAGCAAGTACAATACCCTAATACATAAAACACCCATTAAGCAAAGAGTCAACACAACAATGCTAAAACCACTTACAAATTAAGTGGCATTTTATAAGAGTAAACCATAGGTCACCGCAATTAACATGTAGATCACAACCTGATTCACAAAGCAAAACCCAATACCATTCCAACGGTAACAACTTAGAATTTTGTCATCGCTGCAACAAAAGTTGCCCCGCCTCATGACAAAATGCCATAACAGATGCTATAGACATGCTGTGTCCAAACCGAAGGTTATGTGTGTTGATCTTCAACAATCATGCAAGTCTCTCAGATGAAGCCATGGCCGTCTTCATAGATATCCGAAACAACAATCACAAAACCACAAATGCCAAATCCCGTATACCATAACAAAAGGTCAAATATTTGTTCCACAAAATGGTCATATGACCTCCAACAACACGAAAATAAAACATTAGACAACTCCATTAAAAACAGACATCAAGACATGCCAACCGTTCTTAGGATGAGAGTATTCTCATCGTCATCTAAGCAAGGAACCCAAAAACATAAAATAGCCTCTCATTTTTTACAAGAGTTGTGGGTAGTGAAGAGTTTCTCTTAGTTGCTGATTTTATTAGAGACATAAAACTCGAATAAAAGTTTCACTTAATTAGTTATTTAATTAGAGACATAAAAACTATAATAAAAGCTAATCAAGTGACATAAAACTCTACTCAAGAGTTTCACCATATGAATGAGTTTAATTAGTAATTATAATTTCACTCAATTATAAATTAACTAAATATCCATTCACTAATTTTCCCAACAGTGTATAAGGCTTCTTCTAAATCAATGCCTAACACCAGTCTGGCTTTGATTTTTATGAAGCTTATACCCCTAGTACAACCTAGTACGAGCCATCTAGGGCATGAAAGTGTACAAATAGGCACATGGGTGTGCGAATAGTTTGAGCCAATTGAAATCTTGCATGATGTAACGCTTGTGCATGTGATATCAACATTTGATCGAGCACTGATCGCTTGAGAAAAGAGTTCCTGTCATGTTTTCGTATTCCTCACCTTGTTGTTCTTGATTGGCATAGATCAGCAGTAGAATTTGCGTGAATTTTTTTATACTTTTACTAGATGATCAAAAAATGAAATACACAAGTCTATTGATATATAGTGTAGATAAATAAACTAGGTGCACACTAGCTCTGTTATTCAAGTAACTGTTGTTATTGCATTCTGACCAACTTTTTTAAACAAGTGAAAACACAGAAATACTAATCTAACGATAGGTGTTGGAAAATTAAGGTTGATAACGTTAGAGAGCTGAAGCTGGTTGGAGTCACCGAGTTTTGAGAGGTAAAAACCTATATAACCATTCTTTTCAATTTACCATAAAGATGAAAAATAGAATTTTCATTTTTGGGGTTGAATAAATATATATCCGATACTCATTTTAGCCTAAATCTGGGAAAATTGTGTATTTACGAGTCTTATTAAAAAAATACCTAGGGAAATAATGTATTAATTTAATAATGTCATACTCGTCTTGATCATTTTTAAACATTTTGTTTGGTTTTAAACTTTTAGAAACTATAAACCATAGATACTATCTACCTCTTTATATTTGTTTGATAAGAACTGAGAAAATATTTTTATAGAATCAGTTACTTGTTTATAAGTATGTTATATCTATCTTAATTTGAAATTTAAATTATAAAATTTTATAATATTATTCACGAAAGTTCGATGAATTATGAGTTCTCGTGGGTAGCCGTATTTGGTTAAATATGTGGTGGGCTAGTGGAATCTTGGTGGTGGGATAAGACTTATGACCATTAGGTCATGGGTTCGATTCCCACAAAGGGGGTTTTTCCCAGATTTATTGGGTTTCCTCCTGAATTGGTGTACGATGATACTCCAATGGTCCGTCAGTGATCCAAATTTACCGTTAAAAAAAAATAAATATGTGGTGGGCTATTAACCAATCATATGCATGAGGTCCAGTCTGTAAGAGCGTGAACTGAGCGCCAGACGTGTAATTTTATGTATTAAAAAAGATTTTAGGTAGTTACACAATAAATTAAGCACGTGCTCTAAACCTAACAATCATATATATGCCAGTCAACCAACATCATCCTGGTGCTCTAAGGCTGAAGGGTGTGGGGGCGTCACCCAACCCAGCTGGCCACCCATAGCGTCCCAGGGCGCCATCGTACCACACCCCCGGCACTATGGCGGGGCGCCATTGAACCATCGCCAAGATGGTAACGAGCTGCAACGCGATTGGGCCGAAGAACATTTACTTTTTTGACCGTTTGAAACGGTCATAATTTAAAAAAAAATTACTTTTTATTTTATTTATAAATTAACACTATAAATACCCACTATTTTTTAACATTTTCACATCATTCCTCTCACTTTCTACCTCACTTTTTATACAATTCTCTTCATATTTTTTAAAACTTCCCAACAATGTTTCCTAGCAACCCAAACAACCCATGGGACCCGACGAATCCGTTTTGGCAAAATTTGCAAAACAACGAGCAAGAGGACCGCTATAGCCGAGACCCGCGTACGGGTGAGGTTGGATATTATCCAATGCCACCAACTTCTCCTCATCCCACCACTCAACCGATGCCCCCATATTTCGGGTATTATTCTCAACCCCCATTTTTTCCGCCAAACATGCCACCACCAAAAGAGCTGCCTCGTCCAACTGGTAGGGATAAAAGTAAAGCCAAGACACGTGGAAAGTCTATTAAATCAGATGGCCCGTCAAAGATTAGCGACTTCCAGGCAGATCTCAAGCAAATAATCTCCATTAGGGAAAAATGTGACAACCGTAAAAAATACAGGTATCCGTACAATTAATTAATATTGATTAGTGCTTAATGACTGTGCTGAATTACAATTAATGACTTAAACTATTTTCTGATTACTGCAACATACTTACATGTGCATCACATATTACATAACGTCATCTCATTATCACATGCAAACTTTATTGGCATACATGATGCACAAAGCACAGTTAGCACAGTTAGCGGATAACTCAGAAAAATGCTGACGATGTTCAGTACATAGACAGACAGTGTTTTGAGACCCCGTATGGGTCAGGGACAAGGTACTACACTAGTATGGAGTGTAGGGAAGTAAGGACCATAAAACTGCTTCACTAGGTGATAGTTTAAGTGCCGGAAAGTGCCTAAAACCCACACAAAGTGCAGAATTCTGCATATTTCAGCAAAATTCAGCAATTTAACAAGCTAGTAACATGCAAAAATATGACTAAATGGTCCTGAATGCTTTCCCAAGTGTCGGGAATCAAAAGTGTCACAAAAGGGTACATAAAGATCACTAAACAGAATAGTTTGACACTTTAACGAACCGGTATCTAACCGAACAACCAGACATTACCCGAAACACCAAAATTACACTAGAAACATTGTTTTAATGTTTCTGAGCTAGTTATGATCCCCGAACACCATAACACCTCATATAAAATATCTAAGTAACTAACACTTATAACTAATACTTGGATTGGAACTTTAATCTAACTTAATGGTTGGAACTTACACTTAGACCCCCCCTTCTTTGGGACGGTCACAATAACCCCACCAAAATCTCCACTAAATCTCATTTGATCTTACTTGATCCTCTAAAGATTGATTAAGGATATGTTGTGTACTATGGGAACACATGAACCATTGGTTAAAAGCCTAAATTGGATTATAAGTAAACCATCATCATCAACATCTCTCACACTTAACACCTCCATCTCTCTCCCTCTCGGCCGAACATAGCACCACCACCACCACCATTTCCATCTCACTTCCAACCATTCCAAGATCATTCTAAGGTGCAAGGAGCCATACAAAGGAGCTTGGTGCTTGTGGATCTTGAAGGACCTCCATCAATTGCTTTTATCCATCACTTTTGTCATCACCATCATCTTGTGTTCTTCCCTAGCCTTTGTGCTAGTTGTAAGACTCTCATGATCCTTATTTACTTCATATGTTGTTAGTTAAATGATGATGTACATTGATAAACTTGATGAACACTAAAAGACATAATCATAAATCTCTAACATAAGCTTGATATATGATGAAACTATGTTGTTTAGTGTATGAATGATACTTGCTTGTTATTTACTTGAGATTATGATGTTGATCATCATAAGGAGCTTGCTAGATTGTGATTAAACACATGATCTAGCTAGAGAGAGGATGATTATGTGATAAAACAAGATGATCATCCTCATGTGTTAAGCATGAACTTGAAGAATAAAGTGATTTCTTGAAAAATAATAAACAAGTGAGTTAGTAATCTTATGGATCTAAGATTTATGAATGGTTTTCCAAAAGAACCAAGTTCAAAATGTGATTTTTGAAGATCTTGGTTCTTACTTAAATATACACTATTTTTGGTGGTAAAACAAGTATAAAAACACTTTGTTTACAAGAAAAATTCAAAAGAATGATTTTTGGAGAAATCATCTAAGAAGTTGTAAACACTCAAATCTTTCAAGAATGAGATTTTTAAAGAAATAAACACACTTTAAAGGGTAACTAAGTCTACTAAACATACTACCAAGTTACTACAAGTTTTTATGAAAACTCAAGTTCATGATCATTATGTAGATAGCTTTGTTTTAGCACTTGGTAAGTGTAGATTGATTGTTGCTTGTTTATGATGATTTTTGAAAAGAAAATGATAGGCTTTAATAGCATGGACACCTCCATTTTTAAGGGAAACTATGGCACAATTTTCTAAAAATACAAAAACTTAGAAAAATATTTTCTAAACAAGTATTTACAAGTGAGTTTTAACTATGGTTTCAATATAAACTTTGCCATAGATTTTGTTACAAAATACAAGTATTGGAGGTTGGTTTTTATAAATAAAAATGGATAAATATATATTTAGAATATATATTTACATTAATCATACATTGTGTGTGATTATTTGTATATTTGGTGTAATAATTATGTTATTTTAGGATTTAAAGTAATATAACTTAACAAAATACCAAGAAGTTACAATCCAAAATAATACAAAAAATCACAAGGAATAAATATATAAGTTACAAACTTAATATTGTGAAATCAAACGCAAGAACGTAACTTACAAATATTCCGGAAAATACCGTTACAAATATATTTTTGGTAAATATTATTTTGGATACAAGAAATGAAAATATGATTTTTGTAAATATTACAAAGTGTATCATATTTTTGACAAGGAGAAAATATATTATTTTTGGAAGTAAAAATATATTTTCTTAGTATATTTAGAAGATATATGATTTTTGGGAAAAATATATATTTTCTTGAAATACATTATTTTTTTTTTGACAAAATAAGTTTATATATATTTTCTAAGATAAGACTTGAAAATATATTGTTTTGGAGCTACAAATACAAATATACATGTACGAGATACCCCCATCCTTGGGAAGGAAATACGAAAATAAATACTTGAGAAGTATTATTACAAAATATTGTTTAAACAATTAATCCAAAAATTTAATATAATTTAAAAGTTAAAATAATTATTATTTTAACAAGTAACTATAACTTGGAATAATATTAGATACGTAAAAGAAACGTAACTCAACACGTTAACTCTAAATCAAGGCACGGCCCGTTCGCCTAATAGACGTTAGTACATTGTAGGTAGTCGAGTTTGCTGAAGAAATTTGGGTTACGATTCTGAAGACGCAATACAGTGAGTTCATGTCCCCCTTTTCTTTTAACTGTTTTCAGTTTTATAACTTCGGGGGTGATATACATGTTACAATTGTTTACAAACGTTTTATACACGGTATGGTTAGCTAAGGAGGGTTACTGCTTGATCATGTGAAAGGTGTGTACTACACTTAAGGCCATTAATCCTCGTCGTAGGACCGAGGGACATGAGTGATATATCTATTTGGGTGTAGCGAGCCCACACCCATGAGGACCAGGGTGGCCCATGTGGTGACTATGTCCACATACTAATGCCGTGGCAAAATTCCGCTAGGTTTGAGTTTTTCTGCACCATTTCACACATACCATTGGCCTTGCAAACCATTGGTGATCTGTTTTTCCTTATTGCTACATACCAGGGACATACATACATACATACATACATACATACTTTAAAGGTTTATTCATACACATACACATGAACTCGCTCAACTTTTGTTGATGTTTTTAAATTACATGTATTTCAGGGAACTAATGGATCTGGCAGGTGTGTGCATGTTTTCAAGCTGCGTCATGAATAAAAGATGTCGTCCGTGGTCGTAGAGTTTAGGAGGTGTATCCTATTCCTGGATGGGATGCATGTTTCTGAACTCGGTTTATTTAAAGTCTTTTGTTGAGTCTTTGTGAACTCGTTTAAACATTTTGGGGTTTGTAACTTAAATTTGGTGTCAACGTTTCAGACAAGTATGATGTGGTATTTTCTAAACTTAATATATGGATGCACATCTTATGGTTTTATCATATAGCGTTGTTATGATTGAATGCTATGGTATTAAGTAAGTCACACCAATAACCACGGTTCCACAAAAGTCAGGGTGTGACAGCTTGGTATCAGAGCTTCGATCGTAGCGAACTAGGATTCTTTGTCGAGTCTAGACTATGATCATTAGGGCTCTCACGAAAATGTTTTCACAAACATGTTTTCATTGCATACACAAAATGTCCAGATCCATGAAACAAACATTTTTACAAATAAAAGACACAAAATACATTTCAAAGAATTCGTTTATAATTCAGTCTGAGAGACTGGGGAGTTAGTCTGAGAGACTAGCTGGGTAGTGCAGTCTGAGAGACCGGGTAGTCTGAGAGACTAGTTGGGGCAGTCTGAGAGACTGGGAGGTTCAGCCTAAGAGGCTGGGTAGTTCAGTTTGATAAACTGGGAGGTCTAGTCTGAGAGACTAAGTAGTTCAGTCTGAGAGGCTGAGTGGGATAGTCTTGGGAAGACTAGGATGCATACATGCTTACATTGTTACTACTTACATGCTTATTTGATGATTGTTGATGTATGTGCATATGTTGTGATTGATTTGTTACAGACACCATGTCCTCCTTTGAGAGTGGAGTATCCGATACAGTAGACCCCATGGCCATAGTTTCGGATGATGAGATCATCCCAGAGGATGAGGTTTTTACATCTGACACTACGAGTGACGACGATGATGATTTCCAGCCATTTGCTTTACCAGATTTTAGCGATGATATACCGCTAGCTGATGGTCTTCCTGGCGAGCATCTACTTCTTGTTCAGATCCCTGCTCCTTTTCCTCTTGCTGCATTTCCTCTCGAGGATCTGCCTTTTGATGCTATGTCTGACGATGACATCGATCTTTTTATTGAGGGTCCCCCTGAGGGTGCCCAGGATGATGGAGCTCCAGTTGCCGATGTCATTGCTATTCCGCTTGTCGAGATTCCTGTCGTTGAGATTTCATCTGACCATTCTGGTCCTGATTCATTCGAGTCTGTGTCATCTACTACTTTACACGCACTGGGATTACAACGTTATCCCACCGATTCTGATTCTGACACAGCTATGTCTGCCGCACCTGTTCCTTCGCAGGACTTCGAGTTTGATGATGAGTTTGATCTTGTCTTTCCACACGACTTTGACCCTGAGCATGAGATTGAGTTTGTCCCTGATGATCAGCCTTTTGAGGCACCTGTCATTCCTGACGATCAGCTCTTTGATGCACCTGCTGATCTTGAGCTTGCACCAGCCGACCCTGATCCTATGATTGCACCCGAGCCTATACCTGCTCACGATCCTCTGCCTGTGCATGACCCTGTACCTGTTGATATACCTGTTGTTGCACCACATTTACCGGACCCTATACCTGCAGCCGTTGATCATGCTCCTTTTGCTGACCATGTAGACCCTAGATATGCATTCACCCACAATGGGTGGATAGAGGATGATGATGACTTGCCTCCTTTTGTTAGGCCTGTTACTCCCCCACCTGCACATACACATGCACCAGCTGATATCGCCCCGTTTCACCCACATGTGTCTGACATTCACCGCACAGATCTACCGGTCACGTTCTTACAGGATATCCCTCCACCCCGTCCAGGGGAAGGTCCATCGAGTCAACAACCCAGTCATTTTCCTCCTGTGTCAGCAGCTTTTCCCTTTGTGCCGCAGTTTTCACATACTGCTCCTTTTGCTACTACACCATCGGGAGAGCCACTTATCTGGTTTCCGCCCAACACGATGCCTGTTTCTAATCCATATCATCCTTCACATTACACTGGATACACGAGGGATGATCTGCTTTTGTCGTTACAGCTCCAGCAGGAGATGTTGTGTCGGAGAGTCATGGATCTTGAGAGGATCCCGCGTCCTCCACCTTGTACTTGTCAGTCACCATTCGCGACTCCACCCGCTACCTCTCCTGCCATACCCAGATTTTGACGTTCGTTTCCTTACTATGGAGCAACAGATTAGCTATCTGTTGCGTATCGTTCATGCTCTTGAGGAGGAGTTAGCGCATCTGCGCGGTTTGCTTTTCGTTCCTCCACCTCCTCTTCCTCCACCTTCAGCATAGCAGTTTTTGGTTTTATGTAGGTAGCATACTTTTGGTGAGAGTGTCGCAATTGAGCCCAGATTGCACAGCTTTTTGAAGACCACATTTCTTTTTGACTTTTGATTATTGTAGTTTGATGGATATTTTGGACAAGGGTGATGTGACCCTGTAGTCCTTTTTGTTGTGATATGATACATTTGATGAACTTGTAAAACTGTAATTGTGGTCATTGATATATGAAAGCTCAATCGCAACATTCTCATTATATACGTTGTTGGATTACTTGTTTGTGTTATGACATGGGATGTTATGTGTTTACTTGTGTTGATAAATGTTATTACATACGCATACTACATACTTATATGCATAAGACCTAACCTATACAAACTTCTTATAGAAGATGCCTCCTCGAAGAGACAACACACTGCCTACAACTGAGGCCGAGTTACAAGAACGAATTTCACGGGCGATAGCACAACACGAGGCCTTACGCTCCGAGCATAGCGGAGGTACCTCGGGAAGCAACCTGTTGGTGCATCCGTCTGTCGACTTCGTCTTGTATTGAGTCTTGTATTGTATTAGATAGATCAGGGCACGCAAAACGAGAAAACTGTCAAAAATAGGTTAATAGAAAATTTCACACGAAATTAGAAAGTGTAATTTCGCTTGAAATGGACCAGTGATTTCAAGCGAAATCATCTTTCTAATTCCGCTCGAAATAGGCTATTCCGTGTGAAATGGTAATTCCGTGTGAAAGGTAATTCCGCTTGAGCATGTTCAAGCGAAATTAGCTTGCCTATATATAGGAGTGTCTTGATTTCGTTTGAGCAAGTCTTGTATGTGTAATTCCGGAGCCGAAGTGCTGCCGAAGTGTCGTTTCGCTGTAAAACTTTGTCAAATCAATCAGAAAGATAGTTAAAGTGTATATCTAGCTGAATCGAACTTGATATGTCTGTTTCCGCCTTTCATATTGAGTAGAACACCTCTGAACGACTCGTTTCGGGTCTGAAAACGATCCGACAAGTGGTATCAGAGCTCAGGAGTAGGAGTTCTACCGATTTCAGCTTGATCTCATCTGATTTTCTAACTTCTACACCTTCTTTTCAAAATTGAACAAGTTTTAACGGATAAAATGGACTGATCTTTTGATATATCGTGTAAAGTACAGTGTTAATAAACCCTTGAAAGTTTTAGAGCTAAATTCAGTCTAAAAGTGACAAAATTGGATCAAAAAGGTGATTTCGTTTGAACGAACATCTGATTTCGTTTGAAAAATTGAAGTTATTTCACACGAAATAACTGATTTCGTTTGAAAACTAATTCCGTTTGAAACATTTCAAGCGAAATCAGTTATTTCGCACCAAATCGGTATTTCATGCGAAAGTGATTCCGTGTGAGTTGGTATTCCGTTTGAAACTGGTTTGCATGTAATTTCGCTTCAACAGGTGTAACAACCCGCACTTTTGTGCGTTGTTACTACTCGTTATACTCGTTACGCCTAGCACCAGAGATTCGGATCATAATGTAACTATATCACATACATCGATAATCAAAGGATAATCGCATATTTTCGAAATACAATATCACTATACTACACTATTATCACACTAACACTCACGGAGGCATTGGGTGAGGACCTATTCTACCCTCCTCAGTGGCCGTGATGTGTCGAACGTAAACAATTAACGCTAACAAGGACTCTCGGGTGAGTGCTGTAGCTCCAGTCGTCATGACGATGATGACAATACGAGTAAACGGTACCCCGTCAGTCTTTGTGGCACTACACGAAATAACGTTCACGATGACATCAAGAAAGGACCTATGCTACCCTCATTGATGGCCGTGAAACGTCGCTAATAATCGCATACTCGGATCGGAAACCGATGGTTAATTATCGAAACTTTGGATTATGGATACGTAAATACGACCCCTAGTGATATATATATATAATAATAACAATATAATAATAATATAAATTAATTATGAAAAGTACGCGCTTCGAAAACTATCAAAACGACCAAAAACGGAGAAGTCCGACACGTCAGGATAGCTATCCGGACGGATGGACCATCCGGACGGATGGGTATGCGCACGGATGGCCATCTGCACGCATGGGCCATCCCCACGGATGGGCCATCCGCACGGATGGGCTATCCGGGCCAGAACACTTCTCCTCTCCTCTGTTGCCTATAAATACCATGTCACATCACTTGAACAGTGATGTGACAGCTCCTATTCAACCAAACACGCTCCAAGACCCTTTTCCCTCGATTTCCTCGCGATTCCGGTAAGATTTCAACCTAAAACTTGTACTTCTACAATCTACACTCGATTCTACATCATTCCATCTTTCGAAACTCAAATTCTAACCATGAAATCCGCGGATTTGAGGCATTTTGAGGTGATGTCACCAAGAGTTCTTATGAACTTCAAGTTGGGGTCTCATTTCACTATAAACGACTCAGATCCGGGTGATTTCCACATGTTTTAATGACAAATCTCACCTAAATCTGTGCGATTTCGAGTTAACCATGAAGAACCATCATGAACGGCCAGATCTGATGGAACGGGGTGATTCCCGGCCGTTAGAACGAGTCGGAATTGACGGAACTTCAAGTGTTAGTGCGAAATTACACTACCCTAGTAAAAACGAACGCTTTCCTTCCGTTAAACCCTCGGAAACAGTGTTCAGAGTGCGAAACAGACATGGCAATCCACACGGATGACATGTCAACCCGCACGGATGACATGTCAGCCCGCACGGATGACATGTCAGCCCGCACGGATGGCACATGTCCGCACGGATGACTTGTCACCCGCACGGATGACATGTCACCCGCACGCACCACTCACCCGCACGCACCACTCATCCGCACGCACAGCAAAGTCAGTCCGCACGTACCACCTTCATCCGCACGGATCATCTGTATCCGGACGGATAACATGCCATCCGGACGGATGACTTGTCATCCGGACGGATAACATGTCTAACCGCACGGATGAGGACCATTCAACCAAATGAGTAACTTTTCAAGGTAATCTCGCTTAACCGTACATCGTTTACTCTATTTCTTCAAGGATCATTACAGACATACTCGCAACCGACTCAATCAAGTTGTAATCCCGCTAAATACGCACTGTGAGTATACTTGACCCCTTTTTAATCGAATTTTGGGTGTAACATACGTTTCCAACAAATCGAACTTATCAATCGAAATATTCAATCAATCGAATTATCACTTGCGAATAACTGTTATGCATAGATATACGTGATGGTAGTTGCATATGTGCTAGGGCTTATACTCGCGACGTCCCACCATGACTAGTATAGTACTATTGCGCCCGACGGGGTCTAGTTATGCCATCGTACATTCGAGCATCGAGGACTTAGTTGTAGTATCAGTTTTGTGAGTATATATGTCGTGTATTACGTTTATGCATGTGGAAATTCGCAGTACTTTTAATCTATTATGCTATACTTATCAAACCTGTATACTCGCCAATACTTTTGTATTGACAAACTATTTTAACGTATGTTGCAGGTTAGATCGCAGACTATACCAAATCAAGCTAGGAAGTCTAGAAACTCAACTAAAATCTAGGTTGTCGGATTTGTATTGTTCGAGAGGGCAAGAAATCTGTGATAACTTACGTGATTGTATTATTTGTTAGTATGGGATAACGAATGTATTAAATATTATCGCAATATAGTTGTTATGGATTCTCTTGAGCAATCTGATTCGCCTAGTGCCGCGCCCCGATGATTCCGCCATCGGTTGGGGTGTGACAACAGGTGATTCCGTTTGAAAGGGTATTCCGTTTAAAGAGGGTAATTTCGCTTGAAGAGTTAATTCCGTTTGAAAGTGCCTGTTTTGTGAAAAAGTTTACCGAATCATGGAAGAGGAATTCTATAACGCGTTTGCTACAACCCCGACTACTCCGGCTGCAATTGCTCAAAACATGAACATGGAAAATGAGACTGGAACTTTACAAAAACCCCCGAAGCTAATGGGCATTGAAGAGTATTATGGTTGGAAAGATCGGTTTGAAAACTGGGTTCAAGCTAATTATTTGAGATCATGGGAGTGTGTTGAGAAAAAGTATGTGCTACCACGTACAGATTTGGGAGTTGAAAAGAAGATTTTTGAATTTACGGATAAAGAACGTGACATGTATAAAGCAGAAAAGATGATGATTAGTTTACTCCAGCAAGCTATTAAAGAAGATATATTTGTATTGCTTCAACATGATAAGACTTCACGATCAATTTGGGAAGCACTTCGAATTAAATTTGAGGGAAGTGAGAAGATGATCAAGAGTAAAAAATCATTGTTAAAGAAAGAATTCGATTTGTTTACCAGTTTGCCGGGAGAAGATACAAAGAAATTGATTGAAAGATATTGTCACTTAGTACGGTCAATGTCATTGTTAAATATCAACAAAGATCGTGAGGAGTGGGTTGACAAATTAGCTGATGCATTACCTCAGAAAGAGTGGGGAACATACTTGATGATTTTGAAGAATACTGGAGAATATGATGGTTTGACAATTTCTCAGTTCATCGAAAAGATTGAAGGACAAGATCTTGAGCAGCATAAGATTGCTAGGATGAACAATCCAAGTGCACAACAAGATGTTAAGATGTACTTCAAAGGGAGTGTTCAAAATATCGAAGCAAGTCCGAAAATACAAACTGCTTTCAGTGCAGAAAACTCATCTGGATCAGTCAATCAAAGTCCTAGTAGCAGCAGTGGATTTTCTTCATATCCAAGTGTTAATCCGAAGGATTCTACTTCAAGTCAAAAGTTCCAAAGTTCAAACAATAGTAATGGTCATGTATTAAACTGCAACATCGCGTTGCATCTTCAGAGTGGTCAAATTTTTTCTGAAGAAGTTGTTAAAAGCCATATGTCATTGCTAGCTATAGTGTTAGAATCATATGAAGGGTTGGTTACTGGAAGGATCGGAAATCCTATGTTGACAAAAGAGGATTACGATCAGATAGATGCAGAAGAGATGGAGCTTATGGACATTAAATGGTGTCTAGCGAGTGTTTTGAGGAGAGCTGAAAAGTTTAAGATGATTACAGGGAGAGATGATTTTAGAGATGCTAATGTTTCTACTTTGGGTTTTGATAAATCTAAAGTTACTTGTTTTCGATGCAGGGAGAAAGGACATTTCAAAAGGGAATGTACAAATCGAGAAGCAAGTGGAGCAAAGAATCCGTTTGGTGGCAATGATTATTATCGGAAGGCAATTTATTAACAAGTTGCTCACCAACCGTATCAACAAAAGGAACCACAAACTGCTCATGCCAAAATGATCGAAGATGCAAATAAGAAAGCTTATTATGGCATAATTGATCAAGATGATGAAAAAGTTACAGAAGGCTTCAGCTGGGACAAATATATTCCACCTGATTCAAAAACAGTTGCATTAATTGCACAGATAGTTCAGGAACCAGATTTGTTGAAAGAATGGATGAACGTGTTTGGTGATGATGAGAAGAATCAAGATGGAGAGTTTATCTCATCAGATGATAGTTCAGAAAGTACTCAAGTGTTTGATCAATCATCAACTGATGACAGTGATGATGAGGAAGAAATGCATATTAATATTGCAAAAACTCATCTATCTCCTGAAAGTTTTCAATTTTATTTTGCAGATCGATTGGAAAAGCTGAAGGAGAGACGAGCAGCAAAAGAACTGAAAAGGATGAAAAGTGAGAATGTTCCTGAGACAACGAAGAATGAAAATTGTGAAGAAGTTAAAGTTGATGAGAAGGTGATTGAAGCTTAGAAAGTTGTTGAAGTTGAGAAAGTGATTGAAGTCGAAAAGATTGTTGAAGTCACCAAACCATGTCTAAAGTGTTTGGAATCTTGCAAGCAATGTGAAGAGAAAGGCGAGAAGTTGATTGAGCAAGATAAAATGAAAGAACAATTATTGTTCAATCTTAACTATGTGAAAGAATCGTATGATGTGTTAAATAGAACAGTAACTGGTTTGCAAAAGACAAATTCTGAAATAGAAGATGCGTTGACAATGATGAATGCTGTGATGATGAAAAAGCAGAAGGCGATTAATCATTACATTGAAGAATGTGCGAAGTTAAAGCAAGAGTTGGAGACAGAAAAAATAGAAAATGAAAGGATCAGACGATTGTTACAAAGCTATTCTAGTTCTGATTATCTGATTGATCGAATTTATCCAACTGTTGCAGGTTTAGAAGCCTTTCAAGATGAGAAGCCAAAAGAAAAGGATACTGGTAAGAAACAAAGTGTCAATTATAACAAGTGTCCGCCTCCGATCTGGGAAGGTTATTCTCCCAGAAAACCAAATGAGGAGCAAGTCAAAAAGGCAGTCAATATAAAGTTAAAGTCCGAAACAAATGATGAATTACCAGAAAACATTGACGTCACGTTCACATCGTCTGACACTGATCATGAGTCTGAATTAATAAAAAAGGTGGTCGATCAGGTGTTGGATAAGGATGAGAAGTCAGAGTCAAAGTCTGAGTCTGAGTCTGAAAGTTTGAGTTCAGCGGTCAACAGTCCAAAATCGTCGGTTAAAAGGGTTTATAATAAAGAATTCCTGTTATCAAAATCTAATTTGAATGATGAACCAATCAAAGTGGCATATACTTTGAATGATTCAGACAAATTATATTCTGATGAGGAATTTCCAATAAGAGGTGTTAAAACTGAATTGATCAAAAAGGTTTTCAAATTAACAGAAATTAATATTTCTGAAATAAAAGATATAAATTTTTCTGGAAAACCTAAACTTTACACCTCAAGAGATAAACAAAGGTTAAACAAGAAAAAGGGTTACAGTTATGGTTCAGGTTATCAAAAGAAACCAAACCATAACGGTAATTTCAAAAAGAAAGGTCTGGGTTTTATTTCACCGAAAAATCATAAAAATGAGAAAACTTATAAACCAAAAACGGTGTTTGTTTCAGGAACAAGTTCGGAGGAAGAAGTATAGAGTTCATTCTGGAAGCAATCAAACAGAGAATTCCTTGCTAAGAAGCAAGAGAGAATGAAGAATGGAACTTATCAAAGAAAGGAAACAAGAACCTGTTACAGATGTCAAGAAGTTGGACACATTTCCTGGAATTGTCCTAAGGCAACCAACATCAAATAGGAAGTTGTTTCTAAACTGAAAGAAAAGATTGTTGAGAAAAATGAACCACCAACTGAAAAATTCAAAGTTTTTTAAAATTCAACATATGAAGTTGGTGAATGTTCAAAGAAACGATTTTACAAAAGAAGAGTGAATCTTGACAACCAAATGTGGATTGTTAAGAAATCAGATGTGAAATCTGGCGATGAATCTGATTATACAAAGTCGGAGGAGCCACATGTTGTTAAAAAGGAAGAAAATTCAGTTCCTCGAATGGATGATGATAATTTTCCACCATTGAAGGCTGAAAACTTTAAACAAAAAGTTGGTAAGGTTGAGATCTCGAATCAATTCTATTCTGAAAAGAAAGAATTTGATGTCGGAAAAGTTTTTAATGGAAATGTGTTAAAGATTTTTGAGAAAATGGTCGATGGAAAGGAAAAAGGGGTAAAAGAGTTTTACGAAACAAAGAAAGCAACTTACACCCCGAGTGAAACTGAAGAGGTCACATCCAAGTTTGATGCTTGGATGTCTGTTTTTCATAAGTGAAAATTCTGACTTGCCGGAGCTCCCAGGTTGGTAAGTGTGGAGCAGGTATCAGCATCTTTCTTGAGAAATTCACTCTGGTGATATTTCAACTTATAAGTGGTAAATCAGGGACATTAAGTTGTACTTGATTTTCTACAAGTGGTAATGGTTGATTGAATTTAAAAATGTTATAATTTTCAAATGGTTGAGAAAATAAAGTGATGAGTTTATCCCCATTCTTACAAGTGGTAAAATCAACAAAACTAATTTTTCCGGAAAACCATTTGATTAAAACAAACTTAAGTGTTTTGAAATCATAATGGGAAAATAGTTTGTTGTAAGGGGGAGTTCTGATTGTTTATGCCAAGTGGATGGCGAATTGAAGTGATTCGATATCAGTTGTCACTTTATTTGTATAGTTTGTTTTCAAATTTCCTTTAAATGATTTTGAATTTTAGCGGGAGTAAGTAATTTCAGAAAATACAAAAACATTAAAAAATTTGAAAAAGTCAAAAACATGATAAAATAAAAAATGAGTTTTGTTGTGAAAAAGAGGAAATGATAGTACATCAGTGGACGATCACATCATGCTAAAGAATTGGAAAGTCAAATGTGATAAACGGTCTCACTGATGATGTGCCAGTAGGTTTTTGCACATTTAGTAGATTGTGTCGAGATATAAACCTAAATTCAAACTTACTTAATTCGTGGGGAACATCTCTCGGATATATGGGTAACCCCCGAAATCTTGTTTGAAAGGTCCCTCTTTCTGAGATACTAGGTCTTTATACTCAGTGATATCTGGGGTATTATCCCGGGACTTCTGATTTTGCGGAAGCAATGGCCTAGTCCCCGTATAATACTTTACGCTTGCTTGAAATATAGCCCACCCTCAGCATAAAAAATGATGAAACATTGCAAAATGCTAATCATGTGCTGTTGAAGCAAAGATTCTCTAAAGGGAACACACGAAAAGTCGAAGCCGTCATCTCTCTGATTTTGCGGAAGCAATTGCTCGAGCTCTCACGACCCTCGCATATAACCCCTTACAGATATCATCTAGGTATACTCACCTGTAAGACTGAATATTGGGATCTGGATACGGGAGTATATTCTGAGGTGGGACACGCGAATAAGTTCAAGTGCTTAAAACATTAATCTCGTATCTCGAAACAGTTGAACTTTGTGTGAAAATTTAAGTGGATTAGTATACTGACAATCTAAGTGAATCGTTTAGATCTTAAAATGTTTAAAGCTTAACGGTGTTGGTGATTTGTCTCATAAACTGATATGATCCTCTAACACAAACTCACAAAAATATTGTCTATAAATATTTCTTTACTGCATTTGATTAGAAATCAAAATTTCAAAAAGATTTTTGTGAGTTTTAGCATAATTTTTGAAAAATTCAAAAAGATTTTCGACAACTGATGTTGGAGAACTGATTTCAAAATTCCAAGTGCTAAACATGATGAGCATTTCGTGACGGGGAGTCTGTGTTTAAATAAAAAGAAAAGATTTTGAATATTTGCCTACAAGTGGTCATCAGAAGTTTTTAAAGTGTTAAATCATTCTGGAAAGATACCTGCAAGTGATATATAAATTTGTCAAATTGTAAATTTGTGAAATTTATTTTTGGGTAGAGATTTGTGCAGGAAATAAGATAAGAGCCAGTCACAGATCTTGGGATAAAAGATTGTAAAGCCAAATTCAGATCCTGATGTTCACGCAAACTGAAGATGCTGATGAACTTAAGGAATCAAGAGATCTGATCAAGAGAATTAGAATGTTCAAGAGCCAGGTTGCGACTCTGGAATTGGAGTTTCAAGGAGAAGATAGAGAAAGGAAGATTGAGGATGCTTTACATTGTTAGATATTTTTGAAAAGTTCGAGAGGACTGATAAAGACTGAAGATTGAAGACTCGACACCGAAGACTTCGTCAACATCCGAGGGGGAGTCTGTTGGTGCATCTGTCTGTCGACTTCGTCTTGTATCGAGTCTTGTATTGTATTAGATAGATCAGGGCATGCAAAACGAAAAAACTGTCAAAAATAGGTTAACATGCAATTTCACACGAAATTAGAAAGTGTAATTTCGCTTGAAATGGACTAGTGATTTCAAGCGAAATCATCTAGCTAATTTCGCTCGAAATAGGCTATTCCGTGTGAAATGGTAATTCTGTGTGAAAGGTAATTCCGCTTGAGCATGTTCAAGCGAAATTAGCTTGCCTATATATAGGAGTGTCCTGATTTCGTTTGAGTAAGTCTTGTATGTGTGATTCCGGAGCCGAAGTGCTGCCGAAGTGTCGTTTAGCTGTAAAACTTTGTCAAATCAATCAAAAAGACAGTTAAAGTGTATATCTAGCTGAATCGAACTTGATATGTCTGTTTCCGCCTTTCATATTGAGTAGAACACCTCTGAACGACTCGTTTCGGGTCTGAAAATGATCCTACACAACCCACCTCTTGGTAATGTTTGAGTCATTAAAGAAACATTACGTTACATTTGGATATTCCATGTGTGATCGCCAATGCTTTATGTGAATGATGTTACTTGTATAGGCTGTACCTATAAACAATTTCTAGACTGTAAGCCTCTAAATTTCGATGACACCGGGGGTGCTGTAGCTTTTGTCAAATGGACGGAGAAGACTGATTCTGTGATAAGAATGAGCAAGTGTGATCCGCAACACCAAGTCACCCATATCTCTGGATTGTTCTTAGATGGAGCGTTATCTTGGTGGAATCTCCAAGTTCAAACCTTGGGAGAAGATGCTGCTTATGCCATGACATGGGATGAAATGAAGGAGCTCATGTGAAAGAAATACTGCTCCAGAGCTGAAATCCAAAAGTTAGAAACTGAATTCTGGAACCTCAAGATGGACGGTCCGAAAATTGCTGAATACGTGCAGAGATTTCACGACCTATCTCGCGTGGTACCATACATGGTTAATCCAGAATTCAAGCGCATTGAGCATTTTATTTGGGGGTTGACACCTCAGATTATGAGTATGGTGACAACGTCAAAGCCTGCCACAATCACCGAGGCTATTGATCTGAGTGTATCACTGATTGAAGAAGCTATCAGGTTAAAAAAGTTTTCGATCTCTGACCAGAAGAAGAAGGAGACTCACGTTGAGTCGTCTGGTGAGAACAAAAGGAAGTTCTCAAACTTTAAGAAGGGTACCAGCAGCGCCAACAAGAAGAAGGATGTGAACCCACTAGTCGAGGTCAAGACTGGTGCTGAAGTCAAGGGAAAAGGATATATGGGCACTCTGCCCAAATGTGATGTGTGCCAGTACCATCATACTGGCTAGTGCAGAGTTAGGAAATGCGAGTCTTGTGGAAGAGTTGGTCATTCGAAGGAAACGTGCTGGGTTGGTGCTGGTCGTGGTAACAATGGTCAAAGAGGTTATGGTAATGGGAACAACAATCGTGGTGGAAATGGACATGGAAACCGCCCACAAGGAGGAAATGGCGGGAATGGTAATCGTGGTAATTTTGGGAACCAAGTTGGTAATGGAAACCGTGGAGCGAATAACAATCAAGGTGGTAATGGGAATGGAAACGGTCGAGGACCCGGTTGCTTTAATTGTGGAGACGTTGGGCACTTCAAGCGAGAATGCCCGAAAATCAATCAAGCTCAAGGAAGGGTTTTCAACATCGGTGCGAGGGAAGCTCGCCAAGATCCAAATGTGGTCACTGGTACGTTCCCTATCAACCAACGCTTTGCATCTGTACTATTTGATACCGGTGCCGATTATAGTTTTGTATCGCTAGAATTTAAGAATATACTTGGGTTGGTAGCTAGTAAGCTAGATATTCCGTATTCGATAGAACTAGCAAATGGAAAGCTAGTAGAAGCGAATGAAGTAATCAGAGGTTGCGTGATAGAACTGGGAGAGCACGAGTTTACGCTTGATCTGCTGCCAGTCGAGTTGGGAAGCTTCGACGTGGTAGTAGGGATGGATTGGTTGTCGAGCAACCGAGCAGTGATTATATGTCATGAGAAGATCATTCGCATTCCGATGGCGAATGGAGAAACGGTTGTGGTACATGGAGAGAAGCACGATACGCCCCTAAGGATCATCAGTTGTTTGAAGGCTCGAAAGTGTTTGCAGAAAGGATGTGTTGCCTTCTTGGCACACATTGTGGATAAAGAAGCCGCTGAGCCAAAGTTGGAAGATATTCCAGTCGTGAAGGAATATCCTGAAGTCTTCCCCGAAGACTTGCCAGGATTGCCGTCGCAAAGGCAAGTCGAGTTTCACATTGACCTAGTTCCAGGAGCTGCGCCTGTAGCTAAGGGACCATACCGACTTGCACCTTCAGAAATGCAAGAGCTGTCAACGCAACTTCAGGAGCTATTGGATAAGGGATTTATCAGACCAAGCTTCTCGTCTTGGGGAGCTCCAGTTTTGTTCGTCAAGAAGAAAGATGGTAGTTTCCGCATGTGTATCGACTACCGAGAGCTAAACAAATTGACCATTAAGAATCGGTATCCTTTGCCAAGGATTGATGACCTGTTCGATTAACTGCAAGGTTCAAGATTTTACTCCAAGATCGATCTTCGATCAGGTTATCACCAGTTGAGAATTCAAGAGGAGAGTATTCCAAAGACGGCCTTTAGGACTCGCTATGGACACTACGAGTTCCTGGTAATGCCGTTTGGTCTGACAAACGCGCCAGCAATATTCATGGATTTGATGAATAGAGTTTGTAAGCCGTACCTTAATAAGTTTGTGATCGTGTTCATCGACGATATTTTAATCTACTCGAAGACGAAGGAAGAACATGAGCAACATCTAAGAGCTATCTTAGAGCTTCTCAAGGAAGAGAAATTGTACGTGAAGTTCTCGAAGTGCGAGTTCTGGTTGCGCGAGGTTCAGTTCCTTGGTCACGTGGTTAACATAGATGGAATCCATGTGGATCCCACAAAGATCGAGGCGATCAAGAATTGGGAGACTCCAAAGACGCCAACCGAGATCCGTCAATTCCTAGGTTTGGCTGGGTATTATCGCAGATTTATTGAGGATTTCTTGAAAATCGCTCAACCTTTGACCTCCCTCACTCAGAAGGACAAGAAGTACGAATGGGGAGACAAGCAAGAAGAAGCATTTTAGTTGTTAAAGAACAAGCTTTGTGATGCACCCATCTTATCCCTACCCGAAGGCACTGACGACTTCGTGGTATATTGTGACACCTCGCGTCAGGGATTGAGATGTGTATTGATGCAGCGACAGAAGGTTATAGCTTGTGCTTCAAGCAAGTTTAAAATTCACGAGAAAACTACACCACACATGATTTGGAACTAGGCGCTGTGGTGTTTGCTTTGAAGATCTGGCGGCATTATTTGTATGGTACGCAATGCACAATCTTTACTGATCACAAGAGCTTACAACATATATTCGATCAGAAAGAGCTTAACATGAGACAGAGACGATGGGTAGAGCTGTTAAACGATTATGATTGCAAAATCAAGTATCACCCAGGGAAGGCGAACGTAGTCGCAGATGCCTTGAGTCGGAAGGAAAGAATTAAACCCATAAGGGTTTGAGCTTTGGAAATGATTGCTCAAACGGACCTCTCATTGCGCATTCGTGCCGCATAGAGAGAAGCTCTTAAGGAAGAGAATCTTGAGAATGAATATCTCCATGGGATGGAGAAGCAGTTAGTACCCAATGATGAAGGAACGTTGTGCTTCATGAAACGAATTTGGGTTCCTCTCTTTGGTGGTCTGAGAGAAGTAATTTTCGATGAAGCTCACAAGTCACGGTACTCGATCCATCCAGGATCGGATAAAATGTACCAAGATTTAAAGGATTTTTATTGGTGGCCGAAATTAAAGGGTGATGTTGCAACGTATGTTGGCAAATGTTTGACTTGTGCCAAGGTAAAGGCCGAATATCAGAAGCCTTCAGGTCTTCTGCAACAACCTGAAATACCCATGTGGAAATGGGAGCAGATTTCAATGGAATTTATAACGAAGTTACCAAGGACACCCAGAGGTCACGATACGATTTGGGTAATCGTGGACCGTCTGACCAAATCTGCACACTTTTTGCCGATCAAGGAGAAAGATAACACTAGCAAGCTTGCTGAGCTGTACCTCAGAGAGATAGTTGCACGGTATGGAGTGCCTCTCTCGATTATCTCTGATAGAGACGGAAGGTTTGTATCAAGGATTTGGCAATCCTTCCAGGAAGCCTTTGGTTCTCAGTTGAATCTGAGTACTGTATTCCATCCGCAGACTGATGGCCAGAGCGAACGAACGATTCAAACACTAGAAGACATGTTACGAGCTTGCGTGATGGATTTTGGTGGTAGTTGGGACACTCACTTAACCTTGGTAGAATTCTCGTACAACAACAACTACCATGCGAGTATCCAAGCTGCACCGTTTGAGGCTCTCTATGGACGTAAGTGTCGATCACCGTTATGCTGGGCAGACGCGGGTGATAGACAGCTTGTTGGTCCTGAATTGGTTCAAGAGACGACTGATTAGATTACACAGATCCGAGAGTGCATAAAGGCGGCTCGTGATCGACAAAAGAGTTATGCGGACCGAAGAAGGAAACCATTGGAGTTTGCAGTAGGAGATATGGTCTTACTAAAAGTCTCACCCTGGAAGGGTGTAGCACACTTTGGGAAGCGTGGGAAGTTGAACCCGCGATACATTGGATCATTCAAAATCCTGGAGAGGATTGGTCTTGTAGCTTACAAGTTGGATTTACCCGCAGAACTGAATGGCGTTCATGATACATTTCATGTATCTAATCTGAAAAAGAGTCCAACTCAAGAAACAGTTGTCTTTCCTGCCGATGAAGTCCACATTGACGATACACTCCACTTTACTGAAGAACCTATTGAGGTTACGGATTGGAAGGTTAACAAAACACGCAGGAGTAGTGTTAAACTCGTCAAGGTTCGTTGGAATGCACGTCACGACCCAGAATTCACTTGGGAACGCGAGGATCGCATGAAAGCAAAATACCCACATATGTTCCCCAAGACCCCTGCATCTAGTAGCAGAACTAAAATTTCGGGACGAAATTTTCTTAACAGGGGAGAATGTGACAACCATAAAAAATACAGGTATCCGTACAATTAAATAATATTGATTAGTGCTTAATGACTGTGCTGAATTACAATTAATGACTTAAACTGTTTTCGGATTACTGCAACATACTTACATGTGCATCACATATTACATAACGTCATCTTATTATCACATGCAAACTTTATTGACATACATGATGCACAAAGCACAGTTAGCGGATAACTCAGAAAAATGCTGACGATGTTCATTACATAGATAGACAGTGTTTTGAGACCCCGTATGGGCCAGGGACAAGGTACTACACTAGTATGGAGTGTAGGGAAGTAAGGACCATAAAACTGCTTCACTAGGTGATAGTTTAAGTGTCGGAAAGTGCCTAAAACCCACACAAAGTGCAGAATTCTGCATATTTCAGCAAAATTCAGCAATTTAACAAGCTAGTAACATGCAAAAATATGACTAAATGGTCCTGAATGCTTTCCCAAGTGTCGGGAATCAAAAGTGTCACAAAAGGGTACATAAAGATCACTAAACAGAATAGTTTGACACTTTAACGAACCGGTATCTAACCGAACAACCGGAGATTACCCGAAACACCAAAATTACACTAGAAGCATTGTTTTAATGTTTCTGAGCTAGTTATGATCCCCGAACACCATAACACCTCATATAAAATATCTAAGTAACTAACACTTATAACTAATACTTGGATTGGAACTTTAATCTAACTTAATGGTTGGAACTTACACTTAGACCCCCCCTTGGGACGGTCACAATGACCCCACCAAAATCTCCACTAAATCTCATTTGATCTTACTTGATCCTCTAAAGATTGATTAAGGATATGTTGTGTACTATGGGAACACATGAACCATTGGTTAAAAGCCTAAATTGGATTATAAGTAAACCATCATCATAAACATCTCTCACACTTAACACCTCCATCTCTCTCCCTCTCCTCCTCTCCCTCTCGGCCGAACATAGCACCACCACCACCACCACCATTTCCATCTCACTTCCAACCATTCCAAGATCATTCTAAGGTGTAAGGAGCCATACAAAGGAGCTTGGTGCTTGTGGATCTTGAAGGACCTCTATCAATTGCTTTTATCCATCACTTTTGTCATCACCATCATCTTGTGTTCTTCCCTAGACTTTGTGCTAGTTGTAAGACTCTCATGATCCTTATTTACTTCATATGTTGTTAGTTAAATGATGATGTACATTGATAAACTTGATGAACACTAAAAGACATAATCATAAATCTCTAACATAAGCTTGATATATGATAAACTATGTTGTTTAGTGTATGAATGATACTTGCTTGTTATTTACTTGAGATTATGATGTTGATCATCATAAGGAGCTTGCTAGATTGTGATTAAACACATGATCTAGCAAGAGAGAGGATGATTATGTGATAAAACAAGATGATCATCCTCATGTGTTAAGCATGAACTTGAAGAATAAAGTGATTTCTTGAAAAATAATAAACAAGTGAGTTAGTAATCTTATGGATCTAAGATTTATGAATGGTTTTCCAAAAGAACCAAGTTCAAAAAGTGATTTTTGAAGATATTGGTTTTTACTTAAATATACACTATTTTTGGTGGTAAAACAAGTATAAGAACACTTAGTTTACAAGAAAAATTCAAAAGAATGATTTTTGGAGAAATCATCTAACAAGTTGTAAACACTCAAATCTTTCAAGAAAGAGATTTTTAAAGAAATAAACACACTTTAAAGGGTAACTAAGTCTACTAAACATACTACCAAGTTACTACAAGTTTTTATGAAAACTCAAGTTCATGATCATTATGTAGATAGCTTTGTTTTAGCACTTGGTAAGTGTAGATTGATTGTTGCTTGTTTATGATGATTTTTGAAAAGAAAATGATATGCTTTAATAGCATGGACACCTCCATTTTTAGGGGAAACTATGGCAAAATTTTCTAAAAATACAAACACTTAGAAAAATATTTTCTAAACAAGTATTTACAAGTGAGTTTTAACTATGGTTTCAATATAAACTTTGCCATAGATTTTGTTACAAAATACAAGTATTGGAGGTTGGTTTTATAAATAAAAATGGATAAATATATATTTAGAATATATATTTACATTAATAACACATTGTGTGTGATTATTTGTATACTTGGTGTAATAGTTATGTCATTTTAGGATTTAAAGTAATATAACTTAACAAAATACCAAGAAGTTACAATCCAAAATAATACCAAAAATCACAAGGAATAAATATGTCGCAACCCCCGATCCCTTCTCTGTCCCGGGAACGGGTGGACGCGAACTCAGAATTTCGGTGGTATCAGCTTGTTAATTTGGCAGCGGAAATTACATCAGGACCGTAGTTAGGAAATGTTTATCAGAGTAAAACCACCATATTTGATATTAATAATCACATGGATAAAACCCAAGTTTCTTATTACAATACATTTATAGGTATAAACCCTATTTTATTGAATTTAAAACATCGTCTTTTAGGTAACTTTTATAGCCACATTTTTCCCAAGCCTTCAGTGCTCTTCAACTGGCTTTTTACTAATTGGTTGTCACATTGTGTTACCTGAAACGCGTTTTAAAAACATTTGTGTAACAATCCTAATTAAACCGACACCCTGGATTATTTTTCCGACACCCTAATATATTTTAAAATACCCCAATATGTCCCAAAATATACCCGTACGTGAAAACCGGGCCTCAAATATATTAAATAGTATTAAAAATAAATAAAAATTGAAATTTTGGGCTGAGGCGGGCCGCGTAGAACCCACCTCAACTCTTATGTGGGCGGTATGAAGGATTGACAACTGATTTCGTTGAGTTTTAAGCTTAGGTGGGCCGCGTAAGACCCCGGTTAAAGTTTACGCGGGCCGCATGAGATCGAAAGTTGTGGCGCAGCTCGGTGATGACACGTGTCATCATCGTGGCGAGCCTAGTAGATGACCCGGGCAAGCTACCCTGTTGACCAGGGTTGACGCGGGCCTCGTAAGGCCCTGCTATGTGTTACGCGGGCGGCGAGAGAACCGAGATCAGACCCTCTATAAGAAAGCAACGGGTTTTCGTTTTCCATCGTTCATTTCTTCTTTCTCAATCTCAATTTCTGAATAGTAGAAGTAATACGCGGGTATTATACCCCCCTAATTAGCGAAGTTCTGCTCCGTTGTATGTATTATAACCCCTGGATACGTATTAGATACGCTGCCCGATTGATCTAGGGTTCCGTAACGGCTGTCGTGGTTCTGCCCGATGTAGTCGTTGGAATGCCGTCTCGGGGAGGGTATTACTAATATTAAAATGGGTTATTATACTAACACGTGTGCTTTTGTGTAAATTATAGATTGTCACCAGGAAACCCTTACGAAAAATCTAAGACAGCAATGTGAGTAATCGTTCTTTTTGTGTAAACCTTTTTGTGAGTTTATCCTCTTTTTGTTAACCTTTCTGTGAACTGTTTTACAAAACCTTAATATTTTACAATGTGATTACGCGGTGATTGAGTCTTTGTAGTTCTTCAATTACTGCCGGTATGTTGGGGTTTTGTATACAAAATTTACTACACTGTGAGTAGTAAGTCAGGATGACAATACGTTACCATTGGACAATGAGTTAGCCAATGTGTAATATGACCCACAAGTCAGTGGATTGACAATACTAAATGGAGTAATTGTGTAGATATAAACATTGTAATCGCTCTCAATACTGTTTAAATTAAATTAATGTTTCTTGATTAAACTGGGATTCACTCACCAGTATTTCCCACTGACAAATGTTTTTAAAACGCGTTTCAGGTAACACAATGTGAAAGCCAATTAGAAGCCAGCTGGACAGCACTAAAGGCTTGAAAAAGTGGCATAAAAGTTACCTAAATAAAGAAGGCGTTTTATTTAAATAAAATGGGATTTATCCCTATGAACATGTTGTAATAAGAAACTTGGGTTTTACCCATGTGATTATTAATATAAATTATGGTGGTTTTACTCTGATAAACATTTCCTAACTACGGTCCTGATGAAAAATTCCACTGCCAAATTAGACAACACTAGATACCAACGAAACTGGCTCGCGGCCTCCCGTTCCTGGGACAGATAAGGGATCGGGGGTTGCGACAAAAGGTGGTATCAGAGCTAAGCCACTGATTCAGCCACAGAGGTGTTCTGCTGACATCAAAATGCAAAGTGTTAGAAATAAATTACGGAAATACGTGCATAACTGTATTTATTGTTATGTGTTATTTGACTATCTGTTAGTTTACAGTATGAGCGACCAAGGACCATCTGACGCGTACCGTCAATTGTCTGGTTCGCCTAGAAGCGAAGGCACCTCCTCTTCTCAGCCTGCCCTCTCAGGGTACTCTGCTGATACGGAAGAAGGAATCTTTGTGTTTAAGGCTCAGTCAGAGGAGCCATTTCCTCAGAAAAAGAGGGGATGGTTCAGTCGAGGGGCACACGAGCGTAGAAAACGTATGAAAAAGTTACAGGAACAGAGGGTACTAGCAGCAGCCAAGAGAGAGACAGATGCCTATGCCCATGATATGATAAATAGGGGTATAGCCAACATCCATATACTAGCAACCACTGCAGCTGACCCAAATCTGGAACAAATAATAGCACCCCAACCACAATTGCCAATCCCTGATCAACGCATGGAGATAGAAAACCCTGAAAACCAAGTAGAGATGCATGACTTCAATCCGGAAGAAATCCCTAGGGTACCAGCACCAAACCCCCTAGACCCAAATTACGACCCATGGTGGGACAACAATAGGGACTTTGTGCAACGTTACCCTATCCATGAAGACACACCCATGCAGAACATAGGAGCCTACCCAGGTATGGACCCTTTAGATCCCTATTACCACGATAAATATATTAGGGAGATCTTAGAAGCTCCTTACCGATTTCAGGCACTTTCACCCCCATATCAGGAACCCGCACCCCAGATTCCGAACCCAGTCCTAGAACCTGCACCCCCAATGAGTGCAGAAAACGTCCAAGAACTTAGGACTTTTGGTGAGGAAATTTTAGAGAGTAGTGAGCGAATGCGACAGGTGGGAGAGTGACTCGTATGGAAATACGATGAACACAATATGGATTTCTGGATGAATCCATATCCGTGAATGTGATGGTAAAACGGTAGTAGTAATAAAATAATATAATAAAATAAAATATATGTGTACGGATGCCTATTACTATTAGTGTAATTTTCTTTCTGTTGGTATTGTAATCTTTATTTCAGTACTAGTGTGTAATAGACGCATAGTATATGAATAGAGTATAGTCGCAATGATCGACGCTTTTGGCAAAAATGCGTGTCATGTGATTGACTATATTAATATTATTTTGTGATATTAATACTGGGTGAATGTTTAAAATTCAGATGGCCAACGAAGGAAATCAAGGAAATCTGAATAATGATAACCAGAGTAACATTAACGTGGTTAATGAGAATCCAAGCATCAATAACAATGAAAACCAATTGGATGGTAGTGCCGTTCAACACATTGTGGCACAAGGAATCATAGATGCCATGCCATTTATTATTCAAACGATTCAAGAAGCGAATAATAAAAGTAAACATAGCAGTAAGCGACCAATTGAACCAGAACACAGCATGAACAATGGACCCGTACTTCAAGTGCCCATTCCCAAAAGAAGAAGAACCATGCCTTATGGTTGTTCTTACAAGGAATTTTGGTCCTGCAAACCGATAGAATTCTCGGGCAATGAAGAACCCATTGCAGCTCTACGCTGGATAGAAAAGACTGAGGCTGTTCTGAAAATAAGTAAATATGCGGAAGAGGACAAGATAATGTTTGCTTCCAATCTATTTAAGAATTCAGCCTTAGAATGGTGGAACACTATCCTTCAGTCTAGAGGAAGTGATAGGGTTTATAATATGGAATGGGAAGAATTTAGGAACATAGTAGAAAGGAAATTCTGCCCTCCTAATGAAAAAGAGCAAATAGCAAACAAATTCCTAAATCTTAGGATGAATGGAGTGGATAGTAAGGGGTAAACGAAGTTATTCTTTGAATATGCTAGAATAGTACCAACCCTTGCATCACCTGAACCAGTATTAATCTCCCGTTATATCTGGGGATTAATTGGAGAGATTAGACATGTAGTCAAGGCAGCTAGACCTCAAACTATAGAAGAAGCTGTAGAACTAGCAAATACCTTGACAGATGAATTAATCCGTACTAGAGAAGAAGACCAGAGGAGAAACCTAACCCAAAGGCTTACTCAAGAATTCCGTTCTGGGAATTACAACCGTAGGAATATGGGTTCTACCTCTGCACCATACTGCAAGGTCTGCAAGAAAAAGCATTCGGGAAAATGCTCAACTCTTTGCAATTATTGCAAGATGCCAGGACACAAGGAAGAAAATTGCAGGAAGAAATCCAGTAATGGACTATGCTACAACTGTGGAGAAAAAGGTCATATCAGGCCAAACTGTCCGAAATTGGATCCAGCCGTGAACAACAGGAACACTAAAAATGCTAGAGCATTTGTTCTGACAGCAGATGAAGCCAATATGATTCCAGACGTAATAGCTGGTACGTTTTTAGTTAATGATGTATTTGCTAAAGTATTATTTGACTCTGGTGCGAACCAAAGTTTTATTAATACTTCATTTTGCAAAATTCTAAATCAGTCATTAACTAAACTACCACAATAATGTCTAGTAGAGACAGCTAATGGAGAAACTGTTAGGATTTCTGAAATCTTGCAGGGAGCAAGAATAGAAATTTTAGACCAAAAGTTTATGGCAAACCTTTATCCAATGAATCTGGCAGGATTTGATGTTGTTTTAGGAATGGATTGGTTAATAGCCAATAAAGCCAGTATTTTATGTGATCAAAAGTCAATCCAAGTAAATTCACCAAAAGGTGAAAAGATCACAATTAAAGGAGATAAGCCATCTAGATCCACAAAATTCATCTCTGTGATGAAAACTGCAAGTTATATAAGAAAAGGTTCTATAGTGTATTTGATTTCCATATTCACTAACACTAAAGGAAAAGAACTAAAAGACATTTCAGTAGTGTCTCAGTTTTCAGATATATTTCCGGAAGAATTACCAGGACTACCACCGGACAGAGAAGTCGAATTCAGAATTCACCTGCTACCAGGAACAGCACCGATTGCCAAAAGCACCTTACCGTTTGGCACCAACCGAAATGCAGGAACTGAAGAAACAATTAGATGAATTGTTGGAAAAAGGATTCATACAGCCAAGTTCGTCGCCATGGGGAGCGCCGATACTGTTCGTTAAAAAGAAGGACGGATTAATGCGTATGTGCATTGATTACCGTGAATTGAATAAAGTCACGATTAAGAATCGGTATCCATTACCGAGAATCGATGATCTGTTCGATCAATTGCAAGGAGCTCGATTTTTCTCACAAATCGATTTAAGATCAGGATATCATCAATTACAGGTACAGGAAGAGGACATTCCTAAGACTGCCTTCAGAACAAGGTATGGTCATTATGAATTTACTGTCATGCCATTTGGTTTAACCAATGCGCCAGCCGCATTTATGGACATGATGAACCGAATATGTAAGCCATATTTGGATAAATTCATAATTGTCTTCATAGATGATATTCTAATTTACTCTAAGAATGAAGAGGATCATGCAAAGCATTTGCACGCACTTTTAAGTCTATTAAGAAAGGAAAAGCTTTATGCTAAGTTTTCAAAGTGCGAGTTTTGGTTGGAACAGGTACAGTTTCTTGGACATTTAGTAAACCATGAAGGAATTCATGTGGATCCCACAAAAATCGAGGCGATTACCAAATGGAAAACCCCTAAGTCACCAACCGAGGTTAGAAGTTTCTTAGGATTGGCTGGTTATTATAGAAAGTTTATTCTAGATTTCTCTAGAATAGCCATTCCTTTAACTAAGTTAACCTGTAAATCCATTAAGTTTGAATGGGGACCAAAACATGAAGAAGCATTTAGAATTCTTAAGCAAAGATTAACCAATACACCCATATTAGCGTTACCAGAAGGAACTGAAGACTTTGTAGTCTATTGTGACGCTTCTAAGTTAGGTTATGGATGTGTATTGAAGCAATGTCAAAAGGTTATAGCTTACGCGTCTCGACAACTTAAGAATCATGAAGAGAATTATTCAACCCATGATCTAGAATTAGGAGCTATAATTTTTGCTCTTAAAATTTGGAGACATTACCTTTATGGTAGTAAGTTTACTGTATTCACTGATCATAAGAGTTTAAGGTATGTTTTCAAGCAAAAGGAGTTGAATATGAGACAAAGACGCTGGATGGAAATACTTAGTGATTATGATTGTGATATCCAGTATCATGAAGGAAAAGCAAATGTAGTGGCAGATGCTTTAAGTCGAAAGTATCATGAAAAGCCAAAAAGGGTACGCTCTCTTAAATTAAATCTAAAAGTAGATTTAAGTAATCAGATAAGTGAAGCACAAGAATCAGTAATCAAGGATGATACTGAAAAATTAAAAGGTATGCTAAACGAATTAGAACAAGGAACAGATGGAATTTGGAGATTCCATAAAAAGAGAATGTGGATACCTAAATTTTGAAACCTACGTCATCGTATATTAGAAGAAGCCCATAAGTCTAAGTATACGATACATCCAGGAAATGATAAAATGTACCAAGATTTAAGGAAAAATTTCTGGTGGATAGGAATGAAAAAGGACATAGCAGCCTATGTTTCTAAATATTTAACTTGTTCACAAGTTAAAGTTGAACACCAGAAACCCTCAGGTTTATTACAACAATTAGAAATACCAGTATGGAAATGGGAATTGATAACAATGGATTTTGTTACCAAATTGCCCAAAACAAAGAAAGGCAATGATACAATCTGGGTGATTGTAGATAGGCTAACCAAGTCAGCTCATTTTCTACCAATGAAGGAAACTTTTAGTATGGAATAGCAAGCTAAATTGTATGTAAATGAAATTGTTTCAATACATGGAATTCCTTTATCAATTGTTTTTGATAGGGATACCCGATTTACCTCTCATTTTTGGTCAAGTTTCCAAAAAGCCATGGGAACCAAGTTAAATCTAAGCACAGCTTATCATCCTCAAACGGACGCACAAAGTGAAAGGACAATTCAGACAATGGAAGACATGCTTAGAGCTTGTGTAATAGATTTCGGAGTTAATTGGGATGATCACTTACCTTTAATAGAATTTTTTTTATAATAATAGTTATCACACAAGTATCAATGCTGCACCATTCGAAGCACTTTATGGACGAAAGTGCCGAACCCCAGTATGTTGGGCAGAAATTGGTGAAAAGCAACTATCTGGACCTGAAATAGTTCAAGAAACAACTAACAAGATCATTCAAGTCAAGGAACGACTGAAAACAGCACGTGATCGGCAGAAAAGTTACGCTGATAACAGACGCAAACCATTAGAATTTCAAGTAGGAGATAAGGTATTGTTAAAGGTCTCTCCTTGGAAAGGAGTGGTAAGATTCATTAAAAGAGGAAAGTTAAGTCCCAGGTATATTGGACCTTTTGAAATTATAAAAAGAATAGGACCTGTAGCCTATCAGCTACAACTGCCAGAGGAAATGGCAGGAATACATGATGTGTTTCATGTATCTAATCTCAAAAAGTGTTTAGCTGATGAATCACTAATGATACCTCTTAAGGATATAGAGGTAAATGAACAACTCAAGTTTGTAGAAAGGCCTCTACAGATTGAAGACAGGAAAGTCAAGAATCTCAAACATAAGAGACTAGTTCTAGTCAAAGTGAAGTGGGACTCCAAAAGAGGACCTGAGTACACATGGGAGCTCGAATCTGAAATGCAAAGGAAATATCCACACTTGTTCCAATAGATCTCGAGGACGAGCTCGAAAACAAGGTGGGGAGGATGTAACAGTCGTAAATAAACCGACACCCTCGATTATTTTTCCGACACCCTAATATATTTTAAAATACCCCAATATGTCCCAAAATATACCCGTACGTGAAAACCGGGCCTCAAATATATTAAATAGTATTAAAAATAAATAAAAATTGAAATTTTGGGCTGAGGCGGGCCGCGTAGAACCCACCTCAACTCTTACGCGGGCGGTATGAAGGATTGACAACTGATTTCGTTGAGTTTTAAGCTTAGGCGGGCCGCGTAAGACCCCAGTTAAAGTTTACGCGGGCCGCGTGAGATCGAAAGTTGTGGCGCAGCCCGGTGATGACACATGTCATCATCGTGGCGAGCCTAGTAGATGACCCGGACAAGCTACCCTGTTGACCAGGGTTGACGCGGGCCGCGTATGGCCCTGCTATGTGTTACGCGGGCCGCGAGAGTACCGAGATCAGACCCTATATAAGAAAGCAACGGGTTTTCCTTTTCCATCGTTCATTTCTTCTTTCTCAATATCAATTTCTAAATAGTAGAAGTAATATGCGGGTATTATACCCCCCTAATTAGCGAAGTTCTGCTCCCTTGTAAGTATTATAACCCCTGGATAAGTATTAGATACGCTGCCCGGTTGATCTAGGGTTCCGTAACGGCTGTCGTGGTTCTGCCCGACGTAGTCGTTGGAATGCCGTCTCGGGGAGGGTATTACTAATGTTAAAATGATTATACTAACACGTGTGCTTTTGTGTAAATTATAGATTGTCACCAGGACACCCTTACGAAAAATCTAAGACAACAATGTGAGTAATCCTTCTTTTTGTGTAAACTTTTTTGTGAGTTTATCCTCTTTTTGTGAACTGTTTTACAAAACCTTAATATTTTACAATGTGATTAGGCGGTGATTGAGTCTTTGTAGTTCTTCAATTACTGCCGGTAAGTTGGGGTTTTGTATACAAAATTTACTACACTGTGAGTAGTAAGTCGGGATGACAATACGTTACCATTGGACAATGAGTTAGCCAATGTGTAATATGACCCACAAGTCAGTGGATTGACAGTACTAAATGGAGTAATTGTGTAGATATAAACATTGTAATCGCTCTCAATACTGTTTAAATTAAATTAATGTTTCTTGATTAAACTGCGATTCACTCACCAGTATTTCCCACTGACAAATGTTTTTAAAACGCGTTTCAGGTAACACAATGTGAAAGCCAATTAGAAGCCAGCTGGACAGCACTGAAGGCTTGAAAAAGTGGCTATAAAAGTTACCTAAATAAAGAAGGCGTTTTATTTAAATAAAATGGGATTTATCCCTATGAACATGTTGTAATAAGAAACTTGGGTTTTACCCATGTGATTATTAATATAAATTATGGTGGTTTTACTCTGATAAACATTTCCTAACTACGGTCCTGATGAAAAATTCCGCTGCCAAGTTAGACAACACTCGATACCACCGAAACTGGCTCGCGGCCGCCCGTTTCCGGGACAGATAAGGGATCGGGGGTTGCGACAATTTGTCAGTGGGAAATACTGGTGAGTGAATCCCAGTTTAATCAAGAAACATTTTATCAGTTAACACAGTATTGAGAGCGATCACATTGTTTATTTCTAGACAATTACTCATTCAGTACTGTCAATCCTGACTGGTGGGTCATATTACACATTGGCTAACTCGTTGTCCAATGGTAACGTATTGTCGTCCCGACTTCCTACTCACAGTGTAGTAAATTTTGTATACAAAACCCCAACATACCGGCATTAATTGAAGAACTACAAAGACTCAATCACCGCTTAATCACATTGTAAAACATTTAAGGTTTTGTAAAACATTACCAAAAAGGTTAACAAAAAGAGGATAAACTCACATTGCTATCTTAGACTTCGCGTAAGGGTTTCCTGGGATTAATCTATAATTTATACAAATGTACATAGGTTAGTATAATAACCATTTGAAAATATTAATGATACCCTCCCCGAGACGGTATTCCAACAACTACGTCGGGCAGAACCACGACAGTTGTTACGGAACCCTAAATCAATTGGGCAGCGTATCTATTATGAAACTGGGGTTATAATACTTACAACGGAGCAGAACCTCGCTAATTAGGGGGTATAATACTTGTATATTAAGCCTACTATTTAAGAATTTGAGATTGAGAAATGAAAAATGAACGATTTCTGGTTGAACCCGATGGATCCTTTATATAGTGCTGATATCTGACTCTCTCGCGGCTCGCGTAAGAGTAGACGAAGGTCTACGCGGCCCGCGTCAAAGCTAGTCAACAGACTAGCTTGTCCGGCTCATCAGGTAGGCCTGCCACGATATTGACACGTGTCGCCCTAGGGTGTCTCTGCGTTCTTGATCTCACGCGGCCCGCGTAAATGTTAAGGTTAGCTTACGCGGCCTGCCTTAACTTAAAATTCACCGAAATCAGGTTCCAACCCTTATACCGCCCGCGTAAGGATTGAGGTGGGTCTACGCGGCCCGCCTCAGCTAAATAAATCAGATTTTTATTTTATTTTTAATGCTATACTGTATTTCGGGCTTGGTTTTCACATACGGGTGTATTTAAAAACATATTGGGACAATTTAAAATATATTAGGGTGTCGGTTTCATTGAGGATTGTTACATTCTCCCCACCTTGTTTTAGAGCTCGTCCTCGAGATCTACTGGAATAAGTGCGGATATTTCCTTTGCATTTCAGATTCAAGCTCCCATGTATACTCAGGTCCTCTTTTGGAGTCCCACTTCACTTTGACCAGAACTAATCTCTTATGTTTGAGATTCTTGATTTTCCTGTCTTAAATCTGTAGAGGCCTTACTACAAACTTGAGTTGTTCATTTACCTCTATATCCTTAAGAGGTACTACCAGTGATTCATCAGCTAAACACTTTTTGAGATTAGATATATGAAATACATCATGTATTCCTGGCATTTCCTCTGGCAGTTGTAGCTAATAGGCTACAGGTCCTATTCTTCTAATAATCTCAAAAGGTCCAACATACCTGTGACTTAGCTTTCCCCTTTTGATGAATCTTACTACTCCTTTCCAAGGAGAGACTTTCAACAATACTTTATCTCCTGTTTGAAATTCCAAAGGTTTACGTCGGTTATCAGCATAATACTTTACGTCGGTTCACGTGCTGCTTTCAATCGTTCCTTGACTTGAATAATTTTGTCGGTTGTTTCTTGCACTATCTCAGGTCCAGATAATTGTTTCTCCCCAATTTCTGCAAAACAGACTGGGGTTCGGCACTTTCGTCCATAAAGTGTTTCGAATGGTGCAGCATTGATACTTGTGTGATAACTATTATTATATGAAAATTCTATTAAAGGTAAGTGATCGTCCCAATTACCTCCGAAATCAATTACACAAGGTCTAAGCATGTCCTCCATTGTCTGAATTGTCCTTTCACTTTGTCGATCCGTTTGAGGATGATAAGATGTGCTTAGTTTAACTTGGTTCCCATAGCCTTTTGGAAACTTGACCAAAAATGAGAAGTAAAATGGCTATCTCTATCAGAAACAATTGATAAAGGAATTCCATGTAAAGAAACAATTTCATTTACATATAATTTAGCTAGTTGTTCCATACTAAAAGTTTCCTTCATTGGTAGAAAATGAGCTGACTTGGTTAGCCTATCTACAATCACCCAGATTGTATCATTGCCTTTCTTTGTTTTGGGTAATTTAGTAACAAAATCCATTGTTATCAATTCCCATTTCCACACTGGCATTTCTAATTGTTGTAATAGACCTGAGGGTTTCTGGGGTTCAGCTTTGACTTGTGAACAGGTTAAACATTTAGAAACATAGGCTGCTATGTCCTTTTTCATTCCTATCCACCAGAAATTCTTTCTTAAATCTTGATACATCTTATCATTTCCTGGGTGCATCATATATTTGGACTTATGGGCTTCTTCTAATATACGATAACGTAGGTTTCCTAATTTAGGTATCCACATTCTCTTTTTATGAAATCTCCAAATTCCATCTGTTCCTTGTTCTAATTCTTTTAGCATACCTTTTAATTTTTTAGTATCATCCTTGATTACTGATTCTTGTGCTTCTCTTATCTGATTATTTAAATCTACTTGTAGATTTAATTTAAGAGAACGTACCCTTTTTGGTTTTTCCTGATACTTTCGGCTTAAAGCATCTGCCACTACATTTGCTTTTCCTTCATGATACTGGATATCTCCATCCAGCGTCTTTGTCTCATATTCAACTCCTTTTGCTTGAAAACATACCTTAAACTCTTATGATCAGTGAATACAATAAACTTACTACCATAAAGGTAATGTCTCCAAATCTTAAGAGCAAAAATTATAGCTCCTAATTCTAAATCATGGGTGGAATAATTCTCTTCATGATTCTTAAGTTGGGTAGATGCGTAAGCTATAACCTTTTGACGTTGCATTAACACAAATCCATAACCTAATTTGGAAGCATCACAATAGACTATAAAGTCTTCAGTTCCTTCTGGTAATGCTAGTATGGGTGTATGGGTTAATCTTTGCTTAAGAATTCTAAATGCTTCTTCTTGTTTTGGTCCCCATTCAAACTTAATGGATTTACAGGTTAACTTAGTTAAAGGAATGGCTATTCTAGAAAAATCTTGAATAAATTTTCTATAATAACCAGCTAATTCTAAGAAACTTCTAACCTCGGTTGGTGACTCAGGGGTTTTCCATTTAGTAATTGCCTCGATTTTTGTTGGATCCACATGAATTCCTTCATGATTGACTAGGTGTCCAAGAAATTGTACTTGTTCTAACCAAAATTCGAACTTGGAAAATTTAGCGTAAAGCTTTTCCTTTCTTAATAAACTTAAAAGTGCGTGCAAATGTTTTGCATGATCCTCTTTATTCTTAGAGTAAATGAGAATATCATCTATAAAAACAATTATGAATTTATCCAAATATGGCTTACATATTCGGTTCATCATGTCCATAAATGCAGCTGGGGCATTGGTTAAACCAAATGGCATGACAGTAAATTCATAATGGCCATACCTTGTTCTGAATGCGGTTTTAGGAATATCCTCTTCCTGTACTTTTAATTGATGATATCCTGACCTTAAATCGATTTTAGAGAAAAATCGAGCTCCTTGTAGTTTATGGAACAGATCATCGATTCTTGGTAATGGGTACCGGTTCTTAATCGTGACCTTGTTTAATTCACAGTAGTCAATGCACATACGCATCGATCCGTCTTTCTTTTTAACAAATAAAATTGGTGCTCCCCGTGGCGATGAACTTGGTTGTATAAATCCTTTTTATAGCAATTCGTCTAATTGTTTCTTCAATTCTTGCATTTCTGCAGGTGCCAAACGGAAAGGTGCTTTGGCAATTGGTGCTGTTCCTGGTATTAAATGGATTCTGAATTCAACTTCTCTATCTGGAGGTTGCCCTGGCAATTCTTCTGGAAATACATCTGAAAATTGAGATACTACTAGAATATCTTTTAAATCCTTTCCTTTAGTGTCAGTGATTATGGAAATCAAATACACTATAGAACCTTTTCTTATATAACTTGCAGTTTTCATCACAGAGATGAATTTTGTGGATCTAGATGGTTTATCTCCTTTAATTGTGATCGTTTTACCTTTTGGTGAATTTACTTGAATTGACTTTTGATCACATAAAATACTGGCTTTATTGGTTATTAACCAATCCATTCCAAAAACAATATCAAATCCTGCCAGATTCATGGGATAAAGGTTTGCAATAAATTTCTGATTTAAAATTTCTATGCTTGCTCCCTGCAAGATTTCAGAAATCCTAACGGTTTCTCCATTAGCTGTCTCTACTAAGCATTCTTGTGGTAGTTTAGTTAATGACTGATTTAGAAATTTGCAAAATGATGTATTAATAAAACTTTGGCTTGCACCAGAGTCAAATAATACTTTAGCAAAGACATCATTAACTAAAAACGTACCAGCTATGACATCTGGAATCATCTTGGCTTCATCTGTAGTCAGAACAAATGCTCCAGCATTTTTAGTATTCTTGTTGTTTGTAGCTGGAGCTAATTTCGGGCAATTAGGCTTAATATGACCTTGTTCTCCGCAGTTGTAACATATCCTGTTGTTAGCTTTCTTCCTGCAGTCTTCTTCCTTGTGTCCCGATATTTTGCAAAAGTTACAGTATATGGAGCATCTTCCTGAATGTTTTCTTTTGCAATTCTTACAGTAGGGTGTAGAAGTAGAACCTACATTTCTCCCACGATTAAAATTTACAGAACGAAATTCTTGTGTGAGCTTCTGGGTTAGGTTCCTTCTCTGATCCTCTTCTCGGGTATGGACTAATTCATCTGTCAAGGTATTTTCCAGTTCTACAGCTTCTTCTATGGTTTGAGGTCTAGCTGCCTTGACTACGTGTCTTATTTTCCCAATTAATCCCCAGATATAACGGGAGATTAACACTGGTTCTGGTGAAGCAAGAGTTGGCACTATTCTAGCATATTCAAAGAATAATTTAGTGTATCCCTTACTATCTACACCAGTCATCCTAAGATTTAGGAATTTGTTTGCTATCTGTTCCTTTTCATTAGGTGGACAGAATTTCCTTTCTACCTTGTCCTTAAATTCTTCCCATTCCATATTGTAAGTTCTATCACTCCCTTTTGATTGGAGGATAGTGTTCCACCATTCTAATGCTGGATTCTTAAACAGATTAGAAGCAAACATTATCTTATCTTCTTCAGCACACTTACTTATTCTTAAGACTGCCTCAGTTTTCTCTATCCAGCGTAGGGTTGCAATGGCCCCTTCATTGCCCGAGAATTCCATTGGTTTACAAGACCATAATTCTTTATAAGAACAACCGTAAGACACGGTTCTTCTCCTTTTGGGAATGGGCATTTGAAGTACAGGTCCATTGTTTACGCTGTTTTCTGGTTCAATTGGTCGCTTACTGCTATGCTTACTTTTATTATTCGCTTCCTGCACTGTTTGAAGAATAAATGCCACTGCATCTATAATTCCTTGTGCCACTATATATTGAACGGCACTATTATCCATTTGGTTTCCATTGTTATTGATGCTTGGATTCTCATTAACCACGTTAATGTTACTCTGGTTATCGTTATTCAGATTTCCTTGATTTCCTTCGTCGGCCATCTGAATTTTAAACATTCACCCCGTATTAATTTCACAAAATAATAATTAATATCGTAAATCACGTGACACTCATCTTTGCCAAAAACGTCGATCATTGCGACTTTTACTCTAATTCCATATACTATGCGTCTATTACACACTAGTACTGAAATAAATATTACAATACCAACAGAAAGAAAATTACACTAATATTAATAGGCATCCATACACACATATTTTATTTTATTATTATTTTATTATTATTACTACTACCGTTTCCTCCATTCTCACATTCAAGGATATGGATTTATCCAAAAATCCATATTGCGCTCATCGTATTTCCATACGAGTCGCTCTCCCACCTGTCGCATTCTCTCACTGCTTTCTAAAATTTCCTCACCAAATGTCCTAAGTTCTTGGACGTTTTCTGCACTCATTGGGGGTGCAGGTTCTAGGACTGGGTTCGGAATTTGGAGTGCGGTTTCCTGATATGGGGGTGAAAGTGCCTGAAATTGGTAAGGATCTTCTAAGATCTCCCTAATGTATTCATCGTGATAATAGGGATCTAAAGGGTCCATACCCAGGCTCCTATGTTCTGCATGGGTGCGTCCTCATGTATCGGGTAACGTTGCACAAAATCCCTATTGTCGTCCCACCAGGGGTCGTAATTTGGGTCTAGGGGGTTAGGTGCTGGTACCCTAGGGATTTCTTCCGGATTGAAGTCATGCATCTCTACTTGGTTTTCAGGGTTTTCTATCTCCATCTGTTGAGTGGGAATCAAAGGTAAGGGTTGTGGGGCTACTAGTTGTTCTAGACTTGGGTCAGCAGCAGTTGTAGCTAGGATATGGAAATTGGCTAGGCTTCTATTAAGCATATCCTGTGTATGGGCATCTGTCTTTCGCTTAGCAGCCGCTAGAACTCTTTGCTGTTGCAACTTTCGCATTCTTTTCCTACGCGCAAAGGCTTCCTTACTAAACCATCCTCTTTTCTTATGAGGGAATGACTCCTCTGACTGAGCTTTAAAGGCAAACATCCCTTCTTCCTGATCAGCAGAATACCCAGAAAGGGCAGGCTGTGAAGAGGTACCTTCACTCCTAGGTGAATCAGACAACTGACGACACATGTCTGAGGGTCCTTCATCACTCATACTGTAAACTAACAATTAGTCAAATAACACAAAACACATAATCACATAAATTATTTCCTAACACAAAATTTAGAATTTAAGTGTCAGAAGAAAACTTCTTTGGCTTAGACCAGTGGCTAGGCTCTGATACCACCTTTTGTCGCAACCCCCAATCCCTTATATGTCCCGGGAACGGGCGGACGCGAACTCAGAATTTCGGTGGTATCAGCTTGTTAATTTGGCAGCGGAAATTACATCAGGACCGTAGTTAGGAAATGTTTATCAGAGTAAAACCACCATATTTGATATTAATAATCACATGGGTAAAACCCAAGTTTCTTATTACAATACATTTATAGGGATAAACCCTATTTTATTGAACTTAAAACATCGTCTTTTAGGTAACTTTTATAGCCACATTTTTCCCAAGCCTTCAGTGCTCTGCAGCTGGCTTTTTACTAATTGGCTGTCACATTGTGTTACCTGAAACGCGTTTTAAAAACATTTGTCAGTGGAAAATACTGGTGAGTGAATCCCAGTTTAATCAAGAAACATTTTATCAATTAACACAGTATTGAGAGCGATCACATTGTTTATTTCTACACAATTACTCATTCAGTACTGTCAATCCTGACTGGTGGGTCATATTACACATTGGCTAACTCGTTGTCCAATGGTAACGTATTGTCGTCCCGACTTCCTACTCACAGTGTAGTAAATTTTGTATACAAAACCCCAACATACCGGCATTAATTGAAGAACTACAAAGACTCAATCACCGCTTAATCACATTGTAAAACATTTAAGGTTTTGTAAAACATTACCAAAAAGGTTAACAAAAAGAGGATAAACTCACATTGCTATCTTAGACTTCGCGTAAGGGTTTCCTGGGATTAATCTATAATTTATACAAATGTACATAGGTTAGTATAATAACCATTTGAAAATATTAATGATACCCTCCCCGAGACGGTATTCCAACAACTACGTCGGGCAGAACCACGACAGTTGTTACGGAACCCTAAATCAATCGGGCAGCGTATCTATTACGAAACTGGGGTTATAATACTTACAACGGAGCAGAACCTGGCTAATTAGGGGGTATAATACTTGAATATTAAGCCTACTATTTCAGAATTTGAGATTGAGAAATGAAAAATGAACGATTTCTGGTAGAACCCGATGGCTCCTTTATATAGTGCTGATATCTAACTATCACGCGACCCGCGTAAGAGTAGACGAAGGTCTACGCGGCCCGCGTCAAAGCTAGTCAACGGACTAGCTTGTCCGGCTCATCAGGTAGGCCCGCCATGATATCGACACGTGTCGGCCTAGGGTGTCTCTGTGTTCTTGATCTTACGCGGCCCGCATAAATGTTAAGGTTAGCTTACGCGGCCCGCCTTAACTTAAAATTCACCGAAATTAGGTTCCAACCGTTATACCGCCCGCGTAAGGATTGAGGTGGGTCTACGCGGCCCGCCTCAGCTAAATAAATCAGATTTTTATTTTATTTTTAATGCTATACTGTATTTCGGGCTCGGTTTTCACATACGGGTGTATTTAAAAACATATTGGGACACTTTAAAATATATTAGGGCGTCGGTTTCATTGAGGATTGTTACAAAATATATAAGTTACACACTTAATATTGTGAAATCAAATGCAAGAACGTAACTTACAAAATATTCCGGAAAATACCGTTACGAATATATTTTTGGTAAATCTTATTTTGGATACAAGAAATGAAAATATGATTTTTGTGAAAATATTACTAAGTGTATCATATTTTTGACAAGGAGAAAATATATTATTTTTGGAAGTAAAAATATATTTTCTTAGTATATTTAGAAGATATATGATTTTTGGGAAAAATATATATTTTCTTGAAATACATTATTTTTTTTTGACAAAATAATGTTATATATATTTTCTAAGATAAGACTTGAAAATATATTGTTTTGGAGCTACAAATACAAATATACATGTACGAGATACCCCCATCCTTGGGAAGGAAATACGAAAATAAATACTTGAGAAGTATTATTACAAAATATTGTTTAAACAATTAATCCAAAAATTTAATATAATTTAAAAGTTAAAATAATTATTATTTTAACAAGTAACTATAACTTGGAATAATATTAGATACGTAAAAGAAACGTAACTCAACACGTTAACTCTAAATCAAGGCACGGCCCGTTCGCCTAATAGACGTTAGTACATTGTAGGTAGTCGAGTTTGCTGAAGAAATTTGGGTTACGATTCTGAAGACGCAATACAGAGAGTTCATGTCCCCCTTTTCTTTTAACTGTTTTCAGTTTTATAACTTCGAGGGTGATATACATGTTACAATTGTTTACAAACGTTTTATACACGGTATGGTTAGCTAAGGAGGGTTACTGCTTGATCATGTGAAAGGTGTGTACTACACTTAAGGCCATTAATCCTCGTCGTAGGACCGAGGGACATGAGTGATAGATCTATTTGGGTGTAGCGAGCCCACACCCATGAGGACCAGGGTGGCCCATGTGGTGACTATGTCCACATACTAATGCCGTGGCAAAATTCCGCTAGGTTTGAGTTTTTCTGCACCATTTCACACATACCATTGGCCTTGCAAACCATTGGTGATCTGTTTTTCCTTATTGCTACATACCAGGGACATACATACATACAGACATACTTTAAAGGTTTATTCATACACATACACATGAACTCGCTCAACTTTTGTTGATGTTTTTAAATTACATGTATTTCAGGGAACTAATGGATCTGGCAGGTGTGTGCATGGATCTGAACTCGGTTTATTTAAAGTCTTTTGTCGAGTCTTTGTGAACTCGTTTAAACATGTTGGGGTTTGTAACTTAAATTTGGTGTCAACGTTTCAGACAAGTATGATGTGGTATTTTCTAAACTTAATATATGGATGAACATCTTATGGTTTTATCATATAGCGTTGTTATGATTGAATGCTATGGTATTAAGTAAGTCACACCAATAACCACGCTTCCGCAAAAGTCAGGGTGTGACAAAAGAGACAAAGAAATGAGAATGGAGAAACAAATCCAAAGAGACATGGACTTGCTCGCAAGGGATCTGTCACATCTACGAGAGGAGGACCGAGTCATTTTGGAGGCTCGTAAGGCACAAATTCAGGCCAAATATATGTAGTTTTTTTTTTAAGTATGTTGTCTTTTTTTTTTCTTGTATGTTATGTTTTTTTTATGACTTTGTAGTGTTTTTTTTAATGAAATTATGTTTTTATTTTTAATTATGTAGTTATTAAAATTGCCATTTAATTTAAAAAATAATATTTAAATAAATAATTAGTTAATCATGACACGGGGCTCCATCCACACCCTCCAAATTAAAGGGGTACATGATAAAGCCCCCATGCTGACATGGCGATCACATGGATCCTAGTTGGCATGATAAAGCCCAAGGGGGCTCCATCCACACCTCATAGTAATAGTGGCTATTAGGCCATCCGTAGTCTTAAAGCCCCTTGTGGGGCGTTATGCGAGACGTGTTGTGCACGTCACACAGGGGTTTTATGGGGCGTTATATCACTAGAGCCCGTAGTCATAAAGACCCTACGTATCATTACCTAATTATTAATTTTCAATTTTATTAATTAATTAAAGAAACACTTGCTTTTTTTATTGGTCAATTTTTGAAATCACCCCCCATTACGGCGCCATATATATAGCGCTCCCCCCGTTTTTTGGCCTTACAACGCCCTTCGTAATGGTGTTGTGGGCGCCATCGGGGCTTTATAGGGGCACATGGCGCCCCACTACACAGGCTCTTAGTGGTTACCAATATTTTTTTTTAATACAAAATCAACGGAATATAGTCTTTCAATAGACTACCTACTCACTATATGATTATACTTTTTTATATTTTATTTAATTAGTATAATTTTTGTATTCATTTAACACATGCATAATTATTGTGTGGTTGTCCAAGATTGTTTATATCATGTGAATGTGACAAATAAGAAATTGATTGCGATTGTGACGAAGGATACAAAGGTATGTATATCCATAATTTATTCAAACTAGGATAAAGACCCGCGCGCGTTGCGCCGTGGGACCTTTTTGAGTTGAACACATAATATGATACTAAAGAACCATAGCAAAAAGCAAACACATATTTATATTTATGACTACATGATTTCATACCAGAAGCTAGTATATATTTACATGAAGAAGTTTAGTATGTTTTACAGCATACATAACTTTTATAAAAGGTGTGTTCATGTAGCTAAGTGTGTTGACAACACGTCATGTGGTAGTTTCGTAACTTCATGCTATGTTTCTTGAGCTATAGCTTCTTCTTTCATGGATTAAAACTGGTTACCAAGTGATTCATCCTTCCCGTTCTAAGTGATTCATCCTTCCCGTTCTACGTTAGTTGCGCGATGTCTAAGTTGGTTGTATCCACTCGCCTATAGATTGAAAACCGAAAATTAAAATTCAAAATTGTGGTTAAATGACAAAAGATATTAAATATTCATGTGGTTAATTATGTTAAGAAGTTAAGATTTTGTACTAACTTAACCACAATTCCTTTCTTTGGAATGACTTGTGACAATAATCGGTCTGAACCGTCATATATGTCTTCTCCGGCAACAATCTCTTCACCTACAATTATGGTTATTGTATAATATAATTAATAAATACAATGACCAAAAAATTACATTTTTGTGTAAAAAAGAGAAATCAAATAACTTTACCAGGGTTGACAAGATGAGTAACAGTTGATAACTCAGCCATTCCGCTTGAAAAGCATAAAGCATGATCCGCTTTATCAAGCTTTGCCATGAGACTATTTTTTAATAAAGGGGTCTCATAAGTTATACGTTTCAAGCACGTCTCGTGTAGGATTGCCACCCCGAGTGTAATCGTGGGGACCATACTGAGTTGCCGAAGGCAGAAAAAGCACAAATAAAATAATACTGACAAGCTGCAAAATAACATATGAATAGTAATTATTACAAAAATGCCCAAATGAGCTGCAAAATGTTACATGCTTGAAGGTAGCTGTTTGATATAGAGGCGTGCTCATTGCACCATAAGGATCAAATTCATTTCCAAAGTTCATGAGTATGGTTGATACATTAGGATCCTTATAAACTACGTCTTCAATCAAACATGTGTCTGCTACCATATAACTTGTTTTTAACATGAATTCAAATTTAACTAAAGTAATTCATTAACAATTTAATAAAATAAGAAAGAACCTTCTAAGTGTCTGGGCTTCGTATCGGTTACTGCTGAAGTCTTCACAGTCATGTTGCAGTTCCTTGCACACCTTAATCTGTAGTTCTTAGCGAATAATGTCGAACTGTGTGTACTTGCTGAGCCCAGTTTACACCAAGAACTAAAAATCCTCTGAAAATAAATGCATGAAAATAACAATCAGGTGTGTGTGAATTTTTTACGCAACACATATCTAACACAAAGTTTGCAAATGTTTAATTGTAAGATTGTGAAACACTGATAAAATCACGCGGTTAAAATTTAAAAACACCAAAAAATGAATTTAGAGACATCTGAAATGATATTTTTTCAAATAGCGCGTGGATATAAATTTGTAGGGTAAATATCGGTACCGCCGGAACCGAAAATCTCAAAATTCGGTACCGAATCGGTACCGAAAGTGTACCCGGTTCGGTAAATTCGGTACCAGCACCGGGTACCATTTGCTCATCCCTACTTGCAAACCATAACCATGGGCAGCTCAACCAAAAAAGTTAGTAAAAAGAGTGGATTTCTTAGCCACACAGGACCCCAATAACCCTTTTTATTCTGGTTAGGTTCACCAGGACCCTAATAACTCTATCAAATCACAATATGAGTTGATGGACACATTGATTTAATTTCTACCTTTAGCTACTAAAGTCACTGATTCATTGTTTCTTAGGTTTAGAACTAACATTATAATATCTATAGCTAGCAGTCGTATGTGTTAATCATCTAGCGATATACACGGAACGAACACTTGTTTTCATCAGCACGAGGAAGCCCCGAGTGGAGCTTGAATTCACGGTGGTGCACGTGCCTAAAGCTGATGAGAGCCACTTAGATGATGCCGTCCTCCTCGAGATCACCACCCTCGAGCTCCACGGTGGTGTGGATCATCTCGAATCTTTCGCAATCGAGAAGTGGGTTGTATTTATAGTGTAAAATTAGAATTTTTTTTAAAAAGGAAAGTTTTTTTAAAATTTTAAAAGTTAACCATTGGGGTTAAACGACTAACATCCACGTCCATTAACCACGTGCCACGTGCAACAACGCCTTTTTTGAACGGCCACACCATGTGGTGTTAGGGGTATCCTTGTATTAATTTAGGTGTATCCTTTGTATAAAACCGAAAAAAAACATATAAAAAATGCACTACAAATATGGACTTGAGCCGTAGCCCGTGCTACGGCTTAAGTTATATTGGTTCCGCCCCTGGAATGAGTCATGTATATCGGTCGACACAATAGTGGATTGGTAAACAAAGAAGTGGCAAACACTTATTGGATCAAGTCTAAAATAAGTTTAACCTTGGATCAATACAGTGATCCCTGCTATGCTGCCAAAATTTTTGGTCATCGCGACAGAAGTACAATCAGGGTTCGTTAACTAATCCATTTTTTAAAATGTTAAACGCCCCGTGTTCATTGCCAAGAAATAAAACATAATGATCTCTTTGACCTGTATTTAAATGTAACTCATTTTTTTAAATTGGAATAAAATGTTTTAGAAAGGAACTTTGATTGATGATTACAAAATACACTTAGAAAGAAACTTTGGAAAAATGTAGAAAAAAAGTTTTGTTTAAGATAAATTTCGTTGGTGTTATGAATACATGGTAGTACCACAAAAAAACTGATAAATGTTAATGAAAATTACATGATAATTTGCAGTGTTTGGCACTACTATAAAAGCTAAATGCCTAGTATCATAATTCAATGACTTAATCTAAAAAAAGGAAAACAATCATATAAAAACAAATGAAATTAAATGTAAAGAAGGAGACTGGGTTAACCCGCATCATACCTAGTTTACGACCGGTCCAGTTTCGTTTTTCGAATCACTGTAACGTCAATATAAACATATTGTCGATCCATGAATGCAACCTATCACCAAAATCACCTAACAGTATCTGATAAAAAAACATGAATAACGGTTAGCAAATTAGGGCAAATACAGTCGTCGTGTTAAATAGGCAACCATCAAACGATTCAAAGTGAAATTAAAATCACTAAGTTACTACAAATTGGACAAAAAATTACTTTGACTTCATGTCCAAAAACCGAGCAGATCTGCAAAAACCAGGCCAACATCGGAGCGGCGATGGCATTCAGGTTTTACGCCATCCGTCCTTTGTACCCACGCTGACTTCCGGATATGGGTCATCCACTGATCTTTAAGATTTAACAACATGCAGACCCAGATCGGTAACCGGAGAAGTCGCCGGAGCTTAACCGGAGGCTTGTAACATCGAAAATAGCTTCAACGTACACAAGATAGACCCATCTAACTGAAAAAATAAACATACAACTGAATCGAGGCTTACCGGAATTTGTGCAGGAGTTAACCGGAGTCTCGTCAAAACCCTAGGTCGCACCGCCTCATCGGAGTCCTTGTCTTCTGCGATGTAGGTAGGGGTACAACACTCACCGATGCTGAGAAAACGCCGCCAGATCCGCCGTGGCTCCGGTGGCTGGCCACTCTGTCTCTCGGTGTCGCACACTCTATCTCTCTCTCCCAGACTTTGTGTTGTATATATTGTCTGGACATGTGTATAAACCACATTCACATATTCCATATTTTTTTTTGAAAAACACCCACAGCCAAGTGTACAACCCACTTAAGCTAAAAGTAGTTGCTAATTTATATAGGTTTTAATAATTAAATCATAACAGAACCATCAAACATTCTTATAAATAATTCACAACTCTACCATTAATTTTTCAGTGAATTAAATTATATTACCGTCATTTTAATAACGATTTGATTGCTTAATCATGTAGGGTTAGGTTCCTGTAAAAATAGGTGTTAACATACAAATAAGTTTAACATACAAAGTGAATGGATTTTTTTTTCTCATCTTGTTAAACACTTATTTTAGTCTAATAATCCAAATAAAATTCGTATAATTACACACAATTACTTTACTAGAATAAGTACACGATTTTACAATAAAAAAAGAATATTCCCTCCTTCATTTTATATGTTAAGACTCCTTTATATATTTACACTAATCATGTAATCAACGATGTCTTCAATCCTTAATTTTTTATTTGCTCCTACAAACTAAGCTTTCATATTTTGTTTATTTGATAGATTTTAAAAAAAGTATAGCAGACTTAACCGAGTCTCATAGATTCAACCGTATCATCTATTTACATAATATAAATTTACAACAAGTTGAGGCATTGGGATGTTGTACCCTATATTTTGGACGTTTAAAAAAAAAAGATTTTTTCACTTTAAACCCAAAACTACTTGATTTTGTAGTTTTAACCCAAAAGTTCTAAAATTTTCCAATTTAACCTCACAACTTTTTTACTTTCAACTTTGATCCCCTATGTTTTTCATATTTTGCAAAGTTTTTCGTTTTACGTTTTGATCTAAATTTTGCGACTTAACACGGCACAATGTGTGTGTGGTTCAACGATTTTACGTTTTATTATATGCTTCGTTCTAAATTTTGCGAGTTAACATGGGGCAACGTACGTGTGTGGTTCAGTGTGTTTACGTCGTCTCTTTTTTCCCGTTTAATAAGTTCATCACAACGCGCGAGTCCTAAATCGAGTTAGTTATTATTTTCTATGTTTTATATGTCGGTCTAATTTTTCCACGTTAAGACGGCGCAACTTCAATGTTGGTGGTCGTTGTCTATAGTGTGGCATTGGTGTTATTTGTCATGGATTTACGCCCCTGCCGCAACGCGGGGAGCTTAATACTTAGTATGCTATCATTAATTGTATTGAGCTTATTTGGTGAATTACTTATTTGTATAAGATAGTAATACGGTCTTAACCGACAAAAAAATCTTTAACACATAGTAAATGTAAATCTGATCAACAGCATGTCAATTTCATTGGCCGCGGCGCAACGCGCACGGGCCAACCATCTAGTTCACATGAATCATTCATACACAACTATTCTTTTAGGGCGAGGGTATTTGGGCATCCCCAAATTTGTATGTACATCCCTTATACGATGTGTATAGTGGTTCGGTGCATTAAATGCGTTAGAAAAAACATTTCTATGACTCTATATAGGGCAATACGCGACATATAGAATGATGGTAGTTAAAACATTAAAGCCTATACGCCGTATAGGTACGATATACGAGGGTTTTAAGGTATAATCACTGACATTGCAGGGAGTTCAGAGGTAAAAAGTCTGAAAAGACGCCTCTATACGACGCGTATATGGCTATACGCATCGTATAGGCTTCTGGTTGGTGAAGCTTTAAACCCTATACGTGACGTATAGACCTATATGCGGCGTATTGTTGTAGAAAATTCTTATTAAGCCAAGCATATGGGGACCATTTGATTCAAACGGAAATTCACAAACAAAACAGTCTGATCAACCCGGTCATATACGATGTCTTCTTTGGACACTGGTTATGTTTTTTGGCGAAGATTCGAACCAGTCATATTTCTCCGAAATCGTTTGGTGTCCCGGCGTTGAATGAGGTGAGGATGAGGTTGTGTTTATGCTTCGCTGTGATGACGGGAGCGTGTGGCCCGTGTTGCTCGATTTAAACAAGGTAATCGATTATAAGATGTGATGCCGTTTTGGTTACCAGAGTCTAACTATTAAGTTGTTTTTGTTATAAAAGTCTCACCATTACCCCCTAGTAGCATTTTATTGCATTTTGTTGGACCGTATTGCGACCACGAAAAGTCAGTTGAAAACGTTCATCTTCACGTATAAAGGCGGAATCAGTATACACGAAGTTACAACAGCTTTCCTCTTTCAATTCCTTCTTTATTGATTCTTTTTGAATCGATTTTGACAGAGTTTTGTTACCAAAGCAATGACAAGGTTCCGCTCCAGTGTACATACATGAATGAATCTGGTTCGCTCCAACTGCCTATATATAGCCTATGTGGTTTCGCTTATATGACATGACTAATAAGCGAAACCTCTTTGATAACCCTATGAGCGAAACCATCAGGTGACCACATGAGCGAAACCTCACTAACATGTACATAAAAGCGAAATTACTAACCTAACCTATGTACATATAAACGAAAACCCAACATTAAGACCTAATTTGACTTTCAAGACCCTCTGTTGACCTATTTTGACCTAAGACATGATGTAGACGTAGTCAACAGACATTCCGTGCACCAACAGACTCCCCCTTGGATGTTGACGAAGTCTTCAGCTCCGAGTCTTCAGTCTTGGTCTTTTCTCCAACTCTCTGTCTTATCATAAGCATTCTATCTTCACAGGTTCACAATCTTGTCCTAGCTCCATCTTCAGACTTCCCTTTGACTGTTGATCCAGACTCCCCCTCTCAATATGCTAGAATCTGAGGTCTTTATCTGGCTTTGACAATTAGCTCCCGTGGGAATGATGAAGTCCAAAACCTGTGTCTCAAACATCATTCATTACAAACTATCTTTTCAACAATAAATAACAAACTCAATCAGTTTTAGCAATCCACTCAAGTATTCAGGTCCAAGTTAATGACCCTGATTACTCAATTAATCTACCAAGTCCAAATTAATGACCTTGGTTGATCATTTGACGAATCAAACTGATTTTGAAAACAACAATTTACACATATTCTGAAAATAACAATTATCAAGTTAATGAACTTGTTTTTGACTTTACAATAAATCAAACTCTATCAAAGTAAGCTCTCCTCATTCTTCAGTCCAAAACCTCCTGCATCTGCTTCAACATCTGAGAATCCAACAATCAACTCTCCACTTTGGTTTGTCTAAAATAAAGCAGAAATAAAATCTTTTTGGATTTTATAAAGTGTTCTAAACTAAGAAATGAAATACAGAAAACTCAAATTGCAGAAAGTAAACAATGTAAACTATTTACAAACATATTTTTGGCGATCGTGTCAGGGAATCATATCAGCTATCAGACAAATTACAAGTACCGTTAAGCTTCATTTCATACTCAGAATTAAACAATTCACCTTGATTGTCGATATACTGATTCATCTTAAATTCCCACACAAATTTCAATTTACGCAGGATACGAATTAGATGTTTTATGAACTTAGCTCATTCATGTGTCCCACCTCTTGAATATACTCCCATATCCAGAATCCCAATTATCAGTCTTACAGGTGAGTATACTACAATGATATCTGTACATAAATTAGGTAATGCGAGGGCCGAGGGATCTCAGGTCGATACTTCCGTATACGCAGAGAGATATCAGCTTCGACTTTACGGTATGTCCCCTTTAGAGGATCTTTTAGCTACAACAGCAGCGACTATCAATTTTATTGTTTCATCTGCATGCTGAGGGTTTATGCTATGTTTCAAGCATATGCGGAAAGTATTATTCAAGGACTAGGTCAGAACTTCCATTCAGCAGAAGTCCCAGAATAATACCCCAGACATCATTGAGTATAAAAACCTAGTATATCAGATTATGAGACCTTTCAAACAAGATTTCAGGGGTTACCTATATATCCAAGTAGTGTTCCCCACAAATTTCTCAAGTTTGAAATTTTAGGTTTATATCCCGAATAAATCTACTAAATGTGCGAAAACCTATTGACACATCATCAGTGAGACTGTTTAACTCATTTAAACATTACAAATCTTTAGCATACTGTAATTGTCTAGCCGATGTACTATCATTTTCCCTATATACACAAGCTCTTTTTCAGATTTTATCATGTTTTTGTATTTTTGCATTTTTTACTGTTTTTGTATTTTCTGAAAATATAACTATATACATCTATCTACTCCCCCTAAATACCAAAACAAGTAAAAAATCGACAAACCATTGCAGATTGTTTCTCATCTTCATCCGCAACAGTACTCTCATCAACGCCAATAATACCATCCGACACTGAAAGAAGCTTCATACCGTTCAGTTTTAACAAATATTGAAACCGATTTTTATCAAAAGCTTTGGTATGTAAATCAGCTTTCTGTTCGTCAGTGTGGATTTTCTCAATTCGTATCAACTTTTTCTCAAAACAATCACGAATAAAGTGATGACGAATTTCTATGTGTTTAGTTTTAGCGTGATGTACTGGATTCTTTGTTATATTTATTGCGGCCTCATTATCAACAAAAAGAGGTGTGTTAAGAAACTGCAAACCGTAGTCACGCATCTGTTGCTGTATCCACAAGATCTGAGAGCAGCAACTGCTAGCAGAAATGTACTCCGCTTCACATGTAGATAGCGCCACAGACGTTTGTTTCTTACACTGCCAGGTAACCAATCTAGGACCAAAGAACTGGCATCCTGCAGTTGTTGATTTGGAATTGACTTTGCAGCATCCGAAATCCGAATCGGAATACCCTTCAAGCGTAAAATCGCCTTTTCTAGGATACCACAACCCCAATGAAGGAGTTCCTTTCAGGTAGCGTAATATCCTCTTCACAATGATCATATGCGAAGCTCTCGGGTTAGATTGAAATCTTGCTGCGAGGCACGTTGGGTACATGATATCAGGACGTGAAGCAGTTAAATACATCAAAGAACCTATCATGGATCGGTAAAACGTTTCATCAGCCCTGTCTCCGGTGAGATCTGGGTGAATCCCATGATTTGTTGCAAGTGGGGTAGCAGCTGGAGTAGAACTTGGCATCCCAAATTTCTCTAGAATATCATGAACGTACTTCGTTTGATGAATGAAAATTCCCTCAGATAGCTGTTCAACTTGTAAACCCAGAAAGAATTTCATCTCCCACATTGATGACATTTCGAATTTTTTGCTTCATCACTGATTCAAAATCTTTGCATAGACTTTCATTCGTTGACCCAAAAATTATATCGTCCACATAAATCTGAACTATCAGAAGATGACCGTCGACCTCTTTAGTGAAGAGAGTGGCATCCACTTTTCCACGAATGAACTTGTTGGCTAGTAGGTGTTGAGACAAAGTCTCGTACCAAGCTCTCGGGGCCTGGTGTAAACCATACAGCGCTTTGTCCAATAAGTAGACCTTGTTTTTGTGGATTGGATCGGTGAAGCCCGGTGGCTGTCCGACATAAACCTCCTCTTTGACCTTCCCATAAAGAAACGCCGATTTTACATCTAACTGATATACTTTGAAGTTCTTCCAAGACGCAAATGCAAGGAAAATTCTGATTGCCTCTAGTCGTGCTACAGGAGCATAGACTTCTGTAAAATCAATTCCCTCCTGTTGACTAAAGCCCTAAACAACGAGTTGAGCTTTATTTCGAATCACAACTCCTCTGTCGTCTCTCTTGCATTTAAACACCCATTTTGTGTTAATCTTTCTCTGACCATCTGGCAAATCCACTAACTTCCACACTCCCAACTTTTCTCGAATTGGCTAAGTTCCTCCTGCATTGCATTGACCCACGAGTCTTCAGTAAGCGCCTCTTTGTAAGTTCTTGGTTCAACCTGCGAGATAAAACAACTCAATGAGAATTCAGTTTGCAAAGGAGCAACTTTTGTATAAAAACATGTAAGCCCTTTATCAATCTGACTACGAGTGCGAACGCCTGTCTGCAATTCTCCTATGATCAACTCCTCTGGATGATATGAAAAAGTTCGCGGCATTACTTCGCTTGGAACATCTACATTGCCCTCCAGATTAGTAACATTCTGATCTGCATCTTGTTCACCAACTTGGTTTGTTTGACTTGAAATCTGAATTTGCTCCCCCTCAGAATCTGAATCACCACGATCAAAGACTGGCATGTTTTCAGCTTCTTGATTATCATCCTGAACCGACTGATTATCATGAGCAACTTCATTCTGTTGGACATCATCATGTTCACCAGCATTACTTGGACCTGCTTCATCGTCATTTGAAATTTCCTGTGGTCGCCTCGAATACTCAGCTGGGAACCTTAGCTGCGACTCATATTCACGCAAAATATCCAGCTCATCAAAGAAATCTTCATCTTCCTCTGATTCTTCTTTCATGTCAAACGAATCCCAAAGTTTGTCATAATGATAACGCCATGAATCACCAGGATTCTGCGGCGGCATAGTATAACCTTGACATTCAACATTTGCAGCTTCAATAATCCACTTCTCACTCGGAACGATGACACGTCGCATCGGATTTGCATAACCAACAAATATTCCCTCAATGCACTTCGGACCAAACTTTCCATGAGGCTCTATAACAGTATAGGGTGACCCGAACGGTTCTAGATACTTCAAATTCGGTTTGCGGTTATTGATTAGCTCAAAGCATGTTTTGTTGAACTTCTTGACAGTGAGAACCCTGTTGAGCGTATAGCATGCGGCGGAAACAGCTTCAGCCCAAAAATTTATTGGTAACTTTGAATCTGCAAGCATAGTTCTAGCCGTCTCGATTAGTGTCCGGTTTTTGCGTTCTGCAACTCCATTCTGCTGCGGAGTGTACGGAGCACTAAACTCATGCAATATACCTCTTTCATCACAAAATTCTTCCATCTTACTGTTCTTAAACTCAGTACCATTGTCACTACGAATTCTTTTGATACGCCTTTGGTACAGATTCTCAATTTTTCTGAACAATGCCATCAAACTGTCAAATGTTTCATCTTTCGTTTTCAAGAAAGAAACCCACGAAAATCTGGAATAATCATCAGTAACGACCAAACAATAGTAATCTCCTGTAATACTTTTGACATTCACAGGACCAAACAAATCCATGTGAAGTCTTTCCAGAGGTCTCAAAACTGAATTGACTTGCTTTGTAGGGTGTGACTTTTTCTTCTGCTTGCCTTTAACACAGCTAATGCACTCCCCTTCCAGATGAAAACCTTTGACATGAACTCCAAGAACCAAATCATTGTGCACCAAGTGATTCATCTTCCTTAGGTGAATATGCCCCATCTTGCGGTGCCACAATCTCGATTCTTTCTCAGTTGCTCTAGAAACAAAACAATGTGCTTGACCAGTAGATGTAGTTGCTACACTCATATCTAACACATATAAATCATTCACTCTAGGTGCCCGCATGATAATCCATTCTTCAGGGATAACAAATCCTGGCTTCAAGATCAAACATTCTTTATCAGTGAAGTGAGTAGTATACATATTGTCACAAATCTGGGAGATACTTAGCAGATTGTTCTCCAGCTCAGTAATGTAGTTAACTCTTTCAAACGTCACAACCCCGTTGGATAACGTTCCTTCACCAATAATTCGACCACCTTCATGACCAGCAAATCCCACATAACCACCATTGATATTTCTCACATCATACAGCAACGCAGTCTTTCCTGTCATATGTCTTGAAGCTCCACTATACATGATCCATCTGGATACAAGTTTTGGAAGATCCTGCACATAACAAACTTTGATTTAAACAACTTCAATAAAGATGCCGATTCATGCTTCGCGATCAAGGAAGCTCCGGCAATTCAAATTGTTTAGTCGAACATGGAGTCCACCCAGGCCTCATCAGCCTTAGGTGTAACCTTGACTCTCGCAATTTGAATTTTGAAGTTTTCAGCCTTAAGAGGTGGAAAATTTGCATCATAATCAATTTGAATTGAATCCTCAGAAGGTGAAATCTTTTTCTCACTTTTTGGTTTCCAAACCTGTTGAGATAATGTAACCCGCTTGTAAAATTTGTCATTTTTAGTTACCACTTTCTTTACGGGTTCATTTTTCACTTTGATGTTGTCATTTTTCACACTCTTTTTCTCAACAACGATTGGTGCTTTACCCTTCTTGTCAACTTTCTTCTTTTGAATCTTCACAGTTTCAGTCTTAGGCTTCACATTAGTACACTTTCGTGCAGTGTGACCAACTTGATTACATCTGAAACATGTTCGAGTATCAACAACTCGACTTGTGCCTTCAGACTGATACTGTGAAGCTCTTTTCTCAAAGAACTCTTCATTTGATTTTGAAAAGATTTCATTTTCCTCATCAGAAAGTGAACTTGAACCGTTCACAAACACCTTTTCAGCAAACCTTTTGTTTTGAAAACTCTTTTTCTGATAACTCTTACCACCCCGATAACCACCCGACCAATTGTTTCGATTGTTATTATAAAAACGTGGTGACACAACAGGCTTTTTGTAGTAAGCTTTATCTTTCTCAAAATTCATTTGCCTTTTTGTTTGTTTCAAACTGTTCACTTCTGACAATTCAACTTCAACTAATTTGAAAACATTTGTCAACTTTTTCACATTAACATTCTCAATGGGAAACTCAGAATCCGAATACAACTTATCAGATCCAGCCATCTTGTACATCACAAGACCCGGTTCATCACTTAAGTTGTTTTTGGATTTTGGTTTCTGAATGTACTTATCCAAGAAACACCCATCTTCCTCAGTAGTGTCACTATCCGTTTTTAGCACATTTTCAACAACACCTTTTACAATATCATTCTGGACACTATCGTCATTGGAAGATGTGAACGTGACATCAATTGAATCCGGAAGATTCATTTCACTTTCTTCTTCAATTTCAACCAACCCTGATTGCTTTTTCGTGTAGTTATCAAGAACAGGTGGTGGAACTTGATGAAAATCCACCCCAGTTCCATCAGAATACACATCTTCGCCTGCTTTGTCTTTCCCGATGGGTTTGGGAATAATGTGTTGCAACACAAAGCTTGCGGAGCTGTAACTGTTAAGCTTCAACTGGATTCGCTCGTTTTCAATTTCAACCTCTTGAAATTTAAGTTTCAGTTTAGCGATTTCATCCAGTTGTTGGTTGATTGATTCTTCTTTTACTCTAAGCACTGCTTTTAGGTGTTCATTTTCTTTATAAGTTTTACCATTTCGATCATCATTATCTTTCATTGTGCTTTTGAGTTTTTCAAACTTCTCAGAAATCTGACGGTTTTCAAGAATCAACTTTTCATTTTCTTGTTTAATTTTGTCATGATCAATTTTATCATTTTCAATTTGGCTAGTTAATTCTCTTATCCTTTCAGTTGAAGCTTTAACTGTTTTGTCACGATCAAGAATCTGATTCTCAACACTTCTGACCTTTGCTGTCAGATCATCAACTTTCTTCCCGTTGAGATACGTGACTGTGTTACAAAATTTGCACTCTTTGTTGCAATTTTTGCAATCAGCATTTCCATCAATTTTCTTACCTGACGCATTTGTTGACAAGTTTGAACTGACCTGGCTTTTTGACTCAGACATGGAGTTAGAGTCTACCCCAAGTGCCTTAGCAGCCAGCACTTTGTTAGCCATTTTTCCGAGATTCTCTGCAGTCAACTCCTGCGTTGTGTCAATAACTCCAGTATCAACTTTCTTTGATTTTTCCAAATCTACTTTCTCCTGTTTCTCTTTCTCTTCTTTCTCCTTCCTCTCTTTTTCTTCTTTCTCTTTCTCGTCTCCAGTTCCCCACCATTTATTCTGCCAATAATCATCATCTTCTTTGATCTCCTTGATTATGGCTTCCAGATCAAGAGTTTTGTCATCGATCGCAATATTTCCATATTCATCAAGATAACACTCTCTATCCGGATCCCATCTTCTCGCTCTCTTCGCTTCCGAATAGATATGAGATATTCTAAATATTCTGTTTTCAGCCAGCATCTTTCTGTATCTATATTTCTGCTCTTCAGTTCTATCGTCTTTCCACGGAATAGGTTCGTCGTTTTTCGCGATGAATGCGTAACCAACCGCATCTTCCTCAGGTAGAACCTCTTGACTCCAATCATACCCTTCATCATCATAAATCACCGCAAGAGCTCTAGATTTCTCTCTATTGTCTTCAACCTGCTTCAATCTAGGCGACTCGAATTTATTCTGATGATATATTGCATTTTATTGCATTTTGTTGGACCGTATTGCGACCATGAAAAGTCAGTTGAAAACGTTCATCTTCACGTATAAAGGCGGAATCAGTATACACGAAGTTACAACAGCTTTCCTCTTTCAATTCCTTCTTTATTGATTCTTTTTGAATCGATTTTGACAGAGTTTTGTTACCAAAGCAATGACAAGGTTCCGCTCCAGTGTACATACATGAATGAATCTGGTTCGCTCCAACTGCCTATATATAGCCTATGTGGTTTCGCTTATATGACATGACTAATAAGCGAAACCTCTTTGATAACCCTATGAGCGAAACCATCAGGTGACCACATGAGCGAAACCTCACTAACATGTACATAAAAGCGAAATTACTAACCTAACCTATGTACATATAAACGAAAACCCAACATTAAGACCTAATTTGACTTTCAAGACCCTCTGTTGACCTATTTTGACCTAAGACATGATGTAGACGTAGTCAACAGACATTCCGTGCACCAACAGACTCCCCCTTGGATGTTGACGAAGTCTTCAGCTCCGAGTCTTCAGTCTTGGTCTTTTCTCCAACTCTCTGTCTTATCATAAGCATTCTATCTTCACAGGTTCACAATCTTGTCCTAGCTCCATCTTCAGACTTCCCTTTGACTGTTGATCCAGACTCCCCCTCTCAATATGCTAGAATCTGAGGTCTTTATCTGGCTTTGACAATTAGCTCCCGTGGGAATGATGAACTCCAAAACCTGTGTCTCAAACATCATTCATTACAAACTATCTTTTCAACAATAAATAACAAACTCAATCAGTTTTAGCAATCCACTCAAGTATTCAGGTCCAAGTTAATGACCCTGATTACTCAATTAATCTACCAAGTCCAAATTAATGACCTTGGTTGATCATTTGACGAATCAAACTGATTTTGAAAACAACAATTTACACATATTCTGAAAATAACAATTATCAAGTTAATGAACTTGTTTTTGACTTTACAATAAATCAAACTCTATCAAAGTAAGCTCTCCTCATTCTTCAGTCCAAAACCTCCTGCATCTGCTTCAACATCTGAGAATCCAACAATCAACTCTCCACTTTGGTTTGTCTAAAATAAAGCAGAAATAAAATCTTTTTGGATTTTATAAAGTGTTCTAAACTAAGAAATGAAATACAGAAAACTCAAATTGCAGAAAGTAAACAATGTAAACTATTTACAAACATATTTTTGGCGAGCGTGTCAGGGAATCATATCAGCTATCAGACAAATTACAAGTACCGTTAAGCTTCATTTCATACTCAGAATTAAACAATTCACCTTGATTGTCGATATACTGATTCATCTTAAATTCCCACACAAATTTCAATTTACGCAGGATACGAATTAGATGTTTTATGAACTTAGCTCATTCATGTGTCCCACCTCTTGAATATACTCCCATATCCAGAATCCCAATTATCAGTCTTACAGGTGAGTATACTACAATGATATCTGTACATAAATTAGGTAATGCGAGGGCCGAGGGATCTCAGGTCGATACTTCCGTATACGCAGAGAGATATCAGCTTCGACTTTACGGTATGTCCCCTTTAGAGGATCTTTTAGCTACAACAGCAGCGACTATCAATTTTATTGTTTCATCTGCATGCTGAGGGTTTATGCTATGTTTCAAGCATATGCGGAAAGTATTATTCAAGGACTAGGTCAGAACTTCCATTCAGCAGAAGTCCCAGAATAATACCCCAGACATCATTGAGTATAAAAACCTAGTATATCAGATTATGAGACCTTTCAAACAAGATTTCAGGGGTTACCTATATATCCAAGTAGTGTTCCCCACAAATTTCTCAAGTTTGAAATTTTAGGTTTATATCCCGAATAAATCTACTAAATGTGCGAAAACCTATCGACACATCATCAGTGAGACTGTTTAACTCATTTAAACATTACAAATCTTTAGCATACTGTAATTGTCTAGCCGATGTACTATCATTTTCCCTATATACACAAGCTCTTTTTCAGATTTTATCATGTTTTTGTATTTTTGCATTTTTTACTGTTTTTGTATTTTCTGAAAATATAACTATATACATCTATCTACTCCCCCTAAATACCAAAACAAGTAAAAAATCGACAAACCATTGCAGATTGTTTCTCATCTTCATCCGCAACAGTACTCTCATCAACGCCAATAATACCATCCGACACTGAAAGAAGCTTCATACCGTTCAGTTTTAACAAATATTGAAACCGATTTTTATCAAAAGCTTTGGTATGTAAATCAGCTTTCTGTTCGTCAGTGTGGATTTTCTCAATTCGTATCAACTTTTTCTCAAAACAATCACGAATAAAGTGATGACGAATTTCTATGTGTTTAGTTTTAGCGTGATGTACTGGATTCTTTGTTATATTTATTGCGGCCTCATTATCAACAAAAAGAGGTGTGTTAAGAAACTGCAAACCGTAGTCACGCATCTGTTGCTGTATCCACAAGATCTGAGAGCAGCAACTGCTAGCAGAAATGTACTCCGCTTCACATGTAGATAGCGCCACAGACGTTTGTTTCTTACACTGCCAGGTAACCAATCTAGGACCAAAGAACTGGCATCCTGCAGTTGTTGATTTGGAATTGACTTTGCAGCATCCGAAATCCGAATCGGAATACCCTTCAAGCGTAAAATCGCCTTTTCTAGGATACCACAACCCCAATGAAGGAGTTCCTTTCAGGTAGCGTAATATCCTCTTCACAATGATCATATGCGAAGCTCTCGGGTTAGATTGAAATCTTGCTGCGAGGCACGTTGGGTACATGATATCAGGACGTGAAGCAGTTAAATACATCAAAGAACCTATCATGGATCGGTAAAACGTTTCATCAGCCCTGTCTCCGGTGAGATCTGGGTGAATCCCATGATTTGTTGCAAGTGGGGTAGCAGCTGGAGTAGAACTTGGCATCCCAAATTTCTCTAGAATATCATGAACGTACTTCGTTTGATGAATGAAAATTCCCTCAGATAGCTGTTCAACTTGTAAACCCAGAAAGAATTTCATCTCCCACATTGATGACATTTCGAATTTTTTGCTTCATCACTGATTCAAAATCTTTGCATAGACTTTCATTCGTTGACCCAAAAATTATATCGTCCACATAAATCTGAACTATCAGAAGATGACCGTCGACCTCTTTAGTGAAGAGAGTGGCATCCACTTTTCCACGAATGAACTTGTTGGCTAGTAGGTGTTGAGACAAAGTCTCGTACCAAGCTCTCGGGGCCTGGTGTAAACCATACAGCGCTTTGTCCAATAAGTAGACCTTGTTTTTGTGGATTGGATCGGTGAAGCCCGGTGGCTGTCCGACATAAACCTCCTCTTTGACCTTCCCATAAAGAAACGCCGATTTTACATCTAACTGATATACTTTGAAGTTCTTCCAAGACGCAAATGCAAGGAAAATTCTGATTGCCTCTAGTCGTGCTACAGGAGCATAGACTTCTGTAAAATCAATTCCCTCCTGTTGACTAAAGCCCTGAACAACGAGTTGAGCTTTATTTCGAATCACAACTCCTCTGTCGTCTCTCTTGCATTTAAACACCCATTTTGTGTTAATCTTTCTCTGACCATCTGGCAAATCCACTAACTTCCACACTCCCAACTTTTCTCGAATTGGCTAAGTTCCTCCTGCATTGCATTGACCCACGAGTCTTCAGTAAGCGCCTCTTTGTAAGTTCTTGGTTCAACCTGCGAGATAAAACAACTCAATGAGAATTCAGTTTGCAAAGGAGCAACTTTTGTATAAAAACATGTAAGCCCTTTATCAATCTGACTACGAGTGCGAACGCCTGTCTGCAATTCTCCTATGATCAACTCCTCTGGATGATATGAAAAAGTTCGCGGCATTACTTCGCTTGGAACATCTACATTGCCCTCCAGATTAGTAACATTCTGATCTGCATCTTGTTCACCAACTTGGTTTGTTTGACTTGAAATCTGAATTTGCTCCTCAGAATCTGAATCACCACGATCAAAGACTGGCATGTTTTCAGCTTCTTGATTATCATCCTGAACCGACTGATTATCATGAGCAACTTCATTCTGTTGGACATCATCATGTTCACCAGCATTACTTGGACCTGCTTCATCGTCATTTGAAATTTCCTGTGGTCGCCTCGAATACTCAGCTGGGAACCTTAGCTGCGACTCATATTCACGCAAAATATCCAGCTCATCAAAGAAATCTTCATCTTCCTCTGATTCTTCTTTCATGTCAAACGAATCCCAAAGTTTGTCATAATGATAACGCCATGAATCACCAGGATTCTGCGGCGGCATAGTATAACCTTGACATTCAACATTTGCAGCTTCAATAATCCACTTCTCACTCGGAACGATGACACGTCGCATCGGATTTGCATAACCAACAAATATTCCCTCAATGCACTTCGGACCAAACTTTCCATGAGGCTCTATAACAGTACAGGGTGACCCGAACGGTTCTAGATACTTCAAATTCGGTTTGCGGTTATTGATTAGCTCAAAGCATGTTTTGTTGAACTTCTTGACAGTGAGAACCCTGTTGAGCGTATAGCATGCGGCGGAAACAGCTTCAGCCCAAAAATTTATTGGTAACTTTGAATCTGCAAGCATAGTTCTAGCCGTCTCGATTAGTGTCCGGTTTTTGCGTTCTGCAACTCCATTCTGCTGCGGAGTGTACGGAGCACTAAACTCATGCAATATACCTCTTTCATCACAAAATTCTTCCATCTTACTGTTCTTAAACTCAGTACCATTGTCACTACGAATTCTTTTGATACGCCTTTGGTGCAGATTCTCAATTTTTCTGAACAATGCCATCAAACTGTCAAATGTTTCATCTTTCGTTTTCAAGAAAGAAACCCACGAAAATCTGGAATAATCATCAGTAACGACCAAACAATAGTAATCTCCTGTAATACTTTTGACATTCACAGGACCAAACAAATCCATGTGAAGTCTTTCCAGAGGTCTCAAAACTGAATTGACTTGCTTTGTAGGGTGTGACTTTTTCTTCTGCTTGCCTTTAACACAGCTAATGCACTCCCCTTCCAGATGAAAACCTTTGACATGAACTCCAAGAACCAAATCATTGTGCACCAAGTGATTCATCTTCCTTAGGTGAATATGCCCCATCTTGCGGTGCCACAATCTCGATTCTTTCTCAGTTGCTCTAGAAACAAAACAATGTGCTTGACCAGTAGATGTAGTTGCTACACTCATATCTAACACATATAAATCATTCACTCTAGGTGCCCGCATGATAATCCATTCTTCAGGGATAACAAATCCTGGCTTCAAGATCAAACATTCTTTATCAGTGAAGTGAGTAGTATACATATTGTCACAAATCTGGGAGATACTTAGCAGATTGTTCTCCAGCTCAGTAATGTAGTTAACTCTTTCAAACGTCACAACCCCGTTGGATAACGTTCCTTCACCAATAATTCGACCACCTTCATGACCAGCAAATCCCACATAACCACCATTGATATTTCTCACATCATACAGCAACGCAGTCTTTCCTGTCATATGTCTTGAAGCTCCACTATACATGATCCATCTGGATACAAGTTTTGGAAGATCCTGCACATAACAAACTTTGATTTAAACAACTTCAATAAAGATGCCGATTCATGCTTCGCGATCAAGGAAGCTCCGGCAATTCAAATTGTTTAGTCGAACATGGAGTCCACCCAGGCCTCATCAGCCTTAGGTGTAACCTTGACTCTCGCAATTTGAATTTTGAAGTTTTCAGCCTTAAGAGGTGGAAAATTTGCATCATAATCAATTTGAATTGAATCCTCAGAAGGTGAAATCTTTTTCTCACTTTTTGGTTTCCAAACCTGTTGAGATAATGTAACCCGCTTGTAAAATTTGTCATTTTTAGTTACCACTTTCTTTACGGGTTCATTTTTCACTTTGATGTTGTCATTTTTCACACTCTTTTTCTCAACAACGATTGGTGCTTTACCCTTCTCGTCAACTTTCTTCTTTTGAATCTTCACAGTTTCAGTCTTAGGCTTCACATTAGTACACTTTCGTGCAGTGTGACCAACTTGATTACATCTGAAACATGTTCGAGTATCAACAACTCGACTTGTGCCTTCAGACTGATACTGTGAAGCTCTTTTCTCAAAGAACTCTTCATTTGATTTTGAAAAGATTTCATTTTCCTCATCAGAAAGTGAACTTGAACCGTTCACAAACACCTTTTCAGCAAACCTTTTGTTTTGAAAACTCTTTTTCTGATAACTCTTACCACCCCGATAACCACCCGACCAATTGTTTCGATTGTTATTATAAAAACGTGGTGACACAACAGGCTTTTTGTAGTAAGCTTTATCTTTCTCAAAATTCATTTGCCTTTTTGTTTGTTTCAAACTGTTCACTTCTGACAATTCAACTTCAACTAATTTGAAAACATTTGTCAACTTTTTCACATTAACATTCTCAATGGGAAACTCAGAATCCGAATACAACTTATCAGATCCAGCCATCTTGTACATCACAAGACCCGGTTCATCACTTAAGTTGTTTTTGGATTTTGGTTTCTGAATGTACTTATCCAAGAAACACCCATCTTCCTCAGTAGTGTCACTATCCGTTTTTAGCACATTTTCAACAACACCTTTTACAATATCATTCTGGACACTATCGTCATTGGAAGATGTGAACGTGACATCAATTGAATCCGGAAGATTCATTTCACTTTCTTCTTCAATTTCAACCAACCCTGATTGCTTTTTCGTGTAGTTATCAAGAACAGGTGGTGGAACTTGATGAAAATCCACCCCAGTTCCATCAGAATACACATCTTCGCCTGCTTTGTCTTTCCCGATGGGTTTGGGAATAATGTGTTGCAACACAAAGCTTGCGGAGCTGTAACTGTTAAGCTTCAACTGGATTCGCTCGTTTTCAATTTCAACCTCTTGAAATTTAAGTTTCAGTTTAGCGATTTCATCCAGTTGTTGGTTGATTGATTCTTCTTTTACTCTAAGCACTGCTTTTAGGTGTTCATTTTCTTTATAAGTTTTACCATTTCGATCATCATTATCTTTCATTGTGCTTTTGAGTTTTTCAAACTTCTCAGAAATCTGACGGTTTTCAAGAATCAACTTTTCATTTTCTTGTTTAATTTTGTCATGATCAATTTTATCATTTTCAATTTGGCTAGTTAATTCTCTTATCCTTTCAGTTGAAGCTTTAACTGTTTTGTCACGATCAAGAATCTGATTCTCAACACTTCTGACCTTTGCTGTCAGATCATCAACTTTCTTCCCGTTGAGATACGTGACTGTGTTACAAAATTTGCACTCTTTGTTGCAATTTTTGCAATCAGCATTTCCATCAATTTTCTTACCTGACGCATTTGTTGACAAGTTTGAACTGACCTGGCTTTTTGACTCAGACATGGAGTTAGAGTCTACCCCAAGTGCCTTAGCAGCCAGCACTTTGTTAGCCATTTTTCCGAGATTCTCTGCAGTCAACTCCTGCGTTGTGTCAATAACTCCAGTATCAACTTTCTTTGATTTTTCCAAATCTACTTTCTCCTGTTTCTCTTTCTCTTCTTTCTCCTTCCTCTCTTTTTCTTCTTTCTCTTTCTCGTCTCCAGTTCCCCACCATTTATTCTGCCAATAATCATCATCTTCTTTGATCTCCTTGATTATGGCTTCCAGATCAAGAGTTTTGTCATCGATCGCAATATTTCCATATTCATCAAGATAACACTCTCTATCCGGATCCCATCTTCTCGCTCTCTTCGCTTCCGAATAGATATGAGATATTCTAAATATTCTGTTTTCAGCCAGCATCTTTCTGTATCTATATTTCTGCTCTTCAGTTCTATCGTCTTTCCACGGAATAGGTTCGTCGTTTTTCGCGATGAATGCGTAACCAACCGCATCTTCCTCAGGTAGAACCTCTTGACTCCAATCATACCCTTCATCATCATAAATCACCGCAAGAGCTCTAGATTTCTCTCTATTGTCTTCAACCTGCTTCAATCTAGGCGACTCGAATTTATTCTGATGATATATTGCCTTCTTGTAGTAATCATCTCTGAAAGGGTTCTCCGACTCATCAGCATAAGCGTTCCTGCATTCACGCTTGAAGTGACCTTTCTGCTTACACTTGAAGCATGTCACCTTGGACTTATCGAACCCCAGCTTGGTAGATGGACCACCAATTGTCTTCCTGCCGGTAATTTCCATGAAACGCTGTGCTCGACGAACAGCACTGGCCATAGCCCAACGAATATCGATCAACTCCATTTCCTCCGGATCAATCTGATCATAATCTTCTTTCGTCAGATTGGTGTTGCCTATCTTCCCAGCTACTAACCCTTCATACGATTCCAACACCGATGCTAGGAAGATCATCTGTTGTTTGGCCGACTCAAGTCCATTGCGATGCTAGGAAGATCATCTGTTGTTTGGCCGACTCATCAAAATTCTGAGCATTCTTCAAGTCCATTGCGATGTTGCATTGAAACCGATTCTTTGCATCAGAATGACTTCCAGATGATGAAGATCCACTGTGATAACCACTGCTTTGACCACTTTGACTTTCTTTGCTTGCTGTGGACACATTCTCAGCAGAAAACGCAGTCTTGGGAGAGGTTGCTTTTGGCATCATGCTTTTTGGATAATACAAATCCAAATTCTGCTTGTAAGATGAGTGATTGACTTTGTATGTCTTTTTCAGTTCCAACTCGTGACTCTCGAGTTTCTCAATCAGCAAATCTAATGTCAACTTTTCTGGTGCCTTGATGGTATTTTCAGCATCAGCGCATAATATCTCCAATCCATATCGTCAGGCAACGAATCGAACAATTTGTCGATAAGATCTTCTTCAGGATATTTGATATCATGTCTTACTAATTCCAGCTTCAGATGACCAAACCTTTCTATCATTTTACAAACTGACTCGTTCTTTAAACATCCAAACAGATCAAACTCTTTTCTAAGAAGTTTTCTTTTGTTTTTCACAATTTCAGTACTTCCTAAACATTTCTTTTCTAATTTTGCCCATAGGTCTTTTGCATTTGAATAATCGATCAATGAGATTATGTCTTCCCGGACGGACTGAAACAACAAAGCCACACATTTTTGTTCAGCTACAAACGAATCAATTTCATCAGATGATCTTAAAGTTTCACCATTTTTGTTTCCATTTTCATAACCGTTTTTCAAACTCTTCCAGCTGGGAAATGCGAATGCCATCAACCAGTCTTCAAACTTTCTTGACCACCGACTGTATTCCTCGATAGCCATTAGCTTTGGAGGTTTATTGAATGTCCCAAAGGCACTTTCAGATTCCAAAGCTTCCTTTTTCCTCTCTTTCGGTGGATTCTCATTCACATTGCTAGACGAAGAATCATTATTTCCAGAATTTCCAGCGAATGCGTACATGTCGCTAAACGGGTTCAAGAATATGTCATCCATCTTGAATGTACCTGCAAAATCAGCAAACACTTAGAAAGATTTTCAAATTTTTGGAAAATAGTGACAAATGAGCGAAAACAGCTTGTATGTTCACAAAAGCGAAATCAGTTGGTATGACTGATAAGCGAAATCAGTTGTGTGACAGAAAAGCGAAATCAAATATGTGACAGAAAAGCGAAACCACACTTTGACCGTATAAGCGAAAGTGTGTATTATCCGAATAAGCGAAAGTCAATTGTCCTTATGAGCGAAATCAAGCACTTATGTTCTTATCAGCGAAATCAGACAATCTTAAATGTCCTAATCAATGAAATCAGGCAACTAGTTGTCCCTATAAGTGAAATCAAGCCCTTAAAGTGTCCGTATGAACGAAAACAAATGATTATGTCCGTAAAAACGAAACCTTCGATTACCGAAAAAGTGAAACTACGTTTTTAGTTGATTTTCACCATTTTTAAGTTGAGTTTTAACCTGAAACTTTCTAGGGTTTGTTAATCATATGTTTTACACGTTATACTCGAAATTTAAGCCATTTCAACCGTAGGAACTATCTCAAATCGAAAAAGTATGAAAGAAAATGAGTACAAATGAGAGAATTTTGTCGATTCAGCTGTAGTAGTATGAACTCCTCGTCCTGAAGCTCTGATACCACTTGTTGGACCGTATTGCGACCACGAAAAGTCAGTTGAAAACGTTCATCTTCACGTATAAAGGCGGAATCAGTATACACGAAGTTACAACAGCTTTCCTCTTTCAATTCCCTCTTTATTGATGCTTTTTGAATCGATTTTGACAGAGTTTTGTTACCAAAGCAATGACAAGGTTCCGCTCCAGTGTACATACATGAATGAATCTGGTTCGCTCTAACTGCCTAAATATAGCCTATGTGGTTTCGCTTATATGACATGACTAATAAGCGAAACCTCTTTGATAACCCTATGACCGAAACCATCAGGTGACCACATGAGCGAAACCTCACTAACATGTACATAAAAGCGAAATTACTAACCTAACCTATGTACATATAAACGAAAACCCAACATTAAGACCTAATTTGACTTTCAAGACCCTATGTTGACCTATTTTGACCTAAGACATGATGTAGACGTAGTCAACAGACATTCCGTGCACCAACACATTTTAATAGTAAGAGTTAATTTCTTTTATGCTCCCTGTGGTTTGGTCACTTTATCGCTTTCGCCCCAATAGTTTAAAAAATGTCATTTTCCTCTCTGATCTTTTTAACTTATCATCATTTTACTCCCGCCTTAAACAACGTTCATTTCCATTGTTAAAATTTTGTCACGTGCCCCTCACATGAGGGGCATTTCAGTCTATTGCAGTCCAATTTGTTTTCCTTTTAATTAATTATATATATATATATAAGGGCGCTAACATGAAAACCACCCCCAGTTAAGAGAACCACGAGAACCATTCTCCACCAATCATCTTAAAGCGTATTTTGGTCATTTACTCCAAATGTCTAATCCATGTCTTTGTCTTGTCTGTCTCTTTAAAGACCTCAGACCCATCATCTTCCATACTCTTCTTTTTCATCTCTCTCTCTCTTGAAAATCAAAACCTGCAACCACACGAATTATCTCTCTCTCTCCCCTTATCTCTCATCTTCAAAACACAGAATCATCTTCAAGACCATGGTGGGGAGGTGGTTGGTGGGGAAGACAGTGGTGGTCGGTGGTGGTCGGTGGCAGAAGACGGTGGTGGGAGGTGGTTTGGACGAAAGACGGTGGTGTGGAGGTGGTTGGTGGGGAAGGCGGTGGTGGGAGACGGTCGGCACTTTCTCTCTGTCTTGCTTGAAACAGGGGTTGGCCCCATCATTTCACCGGCGACACCACCACCGCCGCACTGTTGATGGTGACCCCATCGTTTCTCTGGTGATGGGTGGGTGAAGGGGGCGTGAGCCGGTGGTGGCCGTCGCAGTTAGTGGTGGAGGAGGTGGTTGGTGGGGAAGACGGTCATCACTTTCTCTCTCTTGCTCGAAATAGGGGAACATACCTTCTGCCATTTGCCGCCGCGCCACCGTAACAGTGGTGGTCTCCCCCCCGTCTACCGTCTACCGCCGCGAATCAGAAGATGAAGATGAACAGGATAATGTGGGTTTCTCTCTCTATAAATGGTGGGTGTTGTTGTTTCTCTCTCTACGTTTTGAGAAGTGGGTTTGCATAAAGTGTTTTTGAAACAATTTTTGATTATGTGTTAATTTGTTTTGATGTTGGGGGTTGATTCGTGTTCTTGATTCTATTGGTATTTTGGTATGTTGGGGGTTGATTTGTGTTCTTGATTTTGTTGATTTGTGTTCTTGATTATGTTGGTATTTTGTGATAACTGCAATTATGTGAGTTTGATATGTTTGGTTTAGGCGGTGATTGTTATGGGTGAAATTCTGAGCCCATATCCTGATTATTACTAACAATTTGCTTGTAAACGTTGGCTACAAGGGACTAACGTTCATGAAGACCAAGTCATCATGAAGACCCGCTCAAATTGGTTAGGATAAGGACGTTGATGGCGGAAAAATAGCTCTTGTAACGGTCAGCATTGAAGATTGGCATGTTTTATGAAAAGTTACGAAGATTGGTCAGAGATATTAATGTTGTAACGGTTATGGAAGCTTAAATCCCGGAGTTAGAGTTAGTAAGCGCGTGGAAAACGAGTTGAAACAGCCTGGCAACGTTCAGAAAGGAAATAATCTCAGTATCCCGGATTTTTAGCATAATATCCCGGATTTTTAGCATAATTAGTTCATTCTTGTAACTATATAAAGGAGATGCCAGATCCATAGGACACAACTCGAATTCACCTACTCATTCACTCTTTTTTCTAGCAGCAAGCGCGCACTAACACTCATCACTTACAATCATTGTACCACTTAGTAGCGATCTGAGCATTATCCTGCACTGTATCCTGGTTATTCAAGCAACAAGAAGAACAAGGCAGCCGACGATTGTCAGCTCCCGAGGTTTTATGCCGGAGATCTAGATTGATCAAGGGCTTTCCTCGTACATCACGTGTCAACATTTACATTTTTGCTCATTGTTTGATTATAGATACAGCTCAATATCCTGAGCCGTATCCTGATAACTGTTTTTGCAAACTAACAAACCAACATATTTTTCACAAAGTATTACTAGCACACTACCTCACAAAACTAATTTGATCATATAATTGCTTAGGTAATTTTTGACCAAAACAATTTGGCGCCCACCGTGGGGCAAAGGGTGCTATTTCTATTAAAAGCTTTTGCAAAATCATTACTTGGCTTTCTATTTTCAAACCTTTTTGCTACACTATTTTTAATGGCCTCGAGATCAAACATGAGCTCTTCCACCGTGTCTGCTACAACCTCTACAACAATTGGTTCGATGCTTCCACCACCTCCTCCGAGAACGCAAGCCTCTTCACAAGGAACCGAAATTCACGTGGCTCGGGATGTTATTCCCACTCAGAATATTCAGGGATCTGGTCCTATTTTGGCCTCTAATGAAGAAATTCTAACTTTATTTGGTAGTGTACAGGAACAAATGAGGCAGCAGCAGGAGACCAACCAAATGCTGATAAGAGAGATACAACTCTTGAAATCCAGCTCGAGCAGGCCCGCTGAGGATACTGTCACTCCCTTGCAGCCAAGAGCTTTAAACTTTAGTTCTGCAGTATATGCTGAGGATAATAGGGGGAATATTGTGCCTAGCCATTCCCGGAGTCATATTCCTGAGATACCCTCTTCTACCAGGATGTCGACTGTGAGGGATCCAGGATATGCTCCAGGATGCGCCCCAGGATATAGCCAGAATCACCAAGCTGGTAACTTGTCTGTTAACACCAGTATCCCTGTTACTAATAATCTTGGATCGTTGCAGGATGCAGGTGTGACATCAGCTATAACCAGAGAGCTTCAAAAGTTGAAGGATATGATATCAAGTGTGCCTGGGATAATGCAGCCTATACCGGAAGTATCCCGGGATAGTCACAACATATCCCGCTTTGCTCACCCTATTTGTGATGCAGAAATCCCAAAGAGATTCCAGACTCTTAACATGAAGCTGTATGATGGGACGACGGATCCTGAGGAGCATATTGCCCAGTATAGGGAGAGGATGAAAATTAACCCTATCCCGCCAGATCTTAAGGAAGCATGCTTGTGCAAGGGCTTCGGCTCTACTTTAACAGGATCAGCCTTGAAATGGCTTCTAAATGTTCCACCTCATTCAATTACATCATTTGCTCATTTAGTTAATTTGTTTAACAGTCAGTTTTCTTGCAGTAGAAGCTTTGAAAAACTAACAAGTGACCTCTACAGGATAACACAGGGACCTCAAGAATCCCTAAGGGATTATGTGAACAAATTCAGCAGGGAATCCTTGGATATCCCACACCTTGATGTTGCTACAGCAGTCCAAGCATTCAAGATGGGACTACAAAGGGATTCCCAGTTTTATCAGAATCTTGTGATGAATCCTTGCAGGAACTTGGACGAAGCTCGAAACAGGGCTTTGCGATATATCAGGCTTGAAGATGATAAGAAAATGCAAGAGAGGATGAATGCATCCTCAACATATGAGTCAACAAACAGGAAATCAGAATCTTCATATAAACCATACCGCCCTAGGCCGTATGATAAAAATGAAAACAAAAGAGTGAACGTTTTCCAAGACGAGGATCCTGAGGAGTATCCTGAGTTGTCAGAATATTGTTTTTCTGTTAATATACCTGAACTAATGTATGATATGCAGGGTTTGGGAGATAAAGCCAGGTGGCCTCGGAAGAATCAACAAAAAGCTGATTGGAAGGATAAGTCCAAATGGTGTGCCTTCCATGAGGATTTCGGACATGTTACTGAGGATTGCATTGCCCTGAGGAAAGAAATAAGCTACCTACTAAGCAAAGGATATCTGAAGGATCTTCTGGGCAGAAAGAAGAATAAGGGTCAGGATATTGAGGAGGATCCTGAACGAGCAGCATCACCCCCCGCCGACGCCAAGATAATTAACTTTATCTCAGGAGGGTCCGATATCTGCGGAACTTCTTATTCTACAGCCAAAAGACATGCAAAGGAGGCTAAGGCAGAAAGGGGAGATAAGCCAACCAGGATGTCAACCCTCACGACTGATAAAATGATCACGTTCGATAGTGATGACAGGGATACTGTCCATGATCCTCATCATGATGCTCTGGTAATAACTTTATATGTTGCTAATCACTTTGTACGCAGGATACTAGTGGATAATGGCAGCTCAGTCAACATCATTCAATTGGAAACCTTGAAGAGAATGAACATCCCCGAGATGGAGATTACCTCAAAGTCCACTGTGCTTGTAAGGTTTAGTGGAGAAGCAAAGAATACTGTTGGGGAGATAAAACTGCCTGTATATGTCGAAGGAGTCAACTCAATACAATGCTTCTGTGTCATGGACTCCTTATCCTGCTACAATATCATATTAGGTAGGCCATGGATCCATGATATGAAAGCTGTGCCATCAACCTATCATCAGTGTATCAAGATCCCTACTCCTTGGGGGGTTGTCAAGGTGGAAAGTGATCAACAGGAGGCAAAGGAATGTTACTCATCCTCAATGAAATCCTCAACCAAGCCTAATGCAGCATAGCAATTAAAGATGTGGGCCCAGGATATCGTGGAGGCTTCAGAGCAGGATGTAAAGAAAATTATCCTGGATCAGGATAATCCAGATATCTCGGTGCTCGTTGGAGCCAATATCCCTCAGGATATTGAAAATCAATTAACTAACTTTTTGAAATGCAGGATGTCAACATTTGCATGGAAGCATAAGGATATGACAGGTATTTCTAAGGATATTATAACTCACAAGCTTGGAATTGACAGGTCTTTCAAGCCTATCCAGCAAAAGAGAAGGAAGTTTGCTCCAGAACGAAACATAATTATTCAAGAAGAGGTTGAAAGACTATTGAAGTCCAAAATGATCAGGGAAGTCAAATTTCCCAAGTGGCTAGCAAATGTGGTCGTGGTTCAAAAGAAGAATGGGAAATGGAGAATTTGTGTAGATTACACAGACTTAAACAAAGCATGTCCTAAAGACCCATTCCCTCTGCCTCATATAGACTCAATGGTGGATGCCGCTGCCGGTCATGAAATGTTAGCCTTCATGGATGCATCCTCAGGATTCTAGCAGATCCAAATGGAACCTTCAGACCAGGAGGATACTGCTTTCATGACACCAACAGGTATTTACTATTATACTGCTATGCCGTTTGGTTTAAAAAATGCAGGTGCATGTTTTGGTCAAAAATCAAGCAATGATAATGCAACCAAACTTTCTGTTGTGAGGTGTGATGCTTGAATCAATGAACAATACTAAGGATCACTCAGAAATGAAATGAACAAGTGACACAAAGATTTATACGAGGAAAAAGCCATTGATCAATGAATGATCTCCGACATAAAAAACCTCGGGTGATGGAAACTACCGATCACCAACTCAGATTAAACAAGAAATCTATTACAACTTCGGATGATAGCGAGCTAATTACAAGGATCACTATAGTGTAATGTGCAAAAAAGTGTGTAATCGCCAAGTGAATTGTCAAGAGCTGGTGAGAGCAGTTGCGAGTGTGTGTGTTAAGCTAAAAATAGCCAAGTGTTTCTATTTAGCTCGCTATCCCCTTTTAAAAATGGAAAATATCTAAGCTAACAAACTGTCCGCATTTTGTGCAAGTCTTCCACGACTTCCATAACGCCCACTTCAGTCATGCACGTGCGGAATAAATATGGAATATGCTCCAGGAATATCGCCAAGACCAAGTCCAAGCTTGTACTCCTGCAAAACAACTTCATATTCAAAGTAGACAATCGTTAGTGTAAGGATCACTATGATGATCCATGATCCTGATCCCACAATAACTTCTGAGGATCACTAATTCAATAGAATTGAGGATCACTAAGCCTGACAGTAATTGAGGATCACTGATCATTGGAAAATCTTCCCCTAACAATTGCCCCCAAAATATAAGGAGTAAAAATGTAAAATAACGAGTTATATTTTCTCGTTCTTATCCGTAACCAACTAACGGATATATAGCCGTTGTAATCGAACTATCCGTTGCCAATTCTGACGTCATTGAAATGACAATCCTGCAAAATCATCATTATAAATTGAGGTTAGAGATAAGGGTTAGAGAGCATTTAAATTCGTGCGTTTCCTCTTTAAATCCTCATTCGAAGACTTGATCAGGTATTTCTCTTTCCTTTCTCTCTTCATCTTCTCAATTCTGTTTCTTGTTTTTCACCATCTTCATGACCAAGATGATGCTGAGGTCTTCACCGGTTAAGGATCATAAAAAGGACAGTCCCTTGAAGTCCTAAGGGATCATCAAAGATTCTGCGAAAGAAAGATGCTGCTTTACCGATCCACAGATAGACAGGATCCGACATTGCTTTCCGGCAAACACCGATTTCAAACCATTTGATCCCACCGTTCTAAGTGACTTTGTTTCTGAAACATGGGTAGCTTTTCCGGTCACCCCATTTACGATAGGATACTCGTATCCTTTTTCTGATTTCACCCAATCCTTCTTCTCTCTCACCGGCATCTCCTACATTCAAGCGATGCCAATGATCTGGAGGGTCTTATATACCCTTGAAAGGATCATTGAACATGAAGAAATTGATCTGGGAATGTCGGAGTTTGCAGAGATGTATGACCTCGTAAGCCATGGATCTCATCGGTATCTACTCAAACATAAACCTGGTGAAGAACACCCCATCTTCAAAGCCACTAAGAATGACACCAACTGGAAACGGCGATTCTTTTTTGTCAGAAGGGATTCTCTCCCAGATGGAAAGGATCTGCCTAGAAAATGGACCACCCATGGTAGGATAGAGGATCCTTAGAAGGATCACCAGATGACCTTGTTTCTGCTGAGGATCACTAACATCCTTTTGTTTCTATTTTGCAGCTATTACTGTCGCACACCTCATCACAACACCTGCCACGAAGGAAAGGCTTGCTGCTTTCCGGAGACTTGATCCTGCAATAAGATCATTTAAAGCAAATACCCAGGATTCTCAAGAGGTATCCTCAGGTTCTGTCACGATGTCAAGTAAGTATCCATGTTTATATGTAATTAAATGCTTAAATTAAAATGAAATAAGGATACTTATCTGTTTTGGATGTGTAGGTGCTGGAAAATCTTCAAGATCTGCCTCCAAATTCAGTGTCACTGACCTTGACACTGTCCGATCCTCAAAGAAGAAGATTGCTGCCAGTCCAACTGTCACGGTCCCCAAGGCAACCACTTCTAAGGGCAAGGGTGGTAAGAAAAGGAAGACCTCTGAGGCTGACAATCTAGAAGGCTTGCCTCTGATCCGCCATCAGTTCCTTGAGTACTTTGCTGAGGTAAGGATCACTGACCTAGCTTAGTTATCCTGCCCATTTGAGGATCATGTTATCCTAAGCTTTACATTGTCTTTTTGCAAAAAATTGCTGAAATCGAGGACTATGTAGGTAGTATTGAAGAAGCTGAGCAAAAATGCATGGATCTCCAAAAGATGATGCTGGCCAAGGATCAGAAGATAGCCTCCCTTGAAAATGATGTCAATCTGGTGAAGAGGGAACTTGTCCTGGCTCACATTACTGCTGATCAAGAGAAAAATGAGATCACCAATGATGCTAAAATCTCAGCTGCCATCGCTATGTACAAGACCAAGTTGCAGATGGCCCAAGAGGCTCTGGATCCTGACTTTGACAAGGGCAGCTGGGACGTAGAGGGCTGGAAGGCTAGATTGGGTGAGCTGGACGACGAAGAGGACGCTGAAGAGGTCCTAGCACTCGAGGCTGGCAGCAGTGGAGTCAAGGATCATGTGGAGGATGCTGGAGCTGGAGGAGATGGTGATGCAGCAAAGGTGTAAGCTGCAGGAATGGGCGATGAAGGACATTTCTAGACGTAGCCGGAGCCCATTTTCTAGAATTTGGTAGTTTTATTTTGGTTATGGTGTTTTAAAACAATCTTGGGTTGTAATAACTTTAGACAATAGTTTCTAGGGTGAAGGATCATGGATCCTCTGTTTGGGGGATGAAGCCACTCGTTATCCTTCCGTATTTTATTTCCTGCACTACAAAGACCCGTAAACAATGGACACCCTTTGCCAACCCATGTGGACGGGCCACGTTTTGCTGGTAGAAACGTGGGTTGGCAATTTTGACAACCTTAAAGGTTTTAACGTTTTGTGAATAAAACAACTTTAACTTTTTGGCTATCTCCCGTGTTGTTATCCTTGTAAAGACTTTACTTTTCAATTGTTGTGATATACATTTTGTCTGAATTTATTAAGTAAATAAATATCTTCAAAAAGTTTAGAATATAATCAAGGATCACATATCCTTTAGTTGGTAAGTTCTGAAAAGTAATATAGTTTAAGGATCATAAGTTCAGTTGTCAAAGGATAAGGGTCACTCAAATGAATAATGAATAAAATCAAAATAGTTAAGGATCATACCTGAGAATCCAAGTTAGGATCCTAACCTTTAACACTTATAATCAGGATAACCAAAAGACAAACCTTAGTAGAAGGTAAGGATCAAGGATCCTTGGTCGTTTATCTCCAAAAACCTGAAATAGGATACAACTTGGGACTAAGCCAATATAAGATAAGAGTTAGTAACTGGGGACAAGCCCAACAATTCTGGGGACAAGCCCAATATACTGGGGACAAGCCCAAAGGATAACTGGGGACAAGCCCAAAGGATAACTGAGGACAAGCCCAAAGGATAACTGGGGACAAGCCCAAAGGATCGTGTGTAAACTGGAGTATGGCCCTTAATGGTGACTATCCAAACTTAGTGACATGAAAATGCCAAAACCTTAGCTAACGTGAAAACGTTAGAAACCTTAGGAACGGATGTATGGTACGTCTACCATTATACGTAGGATCCTGAATATAGCCAGTACAATGAAATTGTCAGCCCCTAAAGCGAGTACTGGTCCATTGCCATGAACTATACCAGGATCATCGTGCGCTTCTGGCGAAACTGGGGACAAGCCCAAACTGGGGACTAGCCCAAATAACTGGGGTCAAGCCCAAATAACTGGATACTTCTGTGGATACTCAATCTTTTGTTAAGGATACCTGAACCTTCAAAACTCAGAATCAAGTAAAAGGAGGATAAAGGATACAGGATCCTTATCCTTATATAAGATAATTAATGAATGAAATAGTTTGAGATTAGATCATTACCAAAATGAGGATCCTCTGCCCTGTAAGGATCCTCCAAGGATACTTGTCAGGTAAGGATCATGGATTCTTATTATATGAAATATCTCTTCAAGTGGATAGCATTCCAAGCTCTTGGTAGCAAATCACCTTCCATTGTTAGCAATCGATATGCCCCCTTTCCTGCCTCAGCTTCAATCAAGTAAGGGCCTTCCCACTTTGGTGCTAGCTTTCCATCAGCAGGATTGGTGGTATTCTGAAATGCTTTCCTTAATACCATATCACCAACTTGGAATTTCCTGATCCTGACATTTTTGTTGTAGGCTCCAGCCATCCTTTGTTGATAACTAGCCATCCTTATCCTTTCCAAATCCCTGAGTTCTTCTATAGTATCCAAGTCCTGAACCAAGTTTTCAGCATTTTCTTCAGGATCACGAATGCTTGTTCTTGCGGTTGGAACCACCATCTCTGTAGGGATCACTGATTCTGCCCCAAATACCAAAGAAAATGGAGTCTGGCTAGTGGCATTTTTGGGAGTTGTCCTATCAGCCCATAGTACATAAGGTAGTTCTTCTGCCCACTTTCCCTTCTTGGATCCAAGCTTTTTCTTCAAATTGTTGATGATGATCTTGTTGGATGATTCTGCCTGACCATTAGCTTGTGGGTGGACTGGTGTTGATGTTATCATCTTAATCCCCCAGCTGTCACAAAAGTTAGTAGTTCTATTCCCAATAAACTGGGATCCATTATCACAAACAATTTCCGAAGGGATACCAAATCTAGTAATAATGTTTCTCTTAATAAAGGATATCACTTCTTTTTCTCTGACTTGAGTAAAGACTTCAGCCTCTATCCACTTGGGGAAGTAATCAGTCATAGCAAGCATGGATACTTTTCCACCAGGTGCCTTAGGAAGCTTACCAACTATATCCATTCTCCATCTCATAAATGGCCAAGAAGAGGATATAGGATGCAAAAGTTCTGCTGGTTGGTGAAGGATATTACTGTGTCTCTGACAAGGATCACACTTCTTGGCATACTCCACAACATCCTTCTTCATAGTAGGCCAATAGTATCCTGTCCTCAGGATCCTTGAGAATAATGCCCTGCCCCCAGTGTGGTTTCCACAATCTCCTTCATGGAAATCCTTTAGGACTTTTTGGATTTCAGGATCCTCAATGCATCTTAGATATGGTCCTGCAAGAGATCGTTTATACAACATATTATTCAATATTGTAAATTGAGATACCTTAATTTTGAAAGCCCTAGGGTTTTCTCCTGTAGGAATCTCTCCATGTTGTATGTATCTCATGATTGGGAGGATCCATGATCCTGAATGAGATTGAGTATCATCACTAGGGATGATTGCAGAATCCTCTCCTATTTCCATAGCTATATGATCCTCGATAGCAGGGGTCAGGATGTGGATAATAGGGATCTTGATATCCTCTAGGATCTTCAAGGATGATCCTAAGTTGGTTAATGCATCAGCCTCTGCATTCTCTTCCCTTGGTACCTATGTCAAACTAAAGGAAACAAAAGAGAGTGCCAATTCTTTGACTATCTCTAAATATTTGATTAGCTTTTCACCTTTAACATCATAGGATCCATTAAAGTGATTAGTGATTAATAAAGAATCTACATGTACCTCAAGATACCTGATCCTCATATGCTTGGCAATTTGCAAACCAGCTATCAAGGCTTCATATTCAGCCTCATTGTTGGTAGTTTGAAATTCACAAGCTATGGAGTGGGGTATTATGTCCCCCTGTGGCGATTTTAGTAGTATTCCCAGCCCTGTTCCTTTTACATTAGAGGCTCCATCAGTGAAGAGTATCCAAGGATCCTTAGTTTCTTCAAGCTGTTGGACTTATAATTCAGCTTCCTTTTGCAAATCACTACTAAAATCTGCCACAAAGTCAGCTAAGGCTTGGGATTTGATGGCAGTCCTTCGTTCATATCTTATATCATATGCACTAAGCTTCACTGCCCACTTAGCCATCCTTCCTGACATTTCAGGTTTCCTGAGAACATTCTTAATTGGAAAATTAGTTTTAACAATAATGGCATGAGTCTCAAAATAATGTCTTAATTTAGTAGATGCCATAATTAATGCAAGGATAAGTTTCTCTAAGTGTGAATACCTGGATTCAGCATCAAGTAAACTCTTACTTACATAATAAACAGGATGTTGTGTACCTTGGTGATCCTTAACAAGGACCGCACTTACTGCTTTTGAGGATACTGCTAAGTATAAGGATAATATATCCCCTTTTTCTGGTTTCATCAGGGCCGGGACTGAGGATAGGTAATCCTTAAGAGCTTTGAGGGCACTTTCATGCTTCTCAGTCCATTCAAATTTCTTGTTCTTCCTCAGGATGTCATAGAATTCCTTGCACTTTTCTGAGGATTTGGATATGAACCTGTTCAAGGCTGCGATCCTGCCTGTCAATCTTTGCACATCCTTAGCATTGGCAGGAGATTTGATATTCACAATAGCCTTGATTTGCTCTGGACTTGCTTCAATGCCCCTCTTTGTCACCATATAGCCTAAGAATTTACCTGCCTTAACACCAAAATGACACTTGGAAGGATTTAGTTTCATATTAAATTTATCAAGGATATTGAATGCTTCCTCCAAGTCTTTAAGGTGATCCTCAGCTTTCTTGGACTTAACCACCATGTCATCAATATAGACTTCCACAGTGTGTCCAATTTGTTCCTTGAACATCATATTGACTAGCCTTTGATAAGTAGCACCTGCATTCCTTAGTCCAAATGGCATAGCAATATAACAATATATACCAGTTGGGGTCATAAAGGCTGTATCCTCTTGATCAGATGGTTCCATCTGAATTTGTTGAAATCCAGATGAAGCATCCATAAAAGTCAACAACTCATGACCCGCGGTAGCATCCACCATGGAGTCAATGTGGGGTAATGGGAAAGGATCCTTGGGACATGCCTTGTTTAAATCAGTAAATTCGACACATACCCTCCACTTTCCATTTTTCTTTTGAACAACAACCACATTGGCTAACCATCTTGGATACTTAACCTCTCTTATCATACCTGCCCGAAGTAGTTTATCTACCTCTTCCTGGATAATAGCATTCCTTTCAGGTGCAAACTTCCTCCTCTTTTGATGTATAGGCTTGAATGACCTGTCAATGCAAGCTTATGAGTAATTCTATCCTTAGATATACCTGTCATATCCTCATGCTTCCAGGCAAAGGTAGTTTTCCTTCTTTTAAGGAAGGATACTAGATCCTGTTCAATGCTGCTAAGGATCCCTGATCCTATGAAGACTATGGATTCAGGATCATGAGGATCCATGAGGATTTCTTTTACATCCTGCTCTCTTGCCTCCAAGACATCTCTTGAAGGATACTTTAATTGCTATTGCTCCCTTGGTCTTAAGGCTGGCTTCATTGATGATGTATAACAATTCTTAGCCTCTTGTTGATCACTCTCAATTTTCACCACTCCCCATGGACTTGGAAGCTTTACACACTGATGATAGGTGGATGGGACTACCTTCATATCATGTATCCATGGCCTGCCAAGGATAACATTACAACAAGATAAGCAATCTATAACACAAAATTTCTGATAAGAATGGAGTCCTTCAATATAAATAGGGAGTTTGATGTCCCCCAATGTGTTTTTGGTTTCCCCACTGAATCCCACAAGGACTGAGGATCTTGGGACAATATCAGACTCCGGGATATTCATTTTCTTGAGGACATCAAGCTGAATGATGTTCACAGAGCTTCCTCCATCGATTAGGATCATGCGAACAAAGTGGTTAGAAATAAATAATGTAATTACAAGACCATCATGATGAGGATCCTGGACATCAACACGATCATCCTCATCAAAAGTTATGATCTTATCCTTGGTGACGGTGGAGGTCTGGATGGGTCTGTCCCCATTATCCATCTTGGTTTCCTTAGCATGTCTCTTGGCTGCTGAAAAGGAAGTACCACAAATGTCTGATCCACCGGATATGAAGTTTATAACTTGTGCATCTGCTGGAGGAGCAGGAGCCCTTTCCGGGATCATTTCAGGATCCTGGATCCTTGACTTCTTTCGTCCTAAAAGTTCCTTCAAATTCCCCTTGCTCAACAAGTAACCAATTTCCTTTCTTAGTGTAATACACTCTTCAGTGAGATGCTCAAAATCCTCATGATATGCACACCACTTGGACTTATCCTTTGTAGCAGCTGGTTTATCACTTTTTCTCGGCCACCTAGCTTTCTCACCTAGATTCTGCATTGCAAGGATTAGTTCATTGTTATCAACAGAAAAACAGTATTCAGAAATAGGAGGATAATCCTCATCATCCTCTTCTTGTTCCACTGCATGCACGTTCTGGTTATCAGACTTGTTGTAGGACTTGGATTTGTTGTTCCTGAAGTAGGATCCTTGTTTCTCCTGTTTTGAGGATCCTGTCAATCTATCCTGGATCCTTTTGTCATCCTCTAGGCGGATGAACCTAAGGGCCCTGGTTCTTACTTCATCAAGATTCCTGTAAGGGGTTATAACAAGATCATCATAGAATAATGAATCCCTAAGCAAACCCATTTTAAAGGCTTCTACAGCCGTAGCAATATCCAGGTTAGGGATATCTAAGGATTCTTTACTAAACTTAGTGATGTAATCTCTAAGTGATTCATTTTGACCTTGTGTTACCCTATATAAATCACTAGTTAATCGTTCAAATTTTCTACTACAAGAGAATTGACTATTAAACAAATTAACTAGATTAGCAAATGAAGTAATAGAGTAAGGGGGAAGACTTAGCAGCCATTTAAGAGCAGATCCTGTGAGTGTGGATCCAAATCCCTTGCATAGACATGCTTCTTTTAACCTCTCAGGAATTGGATTGATCTCCATCCTCTCCCTATACTGAGCTACATGCTCTTCTGGATCTGTTGAACCATCATACAGCTTCATAGATGGTATCTGGAACCTTTTGGGTATCTCAGCATCACATAAGGGTGGTGCAAAACGAGATATCCTATGGCTACCGTCTGCAATTTCAGGAATGGGTTTAACCACTCCTGGTACACTGGATATCATATCCTTAAGTTTCTGTAATTCCCTAGCCATAGCCTGATTGATACCTGTATCCTGCATTGAGCCATGGTTAGTGTTATATGAATTATTAAAAGTGTTACCTCCCGGAGGATTCATGTTTGGAATCCCAGATGTGAATCCATATTGACGGGGTTCCGGTATGATTGAAGGACCAGAGGAAGCAATGGTCTGCATTGGTATGAAGTCTCCTTGATGAACATCCGAACTTGGAGGCTGCATACTTCTTAAGAATCCTTGATCCTGAAAGATGTTGGATCCTTGAACTTGTGAGGATCCTTGAACCTGAAAGGATCCTTGGGGCTGAGAGGATCCTTGAACTTGAAAGGATCCTGGAACCATAGAGAATCCTTGGACCTGGGAGGATCCTTGAACCTGGGAGGATCCTTGGACCTGGGAGGATCCTTGAACCTGGGAGGATCCTTGACCCTGGGAGGATCCTTGACCCGCATGCATTCCCAAATATCCTCCTGAACTAGTTTTTTTACTGCCTCTTGTATAAGAGGTCGTGCGCTCTCGCATACGATTTGGCGCAGTACTTTGCCCCCGCACATCATCGGCGGGAGCGCGAAAAGTTGTATGACGGCGCCTTCGTCACTGTGGTTGCACGTTCATTTACCTATAACCCGAACGGTGACCCATACATTACCGCCGACGATCGAGCCGAGGAGGTTGGGGATGAGCTCAGTGTGGGGGATAAAGTTCTTAAGAATTTCCCTGTCCTCGGTACGCGGTTCCGCGCTAAGAACGGAGACCTCTTCGTGTCGGTTAGGTTGCCGGCACACTTTGACTCCGTCTATCCGTCACCACAACCCCGGGGCGTGCAGGAGCATGCTCCTAATACATTCCAGAGTTGCCACTACTGATCACCGCCCGGGGTGCCTCAATTTCCACATCATGTTGTTGCAGGTCCTGGCCTAAGACCGACGATGTATCTGTTGTTACGTGGCCGATGTTGACATGCTCACAGATATGGTCGGCACGCTCTCTTATATGGTGCAGTGGTTGATTGAGGAGACACAGGAGCGATGATAACGTGAGGGGAAGCCTGTCCGGTCGTGCATACCGCCTAGAGGACGACATCAGCAGGTGCCGCAGCCATAGACTAGCATGTTGTTCTTGTTTTTTGTATTTAGCATTCAGTTATAGATTATCTTTTGCTATGTATATACAAACTTATGCTATGTATATATCATATTCAGTTGTACTTACGTTGTTCGGTTACGTGATGTTTGGTTGTGTTACATAATATCTCATAATATTTTTTATAGCTTAGAAACAATGTAATATTTTGACAAGTTAAAATTGAAACGATACAATGTTTAAACGGTAAACATTGAAAAGATATAATATTGAAACAGTATAGTGTTCAAACCAGATGAGAGTTAAAAACACGGTATAATATTTTAAACGATATAGTATTGAAACGGTACCGTAGTTTCTCAAACAAGTGAACATTATAATATTTTAAACGATATAATGTTGAAATGGCGTAGTGTTCGAACTGGATAAGAGTGTACGATATAACATATTCGAACTGTACCAGATTTTTTCAAAATAATTAACGATATTTTAACGATATAATGTTCAAACCGGATAACAGTATAATATTTTAAACAATATAATGTTCGAACTGAACTACAACTTTTAATACCAAAGCACTAAAATCACCAATCTAAATTCTGATGCCTTATGTACGCCACATACAACCCTGTACTAGATGTATATATCTCCTGAAATTCTATGCTGAGACACTGAATGTTATGTATTTCTATAGGTCACGTATTAAAAAACATAAATCCTAAAGTGTCCAAATTGACACAAATGATTTGCTAGTAGTTACACCCTTTTAAAATTATGTATTCCACGTCAGTACTAGGAGCTGTTAGCTAGGGGATGAAAGGGGTACACTTAGCAGCCCTAGCTCACATTGATTCTATGCAGGCTTGCAGCCCGATATAGAGTAGAGACGAAAACGACTTGTATGGTATAGAGTTCTTTCGACTTGTAAAAAGGTAGTCCCCACCTACAGATATTTTTCTTTATAATCATATATATTGGGGTTCAGTCATCTCTCTCTCTCATTTTACTTGGTGAGAGAGAGAGAGGGAGAGGGGGTTCAGTTCCAATCTAATAATGGATACAAGTTCCAGTGATGATATGATGAGTTGGTTCCAAGAAGTAGCAAGAAATGCTAGGAATGTTCAGGCGGAAACACTGAAGACGATTCTTGAAATGAATCATGGGACTGAGTATCTGAAGAAATGGTTGGGAGATATGGATGTTCATAACATGGATGCAGAAGCATTGCAGTCTCTTTATGAATCCATGGTGCCACTGGCTTCCCATGCAGATTTAGACCCTTATATTCAGAGGATTGCAGATGGGGAGACCTCCCCTTTACTCACCAAACAACCCATCACTACTCTCTCATTAAGGTACGGTATCCATTCATTTGTGACAAAATTAGCTTATATACATATATAGGATGATATAAAACTGATGATGTGCTTATTTAACCGCAAACTCATACCGGCCGGGGGAACATAATAAGAAACTTTTTGATGAATAAATTAAGGCTCTCACTATTCTTACATCCATAGATATTGTTCTCACACCCTTTTTCACTCCATCTCTTCCAATATATATCTATGTATGTATAGAGCGGGATAGAGGAGAGAGATGTGTGAATATTAACTCACATTAATTAATGCTAATTATATTTTTTTTCCAAAACGAGTAACTTACATCCGTCTATACCTACTTTAAAATCTACAACAATGTCTGTCAACTAAACCTTTCACCACTTAGGGAGCTAGGATCACCTTTACTAACGATCACATCCCGCTAAACCTTGACTAATTCGCATCCATCTAAATCTATATAACGATCACATCCCTCTAAACCTTGACTAATTCTCATCCATCTAAATCTACAACAATGTCGAAGAGACTAAACCCTTCACCGCTTAGAGAGAACCTCACCACTTACAGAGGAATACCTTTGCTAAGCACCTTGTTGCCTCTAAACCTTTACTAACTCACATCTTTCTAAACCTAGTTCTAAATCTACAACAAAGTCCATGAGACTAAACTCTTCACCTCTTAAGGGGGAACTTTATCACTTATGGAGAAACACCTTTACTAAACACTTTGATACGCACATGCTACAAGCCTTTTAGTTGCAATGCTTATTTCATATTGTCATGTCTAAATTCTTTTGGGATGGGTTGCATAGCTCTGGAACAACTGAAGGAAGACAAAAGTATGTTCCTTACACTTCCCATAGCTCCAAGACGACTCTACAAATCTTCAAGCTGGCTGCAGCTTACAGATCAAGGTCTAATCTTTTCTCAAGATTTCCTTTAATTCATTTTCTGTTATTACATTGATTACAAGATTTATATATGTCTAGGGTTGATCCTACTTCACTTTATTTCTGACATCTATATATATTTCATGAAGGGTTTATCCTATGAGAGAAGGAGGCAAGATTCTTGAGCTTATCTACGGCAGCAAACAATTCAAAACAAAGGGTGGGATATCAGCAGGAACAGCCACAACCCATTACTTTGCAAGCCAAGAGTTCAAACTTAAGCAGCAACAAACAAACTCATTCACTTGCAGCCCACAGGAAGTCATCTTCAGTGGGGACTACAAACAATCAACGTATTGTCACTTCCTTCTCGGTCTCTTTAACTCTCCACAAGTCGAATTCGTCACTTCCACTTTCGCCCATTGCATCGTTCAAGCACTTGGCTTTTTCGAAGAATACTGGAGAGAACTATGCAATGATCTTTTTCAAGGAACTTTAAGTCCTAGAATCACCCTCCCAGGTATCCGAACATCGGTTCTGGATATAATCGAACCCAACCCGCATTTGGCGACATGGGTAAGCTCACAATGTGAGGAGTTGGAAGAATCGGATTGGTACGGTTTGATCCCTAAGCTGTGGCCAAATGCCAAATATGTGTACTCCATAATGACTGGTTCAATGCAACCCTACTTGGAGAAACTGAAGCATTACTCAGGGGACCATTTACCATTAGTGAGTGCGGACTACGGGTCCACAGAGAGCTGGATTGGAGTGAACATGGACCCTTCTTCGGCACCAGAGAATGTGACGTTCACGGTGGTTCCAACATTTTCTTACTTTGAGTTCATACCATTGCATCGTCAAGCTTGTGATACGGTTGTTGGAGCTGTTGATGACTACCAAGAAGATGATCCAGTGCCTTTATCCAAGGTGAACATTGGTCAACAATACGAGATTGTGCTAACGACTTTCACAGGTAAAAAACTTCAATATTACCCCACTCTATCTATTAGAACTATCATGTGTATATTTTTTGGTTGTCAAGAATATCATTAGTTAAACGTTATCTTGGACCACCAGTATATCACCGTCTAGCGGTGTCACGGCCATCTTCATGCAAAGACAAACCAATAAATAATGAAAAACCTCACGATATATAACAAGACAAACTATCGATCTTTATCATAAGAGAAACTAACATAGATATTTTGGAATGAAGCCCTATTAAAGAAACGTTGTTTTTTTCACTATTAAATTAGATCAACACAAAAGTAGTTAAATTGTTATAGTTGAAACAAAAACTTATCTTAAGTAGGACCGGATATCTTACATTTTGTGCCCTGGAAAAATTCTAAAATAAACAAGCAAGCAGTCCCTTATTTAAGTTCTTTCCTATGAATTTGGATACACTTTAAACTGTTGTACTGATCCAGCTGGACGAATTAACACCAAGGATATTTGTTTATGTATCCCATCTGTTATAATGAAACAAATAAAAAAAGGTTTGTACTATTTATCAACCCTCACCCATTTCTTCTCTTTTCTGAGGCAGAAATCTTATATTATTGGTCCCCCAAATTCATATTTTCTTTGTTTTATAGTAGAAAGTACATTTTTATCACTAAAGTCTCTATTTAATTATATATTAAGAAATTAAAAGCAGACTTTCTGCCACAAGCAACCAAAAAATTATCAGGAGCCTGTTACACATGAATGTCACCAATAAGTTAAGGGAGTTAATAATATTCACACATCCTTCTCCTATATCTATCTCTATGCATACATAGATATATATTGGGATGTGAGAATAGTGAGACCCTAAGTTAATCCAACACCATTTTTCAAACAGCCGTTTGAGCTTCCACCGAATGATTTGAGGATTTGTCGAATGGAAAGAAGGTTAGGACTTACATCATAGTCCTCTACCGTTTTAACTTTTCGTCGATGCCTTCATTTAGGAAGTTTATGGTTGATATATTAACTAATACAGTCTTTCAATTCCAGGTCTTTACAGATATAGATTAGGAGATGTAGTGGAAGTGGCTGGTTTTTACGAAGAAACCCCAAAACTCAAGTTTTTATGCAGGAGAAAACTAGTCTTGACAATAAATATCGATAAAAACACCGAAATTGACCTTCAACTGGCAGTCCAGAAGGGTTCTCAACCACTTCTTACATCTGGAGCTAAGCTAGTCGATTTCACAAGCCACGCCAACATCATAGACCCCCCCGGCCACTATGTAGTTTATTGGGAGATCAAGGGTGAAGTCAATGAACACGTTCTAGCTCGATGTTGCAAGGAAATGGATGCGGCATTTTTGGATCATGGCTATGTTGTCTCTAGGAAAACCAACTCAATTGGACCTTTAGAGCTTTGTATAGTTGAACGGGGTACCTTCAGGAAGATCATGGAACACTTTATTGGCAATGGTGCAACAATGAGCCAGTTCAAGACTCCCAGGTGCATCACAAATAAGGTTCTATTAAAGATGTTAAATCTATGTACTATCAAAAGGTTTCATAGTACAGCTTACAAGTGATCCACTTGTGCCCATGAAGACTATTTAATCGATCGAGAGTGGTATACAAAGTCACATCTATCAGGGAAATAATATTTAAGTAATTTGGTTGCAATAATTTAACCAAAAAAAGTTGTGCATGCTTGTAAAAGAGTTGCATCAAATATATTATGGCCGCTTTTATTTTGAGACAAGTAGTGTACAATGCCGCGGTTACGAAGATGTTCCACAACTTTCTTGATTGTAACTAACACGAGTATCATTATACTTGTTGGTTCAGGCCCCTCGAATCTCACACCAAACACACACTCAAACTCTCACTGTATGTGAAATATGTGGTATGCAAAATGAAAGAAACTGCAGTATTCGATAATCACATAAAGGGGTACATTAATTAATGTTAATACTACTCCTATTTATATTAAATAAAAAGCACATGCATAATAAAACACTCAGCCCACGTATTCCTTATTTTCAGCAAATAAGAAACCACTTAAGTTTACTTATTCTCAATTCCGTCCGCACGTTCGCAATAAACTCGGTCAAATCTGACCACTTCCATGTTATGCAACTTGTGTAGAAAGCAACGTACTGATCCAAATATATGACCCGCTAACCAACTAATTCGTTAGCTACTTAACCATTTGACATGTGACCCGATAACGTACCCGTCATCAAGATTAATTCCAACATTCACCCCCTTAATCTTGATGTCGGTCCTTTCTATTTCTTGCTACACGAACCACGCGGGTTCAGTCCTTCTCTTTCTCTTTCTAACATGAACCTTTCGGTTCACGACTCGGTCTATTGTGAACTCTTACGGTCTTTGTTCACAAACTCTCGGTCTCTTTGATGTAAGCTTTCGGTCTCTGGCTCACACCTACGGTCTCAATCTTTCTCTCCGGCTTCTCGATCTTTAATCGGGAATCAATCTCCGGCCACGGTCTTCTTCTCGGTCTCCGGCGACAGTCTTCTTTTACCGGTTATCGGTCTTCTCAGGTGCACCCCCCGTCTAAGTCACCTGAATCGGTCTATCTTCGCCGATTCTACTCCTACGCGGTTTTTCTTTCTCGGTCCAAAGTGAACCTCTTCGGTCTTGGTCCACACTTTCGGTCTTTAACTTTCAAGCCGCCGGTCCATTGCAGCTTGTCGGTCTTCTTTTTCTCCCACCGGAATTTACTTTCCGGCAGCGGTCTTTCAAGCCGTTCGGTCTTTTACGGCTCCGGCCTTTTCACCGGTTCAAATTTCTCGGTGACGGTCTCGGTCTCGGTCTTCTTTCTAACTTTCATTCGGTCACCACAGCAGCACCCGTTCTTCTTCTCCATTTAATCTTGTAATCTTCGGATCTATTTCAGCCGTTGATTCTTCACCGGTCGGTCCCTACTGCTGCGTTTTGCCCTGCAGCAAAAAGGGTTGCTCTCGTTCTCGCCACCGACTCTCAAAACGGCCCTTGTTTCTCACCCGCTCTGATACCAAATGTTGGTTCAGGCCCCTCGAATCTCACACCAAACACACACTCAAACTCTCACTGTATGTGAAATATGTGGTATGCAAAATGAAAGAAACTGATGTATTCGATAATCACATAAAGGGGTACATTAATTAATGTTAATACTACTCCTATTTATATTAAATAAAAAGCACATGCATAATAAAACACTCAGCCGACGTATTCCTTATTTTCAGCAAATAAGAAACCACTGAAGTTTACTTATTTTCAATTCCGTCCGCACGTTCGCAATAAACTCGGTCAAATCTGACCACTTCCATGTTATGCAACTTGTGTAGAAAGCAACGTACTGATCCAAATATATGACCCGCTAACCAACTAATTCGTTAGCTACTTAACCATTTGACATGTGACCCGATAACGTACCCGTCATCAAGATTAATTCCAACATTCACCCCCTTAATCTTGATGTCGGTCCTTTCTATTTCTTGCTACACGAACCACGCGGGTTCAGTCCTTCTCTTTCTCTTTCTAACATGAACCTTTCGGTTCACGACTCGGTCTATTGTGAACTCTTACGGTCTTTGTTCACAAACTCTCGGTCTCTTTGATGTAAGCTTTCGGTCTCTGGCTCACACCTACGGTCTCAATCTTTCTCTCCGGCTTCTCGATCTTTAATCGGGAATCAATCTCCGGCCACGGTCTTCTTCTCGGTCTCCGGCGACAGTCTTCTTTTACCGGTTATCGGTCTTCTCAGGTGCACCCCCCGTCTAAGTCACCTGAATCGGTCTATCTTCGCCGATTCTACTCCTACGCGGTTTTTCTTTCTCGGTCCAAAGTGAACCTCTTCGGTCTTGGTCCACACTTTCGGTCTTTAACTTTCAAGCCGCCGGTCCATTGCAGCTTGTCGGTCTTCTTTTTCTCCCACCGGAATTTACTTTCCGGCAGCGGTCTTTCAAGCCGTTCGGTCTTTTACGGCTCCGGCCTTTTCACCGGTTCAAATTTCTCGGTGACGGTCTCGGTCTCGGTCTTCTTTCTAACTTTCATTCGGTCACCACAGCAGCACCCGTTCTTCTTCTCCATTTAATCTTGTAATCTTCGGATCTATTTCAGCCGTTGATTCTTCACCGGTCGGTCCCTACTGCTGCGTTTTGCCCTGCAGCAAAAAGGGTTGCTCTCGTTCTCGCCACCGACTCTCAAAACGGCCCTTGTTTCTCACCCGCTCTGATACCAAATGTTGGTTCAGGCCCCTCGAATCTCACACCAAACACACACTCAAACTCTCACTGTATGTGAAATATGTGGTATGCAAAATGAAAGAAACTGATGTATTCGATAATCACATAAAGGGGTACATTAATTAATGTTAATACTACTCCTATTTATATTAAATAAAAAGCACATGCATAATAAAACACTCAGCCGACGTATTCCTTATTTTCAGCAAATAAGAAACCACTGAAGTTTACTTATTTTCAATTCCGTCCGCACGTTCGCAATAAACTCGGTCAAATCTGACCACTTCCATGTTATGCAACTTGTGTAGAAAGCAACGTACTGATCCAAATATATGACCCGCTAACCAACTAATTCGTTAGCTACTTAACCATTTGACATGTGACCCGATAACGTACCCGTAACTTCAAGATTAATTCCAACAATACTGAATCATGATTGTTTAGTATATTACATTACTACTATTAGAGTTAACTTTTGTTGTTTTGCTATATTGGTTTTGTCATTTTAACGGTTTTGCCACAATCTTTTAAAAAGTGTCATTTTTCCTTCAATGGTTTATTATGTTTTTTTTTTTCAATCAGCTCCACGACACTAACTCTATATAAAATGTTTGTTAACTGGAAGGTCATGTTGGTAACTTCAAGTAATAAACTAAGGGTAATATGGTAAAATTATAAACAAAGTTTATATTATATAACAAAACCCATAAACTATCTGCACTATCTCTTCTCTTTCTATACTCTCTATCTACACTCTCTTTCTTCTCCATCACCGCACTATCTCTTCTCTTTCTATACTCTCTATCTACACTCTCTCTCTTCTCCATCACCAACAACCACCACCGTCACCACCTACCGTCACCACCCCACCACCTTGCACCATCTCCGGCAACCTCATCTAACCCCTCAAATCTCTCCATACCTGAAGGGGTATGGTCCCAGATCTCGCACCAGCATGGCCGCGAGTGACCATTACCCTTATAAAAAATCCCCCACCAGAAAAAACTTATCTGTGTCCGTGCGGGCACGCACGAACACAGCGGTCGAATCTAATCGGTCAAGGGATGAGAAGACTTACCTTAAGTATGAAAACGGGTGTTACATATAGCGATGCGGGTTGGCACCGCATCCTATGAACATTTTCGTCACGACAAGGGATCTGGACAACAGCAACAGTCACTACGAGTGGAGATGCGGCCTAGCACCGCATCCCGAACATGTCTTGGCCAGAACAAGAACGCGGACAACAGCAATTACCGCAAGCAGCGATGCGGCCCAGCACCGCGTCCTGCCCACAAGACAAGTGGGACTGACACCACAGAGCAAGTGGCACTGAGGACAGTCGCCTGTCAGCCCACATGTAAGCAATAGACTGACACCACAGCAGGACGTGGATCACCACCGTAACCGACAAGCCTGACACACCTACAGGAGGCTGTGCGCTGTCAGTCTAGCCACTCAACTACCCTCCTTCACTCGTCGGCTATAAATACCCACCCCAAACTAGGTTTGAGGTATTTCCTCTCAACTCTCTCACTACTACTACTACTACTACTACTACTACTACTACTACTATCACACACTTTGTTTCACAAGCAAATTACTGATTCTCACGCCGGAGAGTGGTAATTGGGAGCAATCCCCACCCCATCCTCCTTGTTACGAGTCACGGTGTGCTTTTCCTTGTGCATGAGATTAACCAGCGGACGATCCAGCCACCGATCCTCGGAAAGAAGGGATTAACCCTACTTGACGAGACCAGTGAATTAACCTCCCTTGGTTAACCACTGTTTCATCATTGGCGCCCACCGCTACTCTTAGCACTTTTGTCGCATCTCTTTCTTTCTTGAGATCATGTCTGATCGTGAAAACAATGCCATGGGGAAAGCCTAAACCCCACAAACCCGAGGCCTGCGGGGACTGCTCCCCCAGCCCAACACATTGGCCACATTGGCAAATCCACACAAGGGGGCACTCCCCCATGTTCACAACAGATTTTTCACAGTATGCTTCTATGATACCTCCAGGCATGGACCTCCATACCAGGTATAACCAACAACAAAACATGCTGGTCGCAGCTTACATCAGAGCTTGCGCTGAGGCGCAAATTCCTGGCGGCCCCACCCCTGCACCACATACCCCTGCGACTCGTATCTTTCCATACGAGGGCAGGGCCCCCACACATCCAGCCTCCCGAAGTAGGCGCGAAGACCGCGGGTTATCCTACTGTAGCGTCCACACACTCGAAGAAGACGAGTCCACATATGGGTCTCGCCGTAGGGGCCCAATACACAGCCGCCTAGGCCCTCATGGCGAAAATTGGCGGCAGTCAACAGCCCGCCACGACTCCGGCATCCATAGATGTCTGGGACCACAACCCCACAACGAGGGGTATGACCGAACTGACCCAGACGACCGCACATATTGCGGAGAGTCCCACTCGGCTAACAGCCGACCAGGAGGATACAATTACGTTCCTCCCACGGAACCCCGCACTACATACCTCCGTGCTGCAAAGCGCAACCAAACCCAACCCTACAGGCCAAGATCCACTGCCGAAAACTCAAAATTCGTACCGGAGATCGCCCACGCCGAAGTCACAATGACTAAACTCCCACTTACGATTGGGAAATACAACGGTTCGTCCGATCCGGACGACCACATGAACATTTTACCGGCGCTGGGTGCATGGGCAAGTGGGACGAGGCCACATGGTGACATTTTCCCCCCCAGACCCTCACCAGATTGGCGAGGGCTTGGTTCGATTCTTTGCCAGTTGGATCACTGGCTTCATTTGAACAGCTGCAAGCAAAGTTTCTTGCACATTTCAGCCAGCAGCGACGTCACAAGCGCGATTCCATGGACGTCATGAACATCTGTCGCGGAGACAACGAAAGCCTAGAGTCGTTTATCATCTGCTACAATAAAGAGTGTCTCGAGATCGGCGAGATAGCAGATCAAATGGCACGCAACCATTTCATCCGAGTCGTCAAGGACGATGAAATGGTCATGACAATCTCAGGCAAGGACGGCTTGCCAAAAAAATGGGACGACGTCATGGCAGCTATCAAAACGTACGCCAAAACTCAGCGGTCTCTCAAACCGCACACTACCAAGGCACAGCCCCAGGCGGAAGGCCAATCCTCCCGCCAAGACACGAAGCGCAACGGCAAACGCAACCGGGACACATGGTATTGCGGCAATGATTCCAAACCGTACGTCCCACGCAGTCACCAGCCCGACGCAAGGGCAACGATAAATGCCCAGCGCGAAAACCGGGCATCAAATAAGGAACCTCTAGACCATAGCTGGACCAAGATCAACAAGTCGCCAAGAGACGTCCTCCTTACGGACGCACAATTCTTGCGACAGGCCTAACCGATGAAGTCCAAGAAAAACCAAGATATCACTCTCTATTGTGAGTATCACAAGGACACAGGCCACTCAACCAACAACTGCATCAGTCTCCGGTTAGAGATTGAGCGAGCCCTGAACAAGGGGAAGCTGCAACATTTGTTGCCAGCCGCGTAGAAGCAAACCAAGCGTAATCACCCCCAGGACGAAGGCACCTCCACGGGCAAGAAAACCATGTATGTGGCCTCAACCCACATGATTCATGGAGGCCGTGGAAGGTCGCGCAAGGCGGCAAGAAGAGGGGACAACGACTGGAAAGACGAACAAGTCGTTTTCCCCAAAGTCCGAGGCAGACCGTGTGACAGGCGCGCCGTCGTCATCACCAGCTACCTAGCTCATTACTGCACGGAGCGGTTGTTCATCGACCCAGGCAGTACCTCTGACATTATATATGAGCAATGCTTCAACCAGTTCGATCAAGAAGACAAGGATCAGTTGCAGCCGGTGGATTACCCTTTGGCCGGTTTCGCAGGGGAAACCGTGTTCCCCCTGGGCCAAATCACTTTCCCCGTGCGCCTTACCAACGGTAGGCACACACAAACGGAGGAGGTAAACTTCATGGTCTTACCCCACACCTCCCGATACGACGTACTTCTCGGACGAGAGTCACAGGGCGATTTCAACATGATTACATCCGTCCCCCACTCTGCCATCGGTTTCCCAACCGAGACGGGGGTCGCGATAATCTATGCCACAGAGAGGTTATGTCTACGGGCGAACTGCGTCCGACAAAGACGGCGAGGCCTACCCCCAACACCCAACCGGAGAAATGGGTACTTAATGCAAGGTACCCAGAACAGACGGTCACGTTGGGTCACGCCTTGTCCAACAACACCAGAGCGCGCCTGAAGCAACTCCTCTCCAGGAATCAAGATATCTTCGCATGGACACCCGCCGACATGACAGGGGTGCGACGCGAAGTCGTGCAACATTGCTTGAATACCCTGCCAGGTATCAAGCCGGTGATCCAAGCCCAGCACCACCTTGGATCCGCAAAGAACGAGGCAATTCACGAGCAGGTCAAAGAACTGCTCTCCGCAGGTATCCTGCGGGAAGTCAAATACCAGACTTGGTTGTCCAACCCAGTCATGGTAGAGAAACTAACCGGGGGCTGGCGCATGTGCGTCGACTATAAAGATCTCAACAAAGCCTGCCCCAAAGATTGTTACGCACTTCCCGAGATCGACAAAAAGGTCGATAACCTCGCCCCGTTTCGTTGGAATTGTTTCCTCGATTGTTACAAAGGCTACCACCAAGTGCAGATGGCAATCGAGGACGAGGATAAAACGGCATTCCACACACCTACCGGAAATTACTGTTACACAAAAATGCCGTTCGGGTTGTGCATCACGGGCGCAACTTATCAAAAGCTGATGAACGACACTTTTGGTGATCAAATCAGCAAGAGTGTCGAAATCTACATGGACGACCTAGTCGTCATGAGCATGGAAGAGAATACCATGCTCAACAATATCGAAAGAACATTCCAAACCCTGCGTAGCATCAATATGAAACTCAACCCAGGGAAATGCTCGTTTGGAATGGAAGAAGGCAAGTTCCTTGGATTCATCGTCACTAAAGACGGGTTCAAGGTAAACCCGGAAAAGGTTCAGGCGATCGAGCGCATGCCATCGCCTTCCACAATGAAGGAAATGCAACAACTGGCCGGCCGACTGGCCGCGCTAAACAGGTTTTTAGCCAATCACACAGCTAAATCTTATCCCTTTGTCAGTACTCTGCGTAACTGCTTAAAGAAAGAACAATTCTAGTGGACCGCAGAGGCGGAAAATGCCTTTCGAGAGATGAAATAGTGTTTGATCCAACTCCCAACTCTAAACGCACCACGCAAAAAGGAACCACTCATCTAGTACTTATCCGCCACAGACAACGCGCAGGCGCGGTACTCATAGTGGAGCGAGAGGGAGTTCAAACACCGATCTACTATGTCAGCAAAATGCTCAATGACCCAAAGACAAGATACTCCATCATGGAGAATTTGGTGCTCGCACTAGTGCATGCGTCTCGACGGTTGCTCCGTTACTTTGCAAACCACGACATCACCGTGTTAACCAACTATAGAATCTGGCAAATCCTCTCTAAACCCAAAATCTCTGGGAGACTTGCAAAATGGGCTATTGAACTGGGCGGGCACACATTGGTTTACAAACCGCGTCCAGCAATCAAGGGCCAGGTCCAAGCTGATTTTGTCACCGAGGTACCGGCAAATCGCATCCAAGAATGCGAAGACGAACAAAACCTACACCTCCACCATCCTCATCAGATATCTGGGCACTATACACTGATGGTGCATCCAATGAGGATGGCGCAGGTGCAGGTCTACGACTTGTCAGCCCTGATGGCCAAGAACTCACCTATGAAATCCGCCTCGATTTCAAAAGCACAAACTGTGACACCTGTGTCACTTCAATCGTCAAAAAAATACCAAAAATAAATGAAATATTGTATTTCATACTTGGGACTTGTATAAATATGTGTATCATTTGCACATATCAATTCCTGATCGATTTCGGACTCTAAATCGCTTTCTGGAAGGTTATACGCATTTGTCGCGCAATTTGGATCGTTTTTCGCGCTTATGCGCATTACGTCATAATTAAGCGAACATCGCGATCGTACGACCAAACGAACCAACATCCGACATATTTTTGAGCATGTTACATGTCCACAATGTTTAGGCATCATTTTAGGGCCTTAAAGTTGGCTTAACGGGCCTTAAAAATGTCAGAAATGGCCTTAAAACACAACAGGGACCAAAACTGTCATTTTTGAAAGTTGGTTGCAGATCAGAAAACCCAGGCGGCCCGCGTAAGCCCTGGGGTGTCCCTTACGCGGCCCGTGTCAGCCTCCCAGATTAGTTAATTCAGTTTTAACAGCTGTTAACAGCTGTTATGCACTCCAAACTCACCCACACTTGCCCTTTCCTGCTCATCAGGGGCCATTTTGAGTTACCACAAGGTTGCAACAAGTGTAGGGACAAGATCAAAGCACGTTATTCGATAAACGATCCTAACAGTTCCAAGAATCCTATAAATATCCCTTTGATTCACTTACAAAACCCACTTGAAATCTGAGTTTTTCTCTAAGTGGTTGTGTTCATACACTTCCTACCTGAGATTACTTGGAGATCAAAGCTTTCGGGGACCCTTTGTAAGTGTTCTTTCGTTCTTTTCATTCGTTTTAGCGTTAAAGTCAAACTTTGTTTGACTTTCTGCGTTGACCAGTTTATGGTCAATGCGAAGTTCGTTTGAACTTCATAACGTGAGCGTAATCACGATGGCTATACTCCCTAGTGACTATACCTACTGATTACCACGTTATCTAGGCTCAGTGACGAGTCGTAGTTTCGGCCAAAATTCGTGTTATTGCGTATTTTGTAACCAAACTACTCATAGGTATCAAAACCGTTTGTTTTGATACCAAACCTGTTTTCTAAACTTAGTTAAGCATGTTTTAACATGCTTAGCTCGTCACTTTTAGTTTAGTGCTTATATAGGGTCGTAAGGTAAGCGATCTAAACAATCGCTTATACTTTCGAACCCGACCCGTTTGGTCGATCATTAGGATCCGACCAAACACATTAGGTGACCATAGTTGTATAGGGAATAACCTTCCGAGGTTATACCTTATGGTCACATCGTTTGAGTAGTTGTATGATAGGTAGTATATATGCCTTACGTAAATTACCAAAATGCCCTTTTTACGCCAAAATTCATTTTAAGCATATGTAACATAACTTTTGGTATCTAAACTGATTTGGTAACAATATTAGACATGTTAAGGCATATTTTACTTGTCATAGGACTAGTTAGGCGTTCCGAACGTGTTTTATGCGAACGACGCGTTAAAGTAGTATAAGCTACCTAAACGGGTCGTAATGGGTCGTAAGCACTTAGGTTAGGTTTCATTTCAGTATGTGGGCTTTGTTAAACCATATTACATGAGTTCCCATACTCATTTGGTTTATGAACCCTCATTCTATCCAATCCTCCTATTTAGGTCCGGTATATTAACATAGTTACCTATATTAGGTGCCGTTTGATATCCGTGATCTCTAACATTGTTTGGTTGTTACTCAAGGACTACTAAGCAATCTCAAGTGAGTACATAGACCCCTCTTTTACTGTTTTTCAAACATTTTGGGGTGAAACACATGTGCCTACTTGTTACTTTCGTGCCTTTCATGCTTTCATATCATATGCTTGTTATGTTCATTAGTACATTATAGTACATGATTTCATTACATTTTATGCTATGTATGTCCATTGTGTGCATACTTAGTACATTGTATTTACATTACATTTTATGCTATGTATGTCCATTGTGTGCATACTTAGTACATTGTTTTTACATTACATTTTATGCTATGTATGCCCATTGTGTGCATACTTAGTACATCGTTTTACATTACATTTTATACTATGTATGTCCATTGTGTGCATACTTAGTACATTTGTTATTCATCACATGCTTACATTTTGGTATGACATTTGGGTTGTTTAAATGGGACAATATATTCATTAACATTTGCTACGCCGCTCGTTAGTAGGTAATGGTACCATAGGACTTGACAACTCCCATTCCTGAACCCTAGGTTTGTTTGGGTGGAAGGAATGACCGAATTCGATAAACATAACACAGATAGACCTTTAAATTCGTTTAGGGGTTTATCACCACAGTCACAAGGCTTGGATGTATGCATTATAACAATACAACATAGATGTTTATATCAGTATAGCATGCATTTGTTCCACAAAACATAACTTTGATTTAAACCATGTTTTACTTCAATACCTTGTTTTTGTGCATTTTACATTAGACATAAACATTTTGACATTGATATACACAATTCATGATTTACATTAGACATAAACATTTTGACATTGATATACACAAAATTCATGATTTACATTAGACATAAACATTTTGACATTGATATACACAATTCATGATTTACATTAGACATAAACATTTTGACATGGTTTTCACACAAACATTTTGACATTTGATTATACCTAAACATTTTACTTTAGTGGTTTGGTTTGAGTAAGTGATTTAAGTAACGAGGCGTGTGTAATATGATACAAGCATGGTGGATACGCCGCTGGTACTTCCTATATATAAGTGCTTGTATGGTATTACACATCGTAGCGTTATTTGAATCATTTCAATTTAGACATATAACATTTTATACAAATAACATACTTTTCACAATACATTGTTTTGCAAACAACTTATCTAATACAAACTCATTTTACTTGGTTATTTACTTAACCATGTATTATTCTTTTATACATATATATCATTTGGTTTATTTATCACTTTTCAAATGATTTACAAGACAAAGCAAATTACAAGGTTCATGACTAAACATTTTCTTAAACATAAGTCATGAATTCTATTTTCACAAAACCTATGTATCTCACAGGCATTTTTATGCTAACGTACCTATTTTCACATGTGTTTCAGGATATGATGCATAGGATTTATCAAGATACACTTAGGCGGACTTGGACCTTAGTGACAATAAAAGATGCAAGACTAGTTATTTATGTTATATTTCTTTGATTGCCAAGACATTGTAACTCTTTTAATCAATAAAACAATATTTCAATTTCCATGTGTTATGAAACAATGATTCTGTTACAACACTCCCCGACGTTTCCGCCACGTTTTGTTGTTTTACGTGGTCGGGGTGTGACAGAAAAGTTGGTATCAGAGCTCATGGTTATAGGGAATTAGGTTATTAGTAATGCTTTGACCTATTCTATAACCTTCCTAGGACCCTAACGCGAATTTACTTGCGTGTAGTCATAAAACAATACCGTCACCTATCCTTAGGCGACGACCTCAACAAGAACACAAATTTCAAAACCGCTTTGAAAACTAATCATCTGTTCTAGGATGATTGATTACTAGGTTTTGAACCCTCTGTTATAAGGTTTTGAACCCCTTTGAATTTTCAAAACCTCGTCAAAGTTTGGGTCTTATAGTGTGAACACGTGCAATCTGGAAGAGTGGATGCCTGTACTCTGAGTTTTCTGTCTAAGGCTAGAGTGTTCGTGCAAATCCACATAATCGGACCAGTCACTCTTACCTGGGAACTCTTGGGGTGAGTGTCCACTTATAGGCTAAAGCATGTCTTCGCGATACATTAATATGACCCGCTTACTTTGATTAGTCACCGTCTCATTTGTTTGCCTTAGGTAACAAACAAATGATCGCAATTTCCATGCGTTATCATTCTGTTTTGATTATCTGATAACCTTTCACCTGTTTCTTCCTATGTCTTTCATTTCCTTCTAGAATGTCTCTTCCTCTCAGCAACGGTCAAATATCCGAGCGAACAGCCAAATTTGCCCAGCGAATAGGCGAAGTGATTCTGAAGAGTGTGGATTTAGGCATTGCCATGTATCGTCTCCAGGATGAAGCCACTCAAGAGTCACCAAAGGAGGCAGAGGCCAAGCCTTCACCTAAACCAAAGAAACATAAAGCTTCAAAGAATCCCGCAGCGGTTGCACCAAAACAGGCAAGACCTAGCCAAGTGACAGGACCACCAGCCAAGAAACCAATCGAGGAATCAAAGACCATGGATGAACAGACTGGATCCCCTAAGAAGTCAAAGAAGCGAAAGGCTTCTCAGAACTTCCCCGTGGTCGCTCACAATGGTCAAGCCATCCCCAACCAACCAGCTCAACCCCCTGCTAGGAAGCCATACAATGGAACTGCACCCTTGTACAACCAATGTAACCTTCATCATCATGCTAGTGTGAAGTGCCGCAAATGCCAGATTTGTGGACTTATAGGTCATACAACAAGGGTTTGCTCAACTGCGGCTGTACCAAATCAAGCAGGACCCATCCGGGTGGCAACACCACCTTCTAAGAAGCAATACAAGGGAACGGCACCAATATGCGACAAATGTAATGGGCATCACCAAGCTCACTTACAGTGTCGTCTGTGTGTATCATGTGGGCGAATTGGTCACCTGGAAAGTGCTTGTAGATGTAACCCGAACCAAGGTGGTCCAAATCAACCACAAGCCAATCCTGCTCAAGCTCGCTTCTCGCCTGGATCGTGCTACAACTGTGGCAACATGGGTCATTTCGTGAATAAATGCCCGAAGCTTGCTAAGGCAAATCCAACCCACGAATGAGCAGTTGGCTGATTAGAAGATGTTGTTGTCTTATGCTTTTGTTTCTTCTATTTTCTTGTAATGTGAAACAATCTGTTTTGTTTATAAATAAATTGTTGTTCACAATTCTGATATACAAGTGCAGTTACATGAGTGTATGGCATCCCTATGATACCTACGACAAGGAACTACATTCTTACAAACTACTCTTGTGATTTCCCATTCTTGTGTTTGCTCATGATTCCCTTGGAAAATTCTAAGTACTCGTTTCACTCTAAGAAACAAAGTACAGAAAATAAAGTGATATTTCGAGTGATCGTGCTTTTGCACATCTGTGCCTTTGAAATCCTTGGTTAGATAACTGAGGGTATGTTCAATTTCTTACCCATATCATTTCATTCTGGTTTCGTAACAATATACATAGTATAAGTATTACAAAAACAATCTTCATGATCTCAAAACATTTCATATAGTTTGAAAACAATTTTTCAATGCATTGGCTATGTTTTAAAAAACAACCTTCATGATTTCAAAATGTTTCATATAGTCTGAAAACAATATTAACACAATACATTTTCTTATCAAGTGCATGATTTCGAAAAGCATTTTTCATATTTTCAGAAACCTCATACATAATTTCAAAAATTTCATCTCGCATGATTTTAAAACATTTTATAAATATACCTACCTAGTACACCTACTTTATGATTTCAAAAGTATTATGCATAAGGTTTCAAAAAAAAAAAAAAAAAAAAAAAACATTGAACACATTTTTTTTAAGAACCCCATGCATAGTTTTCAAAAATATTTTCCTCATACATTGACTTAACCTTCAAATTCCGCTTCATATGTCGCCTTGGCATATCTAGCATCTCAACTTCATAAGCATTTTTACTTCATGTTTTGATTTAAGCACATCTAGTGCAAGGTTTCAAAACATCTTCAACTTCTAAAATCCATATGGGATCTTTTTATCTCCACAATTAGACCTTTGTGGATGATAATCATACAAATCAGAGTCCTTAATTGGATTCCTTGTGTACCTTAATTCGAACATTTCGGTTCCTTATAATCGAAATCGAATTTTCTTTTTAGAGATCTTTCTATCTTCATAGTTAGATTCTTGCTAATGTTTAAAGTACCAAATGAAATCCACGAGATGGATTCCTAGTGTGCTTTAAATACATGTATGCAATTAATAAAACAAATTAACAAATTTCTAAATAAAAAAATTTGTGGTTATGTGACTATGTGTTTATGCATCTTGTGTTTTCTTTTATGCACTTTTTTGTGTTTTTGTATACTTTGGATATTCATTATCCAAATCCTCGCAGAATCTTTCATATTTTCATATGAGGGATTCGTAGTAGGATATCCAAAGGTACTACCTTAAATCCTTAATGGGCTTCTATGTAATAGTTAAGACCCTTGGATTACATAGTACCATTCCATGATTCATAAGAGACCCTTTTAGTGGTCTAGTCAAAAAGACTGATTCAGAATCTGGTTAAGAACGACATTTAGTGATGTAGCTGAACAGACTCCTTGATAGTCTATTTAGATCATTTATTGATTTAATTAAAAGGACTCTATGGAGGTCTAGTCACACTCATCACGGGTATGTTCATTCGGTTTTCCCCTACACATTATAGACTGTGTGAACTATGCAAGGAATTGTGTAATTATGGACGCGTACATAATTATGAAATTCAGTGCACAGGAACCCAGTAAGAATTATCATGTGTAAGAACCTATAGTGGCAACAATAACGAAACGTGAACAATGTAATGACGGTACGGTGGACGCACCAATAACACTTTATATACTTGTATATAAGTGTTCCTCATACATTGCAAGCATAATGTTATTAAAGTTACTGGAAGTTCAGAACCTTAACCAGTGTTGTTTTGTCTTTTCAACTTCATGTTTCAAACTCTCACAAGTTTCCTCTAAATAAAATTTCGGGACGAAATTTCCTAAAGTAGGGGAGACTGTGACACCTGTGTTACTTCAATCATCAAACAAATACCAAACAAATGAAATATTGTATTTCATACTTGGGACTTGTATAAATATGTGTATCATTTTCACATATCAATTCCTGATCGATTTCGGACTCTAAATCGCTTTCTGGAAGGTTATACGCGCACTGATGCGTAAATATAACCAGTTTAATACAACTAACACTCTGGAATAGTGACATAGGCTTAACATACCTTAAATAACCTTTACATAACTTAGAAATAAGTTTTGAAGGCTTTGGTATGGCAAAATCAAGTTAATTCGCTTACAGGGACTAAATTTGACAAACTGCGAAAGTATGCCAATTTGAACTGTAACAGACATTCCGGAACATGACCATAAGTTAAACATACCATAAATATCCCTTACATAGCTTAGAAATAGGCTTTGAGGGGTTCGGTGTGCTAAAATAAACTTTTGGGTCATTCAGGGACTAAAAGCGTCAAAAAGTGCACAAGTTTGCATTTTCGCGCATAACTTACGTTCTGAATACCTCCGGACATCCAAAAATTTATGTAAGCACAAAAATATTTTATTTTAGTGTTTAGCATGAGAAAAATCCATTCGTCGCGCAATTTGGATCGTTTTTCGCGCTTATGCGCATTCCGTCGTAATTAAGCAAACATCGCGATCGTACGACCAAAGGAACCAACATCCGACATATTTTTGAGCATGTTACATGTCCACAATGTTTAGCCATCATTTTAGGGCCTTAAATTTGGCTTAACGGGCCTTAAACATGTCGGAAATGGCCTTAAAACACAACAGGGACCAAAACTGTCATTCTTGAAAGTTGGTTGCAGATCAGAAGACCCAGGTGGCCCGCGTAAGCCCTGGGGTGTCCCTTACACGGCCCGTGTCAGCCTCCCAGATCAGTTAATTCAGTTTTAACAGCTGTTATGCACTCCAAACTCACCCACACTTGCCCTTTCCTGCTCATGAGGGGCCATTTTGAGTTACCACAAGGTTGCAACAAGTGTAGGGACAAGATCAAAGCACGTTATTCGATAAACGATCCTAACGGTTCCAAGAATCCTATAAATACCCCTTTGATTCACTTACAAAACCCACTTGAAATCTGAGTTTTTCTCTAAGTGGTTGTGTTCATACACTTCCTACCTGAGATTACTTGGAGATCAAAGCTTTCGGGGACCCTTTGTAAGTGTTCTTTCGTTCTTTTCATTCGTTTTAGCGTTAAAGTCAAACTTTGTTTGACTTTCTGCGTTAACCAGTTTATGGTCAATGCGAAGTTCGTTGGAACTTCATAACGTGAGCGTAATCACGATGGCTATAGTCCCTAGTGACTATACCTACTGATTACCACGTTATCTAGGCTCAGTGACGAGTCGTAGTTTCGGCCAAAATGCGTGTTATTGCGTATTTTGTAACCAAACTACTCATAGGTATCAAAACCGTTTGTTTTGATACCAAACCTGTTTTCTAAACTTAGTTAAGCATGTTTTAACATGCTTAGCTCGTCACTTTTAGTTTAGTGCTTATATAGGGTCGTAAGGTAAGCGATCTAAACAATCGCTTATACTTTCGAACCCGACCCGTTTGGTCGATCATTAGGATCCGACCAAACACATTAGGTGACCATAGTTGTATAGGGAATAACCTTCCGAGGTTATACCTTATGGTCACATCGTTTGAGTAGTTGTATGATAGGTAGTATATATGCCTTAGGTAAATTACCAAAATGCCCTTTTTACGCCAAAATTCATTTTAAGCATATGTAACATAACTTTTGGTATCTAAACTGATTTGGTAACAATATTAGACATGTTAAGGCATATTTTACTTGTCATAGGACTAGTTAGGAGTTCCGAACGCGTTTTACGCGATCGACGCGTTAAAGTATCATAAGCTACCTAAACGGGCCGTAATGGGTCGTAAGCACTTAGGTTAGGTTTCATTTCAGTATGTGGGCTTTTTTAAACCATATTACATGAGTTCTTATACTCATTTGGTTTACGAACCCTCATTCTATCCAATCCTCCGATTTAGGTCCGGTATATTAACATAGTTACATATATTAGGTGCCGTTTGATATCCGTGATCTCTAGCATTGTTTGGTTGTTACTCAAGGACTACTAAGCAATCTCAAGTGAGTACATAGACCCCTCTTTTACTGTTTTTCAAACATTTTGGGGTGAAACACATGTGCCTACTTGTTACTTTCGTGCCTTTCATGCTTTCATATCATATGCTTGTTATGTTCATTAGTACATTATAGTGCATGATTTCATTACATTTTATGCTATGTATGTCCATTGTGTGCATACATAGTAAATTGTATTTACATTACATTTTATGCTATGTATGTCCATTGTGTGCATACTTAGTACATTGTTTTTACATTACATTTTATGCTATGTATGCCCATTTGGGGGAAATACTTATTACATCGTTTTACATTACATTTTATACTATGTATGTCCATTGTGTGCATACTTAGTACATTTGTTATTCATCACATGCTTACATTTTGGTATGACATTTGGGTTGTTTAAATGGGACAATATATTCATTAACATTTGCTACGCCGCTCGTTAGTAGGTAATGGTACCATAGGACTTGACAACTCCCATTCCTGAACCCTAGGTTTGTTTGGGTGGAAGGAATTACCGAATTCAATAAACATAACACAGATAGATCTTTAAATTCGTTTAGGGGTTTATCGCCACAGTCACAAGGCTTGGATGTATGCATTGTAACAATACCGCATAGATGTTTATATCAGTATAGCATGCATTTGTTCCACAAAACATAACTTTGATTTAAACCATGTTTTACTTCAATACCTTGTTTTTGTGCATTTTACATTAGACATAAACATTTTGACATTGATATACACAATTCATGATTTACATTAGACATAAACATTTTGACATTGATATACACAAAATTCATGATTTACATTAGACATAAACATTTTGACATTGATATACACAATTCATGATTTACATTAGACATAAACATTTTGACATGGTTTTCACACAAACATTTTGACATTTGATTATACCTAAACATTTTACTTTGGTGGTTTGGTTTGAGTAAGTGATTTAAGTAATGAGGCGTGTGTAATATGATACAAGCATGGTGGATACGCCGCTAGTACTTCCTATATATAAGTGCTTGTATGGTATTACACATCGTAGCGTTATTTGAATCATTTCAATTTAGACATATAACATTTTATACAAATAACATACTTTTCACAATACATTGTTTTACAAACAACTTTTCTAATACAAACTCATTTTACTTGGTTATTTACTTAACCATGTATTATTCTTTTATACATATATATCATTTGGTTTATTTATCACTTTTCAAATGATTTACAAGACAAAGCAAATTACAAGGTTCATGACTAAACATTTTCTTAAACATAAGTCATGAATTCTATTTTCACAAAACCTATGTATCTCACAGGCATTTTTATGCTGACGTACCTATTTTCACATGTGTTTCAGGATATGATGCATAGGATTTATCAAGATATACTTAGGCGGACTTGGACCTTAGTGACAATAAAAGATGCAAGACTAGTTATTTATGTTATATTTCTTTGATTGCCAAGACATTGTAACTCTTTTAATCAATAAAACAATATTTCAATTTCCATGTGTTATGAAACAATGATTCTGTTACAACACTCCCCGACGTTTCCGCCATGTTTAGTTGTTTTACGTGGTCGGGGTGTTGTAACACCTGTGCCTCCACGGCCATCAAACAAATACCGAACCAATGAAATATTATATTTCATACTTGGGATTTGTAAAAATATGTGTATCATTTGCACATATCAATTCTTGTTCAATTTCAAACTCTAAATCGCTTTCTGGAAGGTTATACGCGCACCGATGCGTAAATATAACCAGTTTAATGCAACAAACACTCCGGAATAGTGACATAGGCTTAACCTACCTTAATTAACCTTTACATAACTTAGAAATAAGTTTTGAAGGCTTTGGTATGGCAAAATCAAGTTAAATCGCTTACAGGGACTAAAGTTGACAAACTGCAAAAGTATGCCAATTTGAACTGTAACAGACATTCCGGAGCATGACCATAAGTTAAACATACCATAAATACCCTTCACATAGCTTAGAAATAGGCTTTGAGGTGTTCGGTATGCTAAAATAAACTTTTGTGTCATTCAGGGACTAAAAGTGTCAAAAAGTGCACAAGTTTGCATTTTCGCGCATAACTTACGTTCTGAATACATCCGGACATCCAAAAATTTATGTAAGCATGACTACATTATATTTTAATGTTCGCCATAAGAAAAATCCATTCGTCGCGTCATTTGGATCGTTTTTCGCGCTTGTGCGCATTCCGTCGTAATTAAGCGAACATCGCGTTCGTACGACCAAACGAACCATCATCAGACATATTTTTGAACATGTTTCAAGTCCTCAATGTTTAGGCAACGTTTTAGGGCCTTAAAGTTGGCTTTACGGGCCTTAGAAGTGTCGAAAATGGCTTAAAACATCAACAGGGACTGAAACTGTATTTCTGCAAACTTGTTTCTGATCTGCAACTCCCAGGCGGCCCGCCTGAGAGTCTGCATATGCTGAAGCGGGCCGCGTCCGACTTCTGGACCAGATTAAGTGCATTTAACATCAGTTTGCTGTTGTTTGATCCACCACCACATGTTCTAAATTGCTTAGTCAGATGATAAGCATCAATTTTAGCCACCATGAGTTTCCGACAAGTGTACGCCTTGGATCATGGCACGTTTTCCATGAAACGATCCTAACGGTTACCCGAAAACTATAAATACCCCATCACCCCAACCTCATTTCTTACAAGAATTCTGATTTGAGAGCTCTAAGTTGAAACCATTTTTTCATACCTGAGTTCTTGGATCGGGATTAGCATTCGGGGACCCTTCGTAAGTATTCTTTCGTTCTTTTATTGCTTTTCGAGTCTTTCGAGTCTGAAAGTCAAACTTTGTTTGACTTTCTACATTGACCAGTTATGGTCAATGCGAAGTTCGTTGGAACTTCGCAACGTGAGTGTAATCACGTTGGTTATAGTCCCTTGGGACTATGCCTACTGATTACCACGTTGTCTAGGGTCGTAGGGTAAGCGATCTAATAAATCGCTTATACCTTCGAACCCGACCCAGTTTGGTCGATCATTAGGATCCGACCAAACACATTAGGTGACCATAGTAGGTAGGGAATAACCTTCCGAGGTTATACCCTATGGTCACATCGTTTGAGTAGTTGTATGATAGGTAGTTTATATGCCTTAGGTAAATTACCAGAATACCCTTTTCATGTATAATTGGTAATTAAGCATATGTAACCTAAACTTTCGTCACATAACTGATTATGTAACATGTTTAGGCATATAACACTTGTCATAGGACTAGTTAGGCGGTCAGAACGCGTTTCACGCGAACGACGCGTTAAAGTAGCATAAGCTACCTAAACGGGTCGTAATGGGTCGTAAACACTTAGGTTAAGTTTCATTTAGTATGTAGGCTTTGTTAAACCATGTTACATGAGTTCCTACACTCATTTGGTTTACAAACCCTAATGCTACCCGATCTTCCGATTTAGGTCCGGTTTATTAACATAGTTACCTATATTAGGTGCCGTTTGATATCCGCGATCTCTAGCATTGTTTGGTTGTTACTCAAGGACTTCTGAGCAATCTCAAGTGAGTACATAGACCCCTCTTTTACTGTTTTCCAAACATTTTGGGGTGGAACACATGTGCCTACTTGTTACTTTCATGCTTTCATGTTTTCACATCATATACATGCTATGTTCAATAGTACACTTATAGTACATTGTTTTACATGACTTCATTTTTTTATGCTATGTATGTCCATTGCGAGCATACTTAGTACATCGTTTTACATTTACATTTTATGCTATGTATGTCCATTGCGTGCATACTTAGTACATCGTTTTCATCACATGCTTACATTTGTTATGACATTTGGGTTGTTTACAATGGAACAATACATTCATTAACATTAGCTACGCCGTTCGTTAGTAGGTAGTGGTACCATAGGAATTGACAACTCCCGTTCCGGACGTCCCAGGGAAAGGGGATGAAAGGAATGACCGAATTCGATATACAGGAAGCACAGATAATCCTTTAAGTCGTTTAAGGGTTTATCGCCACAGTCTCAAGGCTTGGATGTATGCATTTTAACAATACCGCATAGATGTTCATATCAGTATAGTATGCATTTACACAAAACATAGCTTTGATTTAAACCGAGTTTTACTTCAATACTTTGTTTTTGTGCATATGGTTTAGTTGATATTTATCACTAGCCATACAGATCAGTTTGGTTACACATTACATGATTTACATTGATCATGCATTTACACATTACATGATTTACATTGATCATGCATTTACACATTACATGATTTACATTGATCATGCATTTACACATTTCATGATTTACATTGATCATGCATTTACACATTACATGATTTACATTGATCATGCATTTACACAAAACATAGCTTGGATTTAAACCGAGTTTTACTTCAATACTATGTTCTTGTGCATTTCACCTATGGTTTAGTTGATGCGTTTTCACTAGCCATACATATCATTTTGGTTACACATTACATGGTTTACTTTTGACACATAAACACTTTTGCCATTGGTTATACATTACATGATTTACATTAGACATGAACATTTTACATTGTTGGTTTGGTTTGAGTAAGTGATTAAGTAACGAGGCGTGTGTAATATGATACAACCATGGTGGATACGCCTCTGGTACTTCCTATATATAAGTGTTTGTATGGTATTACACATCGTAGCGTTATTTGAATCATTTCAGTTTATGACATATAACATTTTATACAAATAACATACTTTTCACAATACATTGTTTTACAAACAACATAAATTATACAAACTCATTTTACATGGTTATTCATTTAACCATGCATTATTCTCTTATTTATACGTATCATCTGAACTTATTGTTTTTCAAATGATTTACAAAGACAAAGCAAATTACAAGGTTCATGACTAAACATTTTCTCAAACATAAGTCATGAAACCTATTTTCACAAAACCTATGTATCTCACAGGCATTTTTATGCTGACGTACCTATTTTCACATGTGTTTTTCAGGAGCTGTTGCATAAGATGATCAAGGTACACATAGGCAGACTTGGGCTTTAGTGACCATAAAAGATGCAAGACTAGTTAATTATGTTGTATTTCCTTGTTTGTTAAGACATTGTAACACTTTTAATCAATAAAACGAAACTTCAATTGCCATGGATTTGAAACAATTAATTCTGTTACAACACTCCCCGATGTTTCCGCCACGTTTTGTATGTTCTACGTGGTCGGGGTGTGACAGAAAAGATGGTATCAGAGCCAATGGTTATAGGGAATTAGGTTATTAGTAATGCTTTGACCTAGTCTATAACCTTCTTAGGACCCTAACGCGAGTTTACTTGCGTTTAGTCATAAAACAATACCGTCACCTATCCTTAGGCGACGACCTCAACAAGAACATAAATTTCCAAACCGCTTTGAAAATTAATCATCTGTTCTAGGATGATTGATTACTAGGTTTTGAACCCTCTATTGTAAGGTTTTGAACCCTCTGTTATAAGGTTTTGAACCCCTTTGAATTTTTCAAAATCTCGTCAAGGTTTTGGGTTTTAAATAATATGAACGCGTGCAAACTGGAAGGGTGAATGCCTGTATTCTGGGTTTTCTGTCTAGGCAAGCACTTCGTATACATCTCATCAGACGCGAGACCAGTTGTGCTTACCTGGGAATTCTTGGGATGAGTGTTCACTTATAGGCGAGCATGTCTTCGCGATACATTATTTTTGACCCATTTACTTTGATTCGTCACCATCTCATTTGTTTGCCTTAGGTAACAAACAAATGATCACAATTTTCATTCGTTACCATTCTGTATTGATTATCCAATAACCTTTCACTCGTTTCTTCCTATGTCTTTCATTTTCTTCTAGAATGTCTATTCCTCTCAGCACTGGTCAAATGCCCGAGCGAACAGCCAAATTTGTCCAGCAAATTGGCGAAGTGATTCAGAGGACTGTGGATTTAGGCATTGCCATGGCTCGTCTCAACAATGAAGCCTCTCGTCTCGACAATGAAGCCACTCAAGAGCCACTGAAGGAAGCAGAAGTCAAGACTGCACCAAAGTCAAGGAAGCGTAAGGCTTCAAGGAAACCCGCAGCGGTTACACCTAATCAATCGGGACCTAGCCAAGTGGCAAGGCCACCAGTTAGGAAGCCGTACTTAGGAACTGCTCCTAGGTGCAAGCGATGTAACGGTCATCATTCAAACCTCATACCCTGCTCCAAATGCACTTACTGTGGACGGTTGGGACATTTGATTAACACATGCCGCTTTACTATCCAGAACAAAGCTGTTGCAAATCTTGCTGCTACCCAACTCCAAGTCAACCCTACTCAAGCTCGTTTTCCGCGTGGTACTTGCTACAACTGTGGCGATACGAGCCATTTCAGGAACAACTGCCCGAAGATAGTCAGTGCAAATCCAACCCTTGGATGAGCATTCGGCTAAACAAAGGATGTTGCTGTCTTATGCCTTGTTTCTTTTGTTTTCGTGTATTGTGAAACAATATGTCTTGTTCATAAATAAAAGTTGTTGATCACAATTCTGATATACAAGTATAATAACAAGTGTTTATGGCATTTCCCTATAATACCTGCATTAAGGAACTATGTTCCTTACAAACTACTCTTGTGATTCTCTCTTTCAAATGATCGCTCATGATTTCCCCCAAAAATTTTAAGTACTCGTTTCATTCTAAGAAACGAAGTACATGAAATAAAGTGAAATTATGAGTAATCGTGCTTTTTGCACATCTGTACCTTTGAATCCTTGGTTGGATAACTAAGGATATTTTCAAATCTCATACCCATTACGTTTTTATTTTTTTTCAACATACACAGTACAAGTATTTCAACACAATTTTCATGATCTCAAAACATTTCATATAGTTTGAAAACAATTTTTCTTGATGCATTGTCTATGTTATTTCAAAAACATTGGCCATGTTATCAAAACCAACCTTCCTAATTTCAAAATATTGCATATAGTCTGAAGACAATATTAACACAATACATTTTCTTATCAAGTGCATGATTTCGAAAAGCATCATTCATGTCTTTCAAAAACCTTATACATAATTTCAAAATTCATCTCGCATGATTTTAAAACATTTTTTTTTGTTGTAAATATATCTATCTAATACACCTACTTTATGATTTCAAAAGTATTATATATAAGGTTTCAAAAACATTAAACACATTTTTTTAAAAGAACCCCATGCACAGTTTTCAAAAATATTTTCCTCGTACATTGACTTAACTTTCAAATTTCGCTTCATATGTCGCCTTGGCATATCTGGCATCTCAACTTCGTTAAGCATTTTTACTTCATGTTTTGACACAAGCACGTCCAATGCAAGGTTTCAAAACATCTTCAACTTCTAAAATCCATATGGGATCTTTTTATCTTCATATATAGACCCTTGTGGATGATCATCATTCAAATCAGAGTCCTTAATTGGATTCTTTATGTACCTTAATTCAAACATTTCGGGTTCTAATAATCGAAATCGAATTTTCTTTTTGAATCTTTCTATCTTCATAGTTAGATTCTTGATAATGTTTAAAGTGCCAAATGAAATCCACGAGATGGATTCCTATTGTACTTTAAATACATGTGCTCTGTTAGCAGAACAAATTTCTAGTTAAACAATTTTGTGGTTATGTGACTATGTGGTTATTCATCTTATGTTTTCTTTTATGCATTTTTGTGTTTTTAATACTCTGGATATTCGTTATCCAAATCCTCGCAGGATCTTTCATATCTTCATATGAGGGATTCGTAGCAGGATATTCAAAAGGGTACTACCTTCAATCCTCAATGGGCTTCTATGTAATAGTTAAGACCCTTGGATTATATAAGTACCGCTCCATGTTTCATAAGAGACCCTTTAGTGGTCTAATAAAAAAGATTGATTCACAATTTGGTTAAAGAACGACATCTAGTGATGTAGCTGGACAGACTCCTTGATAGTCTATTTAGATCAATTATTGATTTAATTAAAAGGACTCTATGGCGGTCTAGTCACACTCATCACAGGATTGTTCATTTGGTTTTCCCCTGCACATTATAAAATGGACTGAGTGAACTATGCAAGGAATTGTCTAATTATGGACGCGTACATAATTATGAAATTTAGTGCACAGAAACCCAGTGAGATTTATTATGTGTAAGAGCCGATAGTGACAAGAATAACGAAATGAGAACGATGTAATAGAGGTACGGTGGACGCACCAATGACGCTTCATATACTTGTATATAAGTATCCCTCTTACATTGCAATCATGATGTTATTAAAGGTTACTAGAAGTTCAGAACCCTAATCAATATTGTTCGATCTTTTCAACTTCATGTTTTCAAGCTCTCACAAGTTTCCTCTAAAAAAATTTCGGGACGAAATTTCCTAAAGTAGGGGAGACTGTAACACCTGTGCCTCCACGGCCATCAAACAAATACCGAACCAATGAAATATTATATTTCATACTTGGGATTTGTAAAAATATGTGTATCATTTGCACATATCAATTCTTGTTCAATTTCAAACTCTAAATCGCTTTCTGGAAGGTTATACGCGCACCGATGCGTAAATATAACCAGTTTAATGTAACAAACACTCCAGAATAGTGACATAGGCTTAACATACCTTAATTAACCTTTACATAACTTAGAAATAAGTTTTGAAGGCTTTGGTATGGCAAAATCAAGTTAAATCGCTTACAGGGACTAAAGTTGACAAACTGCAAAAGTATGCCAATTTGAACTGTAACAGACATTCCGGAGCATGACCATAAGTTAAACATACCATAAATACCCTTCACATAGCTTAGAAATAGGCTTTGAGGTGTTCGGTATGCTAAAATAAACTTTTGTGTCATTCAGGGACTAAAAGTGTCAAAAAGTGCACAAGTTTGCATTTTCGCGCATAACTTACGTTCTGAATACATCCGGACATCCAAAAATTTATGTAAGCATGACTACATTATATTTTAATGTTCGCCATAAGAAAAATCCATTCGTCGCGTCATTTGGATCGTTTTTCGCGCTTGTGCGCATTCCGTCGTAATTAAGCGAACATCGCGTTCGTACGACCAAACGAACCATCATCAGACATATTTTTGAACATGTTTCAAGTCCACAATGTTTAGGAAACATTTTAGGGCCTTAAAGTTGGCTTTACGGGCCTTAGAAGTGTCGAAAATGGCTTAAAACATCAACAGGGACTGAAACTGTATTTCTGCAAACTTGTTTCTGATCTGCAACTCCCAGGCGGCCCGCCTGAGAGTCTGCATATGCTGAAGCGGGCCGCGTCCGACTTCTGGACCAGATTAAGTGCATTTAACATCAGTTTGCTGTTGTTTGATCCACCACCACATGTTCTAAATTGCTTAGTCAGATGATAAGCATCAATTTTAGCCACCATGAGTTTCCGACAAGTGTACGCCTTGGATCATGGCACGTTTTCCATGAAACGATCCTAACGGTTACCCGAAAACTATAAATACCCCATCACCCCAACCTCATTTCTTACAAGAATTCTGATTTGAGAGCTCTAAGTTGAAACCATTTTTTCATACCTGAGTTCTTGGATCGGGATTAGCATTCGGGGACCCTTCGTAAGTATTCTTTCGTTCTTTTATTGCTTTTTGAGTCTTTCGAGTCTGAAAGTCAAACTTTGTTTGACTTTCTACATTGACCAGTTATGGTCAATGCGAAGTTCGTTGGAACTTCGCAACGTGAGTGTAATCACGTTGGTTATAGTCCCTTGGGACTATGCCTACTGATTACCACGTTGTCTAGGGTCGTAGGGTAAGCGATCTAATAAATCGCTTATACCTTCGAACCCGACCCAGTTTGGTCGATCATTAGGATCCGACCAAACACATTAGGTGACCATAGTAGGTAGGGAATAACCTTCCGAGGTTATACCCTATGGTCACATCGTTTGAGTAGTTGTATGATAGGTAGTTTATATGCCTTAGGTAAATTACCAGAATACCCTTTTCATGTATAATTGGTAATTAAGCATATGTAACCTAAACTTTCGTCACATAACTGATTATGTAACATGTTTAGGCATATAACACTTGTCATAGGACTAGTTAGGCGGTCAGAACGCGTTTCACGCGAACGACGCGTTAAAGTAGCATAAGCTACCTAAACGGGTCGTAATGGGTCGTAAACACTTAGGTTAAGTTTCATTTAGTATGTAGGCTTTGTTAAACCATGTTACATGAGTTCCTACACTCATTTGGTTTACAAACCCTAATGCTACCCGATCTTCCGATTTAGGTCCGGTTTATTAACATAGTTACCTATATTAGGTGCCGTTTGATATCCGCGATCTCTAGCATTGTTTGGTTGTTACTCAAGGACTTCTGAGCAATCTCAAGTGAGTACATAGACCCCTCTTTTACTGTTTTCCAAACATTTTGGGGTGGAACACATGTGCCTACTTGTTACTTTCATGCTTTCATGTTTTCACATCATATACATGCTATGTTCAATAGTACACTTATAGTACATTGTTTTACATGACTTCATTTTTTTATGCTATGTATGTCCATTGCGAGCATACTTAGTACATCGTTTTACATTTACATTTTATGCTATGTATGTCCATTGCGTGCATACTTAGTACATCGTTTTCATCACATGCTTACATTTGTTATGACATTTGGGTTGTTTACAATGGAACAATACATTCATTAACATTAGCTACGCCGTTCGTTAGTAGGTAGTGGTACCATAGGAATTGACAACTCCCGTTCCGGACGTCCCAGGGAAAGGGGATGAAAGGAATGACCGAATTCGATATACAGGAAGCACAGATAATCCTTTAAGTCGTTTAAGGGTTTATCTCCACAGTCTCAAGGCTTGGATGTATGCATTTTAACAATACCGCATAGATGTTCATATCAGTATAGTATGCATTTACACAAAACATAGCTTTGATTTAAACCGAGTTTTACTTCAATACTTTGTTTTTGTGCATATGGTTTAGTTGATATTTATCACTAGCCATACAGATCAGTTTGGTTACACATTACATGATTTACATTGATCATGCATTTACACATTACATGATTTACATTGATCATGCATTTACACATTACATGATTTACATTGATCATGCATTTACACATTTCATGATTTACATTGATCATGCATTTACACATTACATGATTTACATTGATCATGCATTTACACATTACATGATTTACATTGATCATGCATTTACACAAAACATAGCTTTGATTTAAACCGAGTTTTACTTCAATACTATGTTCTTGTGCATTTCACCTATGGTTTAGTTGATGCGTTTTCACTAGCCATACATATCATTTTGGTTACACATTACATGGTTTACTTTTGACACATAAACACTTTTGACATTGGTTATACATTACATGATTTACATTAGACATGAACATTTTACATTGTTGGTTTGGTTTGAGTAAGTGATTAAGTAACGAGGCGTGTGTAATATGATACAACCATGGTGGATACGCCTCTGGTACTTCCTATATATAAGTGTTTGTATGGTATTACACATCGTAGCGTTATTTGAATCATTTCAGTTTATGACATATAACATTTTATACAAATAACATACTTTTCACAATACATTGTTTTACAAACAACATAAATTATACAAACTCATTTTACATGGTTATTCATTTAACCATGCATTATTCTCTTATTTATACGTATCATCTGAACTTATTGTTTTTCAAATGATTTACAAAGACAAAGCAAATTACAAGGTTCATGACTAAACATTTTCTCAAACATAAGTCATGAAACCTATTTTCACAAAACCTATGTATCTCACAGGCATTTTTATGCTGATGTACCTATTTTCACATGTGTTTTTCAGGAGCTGTTGCATAAGATGATCAAGGTACACATAGGCAGACTTGGGCTTTAGTGACCATAAAAGATGCAAGACTAGTTAATTATGTTGTATTTCCTTGTTTGTTAAGACATTGTAACACTTTTAATCAATAAAACGAAACTTCAATTGCCATGGATTTGAAACAATTAATTCTGTTACAACACTCCCCGATGTTTCCGCCACGTTTTGTATGTTCTACGTGGTCGGGGTGTGACAGGTGTGACACAAACAACGAGGCAGAATATGAGGCTCTACTGGCAGGGCTGCGTTTGGCAGTCAAGCTCGGCGTCCAACATTTGGAAGCACACGACGACTCATTACTGGTTGCAGGGCAAGTATGCGGCGACTATGCCGCAAAAAGGGATATCATGATCCTCTATCTTGAATAGGCCATGCAACTGAAATCAAAGTTCACGTCCTTCAACATCCGACATATCAACAGGAGTGAAAACAAACCCGCGGATGCACTCTCAAGACTTGCATCCACCAGGTTCCAACATCTGGCAAAGGAGATACGTATTGAGATTTTGCAAAATCCCTCAATACCCCTTCGCCAAGTCAACGTCATGCAGTACTGTTAGGATCGGAGGCCCTCATGATTGTGTTTGTTTGTTATACTTGAACAATAAATGAATGTTAAACAGAGATCTAATGCAGCGGAATTGAAAACAAACTTTGTAAACACAATCAAAAGGAAAATAGTTTTTATTAAACACATCCTTATCATTGAGTTGAACGATTACAATACAGAAATGATTACAGACATGCTTACAAACTAAAACTCCCCCTCAGCATGATGCTCACTGGTTGATTGCTCAAGATGAAAGGATTGGAGGAGAAGAACTCACTCAGTCAATCAAATGTAACAGTACAGGGTACTGTTCCATTTATAGGCAAATCAAACCACTGAAACATCTATGCTGACGCCACCATGAAAGTGACATCTAACAACCTAACAACCTGTAACCACTGTTCTTATACAAACACTGTTAACCTAACCACTGATTCTATACAGTACAAGTGACACACTAAACTACTGCTTTCTCCTTCCATCAGTACTGATGTTTGACTATCAGTGCTTTCCTCAAAGTTGATCAGTCCTTGCGTGGGCAGTCCTTTAGCCAACAGCAGTACTTAGATAGCATCAGTAGATTGAACCATCAGTGTTTAATCCTTAACGGTCTTCAGGGCTTCATCAGCAGTTTGAAGGACAGCAGCTGTTGTATACGGACAGTGGATAGAGGATATCAGATGTTATAAACACTTTCAAGGGGAAAGCCTGGTGTAAACTTCTACTAATGATGAATCCACTGTTGTGAACCAGTTTTGGCTCTAATTATCTATTCCTCTGATAGGGTTCAATCCCAACAATCTCCCCCTGGAACAGATAATGCCAAAACCCTTCATTATTCTGGATCTTTATTGTCTCATCAGAAGTTCCCTAACTTGTCCTTTAAATTGCAGTTCAAAATCCATAGAACTTGTATCATCCTCATCCCTACACAGTATAAGCTCAAGGAGATCTTGTAGATCTTCAACACCCAGGCCCAGTGCTTGTTCCCTTGATATGTGCTTTACTTCTCCATTGGATCTGATCAGTGTCAATACATGGGTCTTTTGATCAGACATCCATTTTAGTATTTTTGAACCCAATGGGTTTCTTGGGAGAGGTTTATTTACTGATGAGTTTGGAGATTGTGACCTTGTGAAGATTTGTTGAGCAGTACCCTGAGCTTTTGCTAGTTCAGAGTTTTCAGCTGACATTTGTTTGAAAGCCATTTTTATGATGTCATTTGCTGCAGCTATGTCTTCTGCAGTTTCTTTTTCAATCTGCTCTTGTCTCTTTCTTTGATCTATCTCAATGACTGGTACATCAGCTGATGTGAACAGTGGTTCAGAAGTATTGATCTGTTTTGGCTCTTTGTATTCAGGCTTCTGTGGTAAACTAGGATCTGTCATCCTTCTTTTCTTTAACCTTTCATAAGCCTCATCTGTGTATTGCCTTGTCCATTTTGCTATGGCTTTGACAGGTCCAACCTTTGCATCCACCAGCTCTTGTTTCTTCCTCTAGTATTCCGAGGTAAGTTTATCAATGGCCTTTTTGTATTTGCTCCAGTTTGGAGCTGTCCTTTTCTTACTTGGATCATTTTTTGATCCTCTCAATTCTGTTTACCTCATGCTTTAGTGCAATGAGTGGCCATTCACTGAATTGTTCTTCTTTAGCTGGATAAAACTTTTCTTTCATGATGAATGCAAGATAATCCTTTCTCATTTCCTTTTGTAGGTTGGCTTCAGGTGGTATATTTGACATATCTTTGCTCAGGTCTCTTGCATAATCTTCCATTTGTTTGACTTTAGTAAGCAAAAATTCCATTCTCTCAGAAATGGCTTTATCACCTTGATCTTTACATTCAAGTCTAGCTCTTATATCTGCTTGCCTGGCTTTGAGTTTTAGATACTCATCCATATTTACTGGATTCCTGAAGCCCATGAGAGAAGGAAATCTTCTTTTTGAAGGGTCATCCACTGTATAGAATTGTCTCATCTCATCCTTTACAGCTTCCAATTCCAGTGGATAACTTGCAACAATGGATACAAGATTTGCAGGGTTTATTGGTTTGGCTAGAGTTGGTGGAATGGATGGTTGTGGATTGATAACTTTGTAGGGTGTGGAAGATAAAGGAATAGGTGCTGGTATATTATCATTATTCTCTTGAATTTTCCTTTTTCTTGTGTAAAGCTTTTTGGGTGAAGGGGGTTTTGGTTGTGATGTGACAATGGGTTGTATGATGAGGGTAGTGGCAGTTGGTTGGCAAACAGCTGTTGAAACAACTAGTGTTTCAACCTCTGTTGTCATTACAACTACTGATGTGTCAGTAGATGTCTTCTGCTTTTCAGTAGGTGGTGATTTGGTGGGTGGTGATGTAGTTGAAGTGATTTTGGGTGATGGTGGTGGTAGAACAATGGTTGTGGTGTGTGTTGAAGTGGTGTGTGCTGAAGTGATGGTTTTAGTTTTAACTGCTGAAACCACTGATGTACCAACAGTTGTTTGGGTAGAGGTTTGATGCTTAGAGCCTTTGGGACGTGGTTTGGAGGCATGCTTTGTGGGTCTGGATGGTGTGTGTTTGGGCTGCCTCACTTGCCTAGTGGGCATCTTCTTTTCATCCTTAGGATTTTCATCATCCATAGGTTTAGAAGGACCCTGTGCATTCAGCTCCATATAAGCTCTTTTCTCCTGTTCCCACCTGGCTTTATCCTTAGCCCCTCTATCCCTTTTCACCTCAGCTAATGCTTCAGCAATAGCATTAGTGGTAACATCAATCTTTTTGGATCCATCTGGCAAAGGGATGTTTTTGAGCATACTATCTTGTTGAGGCTCAATGTAGATACCATCTTCAATTCCCTTCTTCTTCCACTGCTTGATTTTCTCCCCCTTTTTGGAATTATCTGGAGGAGGGTTATCAATGAAGAGAACAGTGGGAGGAGCAGTGCCAGTGGTGTTTTTCAAATGGGCTTTTATTGCCTTGATATCTGCCTGAGTATCTTTAAATCTTGCTTCCATCGTATTTCTGATCTTTTGAACCTGTATTTCATGTTTCTGATCAGCTACTTGGTTTTGATGGATGAGTAGTGGTTGAAACAAATTCCATAGCTCATTTGCAGCAGGTGCAGGTTGTGGTGCAAATGCTTGAGCTGGAGCAGCAGTGGTTGAGACCTTTTAAGCTTTCAACAACTGTTGCATCATATCTTTTATTTCAGCAACAGATGTATCAAGTTTGTCAATTCTACCCGTCATTTCATGATATTTTAAATCATCACCCAACTTAATGGGATCATCTGATTCCCCACCGGCAGTGGTTGTATCAATGTATGATTTAGGAAATGAATCCCAAAAATCACTCATTGATTCCCCTTGTTCTTGGTACTGGGGTCTTCTTCCTTCAACACTTGATAACCTTTTGATGGTACCAGTAGTTAAAACAACCTCACTAGTGGTTATCAGAGGTGCTATAGAAGGAATTGCCTTCATGGGAGTCTGATTGATGAAACAACTGGCCAAATGTAGATATGTTAATCCAACACTTGTAGTTGCTGCTCCACTTGAACTACTGACAGGAATTACTTGTAACTCCTGTAGTGTAACCTCCTCTGTTGTTGCTAGGATAGCAGAGGTATAAGCATCAGACCTAGTCACTTGTGGGAGTGTACTCTCAGTGATAGGTGATTGAGAGGAACTGGTTTGTGTCTGAGCTATAGCAACTACATGCAACAAGGGTATTATGGATTGTGGTAATGAGAGGGGTGAAGATATGGATGTTGAAAGAGACATGTCCTTGGGATCAGGACTGAGGAAGATGGATCCAATTGTATCCAGAGCTTCATAACATGGGGTCCCTGTGCTTACAACCTGATCCTTTTGTGAGGATGCAGGAGGAGTTTGAGGCAAGGGTGGAGATCTTTCTTCCATCTGCTGTGAGGAAGTAGCAACAGTGGTTTTTGGTGACATTTGTGTTGTCACTGGTAGTGGCTCTGGGATCTCATCTTCCAGAGTTGCCTTTTTAGTGGGTTTGGGGGGGCTTTTTGGATGATTTCTTTTTAGGTTTTTTGGTGATGGCAGGTGTGGGTTTCATAGCAGTGGGTGTGCTATTATGATCACCTGGAGTAGTAGGCTCAGTAGCAGATACCTGAGGAGCAGTGGTAGCTGCTAAAGTCTGCTCAGGTACCTCTGCTTGTGTTTTTGTAGGTGTTAACATTCTAGTGAATGTTTCAAATGTTAAACCATGTATTTGAAAAGATTCACCTTGGATGAGCAAATTTTCATTTTCCTTTCCAAATTTTTATTTAAGATAGTAGCTTAAGAACCTTGGAAAAAGTAGAAATGATTTGCTATCAACATTTTTTACTAAATCATCAAAGATCTCATGGGAATAGTTAAAATTTTCATTGTGTAAAATAGCAAAGCCCAGGTATTGGATCTTTAATGGTATTTCGTTAAAAGCAGTTGTTTTATTTGAGACACACATCAAAAGGGTATGGAATAAAAATCTTGGTGCAGAAGGGAAGAAGCCTTTTCGTAAGGTGTCCCTTTTTATTTCCACACCATACCCTCTTTCAAGAAAATCAATTTTTAACTCGGTTTTGGGAAAAGAAGTTTTACCTTCCTGATCATCGAGTTCAAAGACTTCCGAAATAGATTGTGGAGTGATTTGAATATTTTAGCCCTTTATGGAAGAATTAATGGTTATAACTGTGTCACCTTGATACTCAAGTGTGGCATTTTTCCAAAATTCTCTTTGGGTTTGTTCGTAAATAGGAGCATCACCAGCCAACAAGGTTTTGTACTTTGAAGCTACAAGGGTGTCAATGATGGAATCGAAGGTTTTGGTGGTGGTGGGTTTTGTGAGTAAACCCAAGTAATTGTGAGGGGATTTGTATGGGATTTCAATGGGTTCAGCGGCCTTTTGAATGACCTTTTTGGAAGATAAGGATGATTTTGATTTTGATTTTGTCATTTTGATGAAGAAGAACGAAGAATGATTTGAGACGGAAGGATGGAAACTGCTTTGAGAAAGGAATTTTGGAATTCAATTCGACAGTGTAAAACCCTGTTTGGGGGTTTGATCAGGGTTTTATTTAGGGAAAAAGTGAATGCTGATGTGGCAGCGGTTACAAAGATCTGATGGCTAAGAACTGACCACGTGCCAACCTCTGATGAAAAGATGAATAATGGAGGACAGTTGTTTAGGGAACCACTGATGAAGCAAATATCAGCGGTTGCAACGATCAAAGTGAAGACAATGGATGATTTTAACTATCAGTGGATAGCTTTATCAGTGGATAAAACACTGATTTTGAACCACAGTGATTACCAAGAAAAAATGAAAGAACAGGGATTGACTTTCAGCAATGGACAGTATTTAGGAAACAGATGTTTGAACAAAACAGCTGTTAGTGCACTACGTCTATTGACTTCATCTTGTATCATGTAATAGGATAGGATAGGATATCTAGTGCTCGAGGTGCGAGAAACTGAGATTAGAGAGTTTGGAAGGCATTTCGCTTGAAAGTGTCAAAGACAAGTTCAAGCGAAACCAACAAGAGCTGAGTTCGCTTGAATGTGTCCTGGTCACCCTCAAGCGAAATACCCACTAGTATATATAGGGTACTTGTCATTTCATTTGGTACGGCTTCTGAATTTGTAACGAAGTGCTGCCAAAGTTTGTCCAGGTTGTAATCAGTGTTATTATCAATATAAGTGACAAATTAAATAGTATCAAGTTGTTTCCACGTCCGTTTCACTGATTCCGCCTTTGAATCGGATTACAAGCTCTTCTGAACGACTCGTTTGGGTTCAACAACGATCGATAAGGTAATGGTAAGGCTTTAAAAGACTATTATGTCAGCAACTGTTAGTGCAACAGTGGATAAGCTTTTGACAAATGTTTTGAACATCTGCTGCTCTGATGAAAGGAATGATTTTGTCTTGTGAAACCACAATATCATGTCCAACATCTGTTGATGGTGATTATGAAATATCAGCAAGATTGCTATCATCAACAAAATACATTTTAGATGCAAATTGTCAAGTTTAATATGTCAGCAGTTTTTACAGGAATTTGCATTCGAGGTTTTGTCACATGTCAATTACAAGTTTTGAAGATTTTATAGATTCCTGACAGTGGTTTCGTACCCCAGATGATTGAAACTTTTTACTATGGCTACTCATTTTGTGTCATAATATTTGAATTAGAACATGAGTACCCAAGTATTTTAAGGTTTGTTAGCAATCAATCTTTGATTTGTGTTAAAACAAACTTGAGTTTGACATGACCTTGATACTTGCACCATTTCCTTTTGATCTATTTTCAAGGATAATATCATCAGAAATAAAGGTTCTACATCCTGACAGGTGATTGAAACTTTTACTATAAAAAACAAGTAAAAGTACAAAATATATCACTCTTAAGGAAAAATAAAGAATAATATATCCTGTTTTTATTTGGGAAAAACCTTTTCAAGAAAAAAAAAATAATTAAAGGCTTTTCTAAAAACAGCATCAAGAAGGATCTGGTACATTTTCCAATTAAACTCATAATCACATCATTCTCAAGTTTTATGAAAATGGCCAGTGGTTTGAAATACATTGTAATAACCACTGTTTGAGACCATTTCCTTGTTAATTGATTGCAAAGATGAGGAGACATGTTCACATAAGTTTTGAAAGTCCCGTTATAGACTTTGTTGCCATGTGATGATTCTGAAAAACTTGTCTAGTCCTCTTGTAAGTTTAATCACTGGTGATACTATTGTTACCTGAACTTTCCTGAATTAATGAATGCACACAGTTGCTTGATAACCATTGTTCACCCAATTTTGGACTCTTAGGTGTTTAACATTTATGCTCTTTTCTTTTGTCTTCAAAAGTTTTGAGATAAACATACTTTTGAGTTTTTGTGATTTTTCTTCTTCCATTTTTACCCTTCCCATTCATAAGTACTGAAATACTCACTGGGAGGTTTTTATTGAAGAAATACTTAATCCAGAATCATTTTGCAGCAATGTTTTGAGAGATCTGGCCATATTTGTACATGCTTATATCAAATCTCACATTACATATGATTTGGACTATTTTAACACCTGATTTTCTTAATGTATTTTTAACAAAGTTAATTTGGTCCTTTTTAACAGGATTATCAACCTGTTTTTCAACACATAAGATCTACTAACTAAAATTTTAATTTCCCTCCTTTTATGTTAACAAAAACACTAATGCTTTTACGAACGTAGGTTTTTGTTGACCTGAGGTACACACCTTAGCAGCAAACACGATGGAAACAGCACACACTTCATAACAACAATTTGAAATCATTTTTGTAAAGAAAATAATTATACCATAGTTATCAGACATATTTTCAGATCTGAAAACTATAGGTGGTATGCATGACATCACTTGTTATGTGAAGTTTGTGTGTCTTATGACGTCTTGGTTGTTTTACAGAGTTTTTGAATAGCAGCTTTGAACGTGATCACTCGTTACTCTGTTTTTCAAGTAAATACGATCAACCTTAGCATCAATGAATTTTGAGCTGAACTATTATGTCAAAATGATTGTTAAATCAAATTTGACTGTCCGAGCTCTGATACCAATTGTTAGGATCGGAGGCCCTCATGATTGTGTTTGTTTGTTATACTTGAACAATAAACGAATGTTAAATAGAGATCTAATGCAGCGGAATTGAAAACAAACTTTGTAAACACAATCAAAAGGAAAATAGTTTTTAGTAAACACATCCTTATCATTGAGTCGAATGATTACAATACAGAAATGATTACAGACATGCTTACAAACTAAAACTCCCCCTCAGCATGATGCTCACTAGTTGATTGCTCAAGATGAAAGGATTGGAGGAGAAGAACTCACTCAGTCAATCAAATGTAACAGTACAGGGTACTGTTCCATTTATAGGAAAATCAAACCACTGAAACATCTACGCTGACGTCACCATGAAAGTGGCATCTAACAACCTAACAACCTGTAACCACTGTTCTTATACAGACAATGTTAACCTAACCACTGATTCTATACAATACAAGTGACACACTAAACTACTGCTTTCTCCTTCCATCAGTACTGATGTTTGACTATCAGTGCTTTCCTCAAAGTTGATCAGTCCTTGAGTGGGCAGTCCTTTAGTCAACACCAGTACTTAGATAGCATCAGTAGATTGAACCAGCAGTGTTTAATCCTTAACAGTCTTCAGGGCTTCATTAGCAGTTTGAAGGACAGCAGCTGTTGTATACGGATAGTGGATAGAGGATATTAGAAGTTATAAACACTTTCAAGGGGAAAGCCTGGTGTAAACTACTGCTAACGATGAATCCACTGTTGTGAACCAGTTTTGGCTCTAATTATCTGTTCCTCTGATAGGGTTCAATCCCAACAAGTACGGTACAACATCCTGGATGACACCAATTTTTGCATACTTGCAATCAGGTGTTACTCCCAAGAGTAAAGCAGAGGAGCGCAAGCTACAACACAAAGCGTGTCATTATCAGATGGCAGACGGTATTTTATACCACAAATCATACTTGGGGCCACTCCTACGATACGTTGACCCCCAAGATGCCACGTGTCTAATCAGAGAGATACACGAAGGAATATGTGGCATACACGCGGGCCCGCGCATGGCAGTGGCCAAAATCATGAATGTTGGGTACTACTGGCCCGACATGCACCTGGACGCGGTTAAAGTCTTGTGCAAGTGTTTCAATTGTCAACGACACGCACCAAAAACATTGCTCCCAAAGAACAACCTCGTCCCTGTCACCACCGCATGGCCTTTCCAAAAATGGGCAATCTACGTGGTGGGACCATTTCCAGACGCGCCAGGTGCGGTAAAGTTTATCATAGTGGCTATCGATTATTTCACCAAATGGGTAGAAGCAAAACCGATGGCCTCTACCACCGCTATGATAACAAGGAAATTTATCTAGGAACACATCATCTGCCATTTCGGTCTACCAATGTGCATCGTTAACGACAACGGCACCAACTTCGCTGCTGAAGATTTTTAAAACTGGCTAAAAGAAATGAACATTGAACACATATTCTCCTCAGTGGCACATCCGCAAGGGAATGCCCAAGTAGGGAGTATCAATAAAAGTTTAGTCGAAGGCATAAATGTGCGGTTGGGAACAGCCAGGCGTGGCTGGGTCGATGAACTCCCGAGTATCCTATGGGCTCATAGGACTAGCCTAAAGACAAGTCACGGCGAGACACCCTTCAGCCTTGTCTATGGCTCCAAGGCAGTGATCCCCGCGGAATTAGGTCTCCCTTCACCTCGACTGTTGGCAATCAAAAAAATTGACAACAGCGAAGAACGCAGGCTTGACTTGGACCTTCTGGAAGAAAGACGTGAAAACGTAGCGATCAATGAGGCCAAGTACAAAACAAACTAGAGAAATACTACAACTCACGCGTTCGCATTTGTACCTTCAACCCAGGAGACTATGTCCTCCGCGACAATGAGGCATCTAACGCAGAACGCCCAGGGAAACTTGCCCCCAAATGGGAAGGACCCTACCTCATCCAAGAGGTCTTGGGCAAAGGTGCCTATAAACTACAAACGTTAGAAGGCAAACCTATCGCAAGAATGTGGAACGCACAGCAACTTCGATGCTGTTACATGTAAGCCACGTTTACATTTTCTATGTAACCTACTGGGCCGCAGGCCATTTGACAATAAATAAATGAACAATTCAATGCAACATTGTTTATCCTTTCTATTACAAATGCGTGTTCCACTTTGCGGTATCTGCAAAAACAGATTGGCAAAATCTTCATTCGCGATACCCACACAAAGTGAAGACCACACACAAATATTTTAATACGCCAGCAAAGGCAAACTATTAATATCTATCCGACCGGGTACGCACATACGGTTTTTACAAAACCTACACAATTCCTGAACCCTAACGGGCTCATAACGGAAATTGACTAATACCCTACTCAACCGCGCTTTACAGCCAACAGAGTTATTCGCATACTTGCATATCACCTAGACATGCAAATGGCAAAATTAGACTTAATGTAACTTAAAGCCTTAAACATTGGCCTTATCTAACATTAACTCACATATGGTCAAAAACAAGAAGTAAAAACACTTGTACAAATTGAACAGAAGGATAAACTTTATATTCCCAAAAGTTCCTACACCTATGCGGTGCGCAAAAAAATTGTACAAGTTTTTTCCTAACATTTACATCAAAGAGGAATTCATAAAAAAAGGCACGAAGGCCAGCCTAGTCTTCTTTTGGACCACTGGTGCCCATTTCACCCTTTGCGCCACTAGCGGTCTCCTCCTCCTCCTCAGGATCACCATACAACAACTGCAAGCGGTCCACATAATCTTCCGCCTCCAAGCATTTCTCAATATCTGGCGGAAATGGACAAGTTGTTGTACTCGTTAACGGTTGCGACATACCGAGCCTCGGTATTCACACCATGGAACCCAGATCTCTCATCAGTAAACTTGCTCTTGTAGAAGGGGTTCACATGGTTAAGACATTCGTTGTAACCAGCCTTGAACCCCGCCTCCCGCGCACGTTCCTTAAGCTCATTAACAGCACTCGCGTTCTCAGGCGCGTCAAGAATGGTTCCAATAATCTGCAGAATACAAAGAACAAAGTTAACAAAGGCAAAAACTAAAACAAAGGAAGGGCACCGGATACTTACATGCCCGATACCGTGATCGCGCATCCAATCCCGATCTGCCTTAAGCTGATCCAAAGAGGTAACCAAACTATCTCTAGCCTCAGCAGCCTCCCTTGCCCGCGCTTCAGCTTCAGTCACGCGGGCAGTGACCTTCTCAAGAATGGCCACCCGGTTCTGCACTTCATCCTTTTAAACAACAAAGCATACACCAGTATAACCAGACAATCAGTTATACTTGTGAAACAAAGAAACAAACCCAAGTGTAATCGCAATTCATACCTTGAGGTCTTCAACAGTTTTGTTCAAGTTATTGCGGTCCGCAGCCGCCTCTTCAAGCGCTTTGGCATCGTGTGCCTCCGCCTCCTTCGCCTCCTTGGCAACCGCTTCAGCTGCGGCCTTTTCCTTTATCAAAGCAGCATTCGCTGCCTTGAGATTAGTCAGCTCCTGGCGAACACGGAAAAGTTTTTCATTTTCTCGAGCGCAAGCTTCCCTACAACTCTTGCGCTCATCAGAAAGCAATTTGGCAAGAGTACGAACCTGTTTAAGGCCAGCGGTTGCAGCCCAAGTTTCAGTCTGCTTTAGCTTCTCAAAAGCAGCTCTCTCTCTTTCAAGCTGCTTTGCACCCTTGAGAGTAGCCCTTGTCATCGCCTCAGCCTCAGCCCACAGGCGAACGATTTCCTCCTCCTTACGGCCCCGAACCTTGTAGTCTTCTATAATCGCGTTTGCCATTACAGAACTCCCAACAAGCATGGAGGAGAGTTGGTTTATTCGGTTCTCACGAGGCAGTCCGCGGGCATGAAGGACTTCAAAAGGAGTGCCCAAACCGCTTAAAATGTCCCGGCAAGCGGAGGGATCGTTTGAAATATCATCCCCTTGCATAACAGACCAAGGGGGCGATGATAATTCACACTCCGGTTTTCCGTATAGGAACGAAAATAAAACTCCAATTCAGTCTCACCAGGCTGAATGGACGGTTGATCTTTAAACCCCGTGCTCGCAGCAGTTGAGCCAGATGTCTTCTCAGCAGCAGGGGACTTCGGTTTTTCAGCATCGGGGGATTTTAGTTTCTCACCCCCTGCACTTCACTATCCTGCGGGTCAATTAAATTGTTGGACGAATCCAACGTGTCAACAATGGGTTAACCCGTAGCCTTCTTCCTAGTATCCTCCGCATGTGCAGAGGGCGGAATAACCACTTCAACCGAAGGGCTTCTTCTACTCTCCTTATGGACCTCCACGTCCGCAGCAGCATCTCGCGAGGGAGAAGGAGGAGCATCGAAAAAGGAAAAAGTTTCCTCACGTGGTTCTACAACAAAGAAAAGAACACCTATAAGTTACAAGTTAAAACGGAAAAAGGTTGTAAGCACTTATAATCAACTTACCAGTTACTACCGTAGGTTTTGGCTGCGAGATGGCAGCTGTCCGGGTCCTCCTTAACTTAGGAGCCTTCTGCCCACCAGTACCAGCTGCATCTCCTTTCCTCTTCTTGTCACCAGTAGGCTGTAAACCCGCAGAGGATCCACCCGCAGCCGCACCACCACCTGGAACACCCAAACCCTCAAGGGTGTCAGACACTACCACGTAATCGTCGTATTTCCGTAAACGAATACGAGAGATACCTGCCACCTCCGGGACCAAAGGAGGAATCAGAACCGGCTCATGTGGTTTCTTCGCCCTGCGAAACTTCTTTTCACCATGTTTTTCCAAGTGTGGTTTAGGAACGCCCGTACCATCAGGGTCCCCAAGGGCCCCAAGATTCCCTGGGTTTCACCCATCAACAAACAATCAGCAAGGCCAACTTATTTACAACATAACTAAAGAAAGTATATCCATTATACCTCTGCCTTGCGGCAACTCCACCTCCAGTGCGGCCTATGCGGGCACCCGAAAATTATCACGAATGGTGACATTAAAACCCTCCTCACCACTCATGAGTAGCCGCTGACGGTTACCACTCATGAGTAGCCGCCCAAGCGCCTGACAAAAGAGACTTTTTGTACAATCCTGCTACAGTGCATTTATTACCTCGGCCAGTTCAAACATCCTTTCGTTTTAGCACATGCCAGGAAATCCTACCAACTTCTACCAACTCACACGTGCATTCTGCCACGTATGCAACAAAAAAGCGACGACAATATTCAAAATTAAGCGGCATGTGGTTTCTCTGGTATTCCGCACCATAACCCATACCGCATGTCATTTTTTACATACCCCTCAAAAAAGAAAAAAATATATATATCTACACTATCTAAAGGGGTACAACCAATACCCTCATATATTCACGAGCACACGTGGAATATGCGGAGATGACACACACGAGCCCGCACAGGTGTGTCAGATACTCAGAACCAGCTTGTTATTTGGACTGCAAAAACTGCACCTCAGGAACAGGCAACCGCATCACCTAAGAGCTTCTTCAAGCTTCAAATCCCTCGTGTCCGGTTCACAACCACAGAGGGGATGCAAAAAACTTCTCCTTAGGAAAAAGGACAAGTATGTTGAGCAACCGCACATCAGCAACCCTGACTCCTGATCCTTCAAGAGCCACATCCAAGCATAAAGCTCTTTTAAAGTGAGTCTTTTGTTACAAACCGCAGACACTCATGAGTCACTACGGCTAAGCATAACCATGCAAACGGTAGCACGGAAGAGCCACGACTAAATCATCACACGAATGAGCAAAGCTACTTCCAGGAAAACTACTTTCCACTTAAGCGTGAAGGAAAGTGGCTAAGAATGAATGCGGACGAGTTTCACCCAGATTCCTAACAATCTAAGGTGACCTCCTTGAGCAAAAAGCCAAGGAACAGTGGTAACAAGTCTGCTTATGACTTTGTTTGCCCACCTATGGGCCGCATAGAATAAACAATGGTGGGCACAACCCTGCCTATCACCATGTTTATTTGCCCATAGTTCAGATTCACATTGTTCGACCAAACACGGCCAACAATGACGCAAGACCCCCACTGATCAGTCAAACATGGCTAACCATATGCGGCAACGAGGTAACCGCAAAGGACGTGCGGTTACTTGAGAGCTAAACTGGACGAACACGAACACCCCACAAAAGATGGATCATCATTCAATGTCCAATTGATAAACATAAAGCGATAGCAAAGCACTAAAAGCATTGCATCCGCAACCGCAGAGGTTACAACTAGAGTTGTGGACACTGACATCTTCGGTCACCGTCTCAAAGGTTGGTTCGGCACACCAACAGGTGGCTACCAACCCTGATGACATCAGAAAAAGGTAGACCACACTACCAGATTAAAACCCTCGACTGAGAATTTCGCATCAGACGGAACTTACTCACCGGTACGGAAGAGACGTAACCAGATCCACAGCTTGATTTACTTGAAACAGGAGCCATCAACCTGGCCTAGAATCTTCTCCAGCTTCCAAAGTACCCTCTCTACCCCAAAGTCCAGTATTCCTCCCACATGCAACTTGCATAAGGAAACAACACTAGACTGGGGAGACTTGAAGGGGTATGGTCCCAGATCTCGCACCAGCATGGCCGCGAGTGACCATTACCCTTATCAAAAACCCCCACCAGCAAGAACTTATCCTTGTCCGTGCGGGCACGCACGAATAGAGCGGTCGAATCCAATCGGTCAAGGGATGGGAAGACTTACCTTAAGTATGAAAACGGGTGTTACATATAGCGATGCAGCTTGGCACCGCATCCTATGAACATTTTCGTCATGACAAGGGATCTGAACAACAGCAACAGTCACTACGAGTGGAGATGCGGCCTAGCACCGCATCCCGCACATGTCTTGGCCAGAACAAGAACGCGGACAATAGCAGTTACCGCAAGAAGCGATGCGGCCCGGCACCGCGTCCTTCCCACAAGACAAGTGGGACTGACACCACAGAGCAAGTGGCACTGAGGACAGTCGCTTGTCAGCCCACATGTAAGCAACAGACTGACACCACAGCAGGACGTGGCATCACCACTGTTTTGGTCAAAAATTACCGAAGCAATTTAGTGATCAAATTAGTTAAGTGAGGTAGTGTGCTAAGAATGTGTATCAAATATATGCTAATTTATTTGTTTTCAAAAACAGTTTTCAGGATACGGCTCAGGATATCAAGCTCTATCTACAATCAAACAATGAGAAAAAATGTAAAGGGTGACACGGGATGTACGAGGAAAGCCCTTGATCAATCTAGATCGCCGGCATAAAACCTCGGGAGCTGACAATCGCAGCTGCCTTGTTCTTCTTATTCCTTCAAATGTCAGGATACAGTGCAGGATATGATGCGGATCAACGAAGTGTTACAATGCGATTTGAATACAAGTGTAAGTGTGTTGTGAGTGTTTGCAGCTAGAGAGAAAGAGAGTTCGAGAGATTGTGTGTCCTTATCTGATCCGATCAATCCTTTTTATAGTAAAAGAAAACAAACAAACTAACCTATTATTCCGGGATTTAATGAATATTCCCTAGGTGAACATTGTAGTCCACGTTTTCCGGCTTCAACGTCCATATTCCAACAGATTTGCTCGAGTCTTTGGGAGAAGAAGTCCACTTGAACATTAGAGACTTGCACCATTAATCTGCACATGAATTAATCAGTTACTACCAGGATACTACATCAGGATGTTACCAATATCCTGATCCGGTATCATGATCACAACAAAAGAAACACAGTCAGAATCTTATTCAGGATATATGAGCAGAAAACCACCCATAACAATTGTCCCCAAAATATATCTGTTGGTATACCAATTCCAACGGATATATTTTAAAACTTATCCCGTGGACCAAGGTTATTAAGTTGAAACGACGATCGAGATATCATTGTGCAACTTCCAACGCGGTTTACACTTAATGGCTATCTATTACGCCCCTATATCTTCTCTCTTTCTGTTTGAAAACCAAATATCATCAACTGAATCTCCAGGTAATTATTCATTCCTTCTTCCTTCCCTGCTAATTTCTTCATTCTACTCCCAATGGCTACTAGAACCCGTTCTCATACTGGTGAATCGACGGAGACATTCGTCCAACAAAACCTTCTCAAGTACCCCCGAGATGGAGATCTGTGCCTTCGATAATGCAGATATCGCAGCGTTGTGAGCCTCCGATGCTTTCCCAGATAGTACGATTATCAGACCATTCGACCGGTTAGTTCAATCAGACGTTTCATCTGCCGATTGGGTTTGTTTTCCGGCATATCCCTTCTTGCTAGGCCTTCGGTATCCTTTTCCCGAATTCATAATGCAATTTTTTTGAACCACCGGTCTTTGCTTAGCCCAAACAATGCCCATGGTTTGGAGGGTACTGATCGTACTTAACCAAATCAAAAACCTCCACTTTCCTGACCTCTACATCGAGGATATTCCGATCGCCTATCGTCTCCGATCACATGGTTCTAGCCGCTTTTTTACTTTTTTCCACTTCCAGTAAACGCCTCATTCTCAAAGCCACCAAGAACGAGGATGGATGGCAACGGAAATTCTTCTTTGTTAAGCGAGACTCCATCTCTGAGGGTGCTAGCCTCCTGGTGGAGTGGTTAACCACCGTTAGGGTTTAGGGTTTTAAGAATATCCCCAAATACCTCTTGGGCCTATATCCTATGCTAATACTTTCGTTATTTGGCCCTTATGCAGTGAACTTTAAAGAAGTAGTCCCTCCTACTGAAGAATCTGAAAAGAGAATCAAAGCGATTTACCAGTTACCGGAAGGTGATAGGAGCTTTTCCACACACCTACCAAGTTCCAGCCAATATTCATCGTCTGACATGTCTGGTAAGGGTTATTCAACAAATGACTGATTAGTTTAATATAATGAAAGAGTAGAAAAGATTTAGAACTTCTCCTTTTATGCAGCACCAGCCAAAATCCCAGAAGTTTTTGACCTTGAGGAGTTGGACAGTTACTTCGACCCTGTCCCGGTCAAGAAAGAGCCAAGTCCCAAACCTATTACTTCATCCAAACCCACCAGCTCTAAAGCCACCGCCATTCCCAAGCCTTCACCAGCTACTAAGCCCCGGACCTCTAGTTCCCGTAAGAGGAATGAGACTGATTCGCCTGCCGCTCCCGAAACATTTCCCTACGAGAATCACGGGTTTATCGAGGCAAGCGGGTTCATGACTTCCTTTCTCAACCAGGTACAGATCCTTATCCCGTATCCTGCTTATATATGTTAAACCGATATCCTGGCTAATATATAATAATACCTGCATTTTTTTTGTAGGGCCTCGAACGTTTAGTTCACTTGTACAAAGAATCCTGCAGGCTTAACAAGATACTTGAGTCCAAATTGAAGAAAGCCGAGACCACTATTTCCGACCAAGGAATGATCGCCGCTGCTAAATCTCAACATTACGAGGACAAGTTCAAGGCTATACCCAAGAACACCAGGCCGTCATCAAGAAAGTTACTCACTAAGCCCAAGCCCACCTTGACGCTGCCCAAGTGCAACATGAACAGGATATGGCCTCTTACCGGGAAGGCCTTAAGAGCTCTGTTGTCATCTCCCTTCTTCAAGCTAGGCTAAAAATGGCTCATGAAGCCAAGGCCCTGGGCTTTGAATGCCCTTCTTAGAAGGTCGACACCTGGGAAACAAAGCTAAGAGGTCTTGGTGGTCTTCCTGTGGAGCATCCTGCTAAATCCGTAGTTGAGGGGTCTTCCAAGGCGACTGAGAAGCTAACTGAGGCTGGTGGCGAGGCCGAGAAGGATGTTCGAGCTGACCTTGAACCGAATGCTGGTGAAGACATGATGGATGAACAGGGTGCTGCCCCCTGAATGCAGCGAAGTGGGCAATGATGGATATTCGTGCCTAGGCCGGAGCCCACTTTTTTTTTTAAGTTTGATGGTTGTGGTTTGTAATTCCAAAACAATATACTTTTCCTGCACTTGAACAATTTACATTTCCTACACTTAAAACAATATGATGGCCAAAGGTGGATGGGTCCTGAGTTTCTGGATGAAGCCCTTGGTCATCAATTAGTATGGTTTGTTTTGAACAATATAACAGTTGAAGGTGGATGGATCTCGGTTTGAGATGAAGCCTTCAACTGTTAAGTGAATATGATAAAAAACTAACTGTGCTTTTGGTAGATGGATCTCGGTTTGAGATGAAACCAAAATGACAACTTTTGCAATGCCAATGATATATAGAACAACCCTCCAAAATATTTTTGACACCCTAATATATATTAAAATATTCCCATATGTCTTAAAATACACCCCGTATGTGAAAACCGAGCCCAAAATACTATCTATCATTAAAAATAAATAAAAAACAAAATTTTAAAGGTTGTCGCGGGGCGCGTAGCCTATGGCTCCTTCTTACGCGGGCCGCGACCGGGTAGATACGAGGACGCACCGGAGCACGCCAGGTGTCCGACGCGTGTGGGGTCTAGGGCTGACTCGGCAAGCCTATGCCCGGACACGTAGTCCCTGGCGGGCCGCGTAGGCCTTGGCCTAATGCTACGCGGGGCGCGACAAACACCCGGAACAGCCCTATATATAGAATTCGTTGGCCTTCAGTTTCAAATCACACCGAAACACTTTCTCTCTCGAATTTCTGAAGTTTTAATATAATTTTCGGGTATAATACCCCCCTAATTAACGAGGTTCTGCCCCAATGTAAGTATTATAACCCCGGTTATGTATTAGATACGTTGCCCGATTGATCCAGGGTTCCGTAACGGCTGTCGAGGTTCTGCCCGACGTAGTCGTTGGAATGCCGTCTCGGGGAGGGTATTACTAATGTAAATATAAAGGGTTATTATATTAACATATGTACATTTGTGTAATTTATAGATTATCATCAGGGAACCCTTATAGAAAACCTAAGACAGCAATGTGAGTAATCTCCTTTTTGTAAACTGTTTTTACAAAATCTTAAATATTTACAATGCTATTAAGCAGTGATTGAGTCTTTGTAGTTCTTCAATTACTGCCAGTATGTTGGGGTTTTGTATATAAAATGTGGAACACGTTACCATTGGACAACGAGTTAGCCAATGTGTAATATGACCCACCAGTCAGGATTGACAATACTGAATGAGTAATTGTGTAGAAATAAACAATGTGATTGCTCTCAATACTGTTAAGAATAAATTGTTTCTTGATTAAACTGGGATTCACTCACCAGTATTTCCCATTGACAAATGTTTTTAAAACGCGTTTCTGGAAACAAAATGTAAAAGCCAATTGGAAGAAAGCCAGCTAGAGAGCACTGACGGCTTGGAAAAATGTGGCTATAAAAGTTACCTAAAAGACGATGTTTTAAATTCAATAAAAATAGGGTTTATCCCTATGAACATGTTGTAATAAAAAACTTGGGTTTTACCCATGTGTTTGTTAATAAAAAAATGGTGGTTTTACTCTGATGAAAATTTCCTAACTACGGTCCTGATGAAATTTTCGCTGCCAAAATAATAATAATGATAGACAAAATGATACCACCACAACTGGTCTCGCGGCCGCCCGTTCCCGGGACAGATAGGGGGCGGGGGTTGTGACAGAAGGTGGTTAGAGATGCATATTAATATTGTAATTTAAATTCCAGTCTTAGTGTGTATTTGACGCATATTATAATAGGAAGAGTAAAGTCGCAATGCTCGACGCTTTTGGTTAATTTGTGTGTTGTGCGGTTGTTGTCTAAATTATTAATTATTTTGTGATATTAATAATTGGTAAATGTTTAAAATCCAGATGGACGACGAGGTAAACCAGGAAAACCAGAATAACGATAACTAGTGTAACATTAGCTTGGATAATGAGAACCCGAACAACAACAATAACGGAAACCAAGTGGATAACAGTGCCATGCAGCATATAGTGGCACAAGGGATAATAGATGCGATGCCATATATTATCAAAACAGTTAGGGAAGCCGAAAATTAAAGTAAACATGATAGTAAGCGACCCTCTGAACCTGAACACAGCGTGAACAATGGACCCAAACTTCAAGTGCCCATTCCCAAAAGAAGAAGAACCGTGTCTTACAGTTGTTCTTATAAAGAATTCTGGTCTTGTAAACCAATGGAATTCTCGGGCAATGAAGGGGCCGTTGCATCTTTACGCTGGATAGAAAAGACTGAGGTAGTCTTAAGAATAAGTAAATGTGCGGAAGAGGATAAGATAATGTTTGCTTCAAATCTGTTTAAGAATTTAGCACTAGAATGGTGGAACACTATCCTCCAGTCTAGAGGAAGTGATAGAACTTACAACATGGGATGGGAGGAATTTAAAAACATGGTAGAAAGGAAATTCTGCCCTCCTAATGAAAAAGAACAGATAGCAAACAAATTCCTAAACCTTAGGATGATTGGAGTAGATAGTAAGGGTTATACCACATTATTCTTTGAATATGCCAGAATAGTACCAACCCTTGCTTCACCTGAACCATTTTTAATCTCCCGTTACATCTGGGGATTAATTGGGGAAATTAGACATGTAGTCAAGGCAGCTAGACCTCAAACCATAGAAGAAGCTGTAGAACTAGCCAACACCTTGATAGATGAATTAGTCCGTACACGAGAAGAGGATCAAAGGAGAAACCTAACCCAGAAGCTGACCCAAGAATTCCGTTCTGGAAATTCTAACCGTGGGAGAAATGTAGGTTCTACCTCTGCACCCTACTCTAAGTATTGCAAAAGGAAGCATTCAGGAAGATGCTCCATATACTGTAACTTTTGCAAAATATCTGGACACAAGGAGGAAGACTGCAGGAAAAAGCCTAACAACAGAATATGCTACAACTGCGGAGAACAAGGTCATATCAAGCCCAACTGTCCAAAGTTAGTCTCAGCTGCGAACACCAAGAATACTAAAAATGCTAGAGCATTTGTTCTGACTGCAGAAGAAGCAAAGATGATCCCGGATGTGATCACTGGTACGTTTTTAGTTAATGATGTTTTTGCTAAAGTATTATTTGACTCTGGTGCGAACCAAAGTTTTATTAATACTTCATTTTGCAAACTTCTTAATCAATCATTAACTAAACTCGCACAAGAATGTCTAGTAGAGACAGCAAATGGGGAAACCATTAAGATTTCTGAAATCTTGCAGGGAGCAAGAATAGAAATTTTAAATCAGAAATTTATTGCAAATCTTTACCCCATGAATCTGGCAGGATTTGATGTTGTATTAGGAATAAAGCCAGTATTTTATGTGATCAAAAGTTAATTCAAGTAAATTCACCAAGAGGTGAAAAGATCACAATTAAAGGAAATAAGTTCTCTAAATCCACAAAATTCATCTCTGTGATGAAAAATGAAAGTTATATAAGGAAAGGATCATTAGTGTATTTGATTTCTATAATCACTAACACTAAAGGAAAAGAATTAAAGGATATTCCCGTAGTATCCCAGTTTTCAGATGTATTTCCAGAAGAGTTACCAGGGCAACCTCCAGACAGAGAAGTTGAATTCAGAATTCATTTGATACCGGGAACTGCGCCAATTGCCAAAGCACCTTATCGTTTGGCACCCGCAAAAATGCAGGAACTAAAGAAACAGTTAAACGAATTGTTGGAAAAAGGATTCATACATCCAAGCTCATCACCATGGGGAGCACCGATTTTATTCGTTTAAAAGAAGAATGGATCAATGCGTATGTGCATTGACTACTGTGAATTGAATAAAGTCACGATTAAAAATCGGTATCCATTACCAAGAATTGATGATCTGTTTGATCAATTGCAAGGAGCACGATTTTTCTCTAAAATCGATTTAAGGTCAGGATATCATCAATTAAAGGTACATGAAGAAGACATTCCTAAGACCGCTTTCAGAACAAGGTATGGCCATTATGAATTTACTATCATGCCATTTGGTTTAACCAATGCCCCAGCTGCATTTATGGACATGATGAACCAAATATGTAAGCCATATTTGGATAAATTCATAATTGTCTTTATAGATGATATTCTTATTTATTCAAAAAGCAAAGAGGAACATGCAGCCCATCTGCATGCTCTTCTAAGTTTATTGAGAAAAGAAAAGCTTTATGCTAAGTTTTCGAATTGTGAATTTTGGTTAGAACAGGTACAATTTATTGGACACTTAGTCAATCATGAAGGAATTCATGTAGATCCCACCAAGATCGAGGCGATTACCAAGTGGAAAACCCCTGAGTCACCAACTGAGGTTAGAAGTTTCTTAGGATTGGCCGGTTATTATAGAAGGTTTATTCGATATTTTTTCTAGAATAGCCATTCCCTTAACTAAGTTAACCTGTAAATCCGTTAAGTTTGAATGGGGACCAAAACAAGAAGAAGCCTTTAGAATTCTTAAGCAAAGATTAACCCATACACCCATACTAGCGTTACCAGAAGGAATTGAAGATTTTGTAATCTATTGTGACGCCTCCAAGTTAGGTTATGGATGTGTATTAATGCAACGTCAAAAGATTATAGCTTACGCCTCTAGACAACTTAAGAATCATGAAGAGAATTATTCAACCCATGATCTAGAATTAGGAGCTATAATTTTTGCCCTTAAAATTTGGCGACATTACCTTTACGGTAGTAAGTTTACCATATTTACCGACCATAAGAGTTTAAGATATGTTTTTGGGCAAAAGGAATTGAACATGAGACAAAGACGCTGGATGGAGATACTTAGTGATTTTGATTGTGATATCCAGTATTATGCAGGGAAGGCAAATGTAGTTGCTGATGCTTTAAGTCGAAAGTATCATGAAAAGCCAAAAAGAGTACGTTCTCTTAAGTTAAATCTGCAAATAGATTTAAATGATCAGATTAGAAAAGCATAAGAATCAGTAATCAAGGATGATACTGAAAAATTGAAAGGAATGATTAAGGAATTAGAACAAGGAATAGAAGGAATTTGGAGATTCCATAAGAAAAAGAATGTGGATACCTAAATTAGGAAACCTACGTCACCGTATATTAGAAGATGCCCATAAGTCTAAGTATACGATACATCCTGGAAGTGATAAGATGTATTAAGATTTAAGGAAAAAATTTTGGTGGATAGGAATGAAAAAAGATATAGCAGCATATGTTGCACAAGGTTTAACTTGTTCACAAGTCAAAGCTGAACATCAGAAACCTTCAGCTTTATTACAACAGTTAGAAATACCTGTTTGGAAATGGGAATTAATAACAATGGGTGATTGTAGACAAGCTAACCAAGTCAGCTCATTTCCTATCAATGAAAGAATCTTTCAGTATGGGACAGTTAGCTAAATTATATGTAAATGAAATAGTTTCAATACATGGAATTCCTCTATCAATTGTTTCTGAAAGAGATAGTCGTTTTACCACTCATTTTTTGACAAGTTTCCAAAAAGCAATGGGAACCAAGTTGAATCTAAGCACCGCATATCATCCACAAACGGACGGACAAAGTGAAAGGACAATTCAAACAATGGAGGATATGCTTAGAGCTTGTGTAATTGATTTCGGAGGTAACTGGGACGATCACTTACCATTAATAGAATTTTCTTATAATAACAGTTATCACACATGTATCAATCCTGCACCATTCGAAGCACTTTATGGACGAAAGTGCCGAACACCAGTCTGTTGGGCAGAAATTGGAGAAAAGCAACTATCTGGACCTGAGATATTACAAGAAACAACAGACAAGATCATTCAAGTCAAGGAACGGCTGAAAGCAGCACGTGAAAGACAAAAGAGTTATGTTGATAACAGACGAAAGCCATTGGAATTTCAAGTAGGAGATAAGGTGTTATTGAAAGTCTCTCCCTGGAAAGGAGTGGTAAGATTCATCAAAAGGGGAAAGCTAAGCCCCAGGTATGTTGGACCTTTTGAGATTATTAGAAGAATAGGACCAGTAGCCTATCAGCTACAACTGCCAGAGGAAATGGCTGGAATACATGATCTATTTCATGTATCTAATCTCAAGAAATGCTTAGCTGATGAATCGCTAGTAGTACCTCTTAAGGATATAGAGGTAAATGAACAGTTAAAGTTTGTAGAAAGACCTCAACATATTTAAGACAGCAAAGTTAAGAACCTCAAGCACAAGAGATTAGTTCTAGTCAAAGTGAGGTGGGACTCCAAAAGAGGACCAGAATACAGATGGGAACTTAAATCAGAAATGCAAAGGAAACACCCACACCTGTTCCAGTAGACCTCGAGGACGAGCTCTAAAATAAGGTGGGGAGGATATACAACCCTCCAAAATATTTTTGACACCCTAATATATATTAAAATATTCCTATATGTCTTAAAATACACCCCGTATGTGAAAACCGAGCCCAAAAGACTATCTAGCATTAAAAATAAATAAAAAACAAAATTTTAAAGACTGTCGCGGGGCGCGTAGCCTATGGCTCCTTCTTACGCGGGCCGTGACCGGGTAGATACGAGGGTGCACCGGAGCACGCCACGTGTCCGACGTGTGTGGGGTCTAGGGCTGACTCGGCAAGCCTATGCCTGGACACGTAGTCCCTGGCGGGCCGCGTAGGCCTTAGCCAAATGCTACGCGGGGAGCGACAAACCCCCTGAACAGCCCTATATACAGAATTCGTTGGCCTTCAGTTTCAAATCGCACCGAAACACTTTCTCTCTCGAATTTCTGAAGTTTTAATATAATTTTTGGGTATAATACCCCCCTAATTAACGAGGTTCTACCCCAATGTAAGTATTATAACCCCGGTTACGTATTAGATACGCTGCCCGATTGATCCAGGGTTCCGTAATGGCTGTCGAGGTTTTGCCCGACGTAGTCGTTGGAATGCCATCTCGGGGAGGGTATTACTAATGTAAATATAAAGGGTTATTATACTAACATATGTACATTTGTGTAAATTATAGATTATCACCAGGGAACCCTTACAGAAAACCTAAGACAGCAATGTGAGTAATCTCCTTTTTGTAAATTGTTTTTACAAAACCTTAAATATTTTACAATGCTATTAAGCAGTGATTGGGTCTTTGTAGTTCTTCAATTACTGCCGGTATGTTGGGGTTTTGTATAAAAAATGTGGAACACGTTACCATTGGACAACGAGTTAGCCAATGTGTAATATGACCCACCAGTCAGGATTGAAAATACTGAATGAGTAATTGTGTAGAAATAAACAATGTGATTGCTCTCAATACTATTAAGAATAAAATGTTTCTTGATTAAACTGGGATTCACTCACCAGTATTTCCCACTGACAAATGTTTTTTAAACGTGTTTCAGGTAACAAAATGTAAAAGCCAATTTGAAGAAAGCCAGCTGGAGAGCACTGACGGCTTGGAAAAATGTGGCTATAAAAGTTACCTAAAAGACGATGTTTTAAATTCAATAAAAATAGGGTTTATCCCTATGAACATGTTGTAATAAGAAACTTGGGTTTTACCCATGTGTTTATTAATATAAAATATGGTGGTTTTACTCTGATAAACATTTCCTAACTACGGTCCTGATAAAATTTCCGCTGCCAAAATAATAATAATGATAGACAAAATGATACCACCACAACTGGTCTCGTGGCCGCCCGTTCCCGGGACAGATAGAGGGCGGGGGTTGTGACAATATAACCTTCTTTTGGCCTTATTTATTGTTGTCCTTTTTCAATTCTTATTGCTTAGTTTGAATATAATTTCGATGTTCCAAACTTAGTGCAATATTTCAAATGTCTTATCCAAATATCATGAAAATATCTTGATCAGGATACTCGCAGATATCCTATTAAGACTTTTGTTAAATAGGGTTTTTATAATTCAAACAATTTAGATAAAGTTTCCAAAGAAAAAGGATAGTTTACTTTTATTTTACAAAACCTGTTTTGACAATAGATATTTGACTCAAGTATAGTTTCAATTTTTCAATATAATTACCATGCCTTAAACATTCTGAGTAAATTCCCTGAAACACATCCTGAGAATATATCCTAAGGATATATCCTGAGAATATATCTTGACCAAAATATCTTCAATCTAAGTATTTTACTTATAAAGGTTTTAATCAAACTTCTGTTGACTACAATTCCAGAAATCTAAACAATTTAGATAAGGCTTCTTAAAGAATAAAAAGGAAAGATCATACCAGATACAGAGTATAACCCTATCCTCATACTTCAATCTTTTTGCAACTTCTCCACTGGAGATGTCCCCGGTCTGGGACACTTAGTGAACTAAGCCCAAGCTTGATTCCTTGAGTTCTTCATAATGCCTTAGTAGAAATGTCCCCTGTGCATTATGTTTTTGAATACTTAGAAATATTTTGGACTTTAATTGCAACTGTTTGTATAATTTTTGTGTTATAGGGGACAAACCTTAAAATATCCTGGAAATAAATCCTTAGTGTTCTGGGGATAAACTCATAGGTGTTCTGGGAAAAATCCCAAGTTTTCATGCGCTACAGGCGGGAGTGTATAAACTCTAAGACTTAGAAAGGTGAAAACCTTTAAACCTTAGAGAGTATGAAAATACCCTTTCATGAGATAGGGTGATCAATCCTCATATACCTTTAGGATCCAGGATATAGACAATGATAACGAAATTGTCAACCACTTTTACATGAACTGGTCCCGCAATCTTGAACTATTCCTGGATAACTTGCGCTCCAGGCGGGGTGTTTAAACCCAATTCGAGAGAAAGGTGAATACCTTTAAACCTGTGAAGGGATCAGGATCCCTTAAATGTGAGAGAGGGGGCAATCCTCTAATCTTTCAAATTATCCTAAGGGTATATCTTGGAGCTATATCCTGAAGCATATTCTGAAAAACGACTGTAAACTAAGGTGGGTGTTAGCCTAGCTAACCCCCCTCCGATGCTTAAGTCAGTATTGGGTTCAAAAGAATAAATAATATCAGATACATTAAAACAGATAGAATTCATGCCATCCCGAGTTAGAAATTAAATTCTAAACTCACTTGAAATAAAGCTTTAGGTGTATGGCATTCCAGGATCTTGGTAACATATCCCCCTCCATATTCTTAAGCCGGTATGCTCCTTTTCAAGATTCCGATTCAATCTCATAGGGTCCTTCCCATTTTGGAGCTAACTTTCCATCAGTAGGATTGGTAGTGTTCTGAAAAGCCTTCCTTAATACCCAATCTCCAACTTGAAACCTTCTAGTCCTTATATTCTTGTTATATGCTCTGGATATCCTCTGTTGATATGCTGTCATCCTTAACTTTGCCGCATCTCTTGTCTCATCAATAGTATCCAATTCTTGACATAGGGCTTCGGGATTCTGCTCAGGATCCCGGAAGCTAGATCTTGCTGTAGGTATTACCATCTCCGTAGGGATTACTGCTTCTGCTCCAAATACTAAGGAAAATGGGGTTTGCCCAGTTGCATTTTTCACCGTCGTTCTATCAGCCCAAAAAACAAAGGGTAATTCTTCTGCCCATCTTCCTTTCTTAGCTCCTAGTCTTTTCTTCAAATTGTTGACAATTATCTTGTTTGAGGATTCTGCTTGTCCGTTTGCTTGAGGATGTACTGGAGTAGATGTAATCATTTTAATTCCCCAAATCTTGCAAAAGTCGGTAGTCCTCTTACTTATAAACTGAGAGCCATTGTCACAAATTATCTCGGCTGCTACTCCAAACCTGGTTAGGATATTCCTTTTTATGAAGAATACTACTTCTTGATCTCTAACTTGAATAAATGCCTCAGCTTCAACCCATTTAGAGAAATAATCAGTCATTGCCAGCATAAAGACTTTTCCTCCTGGAGCCTTGGGCAATTTTCCTACTATGTCCATCCCCCACTTCATGAATGGCCAAGGGGAAGCAATAGGATATAGTGGTTCAGTAGGTTGATGCAGTATATTACTATGCCTTTGACATGCATCACACCTTCGGGCATATTCTGCAGCATCTTTCCTCATATTTGGCCAATAGTATCCTGTTCTTAATACCTTTGAGAATAATGATATGCCCCCAGTATGGTTGCCAGAATCCCCTTGGTGTATATCCTGGAGCACTTCTTTGGTTTCGGGATCCTCCAAGCACCTCAGGTATGGTCCTGTAAGAGATTTCTTATACAAAACATCATTTATAATAGTGAATCGTGATACCTTCATCCTAAAAGACTTAGGATTCTCATCCTTTGGGATGTGTCCTTCCTTGAGATGTCTCATGATTGGAGCCATCCAGGACTTAGGATCCTCCTCAGGATACTTATCATCATCAGGATCCTGGATGCTTACTACTTCCTAATCCTGAGATTTGAGAAGATCCATCGCAGGATACAAGATATGTAGTATTGATATTTGGGTTCCCTCCGGTATCTTACTGATGATCCTAGATTTTCCAAGGCATCTGCTTAAGCATTATCCCCTCTTGGTACCTGTTCAAGTGTAAAAACATCGAAATATCCTGCTAACTTTTTGAGAATTTCGAGATACTCGATTAACTTCTCACCTTTAACTGCATAGGTTCCACTAAAATGATTAGTAATTAACAAGGAATCAACAAATACTCGTAAACTTTTAATATTCATATTCCTGCCCAATTCTAATCCTGCAATCAAAGCATCGTATTCTGCTTCATTATTAGTAGCAGAAAATTCACACCTAATAGCCTGGGGTATTATGTCCCCTTGTGGTGATTTTAGTAGTATACCCAAACCTACACCTCTTACATTAGATGCACCATTAGTATATAATGTCCAGGATTCTGAGGTTTTTCCTAATTGTTGTACTTCTAAGTCTACTTCATTTTGAATATCACTACTGAAATCAGCCACAAAGTCAGCTAGAGCCTGAGACTTTATAGCATTTCTAGGTTCATATACTAGATCATAGGCACTTAATTTTACCTACCATTTAGCCATTCTTCCTGACATCTCAAGTTTCCTAAGCACATTTTTAACAGGATAATTTGTTTTAACATGAATCCTATGTGTCTTGAAATAATGTCTAAGCTTTGTCGATGATATAACTAAGGCCAATATCAATTTTTCTAAATGAGAATATCTAGTTTCAGCATCTAATAAACTTTTGCTAACATAATAGACAAGATATTGCTGACCTTCGTGATCCTTTACCAAGACAGCGCTTACCGCATTTCCTGATACTGAAAGATACAGGGATAATGGTTCACTATCCTCGGGCTTCATCAATTGGGGTGCAGTCAACATATACTGTTTTAGTTCCTGCAAGGTTGCTTCATGCTTCTCTCCCCACTCGAATTTTTTATTCTTCTTTAGGATATCGTAGAATTCCTTGCATTTTTCCAAGGATCTTGATATAAACCTGTTTAATGCTACTACTCGCCCCATTAATCTTTGTACGTCTTTCATGTTTGAAGGTAACTTGATATCCAATATGGCTTTAATCTGTTCTGGGCTTGCTTCGATCCCCCTTTTAGTCACCATGTATCCGAAAAACTTCCCTGCCCCCACTCCGAAATGGCATTTGGCAGGATTCAGCTTCATATTGTACTGGTCCAGGATATCGAATGCTCCTTCAATATCCTGCAGATGATCCACAGCCTTCTTAGATTTTACCACCATATCATCAATGTATACTACCATGGTGTCCCCCAGTTTGTCTTTAAACATCATGTTCACCAATCTTTGGTATGTTGCACCTGCATTTTTTAAACCAAAAGGCATAGGAGTATAACAATAGATACCTGTTGGTGTTAGGGGAGGATTTTCCAATCCTAAGGATCACGGATCCTCAAGCACTGCCAGTATCACGGATCCTCAATTCTGTTTGAATTAAGGATCCTCAGAAGATATTGCAGGATCAGGATTCAGGATCCTTGTTGTTATCCTTATACTAACGGTTGCCTTCATTATGTTTAAGTTTGTTTTGCAGGAGAATACGCCTTGGAATTGGTCTTGCCGATATTCTTGGGGAATATGCCCTCAATATTCCGCACGTGCATGGCTTTGTGAACGTTATGGAGATCGTGGGAAGCTTGCACATTTAGCGGATAGTTAGTTGTTTTAGTTATTTCTAATTTTAAAAGGGGATGACAAGCTTGAATTAGAACACTTGGCTATTTTAGCTAACACACACACTCTCGCAAGCTCTCAACAGCTTATTTGGCGATTTCATACACATTGCACTCTAGTGATCCTTGTACTCTAGTGATCCTTGTAACAAGCTTGTTATCATCCCGAGTTGTAAAGATCATTTGTTTAATTTTAGTTGGTGATCGGTAGTTTCCATCACCCGAGGTTTTTTATGCCGGAGATCAACTCTTGATCAAGGGCTTTTTCCTCGTATAAATCCTTGTGTCACTTGTTCATTTCATTTGCAAACTATTCATACATTTGTTCATTGATTCAAGCATCATCCCTCACAACAAAGATTTGGTTGCATTATCCTAGCTTGATTTTTGACCAAAACAGTTTGGTGCCCACCGTGGGGCAATTGGTGCTTCATTTCTGAAAAATTTCGTTCATTGTGTTCATTTCGGTTCATCATCTTCAACCACATGGCTTCTTCAGCAAAGAACACTTCAAGCTCAATGCTGGCAGTCACTTCTTCACAGGGCGTTCCACCTTTGCCTCCACCACCTTTTGGATCCCAGAAGAATACTGAAAATGCTGCAAAGAGACCAAGCCCCATTTTTCCTAAACCACCAACTTCTGTTGTTTCTTCTAACCCTACTACTAGTGATCTTTTTTCTTTGATTTTGCAGATAAGGGATCACATACAAGAGCAGGATAAAACCAATGAAAGGATCCTCCGGGAGATTGGTGATATCAAGAAACAGAAGAAATCAGGGGAGGATCACTCTCCTCTGATACCAAGGTCACTGGATTTCGACACTCCAGCTATAACTGCCCAGTAATCTGCAGCTCTGGACATCCAATATCAGAGTGGACCATTGGGAAGGCGTTATGGAACAACAACTATGAGTCAGGCTTTAGGGTCTCACTTCCAGCCTTCAGGATCCTGTTTTCAGCCTTCGAGATCCTCTTTCCAGCATCAGGGATCATTCGTTAGCTCAGGAGGATATATGGGGACGCACATGGTTCAAGGATCCTCTCAGGTTCAAGGATCCTCCCAGGTTCAAGGATCCTCCCAGGTTTAAGGATCCTCTCAGGTTCAAGGATTCTCTCAGGTTCAAGGATCCTCTCAGGTTCAAGGATCCTCCTTCCAGGTTCAAGGATCCTCATCTCAGGTTTATGGATCCATGGATTATCTTCCAAGACCCCCAGTCGCAGCACATCAAGGGTCCAACATCTTTCAGGATCAAGGATTCTTAAGAAGTGTGCAGCCTTCCAGTTCAGATGTTCATCAAGGAGACTTCATTCCAATGCAGACCATTGCTTCTTCTGGTCCTTCAGTCATACCAGAATCCCGTCAATATGGATTCGCATCTGGAATTCCAAACTTAAATCCTCTAGGAGGTAACACTTTTAATAATTCGTATAACACTAACCATGGCTCTATGCAGGATTCGGGTATCAATCAAGCTATGGCTAGGGAATTACAGAAGCTTAAGGATATGATATCCAGCGTTCCAGGAGTGGTTAAGCCCATTCCTGAAATTGCAGATGGGAGCCATATGATATCTCGTTTTGCACCACCTATTTGTGATGCTAAGATACCCAAAAGGTTCCAGATACCAACCATGAAGTTGTATGATGGTTCGACGGATCCAGAGGAGCATGTAGCTTAATACAGAGAAAGGATGGAGATCAATCCAATTCCTGAGAGGTTAAAAGAAGCATGTCTATGCAAGGGTTTTGGATCCACACTCACAGGATCTGCTCTTAAATGGCTGCTAAGTCTTCCCCCTTACTCTATTACTTCATTTGCTAATCTAGTTAATATGTTTAATAGCCAATTCTCATATAGTAGAAAATTTGAACGTTTAACTAGTGATCTATATAGGGTAACACAAGGTCAAAATGAATCACTTAGAGATTATATCACTAAGTTTAGTAAAGAATCCTTAGATATTCCCAATCTGGATATAGCTACGGCTGTAGAAGCCTTTAAAATGGGTTTGCTTAAGGATTCATTATTCTATGATGATCTTGTCATGACCCCATGAAGGAATCTTGATGAAGTGAGAACCAGGGCCCTTAGATTCATTCGATTAGAGGATGATAAAAGGATCCAAGAAAGACTGGCAGGATCCTCCAAGCAGGAAAAGCAAGGATCCTACTTCAAGAACAACAAGTTCAAGTCTTACAACAAGTTTGATAACTAGAACGTGCATGCAGTAGAACAGGAAGAGGATGATGAGGATTATCCTCCCATTTCTGAATACTGTTTTTCTGTTGATAACAATGAACTAATTCTTGCAATGCAGAATCTAGGTGAGAAAGCAAGATGGCCAAGGAAAAGTGATAAACCAGCTACAACAAAAGATAAGTCTAAATGGTGTGCATATCATGAGGATTTCGGACATCTCACTGAAGAGTGTATTGCACTTAGAAAAGAAATCGGTTACTTGTTAAGCAAGGGGAACTTGAAGGAACTTTTGGGAAGAAAAAAGTCAAGGATCCAGGATCCTGAGAAGATCCCAGAGAGAGCTCCTGCTCCTCCAGCAGATGCACAAGTTATAAATTTCATATCCGGTGGATCAGACATTTGTGGTACTTCCTTTTCAGCAGCCAAGAGATATGCCAAGAAAACCAAGACGGATAATGGAGATAGACCCATCCGGACCTCTACTGTTACATAGGAGAAAGTTATAACTTTTTATGAGGATGATTGTGTTGATGTTCAGGATCCTCATCATGATGGTCTTGTTATTACTTTGTTTATTTCTAACCATTTTGTTCGCAGGATCCTAATCGATGGAGGAAGTTCGGTGAACATCATTCAGCTTGATGTCCTCAAGAAGATGAATATCCCTGAATCAGATATTATCCCAAGATCCTCAGTTCTTGTAGGATTCAACGGAGAAACCAAGAATACATTGGGGGACATTAAACTTCCCATCTACATTGAAGGACTTCATTCTTATAAAAAATTTTGTGTTATAGATTGCTTATCCTGTTGCAACGTTATCCTTGGCAGGCCATGGATACATGACATGAAGGCAGTTGCATCTAACTATCATCAGTGTGTAAAGCTTCCTAGTCCATGGGGGGTGTTAAAGATTGAGAGTGACCAACAAGAAGCAAATAATTGCTATACCTCATAAATGAACCCAGCCTCAAGACCAAGGGAGCAATAGCAACTAAAGTATCCTCCAAGAGACGTCTTGGAGGCAAGAGAACAGGATGTGAAAGAAATCCTTATGGATCCTCATGATCCTGAATCCAAAGTCTTCATAGGATCAGGGATCCTCAGCAACATTGAACAGGATCTAGTATCCTTCTTTAAAAGGAGAAAAACTACCTTTGCCTGGAAGCATGAAGACATGACACGTATCTCTAAAGATATAATTACCCATAAACTTGGTATTGACAGGTCATTCAAGCCCATACATAAGAAGAGGAGGAAGTTTGCACCTGAGAGGAATGCCATTATCGAGGAGGAGGTAGACAAATTACTCCTAGCAGGTATGATTAGAGAGGTTAAGTATCCAAGATGGTTGGCCAATGTGGTTGTTGTTCAAAAGAAAAACGAAAAGTGGAGGGTATGTGTCAATTTTACTGATTTAAACAAGGCATGTCCCAAGGATCCTTTCCCATTATCCCACATTGACTCCATGGTGGATGCTACCGCGGGTCATGAGTTGTTGACTTTTATGGATGCTGTTGGGATTGAACCCTACCAGAGGAACAGATAATGAAAGCCAAAACCGGTTCAACAGTGGATTCACAATAAACAGCTGTTAACACTAAGTCTTCTCCCTTGACAGTGATTATAACAGCTGATGACCTTATATCCACTGACCGCACACAACTGCTGCTGATCTGCATAACTACTGATGAAGCCTAGAAGACTGCTGAGAACTAAGCACTGCTAATACAAACTGCAGATGACAAAACACTGCCCAGTCAAGGACTGATCAACCTTGAGGAAAGCACTGATGAATAGAGAAAGCAGTAGTTTAGCATATCATCTGTTTTTTGTATAGACAGTGGTTAGGCTTAACAGTGTTTGTATAAGGACAGTAGATACAGGTTGTTAGGCTGTTAGACGTCGCTTTCATGGTGACGTCAGCTGAGATGCCTCAGCGGTTTGGTTTGTCTATAAATGGAGCAGTACTCTGTACTGTTACATTTGATTCGTTTTGAGTGAGTTCTTCTCCTCAATTCAATCCTTTCATCTTGTGCAATCCAACCATGGGGTATCAAGCTGAGGGGGAGTTTAGTTTGTAAGCATGCTTTGAAATCTTTTGATTGACTTTGTAATCTTTCGACTAATGCAAATCATGTGTTTATCAAAACTATTTTCTTCCTTGATTGTGTTTACTAAATTTGTTGTTCATTTCCGCTGCACTTAAACTCTGTTCATTTCTATTGTTTATACAATTTACACAAACAAACACAATCATGCGAGCCTCAGTTCCTAACAATTGGTATCAGAGCCTGGACAGTCAAATTCGATCTAACAATCAATTTGACATAACAGTTTGGCTCAAAATTCATTGATACTAAGGTTGGTTGTATTTAGTAGAAAAACAGGGTAACGAGTAAACCATGATCAAAACGGTTATTTAAAAACTCTGTAGATCAATCAAGATGTCAATGACACACAAATCTCACACAATAAGTGATATCATGCACATGTCACTCATAGTTTTCAGATCTGTAAACATATCTGATAAATTATGGGATTGTTTTATATTTTCAAATTTGATTTCAACTGTTGTTATGAAACGTGTGATGTCACTATATTAGATGCTAAAGTATGAACCTCAGATTAACAAAAGCCTATGTTCATAAAACATTAGTGTTTTTGCTAACCTAAAAAGAGGGAAATTAAAACTTTAGTCAGTCAGATTTCATGTATTGAAAACAGGTTGAGATCCTCAAAAGGACAAAATCAACTATGTTAAAATACATTCAGAAAATCAGGGGACAACATAATCCGTATCATATGTAATGTGAGATTGGTTGAAAACTTGTGCAAATATGACCAATTCTCTCAAAACATTACTGCAAAATGATACCGGATTAAGGTTTTTCTCAACAAAGACCTCCCAGTAAGTAACTCAGTACTTATAAATGGGAAGGGTAAAAAGGGAAGAAGAAAATTCACAAAAACTCAAGAGTGTGTTTATCTCAAAAACTTTTGAGGTCAGAAGGAAAGAGTATAAACATAAAACACTTTAGAGTCAAAGTTTAGGGTAATAATGGTTATTAAGCAACTATGTGCAATCATTGGTTCAGGAAAGTTCAGGTAACAATAGTATTCCCTGTGAATGAACTTACAAGAGGACTAGACAAATCATCAAAATCATCACATGGTTCTCAAAAACTCATGTGTACATGTATCCTCAATTCTGTTGTCAATCAATCAACAAGAAAATGGTACTAAACAGTGGTCAAATTATATTTACAATTTCATACGTTTGTTGTCAAACCACTGACCATTTTCATAAACTTGAGAATGATGTGATTACGTATTTTATTGAAAATATACCAGATCCTTTTTTATGCTTTTCTCAGAAAATCCTTTATCAATTTTTTTTCAAAGGATTTTCTCAAATAACCAGGATATGTTATTCGATTTTTTTGAATAATGTATTTTGAACTTTTGCTTGTTTTTGTTGGCAATAGTTTCATTTTCCTGTCAGGATATAGTACTTTATTTTTGTTGGTATTATTGTCCTCACAAATGGGTCAAAAGGAAATGGTGCATATGTCAAGGTCATGTCATACTCAGGTTTGTTCTAAACATTAATCAAAGGTTGATTGTTAAACAATGCTTAAACTACTGGGGCACTCATGTTTTAATTTGGATATTAAACAAAAATGAGTTTCCTTAGTAAAAAGTTCTCATCATCTGGGGTACTAATCCACTGTCAGAAATTCGTAAAGCTTCGAAATATGAAAGTGACATGTGGCAAACCTTGAATGACAATTTCTTTAAAAGTTGCTGACCTAATGGGCTTTCAAATCGATATCATTTTCTCAACCCTAAACACTGATTTGTTCAAACATCTGTTCTCTAACTACTGTCCACTGCTAAAAGTCAACCACTGTTCTTCCATCTTCATTGTAAGCACTGATATTCAAAATCTGTGTTCAACCACTGATATGCTATCCACTGATAGTAAAAATCACCCACTCTCCTCATTTTGACCGTTGTAACCACTGATACTTGCTTCATCAGTGGCTTCCAAAACAACTGTTCTCCATAATTCATCACCTCATCATTTGTTGACAAGTGGTCAGTTTTTTGCCTTTAGATCATAATAACCGCTGCCACATCAGCGATCACTTTTTCCCTTAATAAAACCCTGATCAAAACCCCAAACAGGGTTTTACACTGTCGAATTGAATTCCAAAATTCTCTTCTCAAAGCAGTTTTCAAACCCTTCTTCCCAAAATCAGTCTTCGTTCTTCTCCGCAAAAATGACAAAATCAAAATCAAAATCTAAACCAAAATCAACATCATCTTCAAAAGAGGTCGCTCAAACGGCCGAAGAATCCATCGAGATACCATACAAATCTCCTCATAATTATCTGGGTTTGTTCACAAAACCTACCGATAACCATACTTTCGACTCCATCATTGATACATTATCTGCATCAAAGTACAAAACTTTGTTGACAGCAGACGCTCCCATTTATCTACAAACCCAGAGAGAGTTTTGGAAAAAGGCGACGCTTGAAAAACAAGATGACAAAGCCATAGCCATTAACTCCTCGATACAGGGTAAAGTGATTCAAATCACTCCACAATCAATCTCCGAAGTCTTTAAACTCGATGATCAGAAAGGTGAAATTTCTTTTGATAAAGCCGAGATGAAAACTGATTTCGAAAAAAGGGGATATGCAGAAAAATCAAAGGTAGATACCTTACAAAAAGGTTATTTCCCTTCTGCACCAAGGTTTTTATTTCATACACTTTTGAGTTGTGTTTCAAATAAAACAACAGCGTTTAATGAAATACCATTGAAGATTCAATGCCTGGGCTATGCTATTTTAAACAATAAAGATTACAACTACTCCCAGGAAATCTTCAATGACTTGGTAAAAAATGTTGATAGCAAAGCATTTCTTCTTTTTCCAAGATTTCTGAGCTATTATTTCAAACAAAAATTTGAAAAAGAAAATGAAAATTTGCTTAAACATGGTGTCTATTTTCAAATAAAAGGCTTAACAAAAGAAACATTTTCCAGAATGATGGCACCTATAAAAATAAAAGCAGAGGTGCCTGAGCAGAATCTTGCAGCTACCACTGCTCCTCAGGCATCCACTGTTGCGCCCACTGCTCCAGGTGATCATAGCAGCACTACCACTGCTTTGAAACCCACATCTGACATCACCAAAAAGACCAAAAGAAAATCTTACAAAAAGCCCACCAAACCCAAGAAAAAGGCAACTCTGGAAGATGAGATCCCAGAGCAACTGCCTGTGACAACACAAATGTCACCACAAACCACTGCTGCTACTTCCTCACAGCAGTTGGTAGAAAGATCTCCACCATTGCCTAAAACTCCTCCTGCATCCTCACAAAAGGATCAGGTTGTAATCACAGGGACTCCACAATATGAAGCTCTGGACCCAATCGGATCCATCTTCCTCGGTCCTGATCCCAAGGACATGTCTCTTTCAACTCCCATACCCTCACCAATCATACTACCACAATCCATGCTACCCTTGTTGCATGCAGTTGTTATAGCTCAGACACAAACCAGTTCCTGTCAATCACCCATCAAAGAGAGTACACTCCAACAAGTGACTGGGTCTGATGCTTATACCTCTGCTATCCCAGCAATAATTGAGGAGGTTACACCCCCTGAGTTACATGTAACTCTCGGTAGTAGTTCAAGTGGAGCTACAACTACAACTGGTGGATCAACAAGTCTTCAGTTGGACAGTTGTTTCATTAGTAAGACTCCCTTGAAGGCAATTTCTTCTATAGCACCATCGGTAATCACCAGTGAGTTGGTTCTAACCATTGGTACCATCAAAGATTTATCTAGTGCTGAAGAAAGAAGTCCCCAGTACCAAGAACAAGGGGCATCAATGGGTGATTTTTAGGATTCAGTTCCTAAGTCACACATTGATACAACCACTACTGGTGGGGATTCAGATGATCCTACTAACGTAGGTGATGATTCAAAATATCAGGAATTGACGGACAGAGTTGAAAAACTGGAAACCTCAGTTGCTGAAATAAAGGATATGGTGCAAGAGATTTTGAAAGCTCAAAAAGCACAATCCACTGCTGTTCCACCTCAAGCACCTGCTCCACCACAAGCATTTGCTGCAAATGAGCTATGGAATCTCTTCCAACCCATGCTTGAAAAACATAAACAAATGGCTGATCAGCAGCATGCTATACATGTACAAATGCTGACAAACATGGTGGAATCAAGGTTCAAGGATACCCAAGCAGATATCAAGGCTATAAAGGCCAGCATACAAAAGACTGCCCATGGTGGAAAAGTTCCCTCTACTATCCTCTTCATGGATAAACCTCTGGCAGATAATGCCAAAAAGGGGGAGAAAATCAAGTTGAGGAAGAAAGGAATAGAAGATGGGCTGTATATTAAACCAGAACAAGAAAAACAACCATCCAAACCACCTCAAACCACAAAATCCCAAATTTCCATTCAAACAGCTGATACACCAGTAGTTACAAAAACTGATAGCAGTAGCCAAACAGCTGTCATCTCATCAACACACACAACTTCACCACACACCACCAAAACCATTGCCCTACCACCATTACCTCCTGTCATAAAACAGAAGACATCAGATGTTAAAACATCTGTTGTAATGAAAACAGTGGTTGAAACACCAGTTGTTTCAACAGCTGTTAGTCAATCACAAACACACTGCCATTTCATCTCAAACCACTGAGCCACCCAAGACATCATCAGCCTCTCCTACAATAAAAAGGAGAAGGATTTTCATATCTGATGATCCACCACCACCATCTCCACCATCAAAAACTACCTCACCACCTTCAATCCCTGCTCAAAAGCAGAAGACAACTACTGACACATCAGTAGTTGTAATGACAACAGATGTTGAGACACCAGTTGTTTCAACAGCTGTTAGTCAGCTATCCACCACTGCTTTCACCAGTCTCACATCACAACCAGCAAAGCTCTACACCAGAAAAAGAAAACTTACTCGACCAGATGAGGACAAATATGATCCCAATGCTGCAAAATATCCATTGGAACTAGAAGCTATAAAAAATGAGATGAGGCAATTTTACACTGATGATGATCCTTCAAACAGAAGATTTCCTTCACTCGTTGGCTACATGGTTCCAGAAGACATGGATGAATATCTTGAGCTCAAAGCAAGACAGGCTAAGATAAGAGCCAAGGTTAAATGTGAAGGTCAAGGTGATGAAGCCATTGCTGAAAGATTGGAACTTCTGCTCACAAAAGTCAAACAAATAAAAGATTTTGCACAAGAACTGAGCAAAGAAAAGGCAGATCAACGAAAAGAGATGAAAAGAAAACTTCTTGCATACATCATGCAAGAAAAATTTTATCTTGCTGAAGAAACCCAATTTGAAGAATGGCCAATAGTGGCTTTAAAGTATGAAGCTTATAGGATTGATAGAATCAAGAACAATCCTAGAAAGAAGAAAAATGCTCCAAATTGGAGCAAATACAAAAAGTTCATCACTGACCTAAAAGCTAAGTACAAAAGAAAGAAACAGGAGCTGGTGGATGCAAAAGTGGACTCTGCCAATGCCATATCAAAATGGTCAAAGCAGCATACTGATGAAGCCTATGAAAGGCTGAAGAAAAGGAAGATAACTGTTTCAGGCACTACAAAGAAGCAGGAACAAATGATGAAGCTTGAACAACAGATTGAAAACCTCAAAACACTGTACAGGTCAACAGGATATCCTACTCTTGTGTCAAACCGAGAAGAAGGAGAACAGCTGACTAGTGAAGAGGTAAAGGAAAAGGAAGTTGAGTACTTCACAGAAACCATCATGAAAATGGGTCTAAAAGAAGAGAGCTCAGAAAAACTTCAAAACCTTTTTAAGTATAGCTTCGCATTTGTTATGGCTTGAAGAGAGCTCAGAAAAACTTCAAAACCTTTTTAAGAAGGTGTTAACTAAGCCTGCATCACCAAATACTTCAGAAGTTTCAGACATTGAGCCAGATCAACAAAAGAGACAGGAGCAGATAGAAAAGGAGACTGCGGAAGACATAGCTGCAGCAAACAATGTTATTGAAATGGCCTTCAAACGAATGTCTGAAAGTCTGCAAGTTTTCACAAGGCCAACATCTCCCAACTCATCTTTGAATAAATCTCTCCCAAGAAACCCATTGGGTTTAAAAGTACTAAAGTGGATGTCTGATCAAAAGACCCACGTATTGACTCTTGTCAGATCCAATGGCGAAGTGAAGTACATATCAAGGAAAGAAGCACTAGGCCTTAGTGTTGAAGATTTGCAGGATCTCCTTGAACTTACACTGTGTAGGGATGAAGATGATACAAGTTCTCAGGATTTTGAGCTGAAATTTAAAGAACAAGTCAAAGAACTACTGATGAGGAATAAAGATCCAGAATAATGAAGGGTTTTGGCATTATCTGTTCCAGGGGGAGATTGTTGGGATTGAACCCTACCAGAGGAACAGATAATGAAAGCCAAAACCGGTTCAACAGTGGATTCACAATAAACAGCTGTTTACACTAAGTCTTCTCCCTTGACAGTGATTATAACAGCTGATGACCTTATATCCACTGACCGCACACAACTGCTGCTGATCTGCATAACTACTGATGAAGCCTAGAAGACTGCTGAGAACTAAGCACTGCTGATACAAACTGCTGATGACAAAACACTGCCCAATCAAGGACTGATCAACCTTGAGGAAAGCACTGATGAATAGAGAAAGCAGTAGTTTAGCATATCATCTGTTTTTTGTATAGTCAGTGGTTAGGCTTAACAGTGTTTGTATAAGGACAGTAGATACAGGTTGTTAGGCTGTTAGACGTCGCTTTCATGGTGACGTCAGCTGAGATGCCTCAGCGGTTTGGTTTGTCTATAAATGGAGCAGTACTCTGTACTGTTACATTTGATTCGTTTTGAGTGAGTTCTTCTCCTCAATTCAATCCTTTCATCTTGTGCAATCCAACCATGGGGTATCAAGCTGAGGGGGAGTTTAGTTTGTAAGCATGCTTTGAAATCTTTTGATTGAGTTTGTAATCTTTCGACTAATGCAAATCATGTGTTTATCAAAACTATTTTCTTCCTTGATTGTGTTTACTAAATTTGTTGTTCATTTCCGCTGCACTTAAACTCTGTTCATTTCTATTGTTTATACAATTTACACAAACAAACACAATCATGCGAGCCTCAGTTCCTAACAGATGCTTCATCTGGATTTCAACAAATTCAGATGTAACCATCTGATCAAGAGGATACAACCTTTATGACCCCAACTGGTATCTATTGTTATATTGCTATGCCATTTGGACTAAGGAATGCAGGTGCTACTTATCAAAGGCTAGTCAATATGATGTTTAAGGAACAAATAGGACACACTATGGAAGTATACATAGACGACATGGTGGTTAAGTCCAAGAGAGCTGAGGATCACCTTAGAGACCTGGAGGAAGCATTCAATATCCTTGACAAATTCAATATGAAGTTGAATCCTTCAAAGTGTCACTTTGGTGTTAAAGAGGGCAAGTTTCTAGGTTACATGGTAACAAAAAGAGGCATTGAAGCAAGTCCAGAGCAAATTAAGGCTATTGTGAATATTAAATCTCCTGCCAATGCCAAGGATGTGCAAAGATTGACAGGGAGGATCGCAGCCTTGAATAGGTTCATATCAAAATCATCAGAAAAGTGCAAGGAATTCTACGACATTTTGAGAAAGAACAAGAAATTTGAGTGGACTGAAAAGCATGAAAATGCTCTCAAAGCCCTTAAGGATTACCTATCCTCAGCTCCTGCCTTGATGAAACCAGAAAAGGGGGATATATTATCCTTATATCTAGCGGTATCCTCTAAAGCAGTAAGTGCGGTCCTTGTTAAGGATCACGAAGGTACACAACATCCTGTCTATTATGTAAGTAAGAGTTTGCTTGATGCTGAATCCATGTATTCACATTTAGAAAAACTTATCCTTGCTTTGATTATGGCATCTACTAAACTAAGACATTATTTTGAAACTCATGTCATTTTTGTTAAGACTAATTTTCCAATTAAGAATGTTCTCAGGAAACCTGAAATGTCAGGAAGGATGGCTAAATGGGCATTGAAGCTTAGTACTTATGATATAAGATATGAACCAAGGACTACCATCAAATCCCAAGCCTTAGCTGACTTTGTGGCAGATTTCAGTAGTGATTTGCAAAAAGAAGATGAGTTAGAAGTCCAGCAGCTTGAAGAAACTAAGGATCCTTGGATACTCTTCACTGGTGGAGCCTCTAATGTTAAAGGAACAGGACTTGGAATACTACTAAAATCGCCACAGGGGGACATAATACCCCACAGGGGGACATAATACCCCACCCCATAGCTTGTGAGTTTCAAACTACTAATAATGAGGCTGAATATGAAGCCTTGATAGCTGGTTTGCAAATTGCCAAGCATATGAGGATCAGGTATCTTGAGGTACATGTAGATTCATTGTTAATAACTAATCACTTTAATGGATCCTATGCTGTTAAAGGTGAAAAGCATATCAAATACCTAGAGATAGTCAAGGAATTGGCACTCTCTTTTGTTTCTTTTAGTTTGACACAGGTACCCAGGGAAGAAAATGCAGAAGCTGATGCATTGGCCAACCTAGGATCATCCTTGAAAATTCCAGAGGATATCAAGATCCCTATCATCCATGTTTTGGCTCCTGCTATTGAGGATCACATAGCTATGGAGATAGAACAGGATTCTGCAATGGTTCCTAGTGATGGTGCACAGTCTCGTTCAGGATCATGGATCCTTCCAATCATGAGATATATACAACATGGAGAGATTCCTACAGGAGAAAATCCCAGGGCTTTCAAAATCAAGGTATCTCATTTTACAATATTGAATAACATGTTATATAAACGATCTCTTACAGGTCCATATCTAAGATGCATTGAGTATCCTGAAATCCAAGAAGTCCTAAAGGATTTTCATGAAGGAGATTGTGGAAACCACACTAGGGGCAGGGCATTGTTCTCAAGGATCCTTAGGACAGGATACTATTGGCCTACAATGAAGAAGGATGCTGTGGATTATGCCATGAAGTGTGATCCTTGTCAGAGACATAGTAATATCCTTCATCAACCAGCAGTGCTCTTGCATCCTATATCCTCTTCTTGGCCATTCATGAGATGGGGAATGGATATAGTTGGAAAACTTCCCAAAGCACCAGGAGGAAAGGTGTTCATGCTTGCCATGACTTATTACTTCTCTAAATGGATAGCGGCTGAAGCCTTTCCTCAAGTCAGAGAAAAAGAAGTGATATCCTTTATTAAAAGAAACATTATTACTAGATTTGGTATCCCTTCTGAAATTGTTTGTGATAATGGATCCCAATTTATTGGGAGTAGAACTACTAACTTCTGTGACAGCTGGGGGATTAAGATGATAACATCAACACCAGTCCACCCACAAGCTAATGGTCAAGCAGAATCATCCAACAAGATCATCATCAACAACTTGAAGAAGAAGCTTGGATCCAAGAAAGGAAAATGGGCAGAAGAACTACCTTATGTACTATGGGCTGATATGACAACCCCCAAGAATGCCACTGGCCAAACTCCATTTTCTTTGGTATTTGGAGCAGAATCAGTGATCCCTACAGAGATGGTGGTTCCTACTGCAAGAACAAGCATCCGTGATCCTGAAGAAAATGCTAAAAACTTGGTTCAAGACTTGGATACTATAGAAGAAATCAGGGATTTGGCAAGGATAAGGATGGCTAGTTATCAACAAAGGATGGCTGGAGCCTACAATAAGAATGTCAGGATCAGGAAATTCCAAGTTGGTGATATGGTATTGAGGAAAGCATTTCAGAATACCATAAATCCTGCTGATGGAAAGTTGGCACCAAAGTGGAAAGGCCCCTACCTGATTGAAGCTGAGGCAGGAAAGGGGGCATATCGATTGCTAACAATGGAAGGTGATTTGCTACCAAGAGCTTGGAATGTTGTTCACCTGAAGAAATATTTCATGTAGTAAGGATCCAGGATCCTCAACTACTTACATGACCGATATCCTCGAAGGATCCTTACAGGATGGAGGATCCTCATTTTTGTAATGAGCTAATCTCAAACTATTTCATTCTTTAATTATCCTATATACAAGGAGAAGGATCCTGGACCCTTTATCCTTCTTTCACTTAGTTCTGAGTTTTGCAGAAGGTTGATATATCCTTGACAAAGGATTGAGTATCCACAGAAGTATCCAGCTTTTTGGGCTTGACCCCAGTTATTTGGGCTTGGCCCCAACTTTTTGGGCTTGGCCCCAGTTATTTGGGCTAGTCCCCAGTTTGTTGGGCCTGTCCCCAGTATCGCTTGCAGTGCACGATGATCCTGGTACAGTTCATGGCAATGGGACCAGTACTCGCTTTAGGGGCTGACAATTTCATTGTACTGGCTGTATCCGGGATCCTACGTATAATGGTAGACGTACCATCCATCCGTTCCTAAGGTTTCTAACGTTTTCACATTAGCTAAGGTTTTGGCATATTCATGTCACTAAGTTTGGATAGTCGCCAGTGAGGGCCATACTCCAGTTTACACAAGATCCTTTGGGCTTGTCCCCAGTTTTTTGGGCTTGTCCCCAGCTTTTTGGGCTTGTCCCCAGTATATTGGGCTTGTCCCCAGAACTGTTGGGCTTGTCCCCAGTTGCTAACTCTTCTCTTATATTGGCTTAGTCCCAAGTTATGTTCCATTTCAGGTTTTTGAAGTTAAACAGCTAAGGATCCTTGATCCTTACCTTTTACTAAGGTTTGTCTTTTGGTTATCCTGATTGTAAATGTTAAAGGTTTAGGATCCTAACTTGGATTCTCAGGTATGATCCTTGATCATTTTGATTTTATTCTTTATTTATCTAAGTGACCCTTATTCTTTGACAACAGGATACATGATCCTTAAGTTACATTACTTTTTTGAATTTATCGATTATAGGATATTTGATCCTTGATCATATCCTAAACTTTTTGACATGATCTATTAAACTTTTATTCTTTACTTATGAATTCAAACAAAGTATGTCACAACAATTAAAAGATAAAACATTTACAAAAGTAACAACACATGATAAGCCAAAAGATTAAGATTTTATTTACCAAAAGTTAAACCCTTAAAACGTTGTCAAAATTGCCAACCCAAGTTTCTACCAGCAAAACGTGGCCCGTCCACTTGGGTTGGCAAAGGGTGTCCATATTTAACAAGGTCTAAGTGCAGGAAATAAAGACGGAAGGATAACAAGTGGCTTCATCCCCCAAACAGAGGATCCATCCACCACCCATTATCCTACCTATTGTCCAAGGATCCATGATCCTCAACCCTAAAAACTATTGTCTAAGTTATTTCAGACCAACTATTGTTCGAGAAAAACACCATCAAAATAAAAACCACTACCAAATCATAAAAAATGGGCACCGGCCGCGTCTAGATAAATCCATCATCGCCCATCTTTGCAGCTCACACCTTTGCTGCATCACCATCACCTCCAGCTTCTTCACCACCAGCCTGATCCTTAGCCCCGCTGCCACTTGCCTCCAGCATCAAGACCTCTGTAGCCTCCTCTTCATCGTCCAGCTCAGCCAGCCTAGCCTTCCAGCCCTCCTGATCCCATTTGGTCCTGTCAAAGTCAGGATCCTCAGCCTCTTGAGCCATCTGCAACTTTGTCTTGTACATAGCAATGGCAGCAGAGAGTTTGGCACCCTCCATCACCTCGTTCTTCTCCTGGTCAGAAGTGATGTGGGCCATTACCAGCTGCTTCTTTGCCAAGTTAAGATCATTCTCAAGGCGAGAGATAGTCTCATCCTTAGCCAATAATATTTTCTGGAAGTCCAACTCTTTTGCCTCAGCCTCTTCAACATAAGCATCAAAGAGCATCTGGATCTCGGCAAATTTTTGCAAAGAAAGAAGGGGTCAATTCAGGATTCGTTATCCTTAAATTAGCAAGATAGAATTAAGGATCAGGGATCCTTACATCAGCAAAGTATTCCTCAAACTGGTGACGGATGAGGGGCAGGCCTTCAAGGTTATCAGCTTCAGTGGACTTCCTCTTCTTTCCTCATTTGCCCTTGGAGATGACAGGCTTAGGAACTGGAACACTTGGGCTAGCAGCAGATTTCTTCTTTCCAGACCGGGGAGCAACAGTACTAAGATCAGTAACACTGAAGCGAGTGGCTGACTTTGAGGATTTTCCAGCACCTACCAATCCAAAACAACAGATAAGTATTCTTGTTTTGTTTTCATTTAAACATTTAACTAAATACAAACTTGGATACTTACTTGACATTGTGACTGAGCCGGAGGATACTTCTTGAGAATCCTTTGTGTTTGCTTGGAATGATCTTACTACAGGATCAAGACTCCAGAAAGCAGCAACCCTCTCTTTTGTTGCAGGTTATGGAATGATATGAGAGACAGAGATGGCTGCAAAATAAAGAAGAAGATCAGTTATCCTCACAGGAACAGGAACATGGTTATCCTATGATCCTTCTATAAGGATCCTCTCTCCTACCATGGGTGGCCCACTTTCTTGGGAGATCCTTCCCATCCAGGATAGAATCCCTCCTAACGAAGAAAAAAACGCTTCTTCTAGTTGGTGTCATTCTTGGTGGTCTTGAGGATTGGGTGTGCATCACCGGGTTTGTGTTTGAATAAGAAGCGGTGTGAACCATGGCTCACAAGGTTGTACAGTTCAGCCAGTTCCGACATCCCTAACTCTATACCTTCATGCTCAATGATTCTCTCTAGGGTGTATAAAACCCTCCATATCATTGGCATGGCCTTTATGTAGCACATGCCGGTGAGAGAAAAGAATGATTCAGTGAAGGAAGGGAAAGGATAGGAGTATCCTATCAGGAATGGAGTGGCCGGAAAAGCAACCCAGGTTTCGGAAACAAAATCACTTTTGGCAGTTGGATCAAAGGGCTCGAAGACGGTATTCGCCAGAAAACAATGGCGAATCCGGTCGATCTCCGGATCGGTAAAACTGCAGAGTTCCTTCGGAGTAATTTTGATAATCCCTTAGCTTTTCAAAGGACTATCTTCCTGGTGAACCTTGGCTGAGGATGATCGTAACTTCATTGTGATCTAAATATTTCGAAGAAGAACAGAGTAAGAAGATGAAGAGAAAAGGAGAAGAAAGATACCTGAATGATCTTTGAATGAGGATTTAAAGGAAGTAACGCACGAATTTAAATGCCTATCGATCCTTATCTCTAACATATTTATAATGATGATTCTGCAGGATTGTCACTTCAATGACGTAAGACCAGCAACGGCTAGTTCGATCCTAACAGCTATATATCTGTTAGTTAATTCATTGGAGATAAGATCAAAAATACAACTCGTTAAATTACATTTTACTCCTTATATTTTGGGGGCAATTGTTAGGGGAGGATTTTCCAATCCTAAGGATCACGGATCCTCAAGCACTGCCAGGATCACGGATCCTCAATTCTGTTTGAATTAAGGATCCTCAGAAGACATTGCAGGATCAGGATTCAGGATCCTTGTTGTTATCCTTATACTAACGGTTGCCTTCATTATGTTTAAGGTTGTTTTGCAGGAGAATACGCCTTGGACTTGGTCTTGCTGATATTCTTGGGGAATATGCCCTCAATATTCCGCACGTGCATGGCTTTGTGAACGTTATGGAGATCATGGGAAGCTTGCACATTTAGCGGATAGTTAGTTGTTTTAGTTATTTCTAATTTTAAAAGGGGATGACAAGCTTGAATTAGAACACTTGGCTATTTTAGCTAACACACACACTCTCGCAAGCTCTCAACAGCTCATTTGGCGATTTCATACACATTGCACTCTAGTGATCCTTGTAACAAGCTTGTTATCATCCCGGGTTGTAAAGATCATTTGTTTAATTTTAGTTGGTGATCGGTAGTTTCCATCACCCGAGGTTTTTTATGCCGGAGATCAACTCTTGATCAAGGGCTTTTTCCTCGTATAAATCCTTGTGTCACTTGTTCATTTCATTTGCAAACTATTCATACATTTGTTCATTGATTCAAGCATCATCCCTCACAACAAAGATTTGGTTGCATTATCCTAGCCTGATTTTTGACCAAAACAGTTGGTGTCATGAAAACAGTATCCTCCTGGTCCGCTAGTTCCATTTGGATCTGCTGGAATCCTGAGGATGCATCCATGAAGGTTAACATTTCATGGCCGGCAGTAGCATCCACCATTGAATCAATATGAGGTAGAGGAAATGGGTCTTTGGGATAAGCTTTGTTCAAGTCTGTGTAATCCACACAAACTCTCCATTTCCCATTTTTCTTTTGCACCACAACTACATTCGCTAGCCATTTGGGAAATTTAACTTCCCTAATCATCTTGCTCTTTAATAATCTTTCAACCTCTTCCTGAATGATTGTGTTCCGCTATGGAGCAAACTTTCTTCGTTTCTATTGGACAGGCTTGAAGGACCTATCAATTCCAAGCTTGTAGGTTATAATATCCTTGGAAATACCTGTCAAATCCTCATGTTTCCATGCGAATGTCGACATCCTGCATTTCAAAAAGTTAGTTAATTGATTTTCAATATCCTGAGAGATATTGGTTCCTACGAGCACCGAGATATCTGGATTATCCTGATCCAGGATAATTTTCTTTACATCCTGCTCTGAAGCCTCCATGATATCCTGGGCTCGAATCTTTAATTGCTATGCTGCATTGGGCTTTGTCGAGGATTTCATCAAAGAAGAATAACACCCCTTTGCTTCCTGTTGATCACTCTCTACCTTGACTACCCCCAAGGGGTAGGGATCTTGATGCATTGATGATAGGTCGATGGCACAGCTTTCATATCATGGATCCATGGCCCACCCAATATAATATTGTAGCAGGATAAAGAGTCCATGACACAAAATCGTTGCATTGAGTTGACCCCTTCAACATACACGGACAACTTTATCTCTCCCACGGTATTCCTGGCTTCTCCACTGAACCCAACAAGCACAGTGGATTTCGAAGTAATATCAATTGGGGATACATTCATCCTCTTCAGTGTTTCCAGCTGAATTATGTTGACGGAGCTGCCAATATCTACCAGTATCCTGCGCACAAAATGATTTGAAACATATAACGTTATTACCAAAGCATCATGGTGAGGATCCTGGACAGTATCCCTATCATCACTATCGAACGTTATCACTTTATCAGTCGTGAGGGTTGACATCCTGGTTGGCTTATCCCCCCTTTCTGCCTTAGCCTCCTTTCCATGCCTTTTTGCTGCAGAATAAGAGGTCCCACAGATATCGGATCCTCCTGAAATGAAGTTAATTATCTTGGCATCCAAAGGAGGTGATGCCACTCGTTCAGGATCCTTCTCAGTATCCTGACCCTTATTCTTCTTCCTTCCCAGGAGATCCTTCAGATATCCTTTGCTCAGCAGATAGCTTATTTCTTTCCTCAGGGCAATGCAGTCTTCTGTAACATGTCCAAAATCCTCATGGAAGGCACACCACTTGGATTTATCCTTTCAATCAGCTTTCTGTTGGTTCTTCCTGGGCCACCTTGCTTTATCTCCTAAACCCTTCATAGCATACATTAGTTCAGGTATGTTAACAGAATATTCTGACAACTCAGGATACTCCTCGGGATCCGCATCTTCAACAGCATTCACTTTCTTGCTGTCATTCCTGCGATATGACTTAGAGTGATATGGTTTGTATAAGGATTCTGATTTCCTGTTGGTTGACTCATAGGTTGTGGATGAATTCATCCTCTCTTGCATCTTTTTGTCATCTTCCAGTCGAATATATCTTAAAGCCCTGTTCCGAGCTTCATCCAGGTTCCTGCAGGGATTCATTACAAGATCCTAGTAAAATTGAGAATCTTTTTGCAATCCCATCTTGAAAGCCTGCACAGCTGTTGCAACATCAACATGTGGGATATCTAAAGATTCCCGGCTAAGCTTATTCACATAATCTCTCAAGGATTCCTGAGGTCCTTGAGTTATCCTATAGAGATCACTGGTTAGCTTTTCAAAACTTCGACTGCAAGAAAATTGACCATTAAATAAGTTGACTAAATGAGCAAATGATGTAATCGAATGAGGAGGAACGTTTAAGAGCCATTTTAAGGCTGATCCTGTTAAGGTAGAACCAAAACCCTTGCAGAGGCATGCTTCCTTGAGATCTGGAGGGATAGGGTTGATTTCCATCCGTTCCCTATACTCGGAAATATGCTCTTCAGGATCCATAGTTCCGTCATAGAGCTTCATGTTGGGGGTTTGAAATCTATTTAGGATTTCAGCATCACATATAGGATATGCAAACCGAGTTATCTTGTGGCTATCCTGGGATACTTCTGGGATCGGCTGGACTACTCCAGGTACACTGGATATCATGTCCTTTAACTTCTGAAGCTCCCTGGAAAGTGCTGATGTCATACCTGCATCCTGCAAAGATCCAATACCATTAGTAGCAAAAGTATTATTATTATTAGACACGTTACCAGTCTGAGGATTCTGGCCATATCCTGAAGCATATCCGGAACTTCTCATAGTTGACACTCTAACTGAAGAGGGTATCTCAGGAGTATGATTCTGGGAATGACTAGGCACAATATTGCCCCTGTTATCCTCAGTATATACTACAGAACTGAAGTTCAAAGCTCTAGGCTGCAAAGGAGTGACAGTATCCTCAGCAGGCCTGCTTGAGCTGGATTTCAAGAGTTGTATCTCTCTTATCAGCATTTGGTTGGTCTCCTGCTGTTGCCTCATCTGTTCCTGTACACTACCAAATAAAGTCAGAATTTCATCATTAGAGGCCAAAACAGGAGTGGATCCTTGAATATTTCGAGTGGGGATAATATCCTGAGGCTGTGAAGAAGCTTGCGTCCTTGGAAGAGGTGGTGGAAGCACCGAACCAATCGTTGCAGATGTTGTAGCAGACAGGGTAGAAGAGCTCATGTTTGATCTTGAGGCCATTGAAAATAGTGTAGCAAAAAGTTTCGAAATTAGAAAACCAAGTAATGATTTTGCAAAAGCTTTTAGTAAAAATAGGACCACTTGCCCCACGGTGGCCGCCAAATTGTTTTGGTCAAAAATTACCGAAGCAATTTAGTGATCAAATTAGTTAAGTAAGGTAGTGTGCTAAGAATGTGTATCAAAAATATGCTAATTTAGTTGTTTGCAAAAATAGTTTTCAGGATACGACTCAGGATATCAAGCTGTATCTACAATCAAACAATGAGCAAAAATGTAAAGGGTGACGCGGGATGTACGAGGAAAGCCCTTGATCAATCTAGATCGCCGGCATAAAACCTCGGGAGCTGACAATCGCAGCTGCCATGTTCTTCTTATTGCTTCAAATGTCAGGATACAGTGCAGGATATGATGCGGATTAACTAAGTGTTACAATGCGATTTGAATACAAGTGTAAGTGTGTTGTGAGTGTTTGCAGCTAGAGAGAAATATAGTTCGAGAGATTGTGTGTCCTTATCTGATCCGATCAATCCTTTTTATAGTAAAAGAAAACTAACTAACTAGCCTATTATTCCGGGATTTAACGAATATTCCCTATGTGAACGTTGTAGTCCACGTCTTTCGGCTTCAACGTCCATATTCCAACATATTTGCCTAAGTCTTTGGGAGAAGAAGTCCACTTGAACGTTAGAGACTTGCACCATTAATCTGCACGTGAATTAATCGGTTACTACCGAGATACTGCATTAGGATGTTACCAATATCCTGATCACAACAAAAGAAACACAGTCAGAATCTTATTCAGGATATATGAGCAGAAAACCACCCATAACAACCACCGTAACCGACAAGCCTGACACACCTACAGGAGGCAGTGCGCTGTCAGTCTAGCCACTCAACTACCCTCCTTAACTCCTCGGCTATAAATACCCACCCCAAACCAGATTTGAGGTATCTCCTCTCAACTCTCTCACTACTACTACTATCACACACTTTGCTTCACAAGCAAATTACTGATTCTCACTCCGGAGAGTGGTAACATGGAGCACCCCCCACCCCATCCTCCTTGTTACGAGTCACGGTGTGCTTTTCCTTGTGCAGGAGATTAACCAGCGGACGATCCAGCCACCGATCCTCGGAAAGAAGGGATTAACCCTACTTGACGAGACCAGTGAATTAACCTCCCTTGGTTAACCACTGTTTCATCAATACCCTTTCTCTTCTCTTTCTATACCCCCTATCTTCTCCATCATCAACAACAACCATCACCACCATCGCCAAACCCACCTCTAGTGAAACTAGCTGGCAAATAAAAAACCCATCCTCAAATTGGAACCCGACCCTAAATCGGAACCCAGAAAAAGTGAAACCCTCCTTTCATTTGCAGATTTGAACAATAAAACCATGAAACCAATCCAAGAACAATATTGTTATTTTAAATAGATCTAAACAAGAAACACAATGAAGTTGTCTACTCATGTTATTCGCAAGTCACCAGATGGAGATGAGAGTAAAGAGTTGACCAGGGCTTCAATTTTGGGGTATAAGATAAGAGAGATTATTTAGGTTATTTATATAAAAAATAAAATACTACAAAAATCGTTTATATACATATATAAATATATATATATATATATATAGAGAGAGAGAGAGAGGAAGGTTAACGTACATTACGGCTTAACGTACATCACGTACGACAGGTAATTACGCACGTTCATTTTAAAATCACGCACTTTATAACTCAAAAATTCAAAATCACGCATGTTGAAACACAATAATCACACATATTGAAAACATTAATCACGCATGTTATATAACAAATCACGCACGTTGTTGTACGTGAAGTACGTTAAGCCGTAATGTACGATATACTTTTTCTATATATATATATATATATATATATATATAGGGTAAGGTTCATTTGAGAACCACCCTTATTGCGAGAACCGCGAGAACCAATGTGAACACAAAAAAAAAAACCTAAAAAAAATAAAAATAAAAACACACAAATTTTTTTTAATATTTTTCTAATAAAAATCGTTATATTTCATTACCAAAAAAAAACTTTTTTTTTCGAGTAACAGTTATGGATGCACATGTGCATTTGTATCATTTCTTCAACAAATTCCGTAATATATTACCAGTAGTAGAAAAATACACGTTCATTTTCTTTACAATCCGCGATACACTAATTTTTACATTACCAATATTAAGAATGCACATGTGCATCATTAAGTATAACCATCACATAACGTGTTTGTTACAAAAAAGTTTGTGATTTTAAATGATGAAGTAGGCCCATATACATGTGTTTTGTTTAGTTATATCTAGTGGTTGATGTTTTGATTATATTTGTCACTTTATGATGTAATATGTTGTTTGGATGGTATAAAGGGTGTTGAAATACATGTAATAAAGTGAAATATTGGTGATGGTATTGCATTATGGATGGTAGGAGGCAATGGTATTGTATTACGGATGGTAGGAGGTAATGGTAGTGTATTATAGATGGTATGATAGATGAAAGCGAAGGTGTATTCAAAACGGTGTACCAAAACATGTTATAACATGTTCATACATATATATGCACATGTGCGTTTCTAGTGTTGTTAATGTTATAACAAGTACATACATATAGATGCACATGTGCATTTCTAATATTGTTAATGTAAAAAGTAGTGTATTATGAATGGTAGTGTAAATGAAAGTGCAATTGTCTGATATTAGTAATGTATTACGGAATTTGTCAAAGAAATGATGCATATGCATGGATAATTGTTACTTGATTTTTTATTTTTTTATTTTCTGTTTTTTTTTTGTGACGAAATATAGCGATTTTTTTTTTTTGTAAAAAATAGTCAAAAAATTTTTTTTTTGAGTGTTTTTTGTTTTTTCATGTATTTTTTGGTTGTGTTCACACTTGGTTCTTGCGGTTCTCGTAATAAATGGTGGTTAATGGATCTTTCTCCTATATATATATATATATATATATATGATTAGGTTCAAGAGTGAACACTAGTGTAGCTTGCGAACTGAGTGAACTAATCCTGGCCATACACGTGTGTAGATCAATGGCCAGGATTTAATGTTGAAATACACTAGTGTATTTTACGATTTGATGATGAGATCCTGGCCAAACACGTGTGTAGATCAATGGCCAGGATTTGTTCACTCAGTTCGCAAATATACTAGTGTTCACTCTAGAACCCCACCCTATATATATATATATATGGGCAAGATCGGGAGATAACACTTAAATGTGTGAAAATGGTGATAACGATTTTGGTGCTGACATATGGTAAACTAGTGCTAACATACACGAAGGGTAATATTGTATAAAAGGTCATACACATGCCGCTCGCATGCCAAAGACCATGCACATGCATATACAACCGTCATTTTTAAACTCCCGTAACTTTTTTATACTTGATTATTTTAAAAAAATATATACCATAAAATCGAGTGTTTGATTATCTTTCCAACGAGTATACTATGACTATACTTTTGAAATTAAAAAAAAATGGCATGAAGTGGGTGTTTGTGAAAGTGGGTGTTTTATGGAGTTTTCGAAAAACTCCCTAGAAAATGTCCAAATAAAAATGTCATATTAACACTCACTTCAGGAAAACGCCATGAAATACCCATTTGGAAACGCCACAAATTACCTAGTTCAGAAAAAAAAACCATGAAAAAGTCAGTTGAAAACGCCATAAAAACACCAAATTTAGAAAAACGTCATAAAAATACTAATTGAAAATGCCATAAAAACACCAAGTTAAGAAAAACACCATGCAAAACTAAGTTGAAAACGCTATAAATATACAAGGTTGAAAACGCCATAAAAAGACCCATTTCATTGTTTTCCAAAAAATATATCAATAGTATGCTTGTTTGAAAGATAAAAAAAGTTGAATTTTTTGGTATAATATTTAAAAAAAACTAATTACATCTAAAAAAGTTATGGACGTTTAAATATTATGATGGAAATGACATGTGATTAGTGTATACACCCTTGTTAGGATCTTCCCATTTTACACTGGTTGGTAGTTTTAAGGGTCCTGGTATTTACAAAAATGTCACCGTATCAATCTAAGCCACAAATCATAAAGATCTTGTGGCAGAAAATCGTTCTCACCATTTTCACAGTTTTAGGCATTTTCTCCATAACCCAATTATATATATACCGGGGGCCGCTAAAATGAAAACCACCCCTAGTTAAGAGAACCACAAGAACCACTTTCTAACCATTAGATCTTCAAGATGGAAGGATGAGATTAAAAGTAATTAAAACTATTATAAAATTCTTTTTGTCTTATTATGTTTTTAATATTTTAATGTCAAAGGTTATTTAAGTAGATTTGCTTTTTTTGTATTATTTTATTTATTGTTTTTTATTACCTTTTTTGTCCCATTAAATTAATTATTTTTTTATTAAAAAATAGATTTTTTTTATTAAACAACATTTTGAAATCAGACTTTCTGATAATTTTTTTTTCAAGATTTCTTTAAAAAAACGTCTTTAAGAGCCGTTTTTTTACTCTCAGTTTTTTACGCGTGTTTTTTTACGGCCCGTTTTACGCTCTCTTTTTTTTCACCGTTTTGCGACTGGTTTTTTACGCGCCATTTTTTTATGCACGGTTTTTCTCGCTGTTTTTTACCATGCCGTTTTTCACATTCCTTTTATATGCGCCGTTTTTACGCCCCGTATTCACGCCCGTTATTTATGTGCCGTTTTATCACCCGGTTTTTTTACGAGCCATTTTTACGCCCCGTTGTTACGCGCCTCTTTTTTACGTTTTACGTTAAAAAGTTTACGTTTTACGTTAAAAAGTTTTACATTTTACGTTAAGAGTTTACGTTTTACGTTGTACGTTTTACAATTTACATAAAAAAAGTTTTACATTTTACATTAAAAAGTTTTTACATAAAAGTTTACGTTTTGCATTTTATGTTAAAAAGTTTACGTTTTACGTTAAAAAGTTTATGTTTTACGTTAAAAAGTTTTATGTTTTACATAAAAGTTTACATTTTACGTTGTACGTTTTACAATTTACATAAAAAAGTTTTACGTATTACGTTTTTACACGAAACTGTATTATGTTTTACGTTTTACAATTTGCGTAAGTTTTACGTTTAACGTAAAAATTTTAAAGTTTTACGTTTTACGTTTTACGTTTTACGTTTTAAGTTTTACGTTTTACATAAAAACTGTTTTGGTCAAAAATTACCTAAGCAAATTAGCGATCAAATTAGTTAAGTGATGTAGTGTGATAAGAATGTGTGTTGTAAATATGCTGAATTGATTGCTTGTTAAAACAGTTTCGGGATATAGCTCAGGATATTGAGCTATATCTACGATCAAACAATGCGCAAAAAGTAAAGGGGGTGACACGAGATATACAAGGAAAGCCCTTGATCAATCTAGATCGCCGGCAATCGTAGATGCCTTGTTCTTCTTATTACTTCAAACGTCAGGATACAGTGCAGAATATCGATCAAATCGCTAAGTGTTACAATGCTTTTTGTGAAAGTGAGAGTTGTAAGAGAGTTGAAGTGTTAGAGAGCAGTGATTATTGTTGTGTCCTATTCGATCTGATTTATCCATCTATTTATAGCTAAGAAAACAAAACAAAATTTCCTATAAACGGGGGATGCCTTCGAATATTCCTTAGTAAACGTTGGAGACCAGGTAAAGCGGGTTCAACGTCCTTCTTCGAACAACTTAGACAGAGTCTTCCGGGGAAAAGGTCCTCATGAACGTTGCAAGCTTGGACTCGCGCTCCTGCACATAATCCGTTAGTGATCCTCAGGATACCATTCAGGATGTTACCAATATCCTAAATCAGCATCCCGGGCATGAACAGACATCATATAATCAAGATATAACTTAGGATATTATCCTGGATATGGGCTCAAAATTTCACCTATAACAATTGTCCCCAAAAATGTTACCGTTAAGTATCCTGATACTAACGGTTACATTTTTTCACGAATAACGAGGTAATTAAGAGATAAGACCTTGATGTGACTAGTTGTAACCACGCAGCCTATAATTACTCATTACATCCCTATAACTTCTCATCCTCATCATCATTTAACCTTTACCGAAGAGAAAAAAGGTAAACATTTCTCTCTCATTTTCATCTTCCTCCTTCATTCTGTTCAATATTCCGGCACCATATGGCGAGACAGACAAGATCGAGCTCCGGTGACTCTGCTCCCACGTTCATCCACCAGAATATTCTCCAAGATCCGGAGAAGGAAATATGCACCTTTGACAGTGCCCATTTGTCAGCCCTGAAAACCTCCGGCATCTTCCCAGAAGGGACGGTGTTCCGGCCATTCGATCGGGAAATCCGGTCGGATATGGTTTCCGAAGAGTGGTTGTACTTTAATGCTTTTCCCTTTACCTTAAGGTTGCAATTTCCTTTTCCAGATTTCATCACCGAGTTCTTTAATACTACGAAAATCTGTTTCAGTCAAACAATGCCAATGCTCTGGCGAGTCTTGTCTGTTCTTGATCATATCAAGAAGAATCATATCCCTGACCTTTCCATTCATGACCTCCCTTTAGCATATCGGCTTAGATGCCATGGTTCTTGCCGTTTCTTATTCTATTCCACTTCCAGCGATCCACTGATACTTCGAGCCACCAGGAATGATGAAGAGTGGAAATCCAAGTTTTTCTTTGTAAAAATAGATTCAATCCCTGGTGGAGTGGATTATCCGGTGAAGTGGTTGAGAAAGGGTAGGATTTAGGGTTTTAGGATGATCCTACCTTGTATCCTGTTTCATATCTTGTACTAACTTTTTTATTTTCTTGTACACAGCCGATTTCAGGAAGCTTGCACCTCCCTTAGCCGATTCTAAGAAGAGAATCGACGCCATCAGACTCCTCCCAGAAGCTGAAAGAAGTTTTAATCCGTTTCCACCATCTCCAAATCCACTCTCCAGTGCAAACATGTCTGGTAAGGATCCTGCACGATATCCTGGATAGATGTTCTTATTTGATATATTTAGGAGAGAGTTTTACTCCCTATATGCAGACTCCAGGAAAGTTCCAATCCTCCTGGATCTTGATGAGCTTGATAGTTACCCTACTCCGGTCAACGTCAAGAAAGAGACTCCTGCTACTACCAGCTCCAAACCGCTCCCGGCTCCTAAGCCCAACCCGAGAACTCGTGCTTCCACAGCCAAAAAGAGGAAAGGCTCTGAAGTTAGCACCCCAGGCTCTGAAGGGTTCTCCTATGAAGAACTCAGCTTCACTGACTCCTTGGAGCCGATGACATCCTTCCTCAATAAGGTAATATCCTGAAACTATATCCTGCACACATATCCTGATATAATATCCTGACAGAATATCCTGACAGGATATCCTGGTTAATATATTTGACTTATACCTGAATTTTGACTTGCAGGGCCTCCAGCATTTGCTCCACCTTTACACCGATGCTTGCAGCACGAACAAGTTCCAAGAGGCCAGGATCAAACAGCTCGAGACCACCGTTGCTGACCAAGGCGCCATCGCTGAACTCAAGACCCGGCATTATGAGGACAAGCTGAAGAAGGTCACTCAAGATGTTGTGTGAGGGCATTCAAGTGGGCGATGATGGATGTTGATGCCTAGGCCGGAGCCCACTTTTTTAGATTTGATGGTTGTGGTTGGTCGAACAATTTACTTTTCTTGTCTTTAAAACAATTTACTATCCTGCACTTAGACAATATGATGACCAAAGGTGGATGGGTCCTGGGTTTCAGGTTGAAGCCCTTGGTCATCAATTAGTATAACCTGTTTTGAACAACATAACAGTTGGAGGTGGAAGGGGCTCGGTTTGAGATGAAGCCTTCAACTGTTACGTAAATATAACTATGAACTTATTGTGCTTTTGGTGGATGGGTCTCAGTTTGAGATGAAACCAAAAGCACAAACTTTTGCCATGTTAATAATATAACTTTCTTTTGGCTTTATCTTTGTTGTTACACTTTTTATGCATAGCTATCATTTATGAAAATAGTTTTGTTTGAACATTCTTGGGAACATATTCTGGGAGTATCCTGAGAGATATCCTGGTCAGGATACTGCCACATAACTCATAAAACTTAGGTTATATAAATAAAAAGTAGAGATCATACCAAAGACTCCTAGAGAGTCAATTCCAATTTTCCATCATAGGAATGTCCCCAGTGCACACTTATAAGTTTGAATCCATCCTTTAAATCGTATAATGTATGTCCCCTATGTTCAATATATTTGAAGACTTAGGAATGCAAACATAGTCGTACCTTAGCTTTACTGTAAATAAATCCTGAATATCCTGGGGATAAACCCTTAATATCCTGGGGAAAAACCCTTAATATCCTGGGGATAAACCCTGATTTTCATGCGCTACAGGCGGGAGTGTATAAACTCCAAGACTTAGAAAGGTGAAAACCTTTAAACCTTAGAGAGTATGAAAATACCCTTTCGTGAGAGAGGGTAATCAATCTTCGTATACCTTTAGGATCCAGGATATAGCCAATAGTAACGAAATTGTCAGCCACTTTTACATGAACTGGTCCCGCTACCTTGAACTATCCCTAGATAACTTGCGCTCCAGACGGGGTGTTTAAACCCTATTCGTAAGAAAGGTGAATACCTTTAAACATTTAAGAGATTAGAATCCCTTATACGTGAGAGAGGGGGCCAATCCTCAAATCTTTCGAAATATCCTGAGCATGTATCCTGGAGCTATATCCTGAGGCATATTCTGCAAAATAACCTCAAACTAAGGTGGGTGTTAGCTTGGCTAACACCCCTCCGATCTTTAAGTCAGTATTGGGTTCAAAATAATAAACAAATTCAAATATATCTGAAAGAGATAGAATCCATACCATCCTGAGATAGAAATTAAATTCTAATCTTACTTGAAATAGAGCTTTAAGTGTATAGCATTCCAGGATCTTGGCAGCATATCTCCCGCCATATTCTTGAGTCGGTATGCTCCTTTACCAGATTCTGATTCAACCTCATATGGTCCTTCCCACTTTGGGGCTAATTTTCCATCGGTAGGATTAGTAGTATTTTGAAAAGCCTTTCTTAATACCCAATCCCCAACTTGAAATCTTCTAGTCCTTATATTCTTGTTATATGCTCTGGATATCCTCTGTTGGTATGCTGCCATCCTTAGCTTTGCCGCATCTCTTGTCTCGTCCACAGTATCCAACTCTTGGCACAAAGCTTCAGGATTCTGCTCAGGATCCTGGAGGTTAGATCTTGCTGTCGGTATTACCATTTCTGTTGGGATCACTGCTTCTGCCCCCAAATACTAAGGAGAATGGAGTCTGGCCAGTTGCACTCTTTATTTTTGTTCTATCAGCCCACAAAACAAAGGGTTGTTCTTCTGCCCATCTTCCTTTTTTAGCTCCTAGTCTCTTTTTTAGGTTGTTGACAATTATCTTGTTTGAGGATTCTGCTTGTCCATTTGCTTGAGGATGTACCGGAGTAGATGTGATCATTTTGATTCCCCAACTCTTGAAAAAGTCAGTAGTCCTCTTACTTATAAACTGAGATCCATTGTCGCAAATAATCTCGGCTGGTACTCCAAACCTGGTTAGGATATTCCTTTTTATGAAGGATACTACTTCTTGGTCTCTAACTTGAACAAATGCCTCGGCTTCAACCCATTGAGAGAAATAATCAGTCATTGCCAGCATAAAGACTTTTCCTCCTGGAGCGTTGGGCAATTTTCCTACTATGTCCATTCCCCACTTCATGAATGGCCAAGGGGAAGCAATAGGATATAGTGGTTCTGCAGGTTGATGCAGTATATTACTATGCCTTTGACATGCATCACATCTTCGAGCATATTCTGCAGCATATTTTCTCATCATAGTCCAATAGTATCATATTCTTAATACCTTTGAGAATAATGACCTGCCCCCAGTATGGTTACCACAATCCCCTTCGTGCATATCCTGAAGCACTTCTTTAGTTTTGGGATCCTCCAAGCACCTCAGATATGGTCCTGCAAGAGATTTCTTATACAAAACGTTATTTATAATAGTGAATCACGATACCTTCATTCTAAAGGCCTTAGGATTTTCATCCTTTGGGATGTGTCCCTCCATGAGATATCTTATGATTGGAGCCGTCCAGTACTTAGGATACTCATCATCAGGATCCTGAACACCTACTACTTCCTTATCCTGAGGATCCATTGCAGGATACAGGATGTGTAGTATTGGTATTCGGGTTCCTTCCTGTATCCTGACTGATGATCCTAGATTTGCCAAGGCATCAGCTTCAGCATTATCCTCTCTCGGTACCTGATCAAGTGTAAAAATATCAAAATATCCTGCTAATTTTTTGAGAATTTTGAGATACTCGATCAACTTCTCACCTTTAACTGCATAGGTTCCATTAAAATGATTAGTAATTAACAAGGAATCAACAAATACTTGTAAACTCTTGATATTCATGCTCTTAGCCAATTCTAATCCTGCAATTAAAGCTTCATATTCTGCTTCATTATTAGTGGCAGGAAACTCACATCTAATAGCCTGGGGTAATATGTCCCCCTGTGGCGATTTTAGTAGTATACCCAAACCTACACATCTCACATTAGAGGCACCATCAGTATATAATGTCCAGGATTCTAAGGTTTCTCCTAGTTGTTGAACTTCTAGGTCCACTTCATTTTGAATATCACTACTAAAATCAGCCACAAAGTCAGCTAGAGCCTGTGACTTTATAGCATTTCTAGGTTCATATACTAGGTCATAAGCACTCAACTTTACTGACCACTTAGCCATTCTACCTGACATCTCAGGTTTCCTAAGCACATTTTTAATAGGATAATTGGTTTTAACATGAATCCTGTGTGTTTCGAAGTAATGTCTAAGCTTTGTTGATGCCATAACTAGGGCTAATATTAGTTTTTATAAATGAGAGTATCTAGTTTCAGCATCTAATAAACTTTTGCTAACATAATAGACAGGATATCGCTGACCTTCATGATCCTTTACAAGGACAGCACTTACAGCATTCCCTGATACCACGAGGTATAAGGATAATGGTTCACCATTTTCAGGCTTCATCAATAGAGGAGCAGTTGAAAGATACTGCTTCAAATCCTGCAAGGATGCTTCATGCTTCACTCCCCATTCGAACTTCTTATTCTTCTTCAGGATATCATAAAATTCCTTGCATTTTTCTTAGGATCTTGAGATAAATCTATTCAATGCTGCTACTCGTCCTGTCTGTCTTTGAACATCTTTCATGTTAGAAGGTGATTTGATATCCAAGATGGCTTTGATCTGTTCTGGGCTTGCTTCTATCCCTCTTTTAGTTACTATATATCCTAGAAACTTTCCTGCCCCCACTTCGAAATGGCACTTAGCAGGATTCAGCTTCATGTTATACTGATCCAGGATATCAAATGCTCCCTTAATATCCTGGAGATGATCCTCAGCCTTTTTGGATTTTACTACCATGTCATCGATGTACACCTCCATAGTGTCCCCCAGCTTGTCTTTGAACATCATGTTCACCAATCTCTGATATGTTGCACCTGCATTCTTTAAACCAAAGGGCATAGCAGTATAACAATAAATACCTGTTGGTGTCATGAAGGCAGTATCCTCCTGATCTGATGGTTCCATAAGGATCTGCTGGAATCCTGAGGATGCATCCATGAAGGTTAACATCTCATGGCCGGCAGTAGCATCCACCATTGAGTCAATATGAGGAAGAGGAAATGGGGCTTTTAGACAAGCTTTGTTCAAGTCTGTGTAATCCACACAAACTCTCCATTTCCCATTTTTCTTCTGCACCACAACTACATTTGCTAGCCATCTTGGGAACTTGACCTCTCTGATCATTTTGGATTTCAATAACCTCTCTACTTCTTCCTGAATAATCACATTTCGCTCTGGAGCAAATTTCCTTCTCTTTTGTTGGACAGGCTTGAATGACTTGTCAATACCGAGCTTATGTGTTATAATATCCTTGGAAATACCTATCATATCCTCATGCTTCCACGCGAATGTTGACATCCTGCATTTCAAAAAATTAGTCAATTGATCTTCAATATCCTTAGGGATATTGGTTCCTACGAGCACCGAGATATCCTGATTATCCTGTTCCAGGATCATTTTCTTTACATCCTGCTCTGAAGCCTCCAGGATATCCTGAGCCCGCATCTTTAATTTCTATGCAGTATTAGGCTTTGTTGAGGATTTCATCGAGGATGAGTAACACTCCTTTGCCTCCTGCTGATCACTATCTACCTTGACAACCCCCCAAGGTATGGGGATCTTGATGCATTGATGATAAGTTGAGGGCACAGCTTTCATGTCATGGATCCATGGCCTTCCCAATATGATACTATAGCAGCATAGGGAGTCCATCACACAGAAGCGTTGCATTGAGTTGACCCCTTCAACATATACTGGTAACTTTATTTCCCCCACTATGTTCCTGGCTTCTCCGCTGAACCCAACAAGTACTGTGGACTTCGAAGTGATATCCATTGGAGATACATTCATTCTCTTTAACGTTTCAAGTTGGATTATGTTGACGGAGCTGCCATTATCCACTAGTATCCTGCGTACAAAATGGTTAGCCACATATAATGTTATTACCAGAGCATCATGGTGAGGATCCTGGACAGTATCCCTGTCATCATTGTCAAAAATGATCACTTTGTCAGTTGTGAGGGTCGTCATCCTGGTTGGCTTTTCTCCTCTTTCGGCCTTAGCCTCCTTTGCATGTCTTTTGGCCGCGGAATATGAAGTCCCATAAATGTCGGATCCTCCTGAAATAAAGTTAATTATCTTGCCATCCGCAAGAGGTGATGCTGCTCGTTCAGGATCCTTCTCAGTATCCTGAGCCTTATTCTTCTTTCTTCCCAGAAGATCCTTCAGATATCTCTTGCTCAAGAGATAACTTATTTCTTTTCTCAGAGCAATGCAATCCTCAGTAACATGTCCGAAATCCTCATGGAAGGCACACCATTTGGACTTATCCTTCCAATCAGCTTTTTGTTGATTCTTCCGAGGCCATCTAGCTTTGTCTCCTAAACCCTGCATAGCATACATCAGTTCAGGTATGTTAACAGAAAAACAATATTCAGATAATTCAGGATACTCCTCAGGATCCTCGTCTTCAACAACATTCACTTTCTTGCTGTCATTTCTAACATATGGCTTGGAGCGATATGGTTTATACGAAGATTCTGATTTCCGGTTGGTTGACTCATAGACTGTGGACGAGTTCATCCTCTCTTGCATCTTTTTGTCATCCTCCAGCCGAATATATCTTAAGGCCCTGTTTCGAGCTTCATCCAGGTTCCTGCATAGGTTCATCACAAGATCCTGGTAAAATTGAGAATCTTTTTGTAACCCCATCTTGAATGCTTGCACAGCTGTTGCAACATCAAGATGTGGAATATCCAAGGATTCACGGCTAAACTTGTTCACATAATCTCTTAAGGATTCCTGAGGTCCTTGAGTTATCCTGTAGAGATCACTTGTTAGTTTTTCAAAACTTCGACTGCATGAAAATTGACTATTAAATAAATTCACAAGATGAGCAAATGATGTAATTGAGTGAGGAGGAACGTTTAAGAGCCATTTTAAGGCCGATCCTGTTAATGTAGAACCAAAACCCTTGCATAGGCATGCTTCCTTGAGGTCTGGAGGGATAGGGTTGATCTCCATTCTTTCCCTATACTGGGCAATATGCTCTTCAGGATCCGTAGTTCCGTCATATAGTTTCATATTGGGGGTTTGAAATCTTTTTGGGATTTCAGCATCACAAATAGGATATGCAAATCGGGATATCCTGTGGCTATCTTGGGACACTTTTGGAATTTGCTGGACCACCCTAGGTACACTGGATATCATGTCCTTCAATTTTTGAAGCTCCCAGTCTGAGGATTCTGGCCATATCCTGAAGCATATCCTGAGCTTCTCACAGTTGACACCCTGACCGAAGAGGGTATCTCAGGAGTATGATTCTGAGAATGGCTAGGCATAATATTTCCCCTGTTATCCTCAGTATATACTGCAGAACTGAAGTTCAAGGTTCTGGGTTGCAAGGGAGTGATAGTATCCTCAGTAGGCCTGCTTGAGCTAGATTTCAAGAGTTGTATCTCTCTTATCAGCATTTGGTTGGTCTCCTGCTGCTGCCTCATCTGTTCCTGTATACTACCAAACAAGGTTAGAATTTCGTTATTAGAAGCTAAAACAGGATCGGATCCCTGAATGTTCCGAGTAGGGATAATATCCTGAGGCTGTGTGGAGGTTTGCGTCCTTGGAGGAGGTGGAGGAAGCACCGAGCCAATTGTTGCAGAGGTTGTAGTAGACACGGTGGAGGAGCTCATGTTTGATCTTGAGGACATTGAAAATAGTGTAGCAAAAAGTTTTGAAAATAGAAAACCAAGTAATGATTTTGCAAAAGTTTCTAGTAGAAATAGCACCACTTGCCCCACGGTGGGCGCCAAATTGTTTTGGTAAAAATTTACCTAAGCAATTTAGTGATCAAATTAGTTAAGTGAGGTAGTGTGCTAAGAATGTGTGTTGTAAATATGTTGAATTGATTGCTTGTTAAAACAGTTTCAGGATATAGCTCAGGATATTGAGCTATATCTACGATCAAACAATGAGCAAAAAGTAAAGGGGGTGACACAAGATATACGAGGAAAGCCCTAGATCAATCTAGATAGCCGGCACAAAACCTCAGGAGCTGACAATCGCAGCTTCCTTGTTCTTCTTATACTTCAAACGTCAGGATACAGTGCAGAATATTGATCAGATCGCTAAGTGTTACAATGCTTTTTGTGAAAGTGAGAGTTGTGCGAGAGTTGAAGTGTTAGAGAGCAGTGAGTGTTGTTGTGTCCTATTCGATCTGATTTATCCATCTATTTATAGCTAAGAAAACAAAACAAAATTTCCTATAAACGGGGGATGCCTTCGAATATTCCTTAGTAAACGTTGGAGACCAGGTAAAGCGGGTTCAACGTCCTTCTTCGAACAACTTAGACAGAGTCTTCCGGGGAAAAGGTCCTCAGGAACGTTGCAAGCATGGACTCGCGCTCCTGCACATAATCCGTTAGTGATCCTCAGGATACCATTCAGGATGTTACCAATATCCTGAATCAGCATCCCGGGCATGAACAGACATCATATAATCAAGATATAACTTAGGATATTATCCAGGATATGGGCTCAGAATTTCACCCATAACAAAAACGTTTTACATAAAATATAAGTTTGTTGGTATCATCGCCGCCTAATCCTTGTCGCGCCATCGTCATCAAAATATACGTTTTTTGGCATCATCACTGTTTTGGTCAAAAATTACCTAAGCAATTATAAGATCAAATTAGTTTTGTGAGGTAGTGTTCTAGTAATACTTTGTGAAAAATATGTTGGTTTGTTAGTTTGCAAAAACAGTTATCAGGATACGGCTCAGGATATCGAGTTGTATCTATAATCAAACAATGAGCAAAAATGTAAAGGTTGACACGTGATGTACGAGGAAAGCCCTTGATCAATCTAGATCTCCGGCATAAAACCTCGGGAGCTGACAATCGTCGGCTGCCTTGTTCTTCTTATTGCTTGAATAACCAGGATACAGTGCAGGATAATGCTCAGATCGCTACTAAGTGGTACAATGATTGTAAGTGATGAGTGTTAGTGCGTGATTGCTGCTAGAAAAGAGAGTGAATGAGTAGGTGAATTCGAGTTGTGTCCTATGGATCTGGCATCTCCTTTATATAGTTAGAAGAATGAACTAATTATGCTAAAAATCCGGGATATTATGCTAAAAATCCGGGACACTGAGATTATTTCCTTTCTGAACATTGCCAGGCTGTTTCAACTCGTTTTCCACGCGCTTACTAACTATAACTCAGGAAATTTAAGCTTCCATAACCGTTACAACATTAATATCTCTGACCAATCTTCGTAACTTTCCATAAAACATGCCAATCTTCAATGCTGACCGTTACAAGAGCTATTTTTCCGCCATCAACGTCCTTATCCTAACCAATTTGAGCGGGTCTTCAGGATGACTTGGTCTTCATGAACGTTAGTCCCTTGTAGCCAACGTTTACAAGCAAATTGTTAGTAATAGTCAGGATACTGCCTCAGGATGTTACCAATATCCTGGTCCGGTATCCTGATCCGGTATCCTGATCATATACAACTAATAAAAAATCAAGATACAAAGTCAGGATATGGGCTCAGAATTTCACCCATAACAATTGTCCCCAAAAATATAACTGTTGGATATCCTGATTCCAACGGATGTATTTTTTAGTCATTCCAACATGTCTGGTAAGGATATATGTTTTCTTCGATCTTGAGAAGCTTGACAGCTATCCCAAGCCTGTCCTGGTGAAAAAGGAGCCATCTGTTGCTGCTGCCAAAGGTTTCTCTTATGATGACCTTGGCTTCACGGAATCTATCGAGCCCATGACCTCCTTCCCTAATAAGGTAAGTATCCAGATCATGTATCCCGTACACATATACTGAACCTGTATCCTGGTTAGTCTGTCTTTAATGATACCTGTATTTTGTAAGGTCTAAATCATCCGGTCGTCCTGCACTTAGAACAATTTTAATTTCCTACAAGTAGAATAGTTTGACAGTTTAAGTTGGAGGGATCCTGTGTTTCCAGGATGAAGCCTTCAACTGTTTAAGTAAATATGCTTTAAAAACTTAATTGTGTTCTTGGTGGATGGGTCTCTTTTTTGAGATGAAACCAAGAATACAATCCATTGACAATAAACTAACCTTTTAGCCTTATTGGTTGTTGTTATGTTTTTATTTTGAAAGATATGTTTTGAATATCCTGATCAAACATCCTGGTCAGGATATTGATGAAATGTTCAATACTTTTGTCATAAAAATGTTAGACAAAACTTGGTTGAATATGACTTTCTAGAAAACTTAGATCATTTAGATAAGGTTTTCAAGACTTGAAAAATAATAAATCATACCAGAAACACTTAGGCAATAATTTCCAACCTCAACCTTTGAATCCTTTGCAATGTCCCCGGCATGGATGTCCCCTGTCTGTGCAGGATATTGCATCAATATATGACACACTTGAGTATCTCTTCACTTAGTGATTAAACTTCGTGACTTTTCACCAACAGAAGAACGTGTGTAAACACAATCGTAGTTTGTCATATCTTTGGAATTTTTGTCAAAAAGTTTAGTTTCACTGGGGATAAACCCTTAATGTACTGGGGATAAACCCTTAGTATCCTGGGGAAAATCCCAAATTTTCGTGCGCTACAGGCGGGAGTGTATAAACTCCAAGACTTAGAAAGGTGAAAACCTTTAAACCTTAGAGAGTATGAAAATACCCTTTCGTGAGAGAGGGTGATCAATCCTCATATACCTTAAGGATCCAGGGTATAGCCAACAGTAACGAAATTATCAGCCACTTTTACATGAACTGGTCCCGCCACCTTGAACTATCCCTGGATAACTTGCGCTCCAGGCGGGGTGTTTAAACCCAATTCGGGAGAAATGTGAATACCTTTAAACCTGTGAAGGGATCAGGATCCCTTAAACGTGAGAGAGGGGGCCAATCCTCTAATCTTTCGAATTATCCTGAGTGTATATCCTGGAGCTATATCCCGAAGCATATACTGCAAAACATCTTCAAACTAAGGTGGGTGTTAGCTTGGCTAACACCCCTCCAATGCTTAAGTCAGTATTGGGTTTCAAAGAATAAATCAAATCAAACATATTTAAAAGAGATAGAATTCATACCATCCTGAGTTAGAAATTAAATTCTAAACTCACTTGAAATAACGCTTAAGGTGTATAACATTCCAGGATCTTGGTAGTATAACTCCCTCCATATTCTTAAGCTGGTATGCTCCTTTTCCGGATTCCGATTCAATCTCATAGGGTCCTTCCCACTTTGGAGCCAACTTTCCATCAGCAGGATTCGTAGTATTCTGAAAAGCTTTCCTTAACACCCAATCTTCGACTTGGAACCTTCTAGTTCTTATATTCTTGTTATATACTCTGGATATCCTCTGGATATCCTCTGTTGATATGCCGCCATCCTTAGCTTTGCTGCATCTCTTGTCTCATCAATAGTATCCAGTTCTTGACATAGTATCACCATTTCTGTCCGGATCACTGCTTCTGCCCCAAATACCAAAGAAAATGGGGTTTGCCCAGTAGCATTCTTCACAGTTGTTCTATCAGCCCATAGGACAAATGGTAGTTCTTCTGCCCATCTTCCCTTCTTAGCTCCAAGTCTTTTCTTCAAATTGTTGACAATTATCTTGTTTGAGGATTCTGCTTGTCCATTTGCTTGAGGATGTACCGGTGTAGATGTGATCATTTTAATTCCCCAACTTTTGCAAAAATCAGTAGTTCTTTTGCTGATGAACTGAGAGCCATTGTCACAAACTATCTCAGCTGGTACCCCAAATCTGGTCAGGATATTCCTCTTTATGAAGGATACCACTTCTTGATCCCTGACTTGAACAAAGGCCTCGGCTTCGACCCACTTGGAGAAATAATCTGTCATTGCCAGCATAAAAACCTTTCCTCCTGGAGCCTTTGGAAGTTTTCCCACTATGTCCATTCCCCATTTCATAAACGGCCAAGGGGATATGATAGGATATAATGGTTCTGCAGGCTGATGCAGGATGTTGCCGTGTCTTTGACATGCATCGCATTTCCGAGCATACTCCGCGGCATCCTTTCTCATGGTCGGCCAGTAATATCATGTTCTCAACACCTTCAAGAATAGAGATCTGCCTCCAGTATGATTGCCACAGTCTCCTTCGTGTATATCCTGAAGTACCTCCTTGGTTTCAGGATCTTCCAAGCACCTTAGGTATGGACCTGCAAGGGATTTCTTATACAAAATATTATTTATAATAGTAAAACGAGATACCTTCATCCTAAAAGCCTTAGGATTTACATCCTTTCGGATATCTCCTTCTTGAAGATACTTCATAATTGGAGTCATCCAGGATTCAGGATCCTTCTCAGGATATCCATTACCAGGATCCTGGATACATGCTACCTCTTTATCCTGAGATTTGAAATGTTCCATTGCAGGATACAAGATGTGCACTATTGGTATCTGAGTTCCCTCCGGTATCCTGACAGTAGATCCTAAGTTTGCTAGAGCGTCAGCTACAGCATTCTTTTCTTTTGGTAGCTGTTCAAGTATAAAAATTTCGAAATATCCTGCTAATTTTTTAACAATTTCAAGATATTCAGCTAACTTTTCGCCTTTTACTGCATAAGATCCATTGAAATGGTTAGTAATCAACAGGGAATCAACATATACTTGTAAATATCTAATATTCATATTTTTAGCTAATTTTAATCCTGCTATCAGAGCTTCATATTCTGCTTCATTATTAGTGGCAGGAAACTCACATCTAATGGCCTGGGGTAATATCTCCCCCTGTGGCGATTTTAGTAGTATACCCAAACCTACACCTCTTACATTAGATGCACCATCAGTATATAGTGTCCAAGATTCTAAATTTTCTCCGAGTTGTTGCACTTCTAGGTAAACTTCATTTTGAATATCACTACTGAAATCAGCCATAAAGTCTGCTAGAGCCTGAGACGTTATAGCATTTCTAGGTTCATATATTAGATCATAGGCACTTAATTTTACTGACCACTTAGCCATTCTACCCGACATCTCAGGTTTCCTAAGCACATTCTTAACAGGATAATTAGTTTTAACATGAATCCTATGTGTCTCAAAATAATGTCTAAGCTTAGTTGATGCCATAACTAGGGCTAATATCATTTTTTCTAGATGAGAATATCTAGTTTCAGCATCTAATAACCTTTTACTAACGTAATAGACAGGATACTGCTGACCTTCATGATCCTTTACAAGGACAGCACTTACTGCATTCGCTGATACTGCGAGATATAGGAATAATGGTTCACCATCCTCAGGCTTCATTAATAGAGGTGCGGTTGAAAGATATTGCTTTAATTCCTATAGGGCTGCTTCATGCTTTTCTTCCCACTCGAACCTCTTATTCTTCTTTAGGATATCGTAGAATTCCTTGCATTTTTCCGAGGATCTTGATATAAATCTGTTTAATGCTGCTACTCGCCCTGTTAATCTTTGAACATCTTTCATATTTGATGGTGACTTGATATCCAAGATAGCTTTAATCTGCTCCGGGCTTGCTTCTATCCCCCTTTTAGTCACCATGTATCCTAAAAACTTTCCTGCCCCCACTCCAAAATGGCACTTGGCAGGATTTAGTTTCATATTATACTGGTCCAGGATATCAAATGCTCCTTTAATATCATGGAGATTGTTAGGGGAGGATTTTCCATAGATCAGTGATCCTCATTTACTGTTGTGCTTAGGGATCCTCAATTCTGTTTGAATTAGTGATCCTCAGAGAGTATCGTAGGATCAGGATCATGGATCATCATAGTGATCCTTGCACTAATGATTGTCTGCTTTGAATATGTTGTTGTTTTGCAGGAGTACGAGCTTGGACTTGGTCATGGCGATATTCCTGGAGCATATTCCATATTTATTCCGCACGTGCTTAACTCATATGAACGTTATGGAGGTCGTGGAGGACTTGCACGAAATGCGGATAGTTAGTTACTTTAGATATTTTCTATATTTAAAGGGGATGGCGAGCTAAATTAGAACACTTGGCTATTTTTGGCTAAACACACACTCTCGTAACTGCTCTCACCAGCTCTCGACAGTTTACTTGGCGATTACACTCTCTTTTGCACATTACACTATAGTGATCCTTGTAACTAGCTCGCTATCATCCGAAGTTGTAATACATTTTCTGTTTTATTTGAGTTGGTGATCGGTAGTTTCCATCACCCGAGGTTTTTTATGCCGGAGATCAACTCTTGATCAAGGGCTTTTTCCTCGTATAAATCATTGTGTCACTAGTTCATTACATTTCTGAGTGATCCTTAGCATTGTTCATTGATTCAAGCATCACCCTCACAACCAAAAGTTTGGTTGCATTATCTTAGCTTGATTTTTGACCAAAACAGAGATGATCCTTAGCCTTCTTGGATTTGACTACCATATCGTCAATGTACACCTCCATGGTGTCCCCCAGTTTGTCTTTAAACATCATGTTCACCAATCTCTGGTACGTTGCACTATTAGGGGAAGATTTTCCAATGATCAGTGATCCTCAATTACTGTCAGGCTTAGTGATCCTCAATTCTATTGAATTAGTGATCCTCAGAAGTTATTGTGGGATCATGGATCATCATAGTGATCCTTACACTAACGATTGTCTACTTTGAATATGAAGTTGTTTTGCAGGAGTACGAGCTTGGACTTGGTCTTGGCGATATTCCTGGAGCATATTCCATAATTATTCCGCACGTGCATGACTGAAGTAGACGTTATGGAAGTCGTGGAAGACTTGCACAAAATGCGGACAGTTTGTTAGCTTAGATATTTTCCATTTTTAAAGGGGGATAGCGAGCTAAATAAAAACACTTGGCTTTTTTTAGCTTAACACACACACTCGCAACTGCTCTCACCAGCTCTTGACAATTCACTTGGCGATTACACACTTTTTTGCACATTACACTATAGTGATCCTTGTAATTAGCTCGCTATCATCCGAAGTTGTAATAGATTTCTTGTTTAATCTGAGTTGGTGATCGGTAGTTTCCATCACCCGAGGTTTTTTATGCCGGAGATCATTCATTGATCAAGGGTTTTTTCCTCGTATAAATCTTTGTGTCACTTGTTCATTTCATTTCTGAGTGATCCTTAGTATTGTTCATTGATTCAAGCATCACACCTCACAACAGAAAGTTTGGTTGCATTATCATTGCTTGATTTTTGACCAAAACAGTTTGGCGCCCACCGTGGGGCAATTGGTGCTTCATTTCTAAGAAGATTCATATTTTTGTGGTTATTTCGGTTCACTACAACCAAGCAGATGGCTTCCTCAGCGAAGAACACTTCAAGTTCAATGCCGGCAATCAGTTCTTCACAAGGCGTTCCACCTTTGCCTCCACCACCTTCTGGATCCCAGAAGAATGCTGAAAATGCTGCGAAGAGACAAACCCCCATTTTCCCAAAACCACCAACTTCTTCTGTTTCCTCTAATCCCTCTACTAATGACCTGTTTACTCTGATTTTGCAGATGAGAGATTGTATGCAAGAGCAGGACAAAACCAATGAAAGGATCCTCCGGGAGATTGGTGATATCAAGAAACAGAAGAAATCAGTGGAGGATCACTCTCCTCTGATGCCAAGGTCATTAAATTTTGACACTCCAGTGGTAACTACCCTACAATCGGCAGTTCCGGGCATCCAATATCAAAGTGGTCCATCAGAAAGGCGTTATGGAACAGCAACTATGAGTCAGGCATTTGGCTCCCACTTCCAGCCGCAAGGATCCTGTTCTCAGCCATCGGGATCCTCTTTTCAGCATCAAGGATCCTTCGTCAGATCTTCGCTCGTACACCACTCTCGGTTCTTCCCACGAGCCGTGATGGAAGCGGAGATGAGCCTGCGTATATACCTGCACGAAGTGTCAGTAATAATAATTTAATTATAAGTAATATTAATAATGATAATAAACGTACCTGTAGAGTGGGTCAATAATAGATGAAACCCTCCCCTTGGAGAGCAGGTGGTCCCAGGTGTCCTTTTCTACAACCGCATCCTAAAACCTTAGAAGCATGGGTTTATTAACCACTACCGGTCCTTGTTTACACGTATTTTTCTAAGTTAAATGTTATATATTAAAATAATAATAAAAACAATACAAGAATTAATAATAAACATACTAGTGTATAAAGATCTGTAGCGATGTCATCCTCCAGGTATAAGGTGCAGTGGACCGCAAATTGTGCAAGTGTCATAGCACGCGCGACGTTGTCTATACAAAAATAAACCTCTGGGTGAGGAGAGTGTGCCTAGTCATGTGGCTCCTTAGGTTGCTCGCCCCGACATGGATGAAAGGAGAAGGGGGACAAAAACTCGACAAGAAGCTCTATGTAGGTCAGCATGTACGATAACTCAAAAAGGCGACTCCACACTGAATCAATCGAAACAAACTCATGGGCTATAGCCATCTCACCAATGGTCTCAATAAACACCCATTCAACCGTATCTTGACTTGCGACGTGCATCCTCCTAAGCTTGGCACAATGGCCATCAGCCTTAGAGTCAGGTGGAAACTCCAAGTATGGGTGAATCAAAAGTGGATCAACAGGCTGTTGCTCCTACTGTTGCATGTCGATGTAGTCGTCCATCTCCTCATCCATCATCCTTAAAAACAAAACAAAAAAAGCTGATGAAACGATAATAATATTATATATATTAGCTTAATCTACACTCGTCATACCATGTTCGCATCGAAGTCGATATAATAATATTATATGTATATATATATATATGTGTGTGTAATCTACGCTCGTTATATTGTTTTCGCGTCGAAGTCAAAATAATAATAATATTATATATATTAATGTAATATACGCTCGTTATACCGTGTTCGAGTCGAAGTCGTAATAATAATAATAATATATTAGTGTAATCTATGCTTGTTATACCGTGTTCGCGTCGAAGTCATTATAGTGATATATATATATATATATATATATATATATAGGAGAATGATCCGTTAGAAACCACCCTTTATTGCGAGAACCGCGAGAACCAATGTGAACACAACCAAAAATACCTAAAAATAACTAAAAAACACAAAAAAAAATTATTTTTTATAAAAAAATCACTACTTTTAGTAGCAAAAAAAAATATTTAAAAAAAAATTCTGGCTACTAAAAGTAGCGATTCAAATGTAAAAAATATTAAAAAAAAAATTGTGTGTGTTTTTTTTTTATTTTTTTAGGTTTTTTGGGGGTTTAGTTTTTTAGCATTTTAGCTTGGGGGGGGGGGGGAGGTTTAGGTTTTTGGGTGGTGGGGGAGGGGGGTTTAGGTTTTTTTTTTGGGGGGGGGGGGGGGAGGGGTTTAGGTTTTTTGGGGGAGTTTAGTTTTTAGCATTTAGCTTGGGGGGAGGGGGAGTTTAGGTTTTTTTTTGTTTTTTTTTTTTGGGGGTGGGGGGGGGTTAGGGTTTTTTTTTTTGGGGGGGGGGGGTGGGGGTTAGGTTTTTTTTAGCTATTTTAGGTTGTGTTCACATTGGTTCTCGCGGTTCTCGCAATAAAGGTGGTTCTCGCATGAACCTTACCTTATATATATATATATATATATATATATATATATATATACGTCTTAAATGGTTGCAAGCCACAAGTCACTTATACAGCTTGCGCAAGTTGTAATCATATATAGGTACTAAAGGAGACTCACACAAGTCCCCCAAACAACAAGAATTTCTCCTAGTCTTCCTTAGTGAAGGCATTTTTTCAATGTTTACAAGTATTTTGTTGGATGCGAAACATGCATAGATACCTAGAGGCGTTCAGGAATACTTTAGCACACGCGTTCATTAGGGCTAGCTCTCTATCCGTTACAGTCACACGTGGCTCCACACATTCATTCAACATTGACTTGATCTATTCAAGCACCCATACGAAGTTATCACTGTGTTCTTTACAAATAACGGCATACACGATATAAAAAGACTTGCTGGTCGACGTCCAACCCACAACCTAGACAAATGGCATGTAGTACATGTTTGCTTTGTACGTCACGTCGATCAACAGCACGTGTGTGAATGCACGCTACATTGTACTCGAGTGGGGATGAACAACGAAGAGCTCTATTACGACGTCTGTTCTGGGTTCCTGTCAGGGCTCTTAAATGAAGTCGTTTTTCAAAAACATTGTTTCAGTGCCTACATAGGTGTCTTTCCGTCTCTAATCTTCTGAATCGCATTTCGAACGCCTTTCTGAACTTGGAGGTTATCGGGGTACTGCTTCTTTACAAATTCTGGGTGGGCTCGTGGTTATGTTCTGGATTTCATGTTTTGAGCTGTCAGCTGCTCCATCAACTTGTATTCGCATTAAGAAAATCTTCTAGCAAACGCGTGGCTCGACAGATTATGGGCGGGCTGATGGTTATGTTCCAGGTTTTCCAAATCTATCATCTAAATCTCATGTGTCAAGGCCCGCACCACAATCAATGAGAACGGGCAACCGATTTTTTTTGTCGGCTTTCCTAACAGTTGCTTTAGTACGGTGCTAACCACCACAGTCGGACACAAGCCATAACCTTCTGTTCCAACCACCAATATTCATCAATCGACGGGTCACAATAGCGTAACCATTCTCGTTTGCCATTTGTTGTCCCATTTCTTCGGTTCATTTAAAGACATGAAAAGCTAAAACACCGATACTGTTAAGTTACATTTTATATTTATTATTCTTATTTACTGATTTTTTTATTATAAATACTAATTTTAATATATAACATTTAACTAAATGAATGTGATACCTGCTTAGTTTGATATAAATTGACCGGGTTAGGGAGTTGGTCATCATCATACGGTGGTGTGTTCAGAAGCTCAGCACCGTATCCTCCGCCGATCGGATGGCCTTCTTCCACGTACAAAGAATGTGATGCTTGTTAAGTTTTGTAAGGATTGCTCGGGTTAGGAGGTTGCTCATCATAATACGGTGGTGTGAATGGAGGCTCACCACCATATACGTAGTATCCATCTGGATTATCTTGTTGCACGTAAGAAGATTCACACCCTTATCCGTAATCTGGATACCCTGGTAGTGCCGGATAATATGGTTCATCGATAGGGGACTCAACACCGTATCCTTTGTATCCATGTGGATTGTCTTGTTGCGTATACGAAAATTCACACCTGTATCTATAATTCGGATACCCATGTTGCGTCAGATAATGTGGTTCATCAATAGGTGGAGGCGGAGCCTCGTTCAAGTCTAGCAACGATTTGTTTTGATAAAAAAAAGAACGCCAGACACAACTTCCTCTTCCTCATTAGAATCTGGAATGCCCGAATCCTCATAATACAACGGTATGATAAATATTAAATAATCTCAAAAACAAAAGCGAAGGAAGTTAAGTTAGTAAACGATACCAAATAGGTTTCAGTCACCACCATGAGTCGTTGGAATATTGTCCAAAGAAATAGTTGTCGTCCCAAAATGATGGCAATTAAGCTCCACACTCGTCTGACAATTAATAAACCAAGGACGAATGCAAATAAAATGATTGAACCTTGTTTAAAGGCTCTTGAATAAGCACCTGCATGTCACTATTTGGATCGGCTAAATACATTTATACGCCTTGTATAACCCTGTACTCGGCATATACCTTTAATCACGTGCCCAGACAACATCGCATCAAAATCAAATATGGCAAATGTACGCTGCATATAGCTCTATACATGGCATACATAAGCCTCGTATAGAGCTCTCGTACAAGCCAATACGTATCATATACGTGACTGATATGACACTGTACGAGGTTTGATCATCTAGTCGGAGAAAACAAACCCTATATGCCATATACAAACCTGTACGTGGCGTACATAATGTTAGTGTTTGGTGTGCAAATAGGCAGATGGGTGTGCAAATATGTACAACTTTTTTAAATGCCTTCGATTTGTGGTCTTGCACCTACCACATTTAGGGTTACACTTGTGATCTTATAATTTTTTGATTAGCTACAACCATTTAAATTTGACTCATTGACATGGCAAGTCATGATATTTTTTTTTTTTGAAGTGATGGAAAATGCCACATTGTACTTTTGGATAACCGGTGAGAAGAAAACGTATCATATGAACCATCACTTTCAAAGGTAATTAATTCAATTATGGAGGTCACCAAATACCATAATTGATTCCTATATTGTAAACAAATTTATGTTGTTGTTGCTATCTAAATATTAATTTATTATTTATTTATACGTTAGACGTGAAAAGTATATATATGAATCCTTTTTTTTTTTTGCCAAAAGATTATAAAATCACAAAAATGTATAGATGTTAGGTTCTGTCACGTATATAGTTATTTAGAAGATTAAACCCTATAATTATACTTAAATAAGGTTGAGTTTATTTGAGAACCACAAAATAAACAAGAACCTATGGAATTTCAGTTCCCTAGTTCCCAACCTTTTTTGTGTGGTTCTGTTAATTAAATATGTAATATTGAGATAACAATGCACTTATCCTTGGAAGATCCAAAGCTAAGTGGTATGATTACACAGGAGAAGGTCATGTTACAACTGTAGAAGTATAGTGAAAATATAAGGAAGGATAACATATTACAAAAGGATAAGTAAGTGAGAAGATTGGTCTACAAGTCTACGGTTGAGCCTTCCATCCGGTGCGTCTTGCTATGAACCCTTGAGCTGGTATTTATAGCTAGCTAGAGGGCTTCTCCTTTTCCTAAGAGTAGAAGGTATGGGGGCCGGCTGAGGCCCGGCTAGGACCGGCGCCGGTCCCCCACACCCCCCCCCCCTCCCTTCCTTTCCGTCGTCCCCAGCAACCCACAGCCGAACTTGCCGCCCCACTTTCAAAATTATATCCGTTATTCAACGGATACTTTAATAAAAATAAAAATTACCTTTTTCACTTTAAATATTTATCAACTTCATCCATTTTTTTATACCATTCACATCCATTTCTCCCATTCTTCTCCTATTCTCATCCATTTTTATAAAAAACACTCCTATTTTTTTTACCATCATGAATCCATTCAACCCGAACAATCCTAACTTTTTTTCGAGTCCCGCTTACACTCCGAATATGGATCCTTCGTGGGGGTCTGCACCATTTACGTTTCCGGGTTTCCAACAATCACCTAACGCCTTCTCCCAAATGTCCCAACTTCAACAAATGCAACAATACCAAGCACTCCAACAATTTATGCAACGCGGCTCGCTTCAAGTTGATCAATTCCAATCGCAACCGCCAACAATTTATTGACGAGTTGATTTCCGAATTCCGTTCGTTTAAAGACTTTGCGGCCGAAAAATATAGTCACAAGAAAAACGTGTCGGCCGACTATGCTCGAGCGGAGGATTTTAGGATAATGAGGTTGGATCTCAACTCGGTTCCGGAGGATGAACGAGAGGTGTATCGGAAGATGAAAGAAGAGGTGAAGAAAAAATGGACGTCGTAGGTTTTTATTTTTTAGGAAATGTAATTTTTTTTTTATTTTTCGGAAATGTTTTTTATTTTTTTTATTTTTAGGAAATGTAATTTTTTTTATGTTATGAAATGAATTTATTTATGTTGTTTTATGTTGTATTTTATTATTTTTATAAAGTTTTTATTAAGTTAATAAAAAAAACTTAGAAAATTATAAAATATTAACGTGGGGTAGCCCCATTCTCCACCCCCTGAAAAGTGAAGGAGGCCCATCCTCCACGAGCCGGTGATGTGGCGCCTATGTGGCGGCCCATCCTCATGAGGATGGGCCTCCCCATACCTTCTAGTCTAAGGCAACCCATGACATTTTCAAGCGAGGAAATGTAGTAGGCCCCTTTCTTGCCTTCCAGTTCTATATCCTTCCATTGCACTCCTTAATAGGAAGTCTTCTAGGTAAAAGCGACAACTCCCCTTTTATCTCATTGCCTGTTTTTCTTTACCTTTTAGCTTTGAGTATGAGATCTTGATCCTGAGAGTTCTAGTAACCGGGATATGTTAGAAAAGGGTTTGCTTTGGTAATTTGCAATTGATATTTACGTGATAACCTTTTATTGTTTTCCAGTCAGAGTAAATCGTCCTTGCTTGTCAAGATCAATCAGTTAACTTGTATGATCGTGTCGTGTCTATGTGATTTTCCCTACTTAAAACTGGATTTTTTAATCCACTTTGAATCTGAATCCTGGAGGAATCATTTCCTCCTAAATTGTTTACAACATTGTTTTAATTATTTGTTAATCTAGTTCTCAAACAATTCTCAACCAATTGATTTTACTTTTCGTACACTTTAATAATTACTAAAGAATCAATTAAACAAAAATACTACTCATGGTTCAGCACCCGACTAATTGCTCTATCTAATAAGGTATTAGGGATTGAGTTTTACTTGTATTTTTAATGACCCTTCGACATTGATCAATAATTTTTGTTTGTTTGAAAATTGTTTTACAGAAAAAATAGGGGGAGGTTGATTGGTCCAGATTAAGGCATACGTATCAAATTAGTGTTTTGAATGTTTTGATCATTTGCAGATACTTAGTATGTACGCAAACTAGTATCGCTTACGTGTAATAAGTAGTTCACGTAAACTTATACGAGAACTAACGTATATGTGCAAGTAGTCTAAGTAATCGCATGTGTGCGAGTACTTAGTGTGCAAGCACTTAGTAATTTTCAGTTTATTTTGATTCCCGGGCATACAAGGAAATGTGTGTTAGAACAAGTACGATTCAGACATTTGTAAACTTTTACACATAGTTAAAGGTGAATTCAATATAGAGAACTTATTTACCTTTGTGTGTTATCGAAGCCTTACCATTTCAGTTTCTACACATCGAATCACACACGATTTCACTAAATTGATACTTTCACAATGTTGATTGATTTTGCTGGTTAACAAGGTGTTTCAGTTCAAGTTCTTGAAGATCCTAGAGTTTAGAGACCTACAACAATGGTACGTGAACTAGAATGTGAAATAATGGGTTTTGCATGTGTTAAAAAAAACTAACCAAGTTTGAGTTATAATGGATGTTGCTCAGCACTAAGAGTTAGTTTTGTGTTGTTCTAAGCCTAGCGAACGCCTAAAGGAGTCATAGTTGATAAATGTTGGTTCAATGTTGACTCGACGATGAGAGTGTTTTTAACCGGGTTTGCACATGATTTTTTTAATACGAATGGGTACTATATTATATGTATTTACGTACCATTGGCTAATTTGTTTAAATCAAATTAGAGGCAACCCGTCGTGATGCGGTAGAGTGGTTAATTTCACTACAATAATAAAATTTAAATAAGGTTTAAAAATTAAAAAAAAAGGAATAAGATGAAGGTGTCGATTATTATGAGGTTATAGTTGCTACATTGAAGAGATTGAGCTGATCGGTCTTTGGGTTAAAATGATGGAGAATGAAATTTAAACTTTCCCTTTATAACTAATATATCGTATTGTCTTAACATATTGCATCTTTGTATCTCGCGTATCAAATTTCAAGCTTTCACTTTATAACCCAATATATTGTATCATCTAAAATATCGCGTGAAAACTACCTTTTCATCTGAAAGAGTTGTATTTTAATAATAATAATAATAATAATAATAATAATAATAATATAGATAATTAAATAATAGCCCAACTTCATTAAATTTCACCCCATTAAATTGATAGTTGAATTAATATCTTGTGTTAAATTTGCTTTAATATGGCTATAAATTTAAAATTTTTGCTCATCTAAAATCTAATACTAATAAAAGAATCAAGTTAATTTCACATGTCATTCTCTCCTTAAATTTATCTTAATGTCATGTGGCATTCTCTCCTTTATTATTATTATTATTATTATTATTATTATTATTATTATTATTATTATTATTATTATTAATCCATAGACAACCACAAATAACTACATATTGTTATTATATCTATTAATATATCCCATTTATTAATCTATACATACATATAGATAAATATATATAATACATAAAAATATTTATCTTATATTATTGTAGTATTTTATTTTTATTTTTTTCATTTTCATATGTGACATAAAATTTTTATTTTTTAATCATTGTGGATCAAAACAAATTAGGTTATATAGTTGTAGACCTAGATTGTCTAATCTAACCTAATAATTTGTTTTCGAATAACTACACATAGATATCTCTTAGTTTAGCAATATTTTTATTTTATTAACAATATATTAGATTAATATCCAATTAATATTATTAATATATAAAACATATGGTGTCTAAAAAAATACTTTATTGCGAATATAACTCTGTATTCAAGTAATTTTATACCGTCAATTCAATAAACCTATACAAACAAATATGGTATATAGTTTAAAATTTAAATTTTATTTTCATAATTTAGATTATATTTTAATTTATTTTTGTAATTTATCAACATGATTAAGTTAAATCTCATTATTGTAGAAGATATTTACATAGCTATTTAAGTTCACATTTGACTGATGTTATAAATTAATGGGGTGAGTTTTATTTGGATTTAAAAAAATAAATAAATTAGTAAAAGACTAAAATACCCCTCATTTAAGTGACTTTTTTTTATGAAGTTAATGGGTTGTATAAAAATGGCAAAGAAAATGTAAACCTCAGGGACATATTAGAAAAATTGTTATTGCTATTGTTATAATCATTTATTTCATTATTTGTGATTATTATATTATTAGAATTATGAATTATTATTATCTAAATCACTAGGTTATAGTTTCATGTGTTTTTCGTGTGTTATAGACCCATGTATTACATGGGTTTGATGATAAAAAATGAAAGGCCTTTAGCAACTAACAAGATGACCATCTCGTAAAAAGACTAAAATTTTATTGAACTCTGTTTTAAAATTATAGACGGGGAGAACTTAATGTTTTGAAGTTTTATATATGAGATAATATTAAGGTTTGTAGATATACCGATTTATAATCAACAAATGTGTTTTCAATTTAAAAGAGTTATGAAATATATTAATTTCATTTTATACTCAGCTGTGACATAGTCAATTAACCTTTAATAATTAAAAGATTTTATTCATCATATATAAACCTTTAGCTTATATCATAACTTTACAATAACTATTTATTAATTAAATCTGCATAACAATTCTCAGTAAAAATAACAAATCTAATTTATGTCATACCAATAAAATTGGCTTTTTACCAATAAAGAAAAAAGGCCAACTTAAATGATAAATTTTGTAAACATAAATGAGGTCTTAGATATTTATTTTAAATAAAAGTTATATTTAAAAGATACACAATGATAAAAATTATTATTATTTTTATACACTGTTATATGTAACGTAATACATAATTTCATTCATATTAATGATATATAAATTTGTGTATTACATGTTTTTCTGTATTCAACCTTTATAATTATGGTATTTTCAGTGTTCCTAATTAAGATGGGCCGGTTTTTGTGATAAATTCAAGTTAGCTGTGTTAACTATCATATGGTAATAAAGTTTGTTTTAGTAAAGTTTTGTTATTAATTAATATAAGTCGTTAGTTATATATTTTTTTAAAGATTATATAATTATATCGTTTATATTATACACACTCGTGTAATACGCAGGTCTATAAAGTTTTTTGCCCATCTAAAATGTATTATATAGTAGTAGTATAGATATAGATGTATACAAGTAAATTGCCTGGTTGGACTATAAAGGGGGGCGGGGTGCTCAATCCCATGCCTTCAGGTACCCCCTACCTACAGACAAAACACTGTTGTCGGTCTAGCGGGTGGTGCCCTGCGGGTAAGGGGTGATCTAGGTAGTTGAAGGGGTATGGTCCCAAATCTCGCGTCAGCACAACCGCGAGTGACCATTACCCTTATCAAAAACCCCGACCAGCAAGAACTTATCTGTGTCCGTGCGGGCATGAGCGAACACAGCGGTCGAAACCAATCTGTCAAGTGATGAGAAGACTTACCTTAAGGACGAAAACGGATGTTACGCATAGCGATGCGGCCTGGCACCACATCCTACGAACATTTTCGTCACGACAAGGGAGCTGGACAACAGTAACAGTCACCAAGCGGCGATGAGGCACGGCACCGCATCCCGCATCATCTTGGCCAGAACAAGAACGCGGGAACAACATCAGTTACCGCAAGCAGTGATGCGGCCCGACACTGCATCCTGTCTACAAAGCAAGTGGGTTTGACACCACAGTGCAAGTGGCACTGTGGACAGTCACCTGTCAGCCCACATATAAGCAACAGACTGACACCACAGCAGAACGTGGCATCACCACCGTAACCGACAGGCCTGACACACCTATAGGAGGTTGTGCGATGTCAGACTAGCCAGTCAACTACCCTCCTTCACTCCTCGGCTATAAATACCCATCCCAAACCAGGTTTGAGGTATCTCTTCACAACTCTCTCACTACTACTACTATCACACTTTGCTTCCCAAGCAAATTACTGATTCTCACGCCGGAGAGTGGTAACAAGGAGCACCCCCCACCCCATTCTCCTTGTTACGAGTCACGGTTTGTTTCCTTGTGCAGGAGATCAACCAGCAGACGATCCAGCCAGCGATCCTTGGAAAGAAGGGATTAACCCTACTTGACGAGACCAGTGTGTTAACCACCTCGGTTAACCATTGTTTCATCATTGGCGCCCACCGCTACTCTTAGCACTTTTTTCCACATTCCTTTCTCTCCAAGATCATGTCTGATCGTCTAAACAACACTACTGGGGATAGCCTAAACCCCACAAACCCAGGGCCCGCGGGGACCACCCCCAGCCCCAAATGCTGGCCACATTGGTACATCAACGCAAGGGTGCGCATCCCTTACGTTCGCACAAGATCTTTCACAGTATGCTTCAGTGATACCCCCAGGCATGAACCTCCATGCCTGGTATGACCAACAACAAGCTCTGTTGGCCGCAGCATACAACAGAGCTTGCGAAAGAAGCGCAAGTACCTGTCGGGCCTACCCCGGCACCGCATACACCTGCGGGTCGTATTTTACAATACGACGGCAAGGCCCCCACACATCCAGCCTCCCGAAGTAGGCATGAAGACCGCGGCTCCTCTTACTGTGAGGTCCGCACAATTAATGAGGGTGATTCCTCATACGGGTCCCGCAGCAGGGGCCCAATACATAGCCGCCTGGGCCCTCATGGCGAAAACAGGCGGCAATCCACAGTCCACCGCGGCCCCGGCATCCACAGCCGGCTGGGACCTCAGTCCCACCATGAAGGATATGGCCGTACCGATCTGGACGACTGTACATACGGCTGGGAGTCTCATGCTACTAGCAGTAGACCGGGAGGACGCAATTATGTTCCTCCCACTCAACCCCGCACCACATACCTCCGCGCTGCAAAGCGCCACCAGAGCAAACCCTACAGGCCGAAATCTGCGGCCGAAAACTCCAAGTTCGCCCTGGAGATTGCCCACGCTGATGTCACCACCACTAAATTCCCATTAAACATTGGGAAATACAATGGTTCGTCCGACCCGGGCGATCACATGAACATCTTCACCGGCGCAGGGTGCAACGGCAGGTGGGACGAGCCCACCTGGTGTCATTTTTTCCCCTAGACCCTCACGGGTCTGGCGAGGGCTTGGTTCGATTCTTTGCTAGTGGGATCACTGGCCTCATTTGAGGACTTGCAAGCAAACTTCCTCGCACATTTTAGCCAGCAGCGACGCCACGAACGTGATTCTATGGACGTCATGAACATCTGGCGCGGAGACAACGAATCTCTCGAGTCGTTTGTCGTCTGTTACAACAAAGAGTGCCTGGAGATAGGCGGCGTTGCAGACCAAATGGCACGCAACCATTTCATTCGAGCCGTCAAGTACGAAGAAATGGTTATGACCATCTCCGGCAAGGAAAGCTTGCCAAAGAAATGGGAAGACGTCATGGCCGCGGTCAAGACGTACGCCCAGACGCAGCGGTCCCTCAAGCCGCACGTCACAAAGGCACAACACCAAGCAGAAGGCCATTCCTCCCGCCAAGAGCCCAAGCGCAACAACAAGTGCAACCGGGACACATGGAATCACGGCAGCGATCCCAAACCATATGTCCCGCGTAATAACCAGCCCGATGCAAGGGCAACAATCAACGCCCAACGTGAAAACCGGGCGTCGAAGAAGGAATCTCGGGACCGTAACTGGACCGAGATCAACCAGTCGCTAAGCGACGTCCTCCTTACGGACGCGCAATTCCTGCGACCGGCCCAACCGATGAAGTCCAAGAAGAATCAGGATCTCACACTCTATTGTGAGTATCACAAGGACTCGGGCCACACAACAAACAACTGCATCAGTCTCCGGCTGGAGATTGAGCGAGCCCTAAAAGAGGGGAAGCTGCAACATCTGTTGCCAGCCACGCAAAAGCAAAACAAGCGCATCACCCCCCACAATGAGGGCACCTCCACGGGTAAGAGGGCCATGTACGTGGCCTCAACCCACGTGATCAATGGAGGACGAAGAAAGCCGCGCAAGGCGGCAAGAAGACCGGAAAATGACTGGAAAGACGAGCAAGTTGTCTTTCCAAAAGTCCGAGGCGGACCGCGCGACAGGCGCGCCGTCGTTATCACAGGCTACCTGGCTCACTACTGCACCGAGCGACTATTCATCGACCCGGGCAGTACATCTGACATCATATACGAGCAGTGCTTCAACCAGTTCGATTTGCGGGGGAAACCGTATTCCCCCTGGGCCAAATCACTTTTCCTGTGCGCCTCACCAACGGAAGGCACACACGAACGGAGGAGGTAAACTTCATGGTTTTACCTCACACCTCAAAAAATGATGTACTTCTCGGGAGGGAATCCCAAGGCGACTTCAACATGATTACGTCCGTACCCCACTCTGCTGTCGGTTTCCCAACCGAAACGGGGGTCGCGATAATCTACGCATGCATAGAGGTCATGTCGTCGGACGAACTGCGTCCGCCCAAGATAGCAAGGCCTACCCCCAACACCCAACCAGAAAAATGGGTTCTTAACGCAAGACACCCAGAGCCAACGGTCACGTTGGGCCACGCCTTGTCCCACAGCATCAGAGCATGCCAGAAGCAGCTCCTCTTCAGGAACCAGGATATTTTTGCGTGGGCACCCGCAGACATGACAGGGGTGCCACGCGAAATTGCGCAGCATTTCTTGAATACCTTGCCAGGTATCAAGCCGGTGATCCAAGGTCAACGCCACCTTGGATCTGCAAAGAACGAGGCGATGCATGAGCAGGTCCAAGAACTGCTCTCCGCAGGCATCCTGCGGGAAGTCAAGTACCAGACTTGGTTATCCAACCCAGTCATGGTAGAAAAACCAACCGGGGGCTGGCGCATGTGCGTCGATTATAAAGATCTCAACAAAGCTTGCCCCAAGGATTGTTACGCACTTCCGGAGATCGACGAGAAAGTCGATAACCTCGCACCATTTCGATGGAAGTGTTTCCTCGATTGTTACAAAGGCTATCACCAGGTACCGATGGCAATCGAGGACGAAGATAAAACGGCATTCCGCACGCCTACCGGGAATTACTGTTATACAAAAATGTCGTTCGGGTTGCGCAACGCGGGTGCAACCTATCAAAAGTTGATGAACGACACCTTTCGCGGTCAAATCAGCAAAAGTGTCGAAATCTATATGGACGACCTGGTCGTCATGAGCATGGAAGAGGACACCATGCTCACCGATATTGAAAGAACATTCCAAACTCTGCGAAGCGTCAATATGAAGCTCAACCCAGGGAAATGCTCGTTTGGAATGGAACAAGGCAAGTTCCTTGGATTCATCGTGACCAAAGATGGATTCAAGGTGAACCCGAAAAAAGTTCAGGCGATCGAGCGCATGCCATCGCCTTTCACGATGAAAGAAATGCAATGACTAGCCGGCATGCTAGCCGCACTGAATAGATTCTTAGCCAACCATGCAGCTAAGTCTTATCCTTTCATCAAGACCCTGCGGAACTGCTTAAAAAAGGAGTAATTCCAATGGACCGCAGAGGCCGAAAACGCTTTCCGAGAGATGAAAGAATGTTTGATTCAACTCCCAACTCTAACCGCACCACGCAAGGGTGAGCCACTTATTTTGTACCTATCTGCCGCAGACAACGCAGTAGGCGCGGTACTCATAGTGGAGCGAGAGGGAGTCCAAACACCCATCTACTATATCAGCAAAATGCTCAACGACCCTGAGACAAGATACTCCATCATGGAGAAGTTGGTACTGGCACTAGTGCACGCATCGAGACGGTTACGACGTTACTTCGCAAACCACGTCATCACGGTGTTAACCAACTATAGGATCGGCCCAATCCTATCAAAACCCGATATCTCTGGGAGATTAGCAAAATGGGCAATAGAGCTGGGGGCGCACACGCTGAATTATAAGCCGCGCCCCACAATCAAAGGCCAAGTTCTAGCTGATTTCGTTACCGAGGTACCGGCAAATCGCATTCAGGAATGCGAGGAAGAGCAAAATCCTACACCACCACCATCCTCCTCGGAAACCTGGGCACTATATACCGATGGTGCATCCAACGAGGATGGTGCAGGTGCGGGTCTGCGACTCGTTAGCCCCGATGGCCAAGAGCTTACCTATGCAATCCGCCTCGATTTCAAAAGCACAAATAACGAGGCAGAGTATGAGGCTCTACTGGCAGGGCTACGTCTGGCAGTCAAACTGGGCGTCCAACATTTGGAGGCACACGTCGACTCATTGTTGGTTGCAGGGCAAGTGCGCGGCGACTATGCCGCAAAAGGGGATATCATGATCCTCTACCTCGAACAAGCCTTGCAACTAAAATCAAAGTTCACTTCCTTCAATATTCGCCATATCAACAGAAGTGAAAACAAGCCCGCGGATGCACTGTCAAAACTCGCATCCACCAGCTTCCAACATCTGGCAAAGGAGGTACGCATTGAGATTCTGCAGAATCCCTCAGTACCCCTGCGCCAAGTCAACGTCATCCAGTACGGGACAACATCCTGGATGACACCGATCATTGCATACCTACAATCAGGTGTTACCCCCGAAAACAAGGCAGAGGCACGCAAGTTTCAATACAAAGCGTGCCATTATCAAATGGGAGACGGTATTTTATACCGTAAATCATACCTGTGACCACTCCTACGATGCGTCGACCCCCAAGATGCCACGTACCTTATCAGAGACATACACGAGGGAATATGTGGCATACACGCAGGCCCACGCATGGTAGTGGCCAAAATTATGAACGCCGGGTACTACTGGTCAGGTATGCATCTGGATGCGGTCAAAGTCTTGCGCAAGTGTTTCAATTGTCAGCACCGCATGGCCATTCCAAAAATGGGCAATCGATGTGGTGGGACCATTCCCGGACGCACCAGGTGCGGTGAAATTTATCATAGTGGCTGTTGATTACTTCACAAAATGGGTAGAGGCAAAACCGCTCGCCTCAACCACCGCTATGATAACAAGGAAATTCGTCTGGGAACATATCATCTGCCGTTTCGGTCAACCGATGTGCATCGTTACCGACAACGGCACCAACTTCGCTGCTGATGACATTCAAAAATGGCTAAAGGAACTAAAAATTGAACACATATTCTCCTCAGTGGCGCACCCGCAAGGGAATGGCCAAGTCGAGAGCATCAATAAAAGTTTAGTCAAAGGAATCAAAGCACGATTAGGAACAGCCAGACGTGGCTGGGTCGATGAACTCCCGAGTATCTTATGGGCCCACAGGACAAGCCCAAAGACAAGTCACGGTGAGACACCCTTCAGCCTTGTCTACGGCTCAGAAGCGGTGATCCCCGCGGAAGTAGGTCTCCCATCACCCCGAATGTTGGCTATCGACAAAATAGACAACAGTGAGGAGCGCAGGTATGACTTGGACCTCCTAGAGGAAAGGCGTGAAAATGCAGCAATCAATGAGGCCAAGTACAAAACCAAACTTGAAAAGTACTACAATGCACGCGTCCGCATTTGTACCTTCAACCCGGGAGACTATGTCCTTCGTGACAATGAAGCATCTAACGCGGAACGCCCAGGGAAACTTGCCCCCAAGTGGGAAGGACCCTACCTCATCCAAGAGGTCCTGGGCAAAGGCGCGTATAAACTGCAAACGTTAGAGGGCGAACCTATCGCACGCACATGGAATGCACAACAGCTTCGACGCTGTTACACGTAAGCCATGCTTTTACATTTTCCATGTAACCTATCGAGCCGCAGGCCATTTGCAAATAAATGATTCAATGCAATATTGTTTATTCCCTTCTATTACAAATGCATGTTCCACTTTGCGGTATCGGCAAAAACAGATTGGCAAAATCTTCATTCGCGATACCCACACAAAGTGGTAACCACACACAAATATTGTAATAGTCCAGCAAAGGCAAAACGTTAAATGTCTATCCGGCTGGATACGCACATACGGGTTTCACAAAGCCTACACAATTCCCAACCCCTAACGGGATAAAAACAGGAATTGACTAATGCTCATATGTAACACCCGTCCATTTATTTCATTTATTTAATCGTATGAAATGTGGAATTAAAAAACAAAAAATTGACTAACAAAAACTTAGTAGGTAAACTGTCACGACCCCCGACCCCAACCTGGAAGGAATCGGGAGCCGCGAGCAGCCAAGTGGTACCGGTGGTTATTTTGAAAAGTAGTGCAGCGGAAATTTCATCAGGACCGTGAGTTAGGAAAAATATCAGAGTTCAGAAAACACCAGATTTTATTTATTAAATAGATGGGACAAACCCATGTTTTACAAAGGTAGCTTTAATAAAGATAAATTTGATTACATAAAACAATATTTCTTAATTTGATTTAATTAATAAAATAAGCCACTTCTTGAAGCCCTTCAGTGCCGGATCCAACTCTTACTCCAATCTACTGTAATTACCTGAAACGCGTTTTAAAAAGGTTTTGTCAGCAGGAAATACTGGTGAGTTCATTCATTTTGCTTAAAACGATACGTTTGTTATAATCTACAGTATTAAGAGCGATTACAATGTTTCCTGATATCAACCAACTACCCACGGTATTTGTCACTCGGCCATCCATCGGTAACCTCATTGTCCAATGGTGTCTGCGACTATGGTCATATCACTCATTGGCTAACCCGTTGTCCAATAGTGACGGTTATCAAGTAATGTATACAAAACCCCACATACCGGCTGTAATTTGGGACTACAAATACTTAATCCCTGTAATTATAACCTTGAAAATAAACATGATTTTGAAAGTAATTTGATAAAAAGAGAATGACTCACATTATAAGCATGCAGATTTATACGGGCAGAGCTTATCCTATTGATTAGTCTTGTAACCTAGTGCACACGAACTAGGTAAGTAACTAATACAGCATTTACGATAACTCACGAGATTAAAACCCTCACAACGAATGACAAAGTGCAATACTTAAACATCCATCGAATTAACGATGAATGACAAAGCATAACCCAAGTTTGAGCAGCACTTAAACATTCATCGGATAGTTTAAATCGATCGGACATTGAATCGTAGCAGGGATCGAGTTATTACCCTATTTTGCGGCAACGTTTGGGCTTATGTGTGTTTTGTAGTAAACGGACTATATCTCAGTGTACGAATTGAGTTTTTACGTCGAACCAACGCAGCTATTCAAGTGCCAAGGCCCTCTATTTATACTGGAAAGTTGTCCCCGTCGCGTGGCGCGACAGGGTGTCGTGTGGCGCGACGGCTCCTCTTCTAGCATAGGGTAGCCACGTGTCTTTGAAGCCTTGGCGAGTCGACAGATCGATTAAATTCTAATTACACGTAAAACTGTGATGATAATATCAAATGGGAAATGCCCCCCCTAAGTTTTAGGGGCCCTGATCCTGAAACTGATTGTTCTGAAATTTTTAGGGTTTGTGCAGGATTACTTGGGGTCTCAATTAAGGTTTCCTATTGGGCAAATAAAATAATAGATTGGACTTTTGATGAGAGTTGTTACAGAATAAAATGGTGAGAAAAGATAATGGACCCACTTTGTAACTTTAGGGTTCAACTAGAAAGCCTCCTGGTATAAACCTTGGGTATAACTTCTGAGCTATAAAAAAATATATAATGCATTCGTGTTAAGTATAGTACCCCTAATTCAACCTTGTCCCTATGTCACGAGACAGAACCCCAACGAACTTAGTCAGGCAGAGCCTTGACATGTGTTATGGGGCTCAGATCAATCGGAAAGGGTAGCGGTGACCGGGAGTTAAAACACTTAAAACAGGGCATGACATTATTATTATTATAAACTATAAAAATACTAGAGATTTTTAGAGAGAGAAAGATGGGCAATAGGTATGAGAAGGAAAAGAAGTATGAATAATTTGTTCTTTGAATTGTCCTCATATATATAGTTGTTAGGAGACTTACGGTTTGTCGGACACATATATGTGTTTTCAACATACATGTCCCTATATGATTTAATGTTTATTATTATCTTTTTATTGGGACACAGAGAGAATTTTTCATGCATACAATTCGAAAATCATGGACACGTACCACTATCTTCAAATTCATTTTAGTTATAATTATTTTATTATTTTATTCTTATAATTAATTTACCTGCTTCACTTATTTGGCGCATATAACTTCTAAAATATGAAGTTCTAGAAAAGAATAAATATGTCTTTAGAACAAGAATATTTATATCTACATTTTGAACCAAGTTTCATTAAAAACGGAGTAAGTTCAAAATACAATATATATTTATATTTTAATTATTATACGGTTCCTAGGCCCATCTAGGTACTTTATATTTCTAACAGTCGACTTACCCGTAATATACCTGTCTAATAATATAAGTTTTTTAGAAACTTTTATTTTATTTAGAAAGGTCACCCATATACAGGCCAATTAATTAGAATAATATTTCAACCAACTATATATAAAATAGTGTTTAAAACTATTTGGGTTGAATATTTATATTAAAAATAAACTAGTTACTAGTTACTAGTGGTTAATAAATTTAACAAATCCTATAATTCTTATATAAAAATAGGAATGTTACATCTAGGTTACACTTCACCATAGAAATTAATATAGTCAATTAACTAGTTTCAAACATAAACCATTCAGTAGTGTTTACAAACTACATAATTTAACTAAATCAGATTAGTGCGGAAGCGTCCAAAAGTTTCGTGTTCGGTTCTTGAAGCATCAACTTGATCGTCATCCACCTACTTGCAATACCTAGAAACTGGAAATTTTGACAAATATTGGTATTACAAATCTTAGAAAATTTGTAAAATCGAACTACGCTAAAAAACGGATTCGATTATCTATGTTATACAAAAATTCAACATTCATGGCAGGGCTCTACCGTAACTTACGGTAGCCACCGTAAGTTACGGTAGCTCCTGGACAACACTGACCTACCGTAAGACAGTAGGAATCTGCCGTAACAGTTTAACCTCTACCGTAACTTACGGTAGCCACCGTAAGTTACGGTAGCTCCTGGAATGTTATGTTTTGACTGATTTGTTTATCTCACCCAAACCCAAATCTCAGATTTCTCATTTTCAACACCCACGCTCCCATCACCGGTTTGCGTGTTTAGTAATTCGCTAAATTCTCGTATTCTAATATGTCATTTATTAATATTAACAAAAGACCAATTAACCATGTGACGAAGCATTAGCCACGCATTAATTGATTATTCGAACCGTTTGGCTCATCTACGGAATCCTCCATTATGATGACTACCAGCGAGATCTAACCAATTCTTGACATATTATTCAATATAGCGAACATTATCGCTTTAAATCAACACAATCTTTATTCTACAATTCAACTATGTGACAAACGGTGATTTACGGCACCTAATTACATGATTAACAGGTGATTAACACGATAATAAATAGTTTTTACAGCACAAATTAACTTAATCAAGCCCCTGGAGTGCCCAGGAACGTTTATACGACTTTACCGTGCGCGAACGGTGGTTTACAGAGAAACCTGCTGAATATTATGCGACAACGAACTGATACCGTACAAGATACTGACAACGCCAACAAATATTAAATTTTTACGATATATTTTAGCTTCGTAAGTAAATTCTAGTGGCTACAGTCGAAACCAGATCGAAAAACGGATTAAAGACGACAACGATACAATTTTTCGCCACTATTACCGTAACCGACGAACGGGCAGGGAAACAACGACTACCGACCGTATTTTTGTGTATTTTAATTTTTAACGTTAAACAGGGTTCAGGATTTGACAACGGGTCTCGTAGGAACTACGGGCCACTTACACACGAGATGGGCTTGTGGGCCCTGGGCCCAAGCCCAAAACCCACAAGCCTAAACCTGCGCATATTATACTAGATCTATTTCTTGAGAATCTATACAAGATCTCATCTAAATCTTAGGAAATCTTTCCAAAATCCCCATAATATCTTCACAATATCACCAAAATCTCTACACAATCCTAACAAATCTTTACTAGAGCTCAAACACCCTCTATTTAATACCCACCCTCACTTATCTGCATTTCATCCAAACACACACACAAACAAAGGGTTCATCTTCTCAAAACACAAATGGAGATCAGGGCTCCCATTAAACAAGACCCAACCCAGCCACCCCCTTCCTCTCTCGGTTCCGGCTCCCCTTTTCTTCTCCGACGGCACACACAACCCCCCCCCCCCCCCGGTTCTGCGACCTGTGTGACGACCGACGCCACCACCACCGTCTGGTGGTGGCACGATGATGAATCAGGGGCGAAGAAAGAGAGACAGATGGATGGGAGAGAAAGAGTTCGGGAGAAAGAGATGTGGAGGAGAGAGAGAACGGTGAGGGGTATGACGGCGGAGGCGGTGGTGCTTGTTGACGGAACGACAACGGTGACGGCCGGAGCACCGCCGCTGCGGCGGTGGTGGTTCCCTCCGACGACGGTAACCCCCTCCCCTATCTGTTTATTTTATTTTATTTTTTTATATATTTCTGATGACTTAAGGTGCCGATGATGGTGAGGAAACGCTATCGATTTGCAGTGATAAAGATAGTAAAGTAGTTGTTGTGGTTCGAGTTTTATACGGGCTTTCAAGTTTCGGGTTCAGCTTCGTGTTTCAAGTCAAACCCGGTTGACTCGGTCAACACCCGAGTCGACTCGGGTCAGTAGAGCAGGTCAAGCATGGTCAACGGTGGTTCGGGTCAAGTTTCGGAGCGATCAATATAAGTCCGCGGTTCGGTTCGTTGTTCGGGTTGACTCGACTCGGTCAAACCGAGTCAACTCGGTCAGCCTACTCGACTAAGCGACGCGAGAAGTTTCGGTAATAGATTAAAGAAACGATTTCATTACGTTATATTTCTAGTTTTAACGTCTCACGTGAACGAGCTCGAACAAATTAAATTAGTGTTTATCTTATACCTTGTCGCTTTTATGAAAGTTTTATATATTAATGATTGATTATTGATTGAATTTTGAAAATATAAAGACAACTTGTGTTGTCGGGGCGTCCAAAAACAAAGGAAACTCTGCCCGTTTTTCGAGAAAATCCGTAAAACGAATGTGTTTTTATTTAAAAACGAGAACTAACGACTATTATAGAAACAAACACAAATGTATATTATTTCCGCCTACACTTTATAACTCACAAAGATGACGATGATGCAAACTATTTTTACAAAATAAATATAATTTATTATATTTATATTTCAAACGTTAAACTCGAATCATTTTATAAAAATAAATATAGTTATATATTTATTTTCGAACATAACAACTCAACGATTCTTTTATAAAATAAGTATAACTTTTATATGCTTATTTCAAACGCCTAAACGGCACATACACATATTGTGACAATTTTCATACAAGACGCGATATATAATACGAGTTGTTATATAATATTCTTTACGTACACCTACGACTTCTCGGGACGACAAAGCGATCTTATCGATATGTATTTTTACATAAATATTTATATATACTAAATCTCTCGAGAACTAAGTCTTTCCAAGACTTACTAAACTATTATCAACAATAAGCGAAACTTAACGAATATAACTTAGTCATTTTTGTTAAGTTAACAATTTACCGTCGAATCGTTCAGTTAACGATTCGGTAGAGCTCTGTAACACGTAGATTAGTTACCGCATTAATTAGAAACTTATAAGATATTCCGTGTTAGGAATATTGTAGAACGCACGCTAGCGAGTCTCGTCTTGGAAACGACATCACGAAGTCGTAATTAGCTAGCTTTTCACAAGGAATATTCAGGTGAGTTCATAACCCCACCTTTTTAAGGATTTACATTTTTCTAAATGTTTTTGGGGTGGAAAGACATGCACTTTTTGCAAAGCATACAAGAATTACATATTCCTAAACCATTTTACAAGCAAGTTTTAACTGACACAAATGGTTTACGAAAAGCTTATGTTTTATACCGGTTTTTGCAAACAAGCGTATTTTTCGAAATGTGCATACACACGAATTCTAGTTTTCTGGACTACGGGAAAATACAAATACATGATTTATGGTATGATGGATACAAGACTACGGAAAAACATTCAAGTGAAACATTCTAGATCATGTCTCGAATAGGGTACCATAAGCACCATTAATCAACGTATACATTCAGACCACGGAATAAAAGGTTAGATCTAATGGGTTTCAGGCAACCCCACTCTTGGCCTACTTCTACCAATGAGTGCTTCTGTGTCTCAGTCAAAATCGACAAAAATGCCTAGGTTTGGTGGCTTCCTATGTCGTGACACATGTCAGTGGCCTTGCAAACCACTAGCGATCTCAAACATTCATAGTACTCAGTTACAGATACATTCTACATGACACATACAAACAATCATAGTACTCAGTTACATATACGTTTTACAAGTTACATTCAAACATTCATAGTACTCAGTTCCCGATACATTCTACAAGTTACATACCATGTTTTCATACAAAGTTTCCATACAACTTGACAAGAAAATGATTTTAAATTCGTTTTCTCAACAATACTTCAAAAACCGGTTATTCAAAAAGATTTATTTCAAATCTTTTACAAACAAACTATGAACTCGCTCAACTTTATGTTGATTTTTCGCATGTTTCTTTCTCAGGTTGCTTTTCAAAGTTATGGCACGGTTGGAATAGGAGAACCATGTGGAGTCGAGTACTTAGTGGCGTTCATTTTCTAAAAGACTTAGCTTATTTGCTTCCGCTGTGCAATGAAGATACCGGTCCAGTCACGCCAGCTCTGATAAATTTCGGGGTGTGACAGATTGGTATCAGAGCTATAGGTTACAGCGAATAGGGTTTTTGTAAAGATACCTAGGCTCTAACCTCACTTTCCTCTGGGAACTTAGAGTATTAAAACCTGAATACATACAGAACGCATAGTACTCGAATATGGTCTCCAACCGTTGCCGAAAAACAAACAGTCAAGATTTTCATTTTCAAACATACGCTATGGTGGTGTTATACAGATGGTACACAAAAACAATTACATACAGTACACAAAGCTCTGAGAGTTTAGGAAACATGCATTTAAGACCTTCGGAAACTCATGTTGAAGTTCATTAAAGGTCATCACGTAGGAACCACGTTTATTAACTCGGACAAACGCCATTATTATGTCGTCTTTGCTATTTTAGTTAACCGAGCAGGTAACCTACGCAAAACAAAGCACAGGCGTGCAAACTTACGAGGCACGGTCTTTGAGAAGACAAGATGGAGCATTTCAGCGCCGATACAAATTCTGTCAGTACGAAAACTATCAATCAGGAAGCGGCGGTTTGGCACGCGGTCCTACAATGACACAAATTACTCCAAGGAGAAGACGTGTGTCTCCGTATTCCCCCTATCTTATTAACGACGAATACGCTATGTTCGACATTCCATGGTAAAGTCACGTAACAACTGGTCGTCACATGAAACCCCAGGTAAAGTCCTTAAATTTCTTTATTGATATTCCGACTTTTGCATCTAGTGAGTAGATTTTCGCATCTCTACTCCTTTACATGGTCATTGTATCAGGATCATTTCTTTCATTATAGCGAATACTCATTTATTCAGTTCTTGAAAACTTATATGTTACGCATGCATCATTTTTACGCATGTGGTTTCGTTTCGAGTAAAGCGTTTCATTAAAGTTCAAATATTATTTCACTAAATCTAATTATTGATTTGTGATTCGAATGACCCGCGTATTTGCAACTGTTGGCTCCTTTGTAATCAAGTCAACACATTTTCTTGAAATCCCTTTCTTTTCAAGTTACATACATGGTTTTCGTTGTGACCATGCCGAAAGTTTTCTTGTCGATACATGTAATTATTGCCGGCTTGCGCCGAAGTCAAATTCAATTGTTTGAACTTGTTCATTACACATATTCAATTCAAGACACCATATGATGTATTGAAAACATCATATTCGAATTCGTTTTAACAAGAGTTTCGTTGTTCTGAGTCGTAGTAGATTTGTTTGGTCTACGACTCCACTAAGTCGTTTGTTGATTTCGACACCTTGTGGTGTCAGTATAAACTTGTAGCTTGGGCTAATCATGACTGAGCATTTTATGCAAAACACATGTGATACTTGTTCGATCACCGCTATATTTGAATTGTTTCATTCACTACGACACCTTGTGGCGTCGGTAGAACTTGCAGCTTGGGCTGATCATCATCGAGCGTTTCATGCAAACGATTACATTTGAGCTTGTTGAAATCTAAATTCATTTATTGGATGCAATCATTTCTAGAATTCATTTGCATATTGTGATACGTCCTTGAATTCGCATCATTCGAATAAGTCTTTATTCGACTTCATGATCGTTCACTTTGGTACTATTCGTATTTTCTACGCATAACGTAACTCTAAGGAGTTAAAGTAGTCTAAATTTCGAGGACGAAATTTTATTAACAGGGGAGAATGTGACAACCGATGATTTACGGCACCTAATTACGTGATTAACACGATAATAAATAGTGTTTGCAGCACAAATTAACTTAATCAAGCCCTTGGAGTGCCCAGGAACGTTTATACGACTTTACAGTGCGCGAACGGTGGTTTACAGAGAAACCTGCTGAATATTATGCGACAACGAACTGATACCGTACAAGATACTGACAACGCCAACAAATATTAAATTTTTACGATATATTTTAGCTTCGTAAGTAAATTATAGTGACTACAGTCGAAACCAGATCGAAAAACGGATTAAAGACGGCAACGATACAATTTTTCGCGACTATTACCGTAACCGACGAACGGGCAGGCAAACAACGACTACCGACCGTATTTTTGTTTATTTTAATTTTTAACGTTAAACGGGGTTCAGGATTTGACAACGGGTCTCTTAGGAACTACGGGCCACTTACACACGAGATGGGCTTGTGGGCCCTGGGCCCAAGCCCAAAACCCACAAGCCTAAACCTGCGCATATTATACTAGATCTATTTCTTGAGAATCTATACAAGATCTCATCTAAATCTTAGGAAATCTTTCCAAAATCCCCATAATATCTTCACAATATCACCAAAATCTCTACACAATCCTAACAAATCTTTACTAGAGCTCAAACACCCTCTATTTAATACCCACCCTCACTTGTCTGCATTTCATCCAAACATACACACAAACAAAGGGTTCATCTTCTCAAAACACAAATGGAGATCAGGGCTCCCATTAAACAAGACCCAACCCAGCCACCCCCTTCCTCTCTCGGTTCCGGCTCCCCTTTTCTTCTCCGACGGCACACACCCCCCCCCCCCCCGGTTCTGCGACCTGTGTGACGACCGATGCCACCACCACCGTCTGGTGGTGGCACGATGATGAATCAGGGGCGAAGAGAGAGAGAGACAGATGGATAGGAGAGAAAGAGTTCGGGAGAAAGAGATGTGGAGGAGAGAGAGAACGGTGAGCGGTATGACGGCGGAGGCGGTGGTGCTTGTTGACGGAACGACAACGGTGATGGCCGGAGCACCGCCGCTGCTGCGGTGGTGGTTCCCTCCGACGACGGTAACCCCCACCCCTATCTGTTTATTTTATTTTATTTTTTTATATATTTCCGATGACTTAAGATGCCGATGATGGTGAGGAAATGCTGTCGATTTGCAGTGAAAAATATAGTAAAGTAGTTGTTGTGGTTCGAGTTTTATTCGGGCTTTCAAGCTTCGGGTTCAGCTTCGTGTTTCAGGTCAAACCCGGTTGACTCGGTCAACACCCGAGTCGACTCGGGTCAGCAGAGCAGGTCAAGCATGGTCAACGGTGGTTCGGGTCAAGTTTCGGAGCGATCAATATAAGTCCGCGGTTCGGTTCGTTGTTCGGGTTGACTCGGTCAAACCGAGTCAACTCGGTCAGCCTACTCGACTAAGCGACGCGAGAAGTTTCGGTAATAGATTAAAGAAACGATTTCATTACGTTATATTTCTAGTTTTAACGTCTCACGTGAACGAGCTCGAACCAAATTAAATTAGTGTTTATCTTATACCTTGTCGCTTTTATGAAAGTTTTATATATTAATGATTGAGTATTGATTGAATTTTAAAAATATAAAGACAACTTGTGTTGTCGGGGCGTCCAAAAAACAGAGGAAACTCTGCCCGTTTTTTGAGAAAATCCGTAAAACGAATGTGTTTTTATTTAAAAACGAGAACTAACGACTATTATAGAAACAAACACAAATGTATATTATTTCCGCCGACACTTTATAACTCACAAAGACGACGATGACGCAAACTATTTTTACAAAATAAATATAATTTATTATATTTATATTTCAAACGTTAAACTCGAATCATTTTATAAAAATAAATATAGTTACATATTTATTTTCGAACATAACAACTCGACGATTCTTTTATAAAATAAGTATAACTTTTATATGCTTATTTCAAACGCCTAAACGGCACATACACATATTGTGACAATTTTCATACAAGACGCGATATATAATACGAGTTGTTATATAATATTCTTTACGTACACCTACGACTTCTCGGGACGACAAAGCGATCTTATCGATATGTATTTTTACATAAATATTTATATATACTAAATCTCTCGAGAACTAAGTCTTTCCAAGACTTACTAAACTATTATCAACAATAAGCGAAACTTAACGAATATAACTTAGTCATTTTCGTTAAGATAACAATTTACCGTCGAATCGTTCAGTTAACGATTCGGTAGAGCTCGGTAACACGTAGATTAGTTACCGCATTAATTAGAAACTTATAAGATATTCTGTGTTAGGAATATTGTAGAATGCACGCTAGCGAGTCTCGTCTTGGAAACGACATCACGAAGTCGTAATTAGCTAGCTTTTCACAAGGAATATTCTGGTGAGTTCATAACCCCATCTTTTTACGGATTTACATTTTTCTAAATGTTTTTGGGGTGGAAAGACATGCACTTTTTGCAAAGCATACAAGAATTACATATTCCTAAACCATTTTACAAGCAAGTTTTAACTAACACAAATGGTTTACGAAAAACTTATGTTTTATACCGGTTTTTGCAAACAAGCGTATTTTTAGAAATGTGCATACACACGAATTCTAGTTTTCTGGACTACGGGAAAATACAAATACATGATTTATGGTATGATGGATACAAGACTACGGAAAAACATTCAAGTGAAACATTCTAGATCATGTCTCGAATAGGGTACCATAAGCACCATTAATCAACGTATACATTCAGACCGCGGAACAAAAGGTTAGATCTAATGGGTTTCAGGCAACCCCACTCTTGGCCTACTTCTACCAATGAGTGCTTCTGTGTCTCAGTCAAAGTCGACAAAAATGCCTAGGTTTGGTGGCTTCCTATGTCGTGACACATGTCAGTGGCCTTGCAAACCACTAGCGATCTCAAACATTCATAGTACTCAGTTACAGATACATTCTTCATGACACATACAAACATTCATAGTACTCGGTTACATATACGTTTTACAAGTTACATTCAAACATTCATAGTACTCAGTTACCGATACATTCTACAAGTTACATACCATGTTTTCATACAAAGTTTCCATACAACTTGACAAGAAAATGATTTTAAATTCGTTTTCTCAACAATACTTAAAAAACCGGTTATTCAAAAAGATTTATTTCAAATATTTTACAAACAAACTATGAACTCGCTCAACTTTATGTTGATTTTTCGCATGTTTCTTTCTCAGGTTGCTTTTCAAAGTTATGGCACGGTTGGAATAGGAGAACCATGTGGAGTCGAGTACTTAGTGGCGTTCATTTTCTAAATGACTTAGCTTATTTGCTTCCGCTGTGCAATGAAGATACCGGTCCAGTCACGCCAGCTCTGATAAATTTCGGGGTGTGACAGATTGGTATCAGAGCTATAGGTTACAGCGAATAGGGTTTCTGTAAAGATACCTAGGCTCTAACTTCGCTTTCCTCTGGGAACTTAGAGTATTAAAACCTGAATACATACAGAACGCATAGTATTCGAATATGGTCTCCAACCGTTGCCGAAAAACAAACAGTCAAGATTTTCATTTTCAAACATACGCTATGGTGGTGTTATACACATGGTACACAAAAACAATTACATACAATACACAAAGCTCTGAGAGTTTAGGAAACATGCATTTAAGACCTTCGGAAACTCATGTTGAAGTTCATTAAAGGTCATCACGTAGGAACCACGTTTATTAACTCGGACAAACGCCATTATTATGTCGTCTTTGCTATTTTAGTTAACCGAGCAGGTAACCTACGCAAAATAAAGCACATGCGTACAAACTTCACGAAACGCAACTATACATCAAAAGACTTAGCTTATTTGCTTCCGCTGTGCAATGAAGATACCGGTCCAGTCACGCCAGCTCTGATAAATTTCGGGGTGTGTCAAACTACACATATGCTAATTATCAAAATTACCCAATGTAACGAATCAAGTTACATACCTTCAAAGTACGCCCTTCAAACGCAAGTCGCCACCGGCTTGTCCACTCGATGTTCCGGTGTCCTTTCCTATAGAGTTCAATCACATCACGTTTAGAACTCCTTCTAATTCATATATCGCACAATTTGCCCAAAACATCGTAATTATGCGTTTTAACTTTAAAATTTCAGGTTTAAGTCTTCTTTGAGGCATTTATACAAACACCTTTAGGGCAGAATTTTAAATAATTCATTAACAAGCTCCTAACTTGTCATATAACCCGAATTTTCATCAATCAAACTATCTAATACAAATATTAGCCTTTATAATTCCGAAATAACTTTACATATGTCAAATTACACTAGAACAACCCCAAATAGTGTTTATCTAGTTCTACATAACCCACTAGTCACCTACAATGGTGACCATGGATTTCACTAGAATTTAGCATAATTTCAACATGTACTTGTCTAGGGTTTACTCCTAGACATTTTAATGTTCCTAATTCATCTACAAATCACACATGCAATATCAGATTTCAAGTTCTCTAAATTCATGAGAATTTCAAGTAGAGAATTCTCATCAAAATTTACATACCTTATAACCCTCTTGCGATGAGGATCACAAATCTCAGCTCGGATTTCATTTTAGATCAGATTTGAACCTTCAATTTAGGTGTTTTGTGGAATTTAGGGTTTTGAAAAGCTTGGTCGCCCCTCCCCCTTGCTTCTGGTCGATCCCCAGGACACAAAATTATGTGTTTGTGTTTTAATAAAAAAAAATGTTTTTGTTAAACATTAGTTTCAGTTTAAACACTTTTGGTCCCTCAATTCTCTTTAGTTCACATTTGAGTGTTTTAACTTACTTATGAGTTAATACAAGACTACTAGTTAACGGAGTTATCTAGTCCCCGTTAGTTCGTTCTTGTTTATTTAATACCTTCTAATTCCAATATAAGGTTTTATATTTTCGGGATGTTACAAGTCCACCCCCCTTAGAAGGGTTTCGTCCCCGAAACCAGAGTACGTACCAAATAATGTCGGGTAGAGGCGCCACATTTCTTCTTCGGATTCCCATGTGGTATCCGCACCTTTCTTGTGTTCCCATTTGACTTTTACTTGATCGATTTCTTTGCTCCGCAACCCTTTCACCTTGCGATCTAAAATCGCAATTGGCTTTACTGCGTAGTTCAGGCTATTATCCACTTCGATATCGTCGTAATGGATATAAGTTGTTTCCTCTGCCAGACATTTTCGTAGCTGTGATAAATGAAACGTACCATATTCCACTTAACTCTTCCGGTAGCTCGAGGCGATAGGCTACCTTACCAACCCGTTCGATGATTTTAAATGGCCCAATAAACCTTGGGCTTAGTTTCCCCCTTTTTCTGAATCTGATAACGCCCTTCCATGGGGAAACCTTTAACATAACCTTGTCGCCTATTTGAAATTCAATCGGTCTTCGTCTTTTGTCGGCATAAGACTTTTGCCTATCTTGGGCTGCTTTCAAATGGGCTCGTACCACTTCAATTTTCTCATTAGTGGCTTGGACAATATCTTTATGGGCCAGTTCGCGTGGTCCCACTTCACCCCAACACACCGGGGTTCTACACTTTCTACTATATAGCATCTCATAAGGTGCCATGCCGATACTCGAATGGTAACCATTGTTATATGAAAATTCGGCCAAGGGTAGATAAACATCCCAACTTCCACTGAAGTCGATGATACATGCCCGTAACATATCCTCTAGCGTCTGTATTGTTCTTTCACTCTGCCCATCCGTCTGAGGATGGTAGGCGGTGCTAATGAAGAGTTTCGTTCCCATCTGTTCTTGGAAATCTCGCAAAAAATTTGAAGTAAACCGGGTATCTCTATCCGACACAATAGATACCGGTACTCCGTGACGTGCCACTATTTAGTTTGTATACACCTCGGACATCTTTTCCGAAGTATATGTTTCACATATAGGAATAAAGTGTGCACTCTTCGTCAATCTATCCACAATCATCCATATGGCGTCGAATCCCCGAATCATTTTAGGTAGTTTGGTCAATAGGTCCATAGTGATATGTTCCCATTTCCAAACCGGGATCTCTAAAGGTTGCAGTTTCCTATAAGGTTTCTGGTGTTCCGCCTTGACTTGTAAACAAGGCAAGCACTTCCTTACATATTTCACCACATCCCTCTTCATTCCGGGCCACCAATAATTTTGTTTCAGATCGTTATACATCTTGGTCGCACCCGGATGAATAGAATATCGGGATTTATGGGCTTCATCAAGTAGTAGCGCCTTCACTCCACAAGTATTTGGAACCCATATTCTTCCGGATCGAGTCTTCAACCCGTTCTTTCCATCCGACAAGTCTTTTAACTGGCTGATTATTCTTTCCTTCTTCCAGTTCTCCTCTTTTGCTGCTTCTACTTGCGCCTCTCGGATACGTTCAAGTATACCCGAGGTCACCACAAGCTGCATTGACCTTACTCGTATTGGGACATAGTCCACTTTTCTGCTCAGAGCATCCGCCACCACATTTGCCTTTCCGGGGTGGTAGTGTATTTCGCAGTCGAAATCCTTCACCGTTTCCAACCATCGTCTATGGCGCATATTTAACTCCTTCTGATCGAAGAAGTATTTTAAGCTTTTGTGATCAGTGAATATGGTGCACTTTACCCCATATAAATAGTGCCTCCATATTTTTAATGCAAATACCACTGCAGCCAATTCAAGATCGTGCGTGGGATATTCCTTCTCATGTATCTTCAATTGCCTCGTGGCATAAGCTATAACCTTGCCCCGTTGCATCAAAACACATCCAAGACCCGATAATGAGGCATCGGAGTAAACCACTAAGTCCTCGACTCCGTCCGGCAATGTTAATACCGGAGCTTGAGTTAGCTTCTCTTTAAGCGCTTGAAACGCCCTTTCTTGTTCAACACCCAAATGAACTTCTCCTCCTTCCGGGTTAACTTTGTTAGTGGTGACGCAATCTTGGAGAAATCTTGAATGAATCTCCTATAGTATCCCGCAAGCCCTAAGAAGCTTCTAATTTCCGAAGGGTTCTTGGGGGGATTCCATTTCGACACGGCCTCGATCTTTGACGGATCTACCAATACTCCATCGGCACTTATGATGGGGCCGAGAAATTACACCTCTCGTAACCAAAAGGCACACTTAGAGAACTTCGCATACAACCTTTCTCGTCTAAGTGTCTCTAACACCTCTTGTAAGTGGTGTGCATGCTCAGCTTCACTTTTCGAATACACCAAAATATCATCGATGAACACGATGACCGATTTATCCAGCATTGGCTTGCAAACCCGGTTCATGAGGTCCATGAAAGCCGCGGGTGCATTTGTTAGCCCAAATGACATCACGAGGAACTCGTAATGTCCGTATCGCGTGCGAAAAGCCGTCTTCGGCACATCTTCTTCCTTAACCTTTAGTTGGTGATACCCCGATCTAAGGTCAATCTTTGAAAACCAGTTCGCACCTTGTAATTGGTCGAATAGATCATCTATCCTCGGAAGCGGGTATCGGTTCTTTACCGTGAGTTTGTTTAACTCCCGGTAATCGATGCACATGCGCATGCTTCCGTCTTTCTTTTTCACGAACAGTACCGGTGCGCCCCAAGGAGACACACTCGGCCTTATGAATCCTTTGTCAAGCAAGTCTTGAATCTGGGACATCAACTCTTGTAATTCCGACGGCGCGAGTCGGTACAGTGCTCTAGCTATGGGTTTTGCACCCGGAATCAATTCGATTCCGAACTCTATTTCCCGTTCGGGCGGTATCCCCGGTAAATCTTCCGGAAACACATCTTCGTAGTTCCGTACTACTGGTACACCTTCAATCTTCAGTGATTCCTTCTCGGGCTCATTCGCGTATATCATAAACGCCTTTCATCCTTGCTTCATAAGCTTGTGAGCTTTCAATATCGAGCATATTATGGGTTACCTCCTTTTTCGCCATAGATAGTGACGTGTTTCCCGCTCGGAGATGTTAGCTTTATCTCCTTACGAAAACACACAACCTTTGCGTGGTGCTGAGATAGCCAATCCATCCCAACAACTACTTGAAATTCCCCCATTGACATCGGAATTAGGTCTATCAAGTATTCTTCATCGTCGATGCTTAATTTGCAGCCTCGACAAATATCACAAACTATAAAACTTTTGTTGTCCCCTATTTCAACTTCTAAGGGCACAGATAATTTCGTCAATACAAATGAAGGATGTCGAATAAATCCATGTGAAATAAAGGATTTATTCACACCCGTATCAAATAATACACGTGCGGGGATCGAGTTTATTGCGAATATACCTGAGACCACATCGGGTTCTGTCTTTGCTTCAACTGCTGTAAGTTGGAAGACCTAGCTTTCGCCTTTGGAGCTTCCGTTGGAGATTCTTTAGTGTCTCTCTTTCCAACCAATTCTGGGCATTCAGACTTTTTGTGGCGGGGTTGATAACATTTATAACAAACAGAAACCTTTCCGGGACATAACGATGCGGTGTGTCCCGTCTTCCCACGTACTGGACATGGCTTGTCTTTGAAGCGGCACTCACCCTTGTGCCCCTTTCCACACACCTTGCAACTTGGCGACCCACCTTTAGCATCAACCTTCTTTCCCGATTCTCCAGTTCAAGCTTTCTTTGTAGGGCTTGGATTCACATCATGTGCCCTTCGCTCACCCCTTTCAACTTGTTTCTTCAGCTCGATTTCCCGTTCCCGAGCAACGTTTATGATCTCGGTAAGGGTCTCGTATTTTGAAGGAGTCATGAACTCCCTATACTCGGAGCTCAACATGTTATAGTAGTAGTATATCTTTTGTTCCTCATTCGTCACCAATTCACTACAAAACTTCATCTTATCCATAAACGTCGCCGTAATCTTGTCTATGGTCTCGCCCTTGTGCCTAAGTTGCATGAACTCTTCCTTGGTTTTATTAATGACCGCCTTGGGACTATGATGTTTAAGAAATGGCGTCTTAAACTCCTCCCATGTCATGGCCCTTGCCGCTTCGGCCCCTATTTCATTCTTTTTATTGTCCCACCAATCTTTGGCTTGTCCTCTCAACTGACCCGTTCCGTAAGCAACAAAGTCACTTTCGTCGCAATGGGTCCTTTCAAACACCCCTTCAACATCGCCCAACCATCTTTGGCAAATTATTGGGTCAACCTCCCCGTTGTAGATTGGCGGTTTACACGCCATAAATTCTTTGTATGAACACCCTTTACGTTCTCCCGATTTCTCCTTCATAAGGTTGACACTATCCTCCAACCTTTTGACTCGTTCTTCGACAAGTGACAACACCGTGTTTTGAATTTTGTCTATAAACCCGGATAGACTACTTTCAATGGCCTTCCCCACTTCTTCGGCAATTATCTCTTTCATTTGTTCGGTGCTTGTCTGCATCGGATCATCATCGTTTCTTTCCGACATCTTGAAACTGAAATGTTTACATTAAACGTTAAACATTTCATTTATAACATTGCTTCATTTGTTTCGGTTTAGCCAAGTTCCTAGCTTGCTTTAACCGTTCACATTTGGTGCACTTTCCGGGTTTGAGTGAATTAACACACTCTTCCCATGCACATCAATTCACTTCTCATTTCTTACATAAGATATAATCTATTAAAATAATAAGTTAATTCTTACCGGACGATCAATCAAGCTTGAACCGAACACTTTGTTGACAACCTTAAGCTCTGATTACGAACTTGTAACACCCGTCCATTTATTTCATTTATTTAATCGTATGAAATGTGGAATTAAAAAACAAAAAAATTGACTAACAAAAACTAAGTAGGTAAACTAAGTTACACTTCACCATAGAAATTAATATAGTCAATTAACTAGTTTCAAACATAAACCATTCAGTAGTGTTTACAAACTACATAATTTAACTAAATCAGATTAGTGTGGAAGCGTCCAAAAGTTTCGTGTTCGGTTCTTGAAGCATCAACTTGATCGTCATCCACCTACTTGCAATACCTAGAAACTGGAAATTTTGACAAATATTGGTATTACAAATCTTAGAAAATTTTTAAAATCGAACTACGCTCAAAAACGGATTCGATTATCTAAGTTATACAAAAATTCAACATTCATGGCAGGGCTCTACCATAACTTACGGTAGCCACCGTAAGTTACGGTAGCTCCTGGACAACACTGACCTAACGTAAGACAGTAGGAATCTGCCGTAACAGTTTAACCTCTACCGTAACTTACGGTAGCCACCGTAAGTTACGGTAGCTCCTGGAATGTTATGTTTTGACTGATTTGTTTATCTCACCCAAACCCAAATCTCGGATTTCTCATTTTCAACACCCACGCTCCCATCACCGGTTTGCGTGTTTAGTAATTCGCTAAATTCTCGTATTCTAATATGTCATTTATTAATATTAACAAAAGACCAATTAACCATATGACGAAGCATTAGCCACGCATTAATTGATTATTCGACCCCTTTGGCTCATCTACGAAATCCTCCATTATGATGACTACCAACGAGATCTAACCAATTCTTGACCTATTATTCAATATAGCGAACATTATCGCTTTAAATCAACACAATCTTTATTCTACAATTCAACTACACATATGCTAATTATCAAAATTACCCAATGTAACGAATCAAGTTACATACCTTCAAAGTACGCCCTTCAAACGCAAGTCGCCACCGGCTTGTCCACTCGATGTTCCGGTGTCCTTTCCTATAGAGTTCAATCACATCACGTTTAGAACTCCTTCTAATTCATATATCGCACAATTTGCCCAAAACATCGTAATTATGCGTTTTAACTTTAAAATTTCAGGTTTAAGTCTTCTTTGAGGCATTTATACAAACACCTTAAAGGCAGAATTTTAAATAATTCATTAACAAGCTCATAACTTGTCATATAACCCGAATTTTCATCAATCAAACTATCTAATACAAATATTAGCCTTTATAATTCTGAAATAACTTTACATATGTCAAATTACACTAGAACAACCCCAAATTTCCTAGTGTTTATCAAGTTCTACATAACCCACTAGTCACCTACAATGGTGACCATGGATTTCACTAGAATTTAGCATAATTTCAACATGTACTTGTCTAGGGTTTACTCCTAGACATTTTAATGTTCCTAATTCATCTACAAATCACACATGCATCTTCAGATTTCAAGTTCTCTAAATTCATGAGAATTTCAAGTAGAGAATTCTCATCAAAATTTACATACCTTATAACCCTCTTGCGATGAAGATCACAAATCTCAGCTCGGATTTCGTTTTAGATCAGATTTGAACCTTCAATTTAGGTGTTTTGTGGAATTTAGGGTTTTGAAAAGCTTGGTCGCCCCTCCCCCTTGCTTCTGGTTGATCCCCAGGACACAAAATTATGTGTTTGTGTTTTAATAAAAAAAATGATTTTATTAAACATTAGTTTCAGTTTAAACACTTTTGGTCCCTCAATTCTCTTTAGTTCACATTTGAGTGTTTTAACTTACTTATGAGTTAATACAATACTACTAATTAACGGAGTTATCTAGTCCCCGTTAGTTCGTTCTTGTTTATTTAATACCTTCTAATTCCAATATAAGGTTTTATATTTTCGGGATGTTACATCACACGACAAAGGTATAGAGTATACTCAACCGCGCTTTACAGCCGGTAGAGTTCTTCGTACTTGCATATCACCAAGATATACAAAAGGCAAATTTAGACTTAGTGCTATTCACAAAAACATTAACTCATACAAGTTCAAACATGCAGGTAGTAAAAACACTTGTACAACTTGAACAAAACGGTTAAAACTTTATATTCAAAAAATTTCTACACCTACGCGGTGCACAAGAGATTTACATAAAGTTTCTAACATTTACATCGAGGAAACAAAAAAGGGCACACAGGCCAACCTAGTCCTTCTTTGTACCGCTGGAACCCGCACCACCCTTGCCATCAACAGCAGTCTCTTCCTCCTCTTCCTCATCAACATACAACAACCGCAAGTGGTCCACATAATCTTCCGCGTTCAAGCATTTATCAACTTCCTCAAGGGCGGAAATGGACATGTCGTTGTACGCTGCAAGAGCGGCAGCAAGACGCGCTTCGGTATCCACGCCATGGAACCCAGACCTTTCATCAGTAATTTTGCCTTGGGATAAAAGGTTCACATGGCTGATGCATCGATTGTAGCCAGCTTTAAAACCAGCCCCCCGCGCGCGCAGCCTAATCTCCTCTACAGCAGCTGTGTTCTCAGGTGCGTCGAGGATTGCACTAACAATCTGCAAAATACAAGCAATAAGGTTAGCAAAGGCAAACCTAAACAGATAGCAAATGCAACGAATACTGACATGCCTGATACCGTGAATACGCATCCAATCACGATCAGCCTTCAACTGCTCAAGGAAAGAAGTCAAGCTATCTCTAGCCTCAGCAGCCTCCCTGGCCCGCACTTCAGCTTCAGCAGCGCGGGCAGTGACATCCTCAATAATGGTCACCCGGCTCTGCACTTCAGCCTTTCAACAAAGAAAACACAAGTATACAAAGATAACCAATCATAATATACAAGTTCAAGAGCAAAAGAAACTCATACCTGGAGGCCCTTAACAGTCTTGTTTAAGTTGGTGTGGTTAGCATTTGCTTCTTCAAGAGCCTTGGCAGCGTGGGCCTCCGCCTCCTTGGCCTCTTCAAGAGCCTTGGCAGCGCGAGCCTCCGCCTCCTTGGCCTCTTTGGCAACCGCCTCAGCTACGGCTTTCTCCTTGACCAAAGTGTAACGCCCGGCTCTTTTGTGCTTTCCATTTATAGAAAGTTTTGTTCGTAATTCTATTTTTGGAAACCTTGTATTCTTGTAAGCGTTCTTTCTTTGTAATCATTGTAAAACCGAGACTTGGATCATTAAATGAAACTTGTATTTTGTTACATTTATGTTGTACACACCCTATATATGCTCGTACATTCGATTTGGTGAATCAATTGATGCTTAAACGATATTCTCGGAAACTAGTGCTAAACTTGTAATTAAACTAAACTTATGCATGAAACGTGTTTTGATCGTAAACGATACTTGATTACGAAGTTTTTATGCTTAGTTATACTTTAATTATGATCGCCATGCTTGATTATACCTTATACTATGCTTATATGTCAAGACAAGTCCCTAAACTATCAAAAATGCACCTAAATGTATCAAACCTAAACTACAGGGACTAAAGTGTAACAAAATCAAAGTTGTCAAACATGAGGCGCCGCATGACGCCAAGGCTCCTCGCGTCACGCTAGGCCCCTGTTTCGACAGACTTTGTGTTTCTTCGGCTGGTTGCACGAAATCCTAAGTTCTAACCTCCACCAATCCCCTTTAATCCACCTCTAATCACCTCCAATCAACTCTAATCTCTTCCATCATAAATACAAACCTTCTCCAACCCATTTTACACTTTCACAACTCTCTACACTTCACAAATTACTCTCAAGGCTGCTGCAAATCTGAGTTTTTGACAGATTCTTACACTTCTACAAAAGTGAGTGTAACTTGCATGTTTTCACTCCAAATCACTTGATTCTTTCTTCTATTGTTTTGGTACATCCTTGGGTTTGATTCCTTGGTTTTTCCTTGGAGAAATCATGCTTGGAATTGCCCTAAAAAGGACCAAAACTTTCTGTTTTGTTTTAAGTTATTCAAGAACTTGTTAAACCTATCTTACTTGAGTGTAACTCATCTCTAGACTATGTACTAATGGTTACAACCTTTCCTATGGTTGATTAGGTATTAGAAACATGATTGAGACATATAAAATCAGAGGTTAAACCTCAAATACTTTATGTTTTGTTTAGGGTATTTTGCCCACAAGTCATGTTCAAGTTTAAATCTTGATGTAGAGTGATTATGGAACAACTTGGGTTGTCCAAACATACAATCCTCACATGATTTGATGATTTCTCTTTAGTTAGGTTGTTTATATTATTGTACTAATCCTAGTTCGTGACCCTCCTTGGTTGTTTTTACATCAAGTGAAGTGGTGAACATTCAAGGGGTTCCTAAACGGAAGCTTGTTCTTCCTACCCCATACATGACTTCCATGATAACTCGAGGTGCCTAAATGAGGATCCTAATCTTCTACCTCCTACATGAATTATTGGACTAAATAATATGTAACCTAGATATATATATATACTCATTCGAACCTTTAATGTTGAACTTGTGTTTATATGTTAAAGTAGTAGAATATCATCTAAGACATTAAAACCTTGATATGATTCTAATGGGTGTACTACCCATGAAATACAATATAACCCTAGTGGTTACATAGTGTCAAATAAGAGTTATAAGTTAAAGATGATTATTTTTTTAATATCATACTTTATGTTATGTTAAACTCCAAATTTATAATCTTCCGCTAAACGCCAAACTCACACACCTATGTTTCCTCGTGTAGAAGGACTAGGTGGTCCAACTTAATCCATTCCAACAACTCACTCGCGGGAATTCCAAGTAGGAAAGCTTGCAACCACCGTGAGTATACTCGATCCCTTTTTCCCCTTTACACTTTGGGATGCAACATGTATAACTATACAAACAACTTTTAAACTCAATTAAACTTACTCTATCCATGATTAAACATGAAACTAATGTGAATTACTTGTTATTCTCGTATGCTATGTGAACGCTTTGGAACGTTATATGCTCATTAACTTTGCTCGCCCACCTTAACAATTATAGCGCTATAGGATTAACGCCCCGCCCGTTATACTTTTGGGTATTGTTAAGTTAAACATTACCACCCCGCTAAACTTTTGGGATTAGGCTATTTTATGCGTTGTATTCTCGGGTTTGATCATATTGTACGCCAAAATTGCATACTAGTAACCACATATTATGAATCATGTTGGATTTGAGTTTTTATTCTATTATGCTATGTAGTTAAACTTGTATACTCGCCTCTGCTTTTGCATTGAAACTCTATTTTAATACATGTTGCAGGTTAAATTGTTGAAGTATGATGAAAGATGAAACAAGAATAGGGTGGACTAGATACACACCTATAAATCGTTTATCTTTTAATGTTATGTTATTTGTTGAAACAATGTTGTAATTTGTTTTGATTATTGTATGACAATTTAGCAATTGCAATGAAATTCGAATTTAATTAAATATTGTCACATAGTGTTATGAAGTCTCTTGCAATCTATACACGCTTCGTCTCATCCCGATGTTTCCGCCATCGGTTGGGGTGTGACACAAAGTAGCATACGTTGCCTTGACGTTAGTCAGCTCCTGATGAACACGAAACAGCGTTTCATTCTGTTTGGCCCAAGATTCTTTCCAAGTCTTGCGCTTATTAGAAAGTGTTTCTTTCCAACTCTTGCGCTCATCAGAGAGCAGTTTGGCAAGGGTACGAACCTGTTTAAGGCCAGAAGTTGCAGCCCACTCCTCAGTCTGTTTATGCTGCTCAAAAGCATCCTTATCCCTTTTAAGCTACTCCGCACCCTCCCGAGCAGCTTTCACCAACACTTCAGCCTATGCCCGTAAGCGGGCACTTTCCTCCTCCTTGCGTCCCAACACCTTGTAGTCTTCCATAATGGCGTTCGCCATTATGGAACTCCCAACAAGCATGGAGGAGAGTTGGTTGATCCGGAGCTCGCGGGGCAAAGCGCGGGCCCGATTAACTTCAAACGGGGTGCCCAAACCACCCAAAATCTCCTTACAAGCAGAAGGATCAATTGAAATATCATCCCCTTGCATAATTGTAGGATCGTTTTCGGCCCTGATTGAGTCGTTCAGAAGAATTCCTATCCAAAACAAGAGGCGGAAACTAATGCTTTGGTGCGATTTCAGCAAAATTCATTTTAAACTGTTGTTGTATTGATCTTGATAACGTTTACAAGCTCTGACAACACTTCGGCAGCACTTCGTGGCTTACCGGAAGAGAACACCTACTACTATATTCATGATTTCGCTCATACAACCTATTTATAGGTGAGCAGGTTTCGCTTATACGAACATGACATAAAAGCGAAACCTCACTTGACACATAAGCGAAACTACATGACTGACACATGAGAGAAACCATCATGATGACACATGAGCGAAACCATCTCTATCACATGTATCTTGGATTTCGTGCCATGTTCTAACCTATACACTATTAGACTTGATACAAGACGTAGTCGACAGACGTACTGCACCAACAAACTCCCCCTCGGATGTTGACGGAGTCTTCAGTGTCGAGTCTTCGATTGTCAACCTACAATCTTTATCAGTCTTCGATCTTCCTTCGAAGTATTTATCATTGCAAGAATCCTCATTTTCTATCTTTATCTTCAACAAACTCCTCTCTCTCAAATGTTGAATATCATGGTGTCTTCAGACTCCCCCTCTCAATTTGCTGGGATCGTAGTCTGGAATTCACAGCTTCAAAATTCATTCCAAGATCTTTACCTGGCTCTCTTACAGCTCAGAATCATCACCTGGCACGAATTTACCTGAAAAATCTCTACCCAACACATAAGTTTCTTTTTAAAGATTAAATCTTTTAACAATTTAGAAACTATGTCAGACATTCTATAAAAATTTGTTCTTTGAAAACCACTTGTAGATACAAAACATTTTCACACTCTCTCCCAAACCTGTTCTTCATGTTTAGCACTTGGAATTTCAAAAATCAGCTTCTCAACATCAGTCGTCGAAAATCTTTTTGAATTTTTCAAAAATTTATGCTAAAACACACTAAAATCCTTTTGGGTTTTCTAAAAGAAAGTAAATGCAGAAATGAAATATTTACAAACAATATTTTTGTGAGTTTGTGCAAGAGGATCATATCAGTTTTTGAGACTAATCACTAACACCGTTAAGCTTTAAACATTTTAAGCTCTAAACGATTCACATAGATTGACGATATGTTTGTCCTCTTAAGCTCAATCTAAAAACTTTCAATCTTCTTACCGATACTTTAAGGTATATTAAGATAGCACTAAGTTCTTATAGACCCCACAATCTCAGCATATCCCCTCATCATGCAATACACTGATTCAAGCAATGCCTTTAAACTTTTATCAACTGTGATTTGTGCGAAAACAAAGCAGAATGTTTAAACATTAACAATCAGGTCGATACTTCCGTATACGCAGAGAAAGTCCAATGTTTAAACAAAATAAGAAAAATAAAACAAGTTGAAGTTGTTTAGGCTTTAACCACCAGGTCGATACTCCCGTATACGCAGAGGAGGTCCAAAGCTTAAACGAAACACCAAAGAAAATAAAGAAGAATGTTTAGGCAACAACATCCAGGTCGATACTCATGTATACGCAGAGGATGTCCGATGCTTAAACAAAATAAAGAAATCAATCAAGTTTAAATCTTTGCAAAATGAAATGCACAATCACAGTGACTTTTCAGCAAAGTTGTGAAATTTCACAAACTTAACCAGTTTTATGTCTTTCGACAATCAGGGATTACTGAGTAGGTACACAGTCAAGAAGGACAAAACTAAGTACTATGCTTTCGACCATGTTTCCCACTAGAACTAGGCTTTTTCATTTAAGTTTGTATCGTTATCGCAAATCTACTAGTCTAGTTGAGCCTATCGTCACATCTTTAGTGAGACCGTTTATCACATTTTAACTTTCCATTTATTTAGCATGATGTGACAGTCCACTGATGTACTATCATTTCCTCTTTTATGCAACAAAAACTCATTTTTCATTTTATCATGTTTTTGGCTTTTTCAAATTTTCTAATGTTTTTGAATTTTCTAAAAAAAATATACTCCCCCTAAAATACAAATACATCTAAAGAAAATTGAAAACAAACTGTACAAGAACATGACAACTGATATCGAATTGCCTCAATTCTCCATCCACTTGGCATAAACAATCAGAACTCCCCCTCACAACAAACTATTTTCCCATTGTGATTTCAAAACACTTAAGTTTGTTTTAATCAAATGGTTTTTCCGGAAAATAAGTTTTGTTGATTTTACCATTTGTAGGTTAGGGATTTGATTCATCACATTGTTTTTCAACCACTAGTAGGAAATCAGATACAACTTAATGTCCCTGATTTACCACTTGTAAGATCCATCCAATATTTTCAACCAATCATCATCTGTTGGTTGAATTCTCAAGGTGCCGATTCCTACTCCACACTTATCAACCTGGGAGTTCCGGCTATTCCTGCACTATGAATTTCCAAAATTTCGTTATAAAATTCATTTTCATCAACAATTATTAAGAAAAATGCCGATTCCTGATCCACGATTACAAACTTGGGATCTCCGGCAAGTCAGGTTTTTACTGTTTGAAAAATATATCCACCCAAGCCTAACCTTCCTTGGGTGTAACAACCTCTTCTTCATCTTTACTTTCAACTGACCTGTGAACATTTCGTTTGGAAGCATAAAATTCTTTCACTCATTTGGCCTTACCATCGACCATTTTTCCAAAAATGTGTTTCACAGTTCCGTTGAAAGCCTTATCAACATCAAATTTTTTCTTGTCAGAATAAAATTGATTTGAAATTTCAACGTTTCCAACTTTCTTCTTAAAATTTTCAGCTCGCAAAGGTGGAAAATTCACATCATCCACATTCAGAACTGATTTCTCAACCTTTTCTTTAACAACTTTTGGCTTCTCTGATTTTGTGGAATCAGATTCATCACCAGAACTGATACCTGAACCTTTCACAACCCATTTTTGATTTTTCAAATCTTCTTTTCTTTTTAAAACATTCTTTGAACATTCTCCTTTTTCAAAAGTTGAATTTTCAAAGCCTGTAAACTTTCGGGTTGAAAGTTCAGTTTTCTCGACCACTTTCTCTTTCAGTTTACCAGAGACTTCCTGTTTTGGTTTGAATGTCTTCAGACAATCCTTAGCAACATGACCAACAGTTTTACACTGAAAACAGGTTCTCTTTTCAATCTTCTTTGGAACAGCATTCTTCTTCAGTTCTTCTTGCTTCTTGGCAAGAAATTCCTGATTCGTCTGCTTTCTGAATGCTTGTTCTTTCTCAGCCTCTATCGTTTTCCCTGAAACAAACACAGTTTTTGGTTTATAAACTTTTTCATTTTTATAGTTTTTCGGTTGATTAAATCCTAATCCTTTCTTTTTGAAATTACGATTATAGTTTGGTTTCTTTTGGAAACTGTAACTACAATTGTAACTCATTTTCTTGTTAATTCTTTGTTGTTCTCTTGAAGTGTATTGTTTAGGTTTTCCAATAAGATTTAAATCTTTTATTTCAGAAATATTAATTTCTGTAATTTTGAAAACCTTTTGAATCATTTCAAATCTGACACTTCTTATTGGAAAAATCTCATCAGAATATAATTTGTCAGAATCTTTCAAAGTATATGCTACTTTGATCGGTTCGTCATCCAAATTAGATTTTGATAACAAAAACTTTTTGTCATAAACCCGTTTGTCCTTTTTGATTGTTGACTTTGACGTATCGAACCCAGACTTTGACTCGGATTTGGACTCCGGTTTTAACTCCTCTATGTCATCTTTGTCTAACACCTGATCGATCACATTTTTTATCAACTTGGACTCATGATCCGTATCGGACGATGTAAAAGTGACATCAATATTTTCTGGTAAGTTATCTGACGACACAGACTCCCACTGTAAGTTAATTGCCTTTTCGACTCTTTCAGAATTTGGACTTCGAGACAAATATCCATTTTCGACTGGGGGCGGACATCTATTGTATACCACACTTGGTTTCTTACCAGAAATCTTCACTTTATCTTCGTCTTCTATCACGGATTTCTCTTCTTCTGAAGTCTTTACTTCTTCAAAAGTCTTCAAATTCTCCACAACCGGATAAATCCTGTCAACAACAAAAGTAGAACATGAGTAACTTTCTAATAACTTGTTGACTCTTTTAGTTTCGATTCTTTGTGTTTCCAGCTTTAATTCCAGCTCAGCACACTTCTTTATGTGAAAATTGACATTATCAAGCTGTCCTATGTAGGCTCTCTTCAGTGTATTCATTGCCACAGCTTATTCACCGTTTGAATCAGTATACTTGTTGATTTCTCTGTTCATTGTATCATAAGATTCTTTCAATCTGTTTATGTTATGCATCAATTCATTATTCTGCTTGATTAAAGAATCACAGTTCATGCACTTTTCAGGAACTTTGACAGGTTCTGCATCAACTTTGACTTCAAATTCAGGAACATCCTTGACTGTTCTGTTTGATCGTAAAAATTCAGCTCTTCTCTTTTTCTCGGCTTCAGCTTCAGCTTTTAATCTCTCTTCCTCTTCTTCTTCTTCTTCAAGCTTTCTCCGTCTTGCTTCAGCAGCTTCCATTACTTTTCTGCACTTTTCGGCACATTTCAAATCGTAGGCATTTGCAATGAAAGCGTTAACATTTGAAGTGTTTTTGGACATCTCTTTGGTCATGAGTTCTTGATCTGGGCAAAAATTATCCCAATAGAAACCTTCAGCCAATTTTTCATCATCTTGTTCTGCCAAACACACTTTGCTGTTTGTTGGAAGATATTTATCCCAGGTAAAATTATCATACTTGCCCTGATTAACTAGACATGCTCTTTTTGACCCTTCAATCACATCTCTCCCGTGTGCAGTTTGTGCCTGATGCGGTGCTGGTGGTGTGACTTGATGATAAATTGCCTTTTTGTGATAATCGTTGTTTCCAAAAGGATTTTGGGCTCCACTAGCTTCACGATTTTTATACTCCCTCTTGAAATGCCCCTTTTCCCTGCAACGAAAACATGTAACTTTAGATTTATCAAAGCCTAAAGTTGAAACATTTGCATCACGGAAATCATCTCTTCCCGTAATTTGTTTAAACTTCTCAGCTCGTCTCAACACACTAGCCATGCACCATTTAATGTCCATCAATTCCGTTTCCTCAGCATCTATTTGATCATAATCCTCTTTCGTGAGCATTGGATTACCGATCTTTCCGGCCACAAAACTACTATATGATTCTAAAATCATTCCCAACAAAGACATTTGATTTTTAGCAACCTCTTCAGTATAATCTTGATCATTTTCAAGACTTAGAACAATATTGCACTGAAGTTTTCTTCCATTCTTAGTTGCAGAAATGTTTGGATCGAATGATGAAAATCTAGTGCTGCTTGATCCCTGGGATGATTTCTTTTCAGAAGAATCTTTCGCACTGTAAGCAGTTTCGACTTTTGGAGAAAAATTTGACTTTTCGTTGACACCACCTTTGTAATACAAGCTGATATCCTGTTCTCCATCGTAGTTCTTCATCCTGGCAATCTTCCTTTGCTCCATCTCTTGAGCTTCCAGGTGTTTGATGAAGTCTCCCAGTGTCAAATTTTTATAATCCTTTCTGTTGGATCTTAGCATCATCAGAAACGTTCCCCAAGTTTCATGAGGTAATGCATCTGCAAGTTTTTCAATCAATTCATCAGTATCCTTTTTAATACCAAGTTTCGACATATTTCTCACCAAGTTACAATATCTTTCTATAATTTGCTTGGTGTTTTCAGATTTTAATCCTCGAAACAGATCAAACTCTTTCTTCATGAGAGACATTTTGTTTTTGAGCATATCATCACTTCCAACAAATTTTGCTTCCAATTCTGTCCAAATTGGATAAGCAGTTCCATCATGTTGAAGCAGTATTAAGATATCTTCTTTTATCGCTTGCTGAAGCAGACTCACCATCAATTTCTCATCCCTATATTTCTTTTTATCTTCAGTACTCATTTCCCTAATTGTTAACTGAGCATTATTCCTTGTGGGCCTAACATATGGTTCTTCAGTGTGTTCCCAAGCATCCAAATGATAAGCTTCAACCCAATTTCCAAAGCGTTCGGACCAACCATTGTAATCATCAATATCCAAGAGCTTAGGCGGTTTCTGTGATGTTCCTGTTTCATTTTCAAGCAATGTACTCTGAGTAATTGTAATAGGACTAGCAAAAGCATTGTAGAACTCGTTGTCCAATGTTCAATTGTCCAAAGTTCACAAATTTCCGAGTTTAGGCAAAATCAGGTTCTTGGAGCGAAATCCCAAATGTCACAATAAGCGAAATCCTAAGTGTCACAAGAGCGAGATCCTAAGTGTCACAAGAGCGAAATCCTAAGTGTCACAAGAGCGAAATCCTAAGTGTCACAAGAGCGAAATCACACTGTGCCTTAAGAGCGAAATCAACAATTGTTCTTTGGAGCGAAACCCTATAGTGACATTGGAGCGAAACCTCGGACTGTGGTTTATGAGCGAAATCACACTGAAATTGTCCACAAGGGCGAAATTATGTTGTACCAATAAGCGAAATCAAGACAAACTTTGTGACTTAAGAGCGAAATCAAGACCAAATAGCTGCTGACATCATCAAATGCACGAGTCACTATGAGCGAAACCCTAAAAATACTAAGTTTTAGGTCGATTTTAGCTATGAAACTTTCAAGGGTTTATTAATGCATGATTACGAGTGCTGTGTGTGAAATTGAGCTGGTTTTACCGTGAAAAATTTTCAAAAATGACAAAGAAGGTGTAGAAAAACAGAATATGCAGCTGAAATGGCAAGAACTCTTCCTCCTGAGCTCTGATACCACTTGTAGGATCGTTTTCGGCCCTGATTGAGTCGTTCAGAAGAATTCCTATCCAAAACAAGAGGCGGAAACTAATGCTTTGGTGCGATTTCAGCAAAATTCATTTTAAACTGTTGTTGTATTGATCTTGATAACGTTTACAAGCTCTGACAACACTTCGGCAGCACTTCGTGGCTTACCGGAAGAGAACACCTACCACTATATTCATGATTTCGCTCATACAACCTATTTATAGGTGAGCAGGTTTCGCTTATACGAACATGACATAAAAGTGAAACCTCACTTGACACATAAGCGAAACTACATGACTGACACATGAGCGAAACCATCATGATGACACATGAGCGAAACCATCTCTATCACATGTATCTTGGATTTCGTGCCATGTTCTAACCTATACACTATTAGACTCGATACAAGACGTAGTCGACAGACGTAGTGCACCAACAATAATGCTCCAAGGGGGACGGTGATAGTTCACAGCCCGGTCTTCCGTATAAGTACTGTAGTAGAACTCCAATTCAGACTCTTCAGGCTGGATAGGAGGCCCTTTAAAACCCGCACCCCCAGAAGCGGAACCAGAAGCCTTCTCAGCAGCAGGAGATTTTTTCTTTTCAGCATCCGCAAACTTCAGGTTCAGATCATCGGTATCCTGCGGGGAGATCAGATTATCATGAGAATCCACCATATCAAAGATCTGAGCCGCGGGTCTCTTCCCAGTATCCTCTGCCCGCGCAGAGGGCTCAGGCACCACTTCGATGGAAGGGCTTGTTTTAAATTCTTTATTAACCCCCGCATCCGCATCCGCAGCCGTGTCATGCGGGGGGAAAGAGGAGCATCAAATAAAGAGAACCCTTCATCTTGCGGTTTTGCAAACAAAGCAAAAATAATTATCAATTACAAGTACAAGTACAATGACAAACAATTGTAAGGTGATGATTCACTTACCAGACACAACCGCAGGCTTCACAACAGTTGTCCGTCTCGTTTGCAACCTCGGACGTTTTTTCCCACCGGCACCAGCAGCCTTCTCCTCTGCCTTTCTCTTCTTCTTCTCATCAGCAGGCTTGGAACCCGCAGAGGATCCACCTGCCGCCGCACCACCACCTGGAACACCCAAACCCTCAAGGGTGTCAGACACTACCACGTAATTGGTATATCTACGGGAACGAGAACAAAAGATACCTGTCGCGTGCGGAACCAAGGGAGGAACAATTGCGGGTTCAGGTTTTTTCTTGTGGCGACCCCGCACAGTTTTCTCCACATACTTCTTGGGAGCACCCTTCACCTCAAATTCACCCAAGGCCCCAAGAGTACCTGTGTTTAAATCATCAAACAAGCAAGTCAGAAAGGTGAACTTCTTTACAAAGCAAGTAAGAAGATTATAGACTATACCTTTGCCTTGCGGCAGGGGTGCCTTCAGCCCCTCGCGATCAGGAATGCGGAAGTTGTCGACAATGGTCAAGTTAAAACCTTTTTCACCTTCCGCACACCGAAGTATCTCAACCTTGCCCAAAAAGTTCGGATCAAATATCCTCCACAGGGCAGCGTCCTCTGATAGTACACTTACAAATCAGTAGCGCACAATAAAGTAAAAAAACCGCACAAGAGTAAAAATGCTTACCACCACTCTTCTCCCGCACAACAGGCCTTGCTTTCCTATCAGGCCTGGTCAACATCATCCGCAGCACCCACAACTGCGAGTTGTCCAACTTCTTGAATTCAATGGTCCGCAACCTGGGGAACCACTCCACCGTCGTCGCACTAGGAACCTCAATACTTTCTGCTACGATCGTCTCGTTTACATTGCGAAAAGTCATCCTGGCAACGATCGCGGCAGCCTTAACGTAAAAGAATCTGGTTTTCCACTTCGTGATACCCTTGGGAGGGGTCATCAGCTTAGGGCTCCCATACCGTTGGCCAAAAGAAAAAAAAAAACCCAGTATTCACCGTCAACTGGTAGAACCGCCGGAAGCTTTCAACAGTAGGCTCTATTCCGAGAGCACGAAAAGTATACTCAAAATTCTGAATCCGGATCATGCCAAACGGACTCAGTTGGGAGATATGAATCTTGTAAAACTCCAAAATCTCTGCAACAAACACAGTCAATGGTAACCGGAGATTACCATCAACAAAGAAATCGGCCCACATAGTGACGTAACCGGCCGGAGCATCGGCACCGGTCTCACCTTCTTGTGGGTGGATGGCCCCATACTCTTGGGGCATCTGAATACTGGTCATCAGGGTGTCAAACTGACCCTTCGACCACTTTAGCACTGGTAAGCCCCCGCCAGGGGCACCACCACCTTCTTCTTCCTCTTCCGCCACCGTCGGCGATAAAGGATCCGGGTTTTCACCCTCAGCATTATGTGGATTCGATGGTTCAGCCATCGGAGAATGTAACGAAGAAGAAAAAATATGAGTTCAAAAACTCACACCTCACCGGAAAATCAAACGAATGATCGGAGAAGACAAAGGAGTTCTCTCTTTCTTTCACCGGAAGTTTTTTGAAATTTCGAACAAGTGAGGGGAAATCAAACGGTTTCCCCTTATATACCCATCGCAATTAATGCGGGGCAGAAACCGAATCATCACGTTTGAAAAGAGCGAGTTATGCGACGCCACGTGTTCAAGCGACGGTTCCGCTGACGGTTACCACTCGCGAGTGGCCGCCCACGCGCCTGATAACATGAGACTTTTACACTACTGCTACAGTGCATTTATGACCTTGGGCAGTGCAAACGTCCTTTCATATCAGCACATGCCAGGAAATCCTACCAACTTTCACCAACTCACACGTGCCTTCAGCCACGTATGCGGCACAAAAGCGACAACATTATCCAAACGTAAGCGGCATGCGGTTTCTCTGGTATACTGCACCATACCCATACCGCATGTCGTTTTTTACATACCCCTCAAAATAGGCAAAATAAATATCTCTACATTATGTAAAGGGGTATACCCAATATCCGCATATACCAACGAGCACACGTGGAATATGCGGAGATGACACACACAAGCCTGTACAGGTGTGTCAGATACTCAGAACCAGCGTTGTTCTTTGGACTGCGAAAACCGCTTCTCAGGATGCGGCAAACCGCATTCCATGCAAGCTTCTTCAAGTTTCAAATCCCTCGTGTCCGGTTCACAACCACAGAGGGGATGCAAACAGCTTCTCCTTAGGATAAAGGACAAGTATGCTGAGCAACCGCACATCAGCAACCCTGACTCCTGATCCTTCAAGAGCCACATACAAGCTTCAAGCTCTTTAGAAGCGAGTTCTTTGCTGCAAACCACAGACACTCACGAGTAGCAGCGGTGAAATACAAGTACGCAGACGATAGCTACGGAAGAGCCACGACTAAACCGCCACGCGGTTGATCAAAGCTACTTCCAGGAAAACTGCTTTCCAACTAAGCGTGAAGGAAAGTGGTTACAGAACGTATGCGGACGAATTTAACCCAGATTCCTAAGAAAATAAGGTGATCCCCTTGAACAACAAAACAAGAAACAGTGGTAACAAGTCTGCTTATGACTTTGTTTGCCCACCTATGAACTACATAGAATAAACAATGGTGGGCATTACCATGCCTATGACCATGTTTATTTGACCATTATCCAGATTCCCATTGTTCGACCAAACACGGCCAACAATGACCCAAGTACCGCACATCGTTCGACCATACATGGCCAACGGTATGCGGCAACGAGGTAACAACAAAGGACGTGCGGTTACTTGAGAGCTAAACTGGGGAACACGAACACCCCACAAAGCAGGGATCATCGTTGCGTGTCCAGTTGATAAACATAGAGCTTGAGCAAAGCACTTACATCAGCTGACGCAGGGGTTACAACTAGAGTTGCGATCACGGACATCTTCCGTCACTATCTCAAAGGTTGGTTAAAGCCCTGCTAACATCTTCAGTCACCATCTCAAAGGTTGGTTCGAAACACCAACAGGTGGCAGATGACATCAGAAAAAGGTAGACCATATTACCGGATCAAATCCTTGGCTAAGAATTTCGCGTCAGACGGAACTTGCTCACCGGTACGGAAGAGACGTCACACGACTCTACCGGACCCCCAGCTTGATTTACTTGAAGCAGGAGCCATCTGCATGGCCCATATTCTACCTTCTAGACACCATAGTCCAGTATTCCTCCCGCATGCAACTTGCATAAGGAAGCAACACTAGACTGGGGGGACTTGAAGGGGTATGGTCCCAAATCTCGCGTCAGCACAACCGTGAGTGACCATTACCCTTATCAAAAACCCCCACCAGCAAGAACTTATCTGTGTCCGTGCGGGCACGCGCGAACACAGCGGTCGAAACCAATCTGTCAAGTGATAAGAAGACTTACCTTAAGGACGAAAACGGATGTTACGCATAGCGATGCGGCCTGGCACCGCATCCTACGAACATTTTCGTCACGACAAGGGAGCTTGACAACAGTAACAGTCACCAAGCGGCGATGAGGCACGGCACCGCATCCCGCATCATCTTGGCCAGAACAAGAACGCGGGAACAACATCAGTTACCGCAAGCAGTGATGCGGCCCGACACCGCATCCTGCCTACAAAGCAAGTGGGTTTGACACCACAGTGCAAGTGGCACTGTGGACAGTCACCTGTCAGCCCACATTTAAGCAACAGACTGACACCACAGCAGGACGTGGCATCAACACCGTAACCGACAGCCCTGACACACCTATAGGAGGCTGTGCGATGTCAGACTAGCCACTCAACTACCCTCCTTCACTCCTCGGCTATAAATACCCATCCCAAACCAGGTTTGAGGTATCTCTTCACAACTCTCTCACTACTACTACTATCACACTTTGCTTCCCAAGCAAATTACTGATTCTCACGCCGGAGAGTGGTAACAAGGAGCACCCCCCACCCCATTCTCCTTGTTACGAGTCACGGTTTGTTTCCTTGTGCAGGAGATCAACCAGCAGACGATCCAGCCAGCGATCCTCGGAAAGAAGGGATTAACCCTACTTGACGAGACCAGTGTGTTAACCACCTCGGTTAACCATTGTTTCATCAGTAGTTGTTGATGGTCTAAGTGTGAGGGTAGAAGAGTGGTAGAGAGAGTTGTGTGTATGGAGGAGAGAGAGATAGTAAAATGGTAGGGTCTATGTTTTAGGACAGTGGTGCCACTAAATAGGGTAGTTTATGGACTATGATAGTGGATGGTTTAAGTGACGTGACGTAAGGAGATTGACAGGAATTTGAGTATAGGGTCTGAGCACACCTTCCCCCTAAGGAGTGAATGAGCCTTGGGAATTGTAGATCGAATCATGGTTTTGGATAAATCCTCATATGTAGTATAAACGAAACATGTTCATTAATATACACACTTGGTACCAAACTTTTGGAACTTAAATTCTTTGAATTGTATATATTGTAAACTATTATATGCATCCGCTTATATTCGAAATTGGAAAAATTCAGACTGTTGTAGAACAATTTGATGCTTACAACACAAGAAACTCTGTTAATTTTCTTTTACAGAAATGAAACTTGTAATGTTAATAAGATTTGAGCATTGATCTCTTGAGAAAGGTGTTTATCCGTAATGCTATCTTCTTCTTCGCTTTGCTGTTAATTGCCATAGATCACTATCAGCAGTAGTGTTTTGAGTGAATTTATATTGTTATTAAATGATACAAGTCTATATGTAGCTGAAGCTGGCCGGAGTCACCGGGTTTTGAATAGCAAAAAACCCTTAAAACCTTTTTCTTGTCATTTCAACAAAAATATGAAACATAGAATTTTAATTTTTGGGGTTGAATAAATATATCTAATTCTTATTTCAGCTAGAATCTGGGAAAATATAATGTATTTACGAGTCTTATTTCAGAAAATATATAGGGAAATAATGTATAAATAATGTCATACTTGTCTTGAGGAAAGTTCTACAAATCAAGTTTTTTTTGTCTACAAAATCAACCGCATGTAGCCTTTCTTCAATCAATAATGTCATACTTGTCTTCAGGAAAGTTCTGCAAATCAAGTTTTTTTGTCTACAAAATCAACCGCATATAGCCTTTCTTCAATCAACAACCTACTACTCACTATATGATCATACTTTTTTATATTAAATTAAAATTTTAATTAGTATACTTTTGTACTCATTTAACATATGCCTAATTATTGTGTGGTTGTAAATTGTATATATTATATATGTGAATGTAATAAATAAGAAAGTGATTGTGATTGTGATGAAGGACAGTGAGTGAAATATAACACAACCCCCATACATGTAGTAGATGATGATAGTGAAATATAATATAATATAACATAACATAACATAACCCTATATATGTATACATACAAAGACTTATCCATATGCATATACGTAGAGCTACATAAATTATGGGTAACATTTTTCTAAGCTACAATATCTTAGAAAAAATGTTAGTGAAAATGTGCTTTTGACTAGTTTTTGATGATAAATTATTGGATTTATATGAGTTATATTGATAATTATTTATGGGTATATGTTCTACCTAAGAGTTTCACAAGCTAACGAAGCCACATCCAAATCAGTGCTGAGATGAATAAGATATCGATACTCAAAGTTGAGTAGTTGAAATTGATATTTCTAAAAGTTTGGTGACTCTAATACAAATTTTTATCTTTCTCATAAGAGAGTTGTTTTGATTTTACTATTTCAAGAATCATTACAGAGCTTTCGATTATCTCTCATAATTATATTTAATTTGACATTAACATGTCATGAATTAAATAAAGTTTTTATTTAACTTATAAAATTATTTTAATTGTGTTTAAATAAAGAGTAAACTTCCGTTTTGCTCCCTATGGTTTGGTCATTTTAACGGTTTTGCTCAAATAGTTTAAAAATAGCCATTTCCCTCCCTGATTTTTCTAACTTATCTTCATTTTACTCCCAGCCTCTAACTCTATCAGGGAGGAAACTGGCGAAAAACTCGAAAGATTAAGGAGCAAACTGGCGACAAACTCGAAAGACCAGGGAGGAAAACGGCTATTTTTAAACTATTGAAGCAAAACCGTTAAAATGACCAAACCACAGGAAGCAAAACGAAAGTTTACTCTTAAATAAAAGTATATCTATAGAATTTTGATATAGTTATAAAGGTGACATTACAATGAAAAATTGTGAGAACAAGAGAAGAGAGACACTAGAGATATTATTCTTATCAAAAGTTTTATAGTATTTAGATAGAAATACTTTCTAGCTTTTCCATCATTATCATTATTAATTTCATATTTTTATTTTTCTACATAATTCGATACATCTTAACCTGGCATAACATCGGGCGTGCGAGCCATCTCCGGCAGTACACATACTGTTCTGATTGTTGTACACTGGGAGATAGACGTGTTCGTCTAAGAAGATGTGCGAAATTTGTTTTAAAGGACCTATGACAAACAGGATCTTCAACCACAATTGTCAATGACTATTTCTTTATTCTTGAAGCGATCAAGGTTCGTGCAACAAGGGTGCAGATAAAGTTTTCAAAAGATATCGGCCTAAATCAAGAATTCATGATTGGTATATATAATTTTCTTACATATTTTATTATATTTATATATTTTATGATATTATTTGATAAAATGCGAACCAATTCCTACACTATCTACCAACCAAAATTTTTTAATATTATTTTTGTATCTTATTAATTTTTTGCGGTAGTAAATAAAATAAATAACATATATTGTGCAGGGTTCAAATAAAAAGATTTTTTTTTTTTTTTGCAAAAACAAAAAGAATAAGTTTTAAACTAATCAATATACTTCATTTCATATATGGATTTAACTAGTAAGATTGTCCGCGCTATGCTGCGGGGTTTTGATCAATACCTATTTTTAAATTAATTGAAAATGAAAACGTAAACGATGTCTTAAATATAATAGTTTGGGTACTTTTACTATTTTAGTCAAAATCTCAAACTTTTTACATCTGGGTCCCTGTGGTTTGCATTTTGTTGCCATTTTAGTCCAAAACTCAAAATATCTCATTTTTGACTATTTTAAGATCCCTTTTTTGTCTTTATCTGCAGGGGTAGTTTGGTCATTTTAATTTACTCTTTTAATAAATTAAAACAAAATTAATTATATATATATTATATATATATATATATATACATACAAACATTCACACACATACCCATCCTCTGTCTTTCCACACTCCTCATCCTCTCTCACTTCACCCCACTTTCTCTCTCTAAACAAACCTCCACCGATGAAGACGACGACGAAGACCTCAGCTTCCTCGAAGAACCAGAACCTTCACCTTCACCTTCACCCACCTCAACCCACGATCCAGATCTCCCAGATTTCGACGAATTCCCCGGAGACGAAGATGACGACTTCGAAAACTACAACTACGACGAAGAAGACGACGACTTCGAACTCCCTTCAGATTTCAAATACGAAGAAGATGTATCAACGAACACCCAGCGTTGTTTGAGGTGGTTCTTGAAACGGATCTGGTCGTCGGAGAGGGCTTTCTCGGTGGCGGTTGCTGTATTGCGAAGATGGTGGTTAGTGGAGTGGGGTGGTGTTTGATGGTTGATGATGATGGTTTCTGGGGGCGGTGATGGTAGATGGGGGCGGTGGTGGCTGGTGTTTGCTGCTGGTGGTGTAGAGAGATGGGGGCGGTGGTGGCAGCCGCAATCACCGGCGTCATTCATCGTCTCCGTCAGGTATGTTCTTCTCTCGTTCTCTCTTATGGGGTTTTTGAATGATTCATGTTGCTGGGTTTGGTTCAGGTCAACATTGAAAATAAAAGTGTCATCTTTTTTGGTTTGGGATGAGGGTTATAAAAGGTCAGAGGTATCATGTCACACCCCAACCAATGGCGGAAACATCGGGATGAGACGAAATGTGAAGATTGCTAGAGACATCATAACACTATTTGTGACAATATTTAATAAATCGATTTCATTTCATAAAGTAAATTGTCAACATTACAAGAAATTCAAATACAACAAGTTCAAAGAAGTACATAACAACATAAGCAAAATTGATACAACATATTAAACCTAAACGTCTATATGTGTATCTAGGCATCAACGCTACTTCTTTTCATAGCATCGTCATCATCAACCTGTAACATGTTTAAAATACAATTCAATGCAAAATCAAAGGCGAGTATACAAGTTTGGTACGTACATAGCATAAGATAAGTTTTAAACAATTCCTCATAGCAAGCAGGTGATTCAAGATAAACAATAAATTTGGCATGTGTCTAACATATCAAACCAATAATGAAACGGAATATGCTCATGACATAACCACAAGTCTACGGGCGGGTCGTTAATCCTATAGCGCTATATATGTCATGGTTTGGCTCGTACGAAGTTAATGATAAGTTTAACACATAATGTCCTCAACCCAAGTTTGAAGTATCAAGCAAACACGTATACAAGCATGTTATAGGAATGTTCATGTGTTTAAGCAAAATGTTCATGTGTAAGTTTTGTTAAGTAAACATGTTACGCCCCAAAAGTGATAAAAGTAAAGAGGGGGATACGAGTATACTCACGGTTTTGCAAGCTTTCCAACTTGAATCCGTGAAGAGTTGATTGATGGAGGGAACACCAAGTTATCCTACAAGAGGAAAAGTCAAGGCGTATGAGTAATTGGGAAGAATGATGGGATATTCGGACTTAAGATTCAAGGAATGACAAAGTAAATATTATGAAAAATATTCACTATGGTATTAGCACTTGTCTTGACACTATAGTAATCCCTAAGGATTGTATGTGATTTCATAAGTTCAAGACCTATTAGAATCGTGACAAGGAACTATACACATAGTGAGAAACTTATTAACTTGGTAGAAGATTTATATAATCACTATCAAGGGTTCGGTTTATAATATATACATAATAATATATTTAGTCATGTAGGAGGCGGGAGGTTGAACCTTCCACTTTGGTACCTCTTGGTGTCATGTAAGTCAAGTAAGAGGTGGGAGATGAAACCCTCCACTTTGGTACCTCGAATGATTTATTAACATATAGGTCATGTAGGAGGTAGGAAGACGAATCTTCTCTTTAGGAACCTCATAGATATGTATAAGAAATGATACAACTAAACTAAGCAAAACATCAAGAGGTGTGTGGACTTGTATGTAGGTTACCCTAGGCTAACCATGTAGTCACACTATCTTCAAGTTCAAGACTTGGCACCACTTGTGAGCTAATAACTCGATTAAAACAGAAAGTTTGGAGTGTTTAGACACTCCTATTTAGTGTAAAACATCCTTGGTTTAGCTTTACTAATCATATTATGGACTAGAAGCATAAGAACACAAGCTTGTTTGAAGTATTCAAGAGTTTAAGAAAGTTCGAAACAAAACAGAAAGTTTATGGACAATTTCAGGGCGCTTCCAGGTCTGATTTCTGCAAGGAGAAACCAAGGAATCAAACCCCATGATTATCCAAGCAAGTAGGAAGAAGAATCAAGTAATATGGTTGAGTTTTGAGCAAGTTATGCTCACTTTTGTATGAAGGTATGAATCTGTCCGAATTTCAGAATCTTGCAAGAACTTGAGAGTGATTTTGGAGAGATTTGAGAGTGTTGAAAGTGTAGAATGGCTTGGAGAAGATGGGTATTTATAGGGGGTGAGTTTAGGGTTGATTTGAGGTGTTTAAAGGTGGTTTAGAGCTGATTGGAGGAGGTGAGAACTTGGGATTTCGTGCATAATCGCGGAGATTACAAGCTGCTGTCCCGCCAGACCCCCTTACGGACCGTAAGGGTAGGAGGCTTACGCTCCGTAAGCCACAGGCAGAAAGCACAAAATTTTATTTTATGTTTTATTGTTTTGCAACTTGACCCAAAGTTATTTAGGACGGGTTTTGTGACTTATTTAAGGTTCCTAAGCACATGTAACATGTTCTAAGGGTTGCACAAGTATCAAAAGAATAATATTAAGTATAAAACTCGTATATAATCACGGCATCAAGTGTGTATGTTACGTATTTATGGATTCAACGTATGTTTGTAAGCATCACGAATAAGTATCAAATTGTTCCACCAACAAATGTACAATTATGTATGAAATATGTGTAACACGTATTTAAAGAAATGCAAGTTTTCATTCATGATTCAAGTCTCGAGTTTACAACGATTACGAAGAAAGAACGATTACAAGTGCACAAGGTTTCCAAAAATAGAAACACGAACAAGACTTGCTATAAATGGAAAGTACAAATAAGCAGGGCATTACATATCAGGTTAATGAAGATATTGCAGATTCAAAGTCAATGAGTTTGACTACAATTAGAAGTTGGATGCTTTGAATTTGATCATGAATTTGGGAAGTCAAACTCAATTTTGCAGGATTGATATTGATATAATCTGGGCCAAAATAGAAAATCATCACTTTTATGGGTTCTGGTATAATAGTGTTCCGATTGCTATTGAGAATCAAATGCAACATCATGGGAGCAGGAAACCGTCTCCGTAAGCTGCAGATGTACCTGACTCGATCTGGTGTTTAAAGAACTCACCGATTTGTTTCTCGAACTGAAACCTTTTGCTTCTCGAACTGGAACGGTTTGGTCTGGACCGGCGGCGGTGACGGAGTACTCTGCCACACGGTGGCGCCGGAAATCGAAGACGCCGGAAAGAGAAGTTCAGATTGGATGATTTTGGAGAGTGATTTGGGGGGGTTTTGAATAGAGTTGTTTCTGCATTTTGGGGATGATGAACAGCTTTTATTAATATGTTATATTAATTATTAATATGTTAAATGAAAAGCAAAATGACCAAAATGCCCCTGAACTAAAAGACAAAATAGGAGGTTGCAACAGTAAAAAAAAAGGGGGGGGGGGGGGGTTTGAGTTTTGGACTAAAATGGCAACAAAATGCAAACCACAGGGACCCAGATGTAAAAAGTTTGAGATTTGGACTAAAATGGCAAAAGTGCCCAAACCACAGGGACCAAAATGGCAGTTTACTCTAAATATAATTTTAGTGAAAAAGGAATGTAAAACTAAAATATAAACGTAAAGAAAAGTAAAAAGTAAAAATAATAAAATCCAAAAAATCTCAAAAATCCAATAGGATGAAACCACTATTCACACAACTTACTAATTGTAATCAAATCACGTTAATACTAAAAGACGGGTAAAGTACCGTTAGTGGTAAAAATTAACCCGGTAAATATTAGGATTTAAATAAATAAACCTAATATAAAATAAAAAGTGAACAAATGCTTTTGAAGAAATAAAGTTTATAAAAGGCCGAGTTAACGAGACTTAAAATAAACTTAGTTGTAATCTTCCTGAACCCACTAAGTTAACTAAGAATGTTTAACCTAGTTAATTAGAAGGAATATTATTGGAATTAAGTGGGTTGTGGTCTACTTAATAAATAAACCAAACATGAGGGGGCCAAAGTAGGATAACTTGAAAGTTGTATAAAAAATGAAATAAACAAAATCAAACACACAGTGTGTGTGTTCTGGACTTCTGGTTCGACCAGAAGAAGCTCCTAGGAGCTCATAACCCTAATTCTAACAAAATCATCAAATTGAAGGGCTAAACGAAGCTCAAATTCATAATTGAACGTGAATTAATGATCACCCAAACTAGGGGATCATAAGGTATGTAAAATTTTGATGATTCTTGAAGTTGTGAAAATGATGAACATCATAAGTGCGAATTATGTATGAATTATAGAAGCTATGGCTGAATTGGTGATGTATAATTGCTTAGGAACAAAACCCTAAGTGAAAATTATACATATATTGCCTTGAATTGAATGTTTAGATGATTTACCACACTAAAATAAGTGGGTTTTAATCATATGATAAAATTGATGATATAATTATGATTAGAATCATCATACCTGATAGTAATAAGAAGATACTTGGACAAATTGTGTGTTTGAGTAGATAAATAATACTTGCCATGAAATGGGTTTTATATGATAAGATGAAAATTGATGATATATTCATGTTGAATGATGTTTGATATCATCATGTGTTAAAAATGATTAAAGTTGTGATAATTTGATGAATTATGGTTACAAAAACTTGATTGAATAAGTAGTTAAAATGGTAGCATAAGAATGATGCTTACCGGATGACAAAGTACTTAAACGAGTAGTTGAGCTACATCGTTTAAATACTTATGTCAATAGGCAGTTTTACTTTAAAGTCAAACTGACCAATAATACAATCGAATGACAATTTCGACATAAAAACCGTAAGATGGAATAGTCGTGATTGATTATAACTAATCTAACCATCTTACAAATTACAATGATAGTTTGATGCTTGACAAGCTAGGTGGAAGCTTGGGAAGGAAACGGGTCAAACAAATCAAGTATGAAGGAAAAGCATAATTTGGATGCAAGGTATGTAAAGCTTACACTCTTGTTAATTTACAGAATATTTCTTATCATATTGATTACAATAAGATGAATAAATATTTGAAATATGATTATTCGGTTATGCTATGATGAATAGAAAATGAGTTTTGAATGGTTATCTTATAAGGTAAGCCAAATGAATAATAAGGGTAAAACGGTAATTCGGTCACGCGTTAACGATAACCGTTAGTTTTTGAAAGACACTTTATGGCATAAGCCATGATGGGTCAAAAGACTTAAGAAGTGAAGTTATAAGTAATGTGACCGTACGGTGTAATACGAGTGTTTTCGAGTTTTAGTAAAATCGAGCAAAATGCGTTAGAAAAGCGTATGTTAACGGAATAAACAAACATGTATAAATGCACAATGGAACATATCAAGAATAGCACATAAAGAGTGGAATAATGAAGTAATTATTAACACGTAAAAAAAGTATGTCAAGAATAACACATAAAGGGTAGAATCAATAAAACAGGTACTAGCACATAATAAAACAAGTATAGCATGTCAAGTGTTAACACATAAGTGACATATATGCTTAAAAGATCAAAAGAGAATAAATGAAATCAAATAAAGTAGTATGCAAGTAATTTCAAGCAAAACATGAGAATGAAGCACTAAAACTATAGACTAGGTGAAAGCATTCCTACTTTTCCTAATTCCCTATAGTTATGGCTCTGATACCAATCTGTCACACCCCAACCGATGGCGGAAACATCGGGATGAGACAAAAACTAGATTGCAAGAGACATCATAACGCTATGTGACAATATTATTTAAATCCAATTTCATAAATGACTAAAATTTAAATACAACGTTTCAAATAAAGACAAACTGCAACAAACATTGTTTATTATTGAAATGAGTATCTAAGTCCGTCCTAACTTGATTTCTTCATCATCTTGTCTATAAACCTGCAACATGTGTTAAAATAGAGTTCAATGCAAAAGCAAAGGCGAGTATACAAGTTTTTCATACGTAGCATAAAAAGAATAGTTTCAAACAATTCCATGTGGCAAGCTCTTGATACAAGATAAACAAAAAATTCGGCATGTGTCTAACATATCAAACCAATGATGAAACGCAATATGCTCATGACATAACCACAAGTCTACGGGCGGTGCGTTAATCCTATAGCGCTATATATGTCACGTATAGTCTCGTACGAAGTTAATGATAAGTCTAACACAAGATGTCCTCAACCCAAGTTTAATGTATCAAGTAATCAAATAAGCATGCGTGTAATAGGAATGTTTATGTATTATGATAAAGTTTGTGTGTAGGTTTGTAAATAACATGTTACGCCCCAAAAAGTGGTAAACGAAAAAGGGGTTCAAGTATACTCACAAAATTGCCAAGTCTTCTGATTATCCAAGTGTTGACGAGCGTAAGAGATTAGGAGGAAGGAACGCCAAAGTCTCGAGTTTATGAGTGGTTGCGATTGCGACTCCTGGTGAAATAACGCACGGGTAAAGATTGGAGCAAATCAAGATAACGAACGAGAGTGTTTGACCTAGATATTTAAAATATCACAAACTCGTTATTATTTATAGGTAAAGAAAATAAGAAATCCTAATATTTATTGTTTATAGATTAAATATTTAAATATTTTATTTTATCATAAAAATTAACATTAGTGTTATAAAAGAATTATAATAATTTGTTAAGTGATTATGTTAGTTCTATATTGAAGGTTTTATTTAAAGAAATAAGTTAATCAAATAAAACTTTTGGATTTGAATTATACTTACTAATTCAAAAAATTGGTTTAAGAAAATAAATTTTGGTTTATATAAACATGTTTCAAAAAGAAAACGTATTGTATAACAAACTTTAGTTTATATATAAACGCGTTTCGTTTAAAGAAATACATGTTTTATTTTGCGGATTTTTACGAAAAACGGGCAGAGTTTCCTCTGTTTTTGGACAATCCCGACGATACTAGTTGTCGATACCATTGTCAAAATTCAACAATTATTCAATGTTACATATAACAGGTTGTCGATACAATTTATTTAAAGTTCGATTCCGCGACTAAAATGACAACATAAATAATAAAATGAACTTCTAGACGTTTAGGATTTTACCGAACATCGAGTCTGGCCGGATTGACCGAGTTGACTCGATACCCGAACCCAAAATTATGCCGCGACCCGGACCGAACCGCTGACTGCGTTTGACCAGCCTTGACCAGAAAAGAAAACTAAAACAAGACACGCATCAAGACCCGAACAACTCTCACTTGAATCAAATCCAAAACTGAACCGAATAAACTGAAAACTTTACCTGAACCGAGACCCGAACCGAACCTAGTGTTGACTGAGAGTTGACCAGAACTCGAACATCGAACCTGAAACAACAAATTCCACAGCCTTGAATCGACTTAACACTTGAAATAGAACTGAGTCGAACATACCCCAAATCTGAGGAACCGGACCCGACCCAAAGCCCAACTCCAGACCCGACGCTGCGGGTGTCCACCGGCGGCTCCGCCGCCCTTACGTCGCCGGTTGCCACCTTAAACGAAGAAGGTCAACCTGAGAGTGTCGGATCGAGAAGACTTAAAAGAAAATACACGGGTTTAGGGTTTACCGGAAGCTGAGACTTCGATCAATGGGGTTGTCGTCGCCTATGCGGCCACCGTCGCCACCGAACCAGGTCCGCCGGAGAAGAAGGAGTCGCCGGTGAAGAAAATGACGCTGAAATTTCTGTCTGTCTCTCTCGTCTCGACCTCTCTCTCTTTCGCGGCCTCGCCGCCGTACGCCGCCACCACCACTGTGGTGGCTGGCCTTTCAACAGAGCTGGGGTGAGAGGGGTGTGTGAGTATGAGGGAGATGGTTGTGGTTTATCTTGTGAAGATGAAGTCTTATCTCTTTTTTTGTGGGTATGTTGTGTATTAGTAGACAACAAAGAGAACAGAAGGGAAAACATGTTATGTGCGGCTGATCAAGTGTTGTTTAGGGTTTCACTAGAATTTTATACATAGGGTTTATTTAGTTAGTGGGCTTTGGGCTTGGGCCCAAGGCCCACAAGTCCATCTCGAGTGTTTAAGCGGCCCGAAAGTTCCTACGAACTCGTTTTCAAAACCAAATCGTTGTAGAATGCCGTATAATAATATTTTAAAGTTTAAGTACGTGAAATAATGTCGGTGTTCGATATTGTGTGCGTTCGTTTGTCGGTCACGTTAAAAGCGCGTAAAAATGCGTAGTTTTTCCGTTTTTAATTCACTTTTCTATCAGATTTCAATGGTGATTCTAAAAATATGAAACGAACACGAATTTTCTAAAAAAAAATGCGAATGCGAAAATACGAGGCGTTACAGTCTCCCCTCCTTTAGGAAATTTCGTCCCGAAATTTATTCAAGAGGAAGATCTTAAGAAGGATGGAAGGATAGGTTTGACATCTATACATAACGGTTTTAGATGTAACGACCAACTACGGGCGTTTGCACATGAATAAAGAACAGAAAGGTAGCTTCAAAAGTAAGGAGGTAGATTATGATTCGAACGTTTAAACTGATTTATTGTAACGGGGTTCGTATAAAAGACAGAGAATAATGGAGAGTAATAAGAGTATAATAGTGAACGATTGACCTTTAATAAACAAATACAAGTATAAGAATAGCCTAAGTATCTGATAGACAAAATTAGCTTGCTAATAATGGAGGCTCGTCGTGGATAATCGGATATAATGCGTTTGTGAGTTGTTTAAAGTTTGTATTAGGTCAAAAGGTCTGCAAAACACATAATTTCTCATGGCGCGTTTTACGAAAGTTTGGTAACATGGTGAAAGCACTTATATAAAGGATATACCAGCGGCGTATCCACCATGTTTTGACCACATTACGTCCGTTTCGTATTCGGTGTCATGTTACGTTCCGTGTCTTACCATACACAGTAGTACACTCTATGTTTTTTTCATACGCCTATCACTATAATCCCGTGTCCACCCGTGATTATACCGATCGTCGCATGATCCGCATAGCTTGTACTAGTTGCGTATGAATTTAAGGTACTCATAAATTCTGAAAATAAGGTTGCGTATAAATAGGGATGTAGCATATACGCATGTTTGCATTAAATAGTATAAGGCCGACGGAAGCGAATCCCTAAGGTTTCGCTCGCGTACGGTGCGAATGTGTGAGTTTCGAGCATGAATAAAAGCATGAGCATAGTATAAGTTTAAATATGAACACGTACGTGAGCATAAACACAAAACGCATGACATGAGTATGAGTAAAAGGATAAGCATAATGTGTATGAAAAATAAGTATAAGTGTAAGTACAAACATGAGTATAAGTATAAACACAAAGCGTATGAGTATGAATACGAGTATAAGTGTGAACATAAGATGTATGTGCATAGATATGAACGTGAATATAGGTGTAAAACATGAAGGTTTAAGTATGAATAAAATATATGTGTATGTATAATAGTGTAAACAAGGTTGTATATGCGTAAATGAGAACATAAAATGTATGAAGATGAATATGAATGTAATATAAACATGAATGTAAGTAAATGTATAATTGTGGGTGCATGTATAACGTAAAACGTATGAATTTTGAATCGTGAGTATAACATAAATGTGTAAGTGTGAACATTAGTGAAGGCATAAAATGTATAAGTATGGATGTAGGAAATAATGATTTTGTTTAAAGTATAAATCGAACTACATGAGTTTATGCGCGTAAAAGTTTAAAAGTTTTGAGTGTGAAAGAAAAGGGGAACGAGTGACACGCGTGAGATTGTCGTGAGATATTGACTAAAACGTGTAAAATGATATGCATATATAGTTGTTTGCGCAAACGTGAAGTTAAATTGATTGAGTTGTCATGGAATGCAGAATCTAGTTTGCGAGTGTAAGGGGATATAAAACAGCTATCGGTTACGTGAAACGTACTTTGTAAAAAGAATGGAAATGCTACTACGGTTTTAAAAAAGGTTACATAAGTTGAAAATTTGTCGGTCCTTATGAAGTTTCCTTGCCCACGTGTCTTGGATTTAATTGACGTATCGAGTGAGGTTTTGAAAAGTTCTATAGATTAATAAGTTCGCATTGTTTTAAGAAATTTTGTATTAGAACTTCGAAGTTTACAGATTTTTGTGAAAGAAAAAAAAAATTGATCCTTAGAAAAGAAGTTTGATATATGGACTTAGTGTTTGCTGAAAAAGTGTCTTTTAATAAAATGTTTTATTGCTTTTGGAAGAAGTTTTAGTAAATGTTGAATAATATTTGTAATATTTTATAAGTGTTTCAATAGTTATGTTGAATACAAAATTTTGTGGGCAATGGTTTTGTTGGACCGATTAAGTTGATTAGTAGCATTTTGTGAAATTTTGAATATCGGGGAATAAGTGTTTATGGTAAAAGCTAAGAATTTTGTGTGTGTTAACAATATGAAAATAAATTGTAGGATAAGAAGTTCGTTTATATAAACAACGCATTTTGAAATAATTAGGGATTGGACTAATGATAAACGGTTTAGATACACATGTGATCGTGTTTACATAATATAGTCTATTTAAAATAAGGTATTGGTAACGATCACCTAGTTAAGGGAATAACCCCAAATCCGTTGGTGAGTTCGTTGTAAGATGAGAAAAGAAGCGGAGTTAATCGTCAAGGTAAGGAAATCACTCCTATTTTGATGATATATCTCCACTCGTTGTTACAAAAGTGTGAATAAAATTACGTGAAATTATGCATGCTAATAATGTATATTCGTTTGAAAAGTAATAGTATGATGTATGAGTAAAAGTGAAATCTCAAAAATTGTTCAAAATTGACAAAAGAGGGTTCCATTATAAAAGATTGGAAATAATAAAGCGTAAGTTTGATGAAAAGAAACTTGGGTGGTTCCAAAACGGAACGTTGACTAACCAAAGTGGTCGAAGAGTCTTTTAAATTTGAGAGCATGCTTTGGCCTAATAGGTGAAATACTCTCGCCGACACGTCGATTAACGGTATTTACCCTTCCGGTTATTACATGTTCCAATTCAATCGACAATTCGAGAGTTGGCGGGATTTATAAAAATCAAGGAGTGGGACTAGTCGACGAGATGCGGGTTTCACCCCTAACTTGACGACTTCGTACCCTAAGCGTGGTTGTCACTCGTCGGGTCAAAGTAAAATTTCGACACGTTGACGAGGGTCCAATAGGATTTAAATTTGAAATTTCCATTAAGATGTGGATTTCACTCCTAACTTAATGGTGAATCTCGTGCAAAAATAGAACCAACGGAATGAGAGTCGTTTACCAAATTGTGGCTTTCACGCCTATTTTGGTAAACTCGTCTCATTTGTGTAATACGAGTGTTTTCGAGTTTTAGTAAAATCGAGCAAAATGCGTTAGAAAAGCGTATGTTAACGGAATAAACAAACATGTATAAACGCACAATGGAACATATCAAGAATAGCACATAAAGAGTGGAATTTATTCAATGTTTTTGGACAATCCTGACGATACTAGTTGTCGATAACATTGTCAAAATTCAACAATTATTCAATGTTACATATAACAGGTTGTCGATACAATTTATTTAAAGGTCGATTCCGCAACTAAAATGACAACATAAATAATAAATGAACTTCTAGACGTTTAGGATTTTACCGAACATCGAGTCTGGCCGGATTGACCGAGTTGACTCGATACCCGAACCCAAAATTATGCCGCGACCCGGACCGAACCGATGACTGCGTTTGACCAGCCTTGACCAGAAAAGAAAACTAAAACAAGACACGCATCAAGACCCGAACAACTCTCACTTGAATCAAATCCAAAACTGAACCGAATAAACTGAAAACTTTACCTGAACCGAGACCCGAACCGAACCTAGTGTTGACTGATAGTTGACCAGAACTCAAACATCGAACCTGAAACAACAAATTCCACAGCCTTGAATCGACTTAACACTTGAAATAGAACTGAGTCGAACATAACCCAAATCTGAGGAACCGGACCCGACCCAAAGCCCAACTCGAGACCCGACGCTGCGGGTGTCCACTGGCGGCTCCGCCGCCCTTCCGTCGCCGGTTGCCACCTTAAACGAAGAAGGTCAACCTGAGAGTGTCGGATCGAGAAGACTTAAAAGAAAATACACGGGTTTAGGGTTTACCGGAAGCTGAGACTTCGATCAATGGGGTTGTCGTCGCCTATGCGGCCACCGTCTCCACCGAACCAGGTCCGCTGGAGAAGAAGGAGTCGCCGGTGAAGAAAATGACGCTGAAATTTCTGTCTCTCTCTCTCTCGTCTCAACCTCTCTTTCTCTTCTCTCTCTTTCACGGCCGCGCCGCCGTACGCCGCAACCACCACTGTGGTGGCCGGCCTTTCAACAGAGCTGGGGTGAGAGGGGTGTGTGAGTATTAGGGAGATGGTTGTGGTTTATCTTGTGAAGATGAAGTCTGATCTCTTTTTTTGTGCGTATGTTGTGTATTAGCAGACAACAAAGAGAACAGAAGGGAAAACTTGTTGTGTGCGGCTGATCAAGTGTTGTTTAGGGTTTCACTAGAATTTTATACATAGGGTTTATTTAGTTAGTTGGCTTTGGGCTTGGGCCCAAGGCCCACAAGTCCATCTCAAGTGTTTAAGCGGCCCGAAAGTTCCTACGAACTCGTTTTCAAAACCCAATCGTTGTAGAATGCCGTATAATAATATTTTAAAGTTTAAGTACGTGAAATAATGTCGGTGTTCGATATTGTGTGCGTTCATTTGTCGGTCGCGTTAAAAGCGCGTAAAAATGCGTAGTTTTTACGTTTTTAATTCACTTTTCGATCAGATTTCAATGGTGATTCTAAAAATATGAAACGAACACGAATTTTCTAAAAAAAAAATGCGAATGCGAAAATACGAGGCGTTACATATAGGCTTGAAGGTTTTGACTTATTTTTGAAAGATGTCACTTCCTTTTGTGACAAGTATGAGATTGAAATCGTGAACATGGAAGATAAGTATGTTGACCCGAAACATCGGAGAAGGAAAACTAACATCACTAACCGTCATCACTATGAGGTTCATAATTTCAACACGGTTCTCGATATGCAAATTCAAAAGTTTGGAAACCGTTTTAGTGAGGTAACCACTCAGTTGCTTACATGTATGAGTTCTTTGAGCCCGTGTCGTAGTTTTAGTGCCTTTAATATAACAAACATGCTAAAGTTGGCCGATTTGTATCCGTATGATTTTAACTTTGATGAAAAAGACAATCTTAAATATGAACTCGGCCACTACAGTGTTAATGTGAAAGAAGATGCGCGGTTTGCCAACATGAATGGAGTAAGTGATATTGCCAAAAAAGATGGTGGAAACAAGAAAACATATTGATTATCTGTTGGTCTATCGTTTAATAAAGTTATCACTAGTTTTAACGGTTGCAACGGCTAGTGTGGAAAGAAGTTTTTTCTTCAATGAAGCATGTGAAGACGGAATTGCGCAATAGGATGGGTGATGGATACATGAATGATTCTTGCATTTGTTACATTGAAAAAGAGTTCTTTCAACAAGTTTCCGTCGACGATGTAATGCAACGTTCTTAAAAGATGAAAACTCGTAGGGAGCAAGTATAAGTAGTTATTTTTAATTATTAAAGACTTTTTGATTTATATTATGTGATTTTATTAATTTTTAATGATGATGTTTGTTTTTATTATTGTATTTTTTTAATTATATGATGAACTTGTCCGATCCGAAATATCGAACTGACCCAAAAAAATTTATGTCCGCTACTATGAAATTGAAACATCGAAAAACAGTGACATCATTGGAAAAAATTCTTGGATCCGCCACTGTATAGAACAAGTCGCAGTTGATTCAACGACAAATATATATAGTGACAGATCTTGAGATGGTTCTTTTACCAAACAATAACCAAATAGTGATGGCATATACTTCATTTTTGGGATCAAATAACGAGATGCAAACACTACAACTAAAATATAAAACATAACATAATCCAAAATTCAAATACAACCATATAAGACATGTTACAAATAAATTCCTACATAATAAATACAACATGGGCAGACGATATCAAAATATTTTGATTATGACACCACCCTACCAACAACTGTACAACCAAAATATATATTATAATATTACCCAAAATACAAATACAATCTTTAGTCGTTACGACAAATTTTGAATGATTATACAACCAAATATGCCTGGTTAGTAATGAAATTCACAATGAAGAACACCGATTTCAATGATAAATGTTATAATTAATATCGACCAATTTTACACTGATACAACATGAGCACACAAGCAGAAAGATTTAATTCCGGGATAACCGATTTCAACAAATATATCAATTGGTTAATGGTAATGGGTGACGAGAGAGAAGTTGATGTGGTGGCTAGTGGTTTAGTAATGTGAAAAAGCGAGAGGGAGAGAGATCAAGATCCAGTGATGCATGGGCGGAGGATAATGGAGGCCTGGGTGCCCCAACCCTCACCGATTTTTCACGCGTATTGTTAATTTTACCAAAACTTTCCAAAAAAAGTTTTTTGTAGTGTAAAATATTGGATTTTTAAGAGTACGGCCTGGCGACCCCTACTGATTTGGATTTTTAGAGTCCGGCCCTCACCGAGTTTCTGTTCAAGCTCCGCCATTGGTATGATGTGAAAATGCCGCCACAGATTGAATTTCAACGGCACCTCTTAAAAAATCGTAGCCTAATTAACTGAAAATCTTATCAACATATTTGTGACGGAGTTAGTGACGATAATGCCAAAGCCACATATGGATTGGAAAATCTTATGTGAAAATGGTGACAGAGCTAGAGACAGTAATTCTGTCGTAAATTGGATTTTATCTACCACGACCTGATAGTGACAGAAATAATTATTTTTACTTTTATATCTAAATTTATGAATGATTTTAGCGACATAACAAATAATTTAGTTTTAGCACATTTATTAATAAATTTAGCCATGGAAAACATTATAATAATTAAAGCTACGGAATTAAGCAGAAATAGTTTATTTTTTAAGTTTTCTAAAGCTAATTTAGCGATGGAATAATCAATAATGAATTTCTTAACATTTTTAGAGTATAGATTACCATGTTCCTTCGCTAGTGCCATCGCAATTTAGTGACGGCTTGGATTTGTCGCAAACCACAGAAGTTTGCTATCGTCAAGAGTGAATTACACAAACAATTTCAGAAAATACTGAGTGAAAGAAAAAATAAAAATAAAAGAAGTAATGAAATTTAAAAATATCATAACACTGTTCAAAGTGAAGTGATGGTTCGAAGGTAGCTTTTAGCAACGATTGGGTATGATCTTTAATCCTTTTCTTCGAATTAAATGCATAGGAGTGTTCGCTTTCCTTTTCGGTCCATTGTTATCTTTCAGTGTCCAGATAATTAACTTTTTGGTTAGGTTTTAAATAAGCTCGAAAACGTGTCCTAGTGCTCAAATTTTAACGCAATGTCAGGATATATTAAAAAGTTTATTTGAATAGAAAGGCTATAAAGTAATCTTAACCAACTATTAAATAATCAATTACTAAGATTAAATGGATGAAATTGAACAAAAAAAAGAGGCGCGTGAGTTAGTTTGAGGGTATTCTAGTCTATCCAAGTCAATAGTTTCTTTCTTCTCCAATTTCTCATCATTTTTAAAACATTAATAACTTTTTCATACGACAATATTTTTTATAAAAATTGAACCATAAAATGAGCGTTTTTTATCTTTAAAACGAGCACGCTATTGCTATACTTTTGAAAAAATAATCGAAAACCCAGATGCGTAAAACGCAATGGATAGAACAACACCCTATAACACAGGTTCTAAAACGCAATCGAGTTTCATATGGCCGTGATTATGTTTTAGGATGGTCATGCCTCTATTCTAACATGATCATGTTTATGTTTTAGCATGATCATGTTCTTAGCACTCAAATTCTGAAGAAAACGTACCTAAAACGCAATGAGTTTCACATGGTCATGTTTCTCTTTTAACATGGCTATGTCTTTGTTTTACCATGGTCATGTTTTTGTTTTAACATGGCCATGCCTTTGTTTTAACATGGGCATGCCTCTGTTCCAACATCCAGGTTCTAAAACGCCATGGGTTTTAACATGGTCATGTCTTTGTTCCAACATGATCATGCTTCCCTTTTAACATGATCATGTTCTTTGATGTTCTTTTACACTCCAGTTCTAAAACGTAATGAAACCCAAAATCAAGATTTTGCACTACAGATTCTAAAAAGCAATGAAGTTTTAACATGGCCATGTTTATGTTTTAACATGGTCATGCTTTTGTTCCAACATGGCAATGCTTCTATTTTGGCATGATCATGTGCGTTGGATCCCAGGTTGTAAAACGCAATGAAACCCAAAATCAATATTTTGTACTGTAGGTTCTAGAAAGCAATGGAGTTTTAACATGGCCGTGCTTCTATTTTAGCATGATCATGTTCTTTGCTTGTAAAACGCAATGAAACCAAAAATCAATATTTTGCACTATAGGTTCTAAAAAACAATGGAGTTTTAACATAGCCATGTTTATGTTTTAACATGGTCCTGCTTTTCTTCCAACATGACCATGCTTCTATTTTAGCATGATCATGTTCTTTACACTCCAGGTTGTAAGACGCAATGAAACCCAAAATCAATATGTTGCACTGCAGGTTCTAAAAAACAATGGAGTTTTAACATAGGTTCTAAAAAGCAATGTAGTTTTAACATGGGTATGCCTTAGTTCCAACATGATCATGCCTCTGTTTTAGCATGATCATGTTCTTTGCACTGCACGTTCTAAAACACAATGAGTTTTAACGTGGTCATGCATTTGTTCCAACATGATAATGCTTTTATTTTAGCATGGTCATGTCTCTGCTTTAACATCCAGAAGAACAAAAATGAAAAGAACTCTAACTAAAACATAATGAGGTGAAAAACGCAATTGAGGAGTGATAACCTAAACGCAATGAAAATAAAAAAATAACACAACTTACAAAAGAACTCTGATTAACGACGGTGGACGGAGAAAGAACTCCGATACACCGTGGGGAAACTGGTGGCGGTGGAGCAGTGGCGTTGGATAGGTGGAATGGTGGTGTCAGATCTGAAAAACCCAACATGTGGTTGAAGGTGGTGGTGGTTTCAGATGTAGTTTCTGGCAAGATGGTGGCGATCGTAGGTGGTGGTGGTGTTGGTTGTGATGTGATAGTTTATGGTTTTGAAAATGGTGGATTTGAGTATACGAGGAAGAGAAATGAATTGCAGATGTTGGGTTTTTTTTAAGACGGTGAGTTTTGGCCAAAATGTCCCTCCTAATGTTTTTTCATCTTTACCACATGTCATCCTCTTATTGCTTCCTATCCTTCCTACACAAACTAAACTTCCTATTCGATCGTTGGAATGGTGGAATGGTGGTGTCAGATCTGAAAAACCCAACAGGTGGTTGAAGGTGGTGGTGGTTTCAGATGTAGTTTCCGACAAGATGGTGGCGATCGTAGGTGGTGGTGTTGGTTGTGATGTGATAGTTTATGGTTTTGAAAATTGTGGATTTGAGTATACGAGGAAAAGAAATAAATTGCAGATGCTGGAATTTTTTTTTTTAAGATGGTGAGTTTTGACCAAAATGTCACTCCTTATGTTTTTTCATCTTTACCACATATCATCCTCTTATCACTTCCTATCCTTTCTACCCAAACTAAACTTTCTATTTGATGTTTTCCCTGCAATACAATATCCCTTGTTTTATCTCTATGCTCAAAAATAATACAATGCAATATCCCTTGTTTTTTTTTTTTTGAACGGCCGACAAAATTCTTTTATTAATTGTAGCAAGATGCTACCCACCATACATACAAATTATCGTCACCAATACATTATAATACTACATATAACTATCCAAGAATATCGAACCGACTCCAATCCTCCCATGTAAGTGACACCATCTTTGATCGATTCTTAACCCAAAGATATGCCATTGCTTTTATCTCGTCTAAAATCTTCGTAGTGTTTGGATTCGCTTTCCTGAATACGGTCTCGTTCCTCAATTTCCAAATGCTCCAAATAGTCACCAATATAACGGCGTGTAACACTTTCCTCTTCTTCCTCGCTCCCGAACTTATTTCGTGTAAATTAAGTAAATCGTTGATGTCAAATGCGATTATAGGCGGAATGTTGCACCAATCCGCAATGTTTTGCGATACCATTTGAGCGAACTGACATGCTACAAAGATATGCTCACAAGTTTCTGCATAATCACCACAAAGCACACAAAGGTTATTCTGTACCGTTACATTCCGAAGTTCCAAAGCACACTTGGTCGGTAGTCTTTCCATTTCTGCCCTCCAAGCCACAATAGCAACCTTCTTCAGGATCCAATTATTCCACTCAAACACTCTTGTGGGGTTTACTCGATTAGCCGTGCTCAAAATCTTTTTAATTCCAGCAAAATTGAAGTTTCCATTGGAATCATACTTCCATCTCCAACAGTCCCTACCCGTCCTCATGTTCAACCCACTAACCATAGCTACCAACTGCCGCAGTTGATCACTCTCATTGTCACCGAGACTAGATCGTGCCCAGGCCCAAGAAAACTCCGACCCAGTTTCGCCAAAACCCAATCGGTCTTCCACCATACTATCTTTAAACCTTTCTTCTTTGAATAGATCAGGGAATTTTATATATAAAGGCAACGGGTCTGCCCAGCTATCCAACCAAAATTGAATATTTTTACCATATGCCAAACCCGCAGATATAGCGTGCCTTAAATCAATGTCGGCGTTAAGTAGAATCTGCCGAATGCTGACAATACTTTTCCACGGCCCTGCTATTGATACTTTAACCGGAATATCATTCTAAGCTCTAGTATTATGATGAATTGCCCAAACTACCCTTCGCCACAAACTATTTTTTTCTGTTTTAAACCTCCACCACCACTTAGCCAACATAGCTAAGTTAGCGTCTCTAATAGAACCGAAACCCAACCCCCTATATTCAACTGGAGCAATTGTTTTTTCCCATGCTACCCAATTCATTTTAGATTTTTTCTTCTGAGCCTCCCCAAAAGAAAACCCTTCTAATCTTATCTAGTGCATCCAATACTTTAACTGGTGCATTAAATAATGATAGATAATATGTTGGTAGTGAGTTTAACACCGATTTGATCAATGTAATTCTACCACCATATGAAAGTGTTTTAGCTTTCCATAATGAAAGCCTATTTTTGAAAACCTCCAACACCGATTTCCAATTCCGAGCCAAGTTTATATTAGCCCCTACTAGTAGACCAAGATGCGTAAATGGGAACGTACCATGTTTGCACCTCAAATGAGCTGCCATTTGCTGAACTTCATGTTCTCTCACCCCCAATACTATAAATACTACACTTCACTAGATTTACCTTAAGACCAGAAGCCAGATAAAAACACCTCAGCAACCGTCTCAGATTATTGATATTAGACGAAGACCACTCACCAATAAACATCACGTCATCCGCATAAATCAGGTGAGACAATGACGGGCCTTCAGCAGTGATACCAATACCTTTAAACAAATCAATTGAAACAGCCTTTTTCATAACACAAGTCAGGGCTTCCATAACTATTACAAACAGAAAAGGTGATAACGGATCACCCTGCCTGAGTCCGCGAGAGCAGTCAAACTCTCTTGTAGGTGACCCATTAACTAGAACAGAAGCTCTAGCTGAATAAAGAGTAGCCATTACCCATGATCTCCATTTACTCGGGAACTTCATCTGAGCCATAATCGAATTAAGGAAAGCCCAATTTACAGAATCATACGCCTTATTGATGTCTACTTTAAAATATATCCCTCTCCGCTTATATTTTTTTAGTCAGCTCAAAACTTCATTAAGTACAAGTGGGCCATCCATGATATTCCTACCAGCTAAAAAGGCCAATTGCTGTTAAGAAATCAGGTTCCCCAACACCCCTTTTAGACGGTTAATAAGCACTTTTGATTTTACTTTATTAATTACACCAATCAAGCTAATCGGTCTGAAATCTGTTGGGCCGACCGGATCTTTAATCAATGTGATAAAGGATGAAGTACAACACTTATTGATCGAGCCCTCCACATAAAATTTATTAAACAATCTGACAATATCATCTCGGAGACCTGCCCACAGTGTTGTAAAATTCGGATTCCAAGGCCGAGTACTCGGCGAGTACTCGGTCCTCGGAACCCCTCTGAGGCGACTTCCTCCTAGGCGGACTAAATTAGTCGGCCTCGGTCAAACTCGGCGCCTAGTCGGCGCCTAGTCGGACGTAGTCGGAAAGAGTCGGCCTAGTTGGTCTAGGCGGTCAACGTGGTTTGTGGACTTTTAATTAGTCAAAATCGGCCTACTCGGCCTTGTACTCGGATTACTCGGCCTTGTACTCGAACTACTCGGACTTGTATTCAGAATATTTGAACTTTAAACATGTTTCATTTTAAATTATACTCAGTTGACATGAATTATGCTTATTTTAACATATGTATAATATATAACAATTAATTTTCTTTATAGTTATCATGTCCGCGTACTCCCTGAATACTCTCCGAGTACTCCGATTACTCCCAACTCCCCAGTCGGCCAACTAGAGACCGCCTAGCGACTTTTACAACACTGCCTGCCCAACACTTTTTAATGAACTTGAAATTGAAACCATCCGGCCCTGGAGCACGATCTCCCTCACAATCCCATACAGCTGCTTTAATTTCCTCCACTGTGAATGGATTTTCCAACATAATTGCCTCAATATCCCTTGTTTTATCTAACGTTTTTGCTCTTACATGTTAGAATAATCAATGCATGTGCATGTTGATACGAGTTATTAGTGATCTAATTGAAAGCCTTCCATCGATTTAAATCCATGCAATTGACTAAACATAATTGTATGCATATCATTTAGCACTGATCTAAACATATACCTACCTACACACACATAAACGTTGAAACAGAAAGTATAGTCACCAAGATTTCACTTAAACAACCAGAATATTATTAATCTTAAGTCTGCTTATCTAGGATGCAGATTACAAACCGACTCAAACCCAAACACCTAAACAGACTCAAATTCAAACAACTAAACTATAGAAATAAATATTAATTAAACTATTATGACAAATTCAAAATTCAAACTGTCGAATCCCCAAATCCCTGGAGTCGTTCAAAGGGTTTGGCGGTACTAACCTTGGATTCGGTGAGCTCCGGTTCAGGTTCGTCCCCTCGTCGTCGCGGTGATGGTTCCTCTGGTGGGGCATCGGGTCTTGGGCTGCAGCCACAGGTAGATCTAGTTAGAGGGCCCGAGGGGGTTCACCCCAAGGGCACTCCGACGCTCAAGTCAGTATCATGTATGGCAATGATAATTATAAGTGCAAGTGAATGTATATTTTAGTGAGAGGGAGCAGATGTTGTATGTAAGAAGAAGGAGGGAGAAGTAACCTTTTTGTGGGGGAAATGTAGTCTACTCCTTCTTGGAGAAGGGGGTTCTCTTTATATAGTAAGACATTTGGGCCATAACCCTAATGGGCCGGTCCAAGAATGGGCTTATCTGGACATTGACCACTCAAACCAACTACACATACCGAGAAAGACCCAAGTGGGCTCGAGCCCAGTCACCAATCTAGGGCGATGAGTCCAGACGAGGAGCCCAAGCGGGGATCCTCGTCATCAAGTCATCCCTAGTCCAAGTCTATTCACTCATGAATGGGCGCAGGACTTGTCCCAGTCCCTGAAAATCTAGGTGGGTCGCTATCCGCCCTTCAACTGTAACAACTCTCATCAAAAGTCATAATTATTATTATATTTAGTTCAATAGGAAACCCTAATTAAGACACCCAAGTGATTCTGCACAAACCCTAAAATTTTCAGAATTAGCAGAATCAGGATCAGGGCCCCTAAAACTCAGGGGGGGGGGGTAAAACCCTAGTTACGATTATCCACATAAAACGCTGTCAAATTCGAATTTTGAGAAACCGTCAAGTCAGCAAGCCTAGTTAGGGACGTGGCTACCCTATGGTAGTAGATGAGCCTTCGCGTCACGCGAAGCCCACAAGGGTACCCCTCGCGTCACGCGAGGGGGGTCAAAATTCGTGTATAAATAGTGGACTTTGGGACTTGATTTTGGGCACTGAAACGACGTAAAATCTCGTTACGTACACTAAGTTATAGCAGAAACAGTCCCATAACACACACGATTCACGAAGTGCTGCCGCAAAACAGGGTAATAACTCGATCGCTACTACGATTCAATGTCCGATTGATCAAAATATCCAATGGATGTTTTAGTGCTGCCCACATTAGGGTTATGCTTTGTCATTCGTCGTTAATTCGATGGATGTTTAAGTATCGCACTTTGTCATTCGTTGTGAGGGTTTGATCTCGTGAGTTATCGTAAATGCTGTATTGATTACTAACCCAGTTTTGTGTGCATTGTTATTTAAATTAGGTTAACAAGGCTAATCCGTAGACTAGACTCTGTCCGTGTTAAATCTGCAATGTGAGTCATTCTCTTTTTATCAAATTTGTTTACAAAAGCATGTTTATTTTCAAGGTTATAATTACAGGGATTAAGTCTTTGTAATCACCAAATTACAGCCGGTATGTGGGGTTTTGTATACATTACTTGATAAACTTCACCATTGGACAACGAGTTAGCCAAGGGGTGATATGACCATAGTCACATACACCATCGGGCTAAAAGGCTACCGATGAATGTCGAGTGACAAATAATGTGGGTAGTTGGTTGATATCTGAAACATTGTAATCTCCCTTAATACTGTAAATTATAACAAACAGGTCGTTTTAGTAAATAGAATGATTCACTCAGTATTTCCCGCTGACAAAACCTTTTTCAAACATGTTTCAGGTGATCTGTTGTGATTCAGGAAAAGTGCTGTGGAGCATTGCAAGCTTAAGAAAGTGGCTCATTATAAAATAAAGAAATATGTTTTGTAAAATAAAGATTTCTCCGTAAAATCTTATGATTGTAAATTACCGGGGTTTTATCCCGAGATTGTGAAATAAAATAATTGGGGAAAATTTAGCTTTAAAAAGATCCTGATGATAAACTTCCGCTGTTAAACTCAATTAATTAAATACCACGGGATTTCTGTCCCGCGGCTCCTGAAACGGGTCAAACCGGGTCGGGGGTCGTGACAGAAAAAGATGGTATCAGAGCCACTGAGTTAAGCTAATTAAGTATTTAGAAATACTTAATTTTTCCTGATTATTATTATGTGATTATGTGTTTTATTAACTGGCTATTTATTAGTTACAGTATGGGTAAACAAAAGCTTTCAAACATCTATCTTAAATTAGATAGGGCATCAAATGAGAAGGGAAGTTCATCCCAAACTCCTGAAGAAGGAATATTTGTTTGAAAAGCCCAATACGAGGAACCACTTTCTCCCGATAAAAGAAGTTTGATTATTAGAAAAAGTCAGGAGAAATTAAGGAAATCCCGAGAAAAGAAAGTTAAAAAGGAAACCCAGGAATTAATCAGTAAATCACCATGGGAAGACAAGTTAGATGAAAAATGGACGGATCTTTATATGCTAGCTACTGTAGCAGTAAATGCTAATCTTTAGAATACCAGGACTTCGTATTAGCAACTTACAAGCTAGAAATATCATCTAGTAAATAAATAAAATTACAATAAAACTTAGTATGTTTAAATTGTCAATTTTTCCTTTGTATTAAATTAGTCACAGAATATGCATTAATATTTGAGGTTTATCTGTAAAAATTTATTATAAAATTTTAATTTATTATTTTTACATATATGTTAAACAGCATGAATGAGTTATCTGGAGCCCTAGAGAATCTCAACCTTTACCCTGTAAACATAGAAGTTTCTAAAGAATTTACTGGGTACTTTCCTGATGTGGAACAACCTATAGAATTCAACGCTCCACCTCTGGAAAAGCCAAAACCTAAGAAAAGAAAGAGATTCGTATGGGGGAGGCGTGTACATAGGAAAAAGCCAGCTAAGAGACTTCCTAAAATAAACAATCCCTTAGAAAAAGGAAAAGGAAAAGAAATTGAAACCGGGGAAAGTTCAAGACAGCAGGAATTGGAGATTGAAGTAGGGGAAGATTCTAGACAGATGGGAATACAGTTTGAAGAATATTCTAAGCAAATAGAAATGGAGGTTGGAAAAGGTTTTAGACAAACCAAAAGGGAAATTGGAGAAAGCTCTAAACAAACCCAGGAAATGACATTTCAGGAGGAACTAGATTTTATATTGGCAAGCTGTGATACTATTAAGCCTGTCAATAATAATAATTTTTACTCTAATCCTATCAAAAATCAACTCCCTATAAATCTGGAACCAGCAATCCCAGAACCAATAATCCACACCCTACCTTTAGGAATGGATGAATGGTGGACAAATGATTGGCAATTCCAAAACCTTATCAACAGTCCTTATTCCTTTCTCCCGCAATTCGATCCAGAACCCCTACCAAATCCACCGATGAGTAATGAGAATATGGCTGAACTCCGCCATTTTGGTGAAGAGTTGATGGATGCTGAAAATAGGATCCGAGAAATAGGAGGACAAATTTCATGGAAATATGATGAGAGGGAACATCGTTATTAAAGATGCAAGTTGACGAGGGAGAAATGGGTTATGAGTCTGTATTTGTATAATAACCGTAATATTAATGAAAATCAGTATGTGTGAAATAAACAATAAAACGGTTGTATATAGAAGCATAATATATAAATTTAGAAAATTTACAATTTTGTTTGTATATTTGTTTACGTGATTATGTACAATTAATTGTGACATTGGATTGTTTCTTATTTTATACTAATTATTTATCTATAAATTAAATTATCAGATGGCAAATATTGGTAATGAACCAGTAAATGAAGTAAATCAATCCGAGCAAATCCAGGAAGAGCAATTGTTAAATAGGCAAGATATCAAGGATATCGTTGCACAAGGAATAGCCAATGCTGTTCAAAAACCTGTTAAGCCTCAATCAATCATTCCTAGTAAACGTACACAAGGCGACAACTTTAGTAATAGTATAAACGGAGGTGGTAATCATGTTAATAACAATAATGATCTGCAAGCCCCAATTTTCAAGAAAATGAAAGCTGCAACACCTGGTTGCACTTACAAAGAATTCCTTGCCCGTAAACCAACTGAGTTTGCAGGTAACGAAGGGGCTATTGCAGCACTACGTTGGTTAGAGAAAACTGAGGCAGTAATCACTATAAGTAAATGTGCTGAGGAAGATCAAGTTATGTATGCGTCAAATCTTTTTAAAGAAGGGGCGCTAGAATGGTGGAACACAGTGTTACAAGCTAAAAGAAGGATCAAGGCATATGCCATGAAATGGGAAGAATTTAAGAATCTTGTAGAAAGAAAATTCTGTCCCGAGTATGAAAAAGATCAAATGGCAAATAAGTTCCTAAACCATCGGATGGTGAATGTGGACTGTCGAGGTTATACTTCGACATTCTTCGAATATGCTAGAGTGGTACCAACACTGGCATCGCCAGAACCAGTACTCATTTCTCGCTATATTTGGGGACTGATTAGCGAAATCCGTAACATCGTTAAAGCTGCGAGACCTCGCACTATTGACGATGCGGTGGAATTAGGTAACACCCTAACGGATGAACTGGTACGCACAAGAGATGAAAACAGGAAAAAGGAACTGGCTCAGAAAATTACCCAAGGATTTCGGGTGGGTAATAATAGCAACTTCAAGAGAAGAGGAACAGGGCAATCCTCAAATCCACCTTTCTGCAGAAATTGCAAAAAGAAACATTATGGAAGATGTAATGTAACCTGTAATTTTTGAAAAATGGTAGGACATCGTGAAGAAGATTGCAGAAAGAAAACAAGAGTCTGCTATAACTGTGGAGAAAATGGGCATTTTAAACCAGAATGTCCTAAATTGATCAAACCAGCAGACAACAAACCTTAGCCGGCCGATGGAGCTACTAAGAAGAATGTTAGAGCATTTCAGCTGACCACTCAGGAAGCAGAACTCATCCCAAATGTGATAGCTGGTACGTTCCTAGTTCACAACGTTTACGCAAAAGTATTATTTGACTCTGGTGCAAACCAAAGTTTTATAAATACTTTATTCTGTCAAGCTCTTAAGTTACCTTTAACCAACATTAGGCATATTTTTACAGTCGAAACCGCAGATGGGAATTCAGTTAAAATAGATCAGGTTTTGCAAAAAGTAGAAATAGAACTTTCAGGTCATAAATTTTCTGCAAATTTGTTACCTATGAAATTAGCTGAATTCGATGTTGTGTTAGGAATGGATTGGTTAATAGCCAACCATGCTCAAATCATTTGTGATAAAAATTCTATAGAAATTCAGGCACCTACTGGAGAAGTAATCATGATTACAGGAGATAAACCGCGTAAACCCATGAAGTTCATATCCGTAATGAAAGTGGCTAGTTATGAACGAAAACAAGGAATAGTATATATGATTTCAGTAATCATTAATACTAAGGGTAAAGAACTTAAGGAAATTCCTGTAGTCTCAGAATACCCAGAGGTATTCCCAGAAGAATTACCAGGATTACCACCAGATAGGGAGGTAGAATTTAGAATTCATCTAATTCCTGGAACTACACCGATAGCTAAGGCACCTTATCGGTTAGCTCCTACCGAAATGTTAGAACTGAAAAAGCAATTAGATGAATTACTAAGTAAAGGATTCATACAACCTAGCTCATCTCCTTGGGGAGCGCCAGTGTTGTTTGTAAAGAAAAAGGATGGTTCGATGAGAATGTGTATTGATTATAGAGAATTGAATAAGGTTACAATTAAGAATCGATACCCATTACCTAGGATTGATGATCTCTTTGATCAACTTCAAAGAGCTAGATATTTTTCTAAGATCGATTTACGCTCCGGATATCATCAATTGAAAGTACAAGAGGAAGACATACCTAAAACTGCTTTCAGGACTAGGTATGGTCATTATGAGTTTACAGTCATGCCCTTTGGATTAACAAATGCACCTGCTGGATTCATGGACATGATGAATAGAATCTGTAAACCGTATTTGGATAAATTTGTAATTGTTTTTATAGATGATATACTTATTTATTCAAAAAGTCAGACAGAACATTGTGAGCACTTACATGCCCTCTTAACTTTGTTAAGAAAAGAAAAGCTTTATGCCAAATTCTCAAAGTGTGAATTTTGGCTACAAGAGGTGCAATTCCTAGGACACATGGTGAATCATGAAGGTATTCATGTAGATCCTGCTAAGATAGAGGCAATTACCAATTGGAGGGTTCCGCAAACCGCAATGGAAATTATAAGTTTTATAGGTTTAGCTGGATATTATAGACGATTCATTAAGGATTTTTCCAAGATAACTGTACCATTAACTAAGCTAACCTGTAAAGCCATTAAGTTTGAATGGGGATCTAAACAAGAAGATGCCTTTAGAATATTGAAACAGAAATTAACCAATGCTCCAATCCTAGCTTTACCAGATGGGACTGAAGATTTTGAAGTATATTGTGATGCTTCAAAACTAGGATTTGGATGTGTACTAATGCAACGCAAGAAGGTATTGCGTATGCTTCAAGACAGTTGAAAAAGCACGAGGAAAATTATACAACTCATGATTTAGAATTAGGAGCTGTAATTTTTTCCCTTAAGATTTGGAGACATTATCTTTACGGAAGTAAATTTACTGTCTATACAGACCACAAAAGTTTAAAATATATTTTTGGGCAAAAATAGTTAAACATGAGGCAAAGAAGATGGATGGAAATCTTAAGTGACTACGACTGTGATATTCAATATCACGAAGGAAAAGCAAATGTAGTTGCAGATGCTTTAAGTCGTAAGTACCATGAGAAACAACGACGGGTTCGTGCTCTCAGATTAAATCTACAATTAGATTTAATGGAACAACTGAAGCATTTTCAAGAAACAGCAATAAAGGATGCTGCTGAAGGAATGAAAGGACGAATAAAAGAATTAGAACAGGGAGATGATGGAATTTGGAGATTCCATAAGAAAAGGATTTGGGTACCGAAGCAGGGAGAATTAAGAAATAAGATCTTAGAGGAAGCTCATAAATCTAGGTATACCATACACCCTGGAAATAATAAGATGTACCAAGATTTAAGAAATAATTTCTGGTGGATAGGCATAAAGAAGGATATAGCTAGATATGTTTCTAAGTGTCTTACTTGTTCACAAGTTAAGGCAGAACACCAGAAACCTTCAGGTCTACTACAACAATTAGAAATGCCAGTATGGAAATGGGAACTCATAACAATGGATTTTGTTACTAAGTTGCCCAAAACCAGAAAAGGTAATGATGCGATTTGGGTAATTGTAGATCGATTAACCAAATCAGCTCATTTTCTACCCATGAAGGAAACCTTTAGTATGGAAAGGTTAGCCAAATTGTACGTAGACGAAGTAGTATCTTTACATGGAGTTCCACTCTCCATTGTATCAGATAGAGATAGTCGGTTCACTTCTCATTTTTGGACAAGTTTCCAGAAAGCAATGGGAACTCGACTAAACTTAAGCACTGCATATCATCCCCAAATAGACGGGCAAAGTGAAAGGACGATCCAAACTCTGGAAGACATGCTTAGAGCATGTGTGATAGATTTTGGTGGAAATTGGGATGACCATTTACCATTAATTGAATTCTCTTATAATAATAGTTATCATTCAAGCATTGAAACTGCCCCATTCGAGGCACTATATGGAAGAAAGTGCAGAACTCCAGTTTGTTGGGCAGAAATAGGAGAAAGTCAATTGTCAGGACCTGAAATAGTGCAAGAGACGACCGACAAGATTACACAAATCAAGGAAAGACTGAAGACGGCTCGAGATCATCAAAAGAGTTATGCAGACGATAGAAGGAAGCCATTGGAGTTCCAAGTTGGAGATAAAGTACTATTGAAAGTTTCTCCTTGGAAAGGAGTAGTCCGATTCGGAAAGAAAGGAAAGCTAAGTCCAAGATACATAGGACCATTTTCGGTGATCCAACGTATAGGACCAATTGCTTATCGATTACAACTACCAGAGGAGTTAGCTGGAGTACATGACGTATTTCATGTATCCAATCTCAAGAAATGCTTATCAGACGAATCTTTGGTAGTACCTCTCCAAGATATAGAGGTAAACAAAAAATTAAAATTTGTAGAGAAACCTCTTCAGATAGAAGACAGAAAGTGAAGTTACTCAAGCACAAGCGACTAGTTCTAGTCAAAGTCAAATGGGATTCAAAGAGAGGAGCTGAATATACTTGGGAGCTGGAATCTGAAATGAAGCGAAAGTATCCACACTTATTCCAGTAAATCTCGAGGACGAGATTTTTATTAAGGTGGGGAGGATGTAACAACTCTCATCAAAAGTCATAATTATTATTATATTTAGTTCAATAGGAAACCCTAATTAAGACACCCAAGTGATTCTGCACAAACCCTAAAATTTTCAGAATTAGCAGAATCAGGATCAGGGCCCCTAAAACTCAGGGGGGGGGGGGGGTAAAACCCTAGTTACGATTATCCACATAAAACGCTGTCAAAATCGAATTTTGAGAAACCGTCAAGTCAGCAAGCCTAGTTAGGGACGTGGCTACCCTATGGTAGTAGATGAGCCTTCGCGTCACGCGAAGCCCACAAGGGTACCCCTCGCGTCATGCGAGGGGGGTCAAAATTCGTGTATAAATAGTGGACTTTGGGACTTGATTTTGGGCACTGAAACGACGTAAAATCTCGTTACGTACACTAAGTTATAGCAGAAACAGTCCCATAACACACACGATTCACGAAGTGCTGCCGCAAAACAGGGTAATAACTCGATCGCTGCTGCGATTCAATGTCCGATTGATCAAAATATCCAATGGATGTTTTAGTGCTGCCTACATTAGGGTTATGCTTTGTCATTCGTCGTTAATTCGATGGATGTTTAAGTATCGCACTTTGTCATTCGTTGTGAGGGTTTGATCTCATGAGTTATCGTAAATACTGTATTGATTACTAACCCAGTTTTGTGTGCATTGTTATTTAAATTAGGTTAACAAGGCTAATCCGTAGACTAGACTCTGTCCGTGTTAAATCTGCAATGTGAGTCATTCTCTTTTTATCAAATTTGTTTACAAAAGCATGTTTATTTTCAAGGTTATAATTACAGGGATTAAGTCTTTGTAATCACCAAATTACAGCCGGTATGTGGGGTTTTGTATACATTACTTGATAAACTTCACCATTGGACAACGAGTTAGCCAAGGGGTGATATGACCATAGTCACAGACACCATCGGGCTAAAAGGCTACCGATGAATGTCGAGTGACAAATACTGTGGGTAGTTGGTTGATATCTGAAACATTGTAATCTCCCTTAATACTGTAAATTATAACAAACAGGTCGTTTTAGTAAATAGAATGATTCACTCAGTATTTCCCGCTGACAAAACCTTTTTTAAACATGTTTCAGGTGATCTGTTGTGATTCAGGAATAGTGCTGTGGAGCATTGCAAGCTTAAGAAAGTGGCTCATTATAAAATAAAGAAATATGTTTTGTAAAATAAAGATTTCTCCGTAAAATCTTATGATTGTAAATTACCGGGGTTTTATCCCGAGATTGTGAAATAAAATAATTGGGGAAAATTTAGCTTTAAAAAGATCCTGATGATAAACTGCCGCTGTTAAACTCAATTAATTAAATACCACGGGATTTCTGTCCCGCGGCTCCTGAAACGGGTCAAACCGGGTCGGGGGTCGTGACATCAACCGTTCCCTCTATCCGTCTGGTACATGTAGTCTAAGGCACGTTATGCCAAAGTTATCTGTTTTGTTACCCTTGGGGCAACCTTGCATTTAGTACTCAAAATAGTAAGGTGACCCCTCAAGTAGGGTAGCATAATACCTTACTTCAGTCTATGCCTCCTTGAAGGCATTTTTTCCAATGCACTTGTTCAATAGTGCTTTCTTATAGCGTTTATGCTATTTAAATTGTTTTACGATGTCCTCCTTGAGGGCATTTCGATTGAGGTACTCGTTCAAGAGTAGTTTCTTTATGAGCATTAACTTGGATGTCTTGTTTGTCGTGTTATACTTTCTGTTCGACGTTCCTCCGATGAGGGTTTTTGTCTTGCTTAAGCTGTTGACACTTTTTCATGAATTTGATTTGTACCATGTTTAAGCCGTTAAGGCTTTCTATGGGTAGCTTTGTAACGTTTTAAGCTATTGAAGCTTTGTGTAGACTCATTTTGTAACTCGTTTAAGTTGTTAAAGTTTTGTACAAGCTTGCTTCGTAACTTGCTTGAGTTGTTAAAGCTTTGTACAAGTTTGCTTCGTAGCTTGCTTGAGTTGTTAAAGCTTTGTACAAGTTTGCTTCGTAACTTGCTTGAGTTGTTAAGTTTTGTACAAGTTTGCTTCGTAGCTTCTTTGAGTTGTTTAAAGCTTTCTATATGTTTGCTTTGTAACTTGTTTAAGTTGTTAAAGCTTTGTATAAGTTTGCTTGGTAACTCGTTTAAGCTGTTAAAGCTTTGTATAAGTTTGCTTGGTAACTCATTTAAGCTATTAAAGCTTTGTATAAGTTTTCTTGGTAACACGTTTAAGCTGTTAAAGCTTTGTATAAGTTTGCTTGGTAACTCGTTTAAGCTGTTAAAGCTTTGTATAAGTTTGCTTGGTAACTCGTTTAAGCTGTTAAAGCTTTGTATAGGCCCGCTTCATAACTTGTCTAAGTAGTTAAAGCTCCTCTTGGGCCTGTTGTCCAATGGCGTTTGGGCCACTTGGATTTTCATATGCCTGCTTCGGCGTTTTTTGGACGTAGTCGACTTAGTCCTAGCCCCACGGCCGGGCTTTGCCTTGTTTTGACTAAGGCGGCATGTCTGTATGCCTATGTACATGTTCATTTTATTGTAAGATCGTCCGGCACGTCTGCCTAGGTGATCCTGTTTGACCCGTTAGCAAGGTCCTCAAACCGTGCAGGTTTTTGTTCTTCGAGAAGGGGTGGCATCTTCTCCTTTTGGATAGGTTTTGTGAGCCCTTTAGAAACACTTGCTATGTAGTGGGAGCCTTCCCATGAGTCCTTATTAAGGGCTCTTTCCTCCCCTGGAGAGATGTTGTAATTCTCACAAAACGGGTGCCCATGGAATGTGCAACCCTCTCCTCTTGGAGAGACTTCTTCAAACGTATGCGGCCCTGAGATGGGGCTCCTCTCCTTTGGAGAGATATTTTCTAAAACACAGACCTGTGGCAGAGATCTTTTCTTTTCAAGGATGGGATTCTTCAGATTCGAAGTCCTTTGTCAAGAGGGCTCTCCCCCCCTTTTTTGAATAAGTTGTTCGGGTGCGAAATCTCAAAGAGGATTTTTCTCAAATATCAAATCCCAGCGACGGGGGTACTTTCCGGTCCTTAGAAGGAACTTCACCAATACTTGATCGCGTAGCCGGGTGCACTTCTGTTCGTTGAATAGACTTCTGCCATACTTAATCCCACGGGAGGGGATACCCCCCTTTTCTTGGGAGAAACTTGTTCCTGTTCGTTGAAGAGACTTACGAGACCCCTAATCACATAGGGTGGGACATCTTCATTTTTTCGGAGGTGGCTCCTCCAAGACTTAATCCCCAGGGATATTAATCCCCATCATGAAACTCCCACTTTAGTCACCTCATTCATTTATGTTTCAAATAATGACACATTGGACCCCCAACTTATTTACTTCAAATTCCTCTTGTATTTTCATTCAACTCAACTTTTGATTAATGACCGAACGGCCCTAGCATTTCATCATTTCATATTACTCGCATATTCAAGCCATCAACTCGACCTCGAAACGCATCCAAACAATCTTGTTTACCTCGTTTATCATCTTCGTCTGTTCCGCTTTATCTCTAAACTCCTTAACTTCACCGAATTAAGCAATTAAACCTTCCTATTCTTTGAAGTAGTTTCTTCAAGGCTGAATCCCGAGGGTAGGATATGTTCCTTCCTATTCTCGGAAGGAGTTTCTTTAAGACTGGATCCCGAGGGAGGGATATGTTCCTATTCTTGGAAGGAGTTTCTTCAAGACTTAGTCCCAAGGAAGGGGTATGTTCCTATTTATGAAAGGGACTTCTAAAACACTTGATCCCAGAGAATGGGATATTCTTCACTTTTTGGAAGGAACTTTTCCTGAATTTGATTCCATGGAAAGTATACGTTCCTGTTCTTGGAAGCGACTGCTGAGGTACCTTCAAAGGAGGAGCGTCCAGGTTTTTCCTAAAGGACTAATAACGTAGTCCAGGGCGTGTTCCGCCTTCAATGGCGGAGCGTCTATGTTTTTCCTTAAGGACTAATAACGTAGTCCAGGGAGTCTTCCGCCTTCAAGGAAAGGGCGTCTGGTTTCTTCTATAGGGACTAATAACGTAGTCCAATGACTCTTCCGTCTTCTGGCGAGGAGCCAAATATGCAGCCCAGGCTTCCCATTTCTTCAAGTGAAGGATTAGGGACATAGCCCACTGATTCTTTTTCCTTCAGGGAAGGAGCCAAATACACATCCCAGGCTTTTCCTTGTCTTCAAGCGGATGATGAATGATGTAGCCCACTGATTCTTTTTCCTTCAGGGAAGGAGCCAAATACACATCCCAGGCTTTTCCTTGTCTTCAAGGGAGGAATTAGTAATGCAGTCCATGCCCCTTCCCCCTTCCCCCTCCTTCCTCTTTTTTTTTTTTTTTTTGTTGTAGAGATTTTCAAACATGAGAACTTATGGAGGGGGCTTAATCTCTTTTGAAGGAGGCAATACAAAAATAAAGAGCATTTCTAGAAGTCTTCAATGTAGAACCCAATGGTGTTATACCATGCCAGCTTCCCAGTTCAGTGTTGTCAAGCGTAGTTGGTAATACTGACCATATGAAATAAGATGTCCTTTAGACCGTCCATCTAGATGATCGATTGTGACTCTTGTTGAACGAGAATAACCACTGGTTAACAAAAAACTCGGGTGAACAATGTCCGCGAGAAATATAGAGCCCATATTTCTAATCAACCACTTGATACGAGGATGTCGGTAAATGTCCAATAGATGTCATGTAATGATGGTGTTGTACCCTACCAGCCCCATTTTAATGTTGCATGAAGGTTTTTCTTGCTTTCACTGATGTTGTGTCGCTTTCCTCCTAGCCGAAAGCTATATCCTTGTTTAAGGATGTTGAAAGGTGATCACTATTCTTTAGTATCTTTTCAAAGATCATGCCTTGTTTCTCGGGTGCACATCATCCAGTCCAATATTAGCCTTTGTCGACCTATCACGTAGATCGTGGCTAATAGCTTCTTATGTTGTTCATGGTCATGCTTCGATACTTGCTACGGAAATACTTTTAAAGAGGTAAGTCATACAATCTCTTTATGTGTTAAACCTGTTGTGTTGTGTGTACAAGCACTTGTGCCTCATGTTTTATTTTGTGAAGATGTGTTGCCATCATATCATTAAGGGGGTAGCCCACGTACCCTAACAACGTTGCAATGGGAAGAATAAATTTGTGTCTAGAAGTGGCGCACGACGCAAGACTTTGAAGGGGGACCTGTAAAAGGGGCTCTGGGAAAAGACCTGAGGAAGGGGCCAGGGGAATGGACCCCACAAAAGGACCTGAGGAAGGTCCTGGGGAAGGACCTTGGTAGAAAGGCCTGAGGAAGGTCCTGGGAAAAGACCTTGGCTGAAGGGCCTGATGAAAGGCAATTAGACTTGATAAGAGAACGTGATTGTAGAAATTGTATCTTGTGTATTATGAATGAGATTACAAGAGGTATAAATAGATTACATATTTACATAAACAACCCTCTACTATAAACTAATCATATATTTGTCTAATATCCCCCCGCAAGCTAAGGCCGAGGTTCGACCTGTAGCTTGGACCTTAAAAGTAAAAACCGTTGTGAAGGTAAAGCCTTGGTAAAGATATCAGCAATCTGATCCTGTGTAGAGATAAATCGAACTCCCAGTTTCCGTTGGGCCACCTTTTCTCGAACAAAGTGAAAGTCAATCTCAACGTGTTTTGTTCTAGCAAGGAAGACCGGATTTGCAGATAAATAAGTAGCTCCTAAGTTATCACACCACAATGTAGGAGTAGTTGTAACAGGAAAACATAATTCGCGTAAAAGCGCCTCAATCAAAGTTAACTCAGCAACAGTGTCTGCTATGGCTTTGTACTCTGATTTTGTAGATGACCGAGAGACGGTCTTCTGTTTACGTGCAGCCCAAGAGATAAGATTTTTACCCAAATAGATGGCATATCCCCTCGTGGAGCGACAGTCATTCGGGCAACCAGCCCAATCAGCATCGGAGAAGGCATGAAGAGAGGAAGCAGAATCATGGCGTAGTAAAAGACCAAGATCAATTGTGCCCTGAAGATAGCGTAATATTCGTTTAACTGCTGACCAATGATTTACCGTAGGAGAATGCATAAATTGGCAGACTTTGTTAACTGCAAATGCAAGATCCGGTCGCGACAATGTAACATACTGCAGTGCCCCAACCATTTGTCGATATTGAACCGGGTTGTCATAAGGGGAACTGTCACCAAGTGTAAGATTAGCAGATGAGGTCATGGGAGACGGGACTGGCTTAGCATTAGAGAGTCCTGCCCGACGAAGCAAGTCCAAAATATATTTTTTCTGAGACAATAGAGTGTCTTTGTTGCGATGTACAATCTCAATGCCCAGAAAATAAGACAGGTTCCCCAGATCTTGAAGAGCAAATGAGGTGCTTAAGTGACGAACCACATTGTCAATAGCAGCTGAATTATTGCCTGTGAGAATGTTGGGATTGAACCCTACCAGAGGAACAGATAATGAAAGCCAAAACTGGTTCACAATAGTGGATTCACAATAAGCAGCTGTTTACACTAAGTCTTTTCCCTTGAAAGTGATTATAATAGCTGATGGTCTTATAACCACTGCCCGTATACAACTGCTGCTGCTCCTTTAACTACTGATGAAGCCCAGAAAACTGCTGAGAAGTAAACACTGCTGGTACAATCTACTGATGGCAAATCACTGCCCAATCAAGGACTGATCAACCTTGAGGAAAGCACTGATATAAAGAGAATAGTAGTTTAGCTTATCATCTGTTTTATACATAGTCAGTGGTTAGGCTTAGCAGTGTTTGTATAAGAACAGTAGATACAGGTTGTTAGGCTGTTAGACGTCGCTTTCATGGTGACGTCAGCTGAGATGCCTCAGTGGTTTGGTTTGCCTATAAATGGAGCAGTACCCTGTACTGTTACATTTGATCGTTTTGAGTGAGTTCTTCTCCTCAATTCAATCCTTTCATCTTGTGCAACCAACCATGGAGTATCAGGCTGAGGGGGAGTTTAGTTTGTAAGCATGCTTGTAATCTTTTGCTTTGAATTGTAATCTTTCGACTCTATGAAAAACAAATGTTTATCAAACTATATTCTCCTTTGATTGTGTTTACAAAGTTTGTTATTCATTTCCGCTGCACTTTACATTGTTTCATATTCATTCATAGTTCAAATCATACAAACTAACACAATCATGAGAGCCTCCGATCCTAACAGAGAATAATGTCATCCATATAAACCAACATGTATAATAAAATGTTGCCCGAGGAGTATATAAACAAAGATGGATCAGTTTTGGATCCTCGAAAACCAATATCGCATAGAGCTGTAGAGAGCCGATGAAACCACGCCCGGGGTGCCTGTTTAAGTCCATAAAGGGACTTGTGAAGCAGATATACGTGATCAGGTTTCTGTGGGTCAACAAATCCGGGCGGTTGTTGTAAATAAACAGTCTCTTTGAGATCCCCATGTAAAAATGCATTTTGTACATCCAACTGTCGTAAAGACCATCCTCTTGTAACAGTAATGGACAAAACAGTACGAATTGTAGTGGCCTTGACAACTGGGCTAAACGTATCATGATAATCTATACCCGGTTGCTGACGAAAACCCTTAGCAACCAAACGCGCCTTGTAACGCGTGACAGTCCCTGTTTGATCCTGTTTCATTTTATACACCCATTTGCAATCCACAATATTAGTATTAGGACTACGCGGTACTAAAGACCATGTGCCATTTCTAACCAGAGCTGAGTATTCATCAGCCATAGCTTTCCACCAGTGGGGATCTTTGTTGGCAACATCGAAAGAGACGGGTTCGGTAGCAGGAGTGTATGTATGATGAGCTGAGGGAGTGTATCGGTCAGGTTTCTTTTGGTTTGGGCGGAGATTTGGTGGACGTGTGCGAGGAGGCGGTGGTGGTGGAGGTTTAGGAATGGGCGAGGATGGTTGGACCGTGGGTGAAGACGGGGAATTATGGGACGAAGGTGATGTAGAGGCTGATGAAGATGTTTGGGCGGAAGGGTCATCAGCGACTAATGAGGAGGCTGGTGAGGACTGTTGGGCTGGATGGGGTGTTTGATTCGGTGAGGAAGAATGGTGAGTGGAAGGCATCACATTTGGGACAGGATAGGAGGAGTAGTAAGGAGGTGTGGGTGTGTGGTTCGGTAGGGAGAAGGTGGGTGATGGCTGAAATGGGAAAACATGTTCATGAAATCGAACATGACGAGCAATATACAAGCGATCTGTTTGGGGATCAAAGCACCTGTAGCCATGATGTAAGGTTCTATAGCCGAGGAACACACACGGGATGGAGCGGAAATCCAGTTTGTGAGAATTATATGCTCGAAGATGTGGGTAGCACCGACACCCGAATAATCGAAGAAAAGAATAATCTGGTTTACGGTTAAAGAGATGTTAAAAGGGAGAAATATGTGAGTTGGAACGAGAAGGCATCCGATTAATTAAATAAATTGCGGTTCCAAAGGCAAAGTCCCAAAATTTTTGTGGAACGTGAGATTGGGCAAGTAAAGTGAGTCTTGTTTCAACAACATGACGGTGACGCCGCTCAACGACACCATTTTGTTCGCTTGTGTGTGGACAGGAGAGTCGATGTATGATGCTACGTTCTAAAAAGAAGGGAGATAGTTTGCGAAACTCGCCTCCCCAGTCTGTCTGGACTGATTTAAGTTTTGTTTTAAATTGTCGTTCGGCCATTGTTATGAACTGTTTAAAGGTAGCAAACACATCAGATTTAAGTTTTAACGGGAAAAACCACATGAATTTGGAATAATGATCCACACATAACAGAAAATAATTGTGACCATCATAGGAAGAAATAGATGCAGGTCCCCATACATCACAAATAACTAAATCCAAAATATGTGAACTGTGATAATCAGATAAAGGTAAAGATAGTTTGGAAGATTTTCCCACACAGCAAGAGTCACAAACAGAACTACACGGTTTATCAGAAACAGGTAAACAATACTTGGAAAACATAGTATTTAAAAGTTGATGATGAGGGTGTCCAAGTCTTTGATGCCAAGTCTTGGAGGAAGCACGAGCAGTGGAGAAAGCAACTTTGGGAACATCTTGAATCCGTGGAAGACAAAATGTATAGAGACCATCATTGCTGGGACCCGTGATGAAATGCCCTAACACGTTTTAACCAAAAGTCGCAGCGGAAATACGAACTTAAAAATTTTCTTTCATCATATTTATTCCAACATACTTAGAAATACATTAAATCACTCTTTTACATTAAATACATTAATGCTTTCTATTACTTTATAAAATCTGACATACTTATATTAAATTACGTGACCATGCACCCACACGTACAATCCATGTCTTGACTCGATCTTCAACCTATTACACTCCATGATGAGAATCCACATACTGTACAACCTGCAGACACCACGTACAATCACATCATTAGCAACCGGTGTCATCATATATAAAATTTAAACATGCATAATTAGGCGTCAACATATTATGCTTTCGCTTATGTTAGTACATTCATCCATCCGTATAAACCACCCGCATTGGATTTCGGTGTCTACCTTCAACTTCCATCACTAGTATACCTGCATTCCCATTTCATTCTAAATAGGAAAACGGTTAGCATCATTAGATTTCATTCATACGAACATATCCATATATACGCATAACAAGTCTCATTCATTTGTACATATAACTAAATTCCAATTCATGCATACATACCCTTCTTATTTATACATGTACTTACATTCTACACAATATTACTTGCAAGTTCTAAACACACACGTCCATACATGTAAATCGTATACACATAATTCTTTCGTACTTGCGAGTTTATAGTCGTACTCTCCTATGAGTCCCAATTACTTACTTTCAAACTAACCCATACCTACGCGTATAACTACTTACTTCATCCTTATGCATAATACCATCATGTAAGCTTCTTTCTTACCTATACTTAATAGAAACTATTTCTTAACCACTTTCGACTCATTTACCGTAAACTTACCTTATTACTTCCATTGTTTCATACTTTCTCACATGATTCACAATAATCATTATACTACAATACATTTACATCTAAAGTGTAAGTCCGGGATTCACTTACCTTACGCGTCCGTATTTGCATTCGCTTACTTGAGTCTTCTTGGCCCGTTAGCCTTCCACGCTCCTATCCATCTTGACATGATTCCTATACTTTCATGTCATTACATTTACATCCTTATTAGCATACATGATTATTCATATTAACGATCATATCAAGTTCATATCTCACATATGTATTTCATTAGTCGATTCAAACAAGCATATAGCATACTCAACATCATCATAACATAACCTTCACATATTATTGTCATTTGGACATTTTATCAAACACGTGGTGTGCGTACTACTTCCTAGGCATCATGTACAACTAGTTTATGCATAATCTTCCAAGTTCATTCATATTTCATCAAATCTTCTCACTAATCAACAAGTATCATTAACACATAAACATCAAACATATCAACACCACATTTCTTTCAATTCATCTAACAATAGTTCATCATAACACAACTTAATTCATGAATATTTAACAAGAATTGGACATGATGAACACCCATGTCATCTTAATCACCCAACTAGTGGGTTTACATCCTTAAACATCAAATTAGTCAAAATTATGCATAACACATGTTCCCTATGATGATGTTAACACATATTCATGCTTAATTTCAAACAAATTCGTGGATTGATCATAACCCACTTCATACAAGATCATCAAATCTTAAATTACAACTTACCACATGTTTGCTAGGGCTAGATCATCAAGAAAACGAGTTCATGCATCGGATTTGAGCCTAATCTCCTTGTCAATTTAAAGCTTTCTTGTGAACTAGGGTTTACACCCATTTCTCTTCCTCCTGATCAATCTCACGCACACCCACACCTAGTGTGTGTGAGATTTTTGTTTTAATTAAACTCATATTCAAGTTTGGCAATCTTAGTCCCTCATGTTCTCTCTCTTATTTATAATTGGCACAACTCTTATTCTTTAATTGTTTCTACCATACTTTTAACTAAGATAAATAACCTAGTTATTTATTTCTTAACGTGCCATATCATAACATTTAACGAATATAAACATTCGGGTTTTGGGGTGTTACAAGTCTACCCCCCTTAAAGAAGGTTTCGTCCCCGAAACCTTGCTTATTTCCACTTAACATTGAATACCTTCTTTTACGGGTTACCACTAACCTTTCTATTTCGCACACTTAGAACACACTTCTAGAATGTATACCTTTAGATTTCGAATTCTTGCCTCATGTTAGCTCCTTAGTGGTGTTCATTACTACATGTTTATTCATTCATTTCATTCAAAATACATACCATGGCAAGAATGCACTCATACTTTATAAAAATGCCTCATTCATGAACAAATATAACCGTACGTCCTATTCTTACTTTCTTAAATCGAGCATAATACTTCCATACGTTCATTAATCTTAACGACTCGATTATATCTACTTTTATTCATAAATCATGTTGGACATGCCACTCTTGCACAAATACTCATTACAACAGTCCATACTATCAATATGCTTACTTCTTCAAATTTGCAATAATACATACATTCGTATGATCCGTTTACAACAACTCTAATACCTTTATCTCGTCTTTTAAGGGTACATTCCATACATACAATGTATAACCTTTAATTCTTGTTTCGTTATCACAACAAAACTATTCTTTCATAGTCACACATACTTGCTTAGCTCCAAAGTTAACATCATTCTACGTCTGTTAACGTTACATGCTACTGGTTATACTCATATACGTACATTCACACGTATGTTCATACATACAAGCTTTAATCCTTTGTGTACGTTCAATCCCATTTGATGCATACGTACATGCGTTTATATATGTACACACATACATCTATTTACATACACCCGAAAACATACTTGCAACAATAACACATCTATGAGTACATGTTTACATGCTTACTTATCGTTATATAATGCACACACTCATACGTACCTTCATACATTTATTACATACATTCATACCATCCCTATCTCTCTACTTACATACGTACGTTCATATATACCCTTCATACCTTCATGGACGATAATTCCTTCTTCATGCATACGTACGTTTACATGTATATTCATATATTACATTACAAATCATTTCATTTGTGATTTCTCATGCATTACTTACTATTCACACATATGAGCGTTACTGAAAACTTTAAGACTGAACTAAGATTTCATTCCTTTATTGACCTCTAACCAGATTGACTTCATTCGTCTGTAAAATGAGCTCTCATCATGAGCATCCTTTCAACACATCTACTACTATCATCAGCCAAAAATTCCATTATTTTCATTTATGACATTAATGGTTATCACATTTCCTTTCATACTTGCGTTCAACTTGATGTTCATCCACCCATAGTTCCTTCACAAATTCCCGATTTACATTAGCATTATACTGTTCATGGGTCAAATAATATAATTTGTAAGACCTAAGCTTACATAATTGAAATTTATAAGGACCTTCGCATTTTATATAAGTAATGCTCATAAACTTTCATACAATGTTTATAACACTTCAACGCTTTAGGTATGATAACATATTCATACTCATAAAACCCTTACAAGGTTCATAATTGGTTCAATTCGTAACATAACGTAACTTTACCCTTTCTGAGGTCAACTTCAATTCCTCATGCATCCAATGTTCTCATACCTGCATTACATTGCTTTCTCAACGGGAACACGATTAATAACGTTAATACTCAAACGTATCTAAATCGTACATACGTACATGCTTTCATACGTGCATACATACATACATACATACATTCATTCATACATATCTACATATGTGCATACATTCATACCTACCTTCATAGGTACTCACATTCATTCATTCATACTTACATACATTCATACATACTTGCATACATTCATACATACTTGCATACATTCGTACATACTTGCATACGTGCATATATTCGTACGTACTTGCATACATTCATACATACTTGCATACATTTGTACATACTTACATACGTGCATATATTCATACATACTTGCATATCCTTTATTGGGACTAACGGGGGTTCGGGGGCAGCGCCCCCGAGAGAAACGGGGTCCAAGGGGCAGCAGCCCCAGGCGGGGTCCAAGGGGCAGAGCCCCTGGCTGGGGTCGAGCTACCAGGTCAGCTTGGAAAAATTTTTATTTTGGACAAAAGTCCTTTATCAAAATGCATCAGAAACTTGATTTCGGCCAAAAAGTGCATCCCAAAGTGATTACACAATGTCATATATAAGTCGGCTCAAATTTGACCTCCACCGTAAATTACGGTACCTACCGTAATTTACGGTGGCAAACTTGTTACGGTGGAAACCTGCTGTTTTACGGTGCAAACATTTGTCCCCAGTACCCACCGTAAATTACGGTACCCACCGTAATTTACGGTGGGACCTCCACAGCAGCAGATTTTTCTGTCGTTCTTGCATACTTAAACGCGCATAACTTTTGAACCGTTTACCCGTTTAACCTCCCGTTTCTTCCTACATGACCAAAATTTGGACCTCTTTCATATGGACTCAAAATCCCACGTCCGGATAAAGAAAATTCTTAATTTACAAGCTTTCGGTTTAATATTCATTTAAGAATTATTCGACCCGTTCATGCATTTATCAAACAAACACGTTTGTTTGATCCCAATTTCTCATGAACCCCACAATTTCAAGGTTGTCTATCATACTAGGTTCATATCACGGGTTTATATACGTTCTTAAACCCGTTTTCGCTCATATGCTTATTTTGACCCGTTAAGGGTATTTAAGTCTATTTTAAGCACGGATCACCTTCATTCGCTTCTAGCTTCATATTTTTACATTTCTTATCAATTGATTTCCCACCACAACTACATTTGTGGTGGATCTAATGTGGTGATCTATATAATCTGAGTTTTACCCCTCGGATCCTCCTATTACGGCAAAACCCAAAAGCTTATACCTTTAACCTTTACACTTTTCAAAAGACATACTCGATCATAATACTTGTTTCCAAATAGCCCATAAGGGTTGTTTACCCGCTTTGTCATTCGAGGGCGTTTTGGTCAACAAATGCTCCGGTTCTTACGACAAAGGACCTTAATACATAATTGACCAAAAGTCACACTTTTTAACTACAATCTTATTCGTACATACCTGTCTTGGATCAAGCTGTGACCCGCTTAATACTTCATTAAGTAAGTTGCTAATTAATAGCAACGCAATTTCCATACGTTATCCATCCTTCCATCCGACTACGCTTTTCCGCGTACTTGATTCGTTTACTGCTTACGGCTCAAGCCTTTCATTCTTCTTTTCTTCCTTGCATATTTAATCCGTATTCACCACGGATTTAACTTTCATTCTTCTTTTCATTCTTCATAAGTTTGATCCGTATTCATCTACGGATTCAAACCTTCATTCATACCTTCCATTCTTTTCATTCCATTCCATTCACGTTTGAATTCATTCACGAACTCAAACCTTTCATTCCTTTCATTCCATTTCGGTTTGAATTCATTCCCGAATTCAAACCTTTCATTCCTTTCATTCCATTCCGGTTTGAATTCATTCCCGAATTCAAACCTTTCATTCATACTTTACATTCTTTTCATTTTTATCTTTCTTTCTCATGTTTGACCCGATTCTTAAAGAATCGGGGGACCCATTTCCATCCCACACGACCCCTATTCCCGATTCGTCCGGACATACATGTGATGATCCTCATGATCCCACGAGTGTCCTATGCTTCTTGCACACTGGCCAGGCGTGCAATCCACATACTAGTCTCGTGTCCTCATAAGAATTATCACTTTATGTCTAGGGAACCAGTCTTAAGTTCGTGCCACTCCCATTTGAATCCTTCAAGGATTTTACCCTCGTATATAAGGGTATGCTATATACTAATGCTTGCCAAATTTAAAATTTGTGTACCTGGGGTCCATTTTCCTGACATATCACACACCTTAGCTTTCGTACTAGCCCGCGACTGCGGAACATCCTCATTATCCATCAAGCTCACCTTTCAATATTCATCATTATTAGTAACCTCTCGCATACTTACTTATATTAAATCTTACCTTTCGGTCTTGATCGAGTCTTGGATTGAAACGCCCTAACACGTTTTAACCAAAAGTCGCAGCGGAAATACGAACTTAAAAATTTTCTTTCATCATATTTATTCCAACATACTTAGAAATACATTAAATCACTCTTTTACATTAAATACATTAATGCTTTCTATTACTTTATAAAATCTGACATACCTTTATTAAATTACGTGAGCATGCACCCACACGTACAATCCATGTCTTGACTCGATCTTCAACCTATTACACTCCATGATGAGAATCCACATACTGTACAACCTGCAGACACCACGTACAATCACATCATTAGCAACCGGTGTCATCATATATAAAATTTAAACATGCATAATTAGGCGTCAACATATCATGCTTTCGCTTATGTTAGTCCATTCATCCATCCGTATAAACCACCCGCATTGGATTTCGGTGTCTACCTTCAACTTCCATCACTAGTATACCTGCATTCCCATTTCATTCTAAATAGGAAAACGGTTAGCATCATTAGATTTCATTCATACGAACATATCCATGTATACGCATAACAAGTCTCATTCATTTGTACATATAACTAAATTCCAATTCATGCATACATACCCTTCTTATTTATACATATACTTACAACTTACATTCTACACAATATTACTTGCAAGTTCTAAACACACATGTCTATACATGTAAATCGTATACACATAATTCTTTCGTACTTGCGAGTTTATAGTCGTACTCTCCTATGAGTCCCAATTACTTACTTTCAAACTAACCCATACCTACGCGTATAACTACTTACTTCATCCTTATGCATAATACCATCATGTAAGCTTCTTTCTTACCTATACTTAATAGAAACTATTTCTTAACCACTTTCGACTCATTTACCGTAAACTTACCTTATTACTTCCATTGTTTCGTACTTTCTCACATGATTCATAATAATCATTATACTACAATACATTTACATCTAAAGTGTAAGTCCGGGATTCACTTACCTTACGCGTCCGTATTTGCATTCGCTTACTTGAGTCTTCTTGGCCCGTTAGCCTTCCACGCTCCTATCCATCTTGACATGATTCCTATACTTTCATGTCATTACATTTACATCCTTATTAGCATACATGATTATTCATATTAACGATCATATCAAGTTCATATCTCACATATGTATTTCATTAGTCGATTCAAACAAGCATATAGCATACTCAACATCATCATAACATAACCTTCATATATTATTGTCATTTGGACATTTTATCAAACACGTGGTGTGCGTACTACTTCCTAGGCATCATGTACAACTAGTTTATGCATAATCTTCCAAGTTCATTCATATTTCATCAAATCTTCTCACTAATCAACAAGTATCATTAACACATAAACATCAAACATATCAACACCACATTTCTTTCAATTCATCTAACAATAGTTCATCATAACACAACATAATTCATGAATATTTAACAAGAATTGGACATGATGAACACCCATGTCATCTTAATCACCCAACTAGTGGGTTTACATCCTTAAACATCAAATTAGTCAAAATTATGCATAACACATGTTCCCTATGATGATGTTAACACATATTCATGCTTAATTTCAAACAAATTCGTGGATTGATCATAACCCACTTCATACAAGATCATCAAATCTTAAATTACAACTTACCACATGTTTGCTAGGGCTAGATCATCAAGAAAACGAGTTCATGCATCGGATTTGAGCCTAATCTCCTTGTCAATTTGAAGCTTTCTTGTGAACTAGGGTTTACACCCATTTCTCTTCCTCCTGATCGATCTCACGCACACCCACACCTAGTGTGTGTGAGATTTTTGTTTTAATTAAACTCATATTCAAGTTTGGCAATCTTAGTCCCTCTTGTTCTCTCTCTTATTTATAATTGGCACAACTCTTATTCTTTAATTGTTTCTACCATACTTTTAACTAAGATAAATAACCTAGTTATTTATTTCTTGACGTGCCATTTCATAACATTTAACGAATATAAACATTCGGGTTTTGGGGTGTTACACGTGAGGAGGGTAGTTCGTGTAAATTTGTCCTTCACAGAAAAGAAATCAGTGTGAAATTCAAAAAAACACATTATTATCACGACAGAATTGTTGAACGGAAAGGAGATTTTGTTTAATTTGTGGAACGTGAAGAATATTTTTGAGTGTGAAGGTTTTATTTGGTGAATAATAACGAGTTGAACCAATATTAAGAATAGGAAGTGGCATACCATCACCAACATGAAGATTATCCCCACCTAGATATGGCTCGGAATAGTCAAAACTAGAAAGATCAGAAGCAACATGGTTAGTAGAACCTGTGTCTGGACGGTAAGATGAGGAACCTTGAGAGCGAACATCTGAGAAGTTTGCTGATGGTGACCGTCCCCGAGTTGTAGCAGGGTCCCTGTTTAGACAGTGAGAAGGGATGTGACCAATGCCACACCGGTTACAAGTCCCATAAACCATAGTTTGTGTAGAAGCCCATGGAAAGGGATTGCGGTTCTGGTTGTAGAATGTGCTTCGGGTCTGGTTGTAGGAGCCCCGACCATGTCTATTGTTTTGACCTCGACTACTGTGTTGACCCCGGTTATGACTAGGTCGATTGGTGTAGTAGGCTTGGGCTGATGATGGAACAGATGGTACTTAATTAGGCTGAAGACTAAGTTGGTTGACAAGTTGCTGGAGGGCCTGAATAGTGGGGTTGGGGCTGGAACCAAGAAGGCCAGGTGCAGGGGAGGTAGGGTTGGTGACGGCTGAAAAGGCTTGAGTAGGGGGTACGGGTTCGGTTTTCCTTACCAGAAAGTCATGATCAGCAAGTAGGGCATGTAATTCACTGAAAGGTGGAGGAACTTGGCGAGAAACAATGTTACCTTTGAGACTATGATATTCATCTCGTAGGCCACCAATAACTAACATAACGAGATCTTTATCTTTGACAGGTTCACCAATATTGGCCAGGGCATCAGCATACTCTTGTGCTCGTTCAAGATAAGATGACGATGATTCATCACTTTTCATTGCAATCTTCAAAAGCTGTTGTTTGAGAGTAAATTCACGTGAGATGGTATTTGGAGCATATGCTCGTTCAAGGGCTAACCACAGATCACGTGAGGTGATAGTGTGTTGAACATGACCAAAGGCTGATTCAGAAATAGTTGACAGGAGAAGCATTCTGACATGTACATCATTGGAGATCCAGTTGGTATAGTTCGGATTATCTTGTGGCATGGGGGTAGGTTGGCCGGCTGATGGTGAGGGAGGTGTGATGGTTGCTGATGGACAAGGGATAGAACCATCCACATATCCATACAGATTGTTTGTAACCAAAAAGGGTTGCAGAATGGCTTTCCAGTAGCCATAGTTTGTGGGAGAAAGTTTGAATGCAAACTTATGGGAATTGTGGGTAGTTTTGGCTGCATCAGAGAAAGGTTGAAGAAGGGCCATTGTGTTGGCTGAAAAAAAAAGATAGAAACAGGGACTGTGCTGGCTAAGAAGAAGGTGGCGGCAGTCTAGGGTTTCAGAGAAGAAAGCTCTGATACCAAATTAGAATTGATAAGAGAACGTGATTGTAGAAATTGTATCTTGTGTATTATGAATGAGATTACAAGAGGTATAAATAGATTACATATTTACATAAACAACCCTCTACTGTAAACTAATCATATATTTGTCTAATAAAGGCCAGGTGGAAGGGGCTGAGGAAAGAACTTGTGAAAGGACCTAAGGGAAGGCCAAGTGGAAGGGCCTGAGGAAGGACCCTGTGAAAGGACCTGAGGAAAGGTCAGGTGGAAGGTCCTGAGGGAGGACCCTGTAAAAGAACCTGAGGAAAGACCAAGTGGAAAGAGCCTGAGGAAGGACCCGATGAAGGGGCCAGGGGAAGGGGCCCTGTGAAAGGACCTTGTACTAGTAAAATATTATTATTTTACATTGGTAAAGGTAAAAGATCATTACTCTTTTTCTTTTTTCAAAAAGTAATGTCACGTCACCTTGGGAAGACAAAGGTTTAGCTTTTTTCCTTTCTTTTTTTTCTTTTTATATATATGTGTGGCTATAATTTATTTTACATTTTCAAGAAAGTCACGTACTTTATGACAGACAAGCTTGTTAGATAAGCTTGTTGACTTTTCCCCAAAGATACACCTCTTTTTTTTTCTGACAAAGAAAATAACTAAGTTGGTAAGTATACCCACCATACAATACAATGTTATACATTAGTTAATCCATATTATCATTCAAAAGATAAAGTAAATAACCCAGTCTTCTTTGGGTAGTACTTCATGAGCGGGGCCCATGATCTTGGTTCCACAATTTTACTTGTTCGTAAAAATGTACAATTTTGGTAAGAACAACTCGTAAGGCTTTTTCGAAAAATAAAGATCCAAAATTTTATTTCGAGATGTGTTTGAACTTTTGATGGGCACAAACTGTTTGTAATTTATGCGGTAGTTCATGTACCGGATGTTCAATGCACTAAGGTTATTAGAAACCTTCATATGTATTTGACTTTTCAACCTTGTGAAGTACAAGACACCACATCTGCACTTGTGAAAAACTAATACTTGTTTCCTTTAATGGTATATCCTTTGTCTCGACACATGTGCTATACCAATTAGTCATTTTTTTTCTTTTTTTTTTTTTGTGTTGAGTAAATCAAATAGCCCTGCTTTTTGATGGTAGTCAATCAACTGAAACGCAAAGCTTCCTTTCAGTTCACTTTTACCGTTTGAAGGATTAAAAACAAGATGCTATGCTTGGGGCATATTTATGCCTACATGGGCTACAGATCTCAGTTCTGAGTGTGTAGGCATAGTTTTTTAAGATCTGGTGATTGCACGTAATTTTCTAGGTATTCAAGGGTTATCTATATTGAGTATGTTATGAGGTGAGGGGATGAAACCTGTTGACCGGAGATGGATGCAGATCTTGGAAGTATGTTGAGCACACGAGAATCACATATCTGACCGTTCATGTGAAGAGACCGAGACACGCTTGTACTCGGTCCCACGGATGGCGCCAATGTCGAATCCCCAAATCCCTGAATTCGTTCAAAGGGTTTGGCGGTACTAACCTTGGATTCGGTGAGCTCTGGTTCAGGTTCGTCCCCTCGTCGCCGCGGTGATGTTTCCTCTGGTGGGGCATCGGGTCTTGGGCTGCAGCCACAGGTAGATCTAGTTAGAGGGCCCGAGGGGGTTCACCCCGAGGGCACTCCGACGCTCAAGTCAGTATCATGTATGGCAATGATAATTATAAGTGCAAGTGAATGTATATTTTAGTGAGAGGGAGCAGATGTTGTATGTGAGAAGGAGGGAGAAGTAACCTTTTTGTGGGGAAAATGTAGTCTGCTCCTTCTTGGAGAAGGGGGTTCTCTTTATATAGTAAGACATTTGGGCCATAACCCTAATGGGCCGGTCCAAGATTGGGCTTATCTGGACATGGACTACTCGAACCAACTAAACATACCGAGAAAGACCCAAGTGGGCTCGAGCCCAGTCACCAATCTAGGGCGATGAGTCCAGACGAGGAGCCCAAGCGGGGATCCTCGTCGTCACAAACAATAAATACTAACTTAACTACTATCAACTTTGAACTATATTTTAACAAAAAAACATATCACCAAACAATAAAAATGAACTTCTTCAGCTATAACTTCGTAGCTTTTTATTACTTATTTATGTATTTACTTTTTGCAGCAATCCAATTTATTCTTAACTAGGGAGGTTCTCCCGCGCTTCGCGGCGGGTGCCGCTAACGTACTAAACCGAATTGAAACCGTTTGAACAACATATCGTTATGATACTGACATTCGTTATAACAATTGAAAAGCAAAACCCAAAAATAAAGTCGTTATATGCCCAAAAGGACATCGACGCATATTTTACATAAATCGAAAACCATAAAAACGAATATGAGCAATGTCTTCCGAAATGAATATCAGTATTCATTCCGATGGTACCGATGCCGGTACTGGTGTTCGATTGGAATTGACGTGGTACCAATACTCGCTATAGTTTATGATAATTAAAAAAACACTCTATAATACCATCGAAGTTGTTCGCACGGTATCAATTCAATTCGTTACGGTAAAGAACATTTGGTATAAGTTTGGTTCGTCAAGGTACCAGTATGGTATTCATACCCGCTATAGTTTATAATATATAAAAGATACTATATACCACTATCCAAGTTTCGCATGGTATTTGTTCGGTTGATCACGATAAAGAACAAATAAAAATCAATTATATTGATCCGTTTGATTTTGAACAAAACTTTTAGCGGAACAAAGACAAAAATAAACATGTGTCATATGTTTGGAACTTTATAAAGTATTACCTTGTATTATTAGAATAATGAAAAAAAGTAATGTTAATTTTTATATAAAAAACTAAATGTGAGTTAGGTTTGATAACATGTACTTTTGTGCTTTGATTACTTAAGCTTTACCACTCACAACTCAGTTTCGGAAAAAAAAATGTATCAATACATAGAAAAATTTAGGCACGTCGTAACAGCATACTCAAAACTATATAAAATATCGTATTTATAAAAGAAAAATAAACATACAAAATCAATTAAAAATATATTAATAAAATAATTAATTATTAAAAACAAACAATACTAAAATAATTTTAGTTCACTACACTCGAACCATCAACCTCTTGGGGAGAGACACTATTTTACACACCTGAATACCGTTAGTCATTCCAGATAGTTGCGGATTCAATAATTTTTTTCATGGGGGGGGGGGGGGGGGATATTTTTAAAGATTTTAGGCCCCTGGGTATAAAAAAAATTCGGTTCATATCGGGTCGTAACGGGTCGGGTCATGTAAAACAAAAGAGTATCAGGTTAAAATTTATATAATTATCAAAAACATGTCAAATGTCGTTATAAACATATTTAAAATGTCGCTCTACGTGTTTTCATTTTTCAAAATCTATCCAAAACATCTAGAGCTACTTTTCTAAGCAAGTTTTTCTCTATATAACATATACAACTAATTTTCAACACTAAACACTTAAATAATTATCACCAAACTTCATAATTTTCAACTTTAAAATCAAGCCCTAATTTTAATTGTTGATTCCTTCTAACTAACCATTTAAACACACTAAACTTTAACTGAAACAAAAAAAATCAACCAACTAAAGTTTTAAAAAACAACAAAACAACTAAAATTTCAAACTTTTTTAACAATTATATTTCTCCTAAAAATCCAAATATAACAAGAAAACAAAAAAATAATCGAACCATACCCGAAAAAAGTGATAACATGTTGTTTTCGTGAGTTTGGTGGTCGAAATTGCTATGGGTTGGGTTATTATATTTTAGTTCAAATTAGATTATTAGATTGGGTTGGGCTTGAGTTATGGTGTGTTTATTGGGTTAAAGGTTAAGAGAAAGTTAATTGGGTTAAGTGAAAGTTAATTAGTTAAGCGGAAAGTTAATTACGTTGTATTTAAAAAAAAATCAGTGTTTACGTAAATTTCTTACAAATTCATAAGATTTTTTTCCTAAGGGGAGCGGTCGAAAATTTCCAAGGGGGTGGACGAAAATTTTCAAGGGGTGCGACTGGGATTTTACCAGGAATTTTAGCACTAAATTTTATTTTTTCAAAGGGTGTGCTCGCCCACCTTGAGATATAGGTAGGTACGCTCCTGATTCCAGACCCCGCTAAAGCAACATTGCAAATAGCGATGAAATCCCAAAAAAACTCTCACGTTCTATTTTGTTTTAGGCCAACACAATTGTGGAGCAGTTGTTGGTAAACCTAAACCTAATAGAAAGCAAGTACAAAATAACATTGGACCATACACGTGTATGATGCATCAACATTACGACAGTAAGTACTTGCTCGATCATTAGTTTATAAAGGACAAATGCAAAAGGGGAAATAAAAGAAAAACAAACAAAATTTGGACCAATGTCCCAAAACCCCTCAATAAATACGAAATTAGAAACAGTAACCTGGACCAATTTTTGGAAAAAAGTTTTGGGGTGGCTTTATAGTGTTGGTTGGGTTACCAAGACTTTAAGAGTACCACATGTTTAGATGAGAAAGGGAACAATTATTTGAAATAAAACACGTGATTCTGGGCCTTAATAATTGTAAAAGCCATGAGTGGTGCACCGATGCACACGACACAAAATTCATTTTTGAGGAACAAAGGCTACATGTTGTCGTGTTCTTGAATCTAAGATCACTATCCGTAGAATGTTCAAACATCTAATGAAGATCATTGTTGTTGCTACAACAAGACTTAGGCTAGGAACCAAACACATCAGCCTCCGGGGTAAAAATTGTAGAAATAAATTTCATTTTTAATAAAAACTAGGTTTAAAGAAGTTCGCCGCGTTGCGGCGAATTTCTTTTGTTATTTAGTCTGTATTTATATGTGTTTTGAAATCACTACGAGCGTGTTGCGAACGGAACTGCTGACAAGAATAAAAAGGAAATGTAGAAAAAAACACTAAAAGATAACCGAAAGAAAATCAACCAAAAAAGTTGTATGGTAACGATGTTGTTCATATGAAACCCGTTGTCAGAGATGAGCAAATTGTTCTGGATACCGGTACCAAATTTGCCGAACCGAAAGATCTTAAGTACCAATTCGGTACCGACTTTTAGCGTTCCTGGTACCGGTTCACTACCGTTTTTACCTTCATATACCGGTATCGTAACCGGTATTTTCGGTATCAGTACCGATTCTGTATCGGTTGGCATCGAGCTCATCCCTACCCCTTAAACTAAAAAAAGAAAAACTTAAAAGTTGAAGAAAATCAACAAAAAAAAGTTGTACGATACCGTTGTTCGTACGGTAACCGTGATCAGGGATCAACAAATGGTACCGGGTAGCCGCACTGAATTTTTCGAACCAAAAGATTTCCAATATCAATTCGGCACCAACTTTTGGCGTTTTCTGTATAAGTGCCGGTTTTCACCTACATGTACTGATACCGAACAGGACCGTCCCGTTATTTTTTATACCAGTACTGGTTCGATACCGGTTGACACAAAGCTTATCCCAACCCCTGATATTAAAAAAAGGATTAAAGTTAAAAAGTAAAGAAAATAACTATTATTATAATATTAAATTAATAAAAGTATTAACAAAACTATTATTTATTATAATATTAAAATCACTATTCATTTCAATTTCTTTATTAATATATATAGGTAGAGGATCCTGTAAAAAGTGCTCAAAGTGTGAGAAGTGTATTATAACACTATATATAATACTATATAACACCATATAAACACCGTATAACAATATGTAACACCATATAACACTATATATCATTATATAACAAATATAACACTATAGGTTGTCTGATAGCATGTCTATGATAGATGTATAGTGTTATATTTGTTATATAATGATATATAGTGTTACATAGTGTTATATGGTATTATATGGTGTTACATATTATTATACGGTGTTTATATGGTGTTATATAGTATTATATATAGTGTTATAATACACTTCTCACACTTTAGGCCCTTTTTACACTATCCTTACCCTATAGTAATATATAGTAATAATAGTAATATTATAAAATATATATTAACGAGACTCTCGTTATACATGGGAAATCGATCTAGTACAATACCGGTTACTAAATTAACTAGACATAATATAAAATACAATTTTATATACCGAAATCGATTCAAACCACGTCCCTAGTGGGCACTCCACCATATATATATATAGAAGCATCTTAGACTCGATTCTTCACCATGTTGAATCTTCAACCTTGCTTCTTGACTGCAGTAATGAACATACTAAAAAGATAAAGGTTTTGGTTGAGGATCGTTTTTGACACGGAGCCCTTAAAACAGATTCTGCATCTCCTCTCAAACGGTTTGTCTCCCAGGGTATAACAACAGGAATAGTATGTGTAGTGCCGGAGATGGCATTCGCGTCCGAGATAGCACCGGGTATCATGGTGTTCTAATTTATGTGGGAAAATAAATAAAGATAAGTTGCTAATAGTGGAAGAACTAGAGAGCACACTCCTCTCTAAATTCTATAAAACTTTGTGCATAAAAATTCTCTAGTATATCTCTTTTATCTCATTTTTCTCTATTTTCTTTCTTGCATCTAGCAAAGAGTCATAAGGTTCTTTTCATACTCAAAACTAAAACTTCATATTTAATTTCTAATTTTAAAGATAATTATAACAATAAAAACCTTCATGACATGTTAATGTCTGTAGGTCCACTAGCGGAGGATCTAGTCGCCTAATCCTTGTGATACGAACAAACCCGGTTGTGCGGAATCCAACTGGGAAATCAAACCAAGATAAGAACACGAACAAAACAAGATTCAATCGTTAAAAATCTCAATGTATTACTTAACAGAAAGTTTGTTTACAAAGGTTAAACTAGAACAAGTCTCAAACTCTCTCTGAATACACTAACTCAGTGTGTGTTCTTTCGTGTATCTGTGTGTGTTCTCTGTTCTCTGTCTCTCCTATGTTGGCTTCTGTCTTCAGTCTGCATATATATAGGCTGCAGGTCGACGAAAGACCTGCAGCGACGAAACATGCTGACGAAACATCATTGAGCCAACGAAAGATCATGGAGCCGACAAAAGACTCACCATTTAGGACCATAGATGACGAAAAACTGCTGGTTTTTCGTCACTATATCATGGAGCCGACAAAAGACTCACCATTTAGGACCATAGATGACGAAAAACTGCAGGTTTTTCGTCACTATCACATCATGACGAAAAATGTCTTTCATCAAGGGGTTATTCATCAGGTGACTGGGTTCAGGTGGTTTTTCGTCATGCAGGATGAGCAGGTTGTTCGTCATGGACAGCAGCAAACAGAACAGACATATCTGCAACATGCAGATCAGCAACATGAATGAATCAAAGCTCGATGGAGGATATCGGGCTGTGGTCTTCATTCCGTAACACGGACGAACCGAGTCGAGCCGCATCCACAAAAGATGCATCAACAAACTCCCCCTTGGATGCTGCTCGTGATGGTTCGTTCTTCACATAGTTGTCGGATCTTGAGATGTCTTCACTTGACGTAAGTAGAAAATGTATCAACAAACTCCCCCTTTCATTTAGGAAGTGTGTTAACAAACTCCCCCTTTAAAATAAACTCTCCCTTGAGTTATGCTCGTGAATCTTTTGATCTTCAATTCTTTAGATCCTTGTGGTGTTGATGATAGATCAGCGGCAGCTCGATCATCTTCATCCTTTGAGTGCCTCCACGTCGTGTCTTCATTCCGAAGCTAGTCTTCTAACACGTTCTCTTTGATTTTATCTGGTCCTGTGCCGCATCTGCACATACAAGAAAGCTAAACGCGTAATGAGAACAACCGCTTGGAATATAGTTAACGTAAACAAGCGACACACATGTGACCAGGTTTTCAACTACCGTCCGAAAGTTTGAAAGTTTAACAAATTGTTCAATTTTAGTTTTTAACTTTCAAAAACTTGCAAATTTCGACCGTTTATGAAGATTTAGTTGTTTTGGTTTCGATCAGATTTCAAGTAACGAAGACTCGAGTTCCAACATCGGGTAATCAAAAGAAATTAGAAATAAAATCTTTTTGGCTTTTATAAAGTTTACATTAAAAACACCTAAAATCTTTTTGGTAATTTTTTGTAACACCCCAAAAATGGGTTTGGTAATTTAAACCCGGTTAATATAAAGGAACGGGTAAAAATACCATTAGGGGTAAAAGTAAACCTGTAAATGAATATATACTAGGAATAATTAACCTAGTTGAATATTGGTATCGTTGGTATTAAACGAAGGGTTGTAGCCTTAATTAATTAAAACAAAACATGAGGGACCAAAGTGAACAACTTGAAAGTTGTTTTATTAAAAGAAAACAACACACACACATACACACATATCGTGTATGTGTTCTGGGCGTGATCAGGGGAGGCTCAAGAGAGCCAAACCCTAGTTCCTCATAAATCTCCAAATTAAGGATGAATCGAGGGTCAAACTCATAAAGGAACATGAATTAACGATCACCCAAGCTAGGGGATCATAAGGTATGTTGAATCTTGATATTTAATGAAGTTGAGAATCTTGATGAACATCACAAGTAGTGATTTATGTATGAATCAAAGAGGTTATGGCCAAATTGGCGATGTATGCTTGTTTAGGAACTAACCCTATGTGAAAATTCTTAGTGAATTGCTATAATTTAGGTGTTTGGATGAATTACCACTTTAAGCTAAGTGGGTTTATGTTTAATCCATGAAATGGTATGAATTTGATCATGAATATGTGTAGTATGTGATGTGTGCTTGTATATGGATGAAGTATGGTATAGAATTTGAATGATGTTTACTTGGGTTGATGAATCAAAGGGATAATTAGGAAGAAAGACATGAAACACTTGTACATTATGCTTAAAAAGTAGTACGCACACCAAGTGTTTGATGAAATGTCTAAATGACAATAATATGTGAAGGTTATGTTATGATGATGTTGAGTATGCCATATGCTTGTTTGAATCGGCTAATGAAATACATATGTGAGATATGAACTTGATATGATCGTTCATATGAATAATCAGTATGCTAATAAGGATGTAAATGTAATGACATGAAAGCTTAGGAATCATGTCAAGATGGATGGGAGCGTGGAAGGCTAACGGGCCAAGAAGACTCAAGTAAGCGAATGCAAATACGGACGCGTAAGGTAAGTGAACTCCAAACTTACCCTTTTGTTTGGTAATGTATTTATGATATATGGTAATTATTGAATGTAATGTAAGAAGATATGAATCGTTGTTATTACTAAGTTAAGTTTTAGTGGAAATGAGTCGGAAGTGGTTAAGAAAGAGATTCGATTAAGTTTGGGTAAGAAATGGAACTTACATGATGAATTATGCATAAAGATGAATTAAGGAGTTATACATGTAGGATGTAAATTGTAAGTACGGGTATGAATAGAAAGTGAATACATGCTTGAGAAGGGTATTTAATTATATGCTTGAATGAATAAGACGAGTTATGTGTATTTGAGGACATGTTCATATGAAAGGAAGCTAATGATACTAACCGTTTTTCTATTGAGAATTAATGGGAAGCATAGGCATGTTAACAATGGAAGTAAAGGTTGACTCCGCAATCCGATGCGAGTGATCGAATGGATGGATGAAGGGGCTAGTATAAGAGAAAGCAGGATATGTGGTCGCTTTATTATGCATGTGTTAATATTTTGTATTATGTCACCGGTGAATAATGATGAGATTGAATGTGGTGACTGCAGGTTGTACAGGGTTATGGATGTTTCATCAAGAATTGTACGCGGTTGAAGATCGAGTCAAGTCATGGATTGTACGTGGGTGTGTATGTGGTCACTTAATTTGATATATGTATGTTAGTTTTTAATTAAATTATAAAAAGGGATTAATGTATTTAAGTGAAAGAAAGAATATCATTAAAGAAATTTCAGGTATGTATTTTCCGCTGCGAATCTTGGGTTAAAACGTGTTAGGGCGTTTCATTTTTGAATATGCGAAATATAAAGACGGAAAGCAGTAAAAAAATATAAACAGAGATGCAGAAACTGAAAGCATTAAATAAATATTTACAGACAATCTTTTTGTGAGTTTCGAGGGTAAGAGAATCATATCAGTGTACGGTCACGCCAAAACACTCTTGTTGTTCAATTAGTTAACATTTAGATAAGCATCCTATAACGATTATCGGTATTGTTGTCCACATAAGCTCAACTTATCAGATGTAATCATGGCGAGGGGATATGATTAGTATATGATTTATACTTACCGACCGGTGTTCATCCACACACGACACATTCCCGTATCAAGGTATGCACGAGAGTTCATCTTACTGGTGAGTATACCATTTTTCATCTGTTTGACCGTATATGAAAATGTGAGATACTTATTTTTGATTGAAAACAAGCCCTATGTGATAGAATCACTTATTGATGAGGAACTTGATTTTCAGATGCACGAGGGCACAGGAGCAAGTCCGTGAACAGGTTAGTACCATCGTACATACAAAGAGACGAACTTGACTCCCGGATAAACTGTGATATTTTATCACATATTTTTGTTTGGACATGTGATTGTTGATAACTTATTGAGGTCGTATGCAATATGTACACGTATGTATGGTATCATGGAAGATCTAGACTTCGTCTCCGTTATATTTTGGTAAAAGAAACAACCATGATACCCGGATGATAAACAGCATAAAGACCACGTATCTCAGAACCTCGGAAATCTATCAAACAAAGTTTCGGTACCAAGACCATATGCCAATGAGCGGTTCCCACACAGTCTTCAGTCGATTAATGTTTATATCACCCTGCACACTTTAAAAAGATTGTGAGCCTACCGATACATCTTATATAGAGTTGCTTATCGTTTTTCATTTAAGGTTTAAAGAGGTTTGGACAGACCACTGATGTACTATCATTTTCTCTTTTTCTCGCCAGGAAACTCATTTTTGTTTTTCTATTGTTTTTGAAAATTTTAGATGTTTTTAATTTTTTCAAATTTGGATTTACTCCCCCTAAAATGTAAAAATATGATAAATTAGAAACACAAAGATATTTACAAAAATGATTTTCCGATGTCGGTTTAACTCATGTTTTACCTTAATGCCGTTTACCAAAATTAATTTTAATCAGAATTGATTTACCGAATTTTGGAAAAATCAGTTGGCATGTCGGTAATCGGTGTGGACCAAAACAACATTGACGAGTTTCACATTGAAACAATCACGTGTGAGGTGATATTCGAGATCAATGTGTCTGGCCAAAGAGCGCTGTACGAGATGTTAGTAAATCATAAAGCAGCTTAAATATTGAAAAGGATAGGAGAGATTAGAAATTTAAAGCCGTAATACTGCAATTTCTGCGTGCAGTGCCAGTAATTTGAGTGCTCTCCCAAACTGGATATCCACCCAGTGTGGATTTCAAGGTCGATTTTGCAGCTACTTCAATGAACCGAGAATTCTCTTTACAGCAACAAGATGATAAACCTTCGGGTCCGGCTCGTAAGTGGCAAATGGAGCATGTGGGAAAGCTTGTACACATCATCATTGGTCGATCCATGCATGATGTATTCCACATATTTTTGCACCAGCAAAGGTCTTTCGTCTTTCTCCTTTAGAAGTAGTGTGCGGTTGTTTAATCCACTTCAAGGTATCCGCACACCCGGTGTGGTTTGATCAACAAACAGATTTTCTTCAATCACACCGTGGAGAAAAGTACCCGACACGTTCATCTTGTGGACTTTGAACTTCTTGTGGAAGAAAAATCCATGAATCTTCAAAAAGCTTCAGACGTGCTGCAGGTGCGTACATTTCAATTTAATCTATCCTCTTGACCCGATCAAAAACCATAACAACCAAATTTTGGCACATTTTTCATCTTGTCGAATTTTTCAACTTCATTCAACCACATTCTTTCATCATCATCAATCACCAGACATTTTCGCCTTCTTTTCTTTTTCCTTTCTCTCCATCAATGGCAACAATATTCTCTTAGATGTAACAATGTTTCAGAGCCTTATGTCACCGATCTTGTGCATGGACGCTCCACTATCAACAATCCTAAGACTATCAATAGTTCCTCCTGGAACATCCTGCACACTCATTCAGAGATTAGTTGGAGAGGGGGACCCAAGCCTTCACAGACTTGGGTCGTCCGTCATCATCGAGAATTGTGACATCCATTTCCCGATGATTCGGAATTGATGTAGCTCCCCTTGAAACAATTTCCGATTTTGGTTTCCAAATCTGTTTTTGTTTTTCATTTTTAACATCTGATTTAACAGACTGCGTTTGGACAACCTCTGGTTTTAAAGCCTTTTCAACTTCTTTTCTTTGTTGCTTTTTCTGTTTCTTTTCTCGTTGTTTAACAAGACGAGGGTCCTGTCTTGGTGAAACAGATCTTTTATGGTAACAGTTACCACGGGGGCATCAACTTTTGCCTTTTCCATGGTGAGATATGGACAGTTTCTGATAATGTGCCCGTACTCACCGCATTTAAAACATGATCTCCGCTCAACAAACCTCGGAGTATCATAACCGTAAGAGCTTGATGATGAACTTTGTGATCTTGAGGTACTTTGTCCTACATCACAACAGTTTATGTGTTGTGTGTAGTTATTTTGACTGTTTCTTTTCAAAATTTTCTTTTGCATAACAAAATCTGTGTTGGATTTGTTTTCAAAAGATTCAATTTTATCCGTCCCTCGGGATTTCACGAAGTTCACCTTCTGAACCTTCTTCTTGTTTTGGCTTTGTTTGCCTTTTCCCTTTCCTTAGTGAACGTGACCTTGCTTTCGTTGATTGTGTTGTGGTTGCAATTTTTGATTCCCATATTTCTTTCTAACTTCGGATTTTGGGATAGGAGCACACTGAGTTACTACAACTCCTGGGCTCGACTTTCCCAAAAACTTACTGGTAGAATCTTCAAAAACTTTATCATTCAAGGATTGATTGACATTCTTGATTGGGAAATCCTTTTCTGAATATATTTTATCAGATCCAATCAACGTGTAAAGCAAATTCATGCTTTCACAACTCTCAGACTCTTGCGCAGACGGGGACGCAACCAGAACAGTCTTAGCAGGTTTTACGGGAGGATCACATAGAATATGATTCTCAAGAGGTATGTCCTCTTCTTTGATTACCGCATCAGATTGTGCTGAGTCAGTATCATCGGATTCATCATCTGAAGAATCAGCATCCTCAACAATGACTGGAGGATCCTGATTTTATTCAGCAGTTGACACACTTGTAACTGTTGACACATCCGAATCTGATGATACTTCCGTTTGTATCCAAGTCCAGTTGTAAACTCCTCAAAGTTTAAAGAAACAGATGGTGCAAAATGAGTTCTATTTTCCTCATCAGGCATTGCGTCATAATTGTGTCTAACCGGTGGTGGACATTTTTTATATCCAATGCACGTGACATCCTTTTTCTCTTTCTGAACATCGATGATGTGATCTAACACATAACTTGAGTTTAAATAACTATTTAGCTTAAGCTGGATCGCCTCACTTTCACACTTTACACAAGCTAACTCTTTTTGCATGACCTCGAGACGATTGATATAACAGTTTATGTAAGTTTGTTTTCTTGAAACCATTTTTGTTAGCTCGGTTTTATCTTCTCTTAAATTTTCAATCACCGTTTTAAACTCTTTTTCATGGTTTTCATAAAACATGTTGGCCTCTTTGCATTACGAAAGATCCACTATCAACTTTTGATTGTGGATATATGTCGCGTCATACTTGCTTTGCAAATCATCATATTTGCTTTGCAAGTCCGACAATTTATTTCCTAAACTAACACATTTATCACACCTATCAGAACTTGGTTTATTGACACATACCTGACTGGATTCGCTCTCAGATAGTGACTCATTTGCCTCAGAATCAACAACCTCCCTCGATGATTCATATTCAGATCCCTCCTCGCTTGAACTTGAACTTGTAACATCTTCAACTGAACTACTGCCATGTTCAGAACTGTCATCATTTCCCGAGGATTCACCATTGTTGGCATCTTTGACAATTTTGGCATAAAACGCCGTTTTTGTTTGACCATTGTAGTTTGGATCAAGAAATGATGGTACTCCAGTAGACCGATAGCCTTGCTCTGAAGCAACTGGTTGTGGTGTTCCATACATATCGGTTGCTGAACCCTTTCTCGTATACGTGTTATTTGACGGTGTGGGAGATTCGGCCCATGATGGCGATAAACCCGTGCTTCTATACTTGCTCTCCGTATTAGATGGAATACCCCACCAATCTGAACTCATTTTGGATGTATGATGATACCAACTGAAAACCAACTAACACCTTCACTAAGAAACAATGTGTGTTAGAGAAATCTTAGCCCAATAAAAGTCCACTAAATGAATTTAGACACAAGAATTTAATTCCTTTAAGTCAAATGAATTGAAATGAATTAATTCTTTTAATTCATTTAAGTTAATTCAGTTAACTAAATTCAAACACAACATTAGCCCAAAAAAAAAAATTTCATTAAAGGTTTAATACTTCTCTCTAAATGTAGTCCACAATTATGGGCCACGAAGACCTTGAGACTTGATATTTATGAATAATCCCATGAAGACTGATATTAGCCCACTAACAATTTGACTGTTCGTTGGCAAAGTTTGTAGAAAGCCCAAGAAGATTCAATGTGAAAAATTGGTAAAAGGCAGATATTTTAAAATTCAAACTTTATCCTGACACAAGATAGGATAGGTAAGCCAACTTTTGTCAAAATCACCATACCTTTCCAGAGATCTCCAAGACCATCCTTTTGTTTACCAACTTTTTTAACTAAAACACTATTTTAACAATTTCCAATCAAACAAATTATAAATCAATATCCAGAAAACTATGAAAAAGAGAATGAAGAACTCAATGAACTTGTGAGTTTTCCGACAAAGACGTTCACCGGAAAGTTTTTCCGAAACAAATTTTGCTTGAAACTTCACTAAAAACCAAATCTTATCACATATACATGAGTTTTAACAATGGTTTTTATATGAACTAACAACAAAATGGTATGATTTTCAAAGATTTAACCATAGAACTTTCAAGACTCAAGCTTTGAAAACTCGACACAAAGACTCGGTTTTAACAAGGATGAGAGCCTCGGCTCTGATACCACTTGTAGGTCCACTAGCGGAGGATCTAGTCGCCTAATCCTTGTGATACGAACAAACCCGGTTGTGCGGAATCCAACTAGGAAAGCAAACCGAGATAAGAACACTAACACAACAAGATTCAATCATTAAAAAGCTTAATGTATTACTTAACAGAAAGTTTGTTTACAAAGGTTAAACTAGAACAAGTTCTCAAACTCTCTCTGAATACACTAACTCATTGTGTGTTCTCTCGTGTATCTCTGTGTGTTCTCTGTTCTATGTCTCTCCTGTGTTGGCTTATGTCTTCAGTCTGCATATATATAGGCTGCAGGTCAACGAAAGACCTGCAGCGACAAAACATGCTGAAGAAACATCATTGAGCCGACGAAAGATCATGGAGCCGACGAAAGACTCACCATTTAGGACCATAGATGACGAAAAACTGCAGCTTTTTCGTCACTATCACATCATGAAGAAAAATGTGTTTCGTCAAGGGGTTCTTCGTTAGGTGACTGGGTTCAGGTGGTTTTTCGTCATGCATGATGAGCAGGTTGTTCGTCATGGACAGCAGCAAATAGAACAGACATATCTGCAACATGCAGATCAGCAACATGATTGAATCAAAGCTCGATGGAGGATATCGGGCTGTGGTCTTCATTCCGTAACACGGACGAACCGATTCGAGCCGCATCCACAAGAGATGCATCAACAATGTCTTATTAAATAAAATAATAAGACATAACAAAACCTTCTATCATGATTCTTGAATAGAGATTAAAAGTCATAAAACAACCAATTTATGACAAAGATGAATTTATACTAGAATCACCAAAGTTTAGAAATATTTACTTCAATCACTCAACTTCGAGCATCGATATTCTATTCATCTTAGCTCCATCTTAGACGGAGTTTGATTCATTATTATGATGCTCTCACAACATAGAACACAAACCCACAAATTATTATTTATACAACACATATATAAATATAATTATTGATTCCAAAATATTTAGTGAAAAACTCATTTTCACTAAAATTTCCAACAAAAATAATTGATTCGTTCTTTGGAGTAGTTAAGTATAGGAATACGCAGAATAAGAGAGTTTTAGGGGTGTTCTTCGGGTATTTTGTTTGAAATTCGGGTTTTTCGGGTCGAACTGTTCGGTTTTTTTATAAGGAAAAATTGACCCAATAAGCAACCCAATTAAAGCTCGAGATGTTCAGGTTTGGGTTAGTTCGGGGAGGGTTGTTCAGGTTTAGAAATATCTTCAAATTTATCTTGCTGCTAAAAATATCATCAAAATTCAAACATCATTTTACAATAAGGTATGATAATGTTTAAAACTCCCAAAACTTAATGTTCCAAATACCAAACACTCCAAACCAAACCAAATCACATCTATAGAAAAAGGCAATAAATGTTCGGGTTTTTTATTCAGGTTTTGAGTTTCGGGTTTCTTGTTCGGGTTTCAAGTTTTGGGTTTTTTAGGTCTGGTTGTTTCGGCTTATGGTTGGGAAAAAGTGGCCCGGTAACTGGACTATTTAAGGTCCAGGTTGGTCGGGTTTGGGTTATTCGAATTTGGGTTTTTCAGTATTCATTAATTCGGGTTCTAGTGGCTTCGGATTCGGGTCGGATTCGGGTAAACATGGACAACCCTAGTTAGAGTTTTAGAGTGAGAAGGTTGAGAAAATGAACTTATAAAACTGAGTTGAGGCAACCCTTTAATAGGTTAGGGTTTCCCGCCCTAGGGCCTGCCCTTGGTAAGCTCACCTTCCATTCCAGGTTAGCTTCTCTCCTTGGTTTTACTTGTGTAGGTTGACTTTACCCTTTCGATGTGAGGTATCCACTAAAAGTAGATTTTGCCTAAGTAGACTAAGAAGGATTATGATCATGCCATGTGGCACTTCTTATAAGTAGGAAGGAAGGGCATTTTGGTCCTTATAAATAGGAGTGAGAAAGTGACATGTGGCACCCCGTTTGTTTTTTAAAATATAAAAAAAAATCTAGTAAAAAAAATATAGCACAAAAAATCAAGTACAGAAAAATATAGCACAAAAATGCAGTACAGAAAAATATAGCACAAAAATGCAGTACAAAAAAAATATAGCACAAAAAAATCTAGTACAAAAAAAAATATAGTACGAAAAAATTCAGCACAAAAAAAATATAGTACAAAAAATTAAGCACAAAAAATTGAGAAAAAAATTTAAAACAAAAAAAAATTAACACAAAAATATAGCACAAAAATCCAGCACAAAAAAATGTTATAAAACATAGAAATACAACACATTTTTTTGGGTTTTTTTAGTTGTCATATTTTATATAGCAATATGGTACTCAAATTAAAGATAAAAAAACGCTCGATTTTATGGTGAAATTTTTATGAAAAATAATGTCGTATAAAAAAGTTACGAACGTTTAAAAAATGAGGGTGGAATATGCATGTGTCTTGCATGTGGAGATAGAAAGTTAATAAATAGAATTTTCCCAAGATACCTTTGCACTCCTCTTTTTTCCTACATTTTCATCTTAACCATTGATTTGAAAAATGAATGGTTAAGATTACTTCTCATCCTACTTAGGAAAAATGAACTTTTTATTTGATCATACCCCTCGATGTTAGTACCAAATTTCCCCTTTTCCAAGGGTAGGGGTGAGCAAAAGGAAAAACCCGACCCTACCCGACCATTACCCTACCCGAGAACCGATCAAACATAAATACAGAACCGATTCACTACCCTAAATATAGGGTCGGTTCCAGTCCATAGGTCCAAGTCGGGTTTCACCATGAAAAGAACCGAGAACCGACCCGACCCGACCCGACCCTATTTTATATGAAAAATTGGAACCGATCTAAATACCTAGGTACTTGGATACTTGGGTTCGGGTCGGGTTGGGTATATTTTCGGTTCGGTTCTCGGTTATTTTCGGTCCGGACCTAAACTTGCTCACCCCTATCCAAGGGAGGTGTGTGAGTTCCTAGGCAAGGTTGTTGAGATTTGATGTATGCATATTAGTGTTGACTTTCTGACAAAATTAATATTCAATAACCAATCATGTGGACTTTTATATTTTAATTATGGGATATTGAGTTTTAATTATAGTTGCATTTTAACCTATATTATTAGGCTTTTAATCATAAATTTGCGGTTGAGCTTTCAATAAAAGCCCAAAAAAATTTGAACGGTAGCTCAAAATAATCTTTGGGGTAACGTATAATTTTTTTAGGGGTAACAAAATACAAAAAAAAAAAACCTTAAAAAAAGTTTTGCACTATGCCGTAAAAGTTGAGGGGTAGCAGGTGCTACCCATACTATTATGCTATGTCCGCCACTTCTACCCTTCGACCCGTTTTAAAAGGAGACATACATCCTTAATTATTGTGCTAGGCCACTTCCTACACTTTGCACGTTTTATAAATTCATATTTGATATGCCCGCTGTCTCTATACATGTGTGCGTGTGTATTGTAAAAAAGTAGCGGTCAATTAGTATATGTGTGTGTACTGTAAAAAAGTAGCGGCCGATTAGTGGTTGGTTGCTAATTTTACCATCATTTTATATCAATCATGACATCAGTCGCTAATGCTCAGTGCGCATTCACATATTTTAAAAAGTCAGTAGGAAATCGTCATTATCATCAAATATAGGTTTTAGGATATCGTTTAAATCTGATTTGGGTACTTTCTTAATTGTATAATCAGTCAACTTTCAGATTAAAGTATTTTGCCTCTAACAAAATTAATAATCAAATAAGACAAAACGTTTTATTTAAGAATTAGAAGTTTTGTCCGTAAAATTGGAAGTATTAAATTCGTTCTTAAAGTTAGATCAGGCTATATGAGGTTAAACCATCTCAACATTTTAGTTGGTGATGATTATACGGTTAGGATGTAACGCCTCACTTTATGTAACTTTCCTTATTTAGAAAGTTTGTCTTGCATTCTATTTATGGAAACTCGTATTCTCTTGTAATCGTATTTCATTTCCAATCATTGTAATCCGAGGCTTTGATCATAAGAAAACTTGATCATTTTTACATAAATTATACTTTGATTATACCTACTTGTTTTACGTTCATCTTATATACATGCGTATTACATATTCATCTTTCACACAAACTCGTACTTATTTTACATACAAACTGTCGTAAATACGTGTTTTAATACTCTTTATAAGTGTAATATACTTAATCATGCATTCACAATACTCAATTTATGCTTCGTACATGTTTTATACTCAATAATATGTTAAATATACAATTATATCTTAAATTATATTAAAAATCTAACTTTAGGGGGCTGAAGTGTAAAAATCAAAAGATTTCCCCGGGCAACATACGCCGCGGCACGTGGCAACCCACCTCAATTCCTCCGAGACCCGCGAAGGGGTTCGATCCGCAGCCAGCCTCTTATAGGCGGATTGGCCTAATTCTCAACTACTTTTCTCACCTAATTATCTTTAAAACACATTTAACACTTAACCTAACTCACCCACTATATAAACAACCTTCCTAACCCTCATTTGCGCTTTCCAAACACATCTAAATTATCAAAACACTCTCAAATTTGCTGGAATTTCAAGAACAAGGCAGAAACTTTCTAGTGCAAAAAGTGAGTTCAAACTCACTTTTCTTCATCTTTTCTTTACCATTTCTTCCTCTACAAAGCTTGGAAAACCTCTAGGATTGTTTACACAGGTTTACCATGGTAAACCAAGATGGAACATCACCATTTTGAGGTCCAAACTTTCTGTTTTGGATGAATCTATGGTTAACTTTTATAAAACTCAACTTTTCTTCTTGAAACTCATTCCTAACATATTCCTAAACCCATCTATGGTTATAGGACTTGTTAGACCTTGATTCCTACAAGTTTAGAGGTGCAAATACCTTCTTAACTTTTTGTTTTGATAGGGTTTAAGACAACCCACAAATGTGGAAGTCATACAAGTCTACCATAGTTCATATGGCAAGACTTGTGTTTGATGCAAGTGTGAACCTTGGAAGCTTTGGCTATCCTAACTTGTTCCGCACCTCACTTGAGGTTTTATTTTGCTAATCCAAGTAGCTTGCTAGTCTCAAAGTAACATAACTGTTTAGCCTCCAACACTTAGTTAATTCTTTCCAAGTTGGGACGGCTCACCCGGGTTAATCTTACTTGGCTACTTGAAGACATATTAGTTAGTTGTATATCCCCTTCTCATTCAAAACCATCTGAATCATCCGTGTGATGATTTGTGCATTGGTGAATCATACAATGAGGTTAATCCTATATGCTTGACTTACATGACAATCTATGATACTCTTGATGGACTTAGCTTAGGATTATTATATAACTATACGAATATATAGGTACGGGATTAGGAGAAAACGCCCAAAAGTGTGAGAACGGTGAGAACACATCCTGGCCCAACACGTGGCGCGGGATATGATCAGGGGGTGAGGGTTTTTTTTTGTCTTTTCAATCTTCTTTTATTTTCCCAACGCGCTGTAACATTTTCTGGCGTCTAAGATTATTTTGGCGTTAATTGTATTCATTAAACTTTTTGGCGTTGAATTAATTGTTTTTGTGTCATATAGATAATTTTTTGGCATTATAGCGTTTTCTGGTCAATTTTTTTGGCGTTGTATAATAATTCACTACGAGTCATTAATATTTTCATAAGATTACAATAAGACCAAATGTTTTTTATAGCGTTTAGTCAATTTTTCTGGCGTTTAATACATTGACAAGGTGCTTTGCCAGCAACCGTTCTCACAGTTTTCATACTACTAGTGTTTTGGTGTTTGTAGTTTTTGGCGTTTTATATAATAATGTATTTTATTTATAGAGAATTAGATAACAAAACAACAGATAATTTGATAACAAAACAATATAAAGTGAAAAAGAAAAAAAATAAAAATGGTAATCTAATTTCTTATCCGAATCTTCACTGTCATCAGCCCCTTCTTCTTGGATTTGTTTTGGCGTTTTGAACCTTTGAATACCTTAGCTAGATGCCAACTTTCCTACATAAACCCCATCTTTTTTAGACGAATCTTCTTAGTGGCATCCTGTTTTTTGGTGTGATATTCTTGTTTGGTGGCATCAATGTTGTAAAAGGCGCTAGGCGCTAGTCGGGCGGTGAGGTACCGCCTGGGGATTAATCGGGATTAATAGGGATTAATCGGATTGGACTTTTCATGTATAATTTTACAAATTTATATATATATATATATATATATATAGATAACTTTATACTTTTTATTAATAAATTTACAAGTTTAGGAGATAACTTTATACTTTTTATTAATAAATTTAAAAGTTTAGGAACCATATGTAAACTAGTGAAAGATAGAGGGGGTTAAATGTTAAAATACCTAAACTTAAATGTTAAAATATGTTTATAACTAAATTTTGGGCTTTAAACCATGGGCCAGGTTTCAAAAATTGGGTTTTTTGGGTCAAAAAAACATGGGCCCGATTAGTCCGATTTTGACCGACTTTTACCGATTTTGTCCGACTTTTACCGACTTTGACCGATTTCGACCATAACCGATTTTTTGACCGACTAGCTTAAATTTAGGCAGTAACCCACCGACTAGCGCCTAGGCGCCGATTAATCGGACGCCTGGACCGATTTCCGCAACATTGGGTGGCATGTCATTGAAGATCAACTCTATGACAACCCAAAATTCCCAAGGTAAAAAAAACAAAAAACATTAGTTCGTATCTATATTTCAATTTAAATTTATATAACGATCTCTTTCGACGAATTTATTCTATACTAATCTAACTGGTAATGTGCAAACAAGTATTCGAACCAAATCCATATTGGGTTGAATCAACCCGAACCGTTTGAACCGTGGCTTAGATTAGTTGAATTATTATACTTATTAGTGAATTTATCATAATTGTTTAAATAATAATAATAATAATAATAATAATAATAATAATAATAAAAAATTACATAAGTAAACAAAACCTAGACCAAATTCCCCACCCCATATGCATATGTTGCTGCTTATTTTTCATTCCCATGTAGGACATATATATTGGCAGCCAATATATGTTGCTTATACCTTGTGTTTGGCCCACACCCAAAGATATGGAGATCCTCATGTGCATAAATATCATGGGCAGATGGCAGCCCAACTCCTAGCCCAATTTTGTTGATCCTTAGGCCGCAAGCATGTACGAACCATGCATAAATCTCCCAAAACCCTACTGCCTGTTATGGGCCATTTTCTGAACATATATCCTGACTAATATTCTGTTTTTGATTGTTTATTTGTGATCAGGATACTGGATCAGGATATTGGTAACATCCTGATGTGATATCCTGGTAATGACTAATTTAACCACGTGCAGATTAGAAGGTGCGGGTCCCTAACAGTCAAGTGGACCTCTTCTCCTTAAGACTCGGCCAAACCAGTTATATGAGAGACGTTGAACCCGGAAGAAAAGACTACAACGTTCACTTGAAGAATATTCGAAGCATCCCGGTTTAATAGGATAGTTAGTTGATTTCGTTTAACTATAAATAGATTGATCGGATGAGATTAAGTCATTCACTCTCTTTCGCACACTTTACTCTCTAGCTACTAGCAATCACTACACACAAACACTTGTACTCAAATTACATTGTAACACCTAGTTGATCCGCATCATATCCTGCACTGTATCTGTTTTGGTCAAAAAATCTGATGAGGATAATGCAGCCAAACTCTCTGTTACGGGGTATGATGCTTATAATGTAGAACAATGACAAGGATCACTTCAATGTAAATTGCACAAATGACACAAGGATTTATACGGGGAAAAAGCCCTTGATCAAGAGTTGATCTCCGGCACAAAAAACCCCGGGTGATGGAAACTACCGATCACCAAGCTCAAATAAATCAATAAATGTTTACAACTTCGGATAGTAACGAGCTAGGTACAAGGATCACTATCATGGAATGTGTAAAAATGAGTGAAAACTAATAAGTGTTCGTCGATAGCTTCAAGAGTGCGTTTGTATGAGAGTGTGTGTAGCTGAAAATGGCTAAGTGTTCTAATTCTAGCTCGTTACCCCTTTAAAAATAGAAGTTAACTACAATAACTAACTATCCGACTTTCGTGCCAAGCTCCCATGTTCTCCACAACGTCCATTTCCGGTCAATCGTGTGCGAAATACCCGTGGAATATTCCATAGTAACGTTGCCAAGACCAAGTCAAGCTTGTTACTCCTGCGAAGTAATACAAAACACAAACAAACAATCGTTAGTATGAGGATCCTTAAGGTGATCCATGATCCTGATCCTGAAGCCCTTCTGAGGATCACTATCTGTCACAGAAGTAAGGATCATTAATTAGGATAACGAATAAGGATCACTAATTGTTAGAAAATCCTCTCCTAACAATTGCCCCCAAAATATAAGGAGTGATATGTAAAATGAGCGAGTTATGTTTTCTTGATCTTATCTGCAACTAACTATCGTGAATATAGCCGTTATTGTAGAACTATCCGTTGCAATCGTGACGTCACAGAAGTGACAACCCTGCATAATCATGATTATAAATAGGAGATAGAGATAGGATCGATTGCATTTAAATTCAAAGAAACTCCCTTTAAATTCTTGGTCGAAGATCTATTAGGTATCTCTTCTTTTATCTCCCCTTCTCTTACTCTGTTTTTCTTTCTTTCTATCATCTCTTCAAGAATGATGCTCCGGTCCTCCCCCGCCAAGGATCACCAGAAGGATAGTCCCTTGAAGAGTCAAGTGATCATCAAAGACTCGACACATGAGAGGTGTTGTTTTAACGATGCTCAAATAGACAAGATTCGTCATTGCTTTCCGGCGAGTGCCTTTTTTAAACCCTTCGATCCTACTATTCTGAGCGACTATGTTTCGGAAACATGGGTTGCCTTTCCAGTTACTCCATTCGCAATAGGGTACACCTATCCTTTCCCAGAGTTTACACAATCCTTCTTTTCCCTTACCGCCATTTCTTATGTCCAAGCCATGCCGATGATTTGGAGGGTTTTGTATACCCTAGAGAGGATCATCGAGCAGGAAGGAATTGATTTAGGAATGTCAGAGCTGACACAAATGTATGACCTTACTACCTTTGGATCTCATCGTTATTTGTTCAAACGAAAATCCGGCGGAGAACACCCCCTTCTTAAAGTCACCAAGAACGACACAAATTGGAAACGTCGCTTCTTCTTTGTCAGGAGGGATACCATTCTAAACGGAAAGGATCTACCAAGGACATGGTCCACCCATGGTAGGCCAGAGGATCCTGAGGAGGATCACCAGGTAGTCTTGTTTTTGTATAAGGATCACTAACCCCTTTTTGTCTTGTGTTATGCAGCTATTTCTGTTTCACACATCATCACAACACCCGCAACCAAGGATAGGCTTGCTGCTTTTTGGAAGCTTGATCCTGAAATAAGGACATTTAAGATAGATACTGTTAGGGCATGAATTTTATGCTAAGGATCATCTATCCTGAGACTAGGCATGTATCACGGATGCTTAATGGATGATGCAGACAGTCTGAGGATCCAGAGTCTGAGGATCACGAGTCTGAGGATCAGGATCCTTAACAGAACTTATGTTTTGCACGTTTTTAATGTGTAAATGTAGGTAATGGACGTAGTGGACCACTTCTTTGCTGGAATCTCATGGAATATGCTTTTAGGCACGTGCATATTGAAGAAATAACCGTTAGTGGTGGTCATGGGTGACTTCCACCTTTTTTGGGAAGTTAGTTAGTTGTTTATTTCTTATCTTTTTAAGGGGAAAACAGCTCAATGAAGACACAATTCGTGCACACCACACAAACAACACTTAACACACGAATTCTCTGCAAACACTTAGCAAAAAACACACACTTTCACTAGCAATTCATTGTATTGAGCTTGTTTTCTTCCGAAGTTGTACAAGGATCACTATTGTTTTTGCAACATATTTGGTGATCGGTAGTTTCCATCACCCGAGGTTTTTTATGCCGGAGATCTTCTAAAGATCAAGGGCTTTTTCCTCGTATAAATCTTGGTGTTCATCGTTGATTTCATATACTTGTCGTTCATATAATTAACCAAGCATCATACCTCACAAAATCAGATTTGGTTGCATTATCTGTTTTGGTCAAAAAATCTGATGAGGATATTGCAACCAAACTCTCTGTTACGGGGTATGATGCTTGAAATATAGAACAATAACAAGGATCACTTCAATGTAAATTGCACAAACGACACAAGGATTTATACGGGGAAAAAGCCCTTGATCAAGAGTTGATCTCCGGCACAAAAAACCCCGGGTGATGGAAACTACCGATCACCAAGCTCAAATAAATCAATAAATGTTTACAACTTCGGATAGTAACGAGCTAGGTACAAGGATCACTATCGTGAAATGTGTAAAAGTGAGTAAAAATGAATGAATGTTCGTCGAGAGCTTCAAGTGTGCGAGTATATGAGAGTGTGTGTGACTGGAAAATGATCAAGTGTTTTCATACTAGCTCGTTACCCCTTTTAAAATAGAAATTAACTACTAAAACTAACTATCCGACTTTTGTGCCAAGCTCCCACGTTCTCCACAACGTCCATTTTTGGCCAAGCACGTGCGGGATAGTCTGGGAATATTCTCCAGGAATGTCGCCAAGACTAAGTCCGAGTTGAACTTCCTGCAAAACATTCACGAATTCAAAATAGACAACCGTTAGTACTGGGATCCTTATAGTGATCCATGATCCTGATCCTGCAACACTTCTGAGGATCACTACTTCAGACAGAGTTGAGGATCACTAAATCCAACAGCAAATAAGGATCACTGGTTATTTAGAAATCCACCCCTAACAATTGCCCCCAAAATATAAGGAGTAAATATGTAAATAGATGAGTTATATTTTGTCGATCTTATCCATATTTAACCAACGGATAACTAGCCGTTATAAGCGGACTAGCCGTTGCGATCATGACGTCACAGAAGTGACATCCCTGCACGATCATGATTATAAATAGGAGATAGAGATAGGATCAAATGCATTTAAATCCGAAAGAAACTCCCTTTATATTCTCAGTCGAAGATCAATCAGGTATCTCTTTCTCCTCTTTCTCCCTCTCTTACTCTGTTTTTCTTTCTTTATCACCATCACTTTGAGAATGATACTCCGAATCTCACCGGGCAAGGATCACAAGAAGGATAGCCCTTTGAAGAGTCAAAAGATCATCAAAGATTCGGCGAATGAAAGGTGTTGCTTTAACGATGCACAAGTAGATAAAATCCGTCACTGTTTTCCAGCGAATGCCTTCTTCAAACCCTTCGATCCCACTATCCTGAGCGACTATGTTTCAGAAACATGGGTTGCCTTTCCAGTTACTCCATTTGCCATAGGATACACCTATCCTTTCCCAGAATTTACACAATCCTTCTTTTCCCTAACCGGCATCTCTTATATTCAAGCCATGCCGATGATTTGGAGGGTTTTGTACACCCTGGAGAGGATCATCGAACAGGAAGGCATTGATTTAGGCATGTCAGAGCTGACACAATTGTATGATCTTACTACTTTTGGTTCCCATCGTTATTTGTTCAAACGAAAACCCGGCAGAGAACACCCCCTTCTTAAAGTAACCAAGAATGACACAAATTGGAAACGTCGCTTCTTCTTTGTCAGGAGGGATACCCTTTCAAACGGAAAGGATCTGCCAATGACCTGGTCCACCCATGGTAGGCCAGAGGATCCTGAGAAGGATCACCAGGTAGTCTTGTTTTCGTATAAGGATTACTGACCCCTTTTTTGTCTTGTGTTATGCAGCTATTTCTGTCTCACACATCATCACATCACCTGCAACCAAGGATAGGCTTGCTGCTTTTTGGAAGCTTGATCCTGAAACGAGGACATTTAAAACAGACACCCAAGACTCACAAGAAGTATCCTCAGGTTCCATTACCATGTCAAGTAAGTATCCTGCCTTTTGCATAATTTGATTATTAAAATAAATAAGTAAATTGAAATAGGATAAGGATACTTATCTCGCTTTGAATGTGTAGGTGCTGGAAAATCTGCTAAGCCTGTATCCCAGTTCAACGCGGCTGACCTTGACGTTGTTCGATCCAGGAGGAAGAGGGCCACTACCAGTCCTAGCATCTCCATTCCCAAGGCACCCACTAAAGGAAAGGGTGGCAAGAAGAGGAAAACTTCTGACACTGAGGACCTCCAAGGCCTACCACTGATCCGCCACCAGTTTCTTGAATACTTCAATGATGTAAGGATCACCAACTCTACCTAGGTATCCTACTCGTATGAGGATCACCTGATCTTGAACTGCTTTATCCTTTTCTTTGCAGAAATTTGCTGAAATTGAGGATTATGTGGGAAATGTCGAGGAGCAGGACAAGAAGATTGCCGACCTCCAACAGGTTGCCGTACTCAAGGACCTTGCACTTGCTGATCTTCGGAAGGAACTCCAAGATGAGAAGACTAAGACGGCTAAACTTCTGATTGACCTTGACTATGAAAAGCATGACCTTATAGAAGGTGCAAAGGTCTGTGCTGCCATCACAATGTATCAGACAAAACTGAAGATGGCTCAAGAAGCCCAAGATCCTAACTTTGACAAAAGCAGCTGGGATGTTGAGGGCTGGAAAGCAAGGTTGGCCGATCTTGAGGATGATGAGGAAGAGGCTACTGAGGTCTTGGCGATTGAGGCAAGTGGCAGTGGGAAGGATCCGATGAAGGATACCACAGCTGGAGGTGAAGAGGATGCAGCAAAGGTGTAGGCTGCACAATTGGGCGATGATGGACATTTCTAGACGCAGCCGGAGCCCAATTTTTTAGTTTGATGGTAGTTTTTTGTGGTTGTGATGTTGAACAATTTAATGGGTTGTAACGAACAATAGTTTCTAGGGTTAAGGATCAAGTATGATCCTTTGGACAATAGGCAGGATTGCAATTGGTGGAGGGATCCTCTGTTTGGGGGATGAAGCCATTGTGATCCTGCCGCCTTTATATTCCTGCACTACTTACGAACTTATTATCATGGACACCCTTTACCTACCCCAGCGGACGGGCCACGTTTTGCTGGTAGATGCCCGGGTAGGTAATTTTGACAACCTTTTAAGGGTTAGTCTTTTGTTAATAAATAAAATCTTAACCTTTTGTCGCTTATCTTGTATTGTTATCCTTGTGTTTCTTTGAATTCCCTTTGTTCTGATGCATATTCATTGAATAAATAATTTTGAACAAGTCAGATTGAAAATATTTAGGATATGATCCGTGATCAGATATCCTATAGTTAAAGAATCCCAAAAAGCGATATGTTTTAAGGATCACAAGTCTAGTTGTCAAAATTTTTAAGGGTTATTCAAATAAATAATGAATAGAGTTAAAAATAGTTAAGAATTATACCTGAGGATCCAAGTTAGGATCCTAACCATAATAAGGATAACTGTAAGATAAACCTTAGAAAGAAGTAAGGATCAAGGATCCCTAATTGCTTATCTTCAAGGACCTGAAATAGATCATAACTTGGGACTAAGCCAATATAGGATAAAAGTAAGCAACTGGGGACAAGCCCAAGGATAACTGGGGACAAGCCCAAGGATAACTGGGGACAAGCCCAAGGATAACTGGGGACAAACCCAAGGATAACTGGGGACAAGCCCAAGGATCGTATGTAAACTGGAGTATGGCCCTAACTGGCGACTATCCAAACTTAGTGACATGAAAATGCCAAAACCTTAGCTAACGTGAAAACGTTAGAAACCTTATGAACGGATGTATGGTACGTCTACCATTATACGTAGGATCCTAGGCATAGCCAGTACAATGGAATTATCAGCCCCTAAAACGAGTACTGGTCCCACGGCCTGGAACTATACCAGGATCATCGTGCGCTACAGGCGGAACTGGGGTCAAGCCCAAATAACTGGGGTTAAACCCAAGGAACGGATTGCTTCAGCGGATAACCAATGTTATGCTAAGGATACCTGAACTTTCAAAACTTAAATTCACGTGAGAGATGGATAAAGGATACATGATCCTTATCCTTATATGAGAAAATAAAGAAATGAAATGGTTCAAGTTTAGGATATTACCTAAGTAAGGATCACCGATACTTTGAGGATCCTTTAAGGATATCCTTATCGTGAGGATCATCTGTGCCCACATGAAATATTTCTTCAGGTGGACAGCATTCCAAGCTCTTGGTAGCAAATCACCTTCCATGGTTAGCTATCTATATGCCCCATTTCCTGCTTCAGCTTCAATCAAATAAGGGCCTTCCCATTTTGGAGCCAATTTTCCATCAGCAGGATTGGTAGTATTCTGAAATGCTTTCCTTAATACCATATCTCCAACTTGAAACCTCCTGATCCTGACATTTTTGTTGTAAGCACCAGCCATTCTTTGTTGATAACTGGCCATCCTTATCCTAGCCATATCCCTGATTTCTTCAATAGTATCCAGGTCTTGAGCCAAGTTCTCATTATTCTCCTCAGGATCACGAGTACTTGTTCTAGCAGTTGGAACCACCATTTCTGTTGGGATCACTGATTCTGCCCCAAATACCAAAGAGAATGGCGTTTGACCAGTAGCATTCTTAGGGGTTGTCCTATCAGCCCAAAGCACATAGGGTAGTTCTTCTGCCCATTTCCCTTTCTTGGATCCGAGCTTCTTCTTCAAATTGTTGATGATGATCTTGTTGGATGATTCTGCCTGACCATTAGCTTGTGGGTGGACTGGTGTTGATGTTATCATCTTAATCCCCCAGCTGTCACAAAAGTTAGTGGTTCTGCCCCCAATAAATTGGGAACCATTATCACATATAATCTCAGAAGGAATTCCAAATCTAGTTATAATATTTCTTTTAATGAAGGAAATAACTTCCTTTTCTCTGACTTGGGCAAAAGCTTCAGCCTCTATCCACTTGGAGAAGTAATCAGTCATAGCAAGCATGAATACTTTTCCACCAGGTGCCTTAGGGAGCTTACCAACTATATCCATACCCCATCTCATAAATGGCCAAGAGGAGGATATAGGATGCAATAATTCAGCTGGTTGATGAAGGATATTGCTGTGTCTCTGACAAGGATCACATCTTTTAGCATACTCCACAGCATCTCCCTTCATGGTTGGCCAGTAGTATCCTGTCCTCAGGATCCTTGAGAATAATGCCCTGCCCCCAGTGTGGTTTCCACAATCTCCTTCATGGAAGTCTTTTAAAACTTCTTGGATTTCAGGATCCTCAATGCATCTCAAGTATGGTCCTGCAAGAGATCGTCTATACAACATATTATTTAAAATTGTGAATTGAGATACCTTAGATTTGAAAGCCCTAGGGTTTTCTCCTGTAGGAATCTCTCCATGTTGTAAGTATCTCATAATTGGTGAGATCCATGATCCTGATCCTGAATGGGATTGAGTATCCTCACAAGGGATAATTGCAGAATCATTTCCTATCTCCATAGCCTCGTGATCCTCGATAGCCGGGGTCAGGATATGGATAATAGGGATCTTGATATCGTCCGGGATCTTCAAGGATGATCCTAAGTTAGCCAATGCATCAGCCTCTGTATTTTCTTCCCTTGGTACCTGCGTCAAACTAAAGGAAACAAAAGAGAGTGCCAAACTTTTGACTATCTCTAAATATTTGGTTAGCTTTTCACCTTTAACAGCGTAGGATCCATTAAAGTGGTTTGTAATTAACAAAGAATCTACATGTACCTCAAGATACCTGATCCCCATATCCTTTGCAATTTGCAAACCAGCAATTAAGGCTTCATATTCAGCCTCATTGTTAGTGGTTTGGAACTCACAAGCTATAGAGTGGGGTATTATGTCCCCCTGTGGCGATTTTAGTAGTATTCCAAGCCCTGTGCCTTTGACATTTGAGGATCCATCAGTATAGAGTATCCAAGGATCCTTGGTCTCTTCTAGCTGCTGGACTTCTAACTCAGCTTCTTTTTGTAAATCACTACTGAAATCAGCCACAAAGTCAGCTAATGCTTGGGATTTGATGGCTGTCCTAGGCTCATATCTTATATCATATGCACTCAGCTTCACTGCCCACTTAGCCATCCTTCCTGACATCTCTGGTTTCCTGAGGACATTCTTAATTGGAAAATTAGTTTTAACAACAATAACATGAGTTTCAAAATAATGTCTTAGCTTAGTAGATGCCATAATTAATGCAAGAATAAGCTTTTCAAGGTGTGAATACCTGGATTCGGCATCAAGTAAACTTTTACTTACATAATAGACAGGATGTTGTGTACCTTCATGATCCTTAACAAGGACCGCACTTACTGCTTTTGAGGATACTGCAAGATACAAGGATAGCACATCGCCTTTTTCAGGTTTCATCAAAGTCGGGGCTGAGGATAGGTAATCTTTGAGGGGTCTTAAAGCATTTTCATGCTTCTCAGTCCACTCAAATTTCTTATTCTTCCTTAGGATATCATAGAATTCTTTGCATTTCTCTGAGGATTTGGATATAAATCTGTTCAAAGCTGCTATCCTGCCTGTTAGCCTTTGAACATCCTTAGCATTGGCCGGAGATTTGATGTTCACTATTGCTTTGATTTGTTCCGGGCTAGCTTCAATGCCTCTCTTTGTCACCATATATCCTAAGAATTTACCTGCTTTAACACCAAAGTGACATTTTGAAGGATTAAGTTTCATGTTATATTTGTCAAGGATATCGAATGCTTCCTCCAAGTCCCTTAGGTGATCCTCAGCTTTTATGGATTTTACTACCATATCATCTATGTAAACCTCCATAGTTTGTCCAATCTGATCCTTGAACATCATATTCACCAGCCTTTGATATGTTGCACCTGCATTTCTTAGTCCGAACGGCATAGCAATATAGCAGTATATACCAGTTGGAGTCATGAAGGCTGTATCCTCTTGGTCGGATGGTTCCATCTGGATTTGTTGAAATCCAGATGAAGCATCCATAAAAGTTAACAGTTCATGACCCGCAGTTGCATCCACCATGGAGTCAATGTGGGATATACCAGTCATGTCTTCGTGTCTCCATGCAAAGGTAGTCTTTCTCCTTCTGAGGAAGGATACGAGCTCTTCTTTCATTTCGCCAAGGATCCCTGATCCGATATAGATTTTGGATTCAGGATCATTGGGATCCAAGAGGATTTCTACCACATCCTGCTCTCTTGCCTCCAAGACATCCCTTGGAGGATACCTTGATTGCTATTGCTCCCTTGACTTCGAGGCTGGTTTCGTCGATGAAGTGTAGCAATTCTTAGCCTCCTGCTGATCACTATCAATCTTCACTATTCCCCAAGGACTAGGGAGCTTCACGCATTGATGGTAAGTAGATGGGACTGCTTTCATATCGTGTATCCAAGGCCTGCCAAGGATAACATTACAACAAGATAAACAGTCAATAACACAAAATTTTTGATAAGAGTGTAGGCCTTCAATGTATATTGGGAGTTTAATGTCCCCCAGGGTATTCTTAGTTTCGCCACTAAATCCCACGAGCACGGAGGATCTTGGTATGATGTCCGATTCAGGAATACCCATCTTCTTTAGAACATCAAGCTGGATAATGTTCACTGAGCTTCCTCCGTCTATAAGGATCCTGCGGACAAAATGGTTAGAAATGAAAAGAGTAATAACTAAACCATCGTGATGAGGATCCTGAATATCAACACGATCATCCTCATCAAAGGTTATGACTTTTCCTTCGGAGACACTTGATGTTCGAACAGGTCTTTCTCCATTATCCATTTTAGTTTCCTTTGCATGCCTTTTAGCTGCTGAGAAGGATGTGCCACAAATGTCTGATCCTCCAGAAATAAAGTTTATCACTTGTGCATCTGCTGGAGGGGCTGGAGCCTTCTCAGGGATCCTTTCAGGATCCTGAGTCCTTGACTTTTTTCTTCCCAACAATTCTTTTAGATGCCCCTTGCTCAACAAGTATCCAATTTCCTTTCTTAGTGCAATGCATTCTTCTGTGAGATGCCCAAAATCTTCATGGTATGCACACCACTTTGATTTATCCTTAGTTGCAGCTGGCCTATCATTTTTTCTCGGCCATCTAGCTTTATCACCTAGGTTCTGCATCGCAAGGATTAGTTCATTGTTATCTACACAAAAACAATATTCAGAAATTGAAGGATAATCCTCATCATCCTCTTCTTGATCAACAGAATGCACGTTCTGGTTATCAGATCTGTTATAGGATCTGAACTTGTTGTTCCTGAATGAGGATCCTTGCTTATCCTGCTTTGAGGATCCTGCTAACCTCTCCTGGATCCTCTTGTCGTCCTCTAGCCCAATGAACCTAAGTGCTCGTGTTCTTACCTCATCTAAGTTCCTGCATGGTGTCATAACAAGATCATCATAAAACGACGAATCCCTAAGCAATCCCATTTTAAAGGCCTCAACAGCCGTAGCTATATCTAAGTTGGGAATGTCTAAGGATTCTTTACTAAATTTGGTAATGTAATCCCTTAATGATTCATTATGACCCTGGGTTATCCTATATAGATCACTAGTTAATCGTTCAAATTTTCTACTACAAGAAAACTGGTTATTAAACAAGTTAACTAGGTTAGCAAATGAGGTAATGGAATAGGGAGGAAGACTTAGCAGCCATTTGAGAGCTGATCCAGTAAGAGTGGATCCGAATCCCTTGCACAGGCATGCTTCCTTTAACCTTTCTGGAATTGGATTGATCTCCATCCTCTCCCTGTATTGTGCTATGTGTTCTTCAGGATCCGTCGAACCATCATACAGTTTCATTGTTGGCACATGGAACCTCTTGGGTATCTCAGCATCACAGATTGGTGGTGCAAAACGAGATATCTTGTGGCTCCCATCTGCAATCTCTGGGATAGGTTTGACCACTCCTGGAACACTTGATATCATATCCTTTAGCTTTTGCAATTCTCTGGCCATGGCATGATTGATACCTGGATCCTGCATAAGACCATGGTTAGTAGTATAAGAATTATTAAAAGTGTTACCTCCCATTGGATTCAGATTAGGAAGATTGGATGTTAATCCATATTGTTGAGGCTCTGGAATGATCGAGGGACCAGTAGAAGCATTGGTCTGCATTGGAATAAAATCTCCCTGATGGACATCTGAACTTCCTGTTTGCAAACTCCTCAAGGATCCTGGCATCTGGAAGGATCCCTGAAACTGGGATGATCCTGGAACGAAGGAGGATCCTTGAACCTGGGATGATCCTGGAACGAAGGAGGATCCTTGAACCTGGGATGATCCTGGAACAAAGGAGGATCCTTGAACCTGGGATGATCCTGGAACAAAGGAGGATCCTTGAACCTGGGATGATCCTGGAACAAAGGAGGATCCTTGAACCTGGGATGATCCTGGAACAAAGGAGGATCCTTGAACCTGGGATGATCCTGGAACAAAGGAGGATCCTTGAACCTGGGATGATCCTGGAACAAAGGAGGATCCTTGAACCTGGGCTAATCCTGGAACGAAGGAGGATCCTTGAATCTGCTGCATTCCTGAATATCCTCCTGAATTCGTGAGGGATCCCATATGCTGAGGATAGGATCCCGCTGGCTGGAAATATGAACCTGATGCCTGGGTCATTGTCGTTGTTCCGTAGTGCACTCCTTTCGGTCCACCCACATATTGAATGTCTGGAACCACTGATGGCTGAGAAGTAATCACCGGAGTATCAAAATTCAAGGATTTCGGCACCAGTGGGGAATGATCCTCTGGCGTTGTCTTTTGTTTCTTGAGATCTCCGATTTCCTTGAGAATCCTCTCATTGGTCTTATCCTGTTGCCGTATCTGATCCTTCATCTGCAAAATCAAAGTAAACATGTCACTAGTAGTGGGAGTGTAAGAAGCAGAAGAAGTTGGAGGTTTTGAGAAAATGGGAGTTGGTTTCTTCGTAGCATTCTCAGCATTCTTCTGGGATCCAGAAGGTGGTGGAGGCAAAGGGGGAACGCCTTGTGAAGAAGTGAATGAGGGCATCAAATTTGAAGCATTCTTCGCTGAGGAAGCCATTTGCTTGGTTGTAGTGAACCGTAATGAGCACAAAAATGCGAATTTTTCTAAGGATGAAGCACCAATTGCCCCACGGTGGGCGCCAAACTGTTTTGGTCAAAAAATCTGATGAGGATATTGCAACCAAACTCTCTGTTACGGGGTATGATGCTTGAAATATAGAACAATAACAAGGATCACTTCAATGTAAATTGCACAAACGACACAAGGATTTATACGGGGAAAAAGCCCTTGATCAAGAGTTGATCTCCGGCACAAAAAACCCCGGGTGATGGAAACTACCGATCACCAAGCTCAAATAAATCAATAAATGTTTACAACTTCGGATAGTAACGAGCTAGGTACAAGGATCACTATCGTGAAATGTGTAAAAGTGAGTAAAAATGAATGAATGTTCGTCGAGAGCTTCAAGTGTGCGAGTATATGAGAGTGTGTGTGACTGGAAAATGATCAAGTGTTTTCATACTAGCTCGTTACCCCTTTTAAAATAGAAATTAACTACTAAAACTAACTATCCGACTTTTGTGCCAAGCTCCCACGTTCTCCACAACGTCCATTTTTGGCCAAGCACGTGCGGGATAGTCTGGGAATATTCTCCAGGAATGTCGCCAAGACTAAGTCCGAGTTGAACTTCCTGCAAAACATTCACGAATTCAAAATAGACAACCGTTAGTACTGGGATCCTTATAGTGATCCATGATCCTGATCCTGCAACACTTCTGAGGATCACTACTTCAGACAGAGTTGAGGATCACTAAATCCAACAGCAAATAAGGATCACTGGTTATTTAGAAATCCACCCCTAACATTATCCTTGTGTGATTTTTGACCAAAACAGTTTGGCGCCCACCGTGGGGCAATTGGTGCTTCAATTCTGAGAAAACTACTCCAAGTTCTATGTCGGCGGTCACTTTTTCACAGGGCATTCCGCCTTTGGATCATCTCCCCCTTGCATTCTAGAAGAATGCTGAGAATTCTCCGAAGAAGACAACCCCCGTTTTCACAAAACCAACTGTTGTTTCTTCCTCTACACTTACTAACATTGATTTTTATGCTTTGATTGTGCAGATGAAGGATCACATGCAGCAGCAGGTCAAGACTAATGGCAGGATCCTTCGCGAAATTGATAAAATCAGCAGAGGATCACTCCCCTTTGATGTCGAGGTCGCTGAATTTCGACACTCCGGCCATAACTTCCTAGCACTTTGCAGCTCCACATGTCCAATACCAGGGTGGATCAACAGAAATACGTTATGGATCATCGGCAATGTCTCAGGCTCAAGGATCCTCTTTCCAGCCTTCAGGATCCTCATTTCAGCATCAGGGATTCTTCACCAGTTTAGGAGAATGCATGGGGACGCAGCCAATTCAAGGATCCTCTCAGGTTCAAGGATCCTCGCAGGTTCAAGGATCCTCGCAGGTTTAAGGATCCTCTCAGGTTCAAGGATCCTCGCAGGTTCAAGGATCCTCTCAGGTTCAAGGATCCTCGCAGGTTCAAGGATCCTCTTAGGTTCAAGGATCCTCTCAGGTTCAAGGATCCTCGCAGGTTTAAGGATCCTCTCAGGTTCAAGGATCCTCACAGGTTCAAGGATCCTCTCAGGTTCAAGGATCCTCTCAGGTTCAAGGATCCTCTCAGGTTCAAGGATCCTCCTAGGTTCAAGGATCCTCTCAGGTTCAAGGATCCTCTCAGGTTCAAGGATCCTCCTTCCAGGTTCAAGGATCCCCATCTCAGGTTTCCGGATCCATGGATTATCCTCCAAGACCCCCATTCACAGCACATCAAGGATCCAACATCTTTCAGAATCAAGGATCCTTAGGGAGTCAACAACCCGGAAGTTCAAATGTTCATCAAGGAGACTTCATTCCAATGCAGACCATTGCTCCCTCTGATCCCTCGGTTATGCCAGAATCCCGCCAACATGGATTCACATCTAGAATTCCAAATTTGAATCATTCAGGAGAGATACCGAAGAGGTTTCAGACATCAAATCTGGTTGCTTGTGCAAGGGCTTTGGATCCACACTTACCGGATCAACGTTAAAATGGCTGCTAAGTCTTCCTCCTTACTCTATTACTTCATTTGCTAATCTAGTTAATTTGTTTAATAGCCAATTCTCATGCAGTAGGAGATTTGAACGATTAACTAGTGATTTATATAGGGTAACTCAAGGTCATAATGAATCACTTAGAGATTATATCACTGGATTTAGTAAAGAATCCTTAGAAATCCCTAACTTAGATATTGCTACAGCTCTAGAAGCCTTTAAAATGGGTTTGCTTAGGGATTCAATGTTCTATGATGATCTTGTCATGACCCCTTGCAGGAACTTAGATGAAAAAAGAAACAGGGCCCTTAGGTTCATCCGTTTAGAGGATGACAAAAGGATCCACGAGAGATTGTCAGGATCCTCAAAGCAAGACAAATAAGGATCCTATCTCAAGGATAACTGATCCAAGCAATACTCCAAGCATGACAACCAGAGTGTGCATGTTGTGGAACAAGAGGAAGATGATCAGGATTATCCTCCTATTTCTGAATATTGTTTTTCTGCTGATAATAGTGAACTAATCCTTTCTATGCAGAGTTTAGGTGACAAGGTTAGGTGGCCAAGGAAGAATGACAAACCGCCTACTACCAAAGACGAATCAAAATGGTGTGCTTACTATGGGGATTCTGGTCATCTCACAGATGAGTGCATAGCATTAAGGAAGGAGATAGGTTATCTTTTGAGCAAAGGATACTTGAAGGAATTGCTTGGAAGGAAAAAGTCAAGGATCAAGTATCCTGAGAAAGTTCCTGAAAAAGCTCCTCTTCCACCACCCGATGCTCAAATCATCCATTTCATCTCCGGAGGTTCTCAGCAGCTAAGAGACGTGCAAAGGAAACAAAGATGGAGAATGGGGGCAGACCTGTTCGGACCTCCATCCTTACCCAGCAGAAAGTGATATCATATGATGAGGATAACTGTGCGGACACTCAGGATCCTCATCACGACGGTGTAGTTATTACATTATTTATATCTAACCATTTTGTTCACAGGATTCTCATTGATGGGAAAAGCTCAGTGAACATAATCCAGTTGGATGTCCTCAATAGAATGGACATCCTTGAATCCGATATTGTCCAAAGATCATCTGTCCTTGTGGGATTCAGTGGAGAGACAAAGATTACATTGGGGGACACCAAACTTCCTATCTACATAGAGGGAGTGAATTATGTTAAAAAAATTCTATGTTATTGATTGCTTATCTTGCTTTAATGTTATCTTTGGCAGGCCATGGATACACGATATGAAGGCAGTCCCCCTCAACATATCATCAATGTGTCAAGCTCCCAACTCTATGAGATATGGTGAAAATAGAAAGTGATCAGCAGGAGGTAAAGAACTGTTACACTTCTTCAATGAAGCCAGCCTCCAAGGAGCAAGACATCATGGAGGCAAGAGAGCAAGACGTCAAGGATATTCTGTTGAACCCAGAGGATCCTGAATCCAAAATTTTTATAGGATCCGGGATCCTAGACAGTATTGAGCAGGATTTAGTATCCTTCTTGGAAAGAAGAAAATCTACCTTCGCTTGGAAACATGAAGATATGACAGGAGAAAGTTTGCACTTGAAAGGAATGCCATTATCCAAGAAGAGGTAGACAAATTGCTCAAGGCCAGTTTGAGTGGACTGATAAGCATGAAGCTGCACTTAAGGTTCTTAAGGATTATCTATCCTCAGCACCAGCCCTGATGAAACCAGAAAATGGAGAATCGTTATCCTTATACTTAGCTATTTCAGCTAAAGCAGTAAGTGTAATCCTAGTTAAGGATCATGAAGGCTCTCAACATCCGGTGTACTATGTAAGTAAAATTCTACTTGATGCTGAGGCCGGGTATTCTCATTTAGAGAAATTAATTCTTGATTTAATTATGCCTTCTGCTAAACATAGACATTATTTCGAAACTCACGCCATTATTGTGAAAACTAACATTCCTATCAAGAATGTTCTCAGGAAACTTCAAGTGTCAGGTAGAATAGCAAACTGGATAGTCAAGCTTATTGCATATGACAATAAGTATGAACCCAGGACTGCCATCAAGTCCCAAGCTTTAGCTGACTTTGTGGCTGATTCCAGTAGTGATCTACAAAGGGAAGCTGAACTAGAAGTTCAACAACTTGAGAAGACCAAGGATCCTTAGACACTCTTCACGGATGGAGCTTCAGATGTTAAAGGAACTAGACAAAGCACACTACTAAAATAACCATAGGGGGACATTATACCCCAATCCATTGCATGTGAATTCCAAACCACTAATCATGAGGTTGAGTATGAGGCCTTGATAGCAGGTTTGCAATTAGCTAATAATATGAGGATCAGGTATCTTCAAGTATATGTAGATTCTCTATCAATTACTAATCATTACAACAGTTCTTACACTGTCAAATGTGAAAAGCTAATCAAGTACTTAGAAATAGTCAGGAAACTGGCAGATTCTTTTGCTTTTTTCAGTCTACCATAGGTACCCAGGGAAGAAAATGCAGAAGCTGACGCTTTAACTAACCTTGGATCATTCCTAAAGATGCAAGAAGATGTGAAAAATACTCGCCACCCATGTTTTAACTCCTGCAATTGAGGATCACGTAGCCATGGAGATAGTGGAGGATTCTGCAATCATACCTGGTGATCCTGCACAGTCGAATTCAGGATCCTGGATCCTTCCAATCCTAAGATATATACAACATGGAGAGATCCCTACAGGACAAAATCCTAAAGCTTTCAAAGTCAAGGAGATTGTGGAAACCACACTGGGGGCAGAGCACTATTCTCAAGGATTCTTAGAACAACATACTATAGGCTTACCACGAAGAAGGATGTTGTGGATTATGCAAAGAAGTGTGATGCTTGTCAAAGACACAGTAATATTCTACACCAACCAACATAACATCTGCATCCTAAGAAGAAGCTTTTGCTCAAAGTCAGAAAAAAGGAAATGGCCAGTTATCAACAAAGAATGGCTGGAGCATACAACAAGAATGTCAGGATTAGAAGATTTCAAGTTGGTGATTTTGTGCTAAGAAAAGCATTCCAGAACACTACAAATCCTTCTGATGGCAAGCTAGCACCAAAGTGGGAAGACCCCTATCTAATTGAAGCTGAATCAAGAAAGGGGGCACATCATTTGTTAACAATGGATGGTGATCTCCTACCAAGAGCTGGGAATGCTGTTCATCTCAAAAAATACTAAGTAAGAAGGATCAGGGATCCTCAGCGATGCCGGTATTCTGATTAAGGATCCAGGATCCTCAAAGGATATATGATTCTACATTTGGTAACACATTACTTTCATTTTCATTTTCATTCATTTTATACTTATTACTTATCATAAGTTAAAGATGTTAATCAGTTAACATCTATTTTCACAAAGTTTAAGCTTTTGCAGAGTTGTTATCATTTTACAGAAGATCAAAGTGGTTGGCCAACTCTCCAAAGTTTTGGGCTTGTCCCCGGTTTGGGCATGTCCCCAGTTTCGCCAGTAGTGCACGATGATCCTGGGATAGTTCAAGGCAGTGGGACCAGTACTCGCTTTAGGGGCTGACAATTCCATTGTACTGGCTATATCTAGGATCCTACGTATAATGGTAGACGTACTATACATCCGTTCCTAAGGTTTCTAACGTTTTCACGTTAGCTAAGGTTTCGGCATTTTCATGTCGCTCAAGTTTGGATAGTCGCCAGTGAGGGCCATACTCCAGTTTACATCCGTTTATATGGGCTTGACCCCAGTTTACATCCGTTTATTTGGGCTTGTCCCCAGTTTATTTGGGCTTGTCCCCAGTTTGTTGGGCTTGTCCCCAGTTACTAACTCTTATCTTATATTGGCTTAGTCCCAAGTTGTATCCTATTTCAGGTTTTTGGAGACAAACGACCAAGGATCCTTGATCCTTACCTTCCATTAAGGTTTGTCTTATGGTTATCCTGTTTATAATGATAAAGGTTAGGATCCTAACTTAGATTCTCAGGTATGATCCTTAACTATTTTGATTTTATTCATTATTCATTTGAATAGCCCTTATACTTTGACAACTGAACTTATGATCCTTAAAATATACTACTTTTCGGAACTTTTCAACTATAGGATATTTAATCCTGGATCATATCCTAAAATTCTTAAACTTAATTTGTTTAACTTTTCTTATTCAAACAAATGTATATCACAACAATTGAAAACTAAAGGATACATAAGGATAGCAACACGGGAGATAGCCAAAAAGTTAAAGTTATTTTATTCACAAAACATTAAACCTTTTAAGGTTGTCAAAATTGCCAACCCACGTTTCTACCAGCAAAACGTGGCCCGTCCACATGGGTTGGCAAAGGGTGTCCATTGTTTACGGGTCTTTGTAGTGCAGAAAATAAAAGACGGAAGGATAACGAGTGGCTTCATCCCCCAAACAGAGGATCCATCCACCACCCATTATCCTGCCTATTGTTCAAGGATCCATGATTCTTCACCCTAGAAACTACTGTCTAAAGTTATACAAGTTCTGACGATAAGGATCCTTGATCCTAGAAGCTTTACTTTTCATAGTTTGCTTATTCAGCAATAATTTACAAGGATATAGAATCCTAACTTGGATTCTCTGGTATGTTATATTCTAACTTTTTCGAAGCTGTAAGTTGTCTCTTATCCTTTTTGGTTAAGGATCATTGATCCACATTTATATGAACACTTCAAGTTTTCTGTTAAAAGTGTAACATTATCATCAGACTTTCAATAACTTTCCAGTTGTTTGGTGATGATATTTTTGAAAATAGAAAGCATACATGAAAAATAAAAAGGGAAGAAACAACAATAGATGTAGCTAAAAAAGTTTAATGTTATTACCCATTCATTATGTATCAAATCAGCTAGCCTGGATTTCACCAGCAAAACCGTGGACCATCCACCCAGGCCGGATAAGGCTATCTAACAGTTAAAGTGTCTATGCAGAAATTAAAGTGCAGGAAGGTTAATAGCAAACTATGTAGAAGGATTCATTCTCCACGAATGGAAGGATCTTCTGATCTGTAAAGGCACTTGAGGAGTTATCTCTAACTCTATATTTTGCAATGCTCATTATAGCAGGTCTTATCAGTGACGACAGGCAGTGTAACAACTAGTTACCAGCAGCAACGGCTAGTCCGCTTCTGACGGAAATATGACAGCTGTGAATCCTTATCACAACTGCCATATTGGGGGCAATTGTTAGGGCATGAATTTTATGCTAAGGATCATCTATCCTGAGACTAGGCATGGATCACGGATGCTTAATGGATGATGCAGACAGTCTGAGGATCCAGAGTCTGAGGATCCAGAGTCTGAGGATCCAGAGTCTGAGGATCCAGAGTCTGAGGATCACGAGTCTGAGGATCAGGATCCTTAACAGAACTTATGTTTTGCACGTTTTTAATGTGTAAATGTAGGTAATGGACGTAGTGGACCACTTCTTTGCTGGAATCTCGTGGAATATGCTTTTAGGCACGTGCATATTGAAGAAATAACCGTTAGTGGTGGTCATGGGTGACTTCCACCTTTTTCGGGAAGTTAGTTAGTTGTTTATTTCTTATCTTTTTAAGGGGAAAACAGCTCAATGAAGACACAATTCGTGCACACCACACAAACAACACTTAACACACGAATTCTCTGCAAACACTTAGCAAAAAACACACACTTTCAATAGCAATTCATTGTATTGAGCTTGTTTTCTTCCGAAGTTGTACAAGGATCACTATTGTTTTTGCAATATATTTGGTGATCGGTAGTTTCCATCACCCGAGGTTTTTTATGCCGGAGATCTTCTAAAGATCAAGGGCTTTTTCCTCGTATAAATCTCGGTGTTCATCGTTGATTTCATATACTTGTCGTTCATATAATTAACCAAGCATCATACCTCACAAAATCAGATTTGGTTGCATTATCCTTGTGTGATTTTTGACCAAAACAGATACCCAAGACTCACAAGAAGTATCCTCAGGTTCCATCACCATGTCAAGTAAGTATCCTGCTTGATTTATAGTTTGATTATTAGAATAAATAAATAATTAAATTGAAATAAGATTAGGACACTTATCTTGCTTTGAATGTGTAGGTGCCGGAAAATCTGCCAAGCCTGTATCCCAGTTCAACACGGCTGACCTTGATGTTGTTCGATCCAGGAAGAAGAGGGCCACTACCAGTCCTAGCATCTCCATTCCCAAGGCACCCATTAAAGGAAAGGGTGGCAAGAAGAGGAAAACTTCTGACACTGAGGACCTCCAAGGCCTACCACTGATCCGCCACCAGTTCCTTGAATACTTCAATGATGTAAGGATCACCAATTCTGCCTAGGTATCCTACTCGTATGAGGATCACCTGATCTTGAACTGCTTTGTCCTTTTCTTTGCAGAAATTTGCTGAGATTGAAGATTATGTGGGGAACGTCGAGGAGCAGGACAAGAAGATTGATGACCTCCAACAGGTTGCAGTGCTTAAGGACCTTGCAATTGCTGATCTTCAGAAGGAACTCCAAGATGCCAAGACTAAGACGGCTAAACTTCTGATTGACCTAGACTATGAGAAGCATGATCTCATAGAAAATGCTAAGGTCTCTGCTGCCATCACAATGTATCAGAAAAAATTAAAGATGGCCCAGGAAGCTCAAGATCCTAACTTCGATAGAAGCAGCTGGGATGTTGAGGGCTGGAAAGCAAGGTTGGCCGATCTGGAGGATGATGAGGAGGCTGAGGAGGTTTTGGCGATCGAGGCTGGAGGTAGTGGGAAGGATCTGGTGAAGGATACCGCAGCTGGAGGGGAAGAGGATGCAGCAAAGGTGTAGGCTGCACAATTGGGCGATGATGGACATTCCTAGACGCAGCCGGAGCCCAATTTTTAAATTTGGTAGTAGTTTTTTGTGGTTGTGATGTTGAACAATTTAATGGTTTGTACTGAACAATAGTTTTTAGGATTAAGGATCATGTATGATCCTTTGGACAATAGGCAGGATTGCAAATGGTGGAAGGATCCTCTGTTTGGGGTATGAAGCCATTGTGATCCTGCCGCCTTTATATTCCTGCACTACTTTTGAACTTATTATCATGGACACCCTTTACCTACCCCAACGGACGGGCCACGTTTTGCTGGTAGATGCTCGGGGTAGGTAATTTTGACAACCTTTTAAGGGTTAATCCTTTGTTAATAAATAAAACCTTAATCTTTTGTCGCTTTTCTTGTGTTGTTATCCTTTTATTTCTTTAATTCTCCTTTGTTTTGATGCACATTTACTGAATAAACAATTTTGAATAAGTCATATTGAAAATATTTAGGACATGATCCATGATCAAATATCCTATAGTTAAAGAATCCCAAAAAGCAATATGTTTTAAGGATCACAAGTCTAGTTGTCAAATTTTAAGGGTTATTCAAATAAATAATGAACATAATTCAAAATAGTTAAGGATCATACCTGAGGGTCCAAGTTAGGATCCTAACCATAATAAGGATAACTATAAGATAAACCTTAGAGAGAAGTAAGGATCAAGGATCCCTAGTTGCTTGTCTTCAAGGACCTGAAATAGATCATAACTTGGGACTAAGCCAATATAAGATAAGAGTTAGCAACTGGGGACAAGCCCAAGGATAACTGGGGACAAGCCCAAGGATAACTGGGGACAAGCCCAAAGATCGTATGTAAACTGGAGTATGGCCCTAACTGGCGACTATCCAAACTTAGTGACATGAAGATGCCAAAACCTTAGCTAACGTGAAAACGTTAGAAACCTTAGGAACGGATGTATGGTACGTCTACCATTATACGTAGGATCCTAGGTATAGCCAGTACAATGGAATTATCAGCCCCTAAAGCGAGTACTGGTCCCACTGCCTTGAACTATACCAGGATCATCATGCGCTACAGGCGGAACTGGGGTCAAGCCCTAATAACTGGAGTTAAACCCAAAGGACGGATTGCTTCTACAGATAACCAATGTTATGCTAAGGATACCTGAACTTTCAAAACATAAAATCACGTGAGATATGGACAAAGGATACATGATCCTTATCCTTATATGAGAAAATAAAAAAAAATGAAATAGTTCAAGATTAGGATATTACCAAAGTAAGGATCACTGATACTTTAAGGATCCTTTAAGGATATCCCTAACGTAAGGATCATCTGTGCCATGAGGATCCTGCTCACATGAAATATTTCTTCAAGTGGACAGCATTCCAAGCTCTTGGTAGCAAATCACCTTCCATGGTTAGCAATCTATATGCCCCCTTTTCCTGCTTCAGCTTCAATCAAATAAGGGCCTTCCCATTTTGGAGCCAATTTTCCATCAGCAGGATTGGTGGTATTCTGAAATGCTTTCCTCAATACCATATCTCCAACTTGGAACTTCCTGATCCTGACATTTTTGTTATAGGCACCAGCCATTCTTTGTTGATAACTGGCCATCCTTATCCTAGCCATATCCCTGATTTCTTCAATAGCATCCAGGTCTTGAGCCAAGTTCTCATCATTTTCTTCAGGATCACGGGTACTTGTTCTAGCAGTTGGAACCACCATTTCTGTTGGGATCACTGATTCTGCCCCAAATACCAAAGAGAATGGTGTTTGACCAGTAGCATTCTTAGGGGTTGTCATATCAGCCCAAAGCACATAGGGTAGTTCTTCTGCCCATTTCCCTTTCTTGGATCCAAGCTTCTTCTTCAAATTGTTGATGATGATCTTGTTGGATGATTCTGCTTGACCATTAGCTTGTGGGTGGACTGGTGTTGATGTTATCATCTTAATCCCCCAGCTGTCACAAAAGTTAGTGGTTCTGCCCCCAATAAATTGGGAACCATTATCACATATAATTTCAGAAGGAATTCCAAATCTAGTTATAATATTTCTTTTAATGAAGGATATAACTTCCTTTTCTCTGACTTAGGCAAAAGCTTCAGCCTCTATCCACTTGGAGAAGTCATCAGTCATAGCAAGCATGAATACTTTTCCACCAGGTGCCTTAGGGAGCTTACCAACTATATCCATACCCCATCTCATAAATGGCCAAGAGGAGGATATAGGATGCAATAGTTCAGCTGGTTGATGAAGGATATTGCTGTGTCTCTGACAAGGATCACATCTCTTAGCATACTCCACAGCATCTCTCTTCATGGTTGGCCAGTAGTATCCTGTCCTCAGGATCCTTGAGAATAATGCCCTGCCCCCAGTGTGGTTTCCACAATCTCCTTCATGGAAGTCTTTTAAAACTTCTTGGATTTCAGGATCCTCAATGCATCTCAAGTATGGTCCTGCAAGAGATCGTCTATACAACATGTTATTTAAAATTGTGAATTGAGATACCTTAGATTTGAAAGCCCTAGGGTTTTCTCCTGTAGGAATCTCTCCATGTTGTAAGTATCTCATAATTGGTGAGATCCATGATCCTGATCCTGAATGGGATTGAGTATCCCCACTAGGGATAATTGCAGAATCATTTCCTATCTCCATAGCCACATGATCCTCGATAGCCGGGGTCAGGATATGGATAATAGGGATCTTGATATCCTCCGGGATCTTCAAGGATGATCCTAAGTTAGCCAATGCATCAGCTTCTGTATTTTCTTCCCTTGGTACCTGCGTCAAACTAAAGGAAACAAAAGAGAGTGCCAAATTTTTTACTATCTCTAAATATTTGGTTAGCTTTTCACCTTTAACAGCATAGGATCCATTAAAGTGGTTTGTAATTAACAATGAATCTACATGTACCTCAAGATACCTGATCCCCATATGCTTTGCAATTTGCAAACCAGCAATTAAGGCTTCATATTCAGCCTCATTGTTAGTGGTTTGGAACTCACAAGCTATAGAGTGGGGTATTATGTCCCCCTGTGGAGATTTTAGTAGTATTCCAAGCCCTGTGCCTTTGACATTTGAGGATCCATCAGTATAGAGTATCCAAGGATCCTTGGTCTCCTCTAGCTGCTGGACTTCTAACTCAGCTTCTTTTTGTAAATCACTACTGAAATCAGCCACAAAGTCAGCTAATGCTTGGGATTTGATGGCTGTCCTAGGCTCATATCTTATATCATATGCACTTAGCTTCACTGCCCACTTAGCCATTCTTCCTGACATCTCTGGTTTCCTGAGGACATTCTTAATTGGAAAATTAGTTTTAACAACAATAACATGAGTTTCAAAATAATGTCTCAACTTAGTAGATGCCATAATCAATGCAAGAATAAGCTTTTCAAGGTGTGAATACCTGGATTCGGCATCAAGTAAACTTTTACTTACATAATAGACAGGATGTTGTGTACCTTCATGATCCTTAACAAGGACCGCACTTACTGCTTTTGAGGATACTGCAAGATACAAGGATAGCACATCGCCTTTTTCTGGTTTCATCAAGGCCGGGGCTGAGGATAGGTAATCTTTGAGGGCTCTTAAAGCATTTTCATGCTTCTCAGTCCACTCAAATTTCTTGTTCTTCCTTAGGATATCATAGAATTCTTTGCACTTCTCTGAGGATTTGGATATAAATCTGTTCAAAGCTGCTATCCTGCCTGTTAGCCTTTGAACATCCTTAGCATTGGCCGGAGATTTGATGTTTACTATTGCTTTGATTTGTTCCGGGCTAGCTTCAATGCCTCTCTTTGTCACCATATATCCTAAGAATTTACCTGCTTTAACACCAAAGTGACATTTTGAAGGATTAAGTTCATGTTATATTTGTCAAGGATATCGAATGCTTCCTCCAAGTCCCTTAGGTGATCCTCAGCTTTTATGGATTTTACCACCATATCATCTATGTAAACCTCCATAGTTTGTCCAATCTGATCCTTGAACATCATATTCACCAGCCTTTGATATGTTGCACCTGCATTTCTTAGTCCGAACGGCATAGCAATATAGCAGAATATACCAGTTGGAGTCATAAAGGTTGTATCCTCTTGGTCAGATGGTTCCATTTGGATTTGTTGAAATCCAGATGAAGCATCCATAAAAGTTAACAGTTCATGACCCGCAGTTGCATCCACCATGGAGTCAATGTGGGGTAATGGGAAAGGATCCTTGGGACATGCCTTATTTAAATCGGTAAAATCGACACATACCCTCCACTTTCCGTTTTTCTTTTGAACAACAACCACATTGGCCAACCATCTTGGATATTTGACCTCTCTAATCATACCTGCCCGGAGCAATTTCTCTACCTCTTCTTGGATAATGGCATTCCTTTCCGGTGCAAACTTTCTTCTCCTTTGATGGATTGGTTTGAAGGACCTATCAATGCCAAGTTTGTGAGTGATTACATCTTTAGATATACCAGTCATGTCTTCGTGTTTCCATGCAAAGGTAGTCTTTCTCCTTTTGAGGAAGGATATGAGGTCTTCCTTCATACCGCCAAGGATCCCTGATCCGATATAGATTTTGGATTCAGGATCATCAGGATCCATGAGGACTTCTACCACATCCTGCTCTCTTGCCTCCAAGACATCCCTTGGAGGATACTTTGATTGTTATTGCTCCCTTGACTTCGAGGCTGGTTTCATCGATGAAGTATAGCAATTCTTAGCCTCCTGCTGATCACTATCAATCTTCACTATTCCCCAAGGACTAGGGAGCTTCACACATTGGTGGTAGGTAGATGGGACTACCTTCATATCGTGTATCCAGGGCCTGCCAAGGATAACATTACAACAAGATAAACAGTCAATAACACAAAATTTTTTATAAGAGTGTAGGCCTTCGATGTATATTGGGAGTTTAATGTCCCCCAGGGTATTCTTAGTTTCGCCACTAAATCCCACGAGCACGGAGGATCTTGGTATGATATCTGATTCAGGGATACCCATCTTCTTTAGAACATCAAGCTGGATAATGTTCACTGAACTTCCTCCGTCTATAAGGATCCTGCGGACAAAATGGTTAGAAATGAAAAGAGTAATAACTAAACCATCGTGACGAGGATCCTGGATATCAACACGATCATCCTCATCAAAGGTTATGACTTTTCCTTCGGAGACACTTGATGTTCGAACAAGTCTTTCTCCGTTAGCCATTTTAGTTTCCTTTGCATGCCTTTTAGCTGCTGAGAAGGATGTGCCACAAATGTCTGATCCTCCAGAAATAAAGTTTATTACTTGTGCATCTGCTGGAGGGGCTGGAGCCTTCTCAGGGATCCTTTCAGGATCCTGAGTCCTTGACTTTTTTCTTCCCAACAATTCTTTTAGATGCCCCTTGCTCAACAAGTATCCAATTTCCTTTCTTAGTGCAATGCATTCTTCTGTGAGATGCCCGAAATCTTCATGATATGCACACCACTTAGATTTATCCTTAGTTGCAGCTGGCCTATCATTTTTTCTCGGCCATCTAGCTTTATCACCTAGGTTCTGCATCGCAAGGATTAGTTCATTGTTATCAACACAAAAACAATATTCAGAAATTGGAGGATAATCCTCATCATCCTCTTCTTGATCAACAGAATGCACGTTCTGGTTATCAGATCTGTTGTAGGATCTGAACTTGTTGTTCCTGAATGAGGATCCTTGCTTATCCTGCTTTGAGGATCCTGCTAACCTCTCCTGGATCCTCTTGTCGTCCTCTAGCCGAATGAATCTAAGTGCTCGGTTTCTTACCTCATCTAAGTTCCTGCATGGTGTCATAACAAGATCATCATAGAACGACGAATCCCTAAGCAATCCCATTTTAAAGGCCTCAACAGCCGTGGCTATATCTAAGTTGGGAATGTCTAAGGATTCTTTACTGAATTTGGTAATGTAATCCCTTAATGATTCATTATGACCCTGGGTTATCCTATATAGATCACTAGTTAATCGTTCAAATTTTCTACTACAAGAAAACTGATTATTAAACAAGTTAACTAGATTAGCAAATGAGGTAATAGAATAGGGGGGAAGACTTAGCAGCCATTTGAGAGCTGATCCAGTAAGAGTGGATCCGAATCCCTTGCACAGGCATGCTTCCTTTAACCTTTCTGGGATTGGATTGATCTCCATCCTCTCCCTCTATTGTGCTATGTGTTCTTCAGGATCCGTCGAACCATCATATAGCTTCATTGTTGGCACATGGAACCTCTTGGGTATCTCAGCATCACAGATTGGTGGTGCAAAACGAGATATCTTGTGGCTCCCATCTGCAATCTCTGGGATAGGTTTGACCACTCCTGGAACACTTGATATCATATCCTTTAGCTTTTGCAATTCTCTGGCCATGGCATGATTGATACCTGGATCCTGCATAAGACTATGGTTAGTAGTATAAGAATTATTAAAAGTGTTACCTCCCATTGGATTCAAATTAGGAAGAATGGATGTTAATCCATATTGTTGGGGCTCTGGAATGATCGAAGGACCGGTAGAAGCATTGGTCTGCATTGGAATAAAATCTCCCTGATGGACATCTGAACTTCCTGTTTGCAAACTCCTCAAGGATCCTGGCATCTGGAAGGATCCATGGAATTGGGAGGATCCTGGAACAAAGGAGGATCCTTAAACCTGGGATGATCCTGGAACAAAGGAGGATCCTTGAACCTGGGATGTTCCTGGAACAAAGGAGGATCCTTGAACCTGGGATGATCCTGGAACAAAGGAGGATCCTTGAACCTGGGATGATCCTGGAACAAAGGAGGATCCTTGAACCTGGGATGATCCTGGAACAAAGGAGGATCCTTGAACCTGGGATGATCCTGGAACAATGGAGGATCCTTGAACCTGGGATGATCCTGGAACAAAGGAGGATCCTTGAACCTTGGATGATCCTGGAACAATGGAAGATCCTTGAATCTGCTGCGCTCCTGAGTAACCTCCCGAATTCATGAAGGATCCCATAGGCTGAGGATAGGATCCTGCTGGCTGGAAGTATGGACCTAATGCCTGGGTCACTGTTGTTGTTCCGTAGTGCACTCCTTTGGGTCCACCCACATATTGAACATCTGAAGCCACTGATGGCTGAGAAGTAATCACCGGAGTATCGAAATTCAAAGATCTGGGCATCAGTGGAGAATGATCCTCCGCCGATCTCTTCTGTTTCTTGATGTCTCCAATTTCTCTAAGAATCCTCTCATTGGTCTTATCCTGCTGCTGTATATGCTCCCTCATCTGCAAAATCAGAGTAAATAAGTCACTAGTAGTGGGAGTATAAGAAGCAGAAGAAGTTGGAGGTTTTGAGAAAATGGGAGTTGGTTTCTTCGCAGCATTCTCAGCATTCTTCTTGGATCCAGAAGGTGGTGGAGGCAAAGGTGGAATGCCCTGAGATGAATTGACCGCAGACATTGCAGTAGAGGTATTTTTCAATGATGAAGCCATGTATTTGTATGCAATGAACCGGAATGATCACCAACAGAAAAACTTCTTAGGAATGAAGCACCAATTGCCCCACGGTGGGCGCCAAACTGTTTTGGTCAAAAAATCTGATGAGGATAATGCAGGCAAACTCTCTGTTACGGGGTATGATGCTTATAATGTAGAACAATGACAAGGATCACTTCAATGTAAATTGCACAAATGACACAAGGATTTATACGGGGAAAAAGCCCTTGATCAAGAGTTGATCTCCGGCACAAAAAACCCCGGGTGATGGAAACTACCGATCACCAAGCTCAAATAAATCAATAAATGTTTACAACTTCGGATAGTAACGAGCTAGGTACAAGGATCACTATCGTGGAATGTGTAAAAATGAGTGAAAACTAATAAGTGTTCGTCGAGAGCTTCAAGAGTGCGTTTGTATGAGAGTGTGTGTAGCTGAAAATGGCTAAGTGTTCTAATTCTAGCTCGTTGCCCCTTTAAAAATAGAAGTTAACTACAATAACTAACTATCCGACTTTCGTGCCAAGCTCCCACGTTCTCCACAACGTCCATTTCCGGTCAATCGTGTGCGAAATACCCGTGGAATATTCCATAGTAACGTTGCCAAGACCAAGTCAAGCTTGTTACTCCTGCGAAGTAATACAAAACACAAACAAACAATCATTAGTATGAGGATCCTTAAGGTGATCCATGATCCTGATCCTGAAGCCCTTCTGAGGATCACTATCTGTCACAGAAGTAAGGATCATTAATTAGGATAACGAATAAGGATCACTAATTGTTAGAAAATCCTCCCCTAACAGTATCCTGATATTTGAAGTAATAGAAGAACAAGGCAGCTGCGATTGTCAGCTCCCGAGGTTTTGTGCCGGCGGTCTAGATTGATCAAGGGCTTTCCTCGTACATCTTGTGTCATCCTTTACATTTTTGCTCATTGTTTGATCATAGATACAGCTTTATATCCTGGGCTGTATCCTGAAACTGTTTTTGCAAATAACTTGATTAACATATTTTTGACACACATTTCTAGCACACTACCTCACTTAACTAATTTGATCACTTAATTGCTTCGGTAATTTTTTACCAAAACAATTTGGCGCCCACCGTGGGGCAAGTGGTGCTATTTCTACTAAAAGCTTTTGCAAAATCGTTACTTGGTTTTCTATTTTCAAAACTGTTTGCCACACTATTTTCAATGGCCTCAAGATCAAACATGAGCTCTTCCACCGTGTCTGCTACGACCTTAGCAACAATTGGTTCGGTGCTTCCACCACCTCCTCCGAGAATGCAAGCCTCTTCACAAGGAACTGAAAGTCATGTGGCTCGGGATGTTATCCCTGCTCGCAATGTCCAGGGATCCGGTCCTGTTTTGGCCTCTAACGAAGAAATTCTAAATTTGTTTGGTAGTGTACAGGAACAGATGAGGCAGCAATAGGAAACTAATCAGATGCTGATGAGAGAGATACAACTCTTGAAATCTGGCCCGAGCAAGCCTGCTGAAGATATTGTCACTCCCTTGCAACCCAGGGCTTTGAACTTTAGTTCTGCAGTTTATACTGAGGATAACCGGGGGAATATTGTGCCTAGCCATTCCCAGAATCATACTCCTGAGATACCTTCTTCAGTAAGAGTATCAACTGTGAGAAGCTCAGGATATGCTTCAGGATATGGCCAGAACCCCCAAGCTGGTAATGTATCCAACGATAATAATACTCTTGCTACTAATGGTGTTGGATCTTTGCAGGATGCAGGTATGACATCAGCATTTTCCAGGGAGCTTCAAAAACTAAAGGACATGATATCCAGTGTACCTGGAGTGGTTCAGCCAACTCCTGAAGTATCCCAGGACAGTCACAGGATATCCCGGTTTGCATATCCAATTTGTGATGCTGAAATCCCAAAAAGATTTCAAACCCCCAACATGAAGCTCTATGACGGAACTATGGATCCTGAGGAGCATATTGCCCAGTATAGGGAAAGGATGGAAATCAACCATACCCCTCCAGACCTCAAAGAAGCATGCTTGTGCAAGGGTTTCGGTTCTACCTTAACAGGATCAGCCTTAAAGTGGCTGTTAAATGTTCCTCCTCACTCAATTACTTCTTTTGCTCATTTAGTTAATTTATTTAATAGTCAATTTTCTTGCAGCCGGAGTTTTGAGAAACTAAGCAGTGATCTTTACAGGATAACTCAAGCACCTCGGGAATCCTTGAGGGATTATGTGAACAAGTTTAGTCGGGAATCCTTAGATATCCCACATCTTGATGTTGCAACAGCTGTGCAAGCCTTCAAGATGGGGTTGCAAAATGATTCTCAATTTTATTAGGATCTTGTAATGAATCCCTGCAGAAATCTGGACGAAGCTCGTAACAGGGCTTTAAGATACATTCGGCTGGAGGATGATAAAAAGATGCAAGAGAGAATGAATTCGTCCACAACCTATGAGTCAACCAACAGGAAATCAGAATCCTCGTATAAACCGTATCGCTCAAAGCCATATGGCAGAAATGATAGCAAAAAAGTGAATGTTGTTGAAGACGAGGATCCTGAGGAGTATCCTGAGTTGTCTGAATATTGTTTTTCTGTTAACATACCTGAACTAATGTATGCTATGCAGGGTTTAGGAGACAAAGCAAGATGGCCCCGAAAGAATCAACAAAAGGCTGATTGGAAGGACAAGTCCAAATGGTGTGCATTCCATGAGGACTTCGGACATGTTACTGAGGATTGCATCGCTTTGAGAAAAGAAATAAGCTATCTCTTGAGTAAGGGATATCTGAAGGACCTCTTGGGAAGAAAGAAGAATAAGGGTCAGGATCCTGAGAAGGATCCTGAAAGGGCAGCATCACCTCCTGTGGATGCAAAGATATTTAACTTTATTTCAGGTGGATCCGACATCTGCGGCACATCCTATTCTGCGGCAAAAAGACACGCGAAGGAAGCCAAAGCAGAGAGGGGAGAAAAGCCGACAAGGATGTCAACCCTCACAACTAACAAAGTCATCACATTCGATAATGATGACAGGGATACTGTCCAGGATCCCCATCATGATGCCTTAGTAATAACGCTATATGTTGCTAACCATTTTGTACGCAGGATATTAGTGGATAATGGCAGCTCAGTCAACATAATTCAGCTGGAAACATTGAAGAGGATGAATGTATCTCCGATGGACATTACTTCAAAGTCCACTGTGCTCGTTGGTTTCAGTGGAGAAGCTAGGAATACCGTAGGAGAGATAAAGTTGCCCGTGTATATTCAAGGGGTCAACTCAATGCAGCGCTTTTGTGTCATGGACTCTTTATCCTGCTATAATATTATACTAGGTAGGCCTTGGATCCATGATATGAAAGCTGTTCCGTCAACCTATCATCAATGCATCAAGATCCCTACTCCTTGGGGGGTTGTCAAGGTGGAAAGTGATCAACAGGAAGCAAAGGAGTGTTATTCTTCTTCGATGAAATCCTCAACAAAGCCCAGTGCAGCATAGCAATTAAAGATTCGAGGCCAGGATATCATGGAGGCTTCAGAGCAGGATGTAAAGAAAGTGGTCCTGGATCAGAATAATCCAGATATCTCGGTGCTCGTGGGAACCAATATCCCTCAGGATATTGAAGATCAATTTACTATTTTTTTTGAAATGCAGGATGTCAACATTCGCGTGGAAGCACGAGGATATGACAGGTATTTCTAAGGATATTATAACACATAAGCTCGGTATTGACAGGTCATTCAAGCCTGTCCAACAAAAGAGAAGGAAGTTTGCTCTGGAGCGAAATGTGATCATCCAAGAGGAAGTTGAAAGACTACTAAGGAGCAAGATGATTAGGGAAGTGAAGTTTCCTAAATGGCTGGCGAATGTAGTTGTGGTGCAAAAGAAAAATGGGAAATGGAGAGTTTGTGTAGATTACACAGTCTTAAACAAAGCTTGTCCCAAAGACCCATTTCCTCTTCCTCATATTGACTCAATGGTGGATGCTACTGTCGGCCATGAGATGTTAACCTTCATGGATGCATCTTCAGGATTCCAGCAAATCCAAATGGAACCTTCAGACCAGGAGGATACTGCCTTCATGACACCAACAGGTATTTATTGCTACACTGCTATGCCCTTTGGTTTGAAAAATGCAGGTGCAACATATCAAAGATTGGTGAAAATGATGTTCAAAGACAAGCTGGGGGACACTATGGAGGTGTACATCGATGACATGGTAGTAAAATCTAAAAAGGCTGAGGATCACCTCCAGATATCAAGGGAGCATTTGATATCCTGGATCAGTATAACATGAAGCTAAATCCTGCTAAGTGCCATTTTGGAGTGGGGGCAGGAAAGTTTCTAGGATATATGGTGACTAAAAGAGGGATAGAAGCAAGCCCGGAGCAGATTAAAGCTATCCTGGATATTAAGTCACCTTCAAATATGAAGTATGTTCAACGGTTAACAGGGCGAGTAGCAGCATTAAATAGATTTATTTTAAGATCCTCAGAAAAATGCAAGGAATTTTATGATATCCTGAAGAAGAATAAGAAGTTTGAATGGGGAGCAAAGCATGAAGCAGCCATGCAGGATTTGAAGCAGTATCTTTCAACCGCACCTTTGTTGATGAAGCCTGAGGATGGTGAACCATTATCCATATATCTTGCGGTATCAGGGAATGCAGTAAGTGCTGTCCTTGTAAAGGATCATGAAGGTCAGCAGTATCCTGTTTATTATGTTAGTAAAAGTTTATTAGATGCTGAAACTAGGTATTCCCACTTAGAGAAACTGATTTTAGCCCTAGTTATGGCGTCAACAAAACTTAGACATTATTTTGAAACACATAGGATTCATGTTAAAACCAACTATCCTGTTAAAAATGTGCTTAGGAAACCCGAGATGTCAGGTAGGATGGCTAAATGGTCAGTGAAATTAAGTGCCTTTGATCTAGTGTATGAACCTAGAAATGTCATAAAGTCTCAGGCTTTAGCTGACTTTGTGGCTGATTTCAGTAGTGATATTCAAAATGAAGTAGACCTAGAAGTACAATAGCTAGGAGAAAACTTAGAATCCTGGACGTTATATACTGATGGTGCATCTAATGTAAGAGGTGTAGGCTTGGGTATACTACTAAAATCGCCACAGGGGGACATATTACCCCAGGCTATTAGATGTGAATTTTCTGCCACTAATAATGAAGCAGAATATGAAGCTTTAATTGCAAGATTAGAATTGGCTAAAAGTATGAATATCAAGAGTTTGCAAGTATATGTTGATTCTTTGTTAATTACTAATCATTTTAATGGAACCTATGCAGCTAAAGGTGAGAAGTTAATCGAGTATCTCGAAATTCTCAAAAAATTAGAAGGATATTTCGATATTTTCACACTTGAACAGGTACCAAGAGAGGATAATGCTGAAGCTGATGCCTTGGCAAATCTACGATCATCAGTCAGGATACCGGAAGGAACCCAGATACCGATATTACATATCCTATATCCTGCGACGGATCCTCAGGATAAGGAAGTAGTAAGTGTTCAGGATCCTGATGAAGAATATCCTAAGGAGGATCCTAAGTCTTGGATGGCTCCAATCATGAGATATCTCAAAGAATGACGCATCCCAAAGGATGAGAATCCTAAGGCCTTTAGAATGAAGGTATCACGATTCACTATTATAAATAATGTCTTGTATAAGAAATCTCTTGTAGGACCATGTCGGAGGTGCTTGGAGGATCCTGAAACCAAAGAAGTGCTTCAGGATATACACGAAGGGGATTGTGGTAACCATACTGGGGGCAGGTCGTTGTTCTCAAAGGCATTAAGAACAGGATATTATTGGCCGACGATGAGAAAAGATGTTGCAGAATATGCTCGAAGATGTGATGCATGTCAAAGACATAGTAATATATTACATCAGCTGGTCGAGCAACTTTATCATATAGCTTCCCCTTGGCCATTCATGAAGTGGGGAATGGATATAGTAGGAAAATTGCCAAAGGCTCCAGGAGGAAAGGTCTTCATGCTGGCAATGACCGATTATTTCTCTAAGTGGGTCGAAGCTGAAGCATTCGTTCAAGTTAGAGATCAGGAAGTGGTATCCTTCATAAAAAGGAATATCCTGACTAGGTTTGGAGTACCAGCTGAGATAATTTGTGACAATGGATCTCAGTTTATAAGTAAGAGGACTACTGACTTTTGCAAGAGTTGGGGAATCAAAATGATTACATCCACACCGGTACATCCTCAAGCAAATGGACAAGCAGAATCCTCAAACAAGATAATTGTCAACAACCTGAAAAAGAGACTAGGGGCTAAAAAAGGAAGATGGGCAGAAGAACTACCCTTTGTTTTGTGGGCTGATAGGACGACGGTGAAAAGTGCAACTGGCCAAACCTCATTTTCCTTGGTATTTGGAGCAGAAGCGGTGATCCCGACGGAAATGGTAATACCTACAACAAGATCCAATCTCCGGGATCCTGAGCAGAATCCTGAAGTTCTATGCCAGGAATTGGATACTATTGATGAGACAAGAGACGCAGCAAGGCTAAGGATGGCAGCATATCAACAGAGGATATCTAAAGCATATAACAAGAACATAAGGACTTGAAGGTTCCAGGTTGGAGATTGGGTATTGAGGAAGGCTTTTCAGAATACTACTAATCCTGCTGATGGAAAGTTTGCTCCAAAATGGGAAGGACCCTATGAGATTGAATCAGAATCAGGAAAAGGAGCATACCGACTCAAGAATATGGAGGGGGATATGCTACCAAGATCCTGGAATGCTATACATCTAAAGCTCTATTTCAAGTGAGTTTGGAATTTAAATTCTAACTCAGGATGGTATGGATTCTATCTCTTTTATTAAATTTTAATATTATTTATTGTTTTGAATCCATTACTGACTTAAGCATCGGAGGGATGTTAGCCAGGCTAACACCCACCTTAGCTTACAGTTGTTTTGCAGTATATGCTTCGGGATATAGCTCCAGGATATTCGTTCAGGATACTTCGAAAGATTAGAGGATTGGCCCCCTCTCTCACGTTTAAGGGATCCTGATCCCTTCACAGGTTTAAAGGTATTCACCTTTCTCTCGAATTGGGTTTAAACACCCCGCCTGGAGCGCAAGTTATCCAGGGATAGTGCAAGGTGGCGGGACCAGTTCATGTAAAAGTGGCTGACAATTTCGTCACTGTTGGCTATATCCTGGATTCTCAAGGTATATGAGGATTGATCAACCTCACTCACGGAAGGGTATTTTCATACTCTCTAAGGTTTAAAGGTTAACACCTTTCTAAGTCTTGGAGTTTATACACTCCCACCTGTAGCGCATGAAAATTTGGGATTTTCCCCAGGATACCTATGGGATTTTCCCCAAGATACTAAGGATTTATCTCCAGTATGTTTTTGGGTTTTACCCCAGTAACACAAGAACTGTCCAAACAGTTAGAACTTGAATTCAAAATTTTTCTAAGTGTTTGAAGACTTTATGCACATGGGACATTCCTCCTAAGGCGATTATGTAAGGCTCAAGGAGTCAAACTAAAGCCTAGTGTACTAAGTATCTTGGACTGGGGACATCTTAGTTGAAGAAATTGCAAAAGGGTTGAAGTTCGATACTAGGGTTACACTCTATTCCTGGTATGATCTTTCCTTTGTGAACCTTACATAAGTTGTTTAAACTTTTGAAACTGTGTTTAAGGCTTAAATATCCTAATGAGGATATATCTTTAGGATATGTTCTCAAAATGTGTTTTCGGGATACGTTTCAGGATATTTAATTGGAATATTTGGGAAATGATACTTGGGTTGAAAATTAGTACTCTGGTCAAACAAGTGTTATCAAAACGGATTTTGAAAAATAAACTATCTTTTATTCTTTAGAGACTTTGTCTAAATTGTTTGAATTTTGAGGAATCCTACTTGACGAAAGTCTTCGTAGGATACCGCCGAGTATATTGATCAGGATATTCTCAAAAAATAGTTGCACTAATTTTGCAAAGCTAAAATCTAAACTAAGTAATGCAGCAGATAAGTCAGAAGGTGGTATTATTTAAAATAGACGATACTAGCCGATAACCAAAGGCTTCATCCTAAAACCTAGGATCCATCCACCTCTGGTTATCAAATTGTTTTAATTCAAGGAAATAAAATTGTTCAAAGGACAAAAAATAAAATTGTTTAGACAAAAGTAACTCTCAAATTTAAGGGAAATAGGATTCAGGAGGCAGCGCCTTCTTCGTTCATGGCATTTTCGACAGCATCTGTTTCAGGATCAGTTTGAACATCCCTCTCGGCACCAATAGGTTTTTCAACCGCCTTTGAAGTCTCTTCAGCTGCAGGTTTAACAGGATTGCTGCCGAGATTCCTTAGCTTTGTCTCCCAAGCATTGACATCCCAAGAAGGGCATTCGAAGCCCAGTGCCTTGGCTTCGTGGGCCATCTTTAGCCTGGCCTGGAGAAGGGAAGTAACGACAGAACTCTTAAGGCCTTCCCGGTAGCTGATCATATCTCGTTCATGTTGAGCATGGGCAGCGTCAAGATCGGCTTGGGCCTCAAGAGCGGCTTTGTTGAGGGCGGTCTGGTGTTCTTGAATCATAGTCTTAAACTTATTCTCGTAATGCCGAGATTTGGCGGCTGCAATCATGCCCTGATCAGAGATGGTGACCTCGGCTTTCTTCAACTTGGACTCGAGCGTCTTGTTGAGCCCACAGGATTCCTGGTATAAATGAACCAGACGTTCGAGACCCTGCAAAATAAGAGAAGAGGTATTAGTCTTAATAAACATTTATAACGAGCATAAGGTGCAGGATATAGCTCAAGGATACTAACCTGGTTGAGAAAAGAAGTCATGAATCCGCTTGCCTCAATGAATCCATGATTCTCATAGGGGAATGTATCAGAGATGACAGGTGAGTCAGTCTCTTTCCTTTTGCGAGAACTTGAACTCCGGGGCTTGGTAGCTGGCGAAGGCTTGGGAATGATGATGGCCTTGGAGCTGCTGGGCTTGGATGAGGCCGTGGCCTTAGGACTGGGCTACTTCTTGACCTGGACGTGATCGGAATAACTGTCCAGCTCATCAAGGTCGAAAACCTTAGGGATCTTGGCTGGTGCTGCATAAAGGGAAAAGTCCTACATCCTTATTACTATAATCAGTCATTAATGAAGTAACTCTTACGAGACATTTCAGATGATGAATATTGACTGGAACTTGGGATGTGTGTGGTAAAACTCCTGTCACTTGCCGGTAACTGGTAAACAGCTTCGATTCTTTTTTCGGATTCCACAGTAGGGGGAGCTACTTCCTTAAAGTTCACTGCAAAAAGATCAAATAAGAAGATATTAGCACAGGATAAGAGTCTAGAAGTACATGGGGATATTCATGATCCTACCGGTGGTTGACCACTCCACCGAAAGACTAGCACCCTCATAGATGGAATCTCGTTTGACGAAGAAGAACTTGCGTTGCCATCCATCCTCGTTTTTGGTGGCCTTAAGTATGAGGGGTTTGCTGGAAGTTGAAAAGAGCAAGAACCAACTGGAACCGTGTGATCGGAGGCGGTAAGCAATAAGCATATCCTCGATGCAGAGATCGGGACAGTGAAGGTTTTTGATTTGGTTGAGCACGATCAATACTCTCCAAACCATGGGCATGGTTTGGGCAAAGGAAATACCAGTAGTTCGGAAGAATTGCATCATGAATTCAGGAAAGGGATACCGAAGACCTAACGAGAAAGGGTATACCGGAAAACAGACCCAATCGGCAGAAGAAACATCTGATCGAATTGATCGATCAAATGGTCTGAAAACCGTGCCATCGGGGAACGCGTCGGAGGCTCTCAACGCCGCAATGTCTGCGTTATCAAAAGCGCAGATCTCCTTCTCGGGATTTTTGAGAAGATTTTGCTGAACGAAGGAGTCCGACGATTCACCGGTATGAGAGTGGACTCTAGTGGCCATTGGAGAAAGAATAAAATTAACAGGAAATGAGGAAGGGATGAATGATTACCTGGAGATTCTGTTGATGATATCTGGTTATCAAACAAGAAGAGAGAAGATATAGGGGCGTAATTGTTAGGGGAGGATTTTCTAACAATTAGTGATCCTTACTTGTTATCCTAATTAATGATCCTTTCTTCTGTGACAGATAGTGATCCTCAGAAGAGCTTCAGGATCAGGATCATGGATCACCTTAAGGATCCTTATACTGACGATTGTTTGTTTGTGTTTTGTATTACTTCGCAGGAGTAACAAGCTTGACTTGGTCTTGGCAACGGTACTAAGGAATATTCCACGGGCATTTCGCACACGATTGACCAAAAATGGACGTTGTGGAGAACGTGGGAGCTTGGCATGAAAGTCGGATAGTTAGTTATTGTAGTTAACTTCTATTTTAAAAGGGGTAGCGAGCTAGAATTAGAACACTTAGTCATTTTCAGCTACACACACTCTCATACACTCGCATACTTGAAGCTCTCGACGAACATTCATTCGTTTTCACTCACTTTTACACTTTTCACGATAGTAATCCTTGTACCTAGCTCGTTACTATCCGAAGTTGTTAACATTTATTCATCAATTTGAGCTTGGTGATCGGTAGTTTCCATAACCCGGGGTTTTTTGTGCCGGAGATCAACTCTTGATCAAGGGCTTTTTCCCCGTATAAATCCTTGTGTCATTTGTGCAATTTACATTGAAGTGATCCTTGTCATTGTTCTACATTATTAGTGTTTTGGTCAAAAATTACCGAAGTAATTAAGTGATCAAATTAGTTTAGTGAGGTAGTGTGCTATAAATGAGTGTCAAAAATATGTTAATCAAGTTAATTGTAAAAACAGTTTCAGGATACGGCTCGGGATATAGAGCTGTATCTATGATCAAACAATGAGCAAAAGTAAAGTAAACGACACGAGATGTACGAGGAAAGCCCTTGATCAATCTAGATCGCCGGCATAAAACCTCGGGAGCTGACAATCGCAGCTGCCTAGTTCTTCTATTGCTTCACAAATCAGGATACAGTGCAGGATGTGGTGCGGATCGACTAAGTGTTACAACGAAATTTGAATACAAGTGTGGTATTTGCAATGAGCTAGAGAGTGAAAGTGTACGAGAGTGTTAGTGAAAAATTGTGTGTTCTAAGCTGATCCGCCCCCATCTATTTATAGTAAAGATAAAATAACAAACTACCCTAAACTTGCGGGATCCACCGAATATTCCTTCTTCGAACGTTGTAGACCTGGTCTTTCGGGCTCAACGTCTCTCCCTCAACAAATTCGTCCAAATCTTGAGGAGAAGAAGTCCTCTTGACCGTTAGCAAGTCTCAGCCTTTAACCTGCACGTGGTTAATTCAATAAGCCTCAGGATATCGCCCAAGATGTTAGCAATATCCTCTTCCAGCATCCTGATCACAAATAAACAAACAAAGGCAGGATATTGGTCAGGATACGTATGTTAAGAAAATGACCCCTAACAATTGTCCCCAAATATATCGGTTGGGATACCAATCCAACGGATATATTTCAAAAGTTTCACCTCATGACTTAAGGTAATTAATACGACTAGACCCTTGAAATGACAGCGGTACAACTTCCAAGGCATTATTTACTCTTTACCCCCCTATAATCATCCTATATTAACCGAGGGACTCCTTATTTCAGTTATCCTTATCTTCAAGTGAACATCAGGTATTTCTCTTTCTATCCTTCTTTCTTGAATTGCCTTTAGTTAGCTCAACACTTTTTATGGCACCACGAACGAAATCCCGATCGGACCGACCAGCCTCAAGCCTCGTAAGCCAGAACTTCATTGTTGATCCAGCAAAGGAGATCTGCTGCTTCAATAATGCCGACATCGCTGCTCTTAAAGATTCCGGTGCCTTTCCCACCGGAACAGTCTTTCGCCCTTTAGATCGGGAAGCCTGATCAGATGCAATATCCGACGAGTGGGTTTGTTTCTTCGCCTACCCCTTCTCTCTTGGACTCCGGTACCCGTTTCCACCCTTTATCTCTAGCTTTTTCGACCTCACCGGCCTTAGCTATGCCCAAGTTATGCCAATGGTCTGGCGAATCTTGATAGTGTTGGATCGAATCAAATCTCGCCATTTTCCTAACCTACTTGTTGAGGACCTTCCTATAGCATACCGGCTGAGATCCCACGGCAACCGCCGTTTTCTTCTGTTTTCCCTCAAGAACCCTCTGGTTCTTAAAGCCACCAAGAACGAGGATCGATGGCGACGAAAATTCTTTTTCGTAAAAAGAGACTCTATTGATAAGGGTTTCGATCTACCGGTTAAATGGTTAACCAAGGGTAGGATTTAGGGTTTTAGGAATATCCCCAATTATATCTTCAAACTGTATCCCGGACTTATATTCTGATGTTTTTATGCAGCGAATTTCAGAGATTTAGTGCCTCCCAGTGCAGAATCCGAATCCAAGATCAAGGAAATCTACCATCTTCCTGCCAGTGAAAGAACTTTTTCCCTGTCTCTTACAGATTCACACCAAAAATCAAGCTCAGAAATGTCTGGTAAGCACATTCTCATATATTAATTATTTTTCAAAAATATGATGAGTTCAAGAATATCTTCCCTTATGTAGTACCAGTCGTCAACCTTGAAGGTTTCGAACTTGACGAATTGGATTGCTACTCCAGCCTTGAACCCACCAAACAAGAATCCAAGCCAAAGTCGTCTGCTACACCAAAGCCTACCTCCTCGAAAACTGTTTCTGCTCCCAAAGGCCCTCCGGCATCCAGGACCCGGGCATCCAGCTCTCAGAAGAGAAAGGAGACTGACTCCCCAGCTGTTTCTGAAACATTCTCTCTTGAGAATCATGGGTTCAATGAAGCCACCTCATTCCTCAAACAGGTAGAATTTTCTTTTTCGGTATCCTGTACAAGTATGTTAGTCTTTATCCTACTTATTTTTCACATTAATACCTGTGTCTTTATCGATAGGGTCTGGATCGTCTTATGCATTTGTATGAAGACGCTTGCGGGCTTAACAAGATGTTAAAGATCCAGCTGGAGAAAGCTCAAGCCACCATAGCTGACCAAGGAACCATTGCGGCTGCCAAATCCCAGCATTATGAAGACAAATACAAAGCAATGACTCAGGAACATCAAGCTGCCCTCCACAAAGCTAATGAGGATGCTCAAGCCAAGCTAGATGCCGCCCTTCTTCAATATCAGCAGAATATGAGCTCATATCGGGATAGCCTCAAAGCATCGTGGTCGTCTCTCTTCTCCAAGCTAGGATAAAGATGGCTTATGAGGCCATGGATTTGGGTTTTGAATGCCCCTCCTGGAACGTAAAGACTTGGGAGGCGAAACTAAAGGATCTTGGAGGTCATCCCGTTGCTCATTCTGCAAAGCATGCTGGTGAAGAGCCTTCGAAGGCGGCAGAGGAGGTGGCCAATGCTGATGATGATGCCGAGAAGAATCCTGAGGCTGATGCTGGGGCGAATGCTGACAAGGAGGTTGCTGATCAAGAAGGCGCCGCTTCTTAGGCGGCGAAATGGGCGATGATGGATATACGTGCCAAGGCCGGAGCCCATTTTTAAATTTCGTGGTTGTGGTTGTTCAAACAATTTACTTTTCCTGTCTTCGAACAATTTTATATTTCCTGCATTAGAACAATACGATGACCAAAGGTGGATGGGTCCTCGGTTTTAGGATGAAGCCCTTGGTCATCGATTAGTATAACTTATTTTGAACGTAGTAACGGTTGTAGGTGGACGGGTCCTGTTTTGAGATAGATCCTGCAACCGTTACACAAGTATGGTAAAAACTAATTGTGCTTTTGGCGGATGGGCCTTAGTTTAAGGTGAAACCAAAAGCACAACTTTTGACTTGTTAATAATATAACTATCTTTTGACTTATTTTCTGTTACCTTGCCTTACTTAGTGTCAGTCTTATCTTTGTAAAGATTCTGTATTGTTATCTTATAAAATATCCTGGTCAGTATGCTCAGCAACATACTGCAAAAGCCTTTTATTAGATAGAACTTCCAAACGTTCCTTCAACTTTGTAAAAATTCCTTTAGAAAGTGAAAAATAGTCTATCTTTTCAACACCAAGTTTTGATAATATTTAAATGATCAGATTTCCAAACTAACACTAGTTTCAAACACCCTAATCAAATATCCTGGAAAGTACTTCGAGAATATATCAGGATACTTAAAATAATGTTACTAAAAACTTAGACGATGTTTACAAAGGAAAGATCATACCAGAAATAGGGTATAAACCTATTACCAAACTTCAATCCCTTTGCAACTCTTCCAATGAAGGTGTCCCCTGTGCAAGGCACTTAGCGCATTAGTTCTGAGCCTCATTCTTTTAGCTTTATATCACCATCTTGGCAGGGATGTCCCCTGTGTACAATGTCTTCAAGTATCTTAGAAATCTACTTAATGTCAGTTTCCATTGCATAAGCAATTTTTTACGTCCCAAGGGTAAAACCCAAGGATGTACTGGAGATAAATCCTTTGTATCCTGGGGAAAATCCCAACTTTTCATGCGCTACAGGCGGGAGTGTATAAACTCCAAGACTTAGAAAGGTGAAAACCTTTAAACCTTAGAGAGTATGAAAATACCCTTTCGTGAGAGAGGGTGATCAATCCTCATATACCTTTAGGATTCAGGATATAGCCAACAGTAACGAAATTGTCAGCCACTTTTACATGGACTGGTCCCGCCACCTTGAACTATCCCTGAATAACTTGCGCTCCAGGCGGGGTGTTTAAACCCAATTCGGAAGAAAGGTGAATACCTTTAAACCTGTGAAGGGATCAGTATCCCTTAAACGTGAGAGAGGGGGCCAATCCTCTAGTCTTCCGAGTTATCCTGAGTACATATACTGTAGCTATATCCTGAAACATATCTTGCAAAACAATTGTAAACTAAGGTGGGTGTTAGCTTAGCTAACACCCCTCCGATGCTTAAGTCAGTATTGGGTTACAAAGAACAAATTAAACCAAACATATTTAAAAGAAGTAGAATTCATACCATCCTGAGTTAGAAATTAAATTCTAGACTCACTTGAAATAGAGCTTAAGGTGTATAGCATTCCAAGATCTCGGTAGTATATCCCCCTCCATATTCTTGAGTCTATATGCTCCTTTCCCTGCTTCTGATTCAACTTCATATGGTCCTTCCCATTTTGGAGCTAACTTGCCATCGGCAGGATTAGTAGTATTTTGAAAAGCCTTTCTTAACACCCAATCTCCAACCTTAAATCTTCTGGTTCTAATATTCTTGTTATATGCCCTGGATATTCTCTGTTGATATGCTGCCATCCTTAGCCTTGCCGCATCTCTCTTTTCATCTATAGTGTCTAAATCCTGACTCAAGGCTTCGGGATTCTGCTCAGGATCACTTAAGATAGATCTTGCAGTAGGTATTGTCATTTCCGTTGGAATCATTGCTTATGTTCCAAACACCAAGGAAAATGGGGTTTGGCCTGTTGCATTCTTTACCGTTGTCCTATCAGCCCATAAAACAAAGGGTAATTCTTCTGCCCATCTTCCTTTTTTGGCTCCAAGCCTTTTCTTTAAGTTATTGACAATTATCTTGTTTGAGGATTCTGCTTGTCCATTTGCTTGAGGATGTACCGGAGTAGATGTAATCATTTTGATTCCCCAACTCTTGCAAAAGTCAGTAGTCCTCTTACTTATAAACTGAGAACCATTGTCACAGATTATCTCGGCTGGTACTCCGAATCTGGTCAGGATATTCCTCTTGATGAAGGATACTACTTCTTGGTCTCTAACTTGAACAAATGCTTCTGCTTCAACCCACTTAGAGAAATAATCCGTCATTGCTAGCATAAAGACTTTTCCTCCCGGAGCTTTTGGTAGCTTTCCCACTATGTCCATACCCCACTTCATAAATGGCCAAGGGGAAACAATAGGATATAATGGTTCAGCCGGCTGATGCAGTATGTTACTATGTCTTTGACATGCGTCACATCTTCGAACATATTCTGCGGCATCTTTTCTCATCGTTGGCCAATAATATCCTGTCCTTAATACTTTTGAGAATAACGACCTGCCCCCAGCATGGTTACCACAATCCCCTTCATGTATATCCTGAAGTACTTCTTTGGCTTCAAGATTCTCCAAGCACCTCAAATACGGTCCTGCAAGAGATTTCTTGTATAAAATATCATTTATAATAGTGAATCGTGATACCTTCATCCTAAATGCCTTAGGATTTTCATCTCCAGGGACGTGTCCTTCTTTGAGATATCTCATGATTGGAGCCGTCCAGGATTTAGGATCCTCTTCAGGATGTTCTACTCCAGGATCCTGAATACCAGCTACTACTTTATCCTGAGGATGCGTTGCAGGATATAGGACATGTAATATTGGTATTTGCGTCCCTACAGGTATCTTGATTGATGATCCCAAATTTTCTAAGGCATCCGCTTCAGCATTATCCTCCCTTGGTACCTGTTCAAGTATAAAAACATCGAAATATCCTGCTAATTTTTTGAGAATATCGAGATATTCGATTAATTTCTCACCCTTAACTGCATAGGATCCATTAAAATGGTTAGTAATTAACAAAGAGTCAACATATACTTGCAAATTTTTGATACTCATGCTCTTAGCCAACTCTAATCCTGCAATTAAAGCCTCATACTCTGCTTCATTATTAGTAGCAGGAAATTCACACCTAATAGCCTGGGGTAATATGTCCCCCTGTGGCGATTTTAGTAGTATTCCTAATCCTACTCCTCTTACATTAGATGCACCGTCAGTATATAATGTCCAGGATCCTGAGGATTCTCCTAACTGTTGAACTTCTAGGTCTACCTCGTCCTGAATGTCACTACTGAAATCAGCCACAAAGTCAGCTAAAGCCTGAGACTTTATGGCATTCCTAGGTTCATATACTAAATCATAAGCACTTAATTTCACTGACCATTTGACCATCCTGCCTGACATCTCTGGTTTCCTAAGCACATTTTTAACAGGATAATTTATTTTAACATGAATCCTATGTGTCTCAAAGTAATGTCTAAGTTTCGTTGATGCCATAACTAGAGCTAATATTAATTTTTCTAAATGAGAATACCTAGTTTCAGCATCTAACAAACTTTTACTTACATAATAAACAGGATATTGCTGACCTTCATGGTCTTTTATAAGAACGGCACTTACAGCATTCCCTGATACAGCAAGGTACAGGGATAGTGGTTCACCATTTTCAGGCTTCATCAATAGAGGTTCGGTTGAGAGATATCGTTTCAAATCCTGCAGGGCTGCTTCATGCTTTTCCCCCCATTCGAATCTTTTGTTCTTCTTCAGGATATCATAAAAGTCTTTGCATTTCTCTGAGGATCTTGAGATAAACCTGTTTAGAGCTGCTACTCGGCCTGTCAATCTTTGTACGTCCTTCATATTTGAGGGTGATTTTATGTCCAGGATAGCTTTGATCTGCTCTGGGCTTGCTTCTATCCCCCTTTTTGTCACCATATATCCAAGAAACTTTCCTGCCCCCACTCCGAAATGGCATTTAGCAGGATTCAGCTTCATGTTGTATTGATCCAGGATATCAAATGCTCCTTTAATATCCTGGAGGTGATCCTGAGCTTTCTTTGATTTCACCACCATATCGTCAATGTACACCTCCATGGTGTCCCCCAGTTTGTCTTTGAACATCATGTTTACCAATCTTTGGTATGTTGCACCTGCATTTTTCAAACCAAAAGGCATAGCTGTATAACAATAAATACCTGTTGGTGTCATGAAGGCGGTATCCTCCTGGTCAGAAGGCTCCATTTGGATCTGTTGAAATCCCGAGGATGCGTCCATGAAGGTCAGCATTTCATGCCCGGCAGTGGCATCTACCATTGCATCAATGTGGGGAAGAGGAAATGGGTCTTTAGGACAAGCTTTGTTCAAGTCTGTGTAGTCTACACAAACTCTCCATTTCCCATTCTTCTTCTATACTACAACCACGTTTGCTAGCCACCTTGGGAACTTAACCTCTCTGATCATTCTGGACTTTAATAATCTTTCAACTTCCTCCTGGATAATCATGTTCCGCTCAGGAGCAAACTTCCTTCTTTTTTGTTGCACAGGCTTGAATGACTTATCAATTCCAAGCTTGTGAGTGATAATATCTTTGGATATGCCTGTCATATCCTCATGCTTCCATGCAAACGTTGACATCCTGCATTTTAAAAAGTTAATTAATTGCTCTTCAATATCCTGAGGGATATTGGTTCCTACGAGCACCGAAATATCGGGATTATCCTGGTCTAGGATAATTTTCTTCACATCCTGTTCCGGATCCTCCACGATATCCTGGGCCCTCGTCTTTAATTGCTATGCTGCACTAGGTTTAGTTGAGGATTTCATCGAGGATGAGTAGCATTCTTTCGCCTCCTGCTGATCACTATCAACCTTGACAACTCCCCAAGGGGTAGGTATCTTGATGCATTGGTGATATGTTGATGCCACGGCCTTCATATCGTGAATCCATGGTCTTCCCAGTATGATGTTATAGCAGGATAGAGAATCCATCACACAGAAACGTTGTATCGAGTTGACTCCTTCAACGTATACTGGCAATTTTATCTCTCCCACTGTGTTTCTAGCCTCTCCACTGAACCCAACAAGCACAGTAGACTTTGAAGTGATATCCATTGGAGATACATTCATTCTCTTCAGAGTTTCTAGTTGGATTATGTTGACGGAGCTGCCATTATCAACCAGTATCCTGCGTACAAAATGGTTAGCCACATATAATGTTATTACCAGAGCATCATGGTGAGGATCCTAGACAGTATCCCTGTCATCTGCATCAAAAGTGATCACTTTGTCAGTTGTGAGGGTAGTCATCCTGACAGGTCTGTCTCCCCTTTCGGCCTTAGCTTCCTTTGCATGTCTCTTTGCTGCCGAATACGAGGTCCCACAAATGTCGGATCCTCCCGAAATGAAGTTGATTATCTTGGCATCCGAGGGAGGTGATGCTGCTCGCTCAGGATCCTTCTCAGTATCCTGACCCTTATTCTTCTTTTTTCCTAAGAGATCTTTCAGATATCCCTTGCTTAGAAGATAGCTTATTTCTTTCCTTAGAGCAATGCAATCCTCAGTCATATGTCTGAAATCTTCGTGGAAAGCACACCATTTTGACTTATCTTTCCAGTCAGCTTTCTGTTGACTCTTTCTAGGCCACCTAGCCTTGTCTCCTAGACCCTGTATAGCATACATCAATTCAGGAATATTAACAGAAAAGCAATATTCAGACAACTCAGGATACTCTTCAGGATCCTCATCTTCGACAGCATTCACTCTTTTGTTTTCATTTCTACTATACGGCTTAGGCCGATATGACTTGAACGAGGATTCTGACTTCCTATTAGTTTATTCATAAGTGTTGGATGAGTTCATCCTTTCTTGCATCTTCCTGTCATCTTCCAGACGGATATATCTCAAAGCCCTGTTACGAGCTTCATCGAGATTCCTGCAGGGTTTCATTACAAGATCCTGATAAAACTGAGAATCCTTTTGTAATCCCATCTTAAAAGCTTACACAGCTGTTGCAACATCAAGATGTGGGATATCCAAGGATTCTCGACTAAATTTGTTCACATAATCCCTCAAGGATTCCTGAGGCCCTTGAGTTATCCTGTAAAGATCACTGGTTAGTTTCTCAAAACTCCGACTACAAGAAAATTGACTGTTAAATAAATTAACCAAATGAGCAAATGAAGTAATTGAGTGAGGAGGAACGTTTAACAGCCATTTTAAGGCTGATCCTGTTAGAGTAGAACCAAATCCCTTGCACAAGCACGCTTCCTTGAGCTCCGGAGGGATAGGGTTAATCTCCATTCTTTCCCTATACTGAGCAATATGCTCCTCAGGATCCGTAGTCCCATCATAAAGCTTCATGTTGGGGGTTTGGAATCTCTTTGGGATCTCAGCATCACAGATAGGATATGCAAAACGAGATATCTTGTGGCTGTCTTGAGACACTTCCGGGATCGGCTGGACCACCCCAGGTACACTAGATATCATGTCCTTCAACTTCTGAAGTTCCCTGGTAAGTGCTGATGTTACACCTGTATCCTGCAAAGATCCACCACTGTTAGTAGCATGAGTATTATTATTATTCGACACATTACCCGTTGGAGGATTTTGCCCATATCCTGAAGCATATCCTGAGCTCCTCATGGTTGACATCCTGACCGAGGAGGGTATTTCAGGAGTATGATTCTGAGGAAGACTGGGCACAATATTCCCCCTGTTATCCTCAGTATACACAGCTGAACTGAAGTTCAACGCTCTAGGGTGTAATGGAGTGACATTGTCTTCAGCAGATCTGCTCGAGCCAGACTTCAGGAGTTGTATTTCCCTTAAAAGCATTTGGTTTGTTTCCTGTTGCTGCCTCATTTGTTCCTGCACACTTCCAAATAAGGTTAAAATTTCATCATTAGAAGCTAAAACGGGAGCAGATCCCTGGATACTCCGAGTAGGGATAACATCTTGAGATTGTGTAGAGGCTGGCATCCTTGGAGGAGGTGGTGGAAGCACCGAACCGGTAGTAGCAGAAGTCATAGCAGACACAGTAGAGGAACTCATGTTTGATCTTGAGGCCATTATGGACAATGTGGCAAAAAGTTTTGAAAATAGAAAACCAATTAGCGATTTGACAAAAATTTTTAGTAAAGAGAGCACCGCTTGCCCCACGGTGGGCGCCAAATTGTTTTGGTCAAAAATTACCGAAGTAATTAAGTGATCAAATTAGTTTAGTGAGGTAGTGTGCTATAAATGAGTGTCGAAAATATGTTAATCAAGTTAATTGTAAAAACAGTTTCAGGATACGGCTCGGGATATAGAGCTGTATCTATGATCAAACAATGAGCAAAAGTAAAGTAAACGACACGAGATGTACGAGGAAAGCCCTTGATCAATCTAGATCGCCGGCATAAAACCTCGGGAGCTGACAATCGCAGCTGCCTAGTTCTTCTATTGCTTCACAAATCAGGATACAGTGCAGGATGTGGTGCGGATCGACTAAGTGTTACAACGAAATTTGAATACAAGTGTGGTATTTGCAATGAGCTAGAGAGTGAAAGTGTACGAGAGTGTTAGTGAAAAATTGTGTGTTCTAAGCTGATCCGCCCCCATCTATTTATAGTAAAGATAAAATAACAAACTACCCTAAACTTGCGGGATCCACCGAATATTCCTTCTTCGAACGTTGTAGACCTGGTCTTTCGGGCTCAACGTCTCTCCCTCAACAAATTCGTCCGAGTCTTGAGGAGAAGAAGTCCTCTTGACCGTTAGCAAGTCTCAGCCTTTAACCTGCACGTGGTTAATTCAATAAGCCTCAGGATATCGCCCAAGATGTTAGCAATATCCTCTTCCAGCATCCTGATCACAAATAAACAAACAAAGGCAGGATATTGGTCAGGATACGTATGTTAAGAAAATGACCCCTAACAATTAGCATCATACCCCGTAACAGAGAGTTTGGTTGCAATATCCTCATCAGATTTTTTGACCAAAACAGTTTGGCGCCCACCGTGGGGCAATTGGTGCTTCGTCCTTAGAAAAATTCGCATTTCTGTGCTCATTTCAGTTCACTACAACCAAGCAAATGGCTTCCCAGCGAAGAATGCTTCAAATTTGATGCCCTCATTCACTTCTTCACAAGGCGTTCCCCCTTTGCCTCCACCACCTTCTGGATCCCAGAAGAATGCTGAGAATGCTGCGAAGAAACCAACTCCCATTTTCTCAAAACCTCCAACTTCTTCTGCTTCTTACACTCCCACTACTAGTGACATGTTTACTTTGATTTTGCAGATGAAGGATCAGATACGGCAACAGGATAAGACCAAAGAAAGGATCCTCAAGGAAATCGGAGATCTCAAGAAACAAAAGAAAACGGCAGAGGATCATTCCCCACTGGTGCCAAAATCTTTGAATTTTGATACTCCGATGATTACTTCCCAGCCATCAGTGGTTCCAGATGTACAATATGTGGGTGGGCCAAAAGGAGTGCACTACGGAACAACAACAGTGACCCAGGCATCAGGTTCATATTTCCAGCCAGCGGGATCCTATCCTCAGCATATGGGATCCCTCACGAATTCAGGAGGATATTCAGGAGTGCAGCAAATTCAAGGATCCTCCTTTGTTCCAGGATCATCCCAGGTTCAAGGATCCTCCTTTATTCCAGGATCATCCCAGGTTCAAGGATCCTCCTTTGTTCCAGGATCATCCCAGGTTCAAGGATCCTCCTTTGTTCCAGGATCATCCCAGGTTCAAGGATCCTCCTTTGTTCCAGGATCATCCCAGGTTCAAGGATCCTCCTTTGTTCCAGGATCATCCCAGGTTCAAGGATCCTCCTTTGTTCCAGGATCATCCCAGGTTCAAGGATCCTCCTTTGTTCCAGGATCATCCCAGGTTCAAGGATCCTCCTTTGTTCCAGGATCGTCCCAGTTTCAGGGATCCTTCCAGATGCCAGGATCCTTGAGGAGTTTGCAAACAGGAAGTTCAGATGCCCATCAGGGAGATTTTATTCCAATGCAGACCAATGCTTCTACTGGTCCCTCGATCATTCCAGAGCCCCAACAATATGGATTAACATCCAATCTTCCAAATCTGAATCCAATGGGAGGTAACACTTTTAATAATTCCTATACTACTAACCATGGTCTTATGCAGGATCCAGGTATCAATCAGGCCATGGCCAGAGAATTGCAAAAGCTAAAGGATATGATATAAAGTGTTCCAGGAGTGGTCAAACCTATCCCAGAGATTGCAGATGGGAGCCACAAGATATCTCGTTTTGCACCACCAATCTGTGATGCTGAGATACCCAAGAGGTTCCATGTGCCAACAATGAAGCTATATGATGGTTCGACGGATCCTGAAGAACACATAGCACAATATAGGGAGAGGATGGAGATCAATCCAATCCCAGAAAGGTTAAAGGAAGCATGCCTGTGCAAGGGATTCGGATCCACTCTTACTGGATCAGCTCTCAAATGGCTGCTAAGTCTTCCCCCCTATTCTATTACCTCATTTGCTAATCTAGTTAACTTGTTTAATAATCAGTTTTCTTGTAGTAGAAAATTTGAACGATTAACTAGTGATCTATATAGGATAACCCAGGGTCATAATGAATCATTAAGGGATTACATTACCAAATTCAGTAAAGAATCCTTAGACATTCCCAACTTAGATATAGCCACGGCTGTTGAGGCCTTTAAAATGGGATTGCTTAGGGATTCGTCGTTCTATGATGATCTTGTTATGACACCATGCAGGAACTTAGATGAGGTAAGAAACCGAGCACTTAGATTCATTCGGCTAGAGGACGACAAGAGGATCCAGGAGAGGTTAGCAGGATCCTCAAAGCAGGATAAGCAAGGATCCTCATTCAGGAACAACAAGTTCAGATCCTACAACAGATCTGATAACCAGAACGTGCATTCTGTTGATCAAGAAGAGGATGATGAGGATTATCCTCCAATTTCTGAATATTGTTTTTGTGTTGATAACAATGAACTAATCCTTGCGATGCAGAACCTAGGTGATAAAGCTAGATGGCCGAGAAAAAATGATAGGCCAGCTGCAACTAAGGATAAATCTAAGTGGTGTGCATATCATGAAGATTTCGGGCATCTCACAGAAGAATGCATTGCACTAAGAAAGGAAATTGGATACTTGTTGAGCAAGGGGCATCTAAAAGAATTGTTGGGAAGAAAAAAGTCAAGGACTCAGGATCCTGAAAGGATCCCTGAGAAGGCTCCAGCCCCTCCAGCAGATGCACAAGTAATAAACTTTATTTCTGGAGGATCAGACATTTGTGGCACATCCTTCTCAGCAGCTAAAAGGCATGCAAAGGAAACTAAAATGGCTAACGGAGAAAGACTTGTTCGAACATCAAGTGTCTCCGAAGGAAAAGTCATAACCTTTGATGAGGATGATCGTGTTGATATCCAGGATCCTCGTCACGATGGTTTAGTTATTACTCTTTTCATTTCTAACCATTTTGTCCGCAGGATCCTTATAGACGGAGGAAGTTCAGTAAACATTATCCAGCTTGATGTTCTAAAGAAGATGGGTATCCCTGAATCAGATATCATACCAAGATCCTCCGTGCTCGTGGGATTTAGTGGCGAAACTAAGAATACCCTGGGGGACATTAAACTCCCAATATACATCGAAGGCCTACACTCGTATCAAAAATTTTGTGTTATTGACTGTTTATCTTGTTGTAATGTTATCCTTGGCAGGCCTTGGATACACGATATGAAAGCAGTCCCATCTACCTACCATCAATGTGTGAAGCTCCCTAGTCCTTGGGGAATAGTGAAGATTGATAGTGATCAGCAGGAGGCTAAGAATTGCTACACTTCATCGATGAAACCAGCCTCGAAGTCAAGGGAGCAATAGCAATCAAGGTATCCTCCAAGGGATGTCTTGGAGGCAAGAGAGCAGGATGTGGTAGAAATCCTCATGGATCCTGATGATCCTGAATCCAAAATCTATATCGGATCAGGGATCCTTGGCGAAATGAAAGAAGACCTCGTATCCTTACTCAAAAGGAGAAAGACTACCTTCGCATGGAAACACGAAGACATGACTGGTATATCCAAAGATGTAATCACTCACAAACTCGGCATTGACAGGTCCTTCAAACCAATCCATCAAAGGAGAAGAAAGTTTGCACCGGAAAGGAATGCCATTATCCAGGAAGAGGTAGAGAAATTGCTCCGGGCAGGTATGATTAGAGAGGTCAAGTATCCAAGATGGTTGGCCAATGTGGTTGTTGTTCAAAAGAAAAACGGAAAGTGGAGGGTATGTGTCGATTTTACCGATTTAAATAAGGCATGTCCCAAGGATCCTTTCCCATTACCCCACATTGACTCCATGGTGGATGCAACTGCGGGTCATGAACTGTTAACTTTTATGGATGCTTCATCTGGATTCCAACAAATCCAAATGGAACCATCCGACCAAGAGGATACAGCCTTCATGACTCCAACTGGTATATACTGCTATATTGCTATGCCGTTCGGACTAAGAAATGCAGGTGCAACATATCAAAGGCTGGTGAATATGATGTTCAAGGACCAGATTGGACAAACTATGGAGGTTTACATAGATGATATGGTGGTAAAATCCTTAAAAGCTGAGGATCACCTAAGAGACTTGGAGGAAGCATTCGATATCCTTGACAAATATAACATGAAACTTAATCCTTCAAAATGTCACTTTGGTGTTAAAGCAGGTAAATTCTTAGGATATATGGTGACAAAGAGAGGCATTGAAGCTAGTCCGGAACAAATCAAAGCAATAGTGAACATCAAATCTCCGGCCAATGCTAAGGATGTTCAAAGGCTAACAGGCAGGATAGCAGCTTTGAACACATTTATATCCAAATCCTCAGAGAAGTGCAAAGAATTCTATGATATCCTAAGGAAGAACAAGAAATTTGAGTGGACTGAGAAGCATGAGAATGCTTTAAGAGCCCTCAAAGATTACCTATCCTCAGCCCCGGCTTTGATGAAACCAGAAAAAGGCGATGTGCTATCCTTGTATCTTGCAGTATCCTCAAAAGCAGAAACCAGAGATGTCAGGAAGGATGGCTAAGTGGGCAGTGAAGCTAAGTGCATATGATATAAGATATGAGCCTAGGACAGCCATCAAATCCCAAGCATTAGCTGACTTTGTGGCTGATTTCAGTAGTGATTTACAAGAAGAAGCTGAGTTAGTAGTCCAGTAGCTAGAAGAGACCAAGGATCCTTGGATACTCTATACTGATGGATCCTCAAATGTCAAAGGCACAGGGCTTGGAATACTACTAAAATCGCCACAGGGGGACATAATACCCCACTCTATAGCTTGTGAGTTCCAAACCACTAACAATGAGGCTGAATATGAAGCCTTAATTGCTGGTTTGCAAATTGCAAAGCATATGGGGATCAGGTATCTTGAGGTACATGTAGATTCATTGTTAATTACAAACCACTTTAATGGATCCTATGCTGTTAAAGGTGAAAAGCTAACCAAATATTTAGAGATAGTCAAAAGTTTGGCACTCTCTTTTGTTTCCTTTAGTTTGACGCAGGTACCAAGGGAAGAAAATACAGAAGCTGATGCATTGGCTAACTTAGGATCATCCTTGAAGATCCCGGAGGATATCAAGATCCCTATTATCCATATCCTGGCCCCGGCTATCGAGGATCATGCGGCAATGGAGATAGGAAATGATTCTGCAATTATCCCTAGTGAGGATACTCGATCCCATTCAGGATCAGGATCATGGATCTCACCAATCATGAGATACTTACAACATGGAGAGATTCCTACAGGAGAAAACCCTAGGGCTTTCAAATCTAAGGTATCTCAATTCACAATTTTAAATAGTATGTTGTATAGACGATCTCTTGCAGGACCATACCTGAGATGCATTGAGGATCCCGAAATCCAAGAAGTTCTAAAAGACTTCCATGAAGGAGATTGTGGAAACCACACTGGGGGCAGGGCATTATTCTCAAGGATCCTGAGGACAGGATACTACTGGCCAACCATGAAGAGAGATGCTGTGGAGTATGCTAAGAGATGTGATCCTTGTCAGAGGCACAGCAATATCCTTCATCAACCAGCTGAATTATTGCATCCTATATCCTCCTCTTGGCCATTTATGAGATGGGGTATGGATATAGTTGGTAAGCTCCCTAAGGCACCTGGTGGAAAAGTATTCATGCTTGCTATGACTGATTACTTCTCCAAGTGGATAGAGGCTGAAGCTTTTGCCCAAGTCAGAGAAAAGGATGTTATATCCTTCATTAAAAGAAATATTATAACTAGATTTGGAATTCCTTCTGAGATTATATGTGATAATGGTTCCCAATTTATTGGGGGCAGAACCACTAACTTTTGTGACAGCTGGGGGATTAAGATGATAACATCAACACCAGTCCACCCACAAGCTAATGGTCAGGCAGAATCATCCAACAAGATCATCATCAACAATTTGAAGAAGAAGCTTGGATCCAAGAAAGGGAAATGGGCAGAAGAACTACCCTATGTGCTTTGGGCTGATAGGACAACCCCTAAGAATGCTACTGGTCAAACGCCATTCTCTTTGGTATTTGGGGCAGAATCAGTGATCCCAACAGAAATGGTGGTTCCAACTGCAAGAACAAGTACCCGTGATCCTGAGGAGAATGATGAGAACTTGGCTCAAGACCTGGATACTATTGAAGAAATCAGGGATATGGCTAGGATAAGGATGGCCAGTTATCAGCAAAGAATGGCTGGTGCTTACAACAAAAATGTCAGGATCAGGAGGTTTCAAGTTGGAGATATGGTATTAAGGAAAGCATTTCAGAATACCACCAATCCTGCTGATGGAAAATTGGCTCCAAAATGGGAAGGCCCTTATTTGATTGAAGCTGAAGCAGGAAAGGGGGCATATAGATTGCTAACCATGGAAGGTGATTTGCTACCAAGAGCTTGGAATGCTGTCCACTTGAAGAAATATTTCATGTGAGCAGGATCCTCATGGCACAGATGATCCTCACGATAGGGATATCCTTAAAGGATCCTTAAAGTATCGGTGATCCTTACTTAGGTAATATCCTAAACTTGAACTATTTCATTTCTTTATTTTCTCATATAAGGATAAGGATCATGTATCCTTTATCCATCTCTCACGTGAGTTTAAGTTTTGAAAGTTCAGGTATCCTTAGCATAACATTGGTTATCCGCTGAAGCAATCCGTTCCTTGGGTTTAACCCCAGTTATTTGGGCTTGACCCCAGTTCCGCCTGTAGCGCATGATGATCCTGGTATAGTTCAAGGCAGTGGGACCAGTACTCGTTTTAGGGGCTGATAATTCCATTGTACTGGCTATGCCTAGGATCCTACGTATAATGGTAGACGTACCATACATCCGTTCCTAAGGTTTCTAACGTTTTCACGTTAGCTAAGGTTTCTAACGTTTTCACGTTAGCTAAGGTTTTGGCATTTTCATGTCACTAAGTTTGGATAGTCGCCAGTTAGGGCCATACTCCAGTTTACATACGATCCTTGAGCTTGTCCCCAGTTATCCTTGGGCTTGTCCCCAGTTGCTAACTCTTTTCTTATGTTGGCTTAGTCCCAAGTTATGCTCTATTTCAGGTTCTTGAAGATAGGCAACTAGGGATCCTTGATCCTTACTTTATTCTAAGGTTTATCTTATAGTTATCCTTATTATGGTTAGGATCCTAACTTGGACCCTCAGGTATGATCCTTAACTATTTTTAATTCTATTCATTATTTATTTGAATAACCCTTAAAATTTGACAACTGAACTTGTGATTCTTAAACTATATCACTTTTTGGAACTTATCAGTTATGGGATATGTGATCCTTGATCATATCCTAAACTTTTTGGATATCTTTTTTAATTTTTCAAGGATTGATAAGTATAAACGGAATGAACATTACAACAGTTGGAAAGTAAGATATTAAAAAGGATAACAACACAAGATAAGCGACAAAAGGTTAAGATTTTATTTATTAACAAAGGATTAACCCTTAAAAGGTTGTCAAAATTACCTACCCCGAGCATCTACCAGCAAAACCTGGCCCGTCCGCTGGGGTAGGTAAAGGGTGTCCATGATAATAAGTTCAAAAGTAGTGCAGGAATATAAAAGACGGCAGGATCACAACGGCTTCATCCCCAAAACAGAGGATCCCTCCACCAATTGCAATCCTGCCTATTGTCCAAAGGATCATACATGATCCTTAATCCTAAAAACTATTGTCCAAGTACAAACCATTAAATTGTTCAACATCACAACCACAAAAGACCTACTACCAAATTTAAAAATTGGGCTCCGGCTGCGTCTAAGAATGTCCATCATCGCCCAATCATGCAGCCTAAACCTTCGCTGCATTACCACCTCCAGCTCCACTTGTTTCACCACCTTCACCCTTGCCTCCAGCCTCAATCGTCAGGATCTCTTCAACCTCCTCAGCCTCTTCATCGTCCAGTTCAGCCAGCCTTGCCTTCCAGCCTTCAACATCCCAGGTGCTCTTGTCAAAAGCAGGATCCTGAGCTTCCAAGGCCATTTGCAGCTTGGTCTTGTACATTGTTATGGCGGCAGAGACTTTGGCGTCTTCGGTGATCTCACGCTTCTCATAGTCAACATTGATCAGCACCTTGGCCGTCTCCTATTTGGCATCCTGGACTTCCTTCTGAAGATCAGCAATTGCAAGGTCCTTAAGCACTGCAACCTGCTGGAGGTCGGCAATCTTCCAATCCTGATCCTCAACGTGGCCAACATAATCCTCAATCTCAGAGAATTTCTGCCAAAGGGATAAAAGATAAGGTCAGGACTAAGTGATCCTCAAATCAGCAGGATATGTCAACAGGATATACGAGCAGAGACAGTGATCCTTACCTCATTGAAGTACTCGAGGAATTGGTGGCGAATCAAAGGCAGACCCTGTAGATCCTCAGCTTCAGAGGCTTTTCTCTTCTAGATTGCCTTTCCTTTGAGGGGTGCCTTGGGGACCGAAGCTGTCGGACTGGTAGGAACTTTTCTCTTGGAGGATCTGACAGTAGTGAGATCAGTGACATTGAACTTTGAAGCAGACTTGGTGGATTTTCCAGCACCTACACAACCAAAACAAGATAAGTATCTTCACTTAATTTATATTTCACTATTTATTTAAATTTTAAACAAGGATACTTACTTGACATCGTGACAGAGCCTGAGGATACCTCCTGTGAATCTTGGGTTGTTGTCTTGAAAGATCTTGTCTCAGGATCAAGTTTCTTGAAAGCGAGGAGCCTCTCTTTAGCAGCAGGGGACAATCTGAGGTGAGAGACGGTGATAGCTGCATAACAAGAAAGCAAAAATATAAGTGATCCTTACATCAAAAGAAAGTTTCTGGTGATCCTTCTCAGGATCCTCCACCCTACCATGGGTAGCCCATTTCTTGGGTAGATCCTTTCCATCCTCAATAGAATCTCTCTTGATAAAAAAGAAACGCCGCTTCCAATTAGCATCGTTCTTGGTGGCTTTGAAGATCGGGTGTTCCTCACCGGGTTTACGTTTAAACAAATAGCGATGAGAACCAAAGGTAGTAAGATCATACAGCTCTCCCAGCTCTGACATTCCTAGGTCTATCCCTTCCTGCTCGATGATCCTTTCAAGGGTGTACAAAACCCTCCAAATCATCGGCATGGCTTGAATATAAGAGATGCCGGTTAAGGAAAAGAAAGATTGGGTGAAGGCTGGAAAGGGATATGTATAGCCTATGGTGAACGGAGTGACGGGGAAAGCAACCCACTTGTCGGAGATATGATCACTCAGGGCATTGGGGTCAAAAGGTCTAAACTCGGTGTTCGCCGGGAAGCAGTGGCGGATCCTATCGATCTGTGCATCATTAAAACAGCAGCGTTCTTTAATGGAATCTTCGATGATCCCCTGGCTTTTCGGAGGGCTGTTCTTCGGGTGATCCTTAGCTAGGGAATTCCGGAGCAACATCTTTGATGGAAAGAAATGAAAACAGAGCAAGAGAGGGAAGAAGATGAAGAGAGAGTACCTGATTATCTTCGGAATGCAGTTATAAAGGGAGTCTCTCTGAAAATTTAAATGCATTTGATCCTATCTCTATCTCCTATTTATAATCATGATCGTGCAGGGTTGTCACTTCTGTGACGTCATGGTTGCAACGGATAGTTCCACAATAACGGCTATATTTACGATAGTTAGTTGCGGATAAGATCAGGAAAATATAATTCGCTTATTTAACATATTACTCCTTATATTTTGGGGGCAATTGTTAGGGGAGGATTTTCTAACAATTAGTGATCCTTACTTGTTATCCTAATTAATGATCCTTTCTTCTGTGACAGATAGTGATCCTCAGAAGAGCTTCAGGATCAGGATCATGGATCACCTTAAGGATCCTCATACTGACGATTGTTTGTTTGTGTTTTGTATTACTTCGCAGGAGTAACAAGCTTGACTTGGTCTTGGCAACGGTACTAAGGAATATTCCACGGGCATTTCGCACACGATTGACCAAAAATGGACGTTGTGGAGAACGTGGGAGCTTGGCACGAAAGTCGGATAGTTAGTTATTGTAGTTAACTTCTATTTTAAAAGGGGTAGCGAGCTAGAATTAGAACACTTAGTCATTTTCAGCTACACACACTCTCATACACTCGCATACTTGAAGCTCTCGACGAACATTCATTCGTTTTCACTCACTTTTACACATTTCACGATAGTAATCCTTGTACCTAGCTTGTTACTATCCGAAGTTGTTAACATTTATTCATTAACTTGAGTTTGGTGATCGGTAGTTTCCATCACCCGGGGTTTTTTGTGCCGGAGATCAACTCTTGATCAAGGGCTTTTTCCCCGTATAAATCCTTGTGTCATTTGTGCAATTTACATTGAAGTGATCCTTGTCATTGTTCTACATTATTAGCATCATACCCCGTAACAGAGAGTTTGGTTGCAATATCCTCATCAGATTTTTTGACCAAAACAGTAATGGATATCCATCGAGTGAAAAGCGCGTTGGAAGTTACATAGTGCTATCTTGACCGTCGTTTCTTTTAATTGCCTCGGTTTACCAGATAAGGTTTTAAAATATATCCGTTGGATTGGTATACCAACAGATATATTTGGGGACAATTGTTATGGGCCATTTTCTGAACATATATCCTGACTAATATTCTGCTTTTGATTGTTTATTTGTGATCAGGATACCGGATCAGGATATTGGTAACATCCTGATGTGATATCCTGGTAATGACTAATTTAACCACGTGCAGATTAGAAAGTGCGGGTCCCTAACGGTCAAGTGGACCTCTTCTCCTTAAGACTCGGGCAAACCAGTTATATGAGAGACGTTGAACCCGGAAGAAGTGGACTACAACGTTCACTTGAAGAATATTCGAAGCATCCCGGTTTAATAGGATAGTTAGTTGATTTCGTTTAACTATAAATAGATTGATCGGATGAGATTAAGTCACTCACTCTCTTTCGCACACTTTACTCTCTAGCTACTAGCAATCACTACACACAAACACTTGTACTCAAATTACATTGTAACACCTAGTTGATCCGCATCATATCCTGCACTGTATCCTGATATTTGAAGTAATAGAAGAACAAGGCAGCTGCGATTGTCAGCTCCCGAGGTTTTGTGCCGGCGATCTAGATTGATCAAGGGCTTTCCTCGTACATCTTGTGTCACCCTTTACATTTTTGCTCATTTTTTGATCATAGATACAGCTTTATATCCTGGGCTGTATCCTGAAACTGTTTTTGCAAATAACTTGATTAACATATTTTCGACACACATTTCTAGCACACTACCTCATTTAACTAATTTGATCACTTAATTGCTTCGGTAATTTTTTACCAAAACACTGCCCTTGTGTGTGATCCCTCCTCCCCTGCCCCTCTCTAATCGATGCAGAAATAGGGCACCAGAAGCTCTCAAGTTCTTTCGTATCAAGCTCAGATCGATCCACATCGTCTTTTATACTCCGGTAACTTATTTAGTTTGTTAAACTCTTATGATTTTTACGAAAAACTTGGTTGCGTTTATGTATATTCCTGATGATTTTAAATGTTCTATGTTGATACATGTAGTATGTGTTGCTAGGGATGATGTTTGCGAGGTGATTAAATCGCTTATATGTTCGGTTAGTCGCTAGGGTATTGTATGCGAGTTTAAATCTGGAATGTTCTCGATGTTTTGGTGATACATAATCTGAGTTTTTGATTATGACTTGTTGTATGTGATGTTTAAGTGTCTTCGTTGTTCGCTAAACATGTAAATGTAACCGTTAGAACTCGCACTAGGAAGATAAAAGCTGAAAACAGAATCTGTCCAACGGTTTCAGCCAACTTCAGTTGGCTGTAAACAGGTCATTATAACTCGAAAAATTGATTTTCTGAAGTCTAAATTATATGTTTTCGAAAAATGCCTCAAATGGCGCTGGAATCACATTTTTCTGAGGTCGTTTGCCATTTTTAAAGAGGCGTTTTTTCACAGCAGCAAAAGCTGCGTTTTTCTGCAGAAAATGTGTGTTATTTTTTTCGTCATAGCTTGAAATCTGTATAGAGTCAGGTCACGGAATTTGTACTGTAGATGGCCACTGATTTCATAATTCTCCAACTACAATTTCGTCAATCGGACTTATGATGAATTTTAAATGAATTTTTCTGTGGACTGCAGTCAGAAAGTGACGATTCTAATTGCAACCCGGTAAATGAATTTTATAAAATAATTGGTGATTAATTGAATCCCAAGATTTTGACACAATAATATTGGATCGTTTAAAACATTCTGTAATTTTTTGGGAGTTTTGTTGTACACGAACTATTCCAGATAACAATCCGAAAACTGCCGAAAATGCACTATATTGCTGAAATTTTTATTGAAGAGTGTTTTAAGTCTTTCGTGACACTTGTGTTGTCGCTAAGCTATGTCGTGATAAATGCATGCATGATATTTAGGATTGTATGATATAATGTGCTACGTGCTAGATACGTGTAGGATTCGTGTTTCCACGTGAGCACACCCACTAACCCTTAAACGGTAATCATGTTAGGACGTGATTGACCAGTTTCACCTCACATATTTCTTTCCATATCTTAATCTGCCGAGCTAATCTAAGGTGAGTTTACACTTTCTAAAAAGTATGGAATCCCCGGTGGTTTGGGAATGGGTTAAGGAATAATATTGAAACATGCGTGTCCTCCTTGGGTAGGATACGTACCTCCATCCTCCTTGGGAAGGATGACAACATTGAAACCTGCGTATTCTCCTTGGGTATAATTCGTACCTCCATCCTCCTTGGGAAGGATGACAACATGGAACTTACTAGACAAAACTCTATCATGAAGTCCCTCATTTTTATATCGACTTAATCGCCGGGCCATTGGTGAACGGGTCATTAGTTAAATAGCGCTATTAGGTTTGACAAGCCTCACACCGTGCCGTAGAGGATGGGAGTGGACTAATGTACTTGGGCACTTAGTCAATGATGATAAACATTGACGCAGGGCACCTAAACATGACTCCAGTCAGTAGTCGATATGGTAACGGGTCTAGTGGTTTACAACATGGGGTAGCCCCCACGGTATATGGTTTGGGAAACAAGGAACTGGGTAAATTATGGTTTTCGAAACATTTATGGTTATTTTTTGGAACAACTTTAAAACAGACAACCAACTGTGAACTCGCTCAACGTTTTTGTTGATTCGTTACTACATGCTTTGCAGGTCGTTAGGTACTTAGCTGGAGCTTGTATAGGGAAGGAGTCGTTGTGGTACATGGACCGTTGTGTGTTCATGATAAACTTATGAACTTAAAATTTATAATTTTGGGTTTTGAACTTAATGCATCCGCTGATAACTTAGACTTTGTTAAGTTGTTTTGACACCAATTATATTGTTTGGTTTGGATTTTATTTATTTATTTATATTGTTCAATATGATTGGTGGCTTGATCCTGGTCAGTCACGCTCCCTGCGGTGATACTCCGCTTGTGGATTTTGGGGGTGTGACAGATTGGTATCAGAGCCATTGGTTATAGTGAACTTGGTTTTAAAAAGGGAAAAATCTTTTTGACAAAAAAAAAAACCAGACTATAACCTGCTCAGTGCTCAACGGTCCACAACGACACTTCGCTCCACGTGCAAGGTTCAACCCTTTAGGTGGTATGATTTATGTTATATTGCCTACTTGCTAGTTTACTTCTGCATGATGTGTTGCTTATGGTATCCTTAGTTAGAGTAGTAGCATGTTATCGATTAACCCGAATGTGCTCTTTATGACACCCAACTATTTACTCGAAATTTGACGTGTGGTGTTCAAATTCTTTTCCTTTTTTTTTCTCCTCACCCCACTATGACAACTGTTTTATGTGTTCTATCTATCCATACGATTGTCTCGACATGACGTCGCCGTTACAGCTAGAATTCAGACCTGACCCTCCATACATATGATTGTCTCGACATTCACGTAGACCAGAACCAGCCCAAACGAACTCAGATTTAGGAGAACAATATACCCACGCGTCCATGTTGACAAACCCTATCATCTCCACTAGTCGTCGTCACCAGAAACGAAGCAGTCACAGTTACACGCGTTTGTCGTTGTACAACTAGAAACCCTATAATCCAAACTCTGTTTTGGACCAATGATATACGCACGTGACCATGATGCAATGAACTTTCCTTTCATGTCGTTGCCGCCATCTACCATTACTGGAACTGTCTCTGGAGAACGGAATAGTCGGCAAAATTATTCGGTTATTTGTTGGATTTTTGTTTTCGCTTAATTCTACATATGAACATCACCAACCTCCTATTTCTTCGATCCGCAACCGATATAACGAAACGCTAGCAACCATACCACGATCTCCACCGATCACAAGATTACCCCCCATTACCTTGTTGGGTGGTTACTTCTTATTCTACTTTGATTTACACCTTCGTATACCCAATTTAGCAAGTGGATACCTCCTAATGAAGGGATAGTCTTCGGGACATTCGAGGACGGAGATACGAATTACTCAACCTACAGACGGACACGATGAACTACACATTTACCTCGCCCCTTTCCCCCTTACACTACAAGAGTCGCATTTTGATCCTACGATAGTTTATCTTATTTATGTGAAATCTTTTTGCTAGCCTTTGTACCGACCTATGCTTGTTGATTAATGCAATGCCTAATTTGTACTATTGACTTAGACAAAACCATCATTCCTTTACCACAGTGACACTACGTCCTCGCTTTTCCATGTAGAGACACTGACACGAACTCACTGTAGTTTAGAGAATTTGGAAGGCTTGACTTTCGATCATTGGGGATCACTTCTTGAAACCTTAAGGATAGTGATGGGTTGTTGATACGATCATACCCTCTTGAACATGTTTTCGCGTTCTTTCTTTGAAACCTCTTGATTACACAGGCATATTTTAGATTCATTCACACGACCTAAGGAAACTCCTCCGAATTTGGTTTCTTACCGACTCGATAAATCGCAAACTCATCTAAGTTCATGGATCAAGGTGAATTATTCCTCTTTCGCGTGTGGGCGAGCCCGACAACTTAGACGGAAGTTTCAGTGAATCTTAACACTACGAACTCGTGCGACAACCATTCTTCGATGGTAAATTCTTGCTATGATTGATATATCCACGTGACACCCCTTTTTGGCAAATGGCATTCTTCATTTAAACCTTATGCAACTTGTGTACGACCAACTATACCTTCGACAACAGGTAAACCACTGCTATGGATTCTTAAACGCCTACGCATCGATTGCGACTACCCTTTTTTGCATGTTTCCACATTCGTTCATGATATACTTCTCGGATTCTATGATCCTTATCCTAACAACATTCTTCGTGAACTCTCTCTTGGAGAGGTTACTCTCTGTGAAAGTTACTCGATGAGCAATGGGCCATGAATATCACAGATATGGAGGTATCACGAGAACTGTCCTTAGAACTCCTTACGACCGAGGTAGGTTCCCTGTCACAACATTCGAATTTAGCCTACCTTGACGGATATGCCACTTGTTTTCTTTGACGACATCCAAATCTACTCCAAGAATCGGTAGGAATCCAAATGATACCTACACCTTACCATGGAGCCCCTACAACACAAACAACCTTATGTTTAGTTTCCAATGAACGACTTTTGACATTGCGAAGCCCACTTTTCTTGATCGTATGCACAAACCCTCGCAACTCTAACTCAAAGGATTGCTCAGGAATCTGCACTTCAACAGTTGAAGGTGAAACTCTGTAGTACACCCATTCTTTCATTACCATAAGGCACATACGATTTCGTTGTTTATTGTGACGCGTCTATCCAAGGACTTAGTTATGTGTTGATGCAACGTGAGAAAGTAATTGCTTACGCATCATGCCAACTCAAGGTCCACGAAAAGAACTACACTACCCACGATATGGAGTTGGGGGCAGTAGTGTTTGCACTCAAGATATGGAGACATTACTTGTACGGTACCAAGTGCACCATTTACACCGATCACAAGAGTCTCCAGCATATCTTGGATCAGAAGGAGTTGAACATGCGCCAGCGTCGATAGGTCGAACTCCTCCACGACTATGAGTGCGAATCAAGTATCATCCAGGCAAGGCCAACGTTGTGACTGATGCCCTCAGTCGGAAAGAAACCAAACCTAAGCGTGTACGTGCATTGCAGCTTACGATTTACTCCAGTCTTCCTACCCAGATTCTAGAGGCATAGATCGAAGCATTGAAGGAATAAAACCTCAAAGTTGAGTCCCTACGAGGATTAGAGTAACGACTGGAACTAAAGGAAGACGGTGCTTACTACTTAGCGGGGCATATCTGGGTTCCATTTTATGGTAATCTGCGTGAGCTTGTGATGGATGAGGCACACAAGTCTCGTTACTCGATACATCCTGGTTCTGATAAGATGTACCACGATCTCAAAACCACATACTGGTGGCCTAGTATGAAGACTAACATAGCGACCTATGTTAGTATATGCTTGACATGCGCCAGAGTTAAGATTGAATACCAGAAGCCATCAGGACTACTCCAGCAACCCGAGATCCCAACATGGAAATGGGACCAAATTTCCATGGATTTCGTCACTGGCTTGCCTAGATCTCAGCGGGGAAAAAACACCATCTGGGTGATCGTGGATCGACTAATTAAGTCTGTACACTTTCTGGCAATCAAGGAAACTGACAAGTTTTCTACGCTCGCAGACATCTATCTGAAGGAAGTAGTCTCTAGGCACGGAGTGCCAACTTCTATTATCTCTGATCGAGACTCACGCTTTACATCTAAGTTATGGCAGGCAATGCACAAATCCTTCGGCTCACGTCTAGACATGAGCACAGCGTATCACCCTCAGACGGATGGGCAGACTTAACGCACCATCCAGACCCTAGAAGACATGCTTCAAGCATGTGTTATCGATTTTGGTAACGATTGGGAAAGACACCTACCTTTAGTAGAGTTCTCATACAATAACAGTTACCACACCAGCATCAAAGCTCCTCCATTCGAGGCCTTGTACGGGCGGAAATGCCAATCACCTCTATGTTGGGCAGAAGTTGGTGATAGCCAAATCACTAGCCCAGAACTCGTTATAGACACAACGGAGAAGATTGCTCAAATCAGACAAAGAATGGCGGCGGCTCGTGACCATCAGAAAAGTTACACGGATACGCGTAGGAAGCCTCTCGAGTTCCAGGTTGGGGATCGAGTGCTACTTAAAGTCTCACCATGGAAGGGGTGTGGTCCATTTTGGCAAACGGGGCAAACTTAATCCGCGATATGTCGGAGCTTTTGAAATCACTGAGAAAATCGGCAAGGTGGCGTACAGATTGAATCTGCCCGAAGAGCTCAGTGGTGTTCACAACGTCTTTCACGTGTCGAATCTGAAGAAGTGTCTGTCAGATGAGACCCTCATCGTTCCTTTCAAGGAACTCACTATCGACGACCAGTTGCGCTTCGTCGAGGAACCGGTGGAAATTATGGACCGAGAAATCAAGAATCTTAAACGAACCAAGATACCTATTGTTCGAGTTCGTTGGAACTCACGTCGTGGTCCAGAATTTACCTGGGAGCGGGAAGATCAAACGATGCGCAAGTATCCTCAGATGTTTAAGAAAAATGCATTCAGTGCTGAAGCTACTACTGAATTTCAGGAATAAATTCCAAATCAACTAGGGGATGATGTGACACCCCACGAAAGCGCTCAGCCACACTAGCTTCTTCAGCGACTGCATGTCAAATTTCGGGATGAAATTTCTTTCAACTTGGGGATGATGTGACAACCCAAAATTCCCAAGGTAAAAAAACAAAAAAAAACCATTAGTTCATATCTATATTTCAATTTAAATTTATATAACGATCTCTTTCGACGAATTTAGTCTATACTGATCCAACTGGTAATGTGCAAACAAGTATCCGAACCAAATCCATATTGGGTTGAACCAACCCGAACCGTTTGAACCGTGGCTTAGATTAGTTGAATTATTATACTTATTATTGAATTTATCATAATTGTTTAAATAATAATAATAATAATAATAATAAATTACATAAGTAAACAAAACCTAAACCAAATTCCCCACCCCATATGCGTATACATATTGGCAGTAATATATGTTGCTGCTTATTTTTCATTCCCAAGTAGGACATATATATTGGTAGCTAATATATGTTGCTTATACCTTGTGTTCGGCCCACACCCAAAGATATGGAGATCCTCATGTGCATAAATATCATGGGCAGATGGCAGCCCAACTCCTAGCCCAATTTCGTTGATCCTTAGGCCGCAAGCATGTACGAACCATGCATAAATCTTCCAAAAACCCTACTGCCCTTGTGTGCGATCCCTCCTCCCCTTCCCCTTTCTAATCGACGCAGAAATAGGGCACCAGAAGCTCTCAAGTTCTTTCGTATCAAGCTCAGATCGATCCACATCGTCTTTTATACTCAGGTAACTTATTTAGTTTGTTAAACTCTTATGATTTTTACGAAAAACTTGGCTTCATTTATGTATATTCCTGATGATTTTAAATGTTCTATGTTGATACATGTAGTATGTGTTGCTAGGGATGATGTTTGTGAGGTGATTAAATCGCTTATGTGTTCGGTTAGTCGCTAGGGTATTGTATGCGAGTTTAAATCTGGAGAGTTCTTGATGTTTTGGTGATAAATAATCTCAGTTTTTGATTATGACTTGCTGTATGTGATGTATAAGTGTCGTCGTTGTTCGCTAAACATGTAAACGTAACCATTAGAACTCGCACTAGGAAGATAAAAGCTGAAAACAGAATCTGTCCAACGGTTTCAGCCAACTTCAGTTGGCTGTAAATAGGTCATTATAAATCGAAAAATTGATTTTCTGAAGTCGAAATTATATGTTTTCAAAAAACGCCTCAAGTGTCATTGGAATCACATTTTTCTGATGTCGTTTGCTATTTTTAAAGGGGCGTTTTTTCACAGCAGCAAAAGCTGCGTTTTTCTGCAGAAAATGTGTGTTATGTTTTTCGTCATAGCTTGAAATCTGTATAGAGTCAGGTCATGGAATTTGTACTGTAGATGGCCACTGATGTCGTTGTAATTCTCCAACTAGAATTTCGTCAATCGGACTTACGATGAATTTTAGATGAATTTTTCCGTGGACTGCAGTCAGAAAGTGACGAATTTGATTGTAGCCGGTAAATGAATTTTATAAAATAATTGGTGATGAATTGGATCCCGAGATTTTGACACAATAATATTGGATCGTTTAAAACATTCTGTAATTTTTTGGGAATTTTGTTGTACACGAACTATTCCGGATAACTATCCGAAAACTGCCGAAAATCCACTATATTGCTGAAATTTTTATTGAAGAGTGTTTTAAGTCTTTTGTGACACTTGTGTTGTCGCTAAGCTATGTCGTGATAAATGCATGCATGATATTTAGTATTGTATGATATAATGTGCTACGTGCTAGATACGTGTAGGATTCGTGTTTCCGCGTGAGCACACCCACTAACCCTTAAACGGTAATCATGTTAGGACGTGATTGACCAGTTCCACCTCACATATTTCTTTCCATAACTTAATATGCCGAGCGAATCTAAGGTGAGTTCACACTTTCTACAAAGCATGGGATCCCTGGTGGTTTGGGAATGGGTTAAGGAATAATATTTAAACCTGCGTGTCCTCCTTGGGTAGGATACGTACCTCCATCCTCCTTGGGAAGGATGACAACATTGAAACCTGCGTATTCTCCTTGGGTAGAATTCGTACCTTCATCCTCCTTGGGAAGGATGACAACATGGAACTTACTAGACAAAACTCTATCATGAAGTCCCTCATTTTTATATCGACTTAATCGCCGGGCCATTGGCGAACGGGTCATTAGTTAAATAGCACTATTAGGTCTGATAAGCCTCACACCGTGCCGCAGATGACGGGAGTGGACTAATGTACTTGGGCACTTAGTCAATGATGATAGACATTGACGCAGGGCACATAAACATGACTCCAGTCAGTAGTCGATATGGTAACAGGTCTAGTGGTTTACAACATGGGGTAGCCCCCACGGTATATGGTTTGGGAAACAAGGAACTGGGTAACTTATGGTTTTCGAAACATCTTATGGTTTTTTTTGGGAACAACTTTAAAACAGACAACCAACTGTGAACTCGCTCAACATTTTTTTTTATTCGTTACTACATGCTTTGCAGGTCGTTAGGTACTTAGCTGGAGCTTGCATATGGAAGGAGTCGTTGTGGAACATGGACCGTTGTGTGTTCATGATAAACTTATGAGCTTTAAATTTATAATTTTGGGTTTTGAACTTAATGCTTCCGCTGATAAATTAGACTTTGTTAAGTTGTTTTGACACCAATTATATTGTTTGGTTTGGATTTTATTTATTTATTTATATTGTTCAATATGATTGGTGGCTTGATCCTAGTCAGTCACGCTCCCTGCAGTGATACTCCGCTTGTGGATTTTGGGGGTGTGACAAACTCTTGCTTGATGTTATTTATAATAATGGAGTCCAAAATAGCATTTTACACTTGTGTTGATCCTTTTATGCCATGCCTATATTCATCAAGAACAAAGCTCACATGATGACATATCACTGTCATCAGTCTCTTTTTCTTGAATATTTGTCCATCTCATTTAGCAAAAGATTATAGAGATAACCCCCCTCAGAGAAGAATCCATTCAATGAAAGCTTTGCCATCTGTGGTTATTTTAACTAACTTTTTTTGGCGTTTTAAAGTGAGTGGTTTCTAGAGAACATGGCATTTGTTTTTCTGGGTGTGATCAAATCATTGTGTGTAGACCCCTTTCTTATAGGAGTTTTTTGGCGCGTAGTTTAGGCGGGATTTTTTATTATAATAAATGATAGTAATAAAGTAACCGTCTTTTCAGTTATTGTTTACTGTTTGTATATCAGTTTCTAGGGTGATAGACGTCCCATCTTCCAAGTTTGGCGTTTTTTTTTAAATGGCGTTATGCAGACCAAGTTGAGAAAATACAATAACGGAGAAAATAAAATATTAAGCAGGAAAAATATTTTTTGTTATTTCTGGCGTTTTATAAGCAATAACCTTTCTTAGTATTTTTTTTGGCGTTTTGCAAATAAATAGAGAAATATATCATTTAATTATCTTAAAAAAAAGGAGATTACACAAAAGAAGAAAAAATTAAAACCCTTCGTCAGAAGGTACTTTATCCGAAAAGTATCCATCACTTGCGTCATCTTCTTCCTCGGAGTCTTCATCTGGATCTTCATTCATGTCGTCACCTTCACCTTCATCGGCTTCTTGTTCCTAAAGATTCTGGAGCCTTCATTTGAACATGTCTTGCATTAACGCCAATTTTGAGTCCATTTCTGTGTTCAAACAAGTGGCGTTATGCAATTATTCCATGAACCCAAGCCCCTGCTTTGTCATGATGTTTTCAAGCCAGTAGTCTTCCTGCTCTCCGCTGTCGTATATAACGGTCACCATGTCTGTTTCATCATCAAAACGCCATGATGTCATGACAGGGTCCGGCTTTACATCTACTTTGATTGGTCCAAATTTCTTTGTTAATGCTTTTATAAACATATGTATTTCATGGCATTCGTTATCCAGAGCGATGCCAAGAGATATGATACCCTTCTGTACCTCTTCTTCCATCTTCAAAATTGCCTTGATCGTCCTAACATACACCCACCTTCTGTTGTCAAAACGCAGGACGAATCGCCTGATTGCCAGAGTGTATCTCCACCAAACGATTGTTGCCATTTTTGGCGTTTTGGTTAAATTGGCGTTTTTGGTTAAAGATGTTTTTGTAGAAATGATAGATTGAAGTGATTATGGAAGCGATGTTTTACGTCGTTTATATAATGATGTTTTTGGCGCGTAATTTAGGAGGGAATTTCTTCTAATAAATGTTAATAACTTAAATTCAGTTACTGTGTTGTTTCATCTTCCTGTAATATCCAACGCTTTTTATCACTAATTTTTGGTGTTTTATTTTTAATGGCGTTCTATTTTTTTGAATGGCGTGTTATCATTTGTTGGCGTTTTGAATTTGAGCGGTAAAAGACCCTTTTACCCTTAATGAAGCGCGTCCCACATAATAAAATTGATGTTATTTACGAAAATGCCACCGCGCAATCTAGTCCATGGATTATTTTGATCTGACGATCCATAAGCGTTCTCACCGTTCTCACACTTTCCCCCGTTTTCTCTAAATCCTGACCCTATATATATATATATTATAAACATGGCCAAACTCATGATGATAATCGGTTTATGATTATTTGTCATGAACTTAGACTACTTTATCTATGATTCTAAGTCTCTCATTGTTGATTCTAGTGGGAAAACTAGGACCCATGAAATCACATATAACTTAGTGTCAAAACGAGTACTTAGACAAGATATAGTTTTATGCATACATATTTTTTGTACTTTAAATTCCAATATGAATCCTCCGTCATAATTCCGATACTCACACACCTTCATTTACCCCATGTAGGGTGACCTCAGTGTTCCATCCTCCAACTCTCCAACTCTCCACGGGATTACCAAAGGAACGCTTTGCAAAACCGTGAGTACACTCGAATACCCTTTTTACGCTTTACACTTTTTGGGTGCAATATGTTTAACTTATCAAATACACGCAATCACACGTATACTTTATGCAAACACAAACAATCCATCATACATGCTTAAATATGTGATACTTGATTTGTATTCTTGGAACATTCTTATGTGATTCGCTTGTCATTAACTTCGTACGAGCCTCCCCTTAACATGTATAGCGCTATAGGAGTAACGCACTGCCCGTAGTCTTGTGGTCATGTTAAGTCTTTAATTCATGCGGTAATCAGAGGATTGACTTGTTAAATTACATGCAATGATACAATAATCTAGTTAACTATTTTTGCCATGTGGATGCGTTTAAACCGTTTTTTTACATACTTATACTATATTAAACTTGTGTACTCGCCAATGCCTTGTGTGTTGAACTATACTTTTAAACATGTTGCAGGTTGATGAGGTTGACATTGATCAAATCTAGTAGGGAAGACTTCGAAACGCATTTAGAAATACTAGATTTTGTTATCGTATTGTTGTTGAATTTTGTCGTACTTTATCTTTTCAATGTTGTACTTTGATTTCCTATGTTGTAACTTCACAATTATTGTTATGAAATGAAATTGGTTTTGGATTAAATAGTGTCACAATAGTGTTATGAAGTCTCGAGCAATCTCGTTCGTCTCACTCCGATGTTTCTTCCATCGGTTGGGGTGTGACATAGGAGTATAACCATTAACCACAGGCAGTTACAGTGTTACACTAGTAACCATTTAATAGTAACTATGTTGCTAAAAATGTTCAAATTCATACCGAACTTCTAAGTTGCTACAGAAGTTTAGATGCTACAACATCTTAGTTGCTTTTGAGGCACAGTCTGCTACCAAGCATTAGCAACTTGCCACTAAGCAGTAGCAACCTGCCATCGTTCTTCAATTACTAAGTTGCTACCGAGTAGTAGCAACTTACGACATATTTCCAGTAACTTTTGAAGATAATTTCCATACAACTTTTCTCTAGTCCATGCAAATCTAATGCGTTTACAACAAAGCAACTTTAATGTATCATAAAAAGGTTCCACCACAGGCGACACTCGCTATCTGGTAAGTGAGACCCCCACAGGGACGTTGCCTCCTGAACCCTTGGACTCCCTAGATCCTAAAATTACAATAGTTTTGGTCAAACATGTATTCCACTCCTACTTGCTCCAACCTATAATGTAATTTCCCATCTGGTCTTCAAGTACACAGAATTATCTAAAATAGCAGTATGACACTAAAATCACCAACTTTAAATTTCTAATCGATTAATCTTTAGACGATGGTTGATTATTATTTATTGATAACTAATTTCAATATTCATATCATCATATTTACAAGATATGAGACTGTTTTTTTCTTTACATATAAACTAGTATTACACCCCTCATGTTGCGATGGGGGCACGCTAAGTGACAACTGAATAAAGTATCGGGGAGTAAACAGGAGTTCGCTAAATGACAAAGTACTAAGTGACAGCGGAGTAAAGTATAGACTGTATAAACAAAAGTTCACTAAATAACAGGGGTATAAGCAAAAAAAAATATTTCCAAACTATAAATTTCCAACAAATTTGTGCTATATGTTGTTGTAATATAGGCCTTGGGAGTTTTTCAAAAAACTTTTGCATTTTTTCACCTTTAACTCTAAGATTTTAATCTCTTGCATTTTAACTCTTTGACTTTTTTACTTTTAACAAAAAGTTTCATCTTTTACAATTTAACCCCCAACACTTTTTTGTTTTCAACTTTGGTCTCCCCATACTTTTCATCTTTCATAAGTTTTTCGCTTTAAGTTTCGTTATAAATTTTTCGAGTCAACACGCCACATGTGTCTAGGATTCAACGTTTTTTTGTCTGTTTTTTCCCATTTGACAGGCATTCGCAACACGTCTATTTTTCTTCATTTGACAAGTCCGTCGCAACACGCATGTCCTGGATCGACTTAGTTATTTTTTTCTACGTTTTACATTTATGTCTAACCTTTTCGAATTAACACGTTGCAAGGGGCGTACGTGGTTCAACAATTTTACGGCTGTTTTTCGTTCGGTGTTATTTTTTACTGTTTTATTTATTTTATTTTTACGAGCTCTTCTAATGTTGGTAGTTGTTGGCAGTGCTGTGGCATTAATGCTACTTGGCATGATTTTACTAACGTATTTAACCTATGAAGTTTTTTACTAATAATTTGTTTCGAGTTTACAACTATATCTCTTTTACTTAAGAAAAACTAATTTTTATGTGCATATTTTTATGTTGGTGTTGATATAAATTCGATTTGCTCTACGTTTCGACGTAAACTTTTTATGGCAACAAGTCTGGTTAAGTATGATACGTTTTTGTTTTAAGGAAACAAATTTTACGTACATATTTTTATGTACGTTTCGGTATAAATTCGAGTTGGTGTATTTCGACGTAAACTTTTTAGGAAACGAGTCAAGTCAAACATAATATGTTTTCTTGATTTTATGAATGTTTTGTAAATTTTGTTTAGATCCAAGTGGAGTCAAATTGCGGTTTTTTTTCTTTTTTTAAAGCTCTAATTAATACCTTTTGATTATACGTGTCAGCATTTCCGTTATAACCGTTACATTTTCTATGTATGACTCGGGCCACATATAATATGTTATAATTGTACGGTATAAATTTGATTTCTTTATGTTTTAATCCAATCGCAATGCTTATATAGGTTGCATTGAATTCAATAAGATACGTCGAAACACATGTTTGCATATGATTAACACATCACATAATGGTTTGACGAATCCATTCGATATTTGTGATGTACCTGCGCCGCAACACGCGCATGTCTTAGTACTAGTATATACCAAATGACAAATTACATATGCAATCTATGTATGTATAGCATATGTGAGAGCATAATCTGCACACTTTGCAGTTTGCAATTTGTATTTAAGGTAAGGTAATGGTCCATACAGAAGTTACATATCAAAGCCCACATCCAAAGCTACCTCCATTGATTGATTAATTGAATGGTCCATGCAGAAGTTACATATCAAAGCCCACATCCAAAGCTACCTCCATTGATTGATTAAATGTAAGAGACCCTGAGCATAAAAAATTGGCAACTCCACCAAACCATTGGAGGTGGCATTTACCTCATGCAAGTTCGGATCAAATATAAAATTCATATTTTTTAATTTATTTTATATGATGTGGATATATGTGCAACGTATTTTAAGCGGTGCAAATGAGTGTCAGAAAAGGGTGTATAACATGCCCATGAACTCCACGCACGCACACTCGTCATCTTTTCATGATTTCCTACGTTTTCTTGTTAAAATTGACTTTGCATGGAAGCGCCTATATATTTGTAATGCTTTTTTACCAACAGAAAACGGTTGTAATCCTACCTGTCAAGTCCGTATTTCAAGTCCCTATGTGGTGCTATTATCACTTTTACTAGACATAATTGAGTTTTAGAACATGTTAATTAACTATGGCCCATTGACGATCCCATAATTAATAACAATAAATGTTTGTTATTTAATTTATGAGTAAGTACGAAAAAAGAAGAACACATCTTCCTAATTCCTAAGACAAAAAATAAATAAAAATAACAAAAATCTTCCTAATTCCTAAGCATGTTGTGGATCAACGCCATCCTCCACATCAGCTGTTAACAGCTTGAGACACCAAAACAGGGGCGTTAAGCAAGAACGCCATCAAGTGGGGCGGTTAGCCTAGTAACGAGCCTTAGAGAGAAACAGATATGCGGCCCATGGAACCTCAACCAATCACCATTTTTCTTTATTTTTATTTTTTTAGTTAAACCACAATGTGGACGTTTCTTGTAAGATGTTCTCAACACCAACGGATTAAAGATGTTATCTACGCCAAGAGGTAAGCACAAATGTACTCTACGCTTGATGGATTAACATTAACAGATTTTCCCTTCTAGGTTTCTCATGTTCGATGCAGACACAAGACAGAATCATACAAAGGATGCATTTCGACATTTCGTTAACTAAAGTAGAGATACAAACAATCAGTGACTCGGTTTCTCTTCCGAAAATCTCGGAAGTTGGACAAGCGAGTTGACTCGGGTGACACCTTCCAACCCTGACCACCCAGCAGCCGTTTCCTCATCCCCAACTATTGTTAAACCATCAGGGTTCTCTTCGGGTGATCTGACCGTACAGTTTCTCTGCAACGATGGCTCACAGTTCTGGCCATCATCCGATTCACCTGCTAGTGTTGCAGACGAGAACCCTTGGTCTTCACAATCAGATTCAGAGTCCATCCGACCATCCAGAAATAAGCAAATTACCGCACAATCATCCATTTTAGACGTCGGGTATTTCGTTTTCCACTCACGAGCAGCTGAGTCAACTAGGTTTCTTGCCGCAGATGACCGAGTTGAAGATGATGACACTATCTCGATCACCTCTTCATTGCTTAAAACATCCCAAATCTGCAATCGTTGTCATCGGATTTAGTCGAATCGTAAAACCTTAAACACGTAAGTGTAATTAACTGCTTTTAATTGTAATAAAAGGTTACTAAACTTACCCCGTCCGAAGCGAGGACAATGAACTTATCTCTATCGGTGAGGACCCTGTGAGCAAATTCCGGAACCGATATAACTCCATATTCCTTCAAACAAAAATCCCCGAAAGCGCGTGCCATTGCTAACCCTGGTGCATCATCGAACGGTAACCAAACTCTTGATACCTCGGGTTCATCTTGCAACGCGAAAACTCTACCTTTGCAACGTTTAATCCTTTCAGCCTCTCCTATTAGATCAAAAATATGTAAAATCTTTCAGTTTCAAAACACACTCTTTTGTAAAAAAACTAATTGATGTTCCAATGCCACTATGCAGTTAATATCGGTCGATATATCGGTTATCGGTCCCATGTAAAATATAAGTGTCAAATATCAGGATATTATCGGCAAAATTTCTTCTTGTTGCTGCTATTAGTGTTTTAAGGCTTAATCAGTTCGTACTTCCTACAACTGTTAGTATTTTGCAAGTTGCAAAAGGTTAATTTGTTAATGGTAAGAGAGTATACTGAATTGTTCGTGTTAAATTGCTATATAAATAAATTTTACATGATATTAAAATTACCGATATCCAACCGATGTCCCACTACGATAACCTATATCTCAAATATCGGTCCTTGACCGATATCCGATATTTTACCACATTAACTGCTTAACAATACCATCCAATTATCTTACTTGGTAAGTCAGGCTTCAGATCAACGGTCAATTGAACCGCTACAAGTGAATTGTTGCTGTCGGAAGATGCCATGATAGCGCGGGAATCTCCTATGCTTCCCATAAAAAGATTTGATCCCTTAAAATAAAAGAAAAATCAGAATCAAATCTAAAGATGCAAAATTCAATTTGGATATACATGACAAAAAACCGACACCTGTTTTACAATGGTGACAGCAGTGCTACCGCTACAAAAACAATCCAAACTGGGATGATACCGCAATTCTTTATCCATCGATTTATACGATTTCAAAAATGCATCTTTCCATGACAAGCCTGTTTTATCTTCTATTCCGGTTTCACAGTCGGCTCCTTCGGATACAGTGTCTTGACTGCAACAAATAGTACTAGCGGATTTGTTTTTCTTTGACTCGAAAGAATCAAAAAATGAAAATAATTTCAACGGTAACGTATCACGAACTTTACGCGCAACCAGATGACCGTAAGGTCCATGGCCATCAAAGATTCCACAAAATGTCAAATCTTCTGCCATGAAATCCTGCGGTGATTCAGTCAAACAATTAGTTTATTACATAACATACATGAACTTAGGGGTGCTAAACGGGTCGTGTTGGCGGGTTCAACCCGACCCGAACCCGAAAATTTTAGAAGAACCCGAACACGACCCATTCAACCCGAATTTTTTTATTTTTTTCACAAATTAATATTTTAATATTATCATTTTACTAAAAAACACAAATGCATATAATACAATTACATTTTAATTATAAAATTTAATATCAATGTCCTCCTTTTAAGTTATAGTTATGGCAAAAAACACACACCCAATTTAATCTATGACGTAAAACACATGTAAAAAATAAAATATAATATAAATGGGTCAACCCGCCAACCCGACCGGATTGACACGAACCCGACCCGTTTAGCTAAACAGGTTGGCGAGTTCATCCTGAAATTGACCCGAAGCCGTTTAGACTCAACCAAAACGTGTTAGTTCGTGTCGTGTCCCTACATGAACTATAACTATAAGACGTGTTATTTTTTTTCTCGAAAGACTTACTTCCCACACAATCATCGCATCCTGATTTACACCCTTACGACCTTGTTGAGTAAATATGCAAGAGCTTCGGCTTTTTCCGTTTGTAAAAATACGGTTTGGTATAGAGGACATATGCTGCAAGGCGCTTACGTGGTTCACAAACGTTCTTTTTGTTCTTCTTGGTCCGCCAAAAATAGTGATTTCAAAGCAAGACGGTGGAGAAACGAAGTCTCCATCACTCATGCTGCTACAAGAACTCTTGCTACTTGTGGAAACACAACACCCCATTTTTCAGTTGACCAACATCCAGTTTAGAAGCACGATAGAAGATTTCGTATCAAAAGTCACCCGTTGATGCTTCGCTGCACAAATGCAGAATGAAAAGTTCAATGAGATGATCAAATGATGGAATGATAGATATTTTGTTGTAGAGATAAACTTACTTAATATAACAAGTGGAAACTTTTTTATACATAATAATTTTGAAATGGTAGTTGATTAAAGAATCTTGTGAAACAGTCAGCTAGGTGATTAGCACATAGTTAAGCATAAAGTCAACTGATCGGCTTATACGATGATTTAAAAAAAATAATAATAATAATCCAGACACACAATAAAATTAAAGATAAGCCTCATATATCATAGTCTCAGCAGATTGACTTGAGACATGACAAAAAAAAAAATCAAAGGGAAAACAAGTGATATTATAAAGGGGATTTTAATTTGTAATAAACATTGTAATGATGGCATGACAGAAGGCTTTTAGGTGTTATTGCTTGGAAAATGATTGACTTTTATCATGCCAATTGAAAATATCATAAAAATAAACAAATCAATCCTTTCTGTATGAAATAATTGAGTAACCAAAGTAAATCATTGTCATGTGACTCTTAATCTCATCTATTCCATTAAAAGATTTTAAAAAAACACAGAGGTTACATCAAATTAGTGCAGAGAGAAGAACAGCAACATTCTTAACTTCTTATACTCACATCAAGAAAAATGTACAAAAGGAAATTGGTTACCTCAGTCAAATCTTGTAAAAAAATGTTTTTTTAACTCTCGTAAACATCCAAGCAAAATGGGAAATGGTCCTTTTGGGTAACTTTAAAATTAAAGTAATCTAGAATACAACAAATGGAGATTCTCAAACAAAATAGTACACTTGCTCAGTAAGAGTTAAATCTTTAAAAACAAGCACAAATTCAAGAAACAAGCAGATCTCCTTTTGTGCACTCAATGAGAATTCCAATGACAAACAAAACACAAATTCATCAAATTTTATACACCCTTTCTGCTGACAAAAAAAGAGATATCAACTCAAAGGAAAAAAGACATCAAGAATTTCCAATTATGAGCATAAAACAAGCATATACACACAAGGAGACATTCAAATGCAAAAACAACATAAACCCACCAAAATTATGGACCAATAACAAAACCCAACAAGGGTTTAAGAAAAAGATTGAATCTTTAACATTAAAACCTGTTATTACCTTACAAATAGGCTGGAAGTGAAGAGAGAGAGAGAGACAGAGCTGTCATAGAGTTAGGGGAGGGGAAGCCATTGTTGGTGGCGTAAGTGCGAACACGAGAAGTGTGAATGAGAGAGGAAAGGGGTTATTAAATTGCAGTTAATATGAGGTGTTAAAAAGGCAGAGGAAGAAGCAAAGCAATGGGGCAATAGGCAGTAGGGGGGTGTTTGGCCTAGCTTTTTTATCTAACTTATAGCTTTTTTAGCTTATTTTTATAAAATAAGCACTAATGGGTGTTTGGTTTAGCTTTTTAAGCTTATGCTTATTAGCTTATATAAGCAAATTTTAAGAAGCTTATGGGAACATGGTTTTTTAGCTTATTTGAATAAGCTTATTTGAAGAAGATGGTTTTTTACTCATTACACACAATGATATTATACCCCTTCCCATAATACAAAATAACTTAACAAACAACTAAAGATTAATTATTAATTATCAACTTGTAGAATATAAGCTAATCCAAAGACTTAAAAATAGCTTATCAAATGAAAAAAAATAAGCATAAGCTATTTTAAAATATAAGCATAAGCCAAAAAATAAAAGCTAGGCCAAACACCCCAGGAGTATTGGTGAAATGATTTGAAGGATGAGGTGGGAACTTTAAACCACGCCCCACTTTGCTGTCCAAGGGTGTTCCTTTTATTATGTCTAGGCCACTCAACCTTTTTTTAATGTTAGGGAGGAGTAAACTTATATAATAAAAAAGTTTAATCAGTGCTCTAGTTAAGTTTTATCTATAGTGGGTTTGGGTAAAATTTCTCGAACAGGTCTTGATGACGGGGTAGTGCAAGACTAAATAAAATGACTTAAACACATGAAAGTTTAAAGGGTTGAAAGGTTCAAAGGTTAAAAACCTGGGAGCTAGGATAAAGCAGCACGTGTACAGTAATCAGTCATGTCTCTTGTAAGGACCTGCAAAAATGTCCAAAAACGACCCGTAAGTGAAAACCCTGACCCCTGAAACCCTAATGTGCATGAAAAACCAAGAAAACAAGAATTTTGAGCTTCAGGCGAGCCGCGTAAAACGTAAGCTTAGGCTTACGCGGGCCGCGTCAAAGTAAAGTTGACCGGATAAGCGTTCCAGGCCACGTGTCGCACACGTGGCAGACCTACCTGTGACACGCTAGCCCTACACGTAGACTAGGGGGCCCTCGCGGGCCGCGTAAGAGTCAAGCAAGGGTTTACGCGGGCCGCGTAAAACCCATTTTTCTGCTATAAATTGCTGGTGCATGGGACTTGCTTCTGTGCTCGAAAATTTCAATCAAAAACGAAAGAAACTGCTCAAAACCACACTTTCACGTAGGGAAACGCTGCTACGAATACAGGGTATTAACTCGATCACTGCTACGATACAATGTCCGATCGATTGAAACCAATCCGATGGATGTTTAAGTGTTGCCCAAATCAGGGTTATACTTTGTCATTCGTCGTGAGGGTTTTGATTTCGTGAGCTTATCGTAAATGTTGTATTAAGTTACTAACCTAGTTTCGTGTGCATTGTTATTTAAACTAGGTTACACGGCTAAATCAGTAGGCTAAATTCTGCCCGTCTAAACTTGCAATGTGAGTCATTCTCTTTTTATCAAATTATTTTGCCAAAACCCTACTTGTTTTCAAAGTTATAATTACAGGGATTAAGTCGTGGTTATCTTAAATCACTGGCAAGTGGGGTATTGTGCACATTACTAATTTCTCACGGTTAGGTTCACCAACCTAACAGTGATAATCATCACTACTTGGGTGAAAGGATCCAATAGTGGTATGACCATCGTCACCAGGGTGTGACACGGCGCCAGATAAAAATAAGATAGTAGCCATTGTAATCGCTCTTATGTTGTAAATTATAACTAATGTGTCATTTTGTTTAACCTGAATGATTCGCCAGTATTTCCCCGCTGATAAAATATTTTTAAACATGTTTCAGGTGACTTACTGTGAATCAAGGAAAAGTGCTACGGAGCACTAACAAGCTTGAAATAGTGGCTCAGTAAAATAAATAAGCATGTTTTGTAAAACAGGGAATTTCCTTGTGAAATTCCTCTATTGTAAATTATGGGGTTTGCACAAAATTGTGAAATAAAATAATTGGGCATTTTCAAGTTTTAAAAGATCTTGTTAAACTTCCGCTGTCAGCTCAAATAATAAATACCACGGGTTTCTGTCCCGCGGCTCCTGGACCGGGTAACACCAGGACGGGGGTCGTGACAGAAAAAGGTGGTATCAGAGCCACTGATTTAAGCCAATTAAGTATTTAGAAATACTTAATTTTTCTGATTGCCATTCTGTGATTTTATGAAAATTTAATTTACAAAATTTTAACGTAGAATTTTGTGTGTTTATTCATGTATGCTAACAGCATTAATGAACTATCAGAAGCACTTCAAAACTTTACTATCCATACCACAGATATGGATACCACAGGAAACCCATCTGGCTATCTGGCGGATACAGAGAAACCGCTGATCTTCCAGGCCCAGAACCAGGAGAAACTAAAGCCGAAAAAGAGAAGAAGACTCGTAGGCTGGAGGCGTATGCGTAGGAAGAAACCAGCGGCACAGAAAGTTATCAAGACTGAGGATTCGAAGGATAAAGGAAAAGGAAAAGAGATCGGGGAAAGTTTCGGGCAAGCCCAGGAAATGCCACTATGGGAGGAGCTGGATCGCAAACTGGCAAATTGTGACCTCATTAGACCTGCTAATGAAAACCTCTTCAATTATCCCATTGAATCCCAACTCCTAGTTAATTTGGAACCGGCTATCCCAGATCCCATTGTCAACCCCCGACCTCTAGGAGAACTAGAAGAATGGTGGACCAACGACTGGCAATTTCAGAATCTCTTGAATAACCCTAACACCTTTTTCCCCCAGTTTGACCCTGAGCCTGCACCAAACCCACCTATGAGCACCGAGAACTTGGCTGAACTCCGCCACTATGGTGAGGAGCTGGTGGACGCAGGAAATAGAATCCGGGAAGTGGGGGAGAGGATATCATGGAAATACAACGAGAGGGAACGTCGTTTCTGAAGTGCCAGTTGACGGGGATCGTATATGGTTGTGTGGTTACGTGTTTAATAGTAATAAAATAATAATAAATAACAAAAATATAACCAGGTAAAATAACTTAAAATAAAACTTTTGTAATATAACTGGTGTGTACGGATCCTACTAATATATAAAAATATCAACGCCGCAAAGTCGACAATTTTGGCTATACGTGTTGACGTGATTATGTGCGATTGTTTTATTGTGTTTGATTGTCATTTATTTTGTGCTAATAACTTATATATATATATATATATATATATATATATATATTAATTACCAGATGGAACACGCTGGTAATGAACCAGTTAACGAGGTTAACCAATCCGAGCAAAACAATGAAGATCACTTTCTTAACAGACAAGATATAGAAAATATTGTTGCTCAAGGAATAGCCAATGCTATTCCAGCAATCCTTGCTGCTGCCCGAAATCCAGTTGAACCTCCGCCGCCTACTCTCAGCAAACGTACTCGTGATGACAACTTCAGTAATAGTGTAAATGGAGGCGGTAACAATAATAATGATGATGTGATGCAAGCCCCATTCCTTAAGAAAATGAAAGCTGCAACGCCTGGTTGCACTTACAAGGAATTTCTTGCCTATAAACCAATCGAATTTGCAGGCAATGAAGGGGCAACTGCAGAACTGCGTTGGTTAGAGAAAACTGAAGCAGTAATTAAAATAAGTAAATATGCCGAGGAAGACAAGGTCATGTACGTGTCGCATCTTTTTAAAGAAGGGGCACTAGAATGGTGAAACACGGTATTACAAGCCAAGGGAAGCGAAGTGGCTTATGCCATGAATTGGGAAGAATTTAAGAGACTAGTAGAAAGAAAATTATGTCCCGAATATGAAAAGGAACAAATGACAAATAAGTTCCTAAACCACCGAATGGTGGATGTTGATTGTCGAGGGTATACTTCGACATTCTTCGAGTATGCTAGAATTGTACCTACCCTAGCCTCGCCAGAACCGGTACTTATTTCTCGCTATATTTGGGGTTTGATTAGCGAGATTCACGATATCGTCAAGGCTGCGAGACCTCGCACAATTGACGATGATGTGGAATTAGCCAACACGTTGACCGACGGGCTGGTACGCACAAGAGAAGAAAATCGGAAGAAGGAAGTGGCCCAAAAGATTACCCAAGGATTCCGTATGGGTAATAGTAATAATTTCAAGAAAAAGGGAACCGGGCAATCTTCCACTGCTCCATTTTGCAGTTCCTGTAAAAGAAAGCATTTTGGAAGATGCAAAGGGTATTGCAATTTCTGTAAAATTCCAGGGCATCAAGAAGAAGATTGCAGAAGGAAGAAATCAACAATCTGCTTCAACTGTGGAGAAGCTGGACATTTCAGACCAGACTGCCCCAAATTGGTCAAACCAGCTGACAACAAAGCCAAACCTGTAGAAGGAACTACCAAAAAGAATGCAAGAGCATTCCAGTTGACTACCCAAGAAGCAGAACTCATCCCAGATGTGATAGCTGGTACGTTCCTAGTTCATGACGTTTATGCAAAAGTATTATTCGACTCTGGTGCAAACCAAAGTTTTATAAATACTTCATTCTGCCAAGCTCTTAAGCTACCCTTAACCAAACTTAGACAAATTTTTACAATAGAAACGGCAGATGGGAATTCTGTTAACATAGATAAAGTTTTGCAAGAAGGAAAGATAGAACTCTTAGGTTATAAATTTTCTGCAAACCTATTACCTATGAATTTAGCTGGATTCGATGTTGTGTTAGGAATGGATTGGTTAGTAGCCAACCATGCTCGAATCCTCTGTGATAAGAATTCCATAGAAATCCATACACCCACAGGAGAAGTAGTAACGATTACAGGAGATAAGCCACGTAAGCTAATGAAATTCATTTCAGTAATGAAAGTGGCCATTTATTCAAGAAAACAAGGGATAGTGTATATGATTTCAGCAATCATCAACACTAAAGATAAGGAACTTAAGGAAATTCCAGTAGTATCAGAATACCCGGATGTATTTTCGGAAGAACTACCAGGATTGCCACCAAATAGGGAGGTAGAATTTAGAATTCATCTAATTCCTGGAACTACATCGATAGCTAAGGCACCTTATCGATTAGCACCCACCGAAATGCTCGAATTGAAAAAGCAGTTAGATGAATTATTAAGCAAAGGATTCATACAACCTAGTTCATCCCCATGGGGAGCACCTGTGTTGTTCATAAAAAAGAAAGATGGTTCGATGCAAATGTGTATCGATTATAGGGAATTAAATAAGGTTACAATTAAGAATCAATACCCATTGCCTAGGATTGATGATCTTTTCGATCAACTTCAAGGAGCAAGATATTTTTCTAAGATAGATTTACGCTCCGGATACCATCAGTTGAAAGTACAAGAAGAAGACATACCTAAAACTGCTTTCAGAACGAGGTATGGTCATTACGAGTTTACAGTCATGCCCTTTGGATTAACAAATGCTCCTGCAGCATTCATGGACATGATAAATAGAACCTGTAAACCGTACCTAGATAAATTTGTAATTGTCTTTATCGACGATATACTCATTTATTCCAAAAGTCAGGACGAGCATTATGAACATTTACGAGCACTATTAACTTTGTTAAGAAAAGAGAAGCTTTACGCCAAATTCTAGAAGTGTGAATTTTGGCTACAAGGGGTACAATTTTTAGGACACATGGTGAATCACGAAGGTATTCACGTAGATCCCTCCAAAATAGAAGCGATTACCAAATGGAAGGTCCCGCAATCAGCTATGGAAATTAGAAGTTTTCTAGGATTAGCCGGATACTATAGACGGTTTATTAAAGACTTTTCTAAAATAGATGTGCCATTAACCAAGCTAACCTGTAAAGCAGTGAAGTTTGAATGGGGATCTAGGCAAGAAGAGGCTTTTAAGATTTTAAAGCAAAGATTAACAAACGCCCCAATTCTGGCCTTACCAGAAGGGACAGAAGATTTTGAAGTTTACTGTGATGCTTCTAAGCTAGGATTAGGATGTGTGCTAATGCAACGCAAGAAGGTAATTTCATATGCATCAAGGCAATTGAAGAAGCACGAGGAAAATTATACGACTCACGACTTAGAATTAGGAGCAATAATTTTTGCCCTTAAGATTTGGATGCACTATCTGTATGGAAGTAAGTTTACCGTTTATACAGATCATAAAAGCTTAAGGTATATATTTGGGCAAAAAGAATTGAACATGAGGCAACGAAGATGGATGAAAATTCTAAGTGACTACGACTGTGATATTCAATATCACGAAGGAAAAGCAAATGTAGTTGCAGATGCCTTAAGTCGTAAGTATTATGAAAAGCAAAAGCGAGTTCGTGCTCTTAGATTAAATCTACAATTAGATTTAATGGAACAACTAAAGAATGCTCAAGCAACAGCAATCAAGGATGATGCTGAAGGAATGAAAGGACGAATAAAGGAATTAGAGCAAGGAAGTGATAGAATTTGGAGATTCCATAAGAAAAGGATTTTGGTACCTAAGCAAGGAAATTTAAGAGATAAGATTTTAGAAGAAGCCCATAAATCTAGGTATACCATGCATCCTGGTAATAATAAGATGTATCAAGATTTAAGGAATAACTTCTGGTGGATAGGAATGAAAAACGACATAGCTAGATATGTTTCTAAGTGTCTAACTTGTTCACAAGTTAAGGCAGAACACCAGAAACCTTCAGGATTACTCCAACAATTAGAAATGCATGTTTGGAAATAGGAACTAATAACCATGGACTTTGTTACTAAGTTACCCAAAACCAGAAAGGGTAATGACGCGATTTGGGTAATTGTGGATCGATTAACCAAATCAACTCATTTTCTACCCATGAAAGAAACCTTTAGCATGGAAAGATTAGCCAAGTTATACGTAGACGAGATAGTATCCTTACATGGAGTTCCACTCTCCATTGTATCGGATAGGGATAGTCGTTTCACTTCACATTTCTGGACAAGTTTTCAAGAAGCAATGGGGAGCCGACTAAATTTAAGTACAGCCTACCATCCCCAAACAGACGGACAAAGTGAAAGGACGATCTAAACCCTGGAAGACATGCTCAGGGTATGTGTGATAGATTTTGGAGGAAACTGGGACAACCATTTACCTTTAATTGAATTCTCCTATAACAATAGTTATCATTCAAGCATCGAAGCTGCCCCGTTCAAAGCACTATAGGGACGAAAGTGTAGAACTCCAGTTTGCTGGGCAGAAATAGGAGAAAGCCAATTATCAGCTCCTGAAATCGTACAAGAAACCACCGACAAGATAACTCAAATCAAGGAAAGACAGAAGAAGGCTCGAGATCGTCAGAAAAGTTATGCAGACAATCGACGCAAGCCACTAGAATTTCAAGTTGGAAACAGGGTACTCTTTAAAGTTTCTCCTTGGAAAGGAGTAGTTTGGTTTGGTAAGAAAGGAAAGCTAAGTCCAAGGTACGTAGGACCATTCCCAGTAATCCAGCGAATAGGACCGGTCGCATATCGCTTACAACTACCAGAAGAGTTAGCCGGGGTACATGACGTATTTCATGTATCCAACCTCAAGAAATGTTTATCTGACGAATACCTGGTAGTACCTCTTCAAGACATAGAGGTAAATGAAAAGCTAAAATTTGTTGAGAAACCCCTTCAGATAGAAGATAGAAAGGTCAAGTTTCTCAAGCACAAACGACTAGTGTTGGTCAAAGTCAAGTGGGATTCAAAGAGAGGACCGGAGTACACTTGGGAGCTAGAATCGGAAATGAAGCGAAAGCATCCTCACTTAATTCAATAAATCTCGAGGACGAGATTTTAAATAAGGTGGGGAGGATGTAAGGACCTGCAAAAATGTCCAAAAACGACCCGAAGTGAAAACCCGGACCCCTGAAACCCTAATGTGCATGAAAAACCAAGAAAACAAGAATTTTGAGTTTCAGGCGGGCCGCGTAAAACGTAAGCTTAGGCTTACGCGGGCCGGGTCAAAGTAAAGTTGACCGGATAAGCGTTCCAGGCCACGTGTCGCACACATGGCAGACCTACCTGTGACACGCTAGCCCTACACGTAGACTAGGGGGGCCTCGCGGGCCGCGTAAGAGTTAAGCAAGGGTTTACGTGGGCCGCGTAAGAGACAAGCAAGGGTTTACGCGGGCCGCGTAAAACCCATTTTTCTGCTATAAATTGCTGGTGCATGGGACTTGCTTCTGTGCTCGAAAATTTCAATCAAAAACGAAAGAAACTGCTCAAAATCACACTTTCACGTAGGGAAACGCTGCTACGATACAATGTCCGATCGATTGAAACCAATCCGATGGATGTTTAAGTGCTGCCCAAATCAGGGCTATACTTTGTCATTCGTCGTGAGGGTTTTGATTTCATGAGCTTATCGTAAATGTTGTATTAAGTTACTAACCTAGTTTCATGTGCATTGTTATTTAAACTAGGTTACACGGCTAAATCAGTAGGCTAAATTCTGCATGTCTAAACTTGCAATGTAAGTCATTCTCTTTTTATCAAATTATTTTGCCAAAACCCTACTTGTTTTCAAAGTTATAATTACAGGGATTAAGTCGTGGTTATCTTAAATCACTGGCAACTGGGGTATTGTGCACATTACTAATTTCTCATGGTTAGGTTCACCAACCTAACAGTGATAATCATCACTACTTGGGTGAAAGGATCCAATAGTGGTATGACCATTTGTAGGATCGATTTCTGACCCAAACGAGTCGTTCAGAGGTGTTCTACTCAATATGAAAGGCGGAAACAGACATATCGAGTTCGATTCAGCGAATAGACACTTCGGCAGCACTTCGACTCCGGAATACACCTTCGTAATTTCGTACCAAATGACAAGACACTAAGGGTATTTATAGGCTGCTAATTTCGCATGAACTAGTACAAACGAAATCACATTTCACACGAAATATAATTCCGTGCGAAATTACATGTAATTTCGTGTGAAATTACATGATGATTTCATGCGAAATTATACTTCTATAATTTCGTGCGAAATTACCCTATCTCCTATTTTTGACAGTTTCCTCGTATAACGTGCCCTGATCTATACCATCTAGTACAAGACTCGATACAAGATGAAGTCGACAGACGTATGCACCAACAGACTCCCCCTCGGACGTTGACGAGTCTTCAGTGTCGAGTCTTCAACGTCTTCAGTCTTTATCAGTCTTTCTGCTCTTCCTGAAGTATCTGACAATGTAAAACTTCTTCAGTCTTCACTCTTCTCTTTTTATCAGCACCAACATATAATCTCCTTTCGGATGCTGATTCTCTTCTTCAATCTTTTTCATGATATGCAGCATTCACAGATTCAGAATCGCAACCTGGCTCTCTAACACTCAGAATCAGAATCTGGAACCTGGCTATCCTGCACATTCTCGACCTCACAATAAATTTCACAAATTTAACATTTGACAAATTTATAATTCATTTGCAGTAATTAATCAATCAATGAATGATTTTACAATGTTAATCTCTGATGAACCTCTTGAAGACAAAACATTTATTTTTATCCATTATAAACAAACTCTCCCAAACCTGTTCATCATGTTTAGCACTCGGAATTTTGAAAATCAGTTCTTCAACATCAGTTGTCGAAAATCTTTTTGGATTTTTCAAAAATTTATGCTAAAACACACTGAAAATCTTTTTGAAATTTTTCAAAATTAAAGAAATGCAGTAAAGAAATATTTACAAACAATATTTTTGCGAGTTTGTGTAAGAGGATCATATCAGTTTTTGAAACAAATCACCAACACCGTTAAGCTTTAAACATTTTAAGTTCTAAACGATTCACTTAGATTGTCAGTATACTGATCCACTTAAATTTTCACACAAATTTCAACTGTTTCGAGATACGAGTTTAATGTTTTAAGCACTTAAACTTATACGCGTGTCCCACCTCAGAATATACTCCCGTATCCAGATCCCAATATTCAGTCTTACAGGTGAGTATACCTAGATGATATCTGTAAAGGGTTAAATGCGAGGGCCGTGAGAGCTCAGGCTAATGCTTCCGCAAAATCAGAGAGATGACGGCTTCGACTTTTGGTGTGTTCCCTTTAGAGAATCTTTTCTTCAACAGCACATGATTAGCATTTTGCAATGTTTCATCATTTTTTATGCTGAGGGGAGTGCTATATTTCAAGCAAGCGGAAAGTATTTTACGGGGACTAGGCCATTGCTTCCGCAAAATCAGAAGTCCCAGGATAATACCCCAGATATCACTAAGCATAAAGACCAAGTATCTCAGAAAGAGGGACCTTTCAAACAAGATTTCAGGGGTTACCCATATATCTGAGAGATGTTCCCCACGAGATAAGTAAGTTTGAAATTTAGGTTTATATCTCGAACACAATCTACTAAGTGTGTAAAAACCTACTGGCACATCACTAGTGAGACCGTTTATCACATTTAAACTTTCCAATTCTTTAGCGTGCTGTGATAGTCCACTGATGTACTATCATTTCCTCTTTTTCACAACAAAACTCATTTTTGATTTTATCATGTTTTTGGATTTTTCAAATTTTCTAATGTTTTTGGATTTTCTGAAATTGTTTATGGATTTTCTGATAATACCCCAGATATCACTAAGCATAAAGACCTAGTATCTCAGAAAGAGGGACCTTTCAAACAAGATTTCGGGTGTTACCCATATATCCGAGAGATGTTCCCCACGAGATAAGTAAGTTTGAAATTTTCAGTCCTCAATGGTGGAAAGTTCTCATCATCCATTGGAGGAACTGAATTTTCATCTTTTACCTCAACTTGTGGCTCCTCTGATTTTGTGGAATCAGATTCATCGCCAGATTTCACCTCAGATTTCTTAACAATCCACATTTGGTTGTCAAGATTAACTCTTCTTTTGTAAAATCTTTTCTTCGAACATTCACCAACTTCATATGTTGAATTTTTAAAAACTTTGAATTTTTCAGTTGGTGTTTCATTTTTCTCAACAATTTTTTCTTTAAGTTTAGAAACAACTTCCTGTTTGATGTTGGTTACTTTAGGACAGTTCCAAGCAATATGACCAACTTCTTGACACCTGTAACAGGTTCTTGTTTCCTTTCTTTGATATGCTCCATGCTTCATTTCTTCTTGCTTCTTAGCAAGAAATTCTCTGTTTGATTGCTTCCAGAATGAGCTCTTTTCTTCCTCTTTTGAGTTTCTCCTGAAACAAATACAGTTTTTGTTTTATAAGTTTTCTCATTTTTATGATTTTTCGGTGGAATAAAACCTAAACCTTTCTTTTTGTAATTATTGTTATGGTTTGGTTTCTTTCGATAACCTGAACCAGAACTGTAACCCTTTTTCTTATTTAGTTTTTGTTGAACTCTTGAGGTGTAAGGACTTGGTTTTTCAGAAAGACTTTCATCTTTTATTTTAGAAATATTAATTTCTATTAATTTGAAAACCTTTTTAATCATTTCAGGTTTAACACCTCTTATTGGAAATTTCTCATCAGAATATAATTTGTCTGAATCATTCAAAGTATATGCCACTTTGATTGGTTCATCATTTAAATTAGATTTTGATAACAGGAATTCTTTATTCTAAACACTTTTAACTGATGAATTTGGACTGTCAACTGATGATGATCTCGAACTTTCAGACTCACACTTTGACTCTGACTCCTCATCTTTATCCAACACCTGATCGACCACCTTTTTTATTAACTCAGACTCATGATCAGTGTCAGGCGATTTGAATGTGACGTCAATGTTTTCTGGTAAATCATCAGTTGTTTCAGACTTTAACTTTATATTGACAGCCTTTTTGACTTGCTCCTCATTTGGTTTTCTGGGAGAATATCCTTCCCAGATCGGAGGCGGACACTTGTTATAATTTTCACTTTGTTTCTTACCATTATCCTTCTCTTTTGGCTTCTCATCTTGAAAGGCTTCAAGACCTGCAACATTTGGATAAATTCTGTCAATCAAATAATCAGAACTAGAATAACTTTGTAACAATCGTCTGATTCTTTCATTTTCAATCTTTTCTGTCTCCAACTCTTGCTTCCATTTGCACTTTCTTCAATGTAATAATTAATAGCTTTCTGCTTTGACATCATTACAGCATTCATCATTGTCAACGCGTCTTCTCTTTCAGAATTTGTCTTTTGCAAACCAGTTACTATTCTGTTCAATACATCATATGATTCTTTTACGTAATTGAGATCGAATAGTAATTTTTCTTTCATCTTATCTTGCTCACTCAACTTTTTCATCTTTCTCTTCACACTGCTTACAAGATTCCAAACACTTTAGACATGGTTTAATCACCTCCACAACTTTTTCAATTTCTACTATCTTTTCAACTTCAACAACTTTCTCATCTTCAACCACTTTCTCAACGACTTTAATTTCTTCACTTTGTTCATTCTTCTTTGTCTCAGCAACATTTTCACATTTCATCTTCCTCTGTTCTTTTGTTGCTCGTCTCTCCTTCAGCTTATCCAATCTATCTGCAAAATAAAATTGAAAACTTTCAGGAGATAACATAGATTTTCCAATATTTATTTGTGTCTCCTCTTCATCATCACTGTCATCAGACGATGATTGATCAAAAACTGGCTCTTGGATGATTTGTGCAGTGAGAGCTACCACTTTTGAATCAGGTGGAATGTATTTGTCCCAACTGAAACCCTCTGCCACTTTTTCATCAACTTGATCAATGATACCAAAATAAGCTTTCTTATTTGCTTCTACAATCATTTTGGCATGAGCAGTTTGTGGTTCCTTTTGTTGATATGGTTGATGAGCAACTTGTTGATAAATGGCTTTCCGATAGTAATCATCTTTTCCAAACAGATTATGTGCTTCACTTGCTTCTCGATTTTTACATTCTCTCTTGAAATGACCTTTCTCTCTGCATCGAAAACAAGTAACTTTAGATTTATCAAAACCCAAAGTAGAAACATTTGCATCTCTAAAATCATCTCTTCCTGTAATCATCTTAAACTTTTCAGCTCTCATCAACACGCTAGCTAAACACCATTTAATGTCCATAAGCTCCATCTCTTCAGCATCTATCTGATCGTAATCCTCTTTTGTCAGCATAGGATTTCCGATTCTGCCAGCAACCAATCCTTCATAAGATTCTAACACTGTAACAAGTAATGACATGTGACTTTTAGCAATCTCTTCAGAAAAATTTTGACCATTCTGAAGATGCAATGCGATGTTGCAATGTAGCACTTGACCATTACTGCTGTTTGAGCTTTGAAATTGATGACTTGAAGTTGAACTCTTTGGATTAACACTCAGATATGAAGATAATCCACTGCTGTTGTTTGGACTTTGATTGACTGAACCAGAAGAGTTTTCAGCACTAAAGGCAGTTTGGACTTTCGGACTCATTTCAACCTCTTGAACACTTCCTTTATAATACATTTTGACATCTTGTTGACCACTCGGACTGTTCATTCTTGCAATCTTCTGTTGTTCAAGATCTTGAACCTCAATCTTTTCAATGAACTGTGAAATAGTCAACTTGTCATATTCTCCAGTATTCTTTAAAATCATCAAGTATGTACCCCACTCTTTCTGAGGTAAAGCATCAGCTAACTTATCGACCCATTCTTCTTGATCTTTGACAATTTCTAACAAAGACATAGATCACACTAAGTGACAATATCTTTCAATCAGTTTCTTTGATGATTCACCTGGAAAGCTTGAAAACAAGTCAAATTCTTTTTTAAGCAATGCTTTCTTGCCCCTGATCATCTTTTCACTACCCTCAAACTTAATTTTAAGCGCATCCCAGATCGATCGTGAAGTATTATCATGCTGAAGCAATATGAAAATGTCTTCTTTTATAGCTTGCTGTAATAAACTGATCATCATCTTTTCTGCTTTGTACATGTCACGTTCTTTATCCGTCAGTTCAGAAATTGTTTTGATTACACCCAAATCCGTACGAGGTTTGACATACTTTTTCTCAATACACTCCCAAGATCTCAAATGATTAGCTTGAACCCAGTTTTCAAATCGATCTTTCCACCCATAATACTCTTCAATTCCCTTGAGTTTCGGGGGTTTTTGTAAAGTTCCAGTTTCGTTTTTCATGTTCATGTTTTGAGCAATGGTAGCCGGAGTAGTCGGGGATGTAGCAAACGCGTTGTAGAATTCCTCTTCCATGATTCGGTAACAATTTTCAAAATCAGACACTTTCAAACGAAATTAGCACCTTCAAACGAAAACCTTTCAAGCGAAATAACTTCTCAAGCGAAATACCCACCACAAACGAAATAACCTGCACAACAGTTTCAAGCGAAATAATAAACACAAACGAAATTAGAATCTTCAAACGAAATTAGAGATTTCGTTTGAACCGACCAAACGAAATTTAATTTCGTACGGAATTACAAACAAATTCAATTGAAATCACAACTTTGAAACGAAATTGTAATTTCGTATGGAATATCTCAAGCGAAATTATAATTCCGTGCGAAATAAGGTGCAATTTCAAACGAAATTAGTCTCAAAATGTAATTCCGTGCGAAATTATGATGCTATTCCACGCGAAATTATGCTGATGTCATCATTTCGGTCAAACTTTTGTCAAATTGATCAGGTTTTAGCCCGATTTTAGGTCCAATTCTCTCAAGGCTTTGTTAAAACACAATTTCGCATATAATGTGTGAAATTCAAACCATTTTAACCGTGAAATTTTGTTCAATTTTGAAAAGAAGGTGTAGAAGTTAGAAAATCTAATGAAATCAAGCTGAATACGGTAGAACTCCTCCTCCTGAGCTCTGATACCACTTGTAGGATCGATTTCTGACCCAAACGAGTCGTTCAGAGGTGTTCTACTCAACATGAAAGGCGGAAACAGACATATCGAGTTCGATTCAGCTAGATATTCACTTTAAATGTCTTTCTGGTTGATTTGACAAAGTTTTACAGTGAATAGACACTTCGGCAGCACTTCGGCTCCGGAATACACCTTCGTAATTTCGTACCAAATGACAAGACACTAAGGGTATTTATAGGCTGCTAATTTCGCATGAACTAGTACAAACGAAATCACATTTCACACGGAATATAATTCCGTGCGAAATTACATGTAATTTCGTGTGAAATTACATGATGATTTCATGCGAAATTATACTTCTATAATTTCGTGCGAAATTACCATATCTCCTATTTTTGACAGTTTCCTCGTATAACGTGCCCTGATCTATACAATCTAGTACAAGACTCGATACAAGATGAAGTCGACAGACGTATGCACCAACAACCATCGTCACCAGGTTGTAACATGGTGCCAGATAAAAATAAGATAGTAGCCATTGTAATCGCTCTTATGCTGTAATTTATAACTAATGTGTCATTTTGTTTAACCTGAATGACTCGCCAGTATTTCCCCGCTGAAAAAATATTTTTAAACATGTTTCAGGTGACTTACTGTGAATCAAGGAAAAGTGCTACGGAGCACTTACAAGCTTGAAATAGTGGCTCAGTAAAATAAATAAGCATGTTTTGTAAAACAGGGAATTCCCTTGTGAAATTCCTCTATTGTAAATTATGGGGTTTGCACCAAATTGTGAAATAAAATAATTGGGCATTTTCAAGTTTTAAAAGATCATGTTAAACTTCCGCTGTCAGCTCAAATAATAAATACCACGGGTTTCTGTCCCGCGGCTCCTGGACCGGGTAACACCAGGACGGGGGTCGTGACATCTCTAATTACTTCAACAACTCTCCTAGCCGCAAAAGTCAGACGAATGCACAGAATGTAGTCTTTTACCCGTAGGTCAAAATGCTTCAACCCCCAAAAGGGTAAGTCCCCCACTGCAAGCATGTTTCACTAGTCAATGGTTTCCTCTTTGAGCGATAACCTTCCCTATATATGTGACACTTCATTTAGTGCTCGAAACATTCCGATCAGTTCTGATTCCATTGGGATATCTGGTCATTGCTCTTGAGTACTTGTTCCATGCAAGTCACTCTTCATCACATTCAACACACACTTTCCTATTGCTCCCACATCCGAAACTGAACACACATCAGTTGAGGAACTCGAGCAAACAACAAAATCTAACTAATGAACCTCTCTCCACGTCTTGCAAACGTGGAGGGACCCCACGACCTGCGTTAGGCAAAATCAAACCCTTTAACCCTTTTGCCTAACCAGCCCAGCTACTACCATTGGTCTAGTATTTGTTGCATCAACAGGTCTCAAGTTTGAGTTTGGGTAATAGAGGTTTCTCATTGAGGGGTTTAAATTAGGGATCTATTGTGCGAGAAGACTCTCTAGTGCGGACCCGGTTAAGACAACATATGCTAGACCTCCGGACATTCATGAATAATTCACGCCTTTCAAAAAAAATATAGTAATAAAGTTTAAAGTTAATCATACACTGATTATGTTTTTTTTTTCTTATCTAAATGAAACACATAAGGATGGTCGTAGTGGACTAGTGGCTTCACGCCCCTTGGACATCTCAGTAGAAGACGGCGAGGAAGCTTTCGCCAAGCCTTCTGGGGGGTGAAGGAATGCAACGAGAGGTAAGAGAAAGTCAAACAATGTTTTTTTTCTAGTCAATCACTTGATGACACGCCACCCATATTTTATAGTTAAACAACTACACATAACGTCCTTGTGAATGGTGTAGTATAGTTAAAGTCTCACTACCTACGTAAGAGAGATGTGGTAGTAACTTTTTCACATTTTAGTAAAGACACTACACTCTCTAATTCAACACCACCTAAAATCTACATAAAAGCCTATAATAGGGTTTGAACTCTCACCACTTGGTTAAGACCACCCGTAGTGGAGGGGGTTTTGGGGATTTTTCCCTAAAAAAAACCGCCTCTCCACGCCATCAAAACCGCCCCCCCCCCCCCCACGCCATTAAAACCGCCCCCTCCAGGCGTGTTTTTCAAAAAATCGCGAGAGCGTTGTACTTAAAACGCCTAAAATCCATAGATTTTGAGATTTGACCGTTGGGTCCAACGGTAATAATTTTTTTTAATCCATTTTTTGCCTACAAAAACCCAACTTTCAACTCCATTTTTTATAAACTTTCCCCACTTCCCTTCACTACTTCTTCACATTTTGATAAAAAAAAAATATCATGGATCCCTTCCAACCCCCTTTCAGTGTTTCGTCTAGACCCAACAACCTAACTTCATATCGCCCGAACACCACCCAACCGCAACCGTCCTACAATTTCCAAGATATGGACCCAAATATGATGGTCCAAAACGTGCTCCTCGGTTGATCCGGAAACACCCACTTCCGATGCTCGAAACGTCGACTTAAACATTAATGTGAACGAGGATGAGGAAATGGAGTTGGCTCATCCGCCCGCTAGAAGAAGTGGGAAAAAGGGGAAGGGTTGAGTCGTATTCGGCGTGTTTCGAAATGAAGCAAGATTTTGAAGAGATGGTCCTACGCCTACAAGACATACGAGACTTCGGTCATAGGCGTTTGAAGACAATGCAAGAAAGAAACGCCGAAAACAAAAAAATTGTCGCGCTACAAGAATTGAGGCAAATGGAGAAAGACAGAGATTTTTTTTTAAATCGATCGATCCCCTCGAAGGAGAAGCGTTGCTCCTAGCGCAAATGCGTCGGCAACAAATCTGTAACAAATACGGGCTTTAGATTTTATGTTTTTTTAACATTTTTTCAGTTTTTTTTTTATTTTTAGTGATGTAATTTTTTATTTAATGAAATATTATTAGTTTTAATTTTAAAAGAAAAACAAAAAAAATACTTGGGTAATCATTGGATGGGACATTATTGGGCATTATACCACTACACCCATTTTAAACTTATGCCTCATTGCTGACTGGGCTGTCACATGTCGTTTTATGCCCAATGAAGAGACATTAGTTTCAAGCCTCACTACACATAGTCGAAGGAGAATTCATTAACATCATTGAACCAAAAGCCTCTTAGCTTTGTTGGCTATGTCAGTTGTTCAAAAACGGAAAACATAAATGAAATATCTGTTATTATGGCATACAGACCAGCAGAGAATCCAGTCAGAAAAGCATTCATTGAGTTTGAGATAAGTGGATTTAACCAATGATGTGTGGGATACATGATTTTAAATATATCAAAAAAATTAAACTAATAAACCATCATGTCATTTAATTTTTATCAAAAAAATATTATTAGGTCAATCGCGTTTACAAAAAGTTTAATTTATTTATTACATCCTATGTACTGTAAATTAGTGTTTTGGCCCTATGGTTTAGCTAGTTTAATCCTTTTAATTTAAAAAGAAATATTTTAACATATTAGATCCCGAGATTGCATTTTATAACGGTTTTAGCCCCCTAACACTAACTTTTTTACTTTTTGCATTTAAGTGTAAGGGTAATTATATACCTTAGGGGCTGTTTTTGATAATTACAAAGTTCTTTTAATATTTAAAAGATTATTAATGCAATTACTCAAGTTTTTTATCATTTCATTATTTTCACGATTATTATTTAACAAAATACCTTTTAAATATACAAATAAATTTTATTTTTATTAACTGTTTGTTTTAAAAAATAATTTGTTTTTAACATTTTGTTTAAAGCGTCTATCGTTTTTAAAATTGTTACTTTTTAAACCATTTGGTTGTCTTAAAATCGTTCTTTTTAAAGTCGTTTGTTTTTAAAGTTTTTTTAAATACTTCATTTCATACCATTCTTTTTAAAATCATTTGTTTTTTAAACATTTTGAATCAACTCGCTATTTTAAGTCGTTCGTTTTTTAAACTTTTACAAAACGATGTGTATAAAAAAAATGTAATATTTGAAAAAAGATGGAACATTTTAATAAAAAGTTTGCAAAAGATCGTTCATTTTTCAAAAAAAAAAAAATTAGAGTGATTTATTTCTTTTTCAAATCATATCTTCCATTTCTTTGGACCGTTTGTTTATTCAAAATTCGTTATTTTTTTTATCTTTTTGTGTATTCAATTCGTGTGTTTTTTAAAACCTTACACTTGTTAACTTATTTTTTAAGGTTTTGCTTTTTTATAAACGCCTTTTTTTTAATCTTCGTTTTTTAAACCACTCGTTTGTTTAAAATCAATCTTTTTTAAATTCCTTCAATTTTTGAAATCGTTCATTTTCTTAAGTTCATTTTCTCTAACGACTATAAGTAAACAGAATACAAAAATGAATGATTTCAAAAAACGATTCTAAAAGGAATGGTTTAAAAAGAAACACATTTAAAAATCAACAACTTAAAAAAACAAATTGTTTACAAAATTTTAAAAAATGATTTTAAAAACAACGGTGTTAAATGAATTGTTTAAAAAAGCTTTAAAAGGCAAACAACTTTAAAAAACGATTTTAATAAACAAACAATTTAAAAAGGAATAATTTTAAAAACGATATATGGTTTTAAAAAGGTTAAAAAACAAATGATTTTAAAAACGCCGTTTATAAAAAAACAAACGCTTAATGAAAATACATATTTATTCATATATATAAAACATATTTTATTAAATAATAATCGTGAAAATAACGAAATAATAATAAAAAACTTGAGTAATTGCATTAATAATCTCTTAAATATTAAAAGAACTTTATAATTATCAAAAACAGTCCCTAAGGTATATAAAGACCTAATTACCCTTAAACTTAACTACAAAAAAGTAATAAAGTTAGTGTCAGGGGCCAAAACCGTTATAAAATGCAACATCGGGGTCTGATACGTTAAAATATTCCTTTTTGGGCTAAAAGGGTTAAATTAGCTAAACCACAAGGGCCAAAACAGTAATTTACTCTCCTATCTAAAATGCTTACAACTTAAATACAAGTTATTCTACACTAAGGCAACCATTTTACTCATTTAGATAAGTGGATTTAACCAATAATGTTTGGGATACATGATTTATTCTAGTTAAGACAAAAACAAATATAAGGGTCATTAAGACATTAACCTCTTAACCTCGCATGATTAAAATTTTAATGTCTATTTAAAGGTTATATATTTTATCATTTTAAGAAAATTAATTTAAGCTCCTAAAAAAGAGTTACAAATAAAGCTTGAACTCGTGACCTCCATCTAAATTGGGGAGCGCTTTTTTCATTTGCAAAAAGGTTAATCACAAGTCTTGCATCTTGATAAATATCAAAATGACAATATTTTAAGCTAGGTTTTTTTGGTTGGAGAAATGACAATATGTTATAAAATTTAATGTTTCTTTTTTTTTTTCTTTAGGTGTCATCTTATCATAAAATCTAGTTGGTATATAAAAGTGTTTTTTTTTCTTTTTTTGCTTGAGAATTGAATAATAAGGGGGTGTTTGGATTGTTGAAAGGGAATGAGAATGAATGATTATGAATTTAGTTTATTTTGGAGTAAAAACATACATGATTATTACCAAAATGGTGTTTAGTTTACAGTTAAGTTTGGGTGATGATAAAAATTGGCCTTACAAGATCTCATGTTCCATATGGATTTCACAAACTCATGTCACATCTCAATTTGTCACCAAAAAAACAAATATCATACGTTTCACTATTCATAAACATGTGAAGACGGAGAAGAATAAGAAAAAAGGGATCCAGGCGATTGTGTTTATAGCGATTTGGTGTATAAAATTAGAGATATTGTTAGGGTTTTAACCGTTTATTTGTCTAGGATTGCATGTTCTTGCACATATACCATTCTTGCACAAAATAAAGCTAGGGTTTTAACCACACATACCGTGAACAATCTCTGGTACAAAGGGCTTCACATACTCAGACTTCGACCGGAAATTCCACTGACGGTTGTTCTTTGGATGTTGAGGATCGTCGTCCTTCATTTTCGTTAAAAGATTCTGATGACCGATCAGATTTAGGGTTTATATTGTGAAGAAATGAGGGGAAGAAGATGAACTAGAATCGACGTTGGCAGAGAGGGAAAACAACTGACAATGAGGGAGTAGGGGTGCAGGCATGCTTTTATATGTTAGGCATAAACAATCGGACGGAAATACCCTCACGTGATAAGCATGTGGGGGGAGTTAATAGAGAAAACAAACTGAAGTTAGACCCAGGGACTATCCGGGAACGAAAATTGAAAAGTTGGGGACTATAGAGGTAATTTTAAAAAGTTAGGGACTAAATGTGAAAAAAGGCCAAACCACAGGGACTATCCGAGCATTTTTCTCATTTAACAATTTTAAGTCTCAAAATACTATATGTTATATTTTTAGTTATTATTTTAAATTAAATTAATATATCCACTTCAATGCGGATAAATAGATATGGGATCGGTTTCATGTACTAGGATGGGTATGGTGTAGCCGATATTGAATAACGAATTCCATAACTAGTTTCACATCTTAAATACCTGTCTCAGATATTTCGAATTTCAGGGTTTTTCTGTCATCTAAAAGTGGACTAAAAGCTTAATTCTCTAAATCCTCATTGGATTTTGGGAAAACGACATGAACCAAGATTGTTTAGGAGGTTCATTAGCTTTGGCAATAATCTATTGCTACTTTAATTGTTGGAAAGAAAGATGGAAAAATATCACTGTTTTTTCACTCTTTTTGATGTTCTTTATAGCCAAAAGAAGATAGAGCCTTCCTTTGTATGTAGATAGATCCAAAATTGAATGATTAAAGTTAATAGACAACTTTGATCTTGTATTATTTCTGGAAAAAAGTTGCAAGATTCTTCAACTAAAGAACCACAATCTGCAGTGCTTATTTGATATGAAATGCCCTTGATCTAAAAGTATTTTTTTATATTAATTGTTTGGAAATCCAATGTGATTCAAGTGCTTTTGTGTGTTGTTCATGGATAAATCAAAACTGGTTCGATTGCGCAATTAAAGGTTAATACACTTTTGATTGCTTATTGTTCAAGATTTTAACTTTACTCAACCTTTGATATTATTTTTCTCCTATTTTTTATTCTACCCTTTATCAACATCATATCAATTGTTGACGCATGATGGAATTGTCGTTACCTATCACACAAGAGGTAAGCATAAAACTCTAGCATTATAATAAACATCTAATTAACATTTTTTTTAACTACCAACGAAACCGCTTTTATTCATCGCCGAAAAATGTGGATAAACAAAAACAATACAATCATCCTACATATAATTAACAAACATCTAATTCACATCTAGTTTGGGATAAAAACACACAAAAGTTTTTACACATGCTTTGAGTGAAAAATATGATATCACGCTTTTTATAGAAAATGTTAATCATTTGTAAGAAATTTTTATTCATTTCTCACCACACTGACATTGAGAAGTTACATACCAAACTTAGGAAATTGAATGTGACAACAAATAAGTCATAAAAATGGATGATAACTCACTATATTTGCTTTAGCTGTAAATCAAGAAAAATATTCAAATTCAAGTTGAGATTTATTGATGTTTTTTCACATGTATTAACATTCGCGACTTCAAATATGTATATGGTCTCCCCTGTTTTTCCCTTTTCCTTTGTAGTCTGCCGGTGGCTCGATGGAGCGAAGAAGTGATATAGCGAGTGAGGTCGCCGGCTTTGGTTTTGACCTTCCTTTCTATCTTATCTCTAGGATACTCCCATTCGCTGCCGGTGGTGTGGGTCTTGTTTTTTCTAGTTGTTCCTTTCTGTTGTTCGTCTTGGCTGGGTATGGAAGAGTCCTGCCATGGGGTGACAAATTTTTTTGTCACCAACTTACCGGATCGGTGCAGTTCGAAGGATATCGGAGAGACCTTCAGTGAGTTTGGGGATGTGGTGGGGGTTTATGTGGCGAGAAAAAGAGACAAGAAAGGTAACAGATTCTGTTTTGTGTCTTTTAAGGGGGTGAGGGATCCACTTGAGTTGGAAGGAAGGATGCAAGGTGTTAAGATGGGATCGTTCAAGCTGTTGGTCAACGTGGTGAAGTTTGCGGTAGAAAATACCGGGAGCTCTACTCAGCAGGGGTTCAGACATGGTGAGGATCATCAGCCGGGTCACTTGGATGCGAAAGTTTTCAACATTAGAGATTAGAGGTCGTATAGAGATGTACTGGGTAAGTCTAAAGTTTCGGAAGTTAAACCTTTAGGGCCTGGTGTGGCTCCTTCAGTTAAATCGATTGTGGTTCCTGATCGAACGTCAGCTTTCAAGGAGATTGTGGGGTCCGCAGTGATTGGTAGAATGGCTGATTTGGAAACATTAGTCGATTTTGATAAGTTGCTAAGGATTGCAAAAGTGGATATCGTCAAATTCCAGTATTTGGGAGGTCTTTCCTCCATCATCACTTTCCATGATTCTGTCGCGGCTAACAAATTCTTGGAGGCCCGCAACATTTGGGGTCCATGGTTTTCTAAACTCGAACCTTGGGGAGGACAGTCCTTACCTTTGGAAAGGATAGCATGGCTTAGTTTGCATGGCATCCCGCTTCAGCTCCTGGAGCCCGAGGTTCTGGTGCAGGTTGGTGAGTTATTTGGTGTTGTCCTCCACGTCCCTAAAATTTCGCATGAGGATAGGGATTTGTCAGTTTTTAAAATTGGGGTGCTAGTCGGAGAGGCACAGAGAGTCAGAGAGGTGGTACCCTTGAAATGGAAAGGAAGGTCTTTCAGAGTTTGGGTGGAAGAAGATCAAGACGTTTGGGTTCCTGATTGTCTGGAGGGGGAATTTCGTGTTACTTCGTCGTCAGTCTCTCCGGCGAACTCCTCTCCGGTGGTGGACGTGGACATCCCAGAGGTTGGGGAAGGCGAAGGGCCCCAGAAGGTGGAAGGAGTGGGGCAAAACGAAGAGCCGCCTGCTTCAGTGGGGGGTATTCCCCAGGTTGATTGTCCCATGCACGAAGTGGGGTCTGGGCAGGGGAATGTTCTCTTTAATGAAGATTTTAATAATGAAGGGGTGGGCTCACATATTGATGTTGAGAAGGATGGGAATAGTTCCGAGGTTAATATTGGCGGTGGGGTCAACTTGGGGGAGTGTGAGGGTAATATTATGTTATCAGGTAACGGTGGGTCCCCTTCCAATGCTTCGGGATCTGGTAACATTCATAACTTTCTCTCCCATAATGTTGTTGGGCCTAGTTTGTTCAAGTCTTCTGGGCCCTCGTTAAGGTCTAAGGTCCAAAGGAGATTTCAGGGAAGTAAAGTTAAAGCCCATGCCTTTTCAGGCCCAAAGTCAGGTGACCCCATTCTGAAGAAAAGGAGAAGATCAGAGGACGAGTGGTACTACCCTATTGGTAATATGGATAAGTCAGGACCAGGTTTTGTACAGCCCCCCTGGTAAAAATGGTGAAGTGGCGAAGTAGTTGGACCTGAACATGGAAACTCAAGAGGTTGCCGGAGTTTCTCTTGGGTTCGGGCCATCCTCGGATCCAGCGACTTTTCAGACAGTGGGTTCAGATTCGGTTCTGTCTCCAACGGCTTCTCAGACAGTGGGTTTAGACTCGGATCCGTTTTCCTTAGAAGAATTTATCTGGAAAGAAACGGAAAGTACGATTCTTATGGGTCGTACTGTGGGAGTTGAGCTTGGAGCTCATCAGGTTCTGATTTCAGAAATCATTTCGGAAGAAGGCATTCGATCGAAGAAATTATGAACTTCCTTTCTATCAACATCAGAGGTTTGGGGGCTGATTGCAAAGCTGGGTGGATTAAACGGTTGAGACAGGATAATAAGGTGAGTTTTTTAGCGATTCAGGAAACTAAAATCGATGAGGTCAGTTCAGTTTGTGCTTCTAATTTATGGGGGAATAAAGATTTTGCTATGAAAGCAGTGGGTGCCTCGGGTAGATCTGGGGGGTTATTATGCCTATGGGATCCTTCTGTGTTTCGGATTTCGGAAGTGTCTAAGAAGAGACACTTTCTAGTTATTCAGGGTAGTTTGGTCGGTAGTAATCAGACCTTGAACATTATCAATGTCTATGCCCCTCATCGGGTCCGGGACAAAAAAAATGGTATGGGATTCTATTTTACTAGCCATGGGTCTGGGGACTGGCCAGTGGGTTCTGCTTGGTGACTTTAACGCCGTCCGTATCCCAGGGGAGAGAAAAATTCGGTTTTTAATGCCTCGTGTGCCAGTGATTTCAATGATTTTATTGATTCGGCGGGATTGTTTGAATATAATATGAGGGATCGTAGGTTTACGTTTCTGGCTCCTAATTCCAATAAGTTAAGCAAAATTGACCGGGTGCTAGTTTCCAAAGATTTCTTTGATGCCTGGCCTTGCGCTTGTCTTAGAGCTCTCCCTAGACTGTTTTCGGACCATTGTCCGTTACTACTTGTTGTCGATAGTAAAAAATTTGGAGCCAAACCCTTCAGATTTTTTAACTCGTGGATCGAAAAGGAGGGTTTTGAAAAAGTGGTGGAAGAAGCCGTGGAATCTTATAAGAATATGGGGAGTCGTCCGGACATGATTCTCATAAACAAATTCAAGCATACCAGAGAAGGAATCAAGAGACGGAGGAGTGAGGTAGTCTTGAAGGAAAAGGAGGACCTTAATAGAAACAAAGAAGAACTGGAAACGATCGATTCTATTAGTGATATTAGGGATTTAACGGAAGAGGAGGTTTGGACCAAATCTGAATGCCTTAAAAACATTGGTGATTTCTCGCGTCTCGAAGCCATGGATTTAAAACAAAGGTCCCGTTGCTGGTGGGCCCTTGATGGGGACGAGAACTCCGCTTTCTTTCACAGACTCATCAACAACAGAAAATGCATCAACGGCATCCCAGGTTTGAATATTGATGGAAAGTGGGTTTCCAACCCAAAGATTATTAAGAAAGAAATCTTGGGGTTTTTCAGGAATCATTTCGCTGAGAAAGTTAAAGAGAGACCGATCTTTATGTGCCACGGGATTAAAAGATTATCGGAAGAGGATGCCCTCTCCTTATCGGGTCAGTTTTCTGTGAAGGAAATCAAAGAGGTCGTGTTCAATTGTGGGGCCGACAAAGCCCCTGGCCCGGACGGTTTTAATTTCAAGTTCCTGAAGCTTTTTTGGAGGTTCTTTGAAGCCGATTTTAAAGATATTCTGTCCTTTTTCTTTGATTTGAGTGTTATCGACAAAAGTTGTAGTACGTCCTTCATTACTCTCGTTCCCAAAAAGAAAGATCCGATAAGCATGAGGGATTACCGCCCTATAAATTTAGTTGGGATTATCAGTAAAGTTATATCAAAGGTGCTAGCTTCTCGAGTGAAAAAATGTATCGGTAAAGTGATTTCTGAAACTCAGTCGGCCTTCGTTCAAGGCAGGTTTATTCTGGATAGTCCCCTTATGTTAAGTGAGATTAGGGCTTGGTTGAGAATGTCGGGAAAAAAAGCGTTTATCTTTAAGATTGACTTCGAGAAAGCTTATGATAACGTCAATTGGGGATTCATTGTAGAAGTGATGACACAGATGGGCTTCTCTCAGGATTGGTGCAAGTGGGTTAAGGGAGTCCTCTCTTCGGCCAGATCTTCCGTTTTGGTTAACGGGTCTCCCACCTTTGAGTTCCAGTGTCAAAAAGGCTTGAGGCAAGGTGATCCGCTCTCCCCTTTCCTTTTTCTTATTGTAATGGAAGCCTTTTCCTGTATGATGAACAGTGCATGTGATTCCGGGAGTTTTAAAGGTGTGAATCTTCCCAATGGAGGTCCGGTTGTCTCCCATCTCTTATATGCCGACGACGCTTTAATTATAGGAGAATGGGAGGAACACAATATTCTAGCGGTGGCTAGAATTTTAAGGGTCTTCTATGTGTGTTCGGGCATCAAAATCAATATTCATAAATCAAGTCTCATAGGGGTTGGGGTGGATGATGGTGATATCTCTCGGATAGCGGACTTGTTGGGTTGTATCAAAGGTGATTCCCCTTTCACCTACCTAGGGATTCCACTTTGTGCCAACATGAATAGAGTTTCTAACTAGGATCCGATTGTGGCCTTGTTCAAAAATCGTCTCGCCTCTTGGAAAGCTCAAACCCTATCCATTGGGGGGAGGGTTGTTTTGATCAAATCCGTTTTGGAGAGCCTCCCGATCTATTTCCTGTCTATCTTTAAAGCCCCTTCCAAAGTTATTGCAACGTTGGAATCTCTTATGAGAAACTTTCTTTGGGGTGGATCGGTGGGGATTAAAAAAACTCACTGGGTGGCTTGGGAGGTTGTTTCCTTACCTAAAAATTGTGGAGGTCTTGGAATTTGTAAACTGAAACTGATTAATGAGGCTCTCCTCGCTAAGTGGGTTTGGAGGTTCAAGCTTGAGGAAAACAGTCTTTGGAGAAGGGTAGTCTCGGCTATCCATGGCAACAAAAGGAGATGGTCGTGTCTCCCCTCTAAGCAAGGTTTGACAGGTGTGTGGCTAAATATCGTTCGTATGGAATCGAAGTTGTTGTTAAATGGCAAAAGGATTAGTAGTTATATCTCAGGGGTGTTGGGGAATGGTGGCAGAATCCGGTTCTGGATTGACAAATGGTTTGGAGATTCTCCTTTAATGTTCAGATGGCCGAGCCTGTTTGCTATTGAAAAATATAAATCCTGTTTGGTGAAGGATCGTCTCCAGGATGTGGGGGGAGAGATTACGTTCAACTGGGTATGGGTAAGAGCTCCATCGTCTGCCACCGAGATCACTGATTTGGCTGACAGTGTTTCTTTTCTCTCTGAAGTTGATTTTTCGCTCTCTTCGGATAAATGGAAGTGGGACGCTGACGTATCAGGCATATTCTCGCCGAGGTCCTTTAAAGATTTGAGTCAGGTTCGACTGGTTTCTCCTGATGTTCAGCTTGTTAAAGGGTGTAACTGGGTTCCGTTTAAGTGTAAAATCTTTGTTTGGAGAGCGGGTCTCGGGCGTATCCCTACTAAACATGCTCTGGCCCGAAGAAACATTCTTAATGGTTCGGATGAATGTGCTTTTTGTCAAGAGGTTCAGGAAACTATTGACCATCTCTTTATTGGTTGTCATTTGGCTCTTAGAGTGTGGTTTAGTATTGCAGCTTGGACCAATATTCCTCCCTTAATTGTGTTTAGTTTCAAGGATTTAATGGAAGTTCATAAGTCCTCAGGAGGCGGGTTTATTGCGAAGGAGATCGTCCGCGGGATTGTAATCACGACGTGTTGGTGCATTTGGAAGGCTAGGAACGATAAGATTTTTGCTAATGGTAAAGGGGATTGGCGTGAGATAGTTGGGGCGGTTAAGTCGTATAGCTTCTTTTGGTTCAAAAATAGATCAAAATTTAAGGATATAGAGTGGAAAGAATGGTGTAATTACCCAATGTATATGTTGTAATTTTGCCCTTAGGTGGTGCGGTCCTGTTTTTTTGTTTCAGGCCGGCTGTTTTTTAATGAAGTTTACCTTTCAAAAAAAATGTAATCGGATATTTGGATTGGTAGTTGCTCTATCATTTTGCTATACATGTTTTTTTCTTAATTCATTTATTTTGGTGTGGAAATGATGAAATCAAGTGAAGTGGGATTTAAACGACATTTTTTTTGTAAGTAAAACATTAGTCAATATGAATCTTGCAGAATAAAAAGTTATTCTTGATTGTTTCGGTGAAGAGTGAAAAGTGTTTGGTTCAAAAACAAATAAGTTTTTGTTTATGAATTGTACGAAGCAAAAGAGAAATCCACGTTCTGGCGTTTTCGTAATTACTAATTTAAACATAGTAATTATGCTATAAGACTAAGCGGTATGAGGCGATATGCCGTAGCCACCTTAGCATGGCGCCTATGGTATGGTTGGGGGGGAGGGGGGCTATTGATGGCCAACGAACACAATAACAAGCATTCACGAGGCTAAATGGTGGGGCCCTTGGTTGACTAGCCGTTACCATCGGCTCTTTGAAAAAAAGATTCTTTTTATTTTAAAAGCAAATTTTACCTTATATATATACCTATTCAACCCAGTTTTTAAACACACAACTCAACAATGATCATCTCATCTTTTTAACACTTAAAACATCTCTCACAACCCATAACACCCATAACTTCATCATGTATCCATTCAATAACGACCCGAACGTGTTTTCTCCAAACAATCCATGTTACATATCAACTAAACAACACTCGTGGACCATCAACACCAACACCGGCGAAGGCGATACTGACCGAGAATTCACCAACATGGAACATACAATCATCACAACCCCGACACACACCTCCACCCGTTCAAATATCAGGTCTTTACATGTACCCTCCCAGGTTTGGCCAATACATGACAGTATGACACAACCCTTGTCTCCTGTGTCTCATATTTCTCTTATGTCTCAACCCGATACCCAAACATTAGTACCGATAGCTAACCAAATCCCAAAACCGAAATCCGTGAAATGTCATCCTTGCGGAGACATCGTAGAAAGCAACCCGACCAGCCACGAGCAAAAAAGAGTCACGACGAATGGAAGATGAAAGAGGAGTTAACATTGGCACAGGCGTGGGTCGATATATCCGAAGACCCCATTGTTGATAATATTTTTTTAAGTATTTATTTACTTATTTAATTGTATTTTACATGTTTAAAATTATATAATATTAATATTCAGTTTTTAAGAATACGTCTTTTTTTAAAAAATATATCATTGTAAATGTTTAAGTTATATAATTTTTAAAAGTGTTAAAAAAAAGTTTAAAGTGTATAAATTTTGAAAGTGTTTTCAAAACAAATAATTGTTATAAATGTTAACGCAGGAAATGATCAAGAGGTGCTGGTTTTTACGAGACGGAACCGAGAAAAGTTTTTTTGTCGCCATGAATCGCGAACTGTATCGTTCAAACGATTCGTTCTCGGGAAAGTGGCCGTCAATGAGGTTGAAATGTAACAACTTCAACAACATTGTCAACCACCATATTAACATAAAAAATAGACCGAACAGTTCAAGCGACGTAGACGTCATGTCTGCCGCCTTAGACGAGCTCAGAGCAACATACGGTTTCGCATTAATTTACCATGGTTAAACTTTGGGAGGTGCTTAAAAATTTGCCAAAGTGGTATCTTGTGCCACCGGTCAAACCAGGCCAAACATCAAAGCGCTCCAAGACTAGTTCACGTACGCCTGAGTCGCGCTCGTCCGCATGTGGATCTGATGCTCATTCTTACTTAGACCTAAACGACGTAAACATCGACCTATACTTTGACGAACCACAAGAATTGTCATGACCAACAGGTAGAGACAAAAGCAAGGCAGCAGCTGCAAGAGCAAGATCCAGAGGCAAATCCACTTCTACAACAACAACAGATACCGAAGGTGGGTCCAGTCGCTCGTTCTTGTTAGACGAGAAACTTGCTCGAATTTTATCGCTAAAGGAACAAAAGATCGAGTTGCAAAAGAGTAGACAAAAGGCGGCCGGCATTCAATTCCTTAAAGAACCGATTTGACCTCATGTATCTGAGGAGAATCGTATGATCATCAAAATGGAGAAACAAGCCATTATTCGAGCAAAATATCTAAACAAGTAGACCTTCATCATGTCTCAAACTTATAATTTTTTACGATGTTATGTACTTTTTAAAAAAATGCAATGTCTTTTTTTTAAGAATTTGATGGTTTTTTTGGTAATGTTGGTTTAATTAATATGTTTAGTCTTTTTTAGAAATGTTATGTTGTAACACCTCGTAAAATCACGTCCAATGATATGTTGACACGTGTACTAAACCTTAATAAAGTCAAACGTTGAATTAGAGGGACTATTTTTGCGAAAAAAACAAAAACTTTGAATATGAAAGGACTAAAAGTGTCAACGTGCTTAATATAAGCATCCGAATGACGTTACACGGTGTTCTTATTCACATATAAGCCATTTGTTGATCAAGAGTAGCCGTTTGTGTAATTAATTGAAAGTTTGCGCGACGAAGGGTTAAAAGCGTCAACATGTTAATTCTTACCTCTGAGTGACCTTTTAACAAACCGGGAGCTTCATGATGTTTGATTATACTCTCGGGAATGCCAAATATTGGCCATCTAAGGCTTTTATGCCTATAAGTGATGTTACGCGCAACTTTGCAAGTTAGAGGGATTAAAAGCGTCAATATGTTTAATTATACCTATGAATGACCTTTTAACGAACCCGAAGCATCGTGATGTTTAACAATACTCTTAAGAATTCCTAAGATGGATTAGATAAGGCTTTGATGCTATTAAACGACGATATGCGCAAGTTTGCGCATTAGAGGGACCAAAAGCGTCAACTATTAAATCTACGCCTTTTGGTGACCATTTAAGCGAACGAGAGCGTAGTAATGTTTAAACACATGCTTGGGAATACCCATTATGGGCCACGGAAGGCTTGGATATCATTAAACGACATTTCGCACTACTTTGTGCGATTAAGGGACTAAAAGCGACGTTAAGCAAAACTACGCCTTAGAGGATCTTTTTAAACAAACCAAGGACTTCGCAATGCTCGATCAAACTCCCGAATGTCTAAGAATGATTACTAGAGGTCCTTGTACCTTGTATTAACATGACGTAATAAATTAGAAAATATTGTCGATAATGCAAAAGTTTGCAAGTTATGTACCAAGTGGAAGTATGAGGGAGTGTTCCTGTCAACCTTCAAAAGTTGTTTTAAACTTGAATTCAGCTGAGTTAGAAGTTAGAAGGACCATTTATGTCGCTTATATAAGTTAAATATGTGTATACATGAAGACAGGGACTGTTTCTGCACTTCTGCCAAACTTTCGCTTGAACTGGACTCGGTGGCGGGCCGCGTAAGATCAGGCCAGCTATTACACGGGCCGTGAGAGCCTGCATCTGCAGTTTTATTTATTTTTTTATTTTCTGGTTGTTTTCCATTTATAGTAAACCCATACACACATATTTCGATTCTAGGGGCACTTAGATGGTATTACAAGCTGGTATTACACATGTTTTAATCCTATAACTCCCTAGAACACTTGTCATGATCATATTGAATCCTAAAATCTATAAATAGGTGAGAATTTCTCACTTTCAACTCACACCATTTCTTGAGCTCTAGTTTTCTCTCTCAAATCTGAGCATCCTGAACATTTGGAACCTCCTTTTGAGTTCTTTTCAGTCTTAAGGACCACTTGTAAGTGTTCCTTTCGTGCTTAGTTATGTTATTTGGCTCTTAAAGCCGAAAAGTCAAGCGTTCGCGATAAACGTTTTGACTTTTAAACGGTCGAGTCATTGTTCGCAACGAACATGGCTACGTAATCGTAATTAGGTAGGTATTAAACCCTCAAAAGGGCACCTCCTAATTACCACGTTTGCTTAGTTAATTGTCGGGTCAAAATAATTAAAATAAAAGTCAAATGAGTCGTTTTTTTTAAATAAAATTCATAACTATTGATGTAGAAGCAATAAAATCGGTTTTATCACTTTAATAACTTGGCAAATATTAATTGAACATGTCTGGGAATGTTCAACCCGACAATTCTGAGTTTAGGCTCGGTTCGCAACCGAAAGTCGCAAAAGTTGACTTTTGCTTTGACTTTCAGTTCTGACTCGATTTAGCTTAGTTTAGTTATGCCTTAGGGTTCCTTTAGAACCATATTATACGTTAGTATAACCCTATGAGGCTATACAACATGGTTCCATAGAAATCCTAGTTCATTGCATGTTTCCGTTAAATGCTTAAAAGTTGACTGTTATGCCCTTTTACCATTAAAATGAGATTTTTGAAAATGTGAGAGGACAAAAACCTTTATTACTGATGTTTAAGTATGTCCTAAAAATTTGGCATCAGTTTATGGTCTGAAATGAGAGTTATGCTCGATATCGTAAAATGAAGGATTTTTATTAATTAAATAGCATTTTTGACATAAATCCTATTTAAACCCATCCTTTGGCACCAAAATTTCTACCCACTGTTATAATATAATATTTTGGGATTTTTAGAAATTTTTGTTAAATTTTAAACTGATCATAACATAGGGTTCTTGCATAAACTCGGTAATTGACGATAATGTCCTTTTCGCTAATAAAACGAGTTTTACACATCCTTTACATATCAAACCTTTTTCTACTGATTTTATACATTAAATAAATTATTTTAAACAGTAGAGGCTGATCAAAATCTCAGATTTCCTTAATCATCCTGAATATCGTCAAATACCGACTTTTATGCGATTTAGGCACATAGTATGGCTTAAAACCATATTTGGCACCTAAAGCTGGTTACCTACTGATGTTATGGATAAATTTTTATACTTTAACTGTAAGTTTAAGTCTTAAACTTAGATTTTCAAATTCGACCTTTAAAGCATATGTGAAATGACCAAAATTCCCCTACGGTGCATAGTTTGGCCATAAATGATAAAATTCACATATGTATGATATCTTACTGATGCAACTTGTTAAAATAAATATTTTTACTGATTATTTTAGAACAGAACCTCAGATTACGATTTAATCCATTTTATAAACTTTAAAATGACCAAAATACCCTTACGGGGCTTAACTTGGTTTTAAATTCGTTTTGGGCATAATGGAAGATATCCTACTGATATCACAACATATTTAAAGCATATTAACTTGTGGAACTTGTGCATGACTCATTTGGTTACCCGTTATGCATATACGCGTTCGGTACAGTTTATGTAACTAGTTTGCATAAATTGACCGAAACGGGTCAAACCTTATCATTCTTACTTCAAAATCCAGAATGTGTTTAGTTTGCCCATTATATACAAGTCTTCTTACTTGTCGGGTCTAAATCACATTATAATCCGGTCTTCGCTTAATCTTGCTTTTTGAACCGTAAACATTTCCTTAAAACTAACCGGTCTAAGTTACAACTTAAATAAGACCCGTTAAGAATCTAATAGGTTAATAAAAACCTTCGTTCCAGATTGAGAGCCTCGGTAGAAGTACTTGCACTTGCTGATTAGAATATACGACTGAGTATAAATTACATTTTAAGCTCAGGTAAATACTTTTAAGAGTAAACTGCAATTTTACCCCCTGGGGTTTAGGGTGATTGGCAACCTTACCCCCCTAACGAAATAATTGAAATTTTACCCCCCAACGTTTGCTGTTATGTCGCAACCTTACCTCCCGGCTTCAAATTTGTTGACTGATCTGTTGACTATAACTTGAAATGACTATAATGCCCTTTCATATTACCCTCTATGTTTTGTTCACTCTGTGATATTACCCCCTGCCACCGCCATTCACCACCACAACCACCACTGCCACCTCCAGCCACCAGGGGGTAAAATGGCAGTTTACTCTACTTTTAACTTATTTTCCCTTATACGGGCTTGGGATACGGTAAATTATTACCGCTTGGTCGGGTGTAGAAACCTTTTGATCGGAGATGATTAAATTGCATAATCCCGTTTTAATCAGTATTGCTTGATAACATATAACATTGGGGGTTAACGACCGTGTCCTGGATATCCTTGGCTCATTTAAAAAGCGTAAATGGCCACAACTTAAGCACGGGGTGTAGGCATACACCTGCCTGTTGCGTATGTAAAAGATATACTCATTTGTGAGGAAACTTCTTGTGAGTTTATATTTGTGGTGTGCCGATTAATCTTGTTCGGTTTATTTAACACCGGCCCTAAATGTTGGACAAACATGTAAATCTGATACAAGATTGTTATTAATATAATTGTCCCAAGTTATAAAAGAATATTTGTGCCTTGTGCATTTAAATCAATTTTCATAAATATTTTCAAAAGAGTTAGTTAATTGTATTTACCAGTGTAAACTGACGTATTTTCCAAAAAGATTAAGTGACAGGTACTGTACGTAAATTGGGTGGGAGCTCGGGGCGTTAATAAGGAATCTTGCAAGTTCTAAACGTCTAAAGTCTGTTGAACAATGTTTACATTTCTGTTTTAAGATTCGCCTGTGGATCCTTATACAACCATTGTGTAATATTTTATTATACTTCTGAATCGGTTTGTATTATTACTACTTTAGACTTACGCTGTGCATTGAACTGTGATTATTTGACTATGATGATATCAACTACATCATGATACTCCCCACCGGGCCCACCGGTAATACGTGAAAATATCGGAGTGTGACATATGTTTTCAATATATTTATTTCTGTAAATGTTATAAATAATAAAAATAAAATTAAAAAATAATTGATTATGCAATAATTGAAGGACCTCAATTCCATATCATACATGTTATTCAATAGATGCAATGGAGCCTTTAGTGATGTGGAGTCTACGTGACACTCAGGTGACATAAATAAAGTCCTAGAGGCCTTATTTCATACCTCGCAGCCTAAGAAAATCGTAGTAGAGTAATAATAATTAAGCTACGAGTAACGTAATTTTAACACTCTCATACAATTCTCTTATAGGTGTAATTGTCATAATAACAAAAATATCATTGCATCCTTTTTTTCTTCACTTCGTATACTACACATGCTAAATCCTTTTTGCACCGGATTTCTACATTCCACCCTAGAGTGAGAAAACCAAATATATGCATGATGTAATTTTGGTGATCTCAATCTCAAGTAGTGTAGAAATCCAAAGGGAAGTGGTTTATTTGTAGTGTTTTTATTCCCGAAAGATCATCACTTTAAATAATGGGTAGTACCATATGCATTGCAATATGTACATGCCATTAGGTCATCAAAAGTCCCTATCCAGTATCCACCCATATTAAGCCACATCACACCAAAATCTCACACGACAGTTTCTGAACCATAAACTATGAAAACCAGATAAGAGGATAAGCCCATATCCATTTCAAACCAAACCAAACCAAACCTCCATTACCACTTCACCACCAATCCCACCTTCACTCACTCATCACTATGGCCTCTCCCACCCTCGTCACCCCAACCACCTCCACCCCTAAACCCCTCCTCCCCATCCGCTGCAAACACTCCACCCCTTCCACCACCACAACCACCACCACCACCCACCGCCGCACCTTCTTATCACTATCTGCCGTGATATCCCTCTCATCCCCACTATCTGCTACCACTCCGGCAGCATTGGCTGCATCCGATGAAGAATACACAAAAGAGACTCAAGAGGTGATCAACAAGGTCAGGAACACAATCAACATGGACAAAACTGATCCCAACATAGCAACAGCAGTGGCTGAGTTGAGAGAAACTTCCAACTCTTGGGTGGCTAAGTACCGGAGAGAGAAAACCCTACTTGGAAGGTTATCTTTCCGGGACATGTACTCGGCTTTGAACGCTGTCTCCGGCCACTATGTTAATTTTGGTCCCACTTCTCCGATTCCGGCTAAAAGGAAGACCAGAATATTAGAAGAGATGGACTCTGCGGAGAAGGCCTTGTTGAGGGGCAGATAGAGAGCATGCAATGGATCATATATATCATATCAACTGTTGTTATTACAATTATTTTTGATATATATATGTTGTCAGGAGGTTTGTGATGGGTTTGACAATATGACATAATGAGGTTTGTGTTTTCTGAATGCATAAGCATAATGATATATTTATTTGAAGGATTTAACTGATGTTAGAGACATTTAACTAGTACTGAATTTAGTGTTCTAATTATGCCAGTTTGTGATATTATTACATGTGCACATGGGTTGAATAATGTGGTCTGCTTGAATTGAGAAAATAATGGGAAAATGAGTGGAACAATTTGATAAAAAAAGAAACTATAATATTGGAAGAAATGTGGAATTATCAAGTCATGATTGATAGAGAATGATTTGGGCATGATCCCTGTCTCATTTCTCGCGGTGTTGCTCATCCTAATGCTAACTTGACTCATGTACAAAATAATGTTTCCCAACTCATCATTGTTGTATCGTGTTAGAAAATGGACACTCAAAATTCACGGTATGTAGATATGTACTTGATTGCTTGGCGCCGTTGCGTGCAAACGAACAAGAGCAACTCAAACTACAACGATTAATTTCTTATAATTCTTCACGGTTCTAGCATTAGGATTATATTTATGATCTACAAACTAGGCATAAAATACTATACCGGCGAGGCTATAGTTGTGTGAGTGCCCTTGTACGATTGATAAACATCTCTACAGGACTCTTCGAATTGAAGATCTTTCTCAATGACAACAATGTTCCAGTCAGTTGTCAAATTTTTAAAGAAGTAATGTTGGAATACACTACATAATGTCAACTGGATATCAGTAGGACATAACATGTCAATAGAAACTGGTTTGATTAGTTAGTAACTACTACTGATTGTGAATTGGTGTTGATTGTGTTGTTAATACTAGCCAAAGGAAGTTAATATAGAGGGTTAGGTTCCCCCATTCTAATAAAGGTTATGGGGCATAAATGCATAATTTTCCATTCTCTTTTGTACAATCTTATTCTTATAACAACTTTGTAACTGTTTCTAAGGGGAGTGGGGATGGTCACTAGTGATAGAATTCCATCACTCACAAGCATCCAATCAACTCCCGCTATGTCATCAGCCACTATTTTATCACTCACAAACATTTTGTAGTGGCGGTGGTCATCACTAGTGATGGAATTCCATCCATCACTCACAAATTTTTTTAATTTTTATTTTAAAATTAGAAATTAACAATAAAACACTAAAATTATAAATTTCATTAAAATTAAAACATACTAGTTCAATTTAACATACTAGAAATATTTTAGGTTACAATTTAAAAAAAAATACTAAAAAAACTCTACTCCTCGTCCGACACATGAAACTCCAAACCTAAAGAACCTACTAGTTCGATTAAATCGTATCTCAACCGAAAGTGAGTTTCTTCATCACGCAAGTCTTGTTGGATATTTTGTGGAACTTGAACTTGTGTAGGAGGATCCGACACCCAATCCGGAGATATTGCACGTCCGTCTTCTTTGATTATCATATTGTGCAATATGATACATGCATATACTATGCTATGTATGACTTTCTTGTTCATCGCACGAACCGGTCGGTGTAGTATAACCCATCTACCCTTTAAAACACCAAAAGCCCTCTCAACATCTTTTCTTGCCGATTCTTACAATTTTTTTAACACGGTTTATTCAGCTTCGACAGGAATTGAAGGAGCTTTCACAAAAACAGACCATGATGGGTAGATACCATCCACAAGAAAGAAGCATCGTCTGTAATATCGTCCGTTAACATAGAATGGAGAGAAGGGTGCGGTACCATCCGTTACGGTTTGAAACAACGGCGACGTGTGCAACACATTGATGTCGTTGTTTAAACCTGGAACACCGAAATATGAATGCCAAATCCATAAATCATTCGACGCCACCGCTTCTAGTATGATGGTTGGTCTTTTGATGTCACCCCTAACATACGCCCCTCGCAACTCTCTTGGACAATTTTTCCACTCGATATGTGTACAATCGATGCTACTGAGCATCCCTGGAAAATGCCATCTAGCCTCATGTCGTGTCTCGTCGGTTTACGTAAAAACTCTTTAACATACAACTTATTGACCGCGTTGCAAAAAAATTGCAGACATTCACGGGAAGTTCTGGACGCCATAGCTAGGTATTCATCATATTGATCGGGAGGGTTACCTGTCGCTAGTTGGCGAATGGCGGAAATGCATTTTTGTATCGCCGTGAAACTTGGTTTACCCCTCGCATCGTAACCTTCTTGAAACTATTCCTCGCTTGCTTCGATGTCTCCAACAATCTTTAAAAATAATTCTTTTGGTAAACGAAACCGATCTCTAAACGTTTCGGCATTGTAGAGCGGATTCTCCACAAAATAATTGTTCATTAACACTTCGTTGGCACATATACGATCACGGTCTATCATCTTCTTCTTTGGGCGGAACGAACTAGTATCAAGTTCGTTATACACCGACACAAAATATTTTAGCGTCTCATTGTTGGAAGACGACTCGGTATCGGTATCGCTATCGCTATCCATCGGAAACGTCAAATCCGTAGAAAACTCCATTTGAGAAAGATGTAGATTGTGTTAAATGTGTTTGTGTTTTGGTGTGGGTGAAATGGTTTAAAATGGAGAAGTATATATAAAAGGCTTAAAGGGTTTTTTTTTTTTAATTAAGTTTACCGTTGAAAACCGGTCGAAAATGGAAGCCAACGTTCAAATTCAATCAATGTTCAACGCGTGATATTCTCCACGCGTTAACTTTTCCACGCGTGGTGGATATGGTGGCGGCGGTGTACCTGTAGTGTTTCACGCGTGATGGGGGTGCCATCACGGACCACCCCCAGTCCCCTAAGTGAGAGTCAGTTTGATTAAGTATATCTACATGGATAAAGAATGGTTAAGATAACGGTGATTACTGTTGATCTCGTTTTGGCTCATAACTGTTTGATTATTTTCAATAAAGAGGTGTTCGTTCTTGCAAGTCAATTTCTTCTTGGTATATTTTGTTCTTTAGAGTTATAAGTGAATCGACTGAGACCCACTTTTAACAAGTAACATCTCAAATGGATGCGTTTCCATCTACTATGAACACCAGATTCTCTCACTAATAAATGACACTCTAGCTAATTGTCATAAATAAGGTCCAAACAATATTTCTGAGACATGACATGAGATTTACAAATGAATCAGAAGCTTTCAAGGAATGGAAAAACAAAGCATTATTGTGTGAATTTCATAGCATGAAGCATCTAAAGAATGCTGATAAATGTGCTATGGATCTGAGGATCGAAAAAGGTGTGATGAGATACCTAGGAGGGCTTAAAGTACTCATTACGTTCAGCAATGCAAAAGATATGGAACCGTTAGCATGCAAGAAAGATGAACGTTGGAAGGAATGGTTTCACACAATGGGGGTATGGAAAGGCCAGTTATTACCATACCAGAGAATAGCATGGTTAAAGATTCGAGGGGTACCAATTCAGCTATGGATGGGTGAAGTTATGAACGTAATTGCAGGGAAATATGGAAGAGTTGTCCAAAGCTCGGAAGCAGATAAGTTTGATTTAAACTTACAATTTGACGTGGTAGGTATAGTGGTCGATCATGGCTCCTGTATTAACGAAACATTTCAATTACAATGGAAGGAACAATCATGCAAAGTATGGGTGTCGGAAATCGAGAAAGGATGGATCCTTAAATGTATCACTAGCAGGAGAACAATCGTTAGTGAGTTAAGAAAGATAGCAGATGAAAATAATCTTTACGATAATGAAGATGATGAGTTCGATAACTCTCCAAACAGCCCACCGGAAAAAATGGTGATTGACAAGAAGAATAACTCGCCGGAAAAGAGGGAAGATCAAACGCCGGAAGTTCTGGCAGTGGAGGAGACAAACGAAAGGTTAAACGATCAAACGGAAGCGGAAAAGATTGACGGCGCAAATCCCATGGAAAACGATGTTTTAATTAATATGGGAGGTGTTTCCAATGTGCCAGGAATAAACGAACAGACAATGTTGGGGGAACAAAGTCAAGGCGGTGGGGACAACCAAGGTATTAATGTTGGGCCAGAAATACGTGGGCCAGTTAATACACAATCTGTTGGGCCATCGAAAACCCAACCGAAAAAAAGAAAGAGGAATAGTCTCGCAAAAATGAAGGCCCAAACTCTAAAACCCAACTCTAAAATCAACAAAGGGAAGGTTCCAGATTTGAACGTGGAGGTGCCAGATGTATCTACATTACATCACCGTCAGAAATTTCCAATAAAAATTAAAAGAAAAAGTAGGAAGAATGTGAGGCTACAGGATATCTATGAAGAAATATTTAATGATGGTGTAGGTGGTTCGGTACCGGAAGATGGATTCAACTCCGACTGGGAGGTGGACTCGAGGTCAGGGGAAACTTTGGTTGATGACACACAGGATGTAGAAGATTTACCGGTAAATCATTAGCAGCAACTGGAAGTAGAAAATGAGATCAGTAAGACGAAGGAAATTGGGAAAAGTATTCAAATAGAACTCGAAGGAAAGGAAGACTTAGTCAGGAAAGCGATCGAGGAAGAACAGGTGGAAGTGGGTCTACAATGAATTTTGGGACTTACAATATTAAAGGGGCAGGAGGGGTGGGGAAAGCTAAGGCAGTAAGAGGGTTGATATCTAAGTTTGGGTTAAACTTTATAGCGATCCAGGAAACACAGTTCAGCGAGTTACCGGAAAGAATAATCAGAAGATTTTGAGATAACACAGCAGTGGATTATGTAAAGGTGAACGCAAACGGGAGATCTGGGGGTCTGATATCGATGTGGAGTACAGGAACTTTCAAAAAAGAAATGGAGGTGACTAAGCAAAACTTTATATTAGTAAGAGGTAAAGTAACAGGAGAACAAGAAGATATGGTGGTGGTAAATGTCTATGCTTCAACAAATCAAAGCAGTAGAAGACAGTTATGGAACGAATTACTGGAGCTGAAGCAATCAGTTCAAGGAAGATGGATTCTACTAGGAGATTTCAACGAGGTACGTTATCCTGAGGATAGATTTAACTCCCACTTTGATGCGGGGGGAGCATTATGTTTTAACAACTTCATTATGAATGCCGGGTTACAAGAATATAATATGGGTGGAAAGAGATTCACATATATGTCAGGAGACGGTAGAAATCTAAGTAAAATCGATAGAGTTCTAGTTTGTGGGGAGTTTATTATGAGATGGCCGGACGCAACTTTGCTGGCTCTAAACAGAGACGTGTCGGATCATTGCCCCTTGGTATTAACAACAATAGCTAATAGTTTTGGACCAACCCCTTTTCGGGTATTCCATAGCTGGATGGAGGCCAACGGTTTTGACGAAGCAATTAAAAAGGGGTTAGATGTGCCCTGTGAATCAATATTCAAAGATGAGTGTATGGCGATCAAACTCAAAGCTATAAAGGAAGAATTGAAAAAGTGGAGAAGTAGTGAGAAAGCGAAAGAAGAAGAACAGTTGGCTATTGCTAACGAAAACATCCAGAAATTAGAGTCAGTGGCGGAGTCGAGGTCGCTCACTGAACAGGAAATCGGAAGCTGGCAAGAGTACAAGAAAGCGGTAAAAGAGTGGCAGATGGTAAAAACAAAGGACCTGATTCAACAATCAAGAATAAAATGGATTGCTTTGGGTGACGAGAATTCGACGTTTTTTCACGCAGTGGTAAATAGTCACAAGGTTAGGAATAAGGTGAACGGGCTATGGATTGATGGGGTTTGGGTCACAGAAGCTAATGTAATTAAGGAGAGTTTTAAGCTAGCTTTTAAGGAGAAGTTTAAAGAACCGATTCACTCAAGACCAAGATTAGGTATGGGATGTTTTAAGAGATTGACGGACAATGAGAGCTCAAAACTCATAGAACAATTTAAGGAAGAGGAAGTAAGAAAAGCAGTTTGGGAGTGTGGCGGAGACAAGGCCCCGGGTCCTGATGGAATAACTTTTTCAGTAATTAAAAAATATTGGGAAGAGTTGAAGCCGACGATTATGGGAGTGATGCAACATTTTTTTGTACATGGCTCGATTCATCATTCTTGTAGCTCATCATTTATTGCTCTTATCCCAAAGGTAAATGACCCGCTAGTGTTTTCCGATTTTCGCCCCATCTCGCTAATTGGGGTAGTAAACAAAATTATATCAAAGGTGCTGGCTAACCGGGTAAAACTAGTTTTAAATAGCGTTGTCTCAAACTCTCAATCGGCTTTTATATCGGGCAGAAACATTATAGATGGGCCGCTTATAATTAATGAAGTGGTTGGGTGGGCGAAAAAAATGAAAAAAGAAATTTTTGTGTTCAAGGCGGATATCGAAAAGGCCTATGATACGTTAAATTGGAAATTCCTTATTTCTGTTTTAACACATATGGGTTTCCCGTCGAAGTGGAAAAATTGGGTAATGGGACTACTTTATTGTGGGAGAGGTTCAATTTTAATAAACGGGGCACCAACCGGTGAGTTCCAATACAAAAGAGGGTTGCGGCAAGGGGATCCTCTTTCCCCGTTTCTCTTTATAATGGCGATGGAGGCACTGCATGTAATGATGGTAAATGCCGAAGCATCGGGGTTATTCGCGGGAGTAAAGTTACCAAGGAACGAAATAACAATAACCCACCTATTATTTGCGGATGACTCTATTTTCGTGGGAGAATGGGAAGATAGTAACATACAAAATTTGAGACGGATACTAAGATGTTTTTACCTAGTATCCGGATTAAAAGTTAACCCAAAGAAAAGTCAGATCTTCGGGATAGGGGTTGGCGAAGAAGAGATTATCTCTAAGGCGAATAGCTTTGGGTTCAAGCCGGGTAAATTTCCATTCACGTATCTGGGATTGAAGGTAGGAGCAAACATGAACCGAATCCAAAACTGGAAGGAAGTAATAGATACTTTCAACAGGAGGTTATCAAATTGGAAAGCAAAGTTGTTATCTTTCGCGGGAAGGGCTATTTTGGTGAAATCGGTACTCGGTTCGTTACCTAACTATTTTCTTTCATTGTATAAGTGCCCGATTGCAGTAATAAAAATCTTAGAAGGTATTAGGAGAAAATTCCTTTGGGGGGGTAATAGTACGAACAGAAAAATGAGGTGGATAAAATGGGAAAAGATCGTAGCATCTAAAAAGTTTGGGGGGCTGGGTATAGGAAGTATTAGAGATTTAAACCTAGCGTTATTGGTTAAATGGTGGTGGCGGCTAAAATCGGAACCGCAACAGCTATGGGCTAAAGTTATAGGTTCAATCCATAAAAACAAAAAAAAAGAATCACAGTTGTACCTTTGAAAGCTGAGTACACAGGGGCTTGGAAAACGATAGTGGAAGTTAGAAAAGACATGATGAAAAGGGGGGTAATAATCGAAAAGAATCTCACAAGCAAAGTTGGCGTCGGGGATAAAACTATATTCTGGATTGACGTATGGCTTGGCGAAGTGTCGTTAAGAGAAAGGTTTCCTTTGCTTTACGATATAGTAAAAAACAAAAGAGCCAAAGTAGAAGCGTGCTACAAACGAACTAACGGGGGTATCATATGGGATTGGGCTTGGTCGAGAATCCCAGCAACAGAAGACGAAAGGCTACAAGCTGCTGAATTAATGGTTTTATTACAACAGTTCCGGGTGACGGAAGATAGTGACAGATGGGTTTGGTGCGGGGATAAAGAAATGGGTTTCTCGGTGAAAAGCGTTCGAAATACACTGGAAAAAGACATAAATTTAAATGTAGTAGCGGATAATTACTTTTGGAACAATTGGGCTGCACAAAAATGCAGTATGTTTGTTTGGAGAGCTTTGAAAGGGAGGATACCGACGGCAACTCAGCTAAGAGATAGAGGAGTTCCGATTGCATCTGATTTATGTAGAATGTGTGACCGTCATCAAGAGACATCGGACCACGTCCTAGTCAACTGCAGAGAGGTAAAAGAAGTCTGGAATCAAATCGGATCATGGGTCAAAGCTTCTTCAATCGTGCAGCAGGAGACTCTAGGGGAGATTTTCAACGTAATCGAAGAGCAAAGCTGGCCGAAGAAAAGGAAAAAGGCAGTACACGCTATTTTCGTATTGACAACATGGTTCATATGGAAGAAACGGAACGAAAAGGTATTTCAAGGGAGAAACGGTGAGTTGTTCAAAATAATAGAAGAAATAAAAGAAGAATCATTTTTATGGTTGAAACACAAATCAAAGGTACAAATACCTTCTTGGGAGAGCTGGGTGTATTTTTCTTGGTATGGTTAGTTGAAGTATTTATGTTCTGCAAGATGTCGTTTGTGTGATTCTGTTTAAGTTTAATCTTGATGTACTGTTTGGCTTTCATAGCACCTTGCTATGGGCCGGTTTTGTTTTGATGAATAAAGTTCCGTGTTGCTATTCAAAAAAATATATATATATATATCACTTTATGTTTTATCCCTCAATAGGGATCATTAAAATCTAAACAAACACACATAAGTATTCTAATTAACATGATATGTCAAAAACATGTTCATGAAGCTCAATTATACTCTTTGTTTTAGGGTTAATGTGAGTGTCCCGGTTTGATTCTCCATTTTATGTTGCTGAAGAGTGAAGACCCTCTCTTTTGTAATGTCGTATTGCAATTGAGTGAATTGTAGCGTTGAAGAGTAATAAGGTAATCATGAAGTGAAGTCGTGTTAGGATTTTGTCAAGATTTTTTTGCATTATTAAAGCTTTGGATGATTTGAGAAAATGAGGTGTACAGATAATAATAGTAAGGAACATTAATTAAGGTACCTAACCAGCGCAATCAGTGTTAATTGATAGGATATGTGATGTTTATGTGTTGCACATGATTCAAGAAATTTACCTCCGCTTCATTCTTCCATAAATTACATGTAATCTTTGTAAAAAGATATCAGTTTAAACCAAACAATTATGACTCTTTTTATTTTTCCTAAAGAAACTGTCTTGATTGAGAATTTCTTCAATTTAATTCCAAACTTATTAACCAAACAAGTAAACAACCGTGATTAATAACGATTTTATTCTTAGAAACGCCAACTCATTATTCAATTACACCCTTTAAACCCATGATCCTATGGTCTAGTGGCATCGATGAAATGTTCGTGCTGGGTATATAAAATCACGTAAAGGGTTTTCAAAATCAGGCACCTTTTGAAAACTATAGCAATAGGCTACTCGAATTAAAGAGAATGAAATGTTCGTTATTACGGTGTAATTTAAAAAAAAATATTAACGTATGAAAATGTTATAGTCGTTTGAATTTCAAAGGGAGAAGTTGTTCACTTGGGAAAGGACAAGAATACCCTTCTTGTCCAATTACACTTGTCCTTCTCTAATTTTCATGTACCCTACTTCAATCGATTGAACTTAGGGGAGTCGGGGTGGTCCGTGATGGCCACCCCATCACTCGTTTTTTTTTTTGGAACACCGCCGCCACCATATCCACCACGCGTGGATAATATAATGCGTTGAACTAGTCACGCGTTGAACATTGATTGAATTTGAACGTTGGCTTCATTTTCGACCGTTTTTCAACGGTAAACTTAATTAAAAAAACAACCATTTAAACCTTTTATATACTTCTCCATTTTAAACCATTTCACCCACACCAAAACACAAACACATTTCACACAATCTACATCTTTCTCAAATAGATTTTCCTACGGATTCGACGTTTCCGATGGATAGCGATACCGAGTCGTCTTCCGACAATGAGACGCTAAAATATTTTGTGTCGGTATATATTGCACAATATGATAATCAAAGAAGACGGACGTGCAATATCTCCGGATTGGGTGCCGGATCCTCCTACACAAGTTCAAGTTCCACAAAATATCCAACAAGACTTGCATGATGAAGAAACTCACTTTCGGTTGAGATACGATTTAATCGAACTAGTAGGTTCTTTAGGTTTGGAATTTCATGAGTCGGACGAGGAGTAGAGTTTTTTTAGTATTTTTTTTAAATTGTAGCCTAAAATATTTCTAATATGTTAAATTGAACTAGTATGTTTTAATTTTAATGAAATTTATAATTTTAGTGTTTTATTGTTAATTTTTAATTTTAAAATAAAAATTTAAAAAATTTGTGAGTGATGGAATTCCATCGCTAGTGATGACCACCACCACTACAAAATGTTTGTGAGTGATAGAATAGTGGTTGATTACATGACAGGAGTTGATTGGATGCTTGTGAGTGATAGAATTCTATCACTAGTGACCACCCCCACTCCCCTTATATACATCTTCAGTGAATGATAATTGATCGAAAACGAGCAACATGTGGAATGAAAACAATGGTGACATATGAATTTGAAGTCTTTGTATTAAAATTGAAACTGAGCGGACACGAGGAAAACAGAGCTGCTCAGTTGTAAACCAAGCTAGTTTGAGCAACATTTTCTGCTCGTTTCCTAAAACTCGAATAAAGTCGAGCCATTCGGTTCCAAGTGCAAAGCACGAGCATACTACTAAGCCTACACCATTCTACTAAGCCTTATAGACCTATCTTTCAATTGAATATATATATATATATATATATATATATATATAGGTAGAGGATCTTGTACATTAATCCAGAAGTGTGAGAAGTGTATTATAATACTATATATAACACTATATAACACCATATAAACACCATATAACACTATGTAACACCATATAACACTATGTAATACTATATAACAAATATAACACTATATTTTGTCTGATAGCATGTCTATGATAAATGTATAGTGTTATATATTGTTATATAGTGTTATATTGTGTTACATTGTGTTATATGGTGTTACATAGTGTTATACGGTGTTTATATGGTGTTATATAGTGTTATAATATACTTCTCACACTTCTGGATTAATGTACAGGATCCCTATCCTATAGTGTTATATATTGTTATATAGTGTTACATAGTGTTATATGGTGTTACATAGTGTTATACGGTGTTTATATGGTGTTATATAGTGTTACTAGGTTATCACCCGGGATTGCTTCCCGCGAGAAAGTTATTTATATTAATTTTTAATGATCGATATATTAACAAAATAATACAAACATATTGACATATTATATAAATCACTTTCAAAATGTTGCTTGGTTTTAAAAGGCATGAGGCGCTACCGTGCGTTTTGATTCCAAAAGCCAATGCATATTAACTATAAAAAAACATCAACACCATGAGTATTATATTACAAAATGCAAGATATCCTCAATTTACTGGTTAGTCCAATCCATTTGCCAAAACCTACAAAAATTACTCACTTTAGTGTTAACAATTCAACAATAGAAGGAAAACGACACACCAAACTCTTCAGAAAAAACACAAAACCAACAACTGAAGAAAAATGATACACTAAATGCTTTAGGAGAACACAAATTTTTCATTCACGCATATATACAAACAGCTGGTGTGCACGTTATAATCCAATCCATCAAAGGCCAAAATAGGATAAATAAAGTCTCCATAACAGTAGGAAACTCGTCCTCTTCATCTATAAACTTGCCACCGGTAGCAGCTTCCAATGGCTAAGACGAATGGGCTGCTCTGATGATAACAAACTTACAGTTAAGGTAACATATAGGCCTTTCAAATGATAATGTAGTGTAAATACCTTAAAAATACCATCATATACCTGGTGTAGAGTGCAAAAAAACTTTTATAGCAAAATGAAGCCCTTGTAGATCATCATTTTTGTTCCAGGCCTTTCCAAACTTAGGCTTTGCGTCTGACTGTCTGAGGGTCGCCAAATACCTTCTCGACCAATTATTAAAGCACCAAACAAAACTTTAGAACCAAAGTTAAAATAAAGCATTTTATTTAATTTTAAAGAAGGTACATTATTATTTTAAAAATGTAGTTTGCACATATTTATTGCATCAATTATTAAAAAAAACAAAGGAAATGGTGATGGATTAATCCAACTCAATTGCTTACAGAATCAAAAACAAGAAAACGACAAAGAAAGCTTTGCAGGGTTGATCAACCAACCTGACCTGTGTTGACCTACGGATATGTAATCTGTGATGATGTATACTCTTTCGGTTCATGTAATTTGCGAAGAGAAAGCTAGGTTTAGATCTTTGTGATCTAAACCAGCTTGTAGATGATGTATACTTTTTCGGTTTATGTAATCTGTGATGACTGATTCAATAATAAAGGGTTTCATCTTCTACATCTTTCTATCTTTTATGTTTTTGATGTTTCACGTCATGAATCAAGTGCAATGTTGATGTTCGTCATCGATCCACTGCTTTAACAAAAACACTATCATAAAACACCCAAAACCCACAAATAATAAAGTGGATATTACTAAAATACTATATTTGAACCCTTACAATCCATAAAAACTTAAAACACACCATCATACAATTTTATATATATATAGTGTGAGGTTCATTGGGGAACATTAAAAAAGTGGGGAACAGTGGGGAACCGACTCAAACGAACTCTGATTGGACTCATTCCACCGGCGTTCGAACCGTCTCGTCGAACCCTAACTAGGATCTCTTAACCCTAAACCCAAAATCATAACCCCTAAACCCTAAATATATTAGGGTTTAGCTTTAAGGTAGTGTTTGGTATGCAGGAATGAGAGGTGGAATGGAATGGATGATTACTAGGGAATGAAGAAAAGGGTGTTTGGTTGGTCAATGGAATGGAATCACCCATTCCAAAATGCATTCCATTACCTCAAAATCATTCCTTCCACCCCCCATGTTTTTTTTCCATTCCATCCCCTCTTGCACCATTCATCAACAACACCAAAAACCCACCACCTTCGCCACAACCCACCACTACCACCACCCACCACCGACGCCATCGCCGCCACCTGCCACCACCTCACCCCGACAGCCACCGTCGCCGCCGCCACCCACTCGTCACCGTTATCACCCACAGCTGCGACCAACCGCTAACGATACTCACCGCCGCCGCCCACCACCATCGTCAACGCCACCTGTAACGCCCCGCGTTTTCAAACTTTCTACATTTAGAAACCATTATTTGAAATTCTGTTTTTGGAAGCTTTGCAACCTTGGATTCTTCGTTTCGTTATAACCATTGTAATTCGAGACTTAACTCGTAATGAAACTTGTATCTTATTTCAAATCATACCTTATACAACCATACATTCATACTCGTGGAACGTGACTCGTGATACTTGCGAACATATGTTAAACCTACCATTTCGTGACTTACATAATTCGTACAATACTTATACTTAATCTTATTCGTTTTGGTACTTATGCAACTTTTAGAACATGTTACATATGCCTAGGAACCTTAAATAAGTCACAAAACCCGTCCTAAATAACATTTGAACTTGTTGCAAAACATTAAAAAACAAAAAAAATAAATTTTTTGTGTTCTGCCATGGCCTACGGACCGTAAGCCACCACCCTTACGGTCCGTAAGGGATGCTGGGCGGGCAGAATGTGTTTCCTCCGCGATTTTGCACGAAATCCCATGTTTCTTTCTCCTCTAATCAGCTCTAAACCACCTCTAAACACCTCCAATCAACCCTAAACTCATCCCCTATAAATACCCATCTTCTCCAAGCCGTTCTACACTTTTAACAATCACAAATCTCTCCAAAATCACTCTCAAGTTCTTGCAAAATTCTGAAATTCGGACAGATTCATACCTTCATACAAAAGTGAGCATAACTTGCTCAAAACTCAACCAAATTACTTGATTTTTCTTCCTACTTTCTTGGATAATCATGGGGTTTGATTCCTTGATCTCTCCTTGGAGAAATCAGACCTGGAATTGCCCTAAAAATGTCCACAAACTTTCTGTTGTGTTTTAAGTTCTTTCAAAACTTGCTTAAACTTATCAAACTTGAGTCTAACTCGTCTCAAACCTATGTCCTAATGCTTACAACCATTCTTGTGGTTGGTTAAGCTTAAAAACAAGGTTGAGACATACAAAATCAGAGGTTAAAACCTCAAATAAATTATGTTTTGATTAGGGTTTTTGACCCACAAGTCATGTTCAAGTTGCAAACTTGATGTAGGAGTGATTATGGAACAACTTGGGTTTTTCCAACATAAAATCCCCACATGATTTGATGATTTCTCATAGCTTAGATTATTTACATTCTTGTACTAGTTCTAGTTCATGCCCCTCCTTGTTTGTTGTTACAACAAGTGTAGTGGTGAACATATACGAGGTGCCTAAATGGAAGCTTGTTCTTCCTACCTCTTACATGACTTCTATGACACATTTTGAGGTACCTAAATGAAGATGTAATCTTCTACCTCATGCTTGAAATACTTGAACATTTAGACTTAATACTATATACTATACTACCTAAATAATATTTATGTACATTCGAACCCTTGATGTTGAATTCATGTTCAATTGTCAAAGTAGTAGAACACCATCTAAGACCTAAACCTTGTTATGATTCTTATGAGTGTCAACTCATGAAAACATTATTATAACCCTTGTGGTTACCAAGTGTCATACAAGTGTTATGTGTTGAAGACGATTATTTTCACATGTTATTTTCATATTGTTTTATTCCGAATCTCAACGCTAAGCATACTTGAACTTTAACCCTTATACATTAGGACTCTAAATCTCTATTCGTCAACAATTGGATAATCGGAAAGCATATGCAAACTTTGTGAGTACACTCGACCCATTTACATTTTAAACCACTTTTGGGTTGCAACATGTTACCATACAAAAATTACACTTACACACACTTAAACATACTTTGTGAACTCAATCCATTACACATGCTACTTGTTATGCTAGATAATACATGCTTCATGCCATTACTATGTTATACCCTCGCTTAACAATTATAGCGCTATAGGAGTAGCACACCACCCGACGGGGGATTGTTAAGTCATTATACTATACGGTCTCGTCACTTTTGTGGCGAGGGATGCTAAATACTAGTGGACACTTTGGGTTTACACGTAATGATATGCATGCTAGTTACTTTGCTTACAAATTGACATGTGGATTCGAGTAAAATGCTTTTATACTTATGCTATACTTATTCAAACCTGGTGTACTCGCCTTTGCTTTTGCATTGAACTTTATTAAAACATGTTGCAGATTTAGCGATGATGTTGATGATGCATGGAATCTAGTAGGATGCTTAGATACACACTTTAAATTTTGTATTGTATTTCATTATTCATGTTGTACTTGTTTCAAACTCTTGTAATTGATTTCTTAGAAATGAAATGAAATTTACTTTTTAAATACTTGTCACGATTATTAGTGTTATGATGTCTCGAGCAATCTTCACACTTCGTCTCATCCCGATGTTTCCGCCATTGGTTGGGGTGTGACAGATTGGTATCAGAGCCATAACTATAGGGAATTAGGAAAAGTAGGAATGCTTTTACCTAGTCTATAGTTTTAGAGCCTTATTCGTATGTTTTACTTGAACTACTACATGATACTTTATTTGTTTCTTATTTATGCTCTTTTAAACATGTATATCACTCGTGGGTTATATTCGACATTTTATTCTTATGCATTAATGTTTGTCTTATTATGTGTTAATACTTGTTTCGTTGTTCGATTCTTCACGTGTTATTCTTGACCTATTTCTCTATGTGTTAATACTTGATTTATCATTTCATTATTTATATACCATTCTTGATATGCCTTCTTACGTGTTTTTACTTGTTTGCGTATTCCTTTGACATACATACATATACATATATGCACATGTGCATAGTTTTACAAAATGTGTTATTATGCACACGTCCGTAATTTGTCATATTATGTTATTGATGTATTTAACAGTTATTAAGGTATTTAACGTTTTTTGAATATGTTAATTGTAGATCATTAATGGAAAAAAAATTGGAAAAAAAATAAAGAAAGTCACATTTGTATTAAAATCAAGAGATGAAGGATCGTCAAAAATGCCAGACGCGGACGCATACGCAGGCGCAGTCGCAACGAAAGAGAATACGAGTAATAAACAAAAAGGTTATATCATGTTGATTATTTATAATTATTATTTTGATTGATCAGTAATTAAATATGTTTTTATGCACATGTGCTTCATTGTATTAATGTTTTTTTGGTTGATAGTATAATTTGTATAAACATGTTAAGTTTATAAATGCAGATGTGCAAAAAGTGAGGAAGGATGTGCACAAGGACATTAATAGGATGATTAACAAGCGGAAACAAGAGGAAAAAACAAATGAAGGTGTTGTTGAAGTTCGCACGACAAAGAATAGAAGGTTATCAACATTAAAAGCAAATAGTGACAAAGATGTCAATAAGGCAGATAACACTGTTGTTGATGGTATGTGTTATTTAAATTTTTTTAATTAAGTTTTAAGATGCACATGTCATTAGTATGTAAGAACATCTCATAACATGTGTTATTGTGTTTGCACATGTGCATATAACGTGTGGACAAACAGGTTCAATGAAAGGGGGGATATCATCAAAAAGAGTTAAAAAACTAGCAAAAAAATCAACATCGCCAGTAGTTAAAACAATCGCAAAAAAGACAAAGAGTAAAGAAATTGTTAAGGGACAAAATGTAAAAAAATTGGTAGAAATGTCAACTGGAAATCTATACGGACACGTTTGTCGCCACATCAAATGTTGATGGGGTTGGGCGCAATGTCTAAAAAACAGAAGGTTGTAGTTAAAAAAAATGGGGTTTGGTAGTGTTTTGAATCTTAAAACGGGCAGCTTGCCATCAAAATTGTCACATTTTGTGGTGGATAAGTTTAGAGGGAAAGAGATGGTCATTAAATTAGATGCTGGTAACATAAAGGTGGACGAGGATGTAATCAGTGGGTTGTTGGGGTTAAAGAACAAGGGGGTTGTTTTGAACTATCAACGGAAAGAGAAAACGAAAGGAAAAAAGAAGGACAAAACAAAGAAAGACGAAAAGAAGGAAGAAACGAAGGAACATAATGAGGAACAGGATGAAGAAGAAGAACAATATGAAGAAGAAGAAGAAGAACAAGATGGGGACAAAAAATGTGGGACATGCGCTAAGTGGACCCAGTTGTATGAAGGGCGTGCAATTACACCAAGAAGGATAGTCGAAAGAATAATAGATAATCAAGATGAAGACGGAATATTCTTCAAATATGACTTTTTGGCATTATTCATGAACACGATGGTGGAGATAAAGGACGGGACATGCGAAACCGATTTTCTCAAGTGTTTGGGTGAAGATATCGCTGTGGAAGACGTGAATTGGTGCAAATATATCTGTGACATGATCAAAATTAGCAAGGATGGGTGGAAACGGGATAATATGCCAATATATTTTAATGGAGTGCTCACAATTCTGGTGGTAAATTAATTGTTAGGTTTGTAAATTATATAAATTATTTGGTTTATTGTATAACATAATACCTTTTTATTTTTATTTTTTTTGTATTATTTTTTTTAAAGTTTGTCACGTATGTTATAGTGCACATGTGCAGATGATTTATGCGGACCGAACAGTATGTGGAGATATCAATTCGATTCGCACAATGAGTCCATTATCATTCTGGACAAAAGATATGTTGAGCAGGAGGCAAAACTATGAGATAAAAAATGGTGGGTTTGGAAAAGGCGTGTTACGGGAAGGGTATGTTGAGGATAAAGTTGCAAACAAGATGGATGAAATCGTGGAATATGGCAGAGAGAATGATGTAAGAGATATTGGCGGGAAGGGATACAAGAAGATGGCTGAAAATGAGGATATATGTGATGGCGAAAATCATTCAGTTTCATTTGAGGTATGTATTATTTATTCATTAGTATACTAAATGTGTATACTAATGTTAATTTGTTAGAAAATGCACATGTGCATAATTGGTGATAATAAATATAACATTTATGTTAGTTATAAATAAGTCAACTGTTAATGATTAATTTTTAAAAAAACTATTGATGATGTTTGTATACTATGTGCATAATTTGTGATGATCATATTAATGTTATGTATGAAAAATGCAAATGTGCATATTTGGTGTTGGGATTGAACCCTACCAGAGGAATAGATAATGTAAAGCCAAAACCAGGTCACAACAGTGGATTCATAATAAGCAGCAGTTTACATTAAGCTTTCCCCTTGAAAGTGATTTATAACAACTGATGGTCTTTATCCGCTGTTCAGATACAACTACTGCTGGTCCTTCAACTGCTGGTCAAAACCTGAAGTATCCAACACTGCTGGTCCTATCTACTGATGATAAAGCACTGCCCAGTCAAGGACTGATCAACCTTGAGTAAAGCACTGACATAAAGGGAGAGCAGCTCTTTAGTGAATTGTTTTATTTATGTATAGTCAGTGGTTAGGTTAGCAGTGTTTGTGTAAGGACAGTAGATACAGGTTGTTAGGCTGTTAGACGTCGCTTTCATGGTGACGTCAGCTGAGATACCTCAGTGGTTTGGTTTGCCTATAAATGTAACAGTACTCTGTACTGTTACATTTGATTGACTGAGCGGGTTCTTCTCCTCATGTCTAATCCTTTCATCTTGTGTGCAACCAACCTTGGGGCATCAGGCTGAGGGGGAGTTTAGTTTGTAAGCATATCTGTAATCTTTTGCTTTGATTTGTAAATCCTTTGACTCTATGAGAAGCAATTGTTTATCAATCTATTTTCTCCTTTGATTGTGTTTACAAAGTTTGTTTTCATTTCCGCTGCACTTTACATATTTCATATTCACAAATTGTTCAAAACATACAAACAAACACAATCTCAAGAGCCTCCGATCCTAACAATTGGTATCAGAGCCTGGACAGTCAAATTCGATCTAATAATCAATTTGACATAACAGTTTGGCTCAAAATTCATTGATACTAAGGTTGGTTGTATTTAGTTGGAAAAAAAAACAGAGTACCGAGTAAATCATGTTCAAAGTGGTTAATCAAAAACTCTGTAAATCAACCAAGATGTCATATGACACACAAATTTCACACAACAAGTAAATTCATGCACAAGACACTCATGGTTTCTAGATCTGAAAGCAATATCTGTTAAACCATGAGATTATTTTTATTTTCTAAATTGATTTAAACTGTTGATGTGTAATCTGTGATGTTTTCATTAAATACTAAAGTACAAACCTCAGATTAACAAAACCTATGTTCATAAAAACATTGTTGTTTTGTTAACACAAAAAGAGGGAAATTAAAACTTTAGTTATTTAGATCTTATGTGTTGAAAACAGGTTGAGTTCCTAAAAAGGACAAAATCAACTATGTTTAAATACATTAAGAAAACAGGGGTCAACATAGTCCATATCATATGTAATGTGAGATTGGGTGAAAAACTTGTGAAAACATGACCAAGTCTCTCAAAACATTACTGCAAAATGATTTTGGACTAATATTCACAGAAACTCTGAAGTGTGTTTATCTCAAAAACTTTTGAATTCAGAAGAAAAGGGAATAAACTTAAAACACTTAAGAGTCAAAGCTTGGGGTAATAATGGTCAATTAAGCAACTGTTTGTGCTCATTGGTTCAAGAAAGTTCAAGTGACATTAGTATTCCCAGTGATTGAACTTACAAAAGGACTAGACAAATTTTCAAAATCATCACATAGAAATTAGATCTACAACAGGATCCTCAAAACTCATGTGTCCATGTGTCCTCATGTTGCAATCAACTGACAAAGAAAATGGTACCAAAACAGTGGTCAAAATGTATTCCAAAAGTTTCCTATCACTGTTGTCAAACTACTGACCATTTTTCAAAAACTTGTGAGTGATGTGATTATATACTCTATTGAAGTTTTACCAGATCTTGTTGATACTATTCTTAGAAAATCCTTTAACCATTTTTTTTTTGTTGTGTTCAAAGGATTTTCTCGAATAACCAGGATATATTATTCATTTTTTTTTTGGAATAATATATTTGGAACTTATGCTTGTTTTTGTTGGCAATAGTTTCAGCTCCTGTCAGGATGTAATACCTTATTTTTGATGGTATTAGTGTCCTCATAAATGGGTCAAAAGGAAATGGTACATATGTTAAGATCATGTCATACTCAGGTTTGCTCCTAAATTTTCATCAAAAGTTGGTTGCTGACTTGCTTGAATTACTAGGGTACTCATGTGTTAATTGAATATTAAACGAAAATGAGTTGCCTTAGCAAAAAAGTTTTCATCATCTGGGGTACTAAACCACTGTCTTTCAAAATTGACATGTGGCAAAACCTTGATTGAAAAATTTTCAAAACTGTTGCTGAAACACTTGTCCTTCAGATCTGTACCATTTACCCTAACCACTGTTTTGTTCCAACATCTGATCTCTAAACACTGTCCACTGCTGAAAGTTAATCACTGATCTCTCATTTTCTTGAAAAGCACTGATGTTCAAAATCAGTGTCTTATTCACTGATATGCTATCCACTGATAGTAAAAATCATCCACTGCTCACAATTTTTACCGTTGTAACCACTGATGCTTGATACGTCAGTGGCTCTTAAAACAACTGTTCTCCATACTTCATCCATTTCATCAGTGTTTGACACGTGGTCAGTTTTTAGCCCTCAGATCAAAATAACCGCTGCCACATCAGCGATCATTTTTTTTTCCTAAATAAAACCCTGCCCTAAACCCCAAACAGGGTTTTACACTGTCGAATTGAATTCCAAAATTCTCTTCTCATAGCAGTTTCCAACCCTTCTTCTCAAAAACTTCAAAATCATTCTTCGTTCTTCTCTGCAAAAATGACAAAATCAAAGTCAAAATCAAAATCACAACCAAAACCAAAATCACCACCATCTTCAAAAGAGGTCGCTCAAACGGCCGAAGAACCCATCGAAATACCATACAAACAATCTCACAACTATCTGGGTTTACTCACAAAACCTACTGATAATCACACCTTTGACACCATCATTGATACATTATCTGCATCAAAGTACAAAACTTTGTTAACAGCAAATGCTCCCATCTATCTGCAAACCCAGAGAGAGTTTTGGAAAAAGGCGACGCTTGAAAAACAAGACGATAAAGTCATAGCCATTAACTCCTCGTTACAGGGTAAAGTGATTCAAATCACACCACAATCAATCTCCGAAGTCTTTAATCTTGACGATCAGGAAGGTAAAATTTCTTTTGATAAAGCCGAGATGAAAACTGATTTCGTAAAAAGGGGATATGCAGAAGAATCAAAGGTAAATACCTTACAAAAAGGTTATTTCCCTTCTGCACCTAGGTTTTTATTTCACACACTTCTGATGTGTGTTTCGAATAAAACAACATCGTTCAACGAAATACCATTAAAGATTCAATGCCTGGGATATGCTATTCTAAACAACAAAAACTACAACTACTCCCAGGAGATCTTTAATGACTTGATAAAAAATGTTGATAGCAAAGGATTTTTACTTTTTCCAAGATTTTTGAGTTATTATTTTGAACAAAAATTTGAAAAGGAAAATGTAAATTTGCTCAAACAAGGTGTTCATTGTCAAATAAAAAGCTTAACAAAAGAAACATTTTCAAGGATGATGGCACCTATAAAAACAAAAGCAGAGGTGCCTGAGCAGAATTTAGCAGTTACAACTGCTCCTCAGACATCTGCTGCTGAGCCCACTGCTCCAGGTGATCAAAGCAGCACAACCACTGCTTTGAAACCCACACCTGACATCACCAAAAAGACCAAAAGAAAAACATCCAGAAAACCCACCAAACCCAAAACAAAGGCAACTCTGGAAGATGAGATCCCAGAGGAAATGCCTGTGACAACACAAAAGTCACCACAAACCACTGCTGCTACTTCCTCACAGCAGTTGGAAGAAAGATCTCAACCCATGCCTAAAACTCCTCCTGCATCCTCACAAAAGGATCAGGTTGTAAGCACAGGGACACCACAATATGAAGCTCTGAATCCACTCGGATCCATCTTCCTCAGTCCTGATCCCAAGGACATGTCTCTTTCAACCCCCATACCCTCACCAATAATAATGCCACAATCCATGCTACCCTTGTTGCATGCAGCTGCTATAGCTCAGACACAAACCAGTTCCTCTCTATCACCTGTCACTGAGAGTATACCCCCACAGGTGACTGGGTCTGATGCTACTACTCCTGCTATCCCAGCAACAATTGAGGAGGTTACACCCCCTGAGTTACAAGTAACTCTCGGTGGTAGTTCAAGTGGAGCAGCAACTACAACTGGTGGATCAACAGATCCTCAGTTGGACAGTTGTTTCATAAGTAAGACTCCCTTGAAGGCAATTTCTTCCATGGCAACTTCGGTAACCACCAGTGAGTTGGATCTAACCACTGGTACCATCAAAGGTTTATCAAATGCTGAAGAAAGAAGTCCCCAGTACCAAGAACAAGGGGCATCAATGGGTGATTTTTGGGACTCTGTTCCTAAGTCACACATTGATATAACCACTGCTAGTGGGGATTCAGATGATCCCAGTAAAATGGGTGATGATTCAAGATATCAGGAATTGACGGGCAGAGTGGAAAAACTTGAAGAATCAGTTTCTGAAATAAAGGAGATGGTGCAAGAGATTTTAAAAGCTCAGAAAGCACAATCCAATGTTGTTCCTGCTCAAGCACCTGCTCCACAACAAGCACCTGCTGCAAATGAGCTTTGGAATATTTTCCAACCCATGCTTGAAAAACAGCAACAAATGGCTGATCAAAAGCATGCTATTCAAGTACAAATGTTGTCCAACATGATGGAATCAAGGTTCAAGGACACTCAAGCAGATATCAAGGCTATTAAGGCCAGTATCCAAACTGCCACTGGCAAGGCTCCTTCAACTTTACTATTCTTTGATGACACCCTTGCAGATAATGCCAAAAAGGGGGAGATAATGAAGCAAATAAAGAAGAAGGGAATAGAGCATGGCCTCTATATTGAACCTGAAAAAGAAAAGGAAAAAGAAAAGCAGGTCTCAAAACCTGTTAGCCAAACAGCTGATACAGCAGTAGTTTCAAAAACTGCTGTCAGTAGCCAAACAGCTGCCTTGTCATCAACACACACACTTCCAACACACACCACCACAACTACTGCTCTACCACCATCATCTACAATCACACCATCATTACTGCCTCCTGCCATAAAGCAGAAGACAGCAGATGTTACAACATCTGCTGTAATGACAACAGTGATTGAAACACCAGTTGTTTCAACCACTGTCAGTCAATCACTATCACAAACCACTGATCCACCCAAAACATCATCAGCCTTTCCTACATTAAAAAGGAGAAGGATTTTCACCCCTGATGATGAGTCACCACCACCATCACCACCATCAAAAATTACCTCACCACTTCCATCCCCTGCTCAAAAGCAGAAGACAACTGCTGACATATCAGCAGTTGTAATGACAACAGATGTTGAGACACCAGTTGCTTCAACAGCTGTTAGTCAGTCATCCACCACTGCTCTCACCCTTTCTACATCACAACCAAAGCTCTTCAACAGAAAAAGAAAGCCAATCCCTGTCGATGAGGGTACACATGATCCTAATGTTGCACAACATCCACTGGAACTTGAAGCTATCAAAAATGAGATGAGGCAATTCTACACAGAAGAAGATCCTTCAAAAAGAAGATTCTCCTCACTCATAGGCTACATGCCACCAGATGATATGGATGACTACCTCAAAATCAAGGCCAGGCAAGCTAAACTAAGAGCTAAATTTGAAAGTGAACGTGATCATTTAAGCGAAGATGGCATTGCTAAAAGACTGGAGTTCTACTTCACAAAAGTAAAGCAGATAGAATAATTTGCACAAGACCTAAACAAAGAAAAGGCTGATCAAAAGAAAGAATTAAGAAAACAATATCTAGTCTACATCATGAAAGAGAAATTCTATCCTGCTGAAGAACAACAGTTCAAAGAATGGCCAGTAGTAGCTCTTAAGCGTGAGGCAGAAAGGATTGAGAAGATTAAGAATGATCCTACGAAGAAGAGGAATGCTCCTAACTGGAGAAAATATGAAAAGCTCATTGCTGACTTAACTGCTGAATATAAGAGAAAGAAAAAGGAGCTGGTGGATGCGAAAATGGATACTGCTGCAGCCATATCAAAATGGTCAAAACAGCAGACCGATGAAGCCTATGAAAGGCTAAAGAAAAGAAAGATAATTGTTTCAAGCACCTCAAAGAAGCGAGAACACATGATGAAGCTTGAACAGAAAATTGAAAACCTCATGACAATGTTAAAATCAGCAGACAGTTCTACTCTTAAGTCAAACCAAGTTGAAGGCAAACAGCTGACTGAAGAAGAGGTAATAGAAAAGGAAGCAGAGTATCTCAAGGGCGCCATCTTGAAAATGGGTCTGAATGAAGACAGCTCATCAAAGCTTCAAAACCTTTTTAAGAAGGTATTAAACAAACCTGCGTCTCCAAACACTGCAAAAGACAAGACAGAAGTTGAAAGACAAGAACTTATTGAACAAGAAACTGCAGAAGATATAGCTGCAGCAGACAAAGTCATTGAAGAAGCTTTCAAAAGAATGTCTGAAAGTCTGCAGGTGTTTTCAAGGCCATCATCCTTCAACTCATCAGCAAATAACCCTCTCCCGAAAAATCCATTGGGTTCGAAAGTACTAAAGTGGATGTCTGACCAAAAGACCCACGTATTGACTATAGTCAGATCCAATGGAGATGTGAAGTACATATCAAGGAAAGAAGCACTAGGCCATAGTGTTCAAGATTTGCAGGATCTCCTTGAACTTACACTGTGCCGGGATGAAGATGATATAAGTTCCAGAGACTTTGAAGCAGATTTTAAAAGAGAAGCAAAGGAACTTTTGATGAGGAATAAAGATCCAGAATAATGACAGGTTTTGGCATTATCTGTTCCAGGGGGAGATTATTGGGATTGAACCCTACCAGAGGAACAGATAATGTAAAGCCAAAACCAGGTCACAACAGTGGATTCATAATAAGCAGCAGTTTACATTAAGCTTTCCCCTTGAAAGTGATTTATAACAACTGATGGTCTTTATCCGCTGTTCAGATACAACTACTGCTGGTCCTTCAACTGCTGGTCAAAACCCTGAAGTATCCAACACTGCTGGTCCTATCTACTGATGATAAAGCACTGCCCAGTCAAGGACTGATCAACCTTGAGTAAAGCACTGACATAAAGGGAGAGCAGTTGTTTAGTGAATTGTTTTATTTATGTATAGTCAGTGGTTAGGTTAGCAGTGTTTGTGTAAGGACAGTAGATACAGGTTGTTAGGCTGTTAGACGTCGTTTTCATGGTGACGTCAGCTGAGATACCTCAGTGGTTTGGTTTGCCTATAAATGTAACAGTACTCTGTACTGTTACATTTGATTGACTGAGCGGGTTCTTCTCCTCATGTCTAATCCTTTCATCTTGTGTGCAACCAACCTTGGGGCATCAGGCTGAGGGGGAGTTTAGTTTGTAAGCATATCTGTAATCTTTTGCTTTGATTTGTAAATCCTTTGACTCTATGAGAAGCAATTGTTTATCAAACTATTTTCTCCTTTGATTGTGTTTACAAAGTTTGTTTTCATTTCCGCTGCACTTTACATGTTTCATATTCACAAATTGTTCAAAACATACAAACAAACACAATCTCAAGAGCCTCCGATCCTAACATTTGGTTATAATAATTAATGTTATTTATGAAAAAAAAAATACACATGTGCATTAGTAGTAAAAAAAAGGTGGATGCAAATGTTATGTAATAAAGAATAGTTCAAATAAAGTTAATGCACACATAAAAAAGAATTTATGCACATGTGCATAATGGTTTGGCGTTAGCATTAAAGTTAATAAGTATACTAGTTTTATATAATGCACGTGTGCATAGTGAATATAAATAATGCATAACATGTAATGAATATAAAAAAATGATATTTCAATTGTACATATTAGTTTTATTACATTTATATGTGTTCATAATCAGGAACATATGGGTTTAATCCAATGATTAATGGATGATACATTGAGGACGAAAGCATTGCTAGTTAAAAAGTTGGATGAAGCTTGTTCAAAATATCCGAAAAATGAGAATGTCATATAGTTTAAGATGGAAGGTGTTTAGAGGAGAACACAAAATGGCAGATTTGATAATTAGTACGGGTACGGTTGATGGTAATGAAAAGGACAAAGTGGATACCGTGACGGGTCGTGTTGAAGGATTAATGAAAAATGATAAAGATATAGAGTTAGCTAAATTTGTTGATAATACGTTTAAGATGGAAGGTGCGGGTAAGTTGGCAGATACGTTGGCAGATGCGGATAAAGGTGTCGTTATGGGACAAGTGAAGGGAAAATCACATGATAAAAAAGAAGTTGATTACTCGATACCAAGTTTCATGCTATTATCACAAAGTTCACAGAGCTCACCAGAACCAGAAGTTGAATCAAGTGTGCATGGGAATGTTATTGAAATGAATGAACCGTTGAATGATGATGAAAAACTGATATGGTAGTATATGTTGACGGTTATGGATGATAAACGTGGTTAAGTATAATTACGAATGTTATAGTTTTATTACATGTTTTGTATTGACATTATGACAAACTGAACTACAAACTTATGTTACAGGGGAGAACGTAATAAAAAGAATGATAAAAAGAATGATGATGATGAGATAGACATCGAACAGGAGATGAAGCAGATAAAGTTGACGTTCAAGTAAGTTTACATATGCATTATAACTATTATTACTAATACCATTACTGTTGTTATTATTATGATTCCTATTATTATTGTTGGTTGATGCACATGTGCATATACAGTTTTGCATTATGACATATGGACACAATATGTCACATGAATTATATTACTATAAATATTGTTTATAATGCATGTAATGTGTTTGATGCACATGTGCATAAAAAAAAGAAAATTAATGAAATGTATGTGATGTATGCAGCAACTATGTATTTGAAACTAAACATGGAATGTCAACCAGAGCATTTTTTATAAACACACTGGAAGAAGGAAAGTGGATTTCACAAAATGTAATAGATTGTTGGGCGGCACTATTGAACTATATGGAGAAGAAAGAAAATCCATTAGGGAAAAGGAGATTATGGTGCTATACCACCACAATCGTAAGTGTGTCATAATTTATGATTAAAAACCAATTGTGAATAAATTAAGTATTATTTGTGCATGACATGTATTGATGTAATGTGTGCAGCCGGAGTTTATGCAAAAAACAAAACAAACACAAAAAAGGTGTTTGCAACAATAACATCACATCTGAAAGAGGTGGTTGAGTGTGATAACGAACTGTTGAAGTTGAGAGATTTCAACATTATAATCGTACCCATGATTGAAAAAAAAAACATTTCTACCTGATTTGTTTTGATTTGTATAACGCAACGGTTGAAGTGGTCGATAATATGCATGACAGCCTCGCGTTTTACAAGACGACATCAGGAACGTATTTTAGATATTTAGGGTCGCCTTCTAAAGTGGTACGTATGTATTTTATATTTAATGTTATATTTGTGAATAATTATATAGATTTATGACAATGTATATATGCATTACATAAAAATTACATTATTGGGTATTTGAAAGATGTCGGACATCCAACGGCATCACGCATGGTGAACGCAAATGTGACGAGAAAGAGGTTGGGATGGGAAACGACTGACAATTTTAACGATTGTGGCGTGTTCGCAATGCGACACATGGAAATGTATAAAGGGAGTGCTGTTAGTTTTGAATGCGTTTTTAGTACCAATAAAGAGATTAGAAGATGCAGCTGAAAACTTTGAGGATGAAGATATCGACAAAGCTGCGACAAAGCTGCAGTTGTCGGATGCAAACGTATATAAAGGAACTGTTATGGAGCTCGCAAAGGAGACGATCCATGGAATGAACGATGAAAGGGTGCAGAAGATGTTAAATGAAGAGGCGTTGAAACAAGATGAATGTTGGAGGATGCGTAGCAAGTGGAAAATGGATCAGAAAATATAGGTTGTGTGTGTAGGTTACATTTTATTTCACGTTTTATATTTTTGTTTGGTTAGACGTTTTATGTTTTTGTTTGGTTAGACGTGGATATTTGTTGTGATGTGGGTACTGTTGGTTGACATCAGTTGATACTTAGTTGATAATTGGATTGTGTTAATGGTTGATTTGATATGCACATGTGCATGGTGATAATTAAATGTTGAATATGGATGTTAAGGCATGATATTAATTGTTAATTGGATGTTTTATATAATGTGTTACAAATGGATATGATTGGTAATATTTGTTATATTATGTTGTTTAATAAATGAAATGTTGGGTATGCACTGGTGCATGAAGTGTCAAAACGTACATTTTTTTGTTTTTTTATGGTATCTAATGTATTTGTTGGGTATGCACATGTGCATAATGTGACAAAACGTACATTTGTTGTATACAGTGATGGAACGTACATGTGATATAATATGTAATGTATTACATCCGGATATGTTCGTTCATGTGTAGAACATAACAAAATGTAAAGCATATATGCACGCGTGCATTTTTTGTTTATTGTTTTTTTTTTTGTTTCATTAAATATTAAACACAATAAGATTGTACTAATGAATATATGAAAGACGCTTAAATAGTCAGTTTAAAAAACATAGTAATCAAATTTTACGCATAGTCAAATAACAAACATAATAAGAAACTAATAAAAGTCCTCAGTAATTCATGTCAATAATAATACGTTGCAATATATAATAGGTTGCCATATATAATAGACAAATCAAAGATCACGAGTTGGGTTGGATGATTTACGACGTCTGGTTGAATGCCTAAGAGTGTGCTCAGGTTCACGAGTTTTCGCAAATTCACGCCTAAGAGTTGTTTGTTCAGGTTCAGACGGTTTTTTCAAGCAGGCATGGTCTTTAGATGCACCATAATCAGAAGAAGTGTACTCGTCGGTGTCATCAGCATCATCGGTTGTGTCGTCATCGATGTCATCGAGATCAACATCAATATCATCAGAATCGGAATCAGACAATGCGGGTAGTCCAGCGGCAATAGCAGCAGCACGTTTAGCTGCTCATGCAGCAAGTTTGGCAGCCTTGATTTTCTCGCAGTTGCCTGAATCATGGTCAAATACATATTTGTTGCATTTATTGCATAAACAGGCGGCTTTTTGTCGTTTACCAGCTTTCTTTTGTTTATCTTTAATTTGTTGACCACCGGAGCCGGTCCGTTGTTTTTTGGTCCCACAACCTTTGTTTCTAATACCTTGAGGAGGATGGACACTTGTGCTTAGGTTTGCAGGTATGTTTAATATGTCACTGATGTTTGCAGTTTTTTGGATGGAACGAGGCTGAGGATCACACGGGAACGATTCAAATATGCGGTTCTTGACTCGTTTGATTTCAGAAGACAACGAACGTAAATGATCAGGATTGCGTCTGAGTCGGTTTGTGCATTGGGTAACTAAATCCATTATTTCATTGTTGATGATAGCAAACTCGTTGTTGTCGGATGAATACATGTTAGATATGCTATTGATGTGTGTCGGTGTGAATATATTTTTAGTTATATTTTAATCCCTTTTTAACACTTTAGTCAAGTTTTAAATTTATAAAACACGATATTTTACTAACACTAAACACACATATGCGCAAGTGCACCCATCGTGAGCGTAGTATAGCGTTGGTAAGATACCGAGGTCGTCCAAGGACACAAGAGCTTTTAATACCGGTTTATCCTCAACGTCTAATCAAATCAAAAGTTTAGAAAAAAGGTTTTAAACATGAAAATAAAAACTAAAAATGCTGAAAAATAAAAATAAAATAAAAATAGATAGAAAAGATGAATCACTTGGATCCGACTCGCCTTTAGTATAACCTTTGATGATTTCTGCATTTTTCCACTTTTTAAGAGATTATCTTAGTTATAGTAGTAGGCCCCTCTTTTGAAGGTGACGTTACCCTCAACCCAGTAGTTTGAGTCAGTAAGGATACAATCCTAGAGGGTTGGAATATTGAAAGATAATTAATTAAGTTATTAATGCGTAATGTGGTAGACCCCTCCTTTGAAGGTAACGTTACCCTCGGCTAAGTGGTTTGAATCAGCAGGGATACAATCCCAAGTAGCTGGGTTAATGTATTAATAGTAGTTTACATATGAGGGGATCAAGCCATTCGCACCCCCGCCATCCAATACTAGTGGGTATTGAAGGAGGTCCTAGTAAGCTTGACCCAGGTCCTTGCAGGATCTATACACTGAACAAGGAAAGAACCTTACCAAACCATTCCCTTAACCCCCGACCAGGTAGCCAACATATCTCTATATAGACCGTAGAGATATGAATGGTGTAAATCTTTTATTTTATATAGACAGTAAAATAACGCCAAGACACCACGGACAAATGATAAGGAAGTTTCACCTTCAACATAAGAAACTAGTTATTAAAGTCATTAATACAAAACCAAATAAAAAGTGCGAAAAGATTAAAAATCAAAAGTATTACACTAAATGATTGTCTTCACCAAGTGATGTAAGAGACTTAGGCAAACATGACCTTTGATTGTCAAGAACTCTTACTATCAATCTTGGATCCCGATACTACTACACACACTCTATGATCGATGATGGTGGTGGATGTGGATGTGGGTTGTAGTGGTGGTGGAGTGTGGGTGAAATGGGAGAGAGGTGGTTTGCCAAGGGATGCCTTTGAAGTGAACCAGGCACCTCTATTTATAGCCTGCAGAGAAGCCCGGAAACGGCACCGTGTCCATTGGGCACGGCCCCGTGTCCATCAACTTTCTCTTTCTTCATTAATTGCAATTTGTCCACATTAGCTCCACACGCCCTCGTGTCCGCTGGGTACGGCCCCGTGTGCAGAAGCGTGTCTGTACTATCAAGATTTGCTTGGATTCTGCGAATCTTAGCGTTGACAACACCCCGTGTTGGGCTGGGCACGCCCCTGTGTCGGGAATAGAAGCTTCTATAGCTTTGTCCTTTCTGCAGACATCTGGCCACGCCCCCGTGTCCGCTGGGCACGGGGTCGTGGTCAGCCTTCTGTTTTCTTGTTTTTGCTTGGGAAGATGCTGTCGAGGCGTCGAGCATGCCACGTTTGTTCCTTTTCTTGTAATTATGTTAGATTTTGCTGCATATTTGCTCCTTTTGTTCATTTATGCTCATTTAATCCTGAAAATACAAAAGGAAGACAAAACCACACTTTTTCCAACATTAGTACTAAAAAAGGGTTAGTTTTATGCCTCATTTAATGTATATTATATGTTGCATTTTACACACATCAGCTATGCACAACTGACGGGAGCGCATCTCGTTCCCAACGTGGAATGATGTAGTGGGACGGTATTCATTCAATTTGGTTGTAAAAGAATATACAAAATACATGTCGGCATAGGTATCCAATACGAGTGAACCCAAGATATGTACAGCTTTATAACAATCCTCAATAAAACCAACACCCTCATAATTTTTCCGACACCCTAATATATTTTAAAATATCCCAATATGTCCAAAAATACACCCCATACGCGAAAACGGGCCTCAAATACATTAAATAGTATTAAAAATAATTAAAAACTGATATTTTAAGTTGAGGCAGGCCGCGTAAAGGACCCTTAACCCTTACGCGGGCCGCGAGAACTTAAAAACCTGGCGCAGCCCAGTGTGGCCACGTGGCCCAACACACGGCGAACCTACCTGATGACCCGGATCATCTACGCTTTGACCTGGGGTCAACGCGGGCCGCGTAGGC